>JAWDJE010000003.1:174907500-177307500 GCA_035047345.1 Bradypodion ventrale
TTTAATGTTTCAGTACCATCATTACATAAATTATTTTTTCTAAAATATAATACAAGATTTTAGCAAATATAGTTCTCCATATTTAATAAAACATTACACTAGATAAAAGGTTTTGTAATGTGGCAGCTTCTGGAAGGTGGCTTGGTATTCTGACCACACCATTTTACATTTTTTAAAAATACATGATTTAAACAAGTGTCACTGGGAAGGGGAAATCCATTTTAAATGCATGAATTATAAATCAAATTACCTTCAGTTCTGCCCTAACCTAATATTCTTCCTACAAATGTCACTTTTTGTTAAAATCAATTTCAGATTTTGTGTATTGCTCAACTCACCTAATTGATAGCAACACACATCCATGATAAGCAGGAAATGAAATTGTTTCTGTTACACAATTCAATAGCAAGCTGAAAATCAATTCAGAGTGACTTTGTATAGGTTGGAGATATGTATATATTGATTAAAAGACATAACTCTTCTAAGGGGTCAAGCTGTCAGTGTCTGCAATTTTAGGCCTATAACATTCCAGAAAGTTTTACTGTCTACAAGCCATCCCATTATTTGTTCTCAACTGGACACTTACAGACTAACAAACTGCTCATTACAATGACAAAGTAAGAGTGGATGGAAGGCTAAAGAGAGAAGGTATGGGAAAGATGAAATGAGAATCCTTCTGGTGGCAGAAGTGGGAGTGGGTGAATTTTTCTTCACTGAAACCCTGTCCCCAACATCACCTTTCCCCATAGAAAAAGCAGGACCTATTCATCTATATAAGAAAAAGGAAATTCTGTCAAATTACTGGGCTCCAAGTTAAACCTCTTCCTATCTGCATAGCTGCCTTTGAGGGTGTGTTTCTTGGTCACACTTGGAACAGTATAAAAGTCACCAATGTTTGAAATTAGCTTTTGTATCCCAATCTCATCTATGTTGAATCAGAAATAAACTTCCCTTATGTCAGCGGAGCTTACTTCTGAAGTAAGGATACAAAAGTTCACAATAAAAGAAAACAAAATTCGATTATGTGCCAACAAGCCAGTCAGAAGAATTGCCTCTAAACCTTTACCATTTTCTTTAAGGGGCATCAAGAAGAATAGAATTATGTCTTCCTGTTAAGCTTAGAACATGAAAAAGAATCTGTATTACTTTGGATATGTTCAGATCTTTCCCCTGTGGTTCAGAACACTGGCATTTTACAAGCAGCACAAAGCAAATCATAGGACATTGCCCATGTCATTAACAGCCACTATTCAGATTGTACTGTATTTTGACATAAGCAGTATCTTACAACCACTATTTGTAAAGAGGCACAAATAAACATAGGTCATATTCTGTTTTGTCTTCATCAACACAAACCGAATTCCACCTGTGCTGAGACCCAGCGTATACAGTTTGTATAACTCCATGCTATATGTGAAAGTGGGTAACATTTTTAAATGCTTCCTGAGAAAAACCAGTACATGGGGAAAGTTTTATGCTAAAAAAAATATCTGCTGTATATACCAGTTCAGTAACACTCAGAAAAACCATTTCCCATATAGTGAATTTTAAAAAGACAAAATAATATTTCACTATATAGCCAAGTATAGAATGCAATCATTCTGCTCAAGTTTAGACTGGCTTTCCAATGACACAGCCCAGTTAAGCCCAGTGGTTTCAGCTCAACTAATTCAATTTATATCCTTTTCCCTGTTTTTGAACTGTTAATTGGCAACAAGCTACTACACTGCACTCTAGGGCCCATTTACATTTTAATGCAACAGGGAAACATGCTATAGTTCAGATGATATCAGACTGCAGCTTCAATCAGCCCTAATAGCAAAGGATGATGGGACATGAAGTCCAAGAATACTTGCAGGGTCAGATGTGACTCCATTCCTTCCTACTGAAACACTGTGAAACCAGGGGCACTCTTTTTAAACATTTCATCTACTTTAAATCAAATTAACAATATTTTCCTTTTTGAGGAAAAAAATCCTCAAAGCATTAAACAAAGCCCACTGTATGGCACACCACTCTTATTTATTAACAAAGGTGTTACTAATATCTACGACATAATTCAGACAATGATAATCATATTTTAATTCTATTTTCTTTCTTAAGAATTTGGATATTTGCTTAGATCTCTACCACTATATAGGACTTTAAAGTATTTGATGTGACTGGGCTATTATCCATTCTACCATCAATGCAAATGAAAGCACCTTATTTTGAGCATGATTGAAGAGCTGGTTTATCCATGTGTGGTCTTTACTAGACTTTTTTTGTAGTTAAATGTTTTAACACTTGGCAGTTTCCACTGAATCATATTTGCAAATAACATGCAGGGATCTTTATCTTGTTTCTATGGTGTTCAACCAACCTATGGTGGCCATGCAACTCACCTCTTCAAAATGGCAAAAATGTACACATACTAGTTTTTTTACAGTACAGCTAAAAGATTAAAATGTTGGTTCAAGGTAACTAGAGAGTTAGCTTTTTTTTAATTGTGTTCTAATTTGTACTTCAGTATTGGCAGGTACATGCATAGGGGCACCTAACAAACTCTACTTGGCTCCAGGCATCCAGGAGAGAGTCTGTGCTCTATCTAGTCCAAACTGAAGTAATGGACTCCATCCAGCACAATAAAAACCCACTAACCTCAGTGAAGGGATTAGCCAGATGCTTAAATCTTTTCTGTAATGGCTCCAAGCAATGGTTGACTGGATTATATGGCTATGATTGTGGACATATAGTCCCAGAAAACTAGCAAATCTCATTGCAGCGTTAAATAAAATGTTTAGATGTGTTAAAAAGAAAGTGGTGGGACACATCAGCCCCATTTTGTGTCAAATCTAAATACTTCTATCTGTTTTTTGTTAACTATTTTAATCGGGCCTTCTAAATTTTCTGACCTATTATTAAACCTCATATTAAAGAGGTTCAAAAGAGACCATAGATAGGTATAGGTGTATATACCTTTCTTTGAACTTGCCTTTGTTTTCCTCAGGAAACATGACAGTGAAACCTTTCACAGAAGTGCACCCTTCCCACTACATTTTCAACCCTGAAATGCCACTTCAAATAGCAGCTCTCTGTTTTACCAATGTGTTCAGGTTTCACAGTCCTGCAATGTTGTGCTTTTATTTAAATGCCTAGTTTTGTATTTTATTGTATTGGTGTAATTTTACAACTGGGGTTGTTACAAATGGCTCAGGTTTGAAGCTGGGCTGGGTTTGATTCCTTCAAATAACTACCCCCAGCCCTCCCTCCATCTGCATGGGCACCTCTCAGTAGGTTTGACTGCAGATCCCAAATGCAACTAAAGAGCCAGGGAAGGAAGGAGTTCCAGGGAGTTCTAAAAGTCTCCTACCTGAATTATGGACATCCGGCTCACAGGAGCCTCAGTGACGTTGTTAGTCCCTTGCCCTGTGAAGCTGGTGTGACAGCCCACGTGTCCCTGTGGCACAGTCAGGTTGTTGGAGGCTGGTTTCAGGTACATCACCTCAGACCTGGGGGAGCTAAGGGGCAGGCGGGTCTGGTAGTCAAAATACATGGGTGAGGTGGCCAGGGAGGGGCTGCTCACCACGTTCATGACGTTGAGGGGCCCTCGGCTGTCCTCCCCTTCGCTGGGCACGAGCATGATGTCATTCTTGCTGATCTTCTTCTTCTTGCCCTTGCTGTTGCCTCCTCCCCCACTACCCCCTCCACCCCCTCCACCAAGCTGGGGGTGGCTGTACTCAGCAATGCGGCAGTTGTAGGTACGGATCTCCTTGTTCTCACGCTTGCACTTCACAGCAATGGTGATCATGGCAGCCAGAAGGATGATGGACACAGTACTCAGGGTGACAATCAGGGGGAGGGACAGGTCCCAGTGGGGCCGCCGGTGCTGCTCCCCATTCACCTGGGGCTCACCTGCTTCTGGCAGAGGGCCAGCTAAGGCCCGAACTATGAGTTTGGCTACAGCAGAAAGACTGGGCTTCCCATGGTCACTGACTTTCACCACCAGTTCAGCCACGGGGCTCAACTCTTCCCAGTAGGGGTGGAGGGTGCGAATCTCCCCACTAGTTGGGTCCATCTCAAACAGGTGCTCCTCATTGCCTTCCACAATCTCATAGGTGAGGCGCCCACTCTCCCCAAAATCACTATCCAAGGCATGAATGGTGCCAACTGGGTACCCCACGCCAGCGTTACGGGGGACCTGGAGCTCAGCAGTGTCATTGATCAGAGCCGGCAAGACGATCAGGGGAGCATTGTCATTGACATCAAGGACAGTGACACGGACGGTGGCATTGCTCTCCCGGTGGGGGGAGCCTGAGTCTTTGGCCAGCACATGGAACTCAAAGTGTTTGGTCTGTTCATAGTTGAAGCTACGCAAAGCATAGATGGCTCCATTGGTGGGGTTGACAGAGACATAGGTGTAGATGGAGACATCCCCCACGTGCCCAGGCAGAATGGAATAAGACACAGTGCCATTCTGGCCCAGATCAGGATCCTTGGCCAGGACGGAACCCAGATACTCCCCGGGGATGTTGTTCTCAGGCACCTGAAGCACATAGAGGTTCTTGCTGAAGCGGGGCGGGTTGTCATTCTCATCCAAGATGCGGACTGAGAAGGACTTGGTAGAGTTCAGTGATGGGTTTCCTCCATCTCGTGCCACAATGGTGACATTGTACTCATCTTGCACCTCCCGGTCCAGAGGCCGGTCTGTCACTACTGTGTACAGGTTGTCATAGTTCTCCTCAAGGGTAAAGGGCACCGCACCCTCACCCCCACTCCCCTCCCCTTGCACCCGGCACTGCAGCTGCCCATTCTTGCCTGAGTCACGGTCAGTGACCCTCACCAGAGCGATGACAGTGCCTGGGGGGGCCGCCTCGCTCAGGGCCCCTTGGCGCACTGAGACAAAGCCGATGGTGGGGGCATTGTCGTTGCGGTCGAGCAGGCGGACGGTGACTTTGCAGTGGGCCGGGATGGGGTTGGGCCCGAGGTCACGGGCCTGCACGTCGATTTCTACCAGGCCTCCCTCCTCGTAGTCAAGGTTCCCCTTGACGCGCACCAAGCCCGTCTGCGGGTCAATGCTGAAGAGCTCACGGACACGTTCAGGGGTGTAGCCGCTAAAGGCATAGAGCACCTCACTGTTGGTGCCCTCGTCGGCGTCGGTGGCATTGAGATCGATGACAGCGGTGCCCAGCGGGGAGTTCTCAGGTAGTTCCACCACGTAGGCGGCGGCCTCAAAGACCGGACTGTTGTCGTTGGAGTCGATGAGGCGGACGTTGAGCTGCACCGTGCCTGAGCGAGGTGGGTCTCCGCCGTCGAGCGCCGTGAGCACCAGCGTGTGGTGGCTCTGCTCCTCGCGATCCAGCGGCTTCTGCACCACCAGCTCCGGGAATTTGGTGCCATCCCCGCGGGCCTTGACGTCGAGTGCGAAGAGGCCGTAGTCGTCGCGGGTTAGCAGGTAGGTGCGGAGGCCGTTCTCCCCAGCGTCTGGGTCGTGGGCGCTGGCCAGCGGGAAGCGAGTGCCCGGCGCGGCGTTCTCCGAGATGTCCAGCTCCACCTGGTCGGACGGGAAGGCGGGCGCGTTGTCGTTGAGGTCCTGCACCTCCACCTTGATCATGCAGATCTCCTGGTCGTTGGCGAAGACCTCGAGCGAGAGCTGGCACTTGGCGCTCCGCCGGCACAGCGCCTCCCGGTCGAGTCGCTGCTTGGTGTACAGCAAGCCGCTCTCGCTGTCCACGTCGAGCAGGTGAGGCGCCGAGTTCTCCAGGACGCGGAAGGTGGACTTGGCGCCGCCGCCGCCGCCGCGGGCGCGCTCCGTCGAGGGCAGCCCGGACTGCAGCCGGGCATCACGGCCGATGTTGCCGATCACCGTGCCGGCGCCTTGCTCCTCCGGCACAGAGTAGTTGAGGTTCTTCAGCGTCAGGGCCGGCGCCCAGCAGAGGAAGAAGCAACAGACGGAAAGGTACATCCCTGGGGATGTCACGGTGGTGGTGGGGGCACCCTACGGGGCCGCCTTCTCCCGCGCCGGGCTGCTTTCGCCGGTGCCCAACCCTGCCCTCCGCGCCTCTCGTCCGGCTGCTTCTCCCTGCTTCTGCTTCTCCTCCTTCGCTCTGTCTCCCCCCCTCCCCTTTTCCTTTTCAAGTTCCAGAACCTGTTGCTCTCAAAGATCCGCCAAACCCCGTTCTCACCATCGAGGGCACAGGCAAAGGCGGCGGGGAGGGGGAGAGCAAAGTGGCGAGCCTCGACAGGGCTTTCTCTATGTCTTTTCCTTTCTCCCCCCCCCCCTCTTCTTCCTCCTCCTCCTCGTTCCTGCTGCAGATCCTACTTGCTGTGTCCAACTTCAGAAAGGAGGAGGGATGAGCAGATACAAAGCCAGCTTCTTTTTCTGCTGGTGATCAGAGAGAGAGAAATATATCCGCAAGGAGAGTAAAGGTAAAAGGTAAAGGTTTCCCTTGCTCGAAAACCAGTCGTATCCGACTCTAGGGTGCAGTGCTCATCTCTGTTTCAAAGCCGAAGAGCCAGCGCTGTCTGCTGCTGCAGACGTTTCCGTGGTCGTGTGGCAGGCATTAAAAACAATAATATTCAAATCACGAAAAATAAACACACTAAAATCGACCGTCGACGTTGAAATCCTACCAAAAGAGAGGCATGAGGGTGGAAATAGTTTGTGTCTCTTTGGAAAGGAAACGCTGGCTTGATCCAAGGCGACTTGTAAACAGTTAAGGCTGCTTCGACAGAGACGGGGCTGGCTGGGAGGGCGAGATGGAGGAGACGCCAAGCAGAGTTATTCGGCCAAGTCTTGCCGGCTGAAACCAGGAAGGGTGGGTAGAGGGTGGGTGCGGGTGGGGGTGCATAGAGATGGAAAAACGGTGCCCGAGGCTTTCCCTGGCGTGTCAGTTGGCTGCTTCCACCCTTCAGCGAGGCTTTGGCTGTATCTAGAGATCTAATCTCGCCTGCTCGGCTGCTGCAGAGAGCCGCCTCTCGTTGCCTCCCATCAAGAGAGATCGCCAGGCTCCCCGCTCGCACACGGGAGAGAGACAGGCACGCACGGTTCGTCTCCTCCACGGTCAGGAATCGGAAGCGAGGCAAACAAACGATCCACAGGGACTAGTATAAAAAAGGGGGGAGGGATTAAAAATCAAAATACCAGGCGTCCTCCCCCCCCCCCGTCTTTGTAGTTCCTCCGCACCAGATTCTCCTCAGTGTCCTTCTTTAGTCAATGAAAAGCCTGCCAGAGACGACCCTCCTCCGGATCTGTAGATCTCTTGTCAGATGGAGAGTGGGGGGAGGGGGGGGAGAAAGATCACAAATTTAGATCACATCAAAGGTATAATAAAGGGTGGCAGATGTTTGCAAGGCAAGGGTGCTCTGGAGCTGCTGCCTCCGTCGTTGCTGCTGCTGCTGCTGCTGCTGTTGGCGCCGCCACCGCCGCAGCCGCCGCGACCACATCACCCGCCTGCCCGCCTCTCGCTGCTGCCTCTGTGCGTGTCTGGAGGTGCTCTGCACTTTTTTTGCTCGATGCAGTTTAATGTTCAGTTTGCTCGCCTCCCTCTCGGTCTGCTTGGCGCTCTCGCCCTCTCTCCCCCACCCCTTTACTCCCCCTGTCACCCGCCCCTGTCTTTGGCAGTCAAGAGGAAATCAACAGGCAACTCGTGGCTGGGCGCATAGATTTAAAAAAAAAAGGAGAGGGAGAGGTGGGGCGGGGAGACTGAGGAACCCACACGCACGCACGCGCCCTCCCTCCCTCCCGCCGTACACACGCACGGAGGAGTCTCTCCCGACAAGGGAAGACAGCCTTTGCATTCACAAGTAAGCGCCGTCAATCGCGCCTTTTCATTCACCACCACTGCTAAGGCGACTTTTGTCCTCTTCCTGGGGAGCTCGCAGCTCAGCCTAGGGGCCAATTATTCACACACACACACACACATACACACACGTTTTTTGTCTGTGTGTCAGTGCTGACGCGGTCTGCATTTTTTTGTCTTCAGGGCAAGCGATTTAGTGGTGGCTGAAGGAAGCTTTCCCCAAGAAGCGCAACCCGACCCCCCGACCCCTTTCCTTTCCTTAGCCTGACGATCTTCTGTTGTTTTTTTCCAGAGAACAGACTCTGCCCTCGGCCATCATCAATGAAAGCGACAGCCAGAACTGCAGGTGTTTTCTAGCTGCCTGGGTGAGTCAGAGCTAGCCGGGAGGAGGGAGGGGAATCAAAAGCCTCCGTTTCCTACGGCTTCGCTCTGTACTACAACCTCTAAATGCAGGCTGTGCCAGGCTCTGGGGACACACTCACACACAACTCCTCTCTCCCTCCCCCTCCCCCCCCTCTCTCTCTCTCACACACACAGATAAATTGCTGGAATGTATTTCAAACAACTAACCTTTTTATCTTAAAAGGATGCTTATTACCATAGCATCTCCCCTTTTTTTATTTGCACAGAGAGAGAGAAAGAGGAGGGGGAGAGGGGCGCGGCGGAAGAGGGCGAGGATCAGAGGATGCGATTGTAAAATACCACAAGCGTCGAGCTGACGCTGGGGTGGAGTGGGGGATGGGAGCCCTGTGATTTGTGTGTGTGTCTGCCTGCCGTTCTCTCTGTGCCCCCTTTCTCTATCCCCCCCGCCCCAGATTGACCGGCGAAAACATCCAGAGCTCGGGCGGAGAGGAGGAACACGAACGCGCAGCGCGCGTCAAGCGCTGGCCCTCTTTAACGACGGAGGGGCGCAGGAGGAGTTCTCGTTTCCTGGGTGTTGTCTATTATTATTATTATTGTATGTACAGGCGAGGCCCATGCGCCAACCAACCCAGGCCGGCTCGAGTCCGTCGGCGGGGGCAGGAGGAGCAACAGTTGGCTGGGAGGCGGAGAGGGCGAGGCTCCGTGGTGCTCCGCCCTCCTCCCGCTCTGCCGCAGTCGCCGGGCTAGCCCCGCCGGCGGCCGGCCCACATTGCCCACCCGATGCCTCTCGCCGACTGGCTGCCTCGACTCGACGACTACTCCCAGAGTCCCAGCCCATGGCTGCCGGGGGTGGGGGGAAGGGACCGGCCTCCGAGGCGGCCTTCCAATGAGGAGCGGCTGCCGGGAGGTGGGGCTAGGGTCCCCAAATCCAAATCGTCAGTGTCGTGGTGGAATCGATCCATCGACTCAGATTGGACGGGGTGGGGTAGGGAGACGCCGCGACCGGGCTTCTGGTCTCTGATCGGGGCGGTGGCGCTTCCTCGCTGCGCCGCAGTGGCGTCCCTTTCGGCATGAAGTGTGTGTGTGTGTGGGGGGGGGGGGGGGCTTTTCTCCCCCTCTCTCCCCCCCCCTTTCCTTTACATCAGGGTTTCGACGACAAGCTCTTGATTCGCGTTTTTCCACAGGAAAAGGCGTGATCACACACACGCTAGGCATGAAAAAGCCCGCGATTCTGAGACTCGAACTCGGATCTTCGGGAACGCGCCTGGGCTCCCATCCCGTCGGGGGGGGGGAGGGGACTGGTCCCATCAGAAACGGCCCTTCTACGCTGCCTACGCTCACCTTTGGATAAGGTTGAGTGATTTGAGCGGGAATGATTATTAGGAAAAGCTGCGATCGCCAAGGCGCACAATTCTGGGGGGAAAGGAACACATTCCAAAACTTACTCATGAGTAAAACTGAAAACCTGTCGGGTATTTAACTAGGTAAACGTAAAGGTTTCCCTTGCTCGAAAGCCAGTCGTATCCGACTCTAGGGTGCAGTGCTCATCTCTGTTTCAAAGCCGAAGACCCAGCGTTGTTTGCTTCTGCAGACGTTTCCATGGTCATGTGGCAGGCATGACTAGACACCGGAGCGCATGGAACGCTGTTTAACTAGACATTCCTAGGTTTCGCCCCAGCACTTCTCTGGAGCCCTTGCCCGATGCCACCCCAGCACATCCAGCATATGGAAGAGCGGCCAGAGGAAGGGAAAGCAGGTGGTAACGTTTTAGGTCGGTCTGGTCTCGCCAGGTTCTCCTGCTGAAGTGAAGAGACGCAAAGCTCCTCAAAACTGTTGTTAAAAATGGGGAGGGGAGAGAGCGGAGAGTCGGGGACACGTGTCTGCCTTGCGTCTGTAGAGTCGGATGCCGAAGGCGCACCCCTGTGCCTGACCCCGCAGGCTGCACGCGTCTGGCTCTCCTCATTAGTAATGGTAAAGGTTTTCTTTGCTCGGAAGCCAGTTGTATCCGACTCTAGGGTTCAGTGCTCATCCCTGTTTCAGTGCTCATCCCTGTTTCAGTGCTCATCCCTGTTTCAGTGCTCATCTCTGTTTCAAAGCCGAAGAGCCAGCGCTGTCTGCTTCTGCAGACGTTTCCGTGGTCATGTGGCAGGCATGACTAGACACCGGAGCGCACCTTCCGAAGTGGTCACTATTTATCTACTTGCAATTTCTTGCTTTCGCACTGCTAGGTTGGCAGGAGCTAGGAGAGAGACGCGAGCTCACACAGTCACAGCAGCACTCGGGTCTCGAGCTGCTGACCTATCGACCTTCCAGTTGTTAAGTTCAGCGTCTTAAACACTAAGCCACGGCAGTCATGTTAGGCTCCGCTCCTGTCGCGGAGAGACTTGCGGGGGCAAGCGCAGCCTTTCTTGGCCGACTAATCTCACCTTTCTCCAAAACACTTCTTTGGTGGGGATGCAAGCTCAGTGGTTAAGAAGTTCGCCTTGTTAGTTGGAAGGCTGGCAAGTTGGCAGTTCGAGACCCGGGTACTGCATGACGGATTGAGCGTCCTTCTCTGTCGCAGCTTTTGGGGACGTGAAAGGAGCCTCATTTGGGCGTTCCCTGAGCGGAGTTTCTCCCACAAAAATCCTTTCAATCCAGAATAATTTCTGACACGGAATTATTATTATGTACCGTCAAGGATCATCGGATTTATGGCGCCTCACAGAGTTTTCAGAGTGCGTGGTCTATTTAAGGCGTGGCTTTGCCCCCCCCCCCCCGCGCACATCCCCGACCAGTTGTAGCATTGCCCGCCGGTCTCCTGAGTCCTAGTCTTGCACACTGCCTACTACAGCCTGTTTGTCTGCGGTGGTCCCTGAGTGCGCGTGACCAGCCTTCCGCTTCTGTCGCGGGGGAGGAAGGGAGCGAGCCTTAAGTTCGGCCTCTTGAGCTTGCAAACAAAAGAGGGTCGTAGAAATAAGCAGGAAATCCAACGGCCGCTCCTCCCCCGTTCCCAGGAACTAGGGCTGGAACTAGGTAAAGTTGGACGCTCTGGCGGCTTTCATAGCATTGATCTCTCTTTCCATAAATAGGAAAGCCAAGCTGCCATTCATAAATTGCGAATGTCTCTAGTGTAAGAGACTAACATGAATCATTTACCACAAGGAAGCGCTCTGTGTGTGTGTGTGTTTTTTTTTGTGTGTGTGTGTGATTCCCTTGTAAGTGACTAACATGAATCATTTATGACGAGGAAGGTGTGTGTGTGTGTGTGTGTGTGTGTGTGTGTGTGTGTGTGTGTGTGTGTGTGAGAGAGAGAGAGAGAGAGAGAGAATGACTCGTGTAAGTGACTAGCATGAATCATTTACGAGGAAGGTGTGTGTAAGAGAGTAACTGTGTAAGTGACTAACATGAATGATTTACAAAGAGGAAGGTGTGTGTGAGAGAGAGAGAGAGAGAAAGAAAGAGAATGACTTGTGTAAGTGACTAACATGAATCATTTATGAGAAGGAAGGTTTGTGCTGGGGTGTGTGTGTGTGTGTGTGAGAGAGAGAGAGAGAGAGAGAATGACTAGTGTAAGTAACTAGCATGAATCATTTACGAGGAAGGTGTGTGTAAGAGAGAGTAACTCTGTGTAAGTGACTAACATGAATCATTTACAAAGAGGAAGGTGTGTGTGTGTGTGAGAGAGAGAGAGAATGACTCTTGTGTAAGTGATTAACATGAACCATTTATGAGAAGGAAGGTGTGTGCTTGTGTGTGTGTGTGTGAGAGAGAATGACTAGTGTAAGTGACTAGCATGAATCATTTACGAGGAAGGTGTGTGTAAGAGAGTAACTGTGTAAGTGACTAACATGAATGATTTACAAAGAGGAAGGGGTGTGTGTGTGTGTGTGTGTGAGAGAGAGAGAGAGAGAGAGAATGACTTGTGTAAGTGACTAACACGAATCATTTATGAGAAGGAAGGTGTGTGCTTGTGTGTGTGTGTGTGTGTGTGTGTGTGTGTGAGAGAGAGAGAGAGAGAGAGAGAGAGAATGACTAGTGTAAGTAACTAGCATGAATCATTTACGAGGAAGGTGTGTGTAAGAGAGAGTAACTCTGTGTAAGCTTTCTCTCTGTGTGTGTGTGTGTTTTGTGTGTGACTCCCGTGTAAGTGACTAACATGAATCATTTACGAGGAAGGTGTGTATTTGTGTGTGTGTGTGTGTGTGAGAGAGAGAGAGAACGACTTCCGTGTAAGTGAGTAAGGCACGGTGAATCATTTATGACGATGAAGATGTGTGTGAGCGACGCGCAAGAGCGAGCAGGGGAGGGGTCAGATCGTGAGGTCAATTTCAAAAACTCCAGGAAATTATCTAAAAAGACGGATCTTTGGGGAAAGTGGTGTGTGTGTGTCTTTGGAGGGGGTAGATATCTTCCGGGATAACCTTCAGTATTTTTTCTGGAGTTATGATGCTCATAAATATCACTTAACACACACAGAGAGAGAGAGAGAGAGAGAGAGAAGGGCGGCGGCGAGAGAGCTTTCGCATTGTTTGCATTCAAATCCCAGCCTCTCCCGCACTGCCGCCGCCGCGTCTCCAATCTGAAGCCTCCTTCGCGGCTTTGAAAAGGGGACCTAGCCATGCAGAACGGTTCTGCTGCTCACCATTACCAAGGCAATGCGGTGTAAAAAAAGGGGGAAAGGAGGAGGGGGAGCGGGGAGGGAAGAGAGAAAGAAGCAAACAGACCTAGGAAAAGAAGGACCCCGCGTACACAAATCCACCGCGGCTTGAAAAGCCATTGAACTGAAACAGAAGCGCGCCGGAAAGAAACGATCCTGAAATTTGGGACGAAAATTGCCGATTAAAAGCATCAGATCCCTGTATTTTTTTTATTTTTTTTAGAGGGGGAAAATAATCCTACACTCCCTCCTGGCTCCCCACTTTTTCTTCCCCTCAGACGATCGTGCATATGCCTCTCCAGTGAGTACAACAACAACAACAACAACAACAATATATTTAGGAAAAAGAAGAAGAAAATAATGAATAATCAGGAAACAGGGCAGGTTGTCATTTCAGGAGCTTCTCCCAGGCAATTGCACGTCAGTGATAAGTAGAGTTTCAAATTTCTGTCGTGCATCATCTAAGTTTTGGATAGAGGTGTGCAGAGTGGAAGCTTAATTGCAATTAGGTTATGATACTCTGTAGTGGATACAGTAGGTACTGGTACCCCAGGCAATAGGAAGCTAGTGAAAAGTGAGTGGTTCTCTGAAAGTTTGGCTAGGCATAGTAGGTGCCTACACTAGCAACAGGGAGCAAGCTGGGTGGGTCTTGATTAGAAATGATCTAATCAAGTCTGGCCATTCAGGTGGAAATGGTTCCTGCCAGTATGGTGAAGTTGGCTAATAAGTCAACCTCTTCAGACTATTGACAAATTAATCACTTCTGCTGGTTGGCAGAGGGCAGGGGAAGTGAAGAGGAAAACAAATTTGTTTGACTGTATATAGACTGAAGTGGTACATCAGTTACAAAAAGTTAAAATGCCCTCTCTCTCTTTTTCGCTTTTTTCTTAAAAGGCCAAGCTATAAACTGCAGCCTAAACCACCACTATTTTCCAGCCCTTTAAGATGAAATAAATATTTATTATTACTATATTTTTACAACCCATGTAGCACATCAACAATAATCTATATACAGTACAGTTATATATATATATATATATATATATATATATATATATATATATATATATATATATATATATATATATATATATATATATATATATATATATATATATATATATATATATATATATATATATATATATATATATATATATATATATATATATATATATATATATATATTCATTTTCCCTCCCCACTGCCAGTCAGGAGAAGTGATTACTTTGCCAATATTCTGAAGGGGCTCACTTGTCAAGTCTCTTCTCTTCAGGATACAGACAAATTCAAACCAGAAATCTTGGTTTGGATTAATTCCTGCAATCACACATTCTGGGACCAATCCATACCAGAATAATCAGAAAAGTACTGGCCCAGAAATGTCGAAGCACCTTGACACGGCCTGAAGGATGTGAGCAGGAGACCTCTGGGGTCTAGCAAAGACATCATTGGATCAAGCATATTAGAGAGCAAACAAAACAAAACAAAAAGATAAAAAACATTGTGGCACTTTCAAGACTACAGCAGTTAGTCTTTAAAGTGCCACAACATTTTTCTTTTGTCTTTTTCTTTTATTTTGTTTACCCTCTGATATAATTGGATCACTATCTTTGAAATTCAAATTGTTGGAGCATGTATCCGCCACCAGAAATCAATGTGTAGAGAACCTATGCAATAAACAGAGGTCCATAGGTTTGAATTTTGATCAGGTAGGTTTCCTAGACATTGGAGAAATCAGCCTGGATCTACAAATACCAAGCTCTTAAAGCCTGCTCTCAAAAGTGTGCTAGAAGGAGATAGGAAAACCTTAAGAAAGAGGGAGCAAAAGGTATGGCACTATCTGAGATTCCTGGTAATGAATGGAATTGTATATTCTCCAACATGATGGCAACATAGGAAAACAGGACTCTTGTATTGGCTCTGTAGCCTTTGGCAGTTCATCTACTAGAAGCCACAGGGTCTCTCAACCATTTCTATCTCAGTGGGTGTTTACAAAAACTGTAACTTGAAGAATGCATTATTATATTGCAGTTTGATACCATTTCAATTAACTTAATGCCATCCAAAGTAGGATGGAGGGACTTAAATTATCTAGTGTAGTTCACAGGTGGGTACTAGGACTATTTAGCATTGAATTCTAAATATTTCATTAAACTACAAATCCCAGAATTCCATAGTACAGACCCATGGTAGCTAAAGTAGTAGCAAGTTGTTATAATTGTAAAGTGTTAATACACTTTTTGAGAGTCCCATGGACTGCAAGGAGGTCAGATCAGTCAATCCTAAATGAAATTAATCTTGACTGCTCCTTAGAAGGACAAATACTGAAGCTGAAGCTCAAATACTTTAGCCACCAAATGAGACGAGAGGAATCACTGGAGAAGGCTCTGATGCTAGGGAAGATTGAAGGCAAAAGGAGAAGAGGTTGGCAGAGGATGAGATGGTTAGACAGGATCCTTGATGCAGTGTCCGTAGATCTGGGCAGACTATGGAGGATGGCAGATAACAGACGAGCCTGGTGTGTTGTGGCCCATGAGGTCACAAAGGGTTGGACTCGACTGTGTAACTGAACAACAAATACACCTTACTCTTTTGCACTCATGCTTGAATTTGTTTCCTTATCCAGCAGTTCCACATCTCCTTTTCTTGTTGTATTCTGTCTTTTTTTGAATATGATATATCTGTCCTTAAATGATTAAACCACCAGACTGAGAGCCTATGTCTGAAGAAAATAAAATGCTTTAAATGTGTATGTGTGCATGTACACATTTGTGTTCATGTGTTAAAGCAGAAAAGAAGAAGCAGACTCCACTCACTGCAGGTAATCTACCTAACATTCTGACTGTTTGGTATAATTTTTATTTGCAGGATAATTTTCATGTGAGTAATGGCTGGGGAAATTGGTCTCTGTTAACTCCTGCCAACCTAGCAGTTTGAAAGCAAGAAATTGCAAGTAGATAAATAGGGACCACTTCAGTGGGAAGGAAAACTGTGTTCCATGCACTTTGGTGTCTAGACATGCCTGCCACATGTCCATGGAAATGTCTGCAAATGCAGACAGTGCTGGCTCTTTGGCTATAAACAGAGATGAGCACTGAACCCTAGAGTCAGATATGACTGGCTTTGGAGCTTTTGACCTTTACCTTTACCTAACTGCACTTTGTAGAGGTGTAGTTTCAGCCACTCTTCCACCTCAGGTATTTCATTCTTCAGCCTCAAAACCCCACTGCTAACTGTGAACAGACAAAAGGAGTATGATTCACTCAGCCCTCACCCCCTCAGGTTACAGGGAAAAGCATTGTAAATGGTGAGGGAAATTCCTGGAAAGTCATATTGCAGGGTGAAGGATGAGATGCTTCTTCAGACACAGAAATGTCTGCTTCTAGGTCTGATATGTACATATGTATGAAATTGGAGTCAGATGGCTGGACAACTAAGGAATTTCAATATCTGGCTGTAGAGCCAGAGGCTGGGAGTTCAATTCCTCACTGTGTATCCCAGAAGCACCAGCCTGTGAGACTATGGGCATGCTATTACACAGGGTGCCCTCAGAACATGGGAATGGTAATCACTTCTGCATACTTTCTACCTAGCATATCCTGAAAAGGTTCACTCTAAGTCAGAATTGACTTGACAGCATACACAATTTGTTCTGTGGTAATGCAAAATTAATTGCATGAGTAGTAATAGCTTGATAAGGCTACCTGACTGGACTACAGAAGGGGGAGCTCTTCTGGATACTGTAAATTAGTTTTTACAGATTATTGAGAAGAAGAGGAACTCTTGAAGCTTAATCTTTGCACCCTAATCCTGGTTGTCCCACTTCAAAAACATAGACATCGCCAGACTGTCCATCATTGATTTTCAACAGTATCTGGCCATTTGCTTCTAAAAAAAGATTTCAAGAGTGGCATGATAGTATGCTCACTGCTTTTGTATCAATGGACACAACAATTTATTTATTGGTTCTGGCTAATAGTGATTGCTATTTCCTCCATGGATCTGTCTAACCTGGATAACACTGTCATATCTTGAAGTAGTACAGGTACTTGGCTTCATAAACTATCCACATGTAGTGGACAAGTATTTCAGTGTATCCTTTAATTTTATTGCTCATCAAATTAAATCCCACAATGTTTCTTTTCTTGTCCTTTTGCTGTGGGTAGGATGGGAGCCTAACAGTGCTGTGGGTAGGATGGGAGGCTAAAAGAGAGAAGAGCCAGCTTCTCTACTTCCTTTTTATTAACTATGGGAAGGAATTACAGCATCCCCAGGCCAAAGATTGCCATAAAGGGCCAGGTTAGAAATTGAAGATATGTTTCCTCTAATATCTTCATTTCATGAGTGGAAAGAGCTTTCCATGAGTGTTCTTCTGATCCTCTGGCAGTATATGTGTTATCCTGCTTCTGTCTTTATCAGAGAAGAGCCCTTTGGCCACAATCCTGCTGGTTTTTATGCAAGGTTTTAGTACTTGCCATGTCTAGTTATACCAACTGATGAGGTACCAGGTTTCATGGTCATATATGCGGTCACACATTAGCTGTGCATCTTACATGTGCCCTAGCCCCTTGACAATTATTTACAATTATATAAACCTTACACAAACACTAAGAGACTGAAATCATATTGTGCAGTTATGCAAATGGTATAACTTTTGAAAATGAAATGCTGTAAGTTAAAAAGTCTCTGTAGACCTTATTTTTTGTATACAGTAATACCTCATACAAAGTCCGCTTCATACAACATCAGATTCATACAACATCGCCTAATTCCTTGAAAAAAGATGCCTCATACAAAGTCGTGTGACGTTGTATGAGGCATTGGGGTTTTCCCAGGTTGCATTGTGCCTGGGCAGTATAAAAGGCAGGACACATGCGTGCATTGCTCTTGTGGGTTTTGCATGAGGCAAAGAGTGTTTAGGAGTGGTTTTGAGCACGATTTTGGATTTTTTTGGATTTTTTGTCAGAATTTTTAGAAGCATTTCTGGGATTTTTGCAGCATTCTTCAGGTTCTTGGACAATCAGGGTTGTTTGACATGTTTTTGTAATGTTTTTAGCCTCTAGACAATGATTTCTTAAAGTTCTGTCAGTTTCCTGTCTGTTTCCTTGACTTTGCCCTGAAGTCTGTGCTGTTACAGTACAATGTATCTCTATGGAAATGACATTGTATGAGGCATCGCAGCAAGGATTTGGACGTTGTATGAGGCATCGCGGCTAGGATTTTGCATGCCTCATACAAAGTCCAAATCCATATAAACTTGTGGAACCAAGTTTGGACGTTGTATGAGGTATCACTGTACTGAGAGGCTCTCTTTGTGGGCATATTGGCTCCTGTTTGAAACAAGTGTCTGATTGCATGCAAATGTAAATTAGGCCAATCCACCCCAACCTCACTAGAGGCTTCAACTAAGTTGTCCTGATGTATTTTATCCTGTCCCCAACTGATTGGGAATCCACTATAATGTGGCTTTTACCCACCCCTATGCCTGCCATTGATGGGCATGAGAAAGCTGAACAGCTGCTTTACAGTTGAAGAGAAAACTCCCCTCATCAGCTACAAAGAGGCCATTCCCCACCACTATGGACCCTCAATCACAAGTAGCCCTTAAGAAGCTGTTCCATATGGGCCCAGGAGAGACATTGTAGACAAGCACTGAGTCATTTGATTCTGCATGCAATTGATAAGGTCTGCAATAGATAAGGTTAACATAGCAATTTGCCTCTAAAACTGATGCAGTTTGTATATCTCTGTGATAGGACTTAAGCCATAGGATCTTTGCTTTCCACTACATGTAAATATTCCTCAAACAATTTTATACTTCATGCTAATAATTGTGATTTTTCTTCATGAATATTTGCAACATTCTTTGTTTTAATCTGCTTCTGATTCTAATTATGACTCTTCTCAGAAATTAACACCAGCTATTTATGTTTGCATGCACATACATTCTGGTGCTTGTTTTCCAAGAGAGGTTAAAGAAACAAGATACCTCCTTATTTTTTTACCTGAATAAGTCAGTGTTTTTGCTATATGTAAGCATTTTTCTGTTATGAACCACATGTACAATGATGCAAAACCAATTGAAGTGGCTCCATATAAACTTGTGAGCAAGGCATGCAAAATAAATTAAAAAAAATCCTGTCTAAAAGATGAAATTGTATCATTGATGCTTTTAAAATGATGCTGTGTCTCATGAAAAGTTACTTTGTTTTAAGTTACTTGTCACCGTGTCTCAAGGTTGAGAGATGGAGCTTTAAAAGTGCAGCAATTCAAAGAGATTATTGGAAGCATTATGTCATCAGGATTAGTGCCTCTAGTGGACAGAGAAACACCTGAGGGGTTCTCAAAGTTCAATGAATGGGAGTGAACTTTCCAACTCAAGTTCATTGCCCTTTCTAATCAATGACACTGCCAATGAGATGAGAAGGGGGACAAAATGAGAGCTTGGAGCTTTGTCAACATGCCCTTACCTTGAAAGATTTTGAGGAGATAAGTATTATCTCAAGATCTGAGTCCAAGGCCACCTGAAAATTCCTAAGGAGGGGAGTAAGAGGGGAAAATTGTGTATAAAACCCCCAGATTTTTTCAAGTTAGAGAGAGATTCTTCAAAGGAGGTGAAGCCAACATAGGAGGAGATAAGATCGGGAAAACATTGGGAGCTGACACTCTGATTCAATGGGGCCAAGCCAGGCCACCAACTTGGGAGATAGATGAAATCTTGCCGGAGAACACTTAGCTGGAATTAAAGCAAGGCTGGACTTTAACTCTGGGGAGAGATGAGTCCAGGACGATACTTAGAATCTGCGTGTTTTCTTATTTTGAAGTATAAGTTGTGTGTTAGGTTAGATTCAGAATTCAGAAATGGGAAATTTTATTTCTAGAGTGTGTTGTGAGTTTATTAGCTTATGTTTAGCTATGCTTTTTGTTTGGATATTTCATTGGATTATGCTTCTACAATCATCACTTCTACAGTAAAAAGGAAGACGGAGCCAAGATTGGTTTCGTTTCCTACAAAAGACAAAAAGGACGTTTTGTTTTGTGAACTGGATTGTTGGTTCAAGCGTTGAGATAATTTCGCTACTGGAAGTGTGAGATCTTGCAGGACTCCCATTGCAAGACCTTGAAACTCACCCAGGCGAAGGGGAGATCAAAGAAAGCAGCTCAGACTGCCACAGGAGTAAAATTCTGTTCCCTGGCAGTCTGAAAGGAGGGCCTTGACAAACCGTCTAGCCATTCAAAAGTACAAAATTTGGTGGATCTTGGTTCCTTGGCCTTTTCACCTGGCCGCCCTGCTGCTGTCCTGGAAAAAGGGGAATGACGGGAGCTCAGTTAGGGGTGCAGTTGAGGCGGGTAAAGTTGTGAGATTGTGAACCTCCTGGATTCTCCTATAGTGTCCACAAAATGGCTTCCCTGTTTTTTAAAATTATTTTTGTTTGACTTAGCCTTTTGTCTCCAAAAAATTTCCCCAAGGTTTCTGACGATTTTATAATTGTCTGGTTCACCCTACTAAAATATTGAACTTTCAATGTTTAGCTTTTTTCCATATTTTAATGGACCAATGGGTCTAATAAACATTTCACAAATAGATTGTATTAAACTTGACATGATAGATACCATTTTGTCAAACAAATTAGATTGGTTGTTTAACCTGCAGAGTTATACAAATAAGTCCTGACTTGGTTAAATAAGAAATAAAAGCTGCTTATTTTGTGTTTGCCACGGTCCTTGTCAGTGTGCAAAACCCCATAAACATATGCATATTTCAATCAATGTTAGTTGCACCGGTCTTTTCTGTGTTGTAAATCTTGTTTAATAGATTAAGATACTTATTATAGTTTTCAAATGCAGCACATCTTAATATTGTCATAAAGATTCTCATCCATCAGTTGCGTTTGCTCCTGGACCGGGACTCCCTGCTCATGGTCACACATGCTCTGGTCACCTCCAGGCTAGATTATTGCAATGCGCTCTACATGGGGCTGCCCTTGTCAACCATTCGGAGGCTGCAGTTGGTCCAGAATGCGGCAGTCTGGGTGGTGATGGGGCGCGGGCGTTATGCTCATGCCTCACCATTACTTCGGGAGCTGCACTGGCTACCAGTTTGCCTCCGGGTACAGTTCAAGGTGCTGGTTTTGACATTTAAAGCTCTTCATGGTAGTGGGCCAGGATACCTTAGAGACCGCATCATCCCAAGAGTGTCCGCCCGTCCAACAGAGCGGATCGGAGGGGCTCCCTGATTGTTCCATCTGCCAGAGGGGCTCGTCTCTCTGTCACACGAAGGAGGGCCTTTTCCGTGTCCACACTGGCCTTGTGGAACCTACTGCCTGTAGAGTTGCGGGAGCAGATGGAGCTGCTACCTTTCAGAAAAGACCTAAAAACCTGGTTGGCAGGGCAGGTGTGGGGCCCAGATGGAAGAGTGGCCCCTGCCTGTTGGCTTATAAATTAAGCCCCCATTTCTTTTAATTGTCATTTTTTAAATGTGGGTTTATGTGGGTTTTAAGAGGAATGGGGTAGGTGGGTGGGTATGTTGGGTTTTAATTGGTTTTAATTGGTTGTACTGTTTTATGTGTGTTTTAACTTGTTGTGAGCCGCCCAGAGTCGGGTTTACCTGATTGGGCAGCATATAAATTTGAATATAAATTAAAAAAATAAATAAATAAAAATAAAGATTTTGTAGAAAAGTTGCAAAATAGATACAGTATTTAGGTTTTGGATGTTGGACTTGGGTCAGATCTCAGTGCATGGGCCCAGTCTAACATTGCCATGTCATAGAGATTATTGGTCAACATCCATTTACCTGTATACTCCATGCACTGTGGGTTGGCCACTGTATTTTTTACCTTTGAAGAAAATACTATGCATTGAGAGACAGATAATATATAAATAAAATGAGTAAACACACCAAACACTATTAAATGGTATATATCCAACTTAAATAAAACATTGATGGCAGTCTGATGGAATTAATGGATGTAAAGGGGGAAATCACCAATGAAGAATAATCAGCTCAGCTTCTTTGGATAATACCAACTGAGGTAAGATAAAATAAAATACTGTAAAATGAATTAAAATGGTGTTGTGTATTGAGATAATTATCAGTATTATTATCAGGACATTATTGCTTGCTAAGATGGTTATTCGCACCATTCTAGTTAAAGGTAATTTTGGCGTGCCTTCCCCATTGCAAGGTGTGCCCTTATGTAAATAATACTGGATTGGTCATTATTTGGATCCTAGCTGGGATTCATCGTTGTTTAAATACAGCACTACGGATTGGTTGATAAAGGTTATCCAAAAGGTAGCACTGGGTAATGGCCGCTCGGATGCTATATCAGCGCCTCTTGAAAATAGGGTGTTGGCTCTAGGTTTGCATGCTTGCACGGCACACTCTCGTGTGGAGTACCTTCAGTAGGCGCTGGTGCAGAACTAATCCCGGGCAGCATAATAATGGAATGAGCACAGTCAAGCTTCTGAATATTTCAGCTGTAGTATTTTTACAAGAGTTGTGAATAAACCGTTGTATCATTGTTTTGAATCACCTCTTGTTGATTCTTCATTTTAAAGCTTAAGACACAACATTTGGCGACGAGGATGGGCTCTCCAGAAGTCCAGATGGCTGATCTCATTCCTATTTGTATAGAATCATTCAACATCTCCAAGCCTGAAAAATGGCCATTGTACGAACTGCAACTCGAGAACTATTTCATTTCTATGAAGCTTGACCCGACCCTGAGAAAGGCAACCTTCCTGGCCCACTGTGGATTAGCTACCCTCGAGATTGTGTCCAGACTGTTGCTGCCCATGGCCTTGCGGAAAATTTCCTTGCAGGGCCTGCTGGATCTCCTTCAAGACTACTTTTGGTCTCAGTCTGTTCTCCAGCGGAAGGAGTCATTGGGTCAGGTTCTGACCCCAGACGACATCGCGGAAGCTGCGGAATTCAGCCTCCAAGACATTTCAGGAAAACTCCAAGGGACACGGGCACCCATTCCGGGATCCGTTGCGCCATGTCAGGGCTGGGGTGGGAGTGAGAAGAAATGAGAAGAAAGAAGATTATGTTTAAAAGAAATTATGGGATTTTGAAAGTGAAAAGCCAGCCAGGAGAGACAGAAGGAAATATACCAGCCTTCCTGTTGGGTAAAGCAAGTGCTGCTCTGTTTGATTTTCTTCCTCTTCAAAGTGGGAAGAGAGGAGAATTTGAGGACTATTCAATGTAGCCGGGCCTTTCAAAAGCAAAAAGTCACCAAAGCCCAGGTCTCCGTTGTTCTCTTCTTTCAGTTGGTGAGGACCTATACCTGAAAGTAAGGACTACAGTGGCTCAAGTGGTTAAGATGCTGACTGGAAGGTGGCAGGTCAGCAGTTCAATACCTGAGTACTGCATGATGGAATTAGCTCCCGTCTCTGTCCCAGCTCCTGCCAACCTAGCAGTTCAAAAGCAACAAGTTGCAAATAGGTAAATAGGGACCACTTCGGAAGAAAGGTAAACAGTGTTCTGTGCACTCTGGTGTCTAGTCATGCCCGCCACATGTCTATGGAAATGTCTGCAGAAACAGACAGTGCTGGCTCTTCAGCTGAAAACAGAGATGAGCACTGAAACCTAGAGTCAGATACAACTGGCTTTCAAGCAAGGGTGAC
Source organism: Bradypodion ventrale (assembly GCA_035047345.1). NCBI lineage: Eukaryota > Metazoa > Chordata > Lepidosauria > Squamata > Chamaeleonidae > Bradypodion > Bradypodion ventrale. Next base: position 174,930,919 of record JAWDJE010000003.1, read on the forward strand.
CTTTAACTTTATACTTGAAAGTAAAGGCAAGAACAATTGCTATTTTAGGCAAGCTTCTACTAAGTATGTATCAGAGATATGAAACATATGGTTTTGTGTTTAAAAAGGAGTGGAATGACTTCTCAATACTTTTACAACTGCAGGATGGAGTTGTTGCAAATAAAGGGGAGATGCTATGGTAATAAGTATCCTTTTAAGATAAAAAGGTTAGTTGTTTGAAATGCATTCCAGCAATTTGTCTGTGTATATATGTGTGTGTGTGTTTCCCTTGCTCGAAAGCCAGTTGTATCTGACTCTAGGGTTCAGTGCGCATCTGTTTCAAAGCAGAAGAGCCAACACTGTCTGCTTCTGCAGATGTTTCCATGGTCATGTGGCAGGCACGACTAGACACCGTAGCACATGGAACGCTGTTTACCTTCCCACTGAACTGCTCCCTATTTATCTACTTGCAATTTCTTGCTTTTGAACACTCCACGTTAGTACAGTGATAAAATTATGACTCTTAAGAAGAATGTAGCTATTACCTTGTCTACATTGCTCATACCAGGCTTGGTCAGTATGTATCTTATCAGGCAGGAAGGCATGTAACCTCAAATATGGGTGTCCCTGTGGGATGACATCTTTTTACGTTAATTACCTGTTAGCTTAATAGGATATTTCATTTCATTTAACTTTTTATATTTATACCACTTTATTTGGCCCAAAGGTGTCTCAAAGCGGTTTACACCAATGCATGCTGTCTGCACAGCAGACAGCAGCCCGAAAAAAGTGAAAGAAATACAATAATGACAATGTAAAGAGTAAGTAAAGGTAAAGGTTTCCTTTGCTCAAAAGCCAGTTGTATCCAACTCTAGGGTTTAGTGCTCATCTCTGTTTAAAAGCCAAAGAGCCAGTGCCTACTTGCAATTTCTTGCTTTTGAATTGCTAGGTTATCAGGAGCTGGGATAAAGATGGGAGCTCATTCTGTCCTGCAGTACTCGGGAATCGAACTGCTGACTTTCTGCCTACCAGTCAGCATCTTAGCCACTGGAGCCACTGCAGTAAATAAGTGCATAATACAAAATTCACTAAACAAAATAATCAAAACTAAACAAGGAATACAGTAGAATAAAAAGTTCAAAAAGTTCAAACAGCAAGTACAAGCTTGCACTTACGTCAAGACAGAGACCGACCAGACAGAGTCCTCAAGAACATCAGGAAGTGGCAGGCACAGGTGGCTCCGGGAAGAGCGCAGGGCCCTAGTGCAGTGGTGGCTTTTCTCCCTTTCCAGCCAGGCGTGGCTCAGAAGGGGGCAGTGGCAGCGGCAGGCACAGGTGGCTCCCATCCCTGAAGCCATGGCATGGCTCCAGGGAGAGCGCAGGACTCTCGTGCGATGGTGGTGACTTTTCTCCCTTTCCAGCCAGGTGTGACTCAGAAGGGGGTGGTGGCAGCGGCAGGCAGGCACAGGAGGCTCCCATCCCCGGAGCGATGGCATGGCTCCGGGGAAAGCGCGGGACCCTCGTGTGGCAGCGGCAACAGCTTTTCTCCCCTCCAGCCAGGCATGGCTCGGAAGGGGGCAGTGGGGGCAGGCACAGGTGGCTCCCATCCCTGGAGCAGTGGCGTGGCTCTGGGGAGAGTGCGGGACTCTCGTGCGGTGGTGGCAACTTTTCTCCCCTTCCAGCCAGGCGTGGCTCAGAAGGGGGTGGCGGCGGTGGCAGGCAGGCACAGGAGGCTCCCATGCCCGGAGCGATGGCATGGCTCCAGGGAGAGCGTGGGACCCTCGTGTGGCAGCAACAGCAGCTTTTCTCCCCTCCGGCCAGGCATGGTTTGGAAGGGGGCAGTGGGGGCAGGCACAGGTGGCTCCCATCCCTGGAACAGTGGCATGGCTCTGGGGAGAGCGTGGGATCCTCAGGTGGTGGCGGCAGCCTTTCTCCCCTCCAGCTAGGTGTGGCTCAGAACAGGCAGTGGTGGAGGCAGGCACAGGTGGCTCCCATCCCTGGAGCAGTGGCGTGGCTCTGGGGAGAGCGCGGGACTCTCGTGCGGTGGTGGCAACTTTTCTCCCCTTCCAGCCAGGCGTGGCTCAGAAGGGGGTGGCGGCGGTGGCAGGCAGGCACAGGAGGCTCCCATGCCCGGAGCGATGGCATGGCTCCAGGGAGAGCGCGGGGCCCTCGTGTGGCAGCAACAGCAGCTTTTCTCCCCTCCGGCCAGGCATGGTTTGGAAGGGGGCAGTGGGGGCAGGCACAGGTGGCTCCCATCCCTGGAACAGTGGCATGGCTCTGGGGAGAGCGTGGGATCCTCAGGTGGTGGCGGCAGCCTTTCTCCCCTCCAGCTAGGTGTGGCTCAGAACAGGCAGTGGTGGAGGCAGGCACAGGTGGCTCCCATCCCCGGTGCGATGGCATGGCTCCGGGGAGAGTGTGGGACCCTCGTGCGGCAGTGGCAGTGGCTTTTTTCCCCTCTGGCCAGGTGTGGCTTGGAAGGGGGTGGCAGCGGTGGCAGGCACAGGTGGCTCCCATCCCTGGAGTGATGGTGTGGCTCCGGGGAGAGCATGGGACCCTCATACAGCAGCGGTGGCGGCTTTTCTCCCCTCCGGTCAGGCCTGGCTCAGAAGGGGGCGGCAGCAGTGGCAGGCACAGGTGGCTCCCAGCCCTGGAGCGATGGCATGGCTCTGGGGAGAGCGTGGGACACTTGTGCAGCAGTGGCGGCTTTTCTCCCCTTCCAATTGCAAAATCAAGCCGTTCACTGGTGGGAAAATGCTAATGTATTCCAATGAAACCAAATAAAAATTGTTAATTTACAAAATTCTTTACTGTCTTAGTTATTTTTCAACATTCCAAAATGTCCAAAAATGGTACTTAATCTTCAGTGTAAACAGAACTTTGTTAATAATTTTTTACTGTCTTAGTTATTTGAAGCTTGCAGGAGACCCCACGAGAAGAATTGTGAATGTGATAAAAACAGTTGTGCAGGAGGGTTTTGCGTTAGATTACATAAATGAGAAAACATTCCGCTACCTCAACAACAATTTCCCAAGGGTCCCGATATTTTACCATCTCCCCAAAATACATAAGATGACAAGTCCTAATGATGTTATTAAAGGAAGACCTATAATATCAGAAATCATTTCGATCACTGAGCTCCAGCCTCTGGGAACAGTTCCAAAAGATGCTCCTATCTCGCATTCCGAGATGGGACATTGATATCAAGCCACTTGCTATTACGAAGTGTGCAACAACTTGTCCCTTTGAGTGGTCAATTAAGACATTTCTTAGATGTTTCTCTCATAGAAAGGGTATAAAAACCCACCCAAAATGAGACTAAAAAAATCTTCTTTTGGAAATGTAGCGCGTCTGTATCTTTTGCCATCTTGATGGGTCTCACTTGGCACTATCCTGGATGAGGCGGCAAGTGGTAGCGTATAGCTTTTCATTTCTTTGATTTTACTTTTTAAAATGTTTCACCTTTATTATTAGTTTAATCAGTTATTTTTGTATATCTGCATCTATTGGACTTTTGATACTTTTACAATAAAAAACTTGGTTTGTTGAGGCTTACTTTTATTTGCTCCCCCTGCCAATGGTCCAAGGAACCAGCCAAATCGTGTCAGAACCACAAGAAAAATATTTAACCGTTTGAGGCAAAAAATGTAATTTATTGTGTCTTATCCAAAGATGCTCTTTTCTTATTAACAAATAAACAATGATTCTTCTCAGTTCAATGTTCTTATTCAGCAAATAAAATATGATCCTTCTCAAAAACAATGTATCTCAATATTCATTCCATATGTTCAAAATATATATTCCACAATGCTAAAAAGACCTGAAACTCGATCTGGTCTTCGGTCTTCAGAAGTTGTGTTCTTTACTATAACAAAACAACAGTAATGAATATATATGTATATACCATATTATACAATTTAATAATGCTTTATCTTAACCTAGTTACAAAATACAAGTTGCATGGCTTACCAATGTGTGTTGTGAATGGCCTCTACTGCTTGCTCTATAGTGCCTATCGACGTTAAAACATGGTTTGTAAACTATCTCTAATTATTCTTTCCGAAGGATCCCCCACGTGATTTTAATGTCAAATTCTGATAATTATGTGGACCCGAGTTGCTTAAAGAGCAAGAACACAGTGTGTTCCCTCTAAAACAGCTACTCATAAATAGCAGCTCACATCCATTTTGCTGTTAAGACCCATAGGTACCAAGGTCTGAAGTCTATGTATATAAAAAGTTTCCCGCTGTTTCAATCTTCTTTCTATATCAATCTTACTGAACCTATCGGAACGTACCGTTTCTAGCACAAGAAATCTCAACTGATCTGCTTTATGATTCTTTTCCACATTATGTTCTACAAGATGAGCTGTTAGAACACAGTTCCGGATTCAGGATTTATGTCTGGATATTCACTGTTTGATAGCCCGTGATGTCATCCTGATGTAAATAAGTTCACACGGGCAAAATATTAAATACACGCATGCAAATGTGTCGCAGTTATAAAAATCTTGCATTTCATGATGAAATCTGACTCTAGAAATGTTAACCTCCTTGGTTTCTATGACATGCTTGCAACAGCTGCATTACGAACACTTAAACTGTCCTTTTACTAACTGCCTCTCATGCTGCTTGATTAAACAATTGCTCCTGGATACATAATTACCCAATGTTTTAGTCCATCTAAACCCTATAAGCAGGTGCATGTCACAGTTGGGTAAATATGCTACCAAATGTCAATGCCTATGTATGGATCTTTTGATCTGGTGCACGAGACTTGAATACTCAAAAGAGCAACAAATTTTTTGTTGTCATTAATTCTGTCTCATCTATCGAAAAAAGATGTTCTGGGTATAGATGAAACCTTAGAAAAAGCTCCCTGAAGAACGTCATGAGGATAACCCTTAGCTAATAATTTCTGATCTATCTCACCTGCTGCTTTTAAAAAATCACTAGTGGTGGTGGGATCTTTCCTCACTCTGCCATATAAGCTAATGGGGATATTCCTTCTCAGGTGAGGAGGGTGGAAAGAGAAAAAACTTAAATACAAATTGTGATCTGTGGTTTTTTTTTATAAAGGCACATGCTCACCTTTCTATCATGGGTTAAGCCAACCATAAGATCTAAAAATGGTAACTCTCTATGATCTTTATTGTGTGTAAAAGATAGGTGCGGGTTAGCTTCTCCTAACCATTTAACAAAGTCTGGTATAACTTGGAAATCATCAACAATAAAAAATAAATCATGTATAAAATGTCTATACACCATAATGTGATCAAAAAAAGGGTTAGCTAAAGGTTCACAAATAGTGCTTAACTCGAAATCAATCATAAAAATATTTGCTATGGATGGTGTTAAAGGACTCCCCATAGCGATCCCTCATGTTTGCAAAAAGAATTGATCTCCAAACCTGAAATAATTGTTTTCCAAACATATGTCCAAAAGCTCTAACAGAAAGTGTGTAGGTTGACTAGAGCTATCCCAACCAGCAGGGCCCATTCTCCTCTTTCCAGGGAATGTGTGATTTGTAAGGTTTGGTAACGTGTAAGGCAGAGAGTCTTACGGTAACAAGATTAGCCTGAAAAGACTGAGTTTGACTCAGACTTGAAGCAGCAAAGTTTTATTTCAAAGTAACATCTGAAAAAGATAAAGTACAGAACACAGACAGAATAAAAGTTAGTCAGAGTTTCTTTCCCTTTGGCATGATCCCGGGCAGGAAAATGCTCTTGTTAGATATTTATTCTCTTCTCAGAGTTGGGGAAATTGTATTAGTGAAACCTGGGTCTCTAGCTAACAGTCCCCATTTTAGGAGTGAAATGCAAGCCCAGTTATACTTTTTGGATTCATATTTCTCCTCCCAAGGATGGGTTTGTCTTTGATAAGAAAAGCCAACCAAGTTAGACTAGTGATAAGAGTATCCTATTATTAAGGATCACTGCTACCCCTCCTTTAGGGTATAGGTGGAGATTATCCTGGTTGGTTAGAGGGTCTGGTTAGGGACTTTCCAAGGGACTTCCCCTAAATGACTCAGCATGGGGAATGATTCAGCATGCATGTCTCTGATGACCCTCCTGTGAGAAAGTGGATGAAATAATTCAAAACAACTCCTGTCTGGTTCATCAGGACATGACAGAGGAAACCTATGCTACTTAGGAGCTGGAGTCAGAAGGGGAAGTTTTGCTCTTTCTCTCTTTCCAAAGCTGCTGTTGGCTTTTCAAGAAATACCTGCATCAGCCTTTTGACCCCCATACTTAATTTAATTTGGTCTTGGCTGTAATAAATTAACAAATTTCTCAATGGAAGTAACCAAAGTAAATTCAACCTCTACCACTACCCTTCCCAAATTCTGCTCTTTATCTTTTCACTAATATCTAACAGTTATCAAACTGTTCAAGATTATTTATAATCAGGAATATAAGATATGTTCTATACTCAATATTATATACCATAATATGGATAAACAAGCCTGGAGGCCAATTTTGGTCTCTTAGGTAAATATGCAAATACAATATTGTCATTAATCGTCTCCCCCCAATTCAGAAATGACTGGAAAAACATATTTACATGCAAATGTCTGTTAGCTCAGGTTATGAATGGTACAAAATTATTCTTGGTTTTATAGTCAAGAATGAGGTAGGAAGTCCTTTTCAAATTAAAGTGTGTGGAGACCAAGTGGGTGAATATGGAGGAGGGAATATGGCAGCAAGTGAATTAGGCCTAAAACAATGCAGGTGGACTCAGGGGACAGTGCTTTCCATAATATAATAATAGTTTAGTGTCAGAAATGATTCTGGGTTGAAAGGATTTTTTCTGGAGGAACTCCATTCAGGGGATGACTGAATGAGGCTCCTTTCATGTCCCCAAGATCTTTTCCCACCAAAGTGGTCCTTATTTATCTACTTGCAATTTTTTGCTTTCAAACTGCTAGGTTGGCAGAAGCTGGGATAGAGACGGGTACTCAAACCATCATGCAGGACCCAGGTCTTGAACTGCCAACTTGCTGGCCTTCTAGCTAATAAGGCAAGTTTCTTAACACCAAGCCACTGCAACCCCTCACAGTGCTTTCCATTGCACTGAGAGAATTATTAGGGAGGAGGATCTCACAGTCCCCTTTACTTTTGCTCCTCAGTTTTTCCTCAATACATAGAGCAAAGCATCTTCCTCAGGCAGTAGATATCATTTGTTATGAAAGCACATTTTTTTTTTAAAAAAAATAGTACTTACATTATTTACTTGGACATCTAGTCAGAAGCAAGTCCCATGAACATCTATAGAATTTACTTGCAGGTAATATGTTCAAGATCCAATAGGCATTCTTGTAATACAACTTGTACAGAAAAAACAAGGGAGGAGGGAAGCACTTGTGGGATTTTGGATCTCAGAAGGTCAAATAATTTCACCAGGCTTGGTCAGTATATACCTTGTCAAGCTGTCTTACATCTGGCAGCAAAATTTCTCATATCAACTCTCAGATCAACACTGAAACTTTATCTCACATGCATGCACCAATATTTTGCATTTTTGAGAAGAAAATTTGAGATGTTGCAATATAAGGTACTCTTACAGGAATGGCAAAATTGCCTCTCCAGCACTGCCATTGGGTATCAACAATAAGGGATTTAATAAAGGGATTTTAGTGTATGAGAACCAAGACACAGGAACAGCCGAAGGATTGGCTTAACACATCTTTATTGCATGGTGGTCCGGGGGAACATGTGGTAATGGTGGACGAACAGCTCAATATATACAGTGGCTATACATTTGAATGTGGCTCCACGATACCCCATTGGCTACCGCCCGCGTGACGACATCCCTGGTCACGCCCTTCTTGTCCAGGTGAGGCAGTGGCGGGAATCTTCCCGCGCTGGAGTTATTGCGTAATTGGAACCATATGAGCTGGACGCTCGCTACTGCCACCTAGTGGTTGCTAGCTCGCGTCCTATTACAGAAGGTTACAGTGTTACAGTTGATGGGTGTTACATTGTTGCAAAGGCATAGTATTAGGAACACAACATCCCTCCCCCATAGGATGAGACGAAGTCTCTCATCCAATATGGCTTATTGCAAGCGCGTTTTGGGCGTTCTGCTGGCTGGCTTGTCCCGGGGGCGCTACTGCTTCTCTGTCCCCTGGTCTCTTGTCCTGCAACGGGAGAGGGAGACTCGTTAATGACTTGCCGCGGTTCTGCGCCTTTTGGGGAAGGGACAAACTCCATTGTGGAAAAACCGGGGGCACTGGGGGCTAACGAAAACCCCCGCTTCTCGCTTGGATGGGTGGGGGACCACTCCAAACCCCCCCCCGGTTTTGTAACTGAAACTCAAAATCATCTACTGGGTCATTGGGGACATCCCTCAGGCTATCTATGAGGACAGACTCCTTCCCCTCCCCCCTTGGTGGGGACCACTGGCCCCCTTCTCCTCCCCCTTGGGCTGAACGGGTGGGGGAGAACCCTAACGTTGAATCCTTCTGCGCGCCGTCCATGCTTTGGCTGCCCGGAACCCGGCGCTGGAGTTGATCTGTGTGCCGTCTCCCGAGTAGACCCGCACTGGTCTCTACACAATACGACACGGGACCCGTCTGGCCAATGATGACGCCCGGGACCCATGCTGGCCCCGCGCTAGCGTAGTTCCTGCAATGCACCGGGGCGCCTACTTCGAAACTCTTTGTGTCCGCTAACCCTATGTTCCTCCCAGTGTCTTCCACCCTCGTAGGGTCTAGCCTGGTCAGAATCGTGGTCAGCTTCCTATGCATCAGGAGCTCCGTGGGCGAATACCCTGAAGCTAGGGGAGTCACCCTGTAGCCCAGCAAGAACTGACACACTTGCAGGTTAAGGTCCCCGGGGCCCATGCGCCTCAGTGCTTCTTTGGTGGTGCGCACGAGGCACTCTACAGGGCCGTTTGTCGCCGGGTGGAAAGGGGCGGAGGTGATGTGCCAAATGGCGTTGATCTCGGTGAAAGCCCTGAACTCGGCGGACGTGAAACAACTCGCGTTATCGCTAATTAGGGTGTCGGGTATACCGAACGTGCTAAAGACCCTACGCAATTGCTTTACTGTCGATGCTGAAGAGGTGCTCGCAACAGGGATTACCTCCAACCACTTGGAGTAAGCATCCACCACGAGGAGAAAAAGTGTTCCTCTGAATGGGCCCGCAAAATCAATGTGCACACGGGACCACGGCCCCTTCGCCGCGTCCCATTCCCTGTGCGGCAGACGCGCTTCTTTGGGTCGGGAGCATTGGCAGCTCTCGCAAGTGCCCACCATGTGCTCAATGTCTGCGTCTAATTGGGGCCACCAGAAGTAGCTCCTGGCCAGAGCCTTGGAGCGGACAATTCCAGGGTGGCTGGCGTGCAGCAGTTTGAGTACCCTAGGTCTCAGGGATTCGGGGACTACCACCCGCTGGCCCCACAGAAGGCACCCCCTCTCTATGGACAACTCTAGCCTCTTCCTGAAAAATGGGGCGAACTCTGCCGCCGGGGAGGACGCTGGCCACCCTTTCTGCACCCAGGAGCTGACTAGAGCTAGCGTTTTGTCCTTGCCGGTCGCCTTGGCGATGTCTGCGGGTACAATGGGGGGCGAATCTAAGACCTCTATCAGGAGCACTTGGCGGTCATGTTCCTCCTCGCCCACGATGCTGCTAGTGTGGGGGAGGGGGGATCTCGACAGGGCGTCCGCGTGGCTTATTTCTTTTCCCGGCAAGTACACCAACGCGTGCTGATACACGTTTAAGAAGATGGCCCACCTTAACATCCTAGGGGACAGGATCTGAGGTGTGGGCTTGTCTGTGGTGAAAATGCCTAGCAGGGGCTTGTGGTCGGTCACTATGGTGAAGGGACGGCCATAGAGGAAATCGTGGAACTTTTTAGTCCCTGCGATTATCGCTAGCGCTTCCCTGTCTGTCTGGGCGTAGTTTCGCTCTGCCTGGGACAGGGATCTGGAGTAGAACGCTATAGGGGCCTCTCTCCCGTTTTCCAACACGTGGCACAGCACCGCCCCCACCCCCACTGGGGATGCATCACATATCAGGACCACCGGTCTCTTGGGGTCAAAGTGGGTGAGAATGGCGTCAGACGCTAAGAGTTGTTTCAGTTCAATGAATGCCCTCTCCTGGCTCTCGCCCCACTTCCACGCCTCGTCCTTCTTGAGAAGCTTGTGAAGCGGCTCTGCTACTGATGCCTTCCGAGGCAGGAAAGAGTGGTAGAAGTTTAATAGCCCTAAGAACGACTGCAATTCGGGCTTGGAGGTGGGGCGAGGGGCATTTTGAATGGTGGCTACCTTTGATTTGGAGGGTTTGATTCCCGCAGGGGTTACCCGGAAACCCAAGAACTCAACCTCGTTTGCGAAGAAAACGCATTTGTCTTTTCGCAACCTCAACCCCCCCTTTTCAAACACCGCCAGCACTTTGTCCAGCCTTTCAGCCAACTCTGCCTTGCTCCCCCCGTTATCAATACATCATCAAAGTATGGCAAGACCCCCTCCAGCCCCTTTAAGAGGCGTTCCACGAGCGACTGGAAAATACCCGGCGCCGAGTTCACGCCGAACTGTAGGTGCGTCACCTGGAACACCCCCTTATGAGTGACTATTGTTTGTGCAGCAGCTGCAGCTGGGGTTACTGAGAGTTGTTGATAGGCTTGCACCAGGTCGAGTTTTGCGAAACACTTTCCCCCATGTAACCTGGCCAACAGGTGGCTGACTACCGGCACCGGATACGCATTTGGGCGGATCGCCTTATTAATGGTGCACTTATAATCAGCGCATATGCGAACCTTCCCGTTGGCCTTTAGCGCAGTTACAATCGGAGTTTCCCACTCCGCAGAATCAACAGGAACAAGGATCCCCTGGCCCACCAATTTGTCCAGTTCCGCCTCTATCTTGTCCTTTAGTGCGAAGGGCACTCTGCGCGGCTTGAGTCTTATTGGGCGGACCTCCGGGTCCAGGTCGAACGCTACTGGGGGTCCCTTGAATTTTCCGAGTCCTTTCTTGAAAACTTCAGGGTGCGCGTCACACACCTCTTGTATTGGGTCAGTCCCAACGGCATGCACCCCCCCAATGAACAAACCCAGGGGCTTAAACCATTGAGTCCCGAGGAGGCTGCAACTAGCCCCCTTGAGCACAACCAGGGGAAGTTCCGCGGCGTGTTGCTTGTATTGGACCTTGAATTTTCCAACCCCCAACACCGGAATGCTATTTCCCCGTACGTCCCGCAGCGTGGACCTCAACGCTTTGAGCTTAGGGCGCACGTGGGGGGAAATTCCTAAGAACTCCCGCTGGGACATGATTGAGTAGGAGGAACCCGAGTCTATCTCCATTCTAACAGGGGCCCCTTGCACCAGTACCTCAACAAAATAACAGGGGTGTCCCAAGGACACGCTGTATACTGGGGCGTCGTCGCTGCTGTCGTCGGAGATGCGGCCCACGCCGTCCTGCTTCCCCGCGGGCCGGGCGTCCTCCTTGGTCCTCGGCGAGCGGTCTGATGAGCTTTTCTGGTCCTTGCGCCGCCGTCTGCAGACCTTGGCAATGTGCCACCGGCGTCCGCAGTTGTGGCACTCGGCCTTCCGGAACGGGCACTTGATGCGGTCGTGGGCCGCTCCACAGCCGTCGCAGCGTCGGCCTTCCTTCTGAACCCTCCGGACATCCTCGGCGTCGCTGCTCTCCGTGGGAGATTTCGGCGTTCGTCTGGCCGCATGCACCGAGCCCGCTGCCTTGTCGGGCTGTGGAGGCCTTTCTCTGAACCCCTTGACTCCGGCCCTCGTAGCTTCCGCGGCCTGCGCCGCCTTCACGACCTCACGCAGCGTCGGGGGTGGCTCCTGGTTCATCAACTTTCGCTGAACCTCTTCGTCCCACAGGCCACACAGCATGCGGTCTCTGAGGGCAATTTCCAGATTTTCCCACTTGCATGGGCCGGCGGCCAACCGCAGGGCCGCTGCAAAGGCGGCGATGGACTCACCAGGCGCTTGAACTCTCTTCCAGAACGCGTCTCGAGCCGAAAACATCGAAACTGAGGGCTGGAAATGGTCACGCATCGCTTTCAGGAGCTGTTTGACCGACAGCTCGCTTACCTTCTTCGGTGACACCAGGTCCACCAATACTCTTTTGGCGGCATTCCCGAGCATCCGGGTGAGGATGGCCCTTTTCTTCCCCTCGTCCGTAATGTCGGACACCACCAGCGCATTTTGGAAGTCCATTTCGAAGAGCTCCCAGTCTTCCGGCTTGTTGATGTCGAAACCAGCATGTGTCTTGATCTCGTGGGGATCCATCATCCCATCCTCGTCGGACACCACCAGCACATCTTGGAAGTCCATTTCGAAGAGCTCCCAGTCTTCCGGCTTGTTGATGTCGAAACCGGCATGTGTCTTGATCTCGTGGGGATCCATCATCCCACCTTCGTCGCCAATTTAGTGTATGAGAACCAAGACACAGGAACAGCCGAAGGATTGGCTTAACACATCTTTATTGCATGGTGGTCCGGGGGAACATGTGGTAATGGTGGACGAACAGCTCAATATATACAGTGGCTATACATTTGAATGTGGCTCCACGATAGCCCATTGGCTACCGCCCGCGTGACAACATCCCTGGTCACGCCCTTCTTGTCCAGGTGAGGCAGTGGCGGGAATCTTCCCGCGCTGGAGTTATTGCGTAATTGGAACCATATGAGCTGGACGCTCGCTACTGCCACCTAGTGGTTGCTAGCTCGCGTCCTATTACAGAAGGTTACAGTGTTACAGTTGATGGGTGTTACATTGTTGCAAAGGCATAGTATTAGGAACACAACAGGGATGCAGTTGTCAAAGCATGTCATGCAGTCAAACAATGTTATTTGACTGACAATTTAAAGAACAGAAACTGCATTTCCCCCCACCCCAACAAAGATGAGGGGGAAGGAACAATAGCAACAACTGCCAGTGGCTGTTTAAGCTTTTGTTGAGACAACCTTTTAGGTTATGCTTTTTATTTGAGTTCTCCCCCTTCTCAATATTTGTATATTCTTGTGTGAGTTTTCAGTGTAAACAAGAAATGGTAAAGAGCATACAGTAGATAAGCCTTCAAATTGTTATGTGACATTTTACCCACATATCTGTCAAGTAAAAGGTTAGCATTTTCACTCTTCTGAGGAAAACATACCAATTAGCAGCCAGACAATCCTGTTGAGAGCTTCAAGCTTGGGGAGAAATTTGACATATTTGCAGATAAAGTCCCTGCTATTTGTGATCACATATTTCTATGATTAATCATCTGGCTGACCCAGACCTTATGGTGTCAGTTGGATGCCTGTTGCAGTTAACATGATACAATATGATCCAATCCAAAAAATGTACTAGGCAGAATCGGCCTGAACATATTGATTCTGACATTGAACACTCTGATTTCAGTGATCCTGTCTCAATATCCTTAGTATACTAGGTATTACAGAATGAATGTGCAATCCTATCTCAATATCCTTAGTATACTAGGTATTACAGAATGATTGTGCAATCCTAGGCAAGCCTATTCAGAAGTAAGCCCAATTGAGCTAAATGTGCATAGGATTACAGCCGAAATAAAAATGGGATGAATTGGATTGTTAGTCCCACTCAATAAATGGAACTTGTTAGATCAATATTTACACAAGTCCCATTGATTTTGTGGGGCTATTCCATGTGGGAGCCAACAATTAGCTAAAGCTCATTAATTTCAAACTAAACTTTAAGTGTTTATTTAAAACTCTCCTTCTGAAATAAATGAGATAAGAAGTGGCTTATTTTGGCTTTGCCATGCCAATGCTGTCTTTCTTACAAAGCAGAATCTAATGGGCAAGGAATAATGTAACTTCCTAATGGTCATTTATTTTGATTTAAATTGATAGATTAATTGATGGGTTCTCCAAACCAGATTTCAAACATGATTGAGCTGCCAATTCTTCCTCTCATTTTTTATGAAGGGCATATGATAGCTTTCGTGAATTCACTTAAACTTCCTGTCTTATTATGTGGAAGGGACTATTTTGATTATCTTAGGATATGACTAGATAGGATTTTGTCTCTCTGTATAGTTCACTCTGTGGATTAGCTGGTTCACTTCTTTTCGCAATGACCACACAACGTAAGTTCCAGCATGAAACAACCCATCCACAGAGTGTGCTTTTCTAGATTCCTGTCAAAGGCTATCATTTTTAGGCGTTGGTAGGGGAGTGATGGCTTAGTGGTTAAGATGCTGAACTTGATGACTGGCAGGTTGGCAGACCAGCCGTTTGAGACCAAAGTGCTGCACGATGGAGTGAGCTTCCATAAACTGTCCCAGCTCCTGCCAATTTAGCAGTCTGAAAGCAAGAAATTGCATTTAGATTAATAGGTATTGGCACAGCAGGAAAGGTAGCAGCATTCTATGCACTAAGGCATCTTTTCATGCCTGTCACATGACCACAGAAACATATGCAGATGCAGACAGTGCTGGTTCTTTGGCTGTAAACAGAGATGAGCACCACGCCTTAGAGTCAGACATGACTGGCTTTTGAGCAAGGGAACCCTAGGATGTAATGGCTAGGACTGGCCTTAAGCTTTTAGTCAGGGCTGCAGCCAGGGGGTGGGGGGCAGGGTGAAACCCCTCATGAGATAACAGCAACCCCCCCCCCAACTCACCCTGTGGTAACCAATGTTATATATGTGAGTGCTACATTGTTGCCCCTCCTGGAATTTTTTTTGCCCCTCCTGAACATCTCCCCCCCCCCCCCCCAAAAAAAAATCTAGAATCCTGGCTACAGCCCTGCTTTCAGTTTCTCACCATTGTTAAGTGGTTTAGGCAAACAGCCACAGTGATGCTGATAAAATGAAAGCTTTCCCTGGTATGCAGTGGGATGGAAAGGAAGCAAATGTTGGTTTTGGGCTTTTTAAAGCAAGCTTAGTAGGGCAGTGCTGATGCACTGTGCCTTTTAGAGGAAAAATAGAAAGCATCTTCTCAAAAGTGAAAGGAGGCAGGGTTATTTTTCTATTCTTTCTTTTCCCTTTAAAAGGAGGTTGGCCAGAAAGGGTTGTTTAAGATGCAGTGTGGTTTCCTGATAGAAGAGCATCCAAGATTGTATGCATGCCAAATGGCATCCTCACCTCTATGTGACCTTATCTAACCAATTTAGCCCTCTCCAGTCCTCTCCAATTTGTCCTGTGGCTGGAATGGGAGTTGGAGGTATTCTTTTACAGAGGGGCCAACTCTTTCTAAAGGAGCACATATTAAAGTCCAGGTTAAGTAACTTGCAAAGCTCTATGTGATTTGAATCAGGAATCACCCAAATGAAATGTGTTACTCAGATTGATAATGCTGTAACTATGACACATTTTCCCCTATAGATTCAGAGTGGCTCTCTCTAAGTATCCATACCTGTTTTAATTTTTTACTTATGTGACCCCGATTTTGAAAATCACCCCTTTATTATTTTTTATACTTTTTATTTCTAATAAAGATGCTTTTCTCTTTATTTCTATGTTGCCCTCCACTTTAGGTTAGGCTTTTGTATGCACCAAGCACCATACTGACACATACCCATTCACAACACTTTGAAGGTAATAACTGCAAAGATACATTTTAAATCATTTTTTAAAGGTTCACTACAAATGATCTTTTGAGCTCTGCAAATCCTATTCATTTGAATCAGTGGTAGACCGGGCTTTCACCCGAGAAGCAAGAGTGAGGCCCAGCCAGGGAAGAAGCACCTTTGCTGGCATGGGCTTCATTAGCACACAGACGATCACGATGTCCTTAAAAGACTCACTAGTTTTATGAATGAAGATGCATATATGGAGTTGGCAGTCCAAATATTGAACTTCAATGCTGAATACTTGCAACAATGTATCAGAGGCTTGCAACAAAGTATCAATGCTTGCAACAAAGTATCCGCTGGCTGATTTAATCAAATTTCAAATGTTTAAAAGGAAAGTGGTTCTTTTTAGTGATTCTTTGATAGCACCGCGTAAGAAAATATTAGGGAAAAATACAGAGCACTAAGGGAAGACAGCAGGGGTGATTTAGCCTGACAGTTAACACTTTAAATGCTGGAATAAAGTTTAAAATAATCATTAAAATCATGTCCTCACTTTTGGGGCTTGGCTGAGCCCTGGGATTGATTCCACTGGCCAGAGGCTGGTGGCAGATCAGAGCAGGAAAGGTCTCTTTGGGAGTAAGACAGGAAAGTTCATCTATTTCCTAGTGGCTCTAGCATAAGGAAGTGTGGGCATTTTGAAATTGGGTCCCCCCTCTTTCTCCTGTCAAAAGTCAAGCGGCAGCTGAAATGGCACAGCAAAATGAGGCTTTTAAAATGCCTTAAAGGAATCACAGTTTAAATAAAAATGCGGATTTCACATTTTTGAAGCCTCACTTGACCATAGATAGGACAAACTTGACTTATTGATCCCTGATTGATCCTTAATTAGTGGTTGTAATTAAATGTCTAAAAATCATTAAAATAGTGTAAGGGACTCTAACATGTCCTATTTTGTGTTTTTAATCAGGAAGTTCCTCTCTTTAATTTGAGATTGCCTTGGCAGGTCTGAGAAGTGTCTTACACTCAAATGGATACAATAAACCAATAAATTAACATCTTAAAGCCCAGAAGACCCCCACACCCATCTCTGAGGCACCTAAGTGTCTGCAGCAGACCCTGTAGCCCTGATTGCCTTAAAGATAGTTCCTTTGCGTGTGTCTTTCACATCTTTGATTCTGGGGTCTGAAGTTTCCCATATGTATGTCAGGTGTTAATTTATGCATCGGGACAGGATGGGATGCTTGGATGGGAAATGTCAAGAAGGACATCAAATGTAGTTTCAGATAGTCAGTAAACAAGTTCCAATGATGATGATTGGCCGAGCAAACCTCTCGCTTTGTATGTGCAGCCATTATAATTGGACAGGTTAACCTCCCACTTCGTACATGCAGACATTCTGATTGGTTCCAGTTTTCACTCCCAGTGAATTCACTGGGTGCACACTCCATAATTTTGCATTATGATTGGCTATTGTATTGATTTGTCTCCTTCTCACCTACTCCTTCTATCTTTCCTGGACTTTGTAATCTTTTTATTGCATACCACTATTTACATAAAACTTTGTCATTGTAAATCAAAGCTGACTTTTTAACCTATGAAATGAAAACCTGCTGCTAGGTTACTGTTTTCTTTGTAAACAACTTTATTTACACAAAGATGTTAGAATTAGTTTGTAGAATAGTATAAGAAGATGATGTGGCATCGGTTCTTCAGCTCTCTTTGTCCAGAGTAGTGAGGGATTCTCATGTGTGTAGATTTTTTGTAGCAGGCAAAAAGGTTGAGGGTGTCTTTGACCAGCAGCAGGACACTGTTGATTAAATGCATGTCCAATAAACCATTTTTATTTTTGCCCGAAATTAAAGTTTCTGTGGTTCTTGGGGCTCCACCAGTGGAAGAACATTTTTAAACTGATTATCAGGAAACACTTAAAACTAATTGAAGTTGGGTTTTCAAATTAACACATCGTCTTCTTTCCTTTTTCAACTCTCCCCCTCCCCATTTTCACTCTTTGGAAAGGTTAAATTCTACTCTTAAATATAGCCCTGCTCTTAATTATAGAATGGTGAAAAAGGAATCCCTTCAGAACTTTAAAGGAATGAAATGGCAGGAAAGACACCTACACACCCCATACCCCACACCCTATGAAAGATCTGCTAAGGATAAGCAACCATTTGTCTCTTTCTAATGAAGTTGACTAGCTTTTCAGGTCAGAGCAAAAAAAAATGCAGGAGAAAGGCTGTCCTATTACCTTCCCACTCATTTTTTGGTCCCCACCATCCCTGCCACTTCTGGGAGGCTCAGGGGAGGCAATCCGAACTGTTTCCGACCCCACCAGACCTTTTTGCTACAAGCAAAAACCTAAAGCAGATGAAGGGGTTTATCCCAGGGTTTCTGCTTGGAGAAGCATCGGTTAAAGGTCTGTGGGGGTCAGAAACAGCTTGGATTGCCTCCCCCGAGCCTCCCAAAGGTGACAGGGGTCACTGGGACCCAAAAATGGGCAAAAAAATTTCCCATCATCAAGGACAAAATCCGGGAAATGACACGACTTGGGGAACCAAGCATTGTCATTAATCAAGGTTCTACTGTAATTTTTTGAGAGTGTCAGCAAGCATGTCGATAAGGGGGATCCAGTTGATATTGTTTATCTAGACATTCAGAAGGCTTTTGACAAGATCCCACACCAAAGGCTCTTGAATAAA
Organism: Bradypodion ventrale; assembly: GCA_035047345.1. Classification (NCBI taxonomy): domain Eukaryota; kingdom Metazoa; phylum Chordata; class Lepidosauria; order Squamata; family Chamaeleonidae; genus Bradypodion; species Bradypodion ventrale. Next base: position 174,949,098 of record JAWDJE010000003.1, read on the forward strand.
CTTACCAGTCATGGAATAAATGGACAGGTCTTGTCCAGGATCAGCAACTGGCTAAGGGACAGGAAACAGAGAGTAGCACTAAATGGACACTTCTCCAAGTGGAGGGAAGAAAAGAGTAGGGTCCCCTAAGATTCAGTACTGGGACCCCTGCTTTTCAACCTCTTCATAAATGATCTAGAAGTAGGAGTAAATAGCAAGGTAGCCAAATTTGCTGATGACACTAAATTATACAGGTGAAAACTGTGAGAGATTGTGAGGAGCTCCAGAGGGATCTCTTGACACTGGGGGAGTGGGCAAAACAGTGGCAAATGAGCTTCAACATTAGTAAGTGCAGAGTGATGCATGTTGAGGCAAAAAACCCCAATTACATTTATAAACTGATGGGATCTGAACTCTCTGCGACAAACAAGGAAAGGGACCTTGGTGTCCTGGTGGACAACTCAATGAAGGTGTCAACCCATTGTGCCTCAGCAGTGAAAAAAGCAAACTCAATGCTAGGGATCATTAGGAAGGGTATAGAAAATAAGTCAGCAAGTGTCATTTTGCCTCTTTATAAATCTATGGTGAGGCCCCATCTGGAATGCTTTATACAGTTCTGGTCGCCATACCTCCAGAAGGATATTATGGAGCTGGAGAAAGTGCAGAGGAAGGCAACCAGAATGATTAGGGGACTGGAACACCTTCCTTACCATCTGAGGCTGCAACGGTTGGGCCTCTTCACTCTTGAACAATGGCGTCTAAGAGGTGACCTGATTGAAGTTTATAAAATCATGCATGGTGTGGACAAAGTAAATAAGGAAAAAACTGTTTTCCCTATCACACAACACTAGAACTAGGGGGCACTCCATGAAATCTTTGGGTACTAGTTCTCAATCAAATAAGAGAAAGTACTTTTTCACCCAGAGTATCACTGGTCTATGGAACTCCCTGAGAACATATCCAGGGCCAAACAGTGTAGACCAATCAAAGTGAACAAAAACCGTTTGAGGCTGCAGTTGCAAAATACAAGTAGATTTAATTAAAGTAAATTCTGGTTTGCAGAGTAGACTCTAAGCCCTTCCGGTAAATATTTGACTTTTCAATATTTTCATCAGTAGTCTAAACAAGAAATGCAAAAACAATAACTCAGCTATGTAAATACAATAAAATATACATATATACATATTTACAATAATTACAAAAATGACCATGGGATTGCATACACAAAGTACAAATGCATTTGGCTAGACAGGCTAAGACATTTACCTGCTCATAAAGATTCAATGAAGTATAATAAAGTATATTCTTGCATCCCAAGCCTCATCTGTTGATTCCTTCTGTGCTTTTGGACGTCAAAGTAACACAGGTTCACAAGAAATTTATAATGGTACAACACAGGTGCACATAACCAGAGCACTCAAGGTCAGTGAGTCAATCTCTTTAAAGTTAAATCTAATTTTGGATAAACTGCATTTATCTGATCATGTGCAAATGTGGTTTATGTTATATCAGATGTACCATGAGGGAATTGAAAACCAGGGTGGGGGAACACGGATCCAAAATTAGGGCAGCTGACACCAAAACTCTGATGGTGAGCCACTTTTTAGCATGCCAGCATAGTGACAGAGATTTTAAGGTTGTTGTTCTGGAGACTATTAGATCATCCACATTTGAACGTATTGACATTGAAAACAACACCGCAGTGAGGCTTATTATATACATAGATTCAACTCAGTACAACCACATGGACTTAATGTAGATCAAGACCTTGCCTGCTATCTTTAAATGACTTTTCTGCTGTCTCTTTAACTTTAAAGAGATTGACTCAATGACCTTGAGTTCTCAGATTATGTGCACCTGTGTTGTACCTTTATAAATTTCTTGTGAAGCAGTGGCGAAGCAAGGACATAGCACCCACACCCCATCACTAGCTGATGGAACCCTGAGAGAGCCTCTCCGGTCCACCCTGGTGGGGCGGGCAGACTCCCTTGGGGTGATGTGGTCTCTTAGGTAACCTGGCCCACTACCATGAAGGGCTTTAAAGCTCATTACTAGCACCTAGAATTGCGCCTGGAGACAAACTGGTAACCAGTGCAGCTCCCGAAGCAGAGGCGAGGCACGGAGATAGCGCCCGCACCCCATCACTACCCGGGCCGCCACATTCTGGACCAGCTGCAGCCTCCAAATGATCATCAAGGGCAACCCCATGTAGAGCACATTACAATAATCAAGTCTGGGGGTAACCAGTGCATGTGTGACCATGTGCCAGGAATTCCTATCCAGGAGTGGGTGCAACTGGCGAATTACATGCAATTGTGCAAAGGCCCTCTTGGCCATGGCTGCCACCTGTTCTTCTAGCAGCAGATGCGCATCCAGGAGAACCCCCAAGTTGCACACGGGGTCTGTCTGGGGCAAGGTAGCCCTATCCAAGACCAAGGATGGCAGTTCCCGGGATAATGTGGGAACCCGTGCCCACAAGCACCCAGTCTTGCTTGGATTCAGCTGTAACCCATTGGCCCCCATCCAGACCCCCACAGCCTCGAGACACCCGGACAGGACATTGACAGCAACACTTGGGTCTCCACAGGCCGAGATGTACAACTGAGTGTCATCCACGTACTGATGGTACCGCACCCTGTGGGAACGGATTATCTCACCCAGAGGCTTTATGTAAATAGGAGAGAAGAAAGCACTGAGCCCTGAGGAACCCCATATGGGAGGAGCCTAGGGCTTGACTTCTCACTCTCCAACCACACCGACTGGGTCCGGCCCTCCAGGAATGAGGAAAACCAGGACAACACAGTGCCCTGGATCCCCAACCCTTTGAGCTGTCCCAGAAGAATACTGTGGTTGATGGTATTGAAGGCCGCTGAGAGGTCGAGGAGAGCAAGGACGGACGGATGACCACCATCCCGCTGCCTCCAGAAATCATCCACAAGTGCGACCAATGCTGTCTCAGTGCTGTGTCTGGGCCTGAATCCTGACTGAAAGGGGTCCAGAAAATCCACTTCATCCAGTACCCCCTGCAGCTGATGCACCCCCCCTCTCCATTACCTTCCCCAAGAAGATGAGGTTGGAGACCAGTCTATAGACTGGCATTCCTTGACATCTCGGTGTATATTCATAACAACAATTTGCATATGCACCTCTTTAGAAAACCCACTGACAGGAACGCCTATCTGGATTATCGTTCCTTTCACCCGGGACACCTCAAAAGGAATGTACCTTTCAGTCTTCTAACCAGGGCGAAGCGGAACTCCACCAGGGAGGGTGACTTTATAAAATCAGCCACCACGATTAAAAACTTTTTAGAAGACAAAGGGTATCCCAACCATATTATCAACAATCAATTTCAGCACGTCTGTAACACCTCTAGGAAAGCATTTCTGACTCCCAAAAGCAGGGAACAGTCTCACTTTATTCATTGTGCCTTTGAATATTCACCTTTGGCATTTAAAATTAAGAATATTGTTTCAAAATACTGTCACATCATTGAGGATATCCCGGGATGCTCCCAGAAGCCTTTCATAGGTTTCAAAAAGACACAGAACATTGGCAATATGGTGGTTCGTGCAGACGCCTTGTGTGCTACTCCCTCGTCCATAATTCAAGGGCACTATCGATGTGGGGGCTGTGTAGCATGTCGCTTCGCTATTGAAGCCAAAACCATGAGGATTCCTGGGGAACAATGTGAACATATACTTACTGGGTGCACTAATTGCAACTCCCAAAATGTGGTGTGTGCTATTATCTGTCCATGTGCTAAGTTTTATATCGGTTGCACTGGACGCCCCCTGAAGGTCCGGATCCTTGAGCATCGCTCTCGGATCCGGAGCCACTTACTCACTGCACCTCTTGTGTCACACTTTCTTGACAATAATCATAGTGAAGATGATATCAAATTTATTGCATTAGAAAAGATACTTCCCAACGTGTATGATAAAATGGACATTAACAACAAACTATTATGGAGGGAAGCTCATTTTATTCACTTATTCAATTCATTAGCACCATTAGGATTAAACTCAGATCAGGATCTCAGCTGTTTCTTATAATAATTGTTAACTGTCGCCTTAGGTTACATTTTATATGTAATATCCTCATTGTTTCTTTAAGAACTTTCAGTGTTCTCTAGCATGATTACACCTGGGTATGGTGGAGTAAGAATATAAGCAGTCATTTCGACTACTTTAAGTAACGTCTAGGGCGAATAATACTCTACCATAAAGCCTGATGCGAATAAAACTAAGAATATATTATACACTTCTTGAAAAAATTATACCGGAGGTAAGCATATCTATTGTTTGTAACATGCTGTACAATATTTGAGTGTAACATGCTTGTAAATATGTATATACTATTAGTCTCTATACCAGTGTAAAATATTACTTATTGTAGAAAACCAGTGGAAGATTTTCGAAAAGCTGTAAACCAGAGAGCTTCGTTTTCTCTCAGCCAGTGAGGCATTATTTTCCTGCAGTAAAGGATTTCTGTTGGATGGATTTTTGTCTTCTTGTGCTTTAACTCCGTCCCGCCATTGTTTTCACATACATCAGCAGCAGCCTGAGGACAGAAGCACTCTGGACAGGTTGCTCAGGGCCCAGAGATCTAGCCAAGGAGCTGGAACAGGGGACAGATATTAAACATCAGTGCCATGTTTCCCGGGTGTGGCCTGCCCCTTGGCACCCGCTGTATCGCCCCATGCCCATCACCACCTCAATTTGATCCCCAGGAGCCTGTGGCAGGGAGCGCTGCCTTTGGGGACGCCAGAGCGACCCTAGGTGTGGCCGATGTTCTCTTCCCCCGCCCCAGTCTTGACAGTGCATGGCTGTGGCGGCGCCGGGGAGTATTGCCTTTGGGGCTGCCAGAGCGACCCCAGGTGTGGCCAATGTTATCCTCCCCTGCCCTGGTCTCGGCTGTGCAGAGTGGCTGCTGCAGTGGTGGGGAGCGCTGCCTTTGGGGCCACCAAAGTGACCCCAAGTGCGGCCGATGTTCTCCTTCCCCGCCCTGGTCTCGGCGGTGCAGGGAATTTAAGAGAATATATATAGTTCTAGCTGTCTTTTGATTTTTAATGTCTTTATGCACCTTAAAAATTACACAAGGAGGCAGTGGATGTGATGAAATAAAACAATTTGGGATTAGATACTTCCTAATATAATTTGAGGTGGGTTATTAAACTTCTTACTTTAGCTATAGTATTATTGGAGTATCTTTTTATGTGTTTATATAACTATCTATTACCTTTATATATTTTCCTTGTAGAATTCCTGAGGAAGGAAAATTTGTTTTTCTGAAAAACCTTATTGTTGATAGTACCGGAAAGTCTTCGAATCTGGACTTTGGAATTTGAATTTGGAAGATATTATACTTTAGTTTTGAGATTTCTTCTTTCAAACAAGTTTTTCATTAATTTTGGGATAAGTGACTATGAAACTATTCTAATTTGGATTTTTGCTCTGACGTTAAGAGTTGTTTTCTTGATATACATATTTTGACCTTACAAAGAAGACTATACACATTTTTTGCATATGTTGGATGATTTAATAATTTTTTGGGATGATTTTGGATTGTACCTTTTTGTGAACGGTTTTTCTCCACACTTTGCCTCCCCAGTCAGGACAGCCTACTGACAGCCACAGTTTGTCACTTCTACTTCATGGCATCTTGGTTCACTAAAAATGCATGTGACAAGAGGTGGTCATGTTCCACAAACATATGGGTTGTTGCTAACTCTCTGTGTGACTGAATTATCTTACCCTTACTGAGAAAGCCATAGACTGAAAACCTCTACTGAATAGACTGAAGTTAAATATACAAAAATAGTAGTTTATGTAAGATTTTTGTTTCTAGAGAAAAAGAGTGTATGAGAGAGAGAGAGAGAGAGAGAGCAAAGTTTGTTTTAAATTGTGTATACAGCAGAACACTGCATAACGAAAAAACTCAGTTCCACTGAGCTCTTCGCTATGAGGTTTTATCATTATGTGGTTCCCTATGGGTGATACCCTGCATAACGAAAATAAAGTTCATTAGCAGAGGTTCCCATTAAGCGGGTATACCCCAGTTACCAAAAACCTCACATAACAAAAAAAATCGTTATACGGGGTATCACCATTGCATATGTGAGAGTTTTTTGCTATATGATGTGTTCGTTTTGTGAGGTACCACTGTATATAGAAGCATTTACATTTTCCATATACAGTGATACCTCATACAATGTCCAAACTTGGTTCCACAAGTATGGACTTTATATGGATTTGGACTTTGTATGAGGCATGCAAAATCCTAGCCGTGATGCCTCATACAATGTCCAAATCCTTGCCCCGATGCCTCATACAACGTCGTTTCCATAGAGATACATTGTACTGTAACAGCACAGACTTCAGGGCAAAGTCAAGGAAACAGATAGGAAACTGACAGAACATTAAAAAATCATTGTCTAAAGGCTAAATACATTACAAAAACATGTCAAACAACCGTGATCATCCAAGAACCTGAAGAATGCTGCAAAAATCCCAGGAATGCTTCTAAAAATTCTGACAAAAAATAATAAAAAAAATATTGCCCTCAAAACCACTCCTAAACACTCTTGCCTCATGCAAAACTCACAAGAGCCATGCATGCATGTGTCCTGCCTTTTAATACTGCCCAGGCACAATGCAACCTGGGAAAACCCCCAATGCCTCATCCAAAGTCGCAGCGACTTTGTATGAGGCAACTTTTTTCAAGGAATTAATCAATGTTGTATGAATTCGATGTTGTATGAAGTGGACTTTGTATGAGGTATTACTGTAACTGACTTAGGATAATTGGCATGCCATCTATGTTTTGCCATTGGAGAATCCTGGACCGGGACTCTTTGCTCATGGTCACTCATGCTCTGGTGACCTCCAGACTAGATTATTGTAATGCGCTCTACATGGGGCTGCCCTTGATGACCATTCGGAGGCTGCAGCTGGTCCAGAATACGGCAGCCCAGGTGGTGATGCGGTGTGGACGTTATGTCCATGCCTCACCACTACTGCGGGAGCTGCACTGGTTACCCGTTTGTCTCCGGGTGCAATTCAAAGTGCTGGTTTTGACCTTTAAAGCCCTATATGGTAGTGGGCCAGGATACCTTAGAGACCTCATCGTCCCAAGAGTGTCTGCCAGTCCAACCAGAGCGGACCGGAGGGGCTCACTAATAGTGCCATCAACTAGGGGTGCACATCTATCCAGCACCCGACGGAGGGCCTTCTCCGTGTCCGCACCAACCCTCTGGAACCTCCTGCCTGTGGAACTGTGTCTTCAGGCAGAGTTGTTGCCCTTTAGAAAAGAACTAAAAACCTGGCTGGCGGGCCAAGTTTGGGGTGCAGGTGGAGGGGTGGCTTCTGTTGGGTGGTTAATATAGGGGAGGATGCCTGCCCCACAGTATCTTCGGTTCCTGCACCCCTCTCTTTTTAGGGATGGGTTCTTATTGCAGGTTTTTATCTGTTTTATTTGTTTTTATCTGTTTTTACCCACTGTTGTGAACCGCCCGGAGTCGGCTTTGGCTGAGTGGGCGGTATAGAAATTTAACAATAAATAAATACATAAATAAATAAAAATTGTGCTGTCTACTAACAATATGCTGTTTGGAGAAAGAGGTGCATTTTAAATTAGATATTCCATTCAGTCATCATATGGGTTTGATCAGACCATTACTATATGAATAAAATACAGAAAACTCCAAAAGCACATTTATCCAGGCTTAAATGTTACGTCTTAAGCATGCAGTTTTTTAAAGTTGCACTTTGCCAAGAAGCAGATAATAGCCAATATCTAAAATGGTCATACTCAACCTTAATTAAATGCATATTTGAGAAACTTAACGTAAAGTGCTAGGCCATAATGTTAGTTAATTTGGCTGTAAAGTGAAAACCATATTTATTGATTCAGTTCACAATTCTGATCTAAATACCTTTGAAATATAGCATGTGCTGTCATTACTGTTTGAAGTACCTCAGGTCATCAAACAGACAGTGAGGTTATTGAACTCTCAATGCAAAACTTAATTACTTGGAAATCTGTTGAATATGCATTTTTTTAAAAACTATATCCTATATTTTCTTTAAAGAACATTCACCTTTTCTGACCTTTGCCTTGTAAAAAGGAATGTCTGCAACTCAGATTGAAGATGGCAGGTTTCCTGAGTCTGCAAATACTTAATGGCATGCATTCATATGAGCTAAAGTGCCCCTCTTCAGAGGAGTTCAATAAAAATGCTTGAGGGTTGTCTAGAAAGAAACCATCAAGTAAATGCCTGGTGGGGCAGGGAGGCCCCCACGATGGAGGACGCCAACCCAACCCACCACGTGCCAGCATTCCAGGTGCCACCCCCAGCCCGGGACCTTCAAAAGTCATGACGCGGCCAAACTGTCTCACTACCACTCAGCTTTCCCAGTGGGGCAGGGAGGCCCCCGCAGTGGAGGATGCTGAGCCAACCCACCACCTGCCAGCGTTCTCACAAAGAGTTAGAACTCTTGTGGCCATTACCTTCCATCAGTGGATTTGCCTGGGGAGAGGGTGTAAGTCATGGGCTTCTTATTTTTATTGTTATATTATGTTTTGTACTTGATGTACCCTTTAATAGAAAATTTGCCATGATGTGGAGATTTCTATTGTAATTGTAATTTATTTGTATCTACATTGTATCTTTGCCTGTTACTTTAAATTTTGTAAACCGCTTTGAGTCTCCCACTGGGATGAGAAAAGCGGTATAGAAATAAAACTCTATCTATCTATATATATACACCTCCTAAAATGGTTTGTATCTCTTTGAATAAATAACTTCATTATCATCATAAATGCTTTCCATTTCCAAGTCCTACAAACTGAATGAATATCTCTCTTGATGGAGAACAGCAAATTAGTGACTTGTATGCCTAGCCAGGGCACTGGTTGTTTTGTGTGGCTAGTCACCCATGATTGATCAGAATCAGTTGTCACCTTGGTTTATTTCCTTGTCCATCCATGAAATTCATACATGTTTCTAAAACAAATGTGCAAGCTGGTCTGAATATTGTACGGATTTTTTTAAAAATAAAAGTATCTTCAAAACACACTGTAAAAATAAACTAAAGTATCCCACATTTTAATTATAATAAAACAGGGTCAACATTTTTTAGGATTACAGTTTAAAGGGTTGGAAATTGTTGAAACAAAAATATCTTTACTCAACATTGAAACTTTAATCAAGATATGACCCACCAGGTCCCCCCACATTGAGGAAAACTGTCCCTGGGAAAAACACAACAACAGGTAAATCCATGCTCTCTGCACTCCCAGATCTAACTCTTGAAGGTGGTGAGGCTTTGGAGAAAGTTGTTCCAGCCCATTTAAGTGTGTAGAGTTTTGTGATAGGAGTCTTCCCTTCAGGATGACCAGTAAAAAAATATTGGTTTGGTCAGTATGATGGAGAAAGCTTTTCTTTTTTTTAAGTGATGGGTCTATATCCTTGCAACATACAAATGCCATTAAAGGTAAAGGTTTCCCTTGCTCAAAAGCCAGTCGAATCCGACTCTAGGGTTCAGTGCTCATCTCTGTTTCAAAGTCAAAGAGCCAGCGCTGTCTGCTTCCGCAGACGTTTCTGTGGTCATGTGGCAGGCATGAATAGGCACATGGAGTGCTGTTTACCTTCCCACCGAAGTTGTCCCTATTTATCTACTTGCAATTTCTTGCTTTTGAACTGCTAGATTGGCAGGAGCTGGGACAAAGACGGGAGCTCATTCCGTCCTGCAGTACTTGGGAATCGAACTGCTGACCTCCTGCCTTTCATTCAGCTTCTTAGCCACTTGATCCACTGCAATCTCTTGTCATTACTGATTCTAAAAACAGCTGTAACCTATTTTAATTTTCACGCCTGGATTAATGAGTTATAATAGAAATATTTACCTGCTTCTCTTTGAAATTCATGGGTTTGAACTGCAATTTGCTATATTTACTGTGGTTCTGATATTTTATGTAATTTATTTTGTTAGGGTAATATGCCATAAATTGCAGATTAGAAATTTCCGTTAACAGTGAAATTGCCCATTATTTTAACTGATAATCACCCTTTCTTCTTTTATTAATTCATTAGTTAAATAATTAACTGTAAAAATGCATTATGGAAGCTCCAGTATAGATGCCTTTTGAACTACTGGAAAACATGAACTTGAATGTGTGACTCAGAATCTAAAAAATTGCACTCTGTGTTAGAGTTCATCTGCAACCATATTGAACCAAACAGAAGGGGAGGTTTTCGGGAGGGTCAGGGAAGGCTGCTTTTTTAGTCCCTAGCCTTTGCCACCTGAGACAATTGTCCCACTCAGTTATTGGTTGGAACTTTTGGCTTCAATATGTGAATAAATAAAATTATGCTGGCTAAGCACAGAATAATAAATGACAGATTGAATACATGGGAAGCATGCTAAATAATTAACTCTTATTTGAACAAATGTGTATACTTAAGTGCATGAGAATTATTTATCTTATCCAAAGGATGTACGCCCACACTGAAAAATGCATAAATCACAGCAAGGTTCAGGGTTCCAGGCAAAAGTTTCCAAACATTTTAAAAAATACATTTAATATAGTCTCCAGGCAGAAGTTGAAAGTATTCTCCTGAATTGTTACATATACAGTACTTAAATGTCTTGATGCACATTGAAAGATGTCAGAAAATAATACACAAAACATGAAAATATCAGGATAATAAAAAATAGTAAAGAAGAATATTTACAGTTATTGGGGAAGCATAGCTCAAACTGCTATGGCCCAACAAAAATGATTAACATAAAGTGAAGAAATAAATAAAGAAAAACTCAAAAGCTAATGATCTTCTCTGAAGAGGTAAGTACAGTAATACTGTGCACAACGTCTGCTTCGTGCAACGTCCAAATCGGACAACGTCCAGCTATTTTGAGTAAAACATTTCATCAGACAATGACCTTTAGACGTTTTTCTGTGCTCCCTGTCCGCAGCAGCGGTGGGTGAGTGCAGATCCACCTGTTGCCACCTCTGTGGAGCTCAGGGCCCCCTGATCCACATTGTTTCCGACATCCCCAGACCTGCCTGGGTGGTGGGGCAAGGCAAAATCTGCAGCTGAAGAAGGAGTTTTTCCCCTTGGCATTTTCCCTTGCCCCACCATCTGGGCAGTTTGGGGGGCATCGGAAACAGCATGGATCTGCCCCCGAGCCTCACAGAAGCAGCATGGGCAGTGGAGAGCCCAAAATGGGGGGGAAACCCTCAGTCACAAGAGAGGTTTTTTTTCACCCATTTCAAAAAGGATGAAGTGTTCTCCTACCTTCGTGCAGCCTCTGTGAGGTTTGGAGGACCTTTTTCAGGCAATGGTCGCCTTCCTCAGACGTCCCTGGGCTAAAAAAAGTTGTAGTCACCATTTTCTTTTTTTAAAAAAAACTTCAATTCCCAGAAGGCCAAACAAACTGTAAAAATGCATGTGGTGGCCATTTTGTTTTACTCCATCGTGATGGAGCCCCCCCTCACTTTGTGCTCTCCGCTGCCCGTGTGCATCTGTGAGGCTTGGGTGTGTGCGTGTGTGATCCACATTGTTTCCAATGTCCCTCGATCTGCCTTGGTGGTGGGGCAATGCAAAATGCTGGGGGGTAGGACTCGTTCTTCAGCTACAAGTTTTGCCTTGCCCCACCACCCTACCAGAGGCAGTCGGCTTTTTTATTTTTTGCGTTATCCAATGCATGCATTGCACAGCATCAAAAATCGTACAACTTCCAAACTTGTGGAACCAAGTTTGGACATTGTATGAGGTATTACTGTACAGTCAAACATCAGGGATGAAAAGTTGCAGCAGAGAGGGAATATCTAAAGACTAAAACTGACCATCTCTCAGTTTTGAGAAATTATAACAGGTCCACAGCTAAAATAATTAGAATTGAGGGAAGGGGATATGATGGACTTTTCCGGAAGAGAAATTTTAATGGTGCAGTATTAGTATTAATTCCCATTTTCCTTCTCTACATCTCTAGAAATGGTTAAAAATAATATGATAGTGTCTCTGTGTTAAGATACTGAAATAGGCTTATAGTGGGGGAAGTACATGTTCACCTATCCTATGGAATTTATAAGACAGGAAGTATTTGACAGAACATCTTATGTTCTTAAACATGATGTCTGCCAAACAGCTGTAAGATAAGGGGGGCAATGGTGTCTGGCAAGAGAATACAAGATGTTCAGACATCTTGTGATAGAAGAGGCAATATCTGCCAAATTTTGGCTATGATGTCTGAGAAACAGCTGTGTGGCCTTGACTAGAGCAGTAAATGAGCAAAGATAGCTGATAAGACACCTGGGATGTATAATTAGTTGACATTCCAGACTGAATAGAGAAAGGGAAAATGAGCAAAGGTCATGGTGACCTCATGTTCTCACAAAGATACTAATTATTAATGATGTGATGGCTGATTCAATGGGTCCAGCTGCAGTAGCAGGTAATGAAAATTTTGTCAGATTCTATGCTCACCTTGGGTATCTGTCTCCCTAAAAATTAAAATTGATTCAGGTTTCCTTTCAAAAAATCAGCAGTTAAAATATCTATTCACAAATTTTCACTCTGATATTGACTGAGAAAACAAACTACATCAGTTAAACATAAATCCAATCTAAACTTCCTTAACAAAATCTAGAGTACCAAGTACCTGCTTATCAAGTGAAGACACAGTCTCTATTAGTTAATTGTGAATAAAATTTTCAACTTTTATCTGAAACTGGAAACATGTTAAGTCTTTAACTTAAAATGTAAGAAAAGCATTACAAATACATTAAAATAAATCTGACATTATAGGAGTGAGATAATGTGCCCTGTGGCCTGAGGGACAATTTTGTGGCTTTCAGCATTTTGGACCACCATCCAATTTTTTAAAAATTAAAAATGTTCTTGCTTCAGAAGTCCTCTTATATCCTCTAGAAGGCATATGGATTTCTAGAACCCATGGAGTAACACTTGTTAAGGACACATGTTCCTTGCATACATGGGAACTCCACATAACATAATTCAATTTTATATTGAAAATATGACTCAAAAGAAAGCCTATCCAGTTTTAAATAAACCCATTTTTAGTTAAAACCAGTTTTTCAGTTTACAAAACCTTTTGCCAACTCTTAATAGTATTGAATCATTACATTGTTTTTTTAAAATATACACATTAGTCTCTCTCTTTAACCCAACTCTTTTGCAATGTGGATCTGAGCTAAAGGCAGGGCTGTAGCCAGAAGAGGGAGACAGCCCTCCCGAAAAACCTCCTGAATGAACAGCCTCCCCCCCCAATCCACCCCAGGATGCCAATGTTATATATGTGTGTGTGACATTGTTGCCCCTCCAGAAAAAAAATCAAACCCCCTTCCCACCCCCCACCCCAATCTAGAATCCTGGCTACAGCCATGGCTACTGGAAATTCTGAATAATTACCCACTGGGCTCTAGTGCAGCAGCATCCTAGTGAAGCAACTTAAAATTATTATATTTCACAGGAAATTTATTTAAAAGATAAAATAGACTCAAAAGAAACATTTCTGTCAACTCCTTGTTTTGCTGGCAAATTTATGAGAAAGTGTGAGAGCACAATAATTCTCCAAGAAATAGGGTGTAAAATAGAAGGAAAAAAGGCACTGTTGTGACTAAAAGCAAGAAATGAAATAATATTGGTGAGTATGCATAGCTGTCTGGATAGCTCATTGATTTAATAGAAGTTGTGAGGATCATTTCATACTATGTGCTCCTGAAAAAGACCCACCCTGTGCATCTTTGGGCAAGTGGCACAGTCCTAAGATAACCCCTGGAGAAGGGAATGGCAAATCACTTCTGAGCATACTTGGAAAGGGTTGTAATGTGTCAAAATCAACTGCATGGCATGTAATTATTATTTATTGTTATAATGAAAAACACAACAAAGACTCATTTCCTAAAGTTCACATTTTCAGCCCCATGTACCATTGCAGTGTTTTAATTCTACTAGGTTACAATCAATAGCTATAGTAGAACCATTAAATCAATTAAACTTATAATAATAATAATTTCCTGTCAGAAATTATTCTTGGTTGAAATGATTTTTGCTGGACGAACATAGCTCAGGGGATGCCCGAATTAGGCTCTTTTCATGTCCCCAATATCTTTTCCCACAAAGTGGCCCCTATTTATCTACTCGTAATTTCTTTCAAACTGCTAGGCTGGGGCAGAGACAGGCGCTCAAACTATCATGCAGTACCTGGGTATCAAACTGCCAACTGGCTGGCCTTCCAGCTAACAAGGCGAACTTCTTAACCACTGAGCCACCACAGCCCCTAATTAAACTTATGTACATGTACATATGTACATGTTGATTTACCAAGTTCCTAGTGATTCAGTGATTATATCCACAGGATTAACAATGGAATTTAGATAATTCTTCTGTCAGAAGAATCATAAAATGCATTTGTGTTTTTTAAAAAAAGAATGGATAGACAATAAGTTATCCTAAACCAGGGATTCTCAACCTGTAGACACCAGGCCAGAAGTGGCCCACAGTGCCATTTCATGTGGCCCACCACCACCTCCACCACACCCAGAAGTTTCATGTGGTTGAGGAAGGACAAAATTGTCATCCAGCCCCCAAAGCTGTCTGAGGTAGTGTGACTTGGCCCCCAGCTTAAAATGGTTGAGAACTCCTGACCTAAACCATGTAATTTTTTTCTTGGCTTTGTTCTTTTTGTAGGATTTATCCTTATTAGCTGGTTTCTCTTTATTTTCAATCCAGCAAGGGGAATTCAGGGATAAACTCTAATTCTTAAAGATTTTTTTTATTCAGGGAGGGGCAGCTTGTCTAGAGCTCTGCTATCAGAGAGAGAACCAGCAGCCTTCACCTTTTCAGGGCTTCCAGCTGAAAAAAACCTCCTACACTATGCTTTACAGCCCATGGCATTGGGGCATACTGAACACAGGCAGTGAATGTAGCACCAATTTTCAAAAAAGGATCCAGGGGTGATCCAGGAAATTACCGACCGGTAAGTTTGACATGTGTCCCAGGTAAAGTGATGGAAACAATCCTGAAGATAGAATTAATAGGCACATAGAAGAGAAGGCGCTGCTAAAGGAGAGCCAACATGGCTTTTGCAAGGGCAAATCATGCCTCATTAATCTTTTGGAAATTTTTGAGAGTGTCAACAAGCATGTGGATAAGGGGGATCCAGTTGACATTGTTTGTCTGGACTTTCAGAAGGCTTTTGACAAGGTCCTGCACCAAAGGCTCTTGAATAAACTTACCAGCCATGGAATAAAGGGACAGGTCTTGTTCTGGATCAGCAACTGGCTAAGGGACAGGAAACAGAGGGTAGCACTAAATGGACACTTCTCCAAGTGGAGGGAAGTAAAGAGTGGGGTCCCCCATGGTTCAGTATTGGGACCCCTGCTTTTCAACCTCTTCATAAATGATCTAGAAGTAGGAGTAAATAGCAAGGTAGCCAAATTTGCTGACAACACTAAATTATACAGGGTAGTGAAAACTGTGAGAGATTGTGAGGAACTCCAGAGGGATCTCTTGATGCTAGGGGAGTGGGCAAAACAGTGGAAAAAGAGCTTCAACACTAGTAAGTGCAGAGTGATGCACGTTGGGGCAAAAAAACCCCAATTACATTTATAAACTGATGGGGTCTGAACTCTCTGCAACAAACCAGGAAAGGGACCTTGGTGTCCTGGTGGACAGGTCAAAGAAGGTGTCAACCCAGTGTGCCTCAGCAGTGAAAAAAGCAAACTCAATGCTAGGGATCATTAGGAAGGGTATAGAAAATAAGTCAGCAAGTGTCATTTGCAGGCGCACCCCCCAATAAAGGACTCAGACACTGGTAAAAGTGGATAACGGCATTGGGCCACATTTATTGATTCATGCCCTAGTCCGAATTATAAATTTCTATTGCTATTCAACCAATTATAATTCTTAAGGCAAGCAGGCCGAAGTAACACTGGTAAGGTTCCACACAAAATTGCCAACGGCAATTGGTTACAATGTATCCATTTGTATCAATTTGTTTGTTGACAACAAACAAATTGTTGACCGTAGTCAATAATCTAACTACTGACCCCACCCTCTGACGCGTATCCGTAAAATAACAGGGTGATGCATGCTGCCTAGCTCGTGCCATCACCCCATTGCCTGGTTCATCGTTGACCGGACAACGTTAACCAACTTGTGCCTGTCTAGTGTTGTCCAGTCAATTGCGAACCTGCCGGATACCTGTGGGTCATAAATGTTTACCTTACCAGTGCTACCCACCACACGGGGAGGCTTCAACAAAGGCTCACCGCCCCCCCCAGACCATCAGCTCGGTCAACAGGCCTGCTTGCCAATCTCCCAACAAGAGGTCCATACCTCCCGGCGACAGATGGACCCCATCCCCTGTGTAAAGCTCATAATTTTGGAGACTGATGGTGGGGTGTCGTATGACGCGCCCCCAACCCTTGTCCAGAAAGAACCGGGCAATAGCCCTGTTCACTGAGTGCCGAGCCCAATCAAGGGCCTGGAGGTTAAACCCTCCCCTGTAAGCGTGCCACGGTATCATGTCCGACCAAAGTAGGGTTGTGGAAGGCCACACATAATGCAAGTAGGCCAGGTCACCGCAAATCGCATGCTTCAGCGATAAGCCCGTGACCTGTCCCAAATCATTACCCCCAAGGTGTATAATCAGGACATCAGGCGGGTCAGCATCCCTGATGGAGAAAAGTAATTGGCAACAGTTCCCGCCATAACATTCCGCGCTTACCGTACCACCTGAGACTTGCGGATGCACCCAGTCCCAGTTGGGGTCCCCACTCTGTCGCCGCAGCAAACTGCGCTGCCCTGTGCACATAGCTGTGGCCCACCAGCCATACTGTCACCGGTGTAAGACGACACCCAGGGTCTGTCAAGGAAAAAAGGAAACAGGGCAGTGATTTAACTGGTACTCACTGTTGAAGAGGGCGAACATACAACTGAAAACATTGTGATCCCCACCTTCCCATGTTGCGTATTTCAGCCCCAGAGTACCCAAACGCCGCTGCGGTGGAAGCCGCCCCTATCCTAAATGAATGGGTGCCGTAACGAGCCCCAGGGAGGCCAACACTGGCTAGTGCCTTACCGGTCACCTTCCAAAATTGAAATTTAGTAAGGGGAGACCCATCTTGGTGACAGAAAAATGGGCCAGGGTGCGTACCACGTAGTGCAAGGAACTCCTGTAGGGCACCAACCGGACAGATGTCTGCCATGGAACATCGTAGCAGTCTTACACCACTGCCTACACCGTGCTGATCAACCTTAGAGGAGCGTATCCTCAGCTGAGCCCAATCATTGGAGACATAGATATCTTCGAGTTCCAGTGCCCTACGACTCGCATCCGCCTTAGACAGTAGAACCAGCTCACTGATGCGGAGCGCCCAAAAAAAGGCCACCGTAGTAGCCGCGTGAAACAGGGTTGCCTCATACCTGTCGAAACACAGGTCATGCCAACCCCGTGCAAGGTGGGTAAGTACCCCTGGAGAAATCGGGTGGCGGTCATCCGGGCTGCACCCACGTTCCCACACCCACCCTTCCAAAACATGTCTTATGCGAAAATCATTTGTGCTGTCAGCAAAACCACCCACCTTGGCCATGAATGCCAGCACTGACAGCCTGGATGCTATGGTGCGGGGAGCTAAGCCCTGGGCATGTAAGTAAACCATAAATTGGAGGGCGTGAGCCACTGGGATGGGCCAACTTTCAGGCAGCCGTGATCGGGCACAAAAGGCCCTGAATGAACTGAGTGCATGGTTATACGCCTTACGCGTGCGGGGGGCGAGCGACATGCCGATCGCCCGGTTCACCTCTCCTTGCCAAGCTTCCATATCTTGTCCGGGAGCGGCGAGGGAAATTCCTCTGCGTCCGGGGCCAAGGCACGGAACCGGGGGATCTGCAGGCGGGACAAAGCGTCAGCAATATCATTATTAATACCTGGAACATGTCTGGCCCTAAAAAGCACATTGAGGTGTAGGCTGTGCAACACAAACTGGCGAACCAGTTCCATAACCCTGGGAGATTTTGACGTCTATGAGTTGACAATGTGGACAACTGCCGCATTGTCACACCAGAAATGGACGACCGACTTGGCCAACTCCTCGCCCCATAGCATCAAAGCTCCCAGAATGGGGAAAAATTCCAGGTACGTGAGATCGCGCAAACGATCCGTGCCCCACCAGGCTGGCGGCCATCTGCCGTAGGCCCACTTCCCTTCGAAGTAAATCCCATAACCCAGGGACCCTGATGCATCCGACTGAACCTGAAAATGAGGGGAAACCAAAAGGTCGGTCCTCCAAAATGACACTCCGTTGAATTCCCTCAGGAACTGAAGCCAGATGAGCATATCAGCCCTCATGCCCTTGTTCAGTCGGACCCTGTGGTGGGGCCTGGCCAAGCCAGTCATGGCGTCGCACAAGCGTCGAGCAAATGCTCTGCCAGGTGCGACGACCCTGCAAGCGAAATTGAGGTGACCATGTAACACCTGGAGCTCCCGAAGGGACACCTTGCATTTGGCTAGCAAGTCCAAAATAAGTGCAACGATCCATGAAATCTTATCAACAGGTAACCTGGATGCTTGCACAACCGTGTCAATCTCCACCCCCAGGAATGTGAGCTTGGTTGAAGGGCCCTCGGTCTTTTCGGGCGCTAAAGGGACACCGAGTTCCTTCATTAGCGTCTGAAATGTATTTAGGAGACACGTGCACGTGTCCCAGCCCCGTTCACCCCCGAATAAGAAATCATCGAGGTAGTGGGCTACAGACCGAGACCCTGACCTGCGAACAAAGGCCCATTGCAGGAAGGTGCTGAAGCGCTCAAATGCCGAGCATGAAATGGAGCAGCCAAAAGGCATGGCCTTGTCAAAATAAAATTCACCCCGGAACTTGAAACCCAGCAACTCAAAATCACCCGGGTGCACTGGCAGGAGACGGAACGCGGACTTAATGTCGCACTTAGCCAGCAGTGCACCTGGGCCACATGAGCGCACCATGCGCAGGGCCTGGTCAAAAGATGTATACCTCACCGAACAAAGGTCATCAGGGATAGCATCGTTGACCGAACGGCCGGCCGGGTAAGACAAGTGGTGTATCAAACAGAACTCCCCCGGTGACTTCTTGGGCACTAACCCCAACGGGGAAACCTTGAGATTGGGAAATGGTGGGACAGGGAAAGGGCCAGCGACCCTGCCCGCATTAACCTCCTTAGCAATGCTCATGGCAGCCACCCCCTCCCTTCCCCTGAGTGACAACAGGTTGGGGGCATCTTGGGGGGACCTGTCCCCTGTGAAAGGAATGTGAAACCCCTGCTGGAAACCCACAAGCAGGTAAGCTGCATCCGCCCTCCTCGGGTACATCGTGAGCCAACGCTCCAACATGTCCACATTAATTGGGGAGGGAGCCTTTTGCTTGACCAGCTCCCTCCGCGGCAGTTCTGCCCGCTCCCTGTCCACCTCTACCTCTGCCCCGCAGTCCGCCTGCCCTAGGACACACGGAGGCGGCATGGGGGCCAGCACAAGAGGGACACTCGTGCCTGTATCGACACTGCTTCCTGTTGCACGCACCATTGGCCGAGAAGCTCCAACACAGCAGGCGGGCTGGAACCCCCTGCCCCGCCACCTGGCGGGGTGCCTGGGCTGGAGCAGCTCGCTGGACCGCATGTCCACAATGGTACCTCTCCCCTGGCGCAGGGCGCGTGGGGGTCATGTACAGAAGCCACAGCTTCTGGCAGGGCTCAACCCACCTCATCTCTGGGTGTAGGGGCACTCTCATACGGAATTCTTCGTCGTAAGCCAACCATGACGGGCCAGGGAAATCAACCATCGCCCGGTATATGTTGTCCAAATACTGGACCATCGGAATAGCCAGGTCAAGACGGGCCCTGAGGTACACCGCCATGTATATAAGGTACGCGGGTAACCAGTTGGCCCACGTGCGTGGCGGCTTACGTCGACGTGACTGCTCCTTGTCCTTCTCGTCCTGCCCCTCCCTCTCCTCTTTGGTGGGTTCTCTATTCAAGAGGGAGAAAATGTCCACATACTCCCCCCGCCAGATCTTTACCTTAGTGGCCTGGGCCAGATGATCCCCGAGGGTTAACGAATAACCTGCTGTCGGCAACGCCGACACCGGCACACTGACAGTGCTGGGCACCATGAAAGGAGCCTGGACCAGCCCCGCCACCCCCAGTAAGTTCCCTGCAGGACAGGGTGTCCCGCCCCAAGTGGGGCCTTGGAGTGTTGGAGCCGTTCCCGGATGGGCCGGCGGCGGCTGACCCGCCGCCCCAGCCAGGCGAGGCCACGGCTACTGTAAGCATCCCCCCGTTGTGGGTTGTGGTGTGGGTGCACTAGCTTGAACCGTATACTCACAAGTTGCACCCCCATGGGCCGCCCCCACCGGGGGTTCCGGCCCACTGCGGGCGTCGGAGCTCGCGACCGCAACTGAGCTCGTAGATGGGGCCTGACCACTACCTGCTGGTGGCATCTGCTGCGTGGGGAGCTGCGAGGCCATGGCTGGTGCCGACCTACGCGCCTCAGGCAGCTCAACCCGTTCGGCCGCCTGCCGAGGACCGGCAGACGTTGCGTTGACCTGTAAACCAAAAGGTGCCCCGGATGGATTAACTATCCCTAAAGATGCCTCCAGGGCCGCTACGCGGGCCAGTAGGGCATCAACGTTTACATAGCCCCCAACGCTGATGGGGGGCAAAGGGCCGGCCGGCCCACTGGTCGCTGGCGCCAGGCCAGGTCTCTGGACCCCGGGGCCCGAATATGGCCATGCCCCAACCACCGGCCCCGGAGGGGCCGGGGGCATGCCCTGCCAGGGAAGGGAACCCAGCCAACCCCCTTGGTTAAAGCCCACCGCTGGAAGCTGTGTGCCAAGGTCCGAAGGCCCAGCCTGGTTATGCGCCAGGCCCGGGCCGGTGGCTGCTAATTGCGGGCCGGGGCCCGCAGCCCCTGCCAGGCCGGTCTGAGGCTGCCCAGCCTCAGGCCAAGGAGCAATCGACCCCATCCCACCGGTCCCGGTGGGTGCCCCCGGAAAGGGGGCCTGCTGAGGGGGCGCATTCGCGGTTCCGACCCGGCTGGCGCCTCCTTGAAGGGCGAACCGCGTTCGCCATTGCCTTCTTTTTGGAAGGCATCGCCGCGAATCGTTGGGAAGCCGAAGAAAAGGAGCGAAGAAGAAACCGCTGCCCAAAAAAGGCTTCCCGGCTAAAGGGAAGAACGACGGAGCAATTGGGGAAAAATCTTCTCCTCTCCGTCGCTTCGCAAAATGGCAGCGTGGCTGCCTCGTGGCCACCCCTTTTAAAGGGTGCTGGCCACGCCCCCCTAACTACCCGGATGTCCAAGTCCGGTGGGGGGGCCCCGCAAAGAGCGCGGCGGCCATTTTGGCGCCACGCTTGCATTTGCTTCTTTATAAATCTATGGTGAGGCACCATCTGGAATACATTCTACAGTTCTAGTCGCCATACCTCCAGAAGGATATTATGGAACTGGAAAAAGTGCAGAGCAGGGCAACCAGAATAATTAGGGGACTGGAACACCTTCCTTACCATCTGAGGCTGCAACTGATGGGCCTCTTCACTCTTGAACAATGGCGTCTAAGAGGTGACCTGATTGAAGTTTACAAAATCATGCATGGTGTGGACAAAATAGATAAGGAAAAACTTTTTCCCTGTCACATAACACTAGAACTAGGGGGCACTCCATGAAACATTTGGGTGCTAGTTCTCAAACAAATAAGAGAAAGTACTTTTTTCACCCTGAGGATCACTGGTCTATGGAACTCCCTGCCAGAAGAAGTGGTGACAGCTGTCAGTCTTGAAAGCTTTAAGAAAGGATTAGACAAGTTCATGGAGGACAAGGGTATCAATGGCTATAATTATGGATACCTAAGGACAACCTCTGGGTTGGAGAGATAGGCAGGATATCTCTCAATGCCATTTCCAGAGAATCCTAAGCAGGTGAAGGCATCTGCTTGGGAATACCCTGAAGCTAATGGTGAGCCACTGTGTGAGACAGAATGCTGGATTGGATGGGCTGTGGCCTGTTCCAGCAGGGCTGTTCTTATGTACTAAATTTCTCTAATCTCTCATTGCCTCCAGTATAAAAAAGAAAAACACCTAGGCATTTGTGAAACAGTAGAAGTCTAGGCTTCATGGGCCTTCTCCTTGTTCACAAGATCAATGTGCTCCCGAAATTACTATCAGAAATTCCAGTCAATATATTATGGCCACAATCCAATAGCAGATTTGGGTGTCAGTTAAATTGTGTTAACTTACTGTGATTGATTGATTTATAATATCCCCTCCCACCTTTCTCTAATAAAGGACTCAAAGCAGCTTACATCACTAAAATGGTCAATATAAAAGCTGAAAATAATTATTATGATATTACGATAGAATTAAATGAATATCATATTAAAATTGTGCATAAAAGCAACACAAAACACATTTAGAAATAACAAGGCACACACAATCCATGGTTGGTGTTGGTGTTGGTGTTGGTGGGGTTAGCCAGTTACTAAGAAAAACCTGTTTGAAGACAAAAGTCTTCACCTGCTTGTAGAACAATAGCAAAGATGAGGCCAGCCTGACCTCCTGAGGGAGAGCATTTCAGAGTTTAGGGGCAATGACAGAGAATGCCCTGCCTCATGTCCTCACTAAACAAACACACCTGTTAGGGTGGTGAGACACAGGGAATAGTCTTCTCTGAAGATCTTAACACCCAAAGAAAGCTCATAAAAAGAGATCAAGTCTTTCAGATAGCTTGGGCCCAAGCCATTTAGGACTTTATAAATGAACATCAAAACTTTGAATTGTGCCCAAAAACTCATTGTAAGCCATTAAAACTGTTGTAAAGTGGGAATTATTTGCTCAATGTAACCAGCCCCAGTTAACAATCTGGCTGCAGTCTTGTGAACTCGCTGGTGGTATTGAACACTTTCCAAAGGCAGCCCCATATAGAGTGTGCATTAGATAGTAATACATCTAGGAGGTAACTAAATAATATGTCACCTTGGCCAGATTAGAATTTTCTAATAATGGGAACAGCTGGTATACTAGTTTTTACTGTGCAAATACATCCCTGGCCACTGCTAAAACATGAGCATCCAGGCTCACAGATAAATCAAGAAGCACACCCAAGCTGTACACTTGTGTTCTCAGAGGGGGTAACCTGTCCAGCAGAGAAATTAATCTCTGATCCTTGATCTGCCTTTCAACTGACATGGAACATTCTCTTTCATCTGGATTAAGTACCAGTTTATCTACCCTCATCCAGCCCATTACTGATCAAAACAGCTTCCTCAGATTTAGATGGAAAGGAGAGATTGAGTTGGGTATCATCAACATACTGGTAACACTGAACTCCAAAACTCTGGATGACCTCTCCAAAAGGTTTTATGTTGCATGGAGGGGGGAAAAACAGAACCTCAAGGGATCACAAGCTACAGTAACTAATGAGGGCCACTAAAAAGTAAAAGAAATAAGTCAAAAATAATAAATACAACAACAGCAAAAATATTTAAAACCAGCAACAAATCATCACTATAATAATAGCACAAAAACATGAACACAATGTTAACACAATAGTAGTTACTAGAGGGAAAAGTAAAACAACAGTAGTTACTGGAGGAAATGTAACATGGCTAGGGATGCCTGTCTGTTTATTTTTCCTGCAAATCCTAGATCTCTCTATTCCGTGAATTCTACCTACAGTACCTACAACTACAGACACTTGAATTTTGCTCACCTGGACAAAGACCATGCTGGATGGCTTAATGACCTAGGATAGGCACAGCTTTCTGTTAAAGATCTTCCTCTTCAGACTCATCAAACTTCATGTGGAGGGGGATAATGGATGTGAGGACCAAGTAAGCAGGGCTAGAGTGCTCTCTGTGTGTAAGTTGAATGTATAAGATGAGACAGTACCCAAACATACCTAGTGACTGAACAAGAAGGAGCAGTAGACTTCATTGATTGTGCTGTCTTCTTTTGAGCAATGGTGTGGACTATGTCCCAAGGAGTAGTGGTAACAGTGGGAAGAAGGTGGACTCCTTAGAAAGGATGGCCACTGATGACATCTTGGTCAGCGGGAGTCAACCATGAATCCAATATTAGTTTTATTAAGATTTTTTACTTACCGTATTTATTCGAGTATAACGCGCACTCATGTATAACGCGCACCCCTAATTATCCATGAAATCTCGGTATTAAATTTTTTTTCACACCACGCATCTCAGCAGTGCCTACTGTACCCGGCGCCGGCTTCTTGAGTCGCGCGGCCCGGGTAGCGCGGAGCACGCCGCGGCCCTCCTCCCCCGGAGGGTTCCCTTCTCGACCCGGCGGGTGCGTGCAGGTGAGCGGCGGCGGCAGCGGGACCTGGGCGCCTGGGAGGAAGGCCGCGGCGTGCTCCGTGCCTACCCGGCGCCGGCTTCTTGAGTCGCGCGGCCCGGGTAGGCGCGGAGCACGCCGCGGCCCTCCTCCCCCGGAGGGTTCCCTTCTCGACCCGGCGGGTGCGTGCAGGTGAGCGGCGGCGGCAGCTGCCGCCGCCGCTCACCTGCACGCACCCGCCGGGTCGAGAAGGGAACCCTCCGGGAGAGGGCCGCGGCGTGCTCCGCGCCTACCCGGCGCCGGCTTCTTGAGTCGCGCGGCCCAGTCCTCGTGTATAACGCGCACCCAAACTTTGAGCCTTTTTTTGGGTATAAAATTTTGCGCGTTATACACGAATAAATACGGTATTCTTCTAAATATTCTCTTCTTCTCTAGTGTTTTTGAAAGCTTTTTGTGGAAAACTGTTTTTTTTTTTGCTGAGTCAAAGTGCTATTACAGGTGACACAGTGATAACTATCTTGCAGATATGGACACTATAAACATGGTGTTTGGAGATGCACACTGCTGACATTCATCTCAGCACAAGTCAATTGGCTGCAAGCTCTAGTACACTCTAATTAAAGTCTTAATTTTCATCAGAAGGTGGTGCGGAAAAATCCATTTGCTTTAATGGGAACGGGATAGATTTGCTAGCTGGCAACAGTCTATTTACAATCCTTGCTTTAGATTGGAAAACAAAAATGTGACATAATTTTCCCCCTGTGGCTAATTGAACAGTCTCAAAAATAAGATTGCCAAAGCAAATATTATTCTGCTTGAACAGAAAGAAAGAAAGAAGGGCTCTATTTTGTTATAGTCATCCTGACATGTATTTCAAGGAGTAGGATTTCCCTAGATATTTAGTGAACACAGTTGAACTACAGCAAAGAAATGAGGCCACTGTATCTATCATAGAGTCAGAGAATCATGGAAGAAGTGAATTGGAAGGGGCCTTTTAGACAACCAAGTCCAACCTACAGCTCAGTCCAGGAATCTAAATCAAAGCAGATCTGACAGATGTCTGTCTATTTCTCTCTTGAGAATCTACTACAATTAACTTGCCACAATAGTAAGCATTATATTGCTGTTGTGATATTAGTATTAGACCAGGAAGTCAATCTCTGGTTAACTCTGATTCTTGCAGTGAGTTACTATCACTTTGCTTGACCTAGGATGAAAAGATGGAAAAACTCACCATATTATGTTGTGGCATTAACTAACTAGCTAGCTAGCTACCTAACTAACAATTTTTTTTTTACCAGGGCTGTAGCCAGGATTCTAGGTTTGGTGTGTGTGTGAATTTTTTTTCAGGAGGGGCAAAAACGTTTTCGGGGGAGCAACAATGTCACACTCACATATATAACATTGACATCACAGGGTGGGTTGGGGTGGGGGCTGTTAGCTCAGGAGGGTTTTCACACACAAACCCCAGCCCCCTGGCTACAGCGCTGGTTTTTACCATCTCTTTAAAGCCCTTGCAGGTCACACTGTGCTAAATTTTCCATCAAATTTGGTAGTTGCCACCACAGTTGCCACAGCTATAGCAACTGGTTTTCTATATTGCATGAAAGAGGAAGATTGTCCTCATTGATTTGTTCTATGTTGTCAAATCCAAACAAACTAATAGGGACCCCAGTAGGACTTTCAAAGTAAGTGACACATTTAAGGAGTGGCTTTAAAGCTCCAGTGAGCTTTAATGGCTTAGCAAGGATTCAAACCTAGGTTTCCTGAGTCATAGTCCATCAATCTAACCATTACTCCACAATAGGTCCTCTTTATCTTATACACTGACAAATAGTGCAAAGCAGAGTGTTCTCTCCTTTTCCAGGAGTGATTGGTGCGCGGAATAGGAGAAGGGTAGAAGACCCTGCCATTTCAGGCATGGGGCTAGTGGTGGTCGAGGTACAACCCACATATACACTTCACAGTTTGTGTAACCTAGAAAGCTGGTAGACCTTACATAAACATTCACCAGTGAGAAAGTCAGCCATCAGCAAAATAGAAAAAAAGGCTAAATGTTTACATGCCATATATAGTGTTTTTCCTACTTAAAAACCAAATAGTTCATGATGATTCATTTCCAGCTGCATGCTACACTGTTTACAGTCAAATGTTAAATTGTTACTATAGGGAAGAATCCCTGAGGATCAATGTGATACTTTCTAACATGGGAGTAACTCCTTGTTCCACTCTCTTCCCCTTCTTTGAGTTACTGATTCCATAGTAGTGAAATAGGCAGGCAGAAATGGCTTGAATGCATTTTTCTCTCTTTTGCATAAGAAAATACAATACTAATACAGTCTGTAGTCAATAAATCATGAAAGCTCACATAAAACTATCTTAGCAAAAGACAGTGTAAATTATTTAAAATTAAATATGTAAATATATTTTGCTGCCACTCTGAAATATTATTCTAATTTGTCTCAGACATATGCTAGAGGAAAAAGTAGAAAGAAGCAATGGACTTGTTGTGTATGCATGTCTTGTACTGTCAGAATGTAACCACCCCAATTACAATGTATTGCAGCTGTAAAGGAACGCGAGCAAGCAGCCCATAGAGGGCAGCTGCGAGCGTTCAATCTCACATGGTTCACATTGCTCAATCACGGACAGCCGCGGGAAAACCTTCCCCGCATTCAGCAGCAGGAAAGAAGAACTACTGAAGAGAGGCGTGCCTGGGCGAGGCCACGCAGGTAGCGGCCAATGAGCTACCGTGCCACAAGATTCAAATGTATAACCCTACTGTATATAAAGAGATGTATCACCGCCATTACCTCATGCTCCACCAGATCCCTATGCAATAAACCTGTGTTAAGCCAACCCTTCGGCTGTTCTGTTGTCTTTGGTCCCATACAGTAAACTGGCGACGAGGATGGGATACATGGCTGCCCACGGGACCAAGACATGCGCCGGCTACGAGATCAGGAAGCTGGGAGACTTGGAGCTGTTTGAGATAGACTTCAACGGAGCGCTGGTGGAGCTCGAAGTCTCAGATTAAGACAAGAAGAGGGCCATCTTCGTCCGCATGCTCGGACACGAGACAAAAAGGACTCTGGTGGACCTGATCGCGCCGAGGAGGGTGAGCGACTACAAAGCCAAAGAGCTTCTGGCTGTGTTGCGCGCCCACCTCCGGCCCGCGATAGCGATGTTCCCCGCTCGGAGCGCGTTCTGGAGGCGAGTCCAAGCGCCCGGGGAATCGGTCGCCGAGTTCGCCGTGGCCCTGCGGCTGGCCGCCGGCCCCTGCAAGTGGGAGACCCCAGAAGTCACCCTCCGCGACTGCCTGCTCTGCGGCCTGAGGGACACCGAGACCCAGCGCGCGCTGATGAAACAGGAGCCGCCTCCCACGTGGCAACAGGTCCTCGACACGGCGCAGGCCGCGGAAGCCACGACGGCCGGCGTGCAAGAGCTCCAGGACTGGCGACCAAAAACCGCCAAGGCAGAGAGCTCGGTGCGCGCGGCCCGGCGGGTTTCGAATTCGTCCACGGAGAGCGGCGACGACGAGGACGTCCGGCGGGTCCAGAAGGATGGCCGACGCTGCGACGGCTGCGGCGCCGCCCACGCCCGCGCCAAATGCCCGTTCCGCAAGGCCGAGTGCCACAACTGCGGCCGGCGCGGGCACATCGCCAAGGTCTGCCGGAAGCGGCGCGAGGCCAAGAGGAGTTCCCCAGACCGCTCGGCGAGGCAGGACCGCACCACGAGGCCCAAGGACCACGGCACCCGGACCACGAGGAAGCGGGACGGCGTCGGACGCATCTCCGACGACAGCGAGGACGACGCTCCAGTTTTCAGCGTTTCCACGGAGCATCCCCGATACTTCGTCGAGGTAGTAATACAAGGGGCCCCTGTTAGGATGGAGGTGGACTCGGGTTCTTCTTACTCTATTATCTCTCAGGGAGAGTTCCTAAAGATACCCCCCCACGTGCGGCCCAAGCTCAGGGCGCTGAGGGCCACACTGAAGGACGTGCAAGGGAACCGCATCCCGGTACTGGGGGTTGGGAAGTTCCAGGTCCAGTTCAAAAAGCGCACTGCAACGCTTCCCCTAGTCGTCCTCAAAGGAGGTAAATGCAGCCTCCTCGGGACTCAATGGTTTCAGCCCCTGGGGTTGTTCATCGGGGGGGTGCACGCCGTGGGAGTACACGCCGCCGGGACTGATCCAATACAGAGCGTGTGTGAGGCGCACCCCGAAGTTTTTAGAAAAGGACTCGGAAAGTTCAAGGGCCCCCCAGTGACTTTCGACCTGGACCCTGGAGTACGTCCAATCAGACTTAAACCGCGCAGGGTGCCTTTCGCCCTAAAAGACAAAATAGAGGCGGAGTTGGACAAATTGGTGGGCCAGGGGATTCTTGTTCCTGTTGATTCTGCGGAGTGGGAAACTCCAATTGTAACAGCACTCAAGGCCAACGGGGAGGTCCGCATATGCGCTGATTACAAGTGCACCATCAATAAGGCGATCCGCCCTAATGCGTATCCGGTGCCGGTAGTCAGCCACTTGTTGGCCAGGTTGCACGGGGGGAGGTGTTTTGCTAAGCTCGACCTGGCCCAAGCCTACCAGCAGCTCCCGGTCACCCCCGCCGCAGCTGCTGCGCAGACCATAGTCACACACAAAGGGGCGTTCCAAGTATCGCGCCTCCAATTCGGCGTGAATTCGGCGCCCGGGATTTTCCAATCACTCGTGGAACGCCTCCTAAAGGGACTAGAGGGGGTGTTACCCTACTTTGATGACGTATTGATTACAGGGGGGAGCCGGGCAGAATTGGCACAAAGGTTGGGAAGGGTCCTAGAAAAATTCGAAAAGGCGGGGTTGCGGTTGCGAAAGGACAAATGCGTCTTCTTCGCAACCGAGGTCGAGTTTCTAGGGTTCCGCATCACTCCCGAGGGAATAAGGCCATCCCAATCCAAAGTGGCCGCCATCAAAAAGGCCCCTCGCCCCACCTCCAAGCCCGAGCTGCAGTCGTTCCTCGGGCTGCTCAACTTCTACCACTCCTTCCTTCCTCGGAAGGCAGCCGTGGCGGAACCGTTACATAAATTGTTAAAAAAGGACGAGGCATGGAAGTGGGGCGACGACCATGAGAAGGCTTTCAATGACCTGAAGCGACTCCTGGCATCAGATGCTGTACTGACCCACTTCAATCCCAAACGCCCAGTGGTCCTGATATGCGATGCATCCCCGGTGGGGGTGGGGGCGGTGTTATGCCACGTGCTCGAGAACGGGAGGGAGGCCCCGATAGCGTTCTACTCTAGGTCCTTGTCCCAAGCGGAGAGAAACTACGCCCAGACAGACAGGGAAGCACTAGCGATAATTGCGGGGACCAAGAAATTTCATGATTTTGTGTATGGCCGCCCCTTCACCATAGTGACTGACCATAAGCCCCTGCTAGGCATTTTCACCGCAGATAAGCCCACACCCCAAATCCTGTCCCCGAGAATGCTCAGGTGGGCCATTTTTCTCAACGCGTATCAGCACGCGTTGGTGTACCGGCCCGGGAAGGAAATCAGCCATGCGGATGCCCTCTCGAGGTCCCCCATTCCCCGGGATTGCTGCCACGTGGGCGAGGAAGAGAGGGACCACCAGGTCTTAATGATAGAGGTCCTAGACTCCCCTCCAGTAGTACCGGCCGACATCGCCAAAGCGACCGGTAAGGACAAAACGCTAGCTACAGTTTGCTCCTGGGTACAGAAAGGGTGGCCCGTGTCTTCCCCAGCAGCGGAATTCGACACATTTTTCAAAAAGAAATTAGAATTGTCCCTAGAGAGGGGTTGCCTTTTGTGGGGACAGCGGGTAGTGATCCCCACGTCCCTCCGGCCGAGGGTGCTTAAACTGCTGCACGTCAGCCACCCCGGGATCGTCCGCTCTAAGGCACTAGCCCGCAGTTACTTTTGGTGGCCCCAGCTAGACGCCGACATCGAGTACATGGTCGGCACTTGCGAAGCGTGCCAAAGCTCCAGGCCAGAAGAGGCTCGCTTGCCACATAGGGAGTGGGACACAGCAAGGGGGCCCTGGTCCCGGGTACACGTAGATTTTG
Source organism: Bradypodion ventrale (assembly GCA_035047345.1). Taxonomy (NCBI): domain Eukaryota; kingdom Metazoa; phylum Chordata; class Lepidosauria; order Squamata; family Chamaeleonidae; genus Bradypodion; species Bradypodion ventrale. Next base: position 174,979,485 of record JAWDJE010000003.1, read on the forward strand.
CAGGGCCGTTCAGGGGAACGCTCTTCCTCCTAGTGGTGGATGCGTTCTCAAAGTGGTTGGAGGTCATCCCAGTCTCGAGCACCTCCTCGGCCACCACAGTTAAACAGTTACGGAGGGTCTTTTCCACGTTCGGTTTACCCGACACCCTCGTCAGCGATAACGCTAGCTGTTTTACGTCCGCCGAGTTCAGGGAATTCATGGATCTCAATGCCATTCGGCACATCACCTCCGCCCCTTTCCACCCGGCCACCAACGGCCAAGTAGAGCGCCTCGTGCGCACCACTAAAGACGCGCTACGGCGCATGGGCTCCGGAGATCTAGACCGACAACTATGCCAATTCCAGCTACGGTACAGGGTCACCCCTTTAGCGTCAGGGTACTCCCCCGCGGAATTGCTAATGCGCAGGAAGCTGGCTACGGTAATCTCCAGGCTAGACCCCACCAGAGTAGAAGACAAAGGGCGAAATGTAGAGATGGATTCCTCAAAGAGTTTTAGCGTAGGCGCCCCCGTGCATTGCAGGAACTACGCCAGCGGGGGACCGGCCTGGGTGCCCGGCATTGTAATAGAACAAACCGGCCCCGTCTCATACTGCGTGGAGACCAATACAGGCCTCCTGTGGAGGCGGCACGCAGATCAACTCAGGCGGAGGGTCCCCGGAAAGCAGGACGAAGACGAGAGTAGCAACGAATCAGCGTTAGGGTACTCCCCCACCCGCTTAACCCAAGGGGGAGGGAAAGGGGAACATGGGTCCCCACCAAGGGGGGAGGAAAGGGAATCGATCCTCAGAAATCTTTTGCGGGAGTTTGCGGCGGAAAGGAAGAGCCCCGATCCCACACACATCCCCCGGGAGCGTCCCAGAAATACAGATTCCCCAAGAAGTTTAGACCTTGATTTACAGTGCCAGGGGGAGTTAGCGGAGTGGTCCCCCACCCGTCCTAGCGAAAAGAGGGGTTTCAGCTCAGCCCCTGGTACTTCCAGTCCCAGTAGCCCCTGTGAATTAGAGTGCAACATAGCGCCAATGTCCCGGAGACCGACACCCCCAAGGCAGGAGGCGACGGCGAGGCAGTCCGCCACAGTCTCAAGGTCCCCCGAGCGGGGGACAGAAGGGAGCAGAACCACAAGGGCATCCTCATCGGTCCCGCGGTTCACGATCGGAGGGTCCCCGGGGTCCGAGGGAAACAGACAGGGGTTCACTTCCCAGTTGTTCATCCCATTCCCTTCCCCCAGCGCAAGGCAGGCACAGACGCCCCACAGAGCCACTAATGAATCCCCGTTTCCCATTGCAGGACAAGCACCCACGGAGTCAGGGATCACAGGCTCTCCGGTACTAGGGCAGGCGCAAGCGCGCCCCAAGCGAATGTGCGGCAAGCCACATTGGTTGCGGGACTTCGTCCCATCCTAGGGGGGAGGGATGTTGTGTATGCATGTCTTGTACTGTCAGAATGTAACCACCCCAATTACAATGTATTGCAGCTGTAAAGGAACGCGAGCAAGCAGCCCATAGAGGGCAGCTGCGAGCGTTCAATCTCACATGGTTCACATTGCTCAATCACGGACAGCCGCGGGAAAACCTTCCCCGCATTCAGCAGCAGGAAAGAAGAACTACTGAAGAGAGGCGTGCCTGGGCGAGGCCATGCAGGTAGCGGCCAATGAGCTACCGTGCCACAAGATTCAAATGTATAACCCTACTGTATATAAAGAGATGTATCACCGCCATTACCTCATGCTCCACCAGATCCCTATGCAATAAACCTGTGTTAAGCCAACCCTTCGGCTGTTCTGTTGTCTTTGGTCCCATACAGTAAAGGACTGTTCTGGGGATTATGAATTGTCTGTCTGAAAAGAGGCTTTCCATCAAAATATGTAGACTGTTACTCTTGTAGAAGGCCAATTCGCTGTTGCCACTGAAATTGCTCATGAAATTTTATGAGGAGGCACTGCAACAGAGCCAACAGGTGAGCTTAAAGCAAGAGCTCTAAGTGGGGGCAGTGGGGGGGAAGACTTAACAGACCATCAGCTAAGGGCCAGAAATAAAGAATTTATTGCATTCTTTTAATATCAAGAATTTTGATACTTGAGTCAGAAAGTCTCTGTTTCAGGTCTTCATCAGGAAGCCATTGGAAATTCATTAGCGTTACTTGTATAGGCTGCTTTTATCCTTGGAAACCCATTTGAAAGATGAGGATAAATGTCAGCTGTGACCTACAAGCTATTGTAAAGTCACTGAGATAATTGTAGGATAACAACATGCACTAGCCCTGGGTATCAGTGCAAGGGGAAGGGCTTATCTGATTACAGACTCATCTAATTGTCCTAACTTGATTGCAGGGGTTCCTGAATGCTGAAAACTCAATTTCCTCTATTTTTCGTTCTAATTGAAACTACAGTTGATAACTCTAAGAAAACATACCCTTTTCTTCTTTAAAAGCTTTTAGAATGATTTTACACACAAAGTACTAGTTTTGTACCCTAACTGAAGTGTTGTTTGATGAGGCTGGACTGATCTCTCCACATTTGCATTGTTATTGGTTTCCTGTGTTTTACTCTACTAACTAAAATGAATATTCAAATTCGTAAAAAACCACTCTTTTTTAAACCACATTTTACAATAGACAATGTTTGTAAAGATCTTTGTGTATTGTAAATTTAAAAATGTATTGTGTAAAGATCATACACAGCACTCTTTCTCTCTCTGGAACTACTGGGGATACCGGGGAGGGCGGGGGAGGACTCCACAGCACCAGCAGGAACTCTACATAGACTTTTAACCACATCCCAGTAGGACTACAACTGAAGGAAACAGCTACTTCCAGCCACTAGGTAAATAATTGACTTTGATTTGCATATGATTGGCTCAAAAGCCAGTTGTATCCAACTCTAGGGTTCAGTGTTCATCATTTACAGCCATAGAGCCAGTGCTGTCTGCATCTGCAAATATTTCCATGGACATGTGTCAGGCATGACTAGACGGAACGCTGGATAAACTAAATTTTAAACACAATTCCTTGACGAAGGGTCCATGGTATGTCATGTTCCCCAGTCAAGCTAAAAGAAGCAATTTCATTTTTTAAAAAGGCCATCTGTGGTGGTGGGGCATTATGCATATATCTAGTTTCCTGTGTCTAAGGAGTGGGGGATAATATCCAACCAACAACTATAGTATGTGATGCAGTCTGCTGTTTTTCCCAACTCATCTGTAAGAAACACGGCTTGATGTGAACATATGCCATGAACTTTTGAAATTTTCATGTATAATTTTCCTGCACTATCCATGAGAAATTGGTCTGCACCTGAATCATATAATGTTTGATCCCCACAAAGCATATCAGAGAGTAAACAAAACAAAATAAAATGTTGTGGCCCTTCAAATACTAACATGTATTTTAATGTTAGATTTTGTGGATCAAGTCCACTTCATCAGACGTGGGAGTGAGACTCATGGCATAAATTTATACACATCAGATACAGAGGTTCAGAATGGTTAGCATAATAAATAGGAATGCTGTGCTTTGGGGTTTTTTTTACAACTGGTAATACCTTTTATTCAAATTAGTGGTGAAGCTTCACCCTGTTGAATTGCAAATGGATGCAAGACAACCTTTACACATTTGCTAATGAGTTTACCTTTCTGGCCTAGCATCTATGGTGTGAGTGGCGCAGACTAATGCCCAACTTCTTCCTTTGTTCTTAGAGGTAGCCTGAGGCTGTTGATGAAAATTCTACTGAAGAAGTTTATGTGAAGGTGGTATAATATAACAACATATACAGGTAATATACAACATATATAGCAGCATATCACACCCTGTTAGTTGTGGTGTATCAAAATTTGATAATGTCCCAGAAACCTTTGACTAATATTCAAACATTTGAGATGGGTGCCCAGCATATGGATGCACTTTATTTCTGTCGTCTCTTTCTTGTCTTGTAATGTCTCTGTTCCAGAATGGCAACTTTCAAGTCCTGTGCACAGTGTCCAGGTAGATTGAGATGGTTTGAAATGGGTTTCTCTGTATTGCCATCTCTGATGTCTGATTTATGTCTATTGACTCTTTTGCACAGAGATTGTCCTGTTTGTCCTATGTGCCTGTAGAGTGCAGAAGGGCATTTTGGGCAAAAGATGGTGTAAATCACATTGGTAGAGGAACAAGTAAAACTGTTGTGTGTGGCATCGCTGGGTCCAGTAATACTGTTGCCAGAGCAAATACGGGGGCACAGCTGACATCTAGATTTGTAGCAGGGTTTAGTTACCATCTCTGTTTCACTGTTTTGTATTCTGTTGTGTGTCAATAGTTATTTGAGATTATTTTTCAGTGATCCAATAAAATCATCACCTTTCTCCTGTGTTTGTATTGTGTAAGGATCACACCTCTCTCTCTCTCTCTCTCTCTCTTTTTTTTTTGGGGGGGGGGGATGATGTCACTGGTGTTTTCCTCAGATCTGGAAAAACATTTTCCAAATATTAAATATATATACTGAAACTGGCTTTAGATGGCTTGGGATTCCTTTGTATAATGTGATCCCATAGCCTTTAGGATGGGGCAGTCTGTGCCAAACAGATCCCCCCCTCATTTTTTTGCATAAAGGGCAAAGGTGGGAAGCCAATTGATTTCTATTTCACTCATTTTCTATGTACAGTAATCATTTTCTATATACAGGAATTTGGGCCTGCAGGCCAAAGAGTCATAAAATTACTAGGAGAACCAAGTCCAAATCATCTGTATATATTAACAAAAATACACTGATGTGAAAATCAGGGCAAACTAATAAATACTGTCTTGGCAAAGATTAATGAAAGTTATTTCACTAACTTCAAAGGAAACCCAATTTCACCATTAACTTTTAACATTAGCAGTGCATCTGTTGCCATCTTATGCTGAGACAATTAGCAGGTGTCAATTAGGAGAGAGACAATAGATTATGTAACCAATTACTTTCAGTTTCCAGACAACAGTTTGCAATCAGAGGGATGTGTGATAAGGTTTAATCAAAGATTACAACTTTTTAATTAAATAGGTCCTTTTGGTTCCTAGTCATTTGACATTAATTACTGTTTTAACTTAATGCATTTGGATTTCTAAAAGACTTTGAGCAGTCCAAAGGGAAGAAAAATTAAAGTTGCTTCATAGAAAATGCTGATCATTTAAGTGGGGATGTAATGTTTTCTTTGTCATGTAACTCCCACTGTTGTATAAAGCAAAAGTTATTTTAAATGTTACTGATTGTTTAAGATAAAAGAAAGGAAGGAGTTTTAAAAGCTCAACAGCATATGGTTCTGGGGGAAAAGAGAAGATACAAACACTTAATTGTATTGATTGATACAATTCTCAATCTCAATTGTTGTTCCTCAAAAATTTTCAGAGAACTCAATTATTGGTGTGTGTGTGTTACATTTGCAGATTTAACTGGATTACTGGCCTTTGGGCATCTTCAAGCTAGCCAATGCCATTATCATTAATGGAGGGTATCCATCAAAATGAAATACCAAACTCAGAAATGTTGGGAGAGATTTACATTTGCTAGCTGAAAGAGAGGCAGATAAATGCTATTTGTGTACCTGAGAGAACTTGAAATGCAGGGATGGCATTGGCAGCAGCATTTGCACATCAATATTCCCCACACTCTTGCTTTCCCTTTTAAATAGTATAAAGTAGATATATTGGTAAGGGAAACCCTCCTCTGAATTGAATACAGAAATGAAAAGAAGGGAGGAGAGAAACAGTAGCTGCCATCTTTTCTCCTTGCCAGTTCCAAAAAGTATGAGCATGTGTGTGCACATACACAAATATGTTTACGTGTAAGACAGAAACCTTTCTAAAATCCTTGGAGACAAGAAAAAACAGGTGTGAAAAAACAGTTTGGTAGATCGATGCATATTCTCCCGTACATTACAGATGCAACACATTCTTATTTCACAGTTATGACCAATCTACCTATTATTAATATGTGTATCTTGCCTTACAGCTAATGGCTCACCTTCTTAATCCTTACAGCAATCCTGTGAGATAGGTTGAGTTGAGAGATTGTGATTGGTCAATATCATCCAGTAAATTTCAAGATTAAGTAGGGATTTGAACCCTAGTCACCTGAGCCACACTCCAACATGCTAACCATTACATCAGACTGGCTCATATCCTTAAAACATCTCTGTTTCTTCTATGAAATTGCATCTGGCAACAGTATTCTATCTATCCTGCTTGACCACAGATAGGGAAAAAAATCCATTTTTGAATGAGAACAACTCCATATTCAGCAGGTTTGGCAGGGTGTTTCTGGAAGTTGTAGTTGAAAAATATGTTTTTTTCCCCCAGGTCCATTAGTTTGAATGTTATGAATGCCCATTTTGGCTGCCTAAGATCCCACTTCCAATAAATGTCATCCACAGGGAAAGCAAGGAACAGCTATTGCCTGGCACCTGGTCTGCACTGCTATCAGACTCTTCTCTGTGAGCTGAAAAATTACTCAGTATTCTGCAACTGTTTGTGTTGTTTTGCCTTTTGAAGCAGGAGTTTTGTTAGAGCAGTCCCATACTTTATGCAACAGTTATGATTACCATGGATGCACCAGTATTTTCCCAAGGAAGCATAGAAAGCAAGAATTAAACACACCTCTGGGAATTTAGGTCTAAAGTTCCAATAGCAATGGACACAGATATTGAACAGAATGCATGTTCACCCTTGATATAGTTATATATTTTGCTGCAGAAAACACTGGTACCTGAATAAACACTAGTACTAAATAAAATATAGAACTGCTCTCAGTCATAATAATCATGTATCATCAAGTCAATACTAACATGTGGCAAGTGCTCAGGAGTGGTTTACTATACCTGGTGTAGCTTGCCCAAGGAGGCACAGTGGGCAAGCTATGATGATGCTCTCCCGATTAGATGGCTTTTTCAAAGGAAGAGACAAATCCATAGAGGAAATATATATCAAACACTGTTAGCCTGAATCACTAAATAAATTGCTGTCTACATTGATACAGCATATTTGGACTACAAAAACCAGTGAGCAAGTCTTCATGCTACTCTTGAGACCTTTTTAGAAGTAAATGGCCAGTTGCTGTTGCAAATCCATGATGGAATGTTTTGGGATGCCTATGACTTTGAATAGGGTTGGTATGCAAAGATTAAGCTTCAAGAGTTGGGATCACAGTATTCTTCTTCTCAATAATCTGTTAAGTTTCAGTCTTATGAGGATGTCACTTCACTCAGAATTAAGGATGCCTAGAAGTTATGCAGGGACTGTGGTGTCTTAGTGGTTAAGACACTGAACTTGAAAACTGAAAGGTCAGTGGTCAGCTGTTCAAGACCTAAGTACTGCATGTCAGAGTAAGCTCCTGCCTCTGTCCCAGCTCCTGCCAATAGGGCCATAGCCAGGAGGTGGCCAAGCCTACCCTGAGTTAGCAGTTTGCCCATCCTGGCAAAGCGTTGTTTCTCATAGGAATGCATTGAAAAGATGCAAAATAAATGAATGAATATTTGCCCACTCACATCTAGAATCCTGGCTATGGCCCTGCCGGCCAGCCTAGCAGTTCGAAAGCAATAAATCACAAGTATATAAATAGGTACAGCTTCAGTGGGAAGGTAACAGTGTTCTGTGCACTCTGGTGTCTAGCTATGCCAGCCACATGACCAGGAAATGTTTGCAGATGCAGACAGTGCTGGCTCATTGGCTGTAAATGGAGATGAGCACCGTATCATAGAGTTGGATATGACTGGCTTTCAAGCAAGGGAAACCTTTTTCTTTACCTAGAAGCAATATAGATCACCAGCTTTGCCGGTCACGGGGTGGGTGGGGATGGGAGCACAGCTGGGCTCCATCATGGCAGGGGCCGTGAAAAGCTGCCACCGATGCTCCTGACACCAGCACCTTCAGCTCCCTCACGTGACTCTGCCAGTCACGGGAGGTGGGAGTGCAGCTGAGCTCCATCATGGCTGTGAAAAGCTGCCCCTCCCCCCCCCCCCCAATGTCAACTTTTTGGGATGTTGGAGCGTGGCTGAGATCTGTTCCATCATGGCTGGAGTTGTCAGTTTTGCTAGGCCCCCCACCCTTGGTGAGAGCAGGGGCGGGGAAGAGAGGCTGGCCCAGTGATGGGGCGACCGGCTCGGCTTTAAGACCTTGTTGCTTCTGGAGCTCCTGGACTCACCATTCCCTGCTTTTGGTGAGAACAGGGGTGGGGAGGGAGAGAGACGAGAGACAGGGAGATAGACCGGCCCAGCTGTTGATGTTTCCTCAGCAGAGGCCATTGAGCTGGGGCTCCGTCTGGGATGTGAGCTGTGCTCCGTCATCTGGGGACTTTGCATATAATGTTTTTTTTATTGTAATGTGATATTTTGTATTTTGGGGATTATTATATTGTAATTAGTGACTGTTTTTGTATTGAATTTACCTCTGTATTATAGTATGATTATTGTAATATTGTATTGAAATGTTGCTGCCTTGAGTTGGCCATGGCCGAGAAAGGCAGGGTATAAATTAAAATTGATGATGATGATATTTAACTGGAAGAGAGGGAAGGAGGGAAGAAAGAAAACTGATATATTATTTGCTGTCTAACTTTGCAATTTGCAAAATCGAACCTTACTTAGAAAAATGTAATGTATTTCATAGGATCATGGAAATTAAATTGTGGATGTTATCACAAGAATATCCTCATCATACAGGAAAAAAGAATTTACAATATCCAGAAGAACGTCCTCTGCTGTAGTATGGTAAGGTAGCCTTATCATGACATTACTACCCATGCAATCATCCTTGCTGGCTACTACTCATGCAATTAAGTTTTTTATTACCACAGTAAAAATTGTGTATGTTGTCAAGTCAATTTTGACTTAGAGTTAACCTTTTCAGGATATTCTAGGTGGAAAGTATGCAGGAGAAGGGGATTAACCATTCCCTTCTTCTGCAGGCATCCTGTGTAATAGCATGTCCAACATCTCACAGGCTGGCTCTTCTGGGATACTCAGTGGGGAATTTAACTCCCAGATGACTCTAAATACACAGCTGTTTCAAAAATCTAACAAAATAAATATACAATTTAACATAACATTCAGAATATTTGAATTATATTTTATGTTTAGAAAAAGGGTGTGCACGCATGCACGCACGCACGCACGCACGCACACACACACAATAGCTGCAGATGGAAGGAATGCCACTTATATTTCTCCTAACTAATTTGTATGACTTGAGTTTATTGGCTGGAAGAAATTATTTTAAGAACCTTCAGACATACCTAAAATTACTCAGAGTATAATTAATATGAATAAATTTCATTAATTTACATACCATTTGGCTAGAATATAGAGAGCAAAATGCTGTTCATCAACCCAAGTTACCTTCAACCCTTTGAATTGCTTTTTTCCCCTCCATAAAAAGCAAGGATAGCAAGGTTGATTGAAAGGATATAAATAAAAATAAATAAAACATTAAAAAAGCAGTTTTAATCAAAAAAATTCTGTGAGACTGAACATGTCTTATGTTGAATCTCTAAGATTTAATTTTACTTGAGATTCATTTTGCCTGTGGTGTATCAATTCTTGAAGGGTACAAATTGCATTAACATATCTGTAAAAATATGATCACTTTCGTGACTGTCTCTGTTTCTGTGTGTGTTTATAGGAGAGAAAATTCAAGTATTGAAAACAAGGGAAATGGATTAGTATAAGAATCAGTTTCTGACAAAGCATGCAAAGTATGGGGGTCTGAAAATCATCACAATATTTTGTATTCAATGCACCTGTTATTTCTCTGAAAATGCCTATCAGGTAGAATGATGAATTTTAACCTTTTCCAATTCTTCCAGGGAACATCCAATTTATATTCTTCAAGCTCTTTACTACTGGCTCACCATACTGATGTAAAAATTATTTTTTTTGCAATATTTATAAAGATCTAGTTACAGGTTTTCAAGGACATACTTCACATTTTCTTTGAATTCGACCCATCAAATATAATTAAAGGGAGAAAGAGCTACATGGCAACATTAGGTATGTGTGCATGTTATAGCACATCAAATATGCTGCTACAGGTTTAGTATTAATTCAACTATCTTAGTCAATAGAAAATACAAAGGTATTATAACAAAGTGCAGGAAGGTTATAGGCACAAACTTCAATAGATACAAATGTCTGTAGGGAATTTCAGTTTCTTTTGACCCATCCAGTCATGCATTAATAAATTATAATTCTGCAATCATGTGACAACAATTCAAATTGTAATTGAAGAAAGAGGTGATATAAACTAGGAAAATGTATACTATCTCTTTAGTTTAATCAATACTTAATATAGAATATAGAATAATTTGTACAGATTTAAGAATAATTAACCCTCACAATTAATTGTAACAAACCTGACACTATTCTCAGCTTATTGATAATACCAATCTTACTGATATTTACCCTGATTCTCTAGCACTCATTATTTGCACAGGATACTGCCAAAATCCATATCATGTTAAAAGATACCAGAAACAATTTTAAATTATTTGTTTAGCACAGAATCATAGAACCACTGAGTTGGAAGATGTCTTTTAGGCAATTTGGTCCAACCCCCTGCTCAATACGGGAATCCGAGTCAAAGCAGATATGACAGATGCTTGTCCAGTTCTCTTTAGAATGTTTTCAGTGTTGGAGCACTCATCACCTCTCGAGGCAGTTGGCTCTGTCATGCTGCTCTAACCATTAAGTTTTCCCTAATATTCTGCCTATATGTGGCTTCCTGTAGTTTCAGCCCATAATTACACATTCTGTTCCCTGGAATGACGAAGAACAGATCCTTCCTCTTTATAATTATCTTTCAGGCATTTGAAGAGTGATACCATATTCCCCCTCAGTCTCCTTTTCTCAAAGCTAAACATTCCTTCAGTCTTTCTCCAAAAGGCTTGGTTTCCAGTCCTCTGATCAACCTTGTTGCCCTTCTCTGTACCTGCTGTAATTGGTTTGCATCTTTCTTAAGTTACGGGACCCAGAACTGGACACAGTACTCTAGATGTGGTCTAACTAGTACTGAATAGAGGTGGACTAGTACCTCATATTTCATAGTTTCATGTTAAAGACTACTGCGTACAAAACAATGAAATATTTGAACAGATTCTAAGCTATCAATCTATGTTTATGTTTTACTAATGTCGGCTAACATGGGAGCTTATTTATTTAATGTTTACTCTACCTTTTCCTCTATTTTAAATCTAATTTCAAGATAGTTGGATTTATTTCATTTCAGCTGCAAAGACAGCAGAGATGAGAGTGCAGTATCTGAGCAGAAACTGATTACTTAAGAAATGTTTTAGTATTGATTTCATGGATAATAAACATAATACAGTTGCATACAAGTTGTATCTGTTTGCATTCTAACACCATATTACAATTAAACAAGTTCATTAATACACCTATACATTATTAGCCTATCCTTATGAATTGCAAGGAAAACTTTTTAACATAACTTTGAAAATGGTGTAATATTTAATACGTAAATTCATTAATAATAATAATAATACAGTACTAAGTAATAATATAGAAATAAAAATAAGAATAAGAAAAAGTAATACACCCTGTGATATTTACATTGCCCAGGAGAAATCAGGTTGTCTTAATATTTTCCTTCCACAAACTTCTCTGATGAGGTACAGGTTTATTTATTTCATCCCCTCTAAGTTAGTAATCCACAAAAGCCTGCTAAATATTCCAAAATCTGTTCTCTTTGATAATACCCCTTTTTTAATTTATCTCCCAAGTTAATTTGTCATTCATTGCTAAGTTCCACATTTCTTTATACCATTCTTCTATCTTTATGCTTATATCATTTTTCCAATTCCTAGCAATACATTGTCTACCAGTTGTAAGCATTATTTCCAATAATTCATTTTCATCCTTATTTAAATTAAGACATTCCACATCTGTTAGCATGGTGATACTTGACCCGAGCTTAATTCTCTTACCCATAATTTCACCAATCTCTTTCTCGACTTTTTTCCAGAAGTCTTTAACCACGGTACAACTCCACCACATATGTTCATATGTTCCAATTTCCTCTTTGCATCTCCAGCACATTTTATCTTTTTTATTATCGATCTGGTGCAACCTCACTGGGGTCAAATACCACCTCCTTAACATTTTATAATTATGTTCCTTTATTCTAACTGACAAAGTTCTCATTATCCTCTTTTTCCATTTATGCCTCCATGTATCATTTTCTATCTTTATACTCAAGTCCTGCTTCCAACTTGTTTTTAAATCCTCCTGTGGATTACCCTCCTTATTCAAAATTGTATACAATTTACTGACTAAACCCTTGATATTTCCATCTCCCTTTCTTAATTTCAAAATCAACTCCTCAAATTCCGTCTTTTCTCTATCCAGCTCAGGTTCTCTCAAATATTTACTATTCCATTTATTTACCATCGCAGTCTGAAACCAATTCAAATTCATTTGCCCAAACAAATTTGTTCTTTTATCAATATCTATACAGGTCTGTAACCAGTCTTTCAGCAGGAAAACTTCATTTTTATCCAATACTTCTTTTACCCTTTTATCTATCTTTATTGAAAAATTTGCCATATCCTCCATTTCAATAATCGGTGAAATATTCGGGGCCAGAACCTTCTTTACTTTTTTCCAGGAGCTCATCAGTCCCTTCATCATTGTATTTTTGGTTACAACTTTTCCCATATTGGCTCCTAAAAAAACCATTTTACCTATATGCTTATAATCCTTCATTTCAATTTCTTCCCATATTGCTTTTTCTCTAGCCAAGATCTTCACAACATTCTTAATTTGAAAAGCTCGACAATATACCAACAAATTTGGCATCCCTAATCCACCTTCTTTCTGGGATAAATACCAATTTTTTTTTATAATCTAGACCTCTTTCCACCATTACAAAATTCATTAATCAATTTTTGAAATTCCTTAATTTCCTTTTCTTTCATTTGAATTGCCTAAGCATCAAATAAAAAAATAAGTCTAGATAAAAGCATCATTTTACTAAGTGCAATTCTTCCAAACCATGACAGTTTCAACCTTTGAAAATTTTTGATTTTTGCTTTAATTTCAATTTTCAAACTGTCATAGTTCAATCTCTTAAGCTCTTCAAAACTACTTGAAATATTTATCCCCAAGTATTTCAGTTTGTCTTTAATTTGAATATTACCCATTCCTTTTATCTTCTTCTGATCTTTCTTTCCTATATTACATAACATCATTTCCGATTTATCCCAATTTATCTTCAATCCTGTAATATCCTCAAAAACCTTTAAATGCGCTTGAATCCTAACTAATGCCTTCTCAGGGTGCTTAGCAATTATCAGGGTATCATCAGCATATAAACCTATCTTAGTTCCCATAACCCCCTCTATTTCCCCATCTTCTCTTATAGCTTTTGCTAATAACTCCATTGCCATAATAAACAAAATTGGAGATAATGGGCAGCCCTGTCTCGTGCCTACTTCTAAATTTATCTCATCAGTAACCTCATCATTTACTCTAACGATAGCTGTACCTTGGTGATATAGTTGATCAATTATCCTTCTAAATTTATCACCAAATCCATAACATTTAATTATTTCCTTAATTGAAGCCCATTGTAATGAATCAAATGCCTTGAATATATCTAAAGATATTAATCCCACTTTTTCCTTTGTCTGTCTCACAGTGTCTAATAAATCTACCACTCTTCTTGTCAAGTCCGCCATATGTCTCCCTTTCAAAAAACCCACCTGGTCTACATTTATATAATTGCCCTTAAAATTGTTTAGCCTATTTACCAATATCGCTGTGAAGATCTTGGCATCTTGATTAATCAACGAAATAGGTCTATAAGATTCCACTTTTTCCAAGTCCTTTCCAAGTTTTGGCAACAATACAATCGTAGTCCTATACTATGAAGTTGGAATTTGTCCACCTTTTAATATATAGTTATACAATTTCACCAATTTTGGAACTACTATATCTTTAAATTCCTAATAAAAATCAGCAGGTAGCCCATCTTCCTCAGGTGCTTTCCCCATTTTCAAACTAGCTATTACCTCTTTTAACTCTTTTCCTGCTATTTGTTCCTCCATTTTATCCTAATGTTCCTGTTTTATAACACTATCTTTTTGCTTCTCTAATTGTTTTTTTTAAGCTTATCCACATCTATCTCTTTTTTTGCATATAACGATTGATAAAAATCTCTCACAATTTTACATTTATCTCTAATCTTATTACATCTCAATCCTTGTTTGTTTATCAAAACTAAAATTTCTCTTTTTTCTCTCTTTTCTTTAGCTGCTCTTGCTAATATTTTTTGAATTTTTATTGCTGTATTCAAAATATTATCTTTTTAAATAAACAAGGTCCCTTTTCACTTTTTCTATATCCTTTCCTCTTAACTCGGTCTTCAATCTTTGCAAATTATCAAAAACCTTCCTATCCTTCGTGCTTGCATGTTCCTTCCTGCAACCTCTTTATCTCACTCTCGATTTTGTTCTGTGACATATTAAATTTTTTATATCTAATACTAGCTAGCCTCATACTTTCCCCTCTAAAAACCGACTTCATAGCATCCCAGACCATGCTAAAATTTACCTCATCATTGTCATTCCAATGCCAATTTTCATTCCAGTTCTCCATGATTTGTTCTTTACAATTATGGTCCTTAAATAATTTATCATCATATCTCCAGATCCTTCTCGACTTCTTTTTACCCTCAATCATCATTTCCATCACCACTTCAGTATGATCTGACTCTTTAAAAATTCCAACTTCTATTTCCTCTATGTTTCTAACCATGTTCTCCATTACAAATATATAGTCAATTCTGGAATATGAATTATGGAGCTGTGAAAAATAAGTATATACCCTTTCTGACCCCTTGAACTCTCTCCAAATATCTTTCAAACCTAAGGATACCATCCAATTATCCAATATCTGTCCTTTAATACCTTTTCCACATCTTAGTATGTTTGTGCAGTCTAAATTTGACCTTACTAAATTGAAATCACTGGCCACAATCATCTTTGCTGTTTTCTCTTTTACCAATATTTTGCGATTTTTTTCTAGAAATTCAGCTTGATGGTCATTTGGAGCATGTATACTCACCAGAGTTAATTCCTCATTATCTATTTTCCCCTTTACTATCAAATATCTACCTTCCGGATCCGAAATACTATTTGTTATCTTAAACCCCAGCCTATTCGAGATCAAATTGCCACTCCTCTTGCCTTTGATGTGCCATATGACCTCTCATAATGCTGCATCCACCCCAGAAAAAATTTATTTGTAGCCTGAGATTTTTGATGAGTTTCCTGCAAAAAGACTAAGTCCGGCCTCTCCTTCCTCAGCGCAGATTCAATTCTCCTTCTCTTAACCGGAGAGCCTGTACCTTTCACATTCCACATTAACCTTTTAATACTCCTCATAATATAATTCACCACACTCTTCTTCCACCCCTGATTTCTCCATTAGGCATGATACCTTCTAACCCACAATAATTAAGACAATACTTACAACAAAAAACACAAAAACACTCAAATCTCTCCTCCCCACTTCTTTACCCAAAAAAGTCACCTTCGTCTTCCGAAGAGGGGAGGGGGAGAACATGGAAGATGTACTGAACAGCAAAAGCTCTAGCGCTATTCTCCTTTTATCTAGTCTCCCTTTAAGACTCATTAACTTCAGTCCTTTCACCTATTTCCCTTCTTTTTGACCTTTACTTCCCCTACATCGACTGCTACCAATGATTGTAAATCAACCTCAGTCTCTCCTGTTTTCTCTCCTCCTGCAGCTCCTTCCTCCTTAGCTCCTCCATAATCCCTTCTTATAGCCCCAGACTCCAACAAAGCCCTCCTCAGTGCCAACCATTCTCTTGAGGATGCCTTAACCAGATCATTTAGACACAAATGTTCCAATGCATCAGTCTCTGCATCAATCACATGCATTCTCCTTTCATGAAAGAATCGTAACTGTTGTGGGAAATGCCAATTATATTTTACCCCTTTTCCCATCAAAAATTTTGTTACCGGCTTCATCAGTTTTACTAACAAATAATTTAAACAAGTATAAGAGTTAAATAACAAAATAAGCATTTTTTTCCAAAAATTTAGTTATACAAAACAGAACTCTTGAAAATAATAAACAAATAAACCATAACAAAAAACAAATAACTAAATAATGAATAACATTTTAATAACTTGGATGTTTTGGGGTCTTTGAATTACAAATTCCTGTAATGGCAGGCAAAATATTAGAAAACTGAATTCTTATATCTGGTGGAGCTTTGAACTGGTTTCTGTATTTTGATTTTGTTGCAGCATAATACGAAAATCCTGACTCGCACAAATATGTATCTATACACATTAGTACAGAGGCACACATTGGCTGGCCAACCTAACAGAAAAGTGGCATTGTAGCTTTTTACAATGGGAAATGGACAATGGACAATCCCTGGTTGCTATTCAAATTTGCTATGAAGCCAGACCCTACTGATTTGCAAATGGTTGCAAAACAAACTTGTCTTGCAAGCTGATGCATCACATCGAAAGGATGGATGCAGAACAAACTTTGTGGCATTACACATTTGCCAATGAGTTTTACCATACATTTCTAAACTGCCTATTTTTATATTTTTATATTTAAGGGACCACATCACCCCAAGGACATCTGCCCACCCCACTAGAGTGGACTGGAGGGGTTCTCTTATAGTTCCATTGGCTAGAGAGGCTCACCTCTCAAGCACAAGGAGAGCATTCTCTGTGTCTGCTCCAGCCCTTTGGAACCTCTTGTCGACTGAACTTCACCTCCAGGCAGAGCTTCTCCCTTTGCAGGCGCACCCCCCAAAGAAAGACTCAGACACCGGTATATGGATAAAGGCATTGGGCCACTTTTATTGAATAATGCCCTAGTCCGAATTATAACTTTCAATTGGTACTCATCCAATTATAATTCTTAAGGCAAGCAGGCCGCAGTAACACTGGTAAGGTTCCTCCCAAAATTGCCAACGGCAATTGGCTACAATGTATCCATTTTGTATCAATTTGTTTGTTGGCACAAACAAATTGTTGACCGTAGTCAATAAACTATCTACTGACCCCACCCTCTGACGTGTATCCGTCAAATCACGGGGTGATGCATGCTGAAAAGCTCCTGCCATCACCCCTTGCCTGGTTCGTCGTTGACCGGTCAACGTTTTTACACCTGTACCTGTCTAAGTGTTGGCCAGTCAATTGCGAACCTGCCGGATACCTATGGGTAATAAATCTTTACCTTACCAGTGCTACCCGCCACACGGGGAGGCTTCAATGAAGACTCACCGCCCCCCCCAGACCGTCAGCTCAGTCAACAGGGGTGCTTGCAAATCTTCCAAAAAGAGGTTCATACCTCTATCCGACAGGTGGACCCCATCCCCTGCATACAGATCGTAATTTTGTAAACTAATGGTGGGGTGTCGGATGACCATCCCAAAACCCTTGTCTGCCACGAACCGGGCAACTGCCCTGTTCACCCAGCGACGAGCGCGGTCAAGGGCACGGAGGTCAATACCTCCCCTGTAAGCGTGATGTGGTATGATGTCCAACCATAGCAGCCTTGTGAACGGCCACACATAATGCAAATAAGCTAGGTCTCTGCAAATCGCGAATTTTAAAGAAAGGCCAGTGACCTGGCCGAGGTCATTGCCCCCGAGGTGCAGTACAAGGACATCAGGCGGTTCAGCATCCCTAATGGAGAAAAGGAATGGCAACAGTTCCCGCCATCTCATTCCACGCTTACCGTACCAACGTATGCATGCGGCCGCACGCAGTCCAAGCTGGGGTCCCCACTCTGTCGCCGCAGCATACTGCGCTGCCCAGTGCACGTAACTGTGGCCCACCAGCCATACTGCCACCGGTGTGCGGGGACACACAGGGTCTGTAAGAGAAAAAAGAGAACAGTGACTTAAATGGTACTCATGTCTGAAGAGGACGAACATATAATGCAAAACGCATAGATCCCCATCTTCCCATATGGCGTATATCAGCCTCAGAGTACCCAAATGCAGCTGCAGTTGAAGCAGCACCTATTCTAAATGAATGGGTGCCGTAACGAGCCCCTGGGAGGCCAACACTGGAAAGTGCCATACCGGTCACCTTCCAAAATTGAAATTTAGTAAGGGGAGACCCATCCTGGTGGCAGAAAAACGGGCCAGGGTGCGTGCCACGCACTGCCAAGAACTCCTGTAGGGCACCAACCGGACAGATGTCTGAAATGGAACATCGTAGCAGTCTAACTCCACTGCCTATGCCGTGCTGATCAACTTTTGAGGACTGTATCCTCAACTGAGCCCACTCATTAGAAACATAGACATCGTCGAGTTCCAGTGCCCTACGAGTCGCATCCGCCTTAGACAGTAGTACCAACTCACTGATGCGGAGTGCTCCAAAGAAGGCCACCGTGGTAGCCGCATGAAAAAGAGCTGCCTCAAACCTGTCAAAACATAGGTTAGGCCAGCCTCGTGCAAGGTGTGTGAGCACCCCTGGGGAAATTGGGTGCTGAGTGTCCGGGCGGCGGCCACGTTCCCGTGTCCACCCCTCCAAAACATGCCGTATGCGAAAATCGTTCATGCTGTCAGCAAAACCCCTCACCTTGGCAATAAATGCCAATGCTGACAGCCTTGATGCTATAGTGCTGGGGCGAGGCCCTGACTGTGTAAATAAACCATGAATTGTAAAACCTGTTCCACTGGAATGGGCCACACCTCTGGCAACTGAAGTTGCACACGAAAGCTATTAAATTGAACGAAAGCATGATGATACGCCTTACGCATGCGGGGCGCCAAGGACATGCCAATCGCCCTGTTCACCTCTCCTTGCCAAATGTCCAAATCTCGGCCGGGAGTGGCGAGGGGAATTCCTCTGCGTCCAGAGCCAAAGCGCAGAACCGGGGGATCTGCAGGCGGGATAAAGCATCAGCAATATCATTATTAATGCCTGGTACATGTCTGGCCCTGAAAAGCACGTTGAGGCGTAGGCTACATAACACGAATTGGCGAAATAAAGCCATCACCCTGGGTGATTTAGAGGTCTGAGCATTGACAATGTGCACTACTGCAGCATTGTCACACCAAAAGTGGACCACAGAGTCGGCCCACTCCTTGCCCCATAGCATCAAAGCTCCCAGGATTGGAAAAAACTCAAGGAATGTAAGATCGCGGAGGCGATCCGTGCCCCGCCATGCTGGAGGCCATTGGCCATAAGCCCACCTCCCCTGGAAGTAAATCCCATATCCCAGGGAGCCAGAGGCATCCGACTGGACTTGAAACCTAGGTGAAACTAAAAGGTCGGACCTCCAAAAGGATACCCCGTTGAAGTCCCGCAGGAATGAGAGCCAAACCAAAAGGTCAGCCCGCATGCCCCTGGTTAGTCGGACCCTACAATGGCGCCTTGTCAGGCCAGACATGGCATCGCATAGGCGCCGAGCAAATGCCCTGCCAGGCATAACCACCCTGCAGGCAAAGTTAAGATGGCCATGCAGTACCTGAAGCTCCCTAAGTGATACCTTACGTTTGGCCAGCAAGGCCAAAATCATCGCAGAGATCCGGGTAACCTTGTCAATGGGTAACCGGGATGCCTGTGCGACCGTGTCGATTTCTATACCCAGAAATGTGAGGGTAGTGGATGGGCCCTCGGTCTTTTCAGGCGCTAAAGGGACACCCAGTTCCTGCATTAGTGTCTGAAATGTGGTGAGGAGACGCGTGCATGTGTCCAAGCCCCGTTCACCCCCGAACAAAAAGTCATCGAGGTAATGGGCTACAGACCGAGACCCGGACCTGCGAACAAAGGCCCACTGAAGGAAGGTGCTAAAATGTTCAAATGCTGAACAGGATATAGAGCAGCCAAAAGGCATGGCCTTATCTACATAGAACTTCCCTTGGAATCTAAAACCCAATAGCTCAAAGTCCTCAGGGTGCACTGGCAACAATCGGAATGCCGATTTGATGTCGCATTTCGCCAAGAGGACACCAGGACCACAAGAGTGCACCATTCACAGGGCTTGGTCAAAGGACGTATACCTGACTGAACAAAGGTCATCAGGGATAGCATCATTGACAGAATAACCCGCCGGGTACGATAAATGGTGGCTTAAACGAAATTCCACCGGGGCCTTTTTGGGTACCAACCCCAGAGGGGAGACCTTCAGGTTGGGAAAGGGTGGTACAGAAAATTGGCCTGCCACCCTCTTGGCCCCAACCTCCTTAGCGATACTCAGGGCAGCCACCTCTTCTTTACCCTTCAGGGACAGTAAATTGGGTGCATCTTGGGGTCCCCGCACTCCTTTTGTATGGGATTCGGAAGCCCCACTGGAAACCCTCAAGGAGGTACTTCGCGTCCTCTTTCCGTGGATAAGTTGAGAGCCATCGCTCCAACATATACACATTAACTGGGGAGGGGGCCTTTTGCCTGGCTAGCTCCCTCAGCAGCCGCTCTGCCCGCTCCCTGTCCACCTCTACCTCTGCCCCGTGAGCCGCCGGCCCGCGGACA
This sequence comes from Bradypodion ventrale, assembly GCA_035047345.1. Lineage (NCBI taxonomy): Eukaryota > Metazoa > Chordata > Lepidosauria > Squamata > Chamaeleonidae > Bradypodion > Bradypodion ventrale. The sequence continues at coordinate 174,999,979 of JAWDJE010000003.1, forward strand.
TGCGGCGGCGGCGTGGGGGCCAGCGCAAGAGGGACACTCATGTTTGTATCGGCACTGCCGCTTATTGCACACACCGCTAGCCAAGAAGCTCCAACACAGCAAGCGGGCTGGAACCCTCTGCCCTGCCAGCTGGCGGGAAGCCTGCGTTGGAGCAGCTCGCTGAACGGCATGGCCACAATGGTACCTATCCCCAGGCGCCGGACGCGTGGGGGTCATGTACAATAGCCACAATTTCTGACAGGGCTCATCCCATCTCATCTCCGGGTGCAAGGGCACCCTCATTCTGAATTCCTCATCGTAAGCCAACCACGATGGGCCAGGAAAATCCACCATTGCCCTGTAAATATTGTCCAAATATTGGACTATAGGAATGGCCAGGTCTGGCCGGGCCCTGAGGTACACCGCCATATAAATAAGATATGCGGGCAACCAGTTGGCCCAGGTGCGTGGTGGCTTACGACGGCGGGACAGCTCTTTGTCTTTGTCATCCTGTCCCTCTCTCTCCTCCTTAGTGGGCTCACGGTTCAATAGGGAGAATATATCCACGTACTCCCTCCGCCAAATCTTTTCCCTCGTGACCTGGGACAAATGATCACCAAGGGGCAACGAATAACCAGCCGTCGGCAAAGCCGTCACCGGCACATTAGGTACCTGGGGCATACGCAGCGGAACCTGGACAGTCCCTGCGATGCCCGGCACTGCCCCGGGGGTGGAAACCCCCACCCCCATTGCTGCACCAGTGAGGAACCAAGGGGCACTGGGATAGGCTGGGATAGGCTGGCAACTGATGCCCACTCGCCTTGACATGACGAGGCCATGGCCACTGAACCCCACCATTGGAAGTGGGCGCGTTGCGCAGGGCCAAAAGTCCTCCCCATTGGCCGCGGCTTCGTCGCCGAGGCCCTCCATTTGGGAGGCATATCTTAAAGAAGGAGCAGGATCCCTTTCCAGGGATCGAAGAGCGCAAAAAAGGCACGGAGGAGCCAGCAAGCCAAAGGCTCCGTGCGAAATCCTTCCTTCCCAGCCGGGAAGGACCAAGGGGGAAATGAACAAACAGCAACGGAGAAAATTTCTCCTCTCCATCGCTCTTTTAAAATGGCAGCTCGGCTGCCTCATGGCCACCCCTTTTATAGAGGGGTGGCTATGCCCCCTAACTCACCCGGATGTCTGAGTCCGGGTGGGGGCCCCCCGCAAAGAGTGCGGTGGCCATTTTGGCGCCACGCTTTCACTCCATAAGTGCCTCAAGACCTGGCTGGTAAAGCAGGTGTGGTGGGCGGCTTGGGGGGACAGCTACCATAGGTTGGCTTGTCTAAGTTTTAGAACTTTTAAGGAAAATTTTTAAATAATTTTAACTTTAAATTGATGGGTCTGTTTTTTAGTGTTTTAGATATTTTTATAGAGTTTTATTGTTAATATTTAAGCCGCCCAGAGTCGCTTCGGTGAGGGGGCGGCAATAGAAATTTGATTGATTAAATAAATAAATTTAATTTAAAGAATATCATGTGGACCAGATACAGTCTTGTTAAATAACATATGTGATTGATTTTTTCATACATGAACATCTGTTCATTAGAATTTTGAAAAACACTGTTTGTGTAAAGTGAGACTCTTTACAGACTTTCTAATAAAGCTGTGTATATTCAGGCATCATTTTAACACATTCATTATCCATGGAATGAAGCTTGAAAAGGGATAGAGAGAGGAAGAAAAAAGGCAGAGTGTTCCTTGCTAGCCTAAGTTGAAATATTGTTACCTGAAGATATGAAGTCAATTTTTAGGTTCTGCTGGTGCCTTTGTAAATAAAGATACAAGGATGTGCAAATATTCCAAACACATTTCATTTTATTCTTGTGAAAGAAAGAAAAAAGAATAACTCTGCCTTGGAATTTGTCATCACTGACAGAAGTAAGGAGTGGATAATAAGACAGTCAAAATTTTCATATTGCTACATATTGGAAGGCATCTATTGTTACATGTCCTCTATGGTCATATGTATGTCAAATATAGATGCTAGATCTTGAATATTTGAATATTCATAGTATTGCCAAACATTTGACAGAAAATACCTCAGTTTGAGATTTTAAGAAGCATTTATGTAATATGTTCATTTCAGCTCTAGAATGTCAAGTTGACATCTCCAGATTTTAAATAATTTTAAATTTTAGTTCAGAACTGTAGGGATTGTGGCTACTCATGGGGATGACACCTGAGGATGGAGTACCTCTTTCGGACATGTGTCCAGCTGGGTTCGGTATTTGGCACCAGCCTAGAGGTGAGGGGAGGGGCGGTGGTGTCGCCATTGTTGCCAGGGAGTCTTTGGGAATTGCTAGGGCCACTGCTCCACAAGTGTCTGGTTGTGAGGCCCTGCTTCTACGGTTGGGCCCCAAGGGTCAGTTGGGGATCTTACTCCTGTACCTGCCCCCTTGCAGGGTAAGGGATGCCCTGCCTGAGCTCATCGAAGCCGCCTCGATGCTGGCGTTGGAGTTCCCGAGGCTTATGGTTCTGGGGGACTTCAATTTGCCATCATTGGGGATGGCTTCTGAGGTGGCAAGGGAGTTCATGGCCTCCATGGCAGCCATGGGCCTGACTCAGGTAGTTCGGGGTCCGACCAGGGGCAGTGGTCACATGCCAGACTTAGTTTTCTTGTCGGAGCAGTGGCAGAGTGATCTGAGATTACAGGACTTAGTCATCTCACCTGTGCCATGGTCAGATCACTATCTGATGACTCTTGAATTTCTGGGGGTGACGCTTCATCGTAGGGAGGCAGGGCCTATTAAAATGGCCCGCCCTCGGTGTCTAATGGATCCAGATGGATTCCAGAGGGAACTGGGGGATGTTCCTCTGGATTGGCTACACGATTCACCCGAGGCACTTGTCGACCTGTGGAACAGGACGGCAACAGCAGCCTTGGATGAAATCACGCCACTGCGGCCTCTCTGCGCCTGTGGGGTTAGGTCATCCCCGTGGTTCACGGATGAACTGCGGGAACTCAAACGGGCAAAAAGACGCCTAGAGCGCTGCTGGGTGAAGACCCAGGATGACTCTGACTGGACACTAGCTAGAGCTGCTATTAGGGCCTACCTAGTGGTGATGGGGGTGGTGAGGCGGCAATACTTCACCACCCTTATTGCCTCCACTGATAATCGCTCAGCTGCCCTGTTCCGGGTAACCAGGTCCCTCCTCAGTAGGGGGAGATCGCTGCCCGGTTGCCAGGGTTCGGCTGAGGACTTTGCTGACCATCTGGTGGAGAAAATCAATCGGATTCATTCAGGGCTGAATCCCGGCATGGATGGGGAGGGTCGGGGGGGCACCGGAGCACAGTCTTGCTGTACGATCTGTGATCGGTTTGATCCTGTTGTCCCTGATGAAGTGGACAGGCTCCTTGCAGCTGTGCGTGCCACTACATGTCCTTTGGACCCCTGTCCCACCTGGTTGGTGAAAGCCTCCAAGGTGGTGACAGGTGGCTGGGTCGGGGCGATAATAAATGCATCATTACGGGAGGGGGTATTTCCTGCACCGCTAAAACATGCTTTGGTGTGCCCCCTCCTGAAGAAAATATCCCTTGACCCAACTATCCTTAACAACTACAGGCCGGTTTCCAACCTGCCCTTTCTGGGTAAGGTTTTGGAGAAGGTGGTGGCGCGCCAGCTGCAGAGTGTCCTGGAGGAAGCGGATTATCTAGACCCCTTTCAATCAGGATTCAGGCCCGGGTATGGTACGGAGACAGCATTGGTCGCACTGATGGATGATCTCTGGCGGGAGCGGGACGGGGGTTATCCATCCGTCCTTGCTCTTCTTGACCTCTCAGCGGCCTTCGATACTGTCGACCACGGTATCCTTCTGGAACGGCTCAAAGGACTGTGGATCCAGGGCACCGTGTTGTCCTGGTTTTCCTCTTTTCTGGAGGGCCGTACCCAGTCGGTGTGGTTAGAGAGTGAGAGGTCCAGCCCTAGGCTTCTCAAGTATGGGGTGCCTCAGGATTCGGTGCTCTCTCCTCTCCTATTTAACATCTACATGAAGCCACTGGGTGAGATCATTCGTTCCCATGGGTTGCGGTACCATCAGTACGTGGATGACACTCAGTTGTACATCTTGGCCCGTGGGGACCCCAGTGATGCTGTTGAAATCCTATCCGGATGCCTGGAGGCCATTGGGGTCTGGATGGGGGCCAATGGGCTTCGGCTGAATCCCAGCAAGACAGAGTGGCTGTGGATAAGGGGCCCCGTGTTATTCAGGGAGTTACTATCTTTGGTACTGGATGGGGCTGTTTTGCCCCAGACAGACCCAGTGCGCAACTTGGGGGTCCTTCTGGACTCGCGGCTGCTGCTAGAAGAACAGGTAGCGGCTGTGGCCAGGAGGGCTTTTGTCCAACTTTGGGTGATTCGCCAGTTGTGCACGCTCCTGGACCGGGGCTCCTTGCTTATGGTCACCCGTGCTCTGGTCACTTCCCGACTAGATTATTGTAATGCGCTCTACATCGGGCTGCCCTTGACGACCATTCGGAGGCTGCAGCTGGTCCAGAATGCGGCAGCCTGGGTGGTGATGGGATGTGGGCGATATGCCCATGCCTCACCGCTACTTCGGGAGCTGCACTGGTTACCAGTTTGTCTCCGGGTGCAATTCAAGGTGCTAGTTTTGACCTTTAAAGCCCTATATGGCAGTGGGCCAGGATACCTTAGAGACCGCATCGTCCCAAGAGTGTCTGCCCGTCCAACCAGAGCGGACCGGAGGGGCTCTCTAATAGTGCCATCAGCTAGGGGTGCACATCTATCCAGCACCCGAAGGAGGGCCTTCTCCGTGTCCGCACCAACTCTCTGGAACCTCCTGCCAACAGATCTAAGACTTCAAAGAGAATTGCTGCCCTTCAGGAAATGATTGAAGACCTGGCTGGCAGGGCAGGTGTGGGGCCCGAATGGGAACACGGTCCATGCCTGCTGGCTTATGTAAACAATTAAGAACTCTCTCTTCTTCTTCTTTTTATAGTGGGTGGGATGGGTGGGTGGGATATGGGTCTTTTAAAGTGGGTGGGATGTGGGTCTTTTAAAGTGTTTTTATGTGTTTTTAGAACTTGTAATGCCGCCCTGAGTCAGGTTCTGCCTGAGTGGGCGGCATATATAAATATGACTATTAAATTAAAGTAAATTAAATTATGGCCTCGGGTTTGCCCAATATAGCAATGCAGGCCAGCAGGTGATTCTGCACATGTTTTGCAGTCTCTCCCTTTTGAGCGGTAGCCCATGCATAGTGGGAGAAGGTGTCCATTGTGACATGCAAATACTTCCATTTCCCAAAGTCAGGCTAATGTGTTACATCCATTTGCCAAAGTTGATTGGCTTTGAGGCCACATGGATTTACTCCCCATTCTGGCATGCAGTGCATTCCTGCGCACTGCGGGCATGAGCGAACAATTTGTTGTGCCTTCGCAAGAGGCAGGTCAAACTGCTTCACCAAGGGTTTCACATTCTGGTGGGGAAAAAAGCATGGCCTTGAATAGGTGTGGCAAACAGGCCTCCTGCTATTTTGACCACTTGGTCTGTTCGATCGTTGCCTTCTGACAGCCGACCGGGTAGACCCTGGTGGCTGTGAATGTGGGCGACGTACAAACTGCACTTGTGCTGGTGCAGCAAGTGCTGCAGAGAAAGAAATAATACCATTAAATTGTTGCCAATTGTAGGGGTGACGTATGCCCCTGGCAGTTGGTAAACGGGATTCCTCACATACATGCTGTCAGTGATTATGTTTAAATCCCATTTGGGAAATAACTGGAGGGCTAAAATGACCGCTGCAACCTCAGCTCTCTGGGCAGATTTCTACAGCATGGTAAATTTAATCTCCCATTTCTCTGGGGCCTGCCAAGTGACCACCCCCCAGGTTTTGCTGCTATCGGTAAAGACCGTCAGCGAGTCCTGTAAAGGACAATCAGAAAGAATGGTTCCTTGTGTGACAGCATCTCTCTGTATGTGAAAACCTATTTCCCCTGTGTACTCCATTAAGACTATGGGAGCAAGTCTCCAGTGGCCATAAGGTACGGGACTTGCTCTTTGCTGATTGGGAGGACTATTTCCTTGACATCATACCCAGAGAGATCCTTGGCTCTCAGGTGCCCTTTTTGAATTAATTCAGCTAACATCTCCGAAGGGGATATGATATTCCTAGCAGGCGTGTGCGGCAGATAGATCAATTCGACCAAGAATGCGGTATCCTTGTCTGCCTGGGTGCCCAATACTGCAAAATAGGACTTAGAAGTACCCAAAATGAAGAGGCTGAGTGGCTGATTGGGTTCTGGGAACTGATCCACCCAGATCTCGGCCAAAGCCACGCTGATGTGCCTAACGGCTTCCTGAGCGGCAGCGTCAATGTGTATTCTGTCAGCAGGCTGTTTCCCTTTGGTTAAGAGGTGAAACAGAGTGCTGAGCATTTCTGTGGATAGCTTGAAATAGGGTCTGGCCCAATTTAGCATACCCAAGAGCTGTTGGAGCTCAACATAGGTGATTGAATCCCCAATTTTCAACTGAGGGATGGTAGGGACCGAATATGCCTGCATTAGCTTGTGCCCAAGGTACAAATATGGCTGTTGTTTTTGGACCTTCTCTGGGGCTATGAGCAGCCCCTATGGCTTTAGTGAATCCTCCAGCTCTCCTATCCATTGTGGGGGTACCCTGCCCCCCCCAACCAAAATATCATCCATGTAATGATAACATATGGCTTGGGGGTGTGTCTCCCTAAATATTTAAAGGGCATTGTGGACATAAATTTGACATAAAGTAGAGCTACGTTTGCAGACGGAATTGCTGCCCTTTGGGAAGTTCTTAAAACCTGGCTGGCAGGGCAGGTATGGGGCCTTGAGGGTAATATGGTCCCTGCCCGCTGGCTTTTATAATAAGATGCACCTCTCTCTTCTGTGGGGTGGGTGGGTCTTTTAATGTGGGTGGTTTTTTAACCATTTTAACTGTTCTTATATTTATATTTATATTGCATGAGTTTTAGATTATTTGTAAGCCGCCCTGAGTCGGGCTTGCTTGAGAAGCCGGCATAAAAGTTGAAAATTTAAATTAAATTAAAATTAAACCACTAATAAAAATGGTGGAAATGTAGTCCCAAACCAGAACAGATCCTCCACCACCTTTCACTGAAGGCCACAAGCACTAATTTGTCCATTTCTCTCTAAATCTTCTTCTTACATATTGTTGACATCTGGATTCAAAAATTTCAGACTTTGATTCATCATTCCATAATACTCTTTCACTGTTCTCCTTCTGCAAAAGTGTTTTTCTGGCTGCTACCCTTCCACAACGATCATGTCTAATCATTCTTTGGACTATAGAAAGGTCAACTTGGCTTCCCAATGAAGATGTCAGAAACTGACCCAGGACCTTTTTGGATATCCTCTGGTCTTTCAGAGAAGAAACTTTCAGAATTTGAAAGTTTTCTTGTCTGTCAAGTCTTTTTCAGTCCATAACTACTCCTAATTCTTCATATTTCTTTGTAACAGCAATACCATATCTTGTTTGTTGATTTCCCTTTGAGAGTGTCTTTGCTGATGCACAACTATGATTTTATGTCTATCAGATTCTGTGATCCTTGGCATTTTGACTGGAATGATACGATTGAAAGTAAGTCTTATTAGCAAGCTTCCAGTTAGTTACACTCATACAAAATGTGTATGTAATGTGTCAAATGCTCAAGCATATCTTGCACAAACCTGGTGTAAAAGACGTTTTCCACAGCAGTCATTTTTCCATGTAGTAGAAGGACATATAATTATGGTTCCATCCCATTTAGGTTTATGGGAGCCAAATGCCTGCTATTGCTCAGTTGTAAGGGGAAGTCAGACTAACTACTTGTCACTTTAGCCTATAAAAATTGTTTTTTTCCTGATCTCCCCCCCCCCCCCCCCCCCGGTTTTTTAATATTGCATATAAGTGTCCTGTTTTTACCGGTTGTATTCTAATGAAGAGACTAAGAAACAATTATATATGGTCATTATGCTATTGCTAAAACAACAAATCTAATGGTGGCCTTTTAAACAGTAGTGTAGTTTAGACAGAGAATGCCTTGCTCAATTATACAGAGCAGGTCATGGCTGGGTAATAGATTTGAACAGATTCCCCTGCTCAACTCTCAAATGGATAAACAAATCCCTAGTATGCCAAGTTTACCATGTGTCTTGTTGTGTTGTCAATCATGTTCCATCCAATTTATACTGACCCTATGAATTAATGCCCATCAAAAATTCCAGTCAAAAACAACCCTTCTCAGGTCTTGCAAAACAATAGTTATTCTTCCCTTCTTGAGTCAATCAATCTCATATTATATTTTACACTTATCCTATTGCCTAAACTTTTCTTAGCCTTATTTCTTCTAGTGCAAAATCATACATCATTTGATCTAGAACCAACTTAGTTGTCTTTCTGACTTTCCTTGGTATCTGTACAGCTCTCTTCAACACCACATTCTGAATAAATTACATTTTCCCTTGTCAGCTTTCTTCATTGTCCAGCTTTCACATCTGTGCACAGTAATTAGGAACGTAATATGGTGGATGAGTTTGTTTTTAATCTATAATGGCATATCGTATCTCTAAGTATCTTTGCTAATTGTTTTCATGATTCCCCTTTCAGGTTTCAGTCTTTTTTTATTTAGTTATTGGCTTGGTCTTCATTTTGAATGTTGACTGGCCAATTATGGTAAGTATAAATATACTGTAAGTATATTTTAAAATTTTCAATGACCATGTTAAAATATCTTTGAGAGATAGTGTGGGGTTGGATTAAAATTCGGGAGATCTGGGTTCATATGCTTGGTAAGGCATGGAGACTCATTGTGGTGGGTGGCAACAGTAAACCAGTCCCTGGACATCTCACATAACTTGAAAACACTGTTAGGATTGCCATGTCAGAAGTGACTTTAGAGCACATAACAACAGCAGTTCATCAGAGGTCATTACATTTGTTTTCTTAATATTAAATTGCAACCCTCTTTTTGCACCTTTTTCCTTTAAACCTTCCTCAGCAATCATTTTAGATTGCTGCTCTTTCTTATATCATCAGCATATCTTGAATTATGGTAGTTATACTGTTGTGTATTGAATGTAATTGTAACCACACGAATGAGCGAGTGTAACAATTGTAACCACATGAATGAGCGAATGTAACAAGCTGTATCTTGCAATAGAAACAATGTAACAAACCACAATAGGACGTGAGCTAGTGACCACTAGGGGGAAATAGCGAGCGTTCAGCTCACATGGTACACATTCCTCAAATACCTTCAGCTGCGCGGGAAAGATTCCCGCCCTCACCTCACCTGGACAAGAAGGGTGTGACTAAGGATGACATCACATGGACAGTAGCCAATGCCCTATCGACAAGCCACATTCAAATGTATAGCCACTGCATAAAAGGAGCTGTTTGTCTGCCATTACCTCATGTTCGTGCTGTACTCCATGCAATAAAGATGTGTTAGGCTAGTCTACAGCTGCTTCCATTGTCTTGATTCCCAAACACTAAATTGGTGAAGAGGATGGGATATGGCTTTCCACGGGGACAAGACACTTTCACAGTAACCGGTTTTCGACGTAAACCAGCCCGAGCGATGGGACTGGTTCGAGATGCACTTCAGGAGTACGGTAGCGGTTGCCGGCATCAAAGACGCGGGAAAGAAGAGGGGCCTTCTCATCACGATGCTCGGCTATCACGCAGTGCAAGCGCTGATGGACCTGGTGGCACCAAGGGAAGTGGAAAAGATTGCTGTAGCTGACCTGCTGGTTACCCTGAGAAACCACTTCAAGCCCAAGGTATCCTTCTTCTCTGCCAGGGCCGCGTTCGCGAGGAGGGACCGAAAGCCGGGTGAGTCCGTGTCCGAGTATGTGGCGGCCCTCCGTTTGGTGGCAACCCCGTGCGAATGGCGGGAGTTTCTAGACATGGCCCTGAGGGACAGGCTGCTTTGCAGGATGCGAGATGGTGACACTCAAAGGAAGCTCATGACCTGTGGCCACGACCTCACCTTCAAAGAGGTTCTGCAAGAGGCACAGGCAGCTGAGTCCACAAGGGCCGGGTTCAAGCTCCTCAAAGTGAAGCCACCACCAATTGAGGCAGCTACATCAGCAGTCCGGGCGACCTGGAGGGCGCCCCCTGCCCTACACTCGCCCACATCTTCAGAGGCCTCTGCCACTCCAGGCGCCAGTGAAGATGAGGGGGTCCGGAAAGTCAGAAAGGGGCAGAGCAAGAAGAAAGGAAAAGGAGGCTGGCATTGCGATGGCTGCAGAGCATCCCACGAGCAGAGCAAATGCCCATTCCGGAAGGCTGAGTGCCACAACTGCGGACGAAGGGGCCACTTCGCCAGGGTTTGCAAGCAACGGCGGGACGAGAGCAAGAGCCCAGCAGGGCGCTCCACGCGGAGACGGGATTGTGTCGGCAGAGTCTACGATGGCGTCGACAACCCAGAGGGATACCACATGTACCGAAGTGCATATGCGGAAGACGACCTGGCCGTCCACAGCATGCCCTTAGGGCACCCATGTTTTTATGTTGAGGTACTGTTGCAGGGGATCCCAGTTAGGATGGAAATAGACTTGGGGTCCACCTACTCCATCATCTCCCATAGAGAGTTCTTGCGCATTCCCCCCAAGGCGCGACCCAGACTCAAGGAGCTGAGGTCGAACTTAAGGGATGTGCAGGGGAATGGGATCCCAGTGTTGGGGGTGGGGGACAAGGGACTCAGGAGGAAACTCCCCCTAGTAGTTCTAAAGGAGGGGGGTGCAACCTCCTGGGAACACAGTGGTTCAAACCCCTGGATATTTTCATAGGAGGCGTCCATGCCATCGGGGGGGGATGAGATTCAGGCAGTGTGCAATGCACACCCCGAGGGATTCAAGAAGGGACTCGGGAAGTACAAGGGGCCCCCAGTTTCATTTGACCTAGACCCGGCGGTCCACCCAATTAGGCTCAAGCCACGACGGGTTCCATTCGCCCTGAAGGACAAAATAGAGGCGGAACTTGACAAACTGGTGGGTCAGGGGATTTTAGAGCCTGTGGACTCTGCAGAGTGGGAGACTCCTATTGTTACAGCGCTAAAAGCAAATGTGAAGGTGCGGATCTGCGCTGACTACAAGTGTACAATCAACAAGGCAATCTGCCCTAATGCCTATCCGGTGCCAGTAGTTAGCCATCTGCTGGCTACTCTACATGGGGGGAAGTATTTTGCCAAGTTGGATCTGGCACAGGCGTACCAGCAGCTATCAGTAACCCCAGCTACAGCTGCTGCACAAACCATTGTAACTCACAAGGGGGCATTTAAGATGACACGCCTACAGTTCAGCGTGAACTCGGCACCGGGGTTATTTCAGTCCCTTGTGGAATGTTTGTTAAAGGGGCTACCGGGTGTTCTGCCATACTTTGATGACATTTTGATTTCTGGGGAGAGCGAAGCAGAACTGGTCCAGAGATTAGATAAGGTCCTTACAGTGTTCGAATCCGCGGGGTTGAGACTGCGGAGAGACAAGTGTGTGTTCCTTGTGAGAGAAGTTGAGTTCCTGGGGTTTCGCATAACCCCTGAGGGAGTGAAACCTGCTGAGTCCAAAGTCTCGGCCATCCAAAACGCTCCTCGCCCCACCGCGAAACTGGAGCTGCAATCCTTCTTGTGGCTGCTGAATTTTTACCATTCCTTCCTGCCCAGGAAAGCGTCGATTGCAGAGCCCCTGCATAGGCTGCTGAAGAAGGATGCGGTTTGGCGGTGGGGAGAGAACCAAGAATGGGCTTTCAGGGAACTAAAGCAGCTTCTCTCCTCAGAGGCCATCCTGACCCATTTCGACCCAAAGAAGCCGGTAGTCCTAGTCTGCGATGCTTCACCAGTGGGGGTGGGGGCGGTCCTGTGCCATGTGCTAGAGAGCGGGTGGGAAGCCCCAATTGCCTTCTATTCGAGATCATTGTCTAAGGCAGAACGGAATTATGCCCAAACAGATAGGGAGGCCCTTGCTATTGTGGCGGGCACAAAGAAGTTCCATGATTTTTTGTATGGTCATCCCTTCACCATTGTAACTGACCACAAGCTACTATTGGGTATTTTCACCTCAGACAAGCCCACTCCACAGATCCTTTCCCCAAGGATGCTTCAGTGGGCTATTTTCCTCAATGCGTACAGGGGTTCATTAGTGTACCGCTCCGGGAAAGACATAAGCCATGCTGACGCACTCTCAAGGTCTCCTCTTCCCCAGCTGGGAGACCCGAAATGCGAGATAGAGCAGGACAACCAAGTCCTCCTCATAGAAGCTCTAGATGCACCCCCCATACTTCCCGTGGAAATTGCTGCAGCCACGGCAAAGGATAAAACACTAGCCCTTGTCAGATCTTGGGTACAGAAGGGGTGGCCCACGGCTCCCCCCGCAGATGAGTTTGCTGCGTTTTTCAGGAAGAGGGTTGAGTTGTCCACAGAAAGGGGGTGCCTCCTAAGGGGGGAGAGAGTGGTCATCCCAGAGTCCTTGAGAGCAAGGGTACTGCAGCTTCTACACGTCAGCCACCCAGGGATCATGCACTCTAAGGCGCTGGCCCAAAGCTATTTCTGATGGCCACAGCTAGATGCGGACATTGAGCACATGGTGAACACCTGCCAAAGTTGCCAGAGCTCTCGCCCTGAGGAGTCCCGACTTCCACACAGAGAATGGGACACAGCCAGGGGGCCATGGTCTCGCCTCCACATAGACTTTGCAGGTCCATTCAGGGGTTCCCTTTTTCTACTGGTAGTAGACGCATACTCCAAATGGTTGGAAGTGATTCTGATGCGCAGTACCTCATCAGCCGCAACCATAAAACAGCTGCGTAAGCTGATAAGTACTTTCGGAATACCTGATGTCATGGTGAGTGATAATGCTAGCACTTTCACATCTGCAGAATTCCAAGGGTTTTTGGAATCAAACGCCATTCGGCACATAACCTCAGCCCCCTTTCACCCCGCAACTAACGGCCAGATGGAACGCCTGGTGCGAACAATGAAGGATACGTTGCAGCGCATGGGACCGGGGGATCTGGACCTCCAGCTCTGCCAGTTTTTGTTGGCATACAGGGTGATGCCATTGGCGTTGGGATTTCCCCCCGCTGAACTCCACATGAAAAGGAAATTGCATTCATTGTTAACCAGGTTGGATCCCACCAGGGTGGAGGATAGGGGAAGAAACATAGAGCTCAGGTCCACAAAGAACTTCGAGATAGGTGAGCCTGTACAATGTAGGAATTACGCAGCTACAGGGCCAGCCTGGGTGAAGGGAGTAGTCATTAACCAAACGGGACCAGTTTCATACTATGTCGAGACCAACACGGGTCTCCTCTGGAGAAGGCACGTCGACCAACTAAGGCATAGAGTGATTAGGGGGCCGGACAGGGGTCCCCAGCAGCAGAACTCAACATTAGGGTCCTCCCCCACCCACTCATCCCAAGGGGGAGAAAACGAGGGGCAACATTTCCAAACAAGGGGGGGAAGAGCAGGCTCGAATCCGTATCCTTTCGATACACCAGTTCTCCCCAGCCCCATGAAAGAGAGGAATGAGTTTGCCCCTGTTGCCCCTGAGTTAGACTTTGATTTACCAAACCGGGGGGGGGGGGGGGGTTCGGAGTGTTCCCCCACCCGTCCAAGCAAGGAGCGGGGTTTTTCTTTAGCCCCTAGTGCCCCCAGTTTGCCCTCATCCACATCAGAAACCTATCCCCCTCCTTCTCCTGCCCAACCCATAGCTGCAAGTCCGCAGTGAGTCGCTAATGAGTCATCCTCTCCAATTGCAGGACAAGAGCCAGCAGGACACAGACGAGGGGGCATGGCCGAGTCAAGCATAACGTCCGCACGCCCAAAACACACATGTGGAAAACCATCTTGGTTGAGGGACTTTGTCCCATCTTAGGGGGGAGGGATGTTGTGTATTGAATGTAATTGTAACCACACTAATGAGCAAGTGTAACAATCGTAACCACATGAATGAGCGAATGTAACAAGCTGTATCTTGCAATAGAAACAATGTAACAAACCACAATAGGACGCGAGCTAGTGACCACTAGGGGGAAATAGCAAGCATTCAGCTCACATGGTACACATTCCTCAAATACCTTCAGCTGCGCGGGAAAGATTCCTGCCTTCACCTCACCTGGACAAGAAGAGCATGACTAAGGATGACGTCACATGGACAGTAGCCAATGCCCTATCGATGAGCCACATTCAAATGTATAGCCACTGCATAAAAGGAGCTGTTTGTCCGCCATTACCTCATGTTCGTGCTGTACTCCATGCAATAAAGATGTGTTAGGCTAGTCTACAGCTGCTTCCAGCTGCTTCCATTATCCTGATTCCCACCATTTTTCATATATATCCTAAGTATTTTAACAGTTCCAGTAAGTAAATTCTCTGGATTTGACTAGAGGTGGACCTCCACCACCTTTTCCTCAAGCTAGCTGGCTGATTCAAGATGCATAAAATGTAGGGCTAGGGAAAATCTCTTCAAGGTTTCTCTTAGTTACTACTAGCTGATTTCCCCGTGATGCCAGGAGGATTTATTTAGATTACAATGCTGGCTGGCATTGTTTGGAAGAGGGCTGTGGCCCATCTCCCCCAACTCTCTATCTATTTTTTTCTGGATATCTCTCTTTTTTCTTTTTGTTTTATAATTCATACACACACACGCGCACACACACGCGTGCACACACAAACATACACACACACAGGGGAGGTGGCAGGTGAGTAGGGAGGTGAGTAGGGGAGGCAGCGCCCGGGTAAGTAGGGAATGAAGGGGGAGGCGGATGCTATCAATTCTCCCTTTCCTTCCTGTGCCATGGGGTGGGGTGGGGAAGCAGGGAAGGGGAGGCAGAAACAATTCATTCCCCCTTCCCTGCCGGTGGCCGGAGGGGGGTGAGTGCCTTTGCATTTCCCCCTCAGCTGTTTTGAGGTCTGGCTCGAAACAGTGGAGGGGGAATAGCTGGGCAGGGAAATGGCTGGGCGAGAGGCAGGCATTCATCAGGGAAGGTGCCTACCCTGGCAGATCCCTGCCTGGTGCCTTTGCATTTTCCTGTTTGCTGTTTCTGTAGGTATGCACAGTGCATTACGGGATAGGCTGTGTGGGTGTGGACACGCATTCCACACATGCACAGCCACATCCCTCCTTTATAGGTTAAGATTACACAACAACCAAACCAGGTAGACTAATAAAGCAAAATCCTAATTTAGAAGTGTTGCCTTTGTGGCTCATCACCTTTCTTGGATATGACCCAACACTTGTAACTCCAATGATGACACTTAGAAAAATATTGTAAAATATATTACAAAGAATAACAAAGTTTCAAAAGGAAAAACAGTAACAAAACCTTGTAAAATAAGTTTTCAGTACAAAATAAGAACCGTAATCAAAGCAAAATACTAAAAAAATAGGTTAGTCATTTCTCACATCACAGGGAAAAAAATTTTTTTTAACTATCTTATTTCTAAGTGATCACAGTGTAAAACTATTCTGAAAGCATTGTGCTAGCCCTCTGAACAGCAGTCTAAGCAACTACATAACTGAAGAAATAAAGACAGACTAACTAGACTATTTCTAACACTCAAATGACAGTACCCATCTGGCAGCAATTAATCAGCCTTCTTCTTGCCTCTCTTAGAATTAACCAATCAGTGTAATTCTGTGACATCACTCACTCCCCCCTCCTTTTCCAAAGTTCGTTCCCATGAAAAGAAGTTGTTTATAAACAAATTTACCAGGCTAGAATTTCTTACTTGTGACTCCAAGTGTCATCTCTACTTCTTTTGACCTTGTATGTTCTCTATGTGTCAACTTGGCTTTACTTGCACCTGGAGAAGAGGAAAACAAGATATTTTCTTTTCAACTCTTTCTGCATTCCAGCTATTAACCCTTACTTGGGGAAATGAGCAATTTAACAGCCATTTTAAAATTAAGGCCTTCTTTATACCATTACAACTATTGCATTGAGGCAGCTTTGTTTACTGGTAAGAATAGATGAAAATATGTTATTTGATTTCTGCTAAGCAACAGCATTTTGCCCACTGAATCATTTTGAATGGTGTGTCAATGCTTAAGTAAATTCTGTTGAGAGAATGGAACTAATGTAGCTGGACCTAACAAAGGGATGCTAGACCAAGTCTCTAATTTGGTTGCTTTTACTTTTATGCAAATTTTATTTATTTTTTTATTTGGATTTGTATGCCGCCCTCACCCAAGGGTGACTCAGGCAACAACATAGGTGTTATACAAATACCCCTTAAAATTCAATTAAAACTATTAAAAACCATCCAAATTTAAAAGAAACCCACCCCTCCCTACCCAACAGTAAAAGGGACATATAACTCTTAACAGAGCCAACAAGTGAGAGTCAGCGCCCCCCCCCCCCCCGTATTTGCTCTGCCAGCCAGGTTTTAAACCCTTTCCTAAAGGGCAGCAATTCTGTCTGTAGCCGTAGGTCTACTGGCAGGAGGTTCCACAGGGTTGGGGTGGACACGGAAAAGGCCTTACTCCTTGTGCTAGAGAGGTGAGTCCCTCTAGCAGATGGAACACTGAGGGAGCCCCTCCGGTACACTCTGGTAGGATAGGCAGACTCTCTTGGGGCGATGCGGTCTCTTAGGTAAACTGACCTACTACCATGAAGGGCTTCAAAGGTCATTACCAGCACCTTGAATTGCACTCTGAGGCAAACTGGTAACCAGTGCAGCTCCCGAAGCAGAAGCAATGCATGGACATAGCGCCCGCACCCCATCACTACCTGGGCCGCAACATTCTGGACCAGTTGCAGCCTCTGAATGGTCATCAAGGGCAGCCCAATGTAGAGCCCATTACAATAATCAAATAGGAGATGTTGCTGTTTAATCCCAGGATGATTCACAAGAAGACTTTGATCATCCATGACTTGAAATATTGACATATTGTGTTACAGAATTATATTACCAACACATTAGTGGGCAAATTTAGTGGGGGTAGTTTTGACCAGCATAAAGTGAAGGATTGAGGTGGTAAAGGTGACTCAAAAGACATTCACCTCTCTGTGTTGCGGCAGTCTCAGAGTGTCTGCATTTCATATTGTACTACTGAAATACAGATTTGGGATATTGGTAATATGCCACATGTCTTATTGTCCAACATTTTTCAGATACTCAGGTACTCTCATGCTGATGACTAAAAATGAGGAAATGTTTTCTCCATACTGCTCAATCTCTAAATATTTATTTATTATTTTGTATTTGTTGTATTTATAGGCTCCCTTCCCTCTAAAAGGGCACTCAAGGAGGCTCACAATTATCATACCACTGATGCAGTTCCATGTCACCTTCCGGTCCTGAGCCAATTTAACATGCAAAGTACTCATCAGCCCCAGGCCAGTATTGATAAGGCTGCTGCCCTCCATTAAGATGGATTCAAGTGACTTTTAAACTTAGGGGCCATCACTCTTCCCTGTGGACTATGCCAACCAAGGTTGTCAGATTAGTTATTCACCACCCAATAACATACCTGTCAAGTTGTCATAGTAGAATTACAGAATTGGGTGCACATGTGCCACCCAGAGGCAGAGGCACGCATGTGTGAAGAGGTTTCCACACTTGTGCAGAAACTTCTCAATGCATGCGTGCCCCCAGCCTTGCCGCAGGTCGCAGTGGCTGAGATACTGGTGCGTGCCTTCCGCCAGGTTGATGTCCATTTGGAAAGAGACTGGCTGCCCTGCCGAGCCCGGTGCCATCCCTCATGATCCCCCCCCCCCATGATCAGGGCCAGCAGCACCAGCGCTGGGGTGCTCGCCATGTTCAGGGATGCTTCTGCCCGGCTCTTTCCAAAAAGGCAAAAGAGAAAGTGGAAGAGACCCAACCTTTCTTAAGGGTGGGAAGGGAGGTGGAATCGGTGAGGTGAGGTGAGAGGTGGGGTTTGTGGATCAAAAGGAAAGGGTCAGAAATGAAGATTTGCTGTATGTGGTGAGAAAAGCGTAAAGCCGCTCCAGCAAAGTTTAGTTGCTGCTGGGAGGAGAACCAGACATCCTAATCAAGCGAGGAGACATCAACCTGTGCCTGGGGGAGGCGGGGTTCCCCCTCTGTCACCAGCTGCTGCTCCTGCTGCCAGATTTTACACACACACACACACACACACACACACGCACGCACGCACGCACGCACGCACGCACGCACGCACGCACGCACGCACGCACGCACGCACACACAGCCCCCATTGGCTGCATGCTTCCTTGTGTGCTGCCTCTCACTCACTTTTGCCCTGGCACCCCACCCAAGGGAGGGCAGTGGGGAGGGGATTAGCCTGGCTCCAATCCTCGCCATTATGTTGGCCGCCCTCCTTCCATGTCCCCAGGATTAACCCATTCGCCCCATGGCCGGCAGGCAAAGGAGGAGCCCTCTGGGATAAATTTTTTGAAGTGATAATATATACACATATACTGGGCACCATAATCTCAAAGGTTTGAATATCAGTCAGCCGGCCGGTGGGTGGGTGGGTGGGTGGGTGGGTGCATGCATGGAGAGGTTTCTATGCATGTGTAGAAACCTCCTCAAGCATGTGTAGAAACCTCTTCAAGCATGTGTAGAAACCTCTTCAAGCATGCATGCCACTGCCTCTGGGGTGTGCATGTGCAGTGATCCCTTTTCTCCCCGTTCAAAAATATGGGCTAATTTGTGCTGCTGCTGGGAACTGGGAGAAAGAAGACTGAAATTACAGGGTAATCTTGGCCAATATGGGATACTTGACAAGTATGCCCAATAATTGGCATTGAGTCACTGGCAGTATGGTCTATTCTATTATCATAGTAGGATAACCTGGCCAGACAGAGAAGCTTAATTTATGAACAGCAAAATCAACAAAACTTTTAAATGGATGAATACCAAAGAATGTCTCTCACCAGGACCATCAGGAAGTCACTTAACAGACTCTGAAGTGAAGGAGGAAGATAAAAGAATAATCAAATAAAATGGGGCTATTTGGATAGGCAGCAAAATTTCTTTGAATGTAGAGAAAATGGTGTAGAAACCGGCAAACCATGACACAAAACTTGCCAAGAGAACCCTATTGACCAAAAGAAAAGGCAAAACAAAGGAACAATTTTAGATGATACAGGGAATCTAAAATTAATTAATACTGAATTAGAATAAGCCCATATTGGAACATTTGTAAAAGTACAGTGCAAATATACAGTAACAAGGTGCAATGCATGAACTAACAATAAACAGTGATACAAATAATATGTACAGTATTTACAACCAGAGAAATTATCATTAAGATGGTATGAAATGAATAAAATTAATACACAGAATTTTTAAATTATTAATTATTAATAAACTATCAATTATTAATTATTAATATGAACTTGATCATATAAAATCCACCAATATAAACAATGTATACAACAATATTAAGGGTTCTTCTATTTTTTTTAAAAAAAATTAAATTATTTATGGATATTCTTACACGAAAAGACTTTATACTGACTTAATATAGCAACTCACATAGAGACTTTGTACTGACAATATAGCAACTGACATAGAGACTGTGTTTTAAAGTGTAATAACATGCATGCTAATATGTTGTTTAAAATGTTCTAAACTTTTAAAACTGTGATAAAGTGTTTGAGGAGAGAAAAATGGCGTAGAAACCAGCAAACCATGCCATAAAGTTTGCCAAGAGAACCCTATTGACCAAAACAAAAGGCAAAACAAAGGAGAAGGCTAGATGATACAGGATGCTTAGCACCACAGAGTGGAGGAAGGGGAGGGACAGGAAAGGGGGAGGAGAAATACAGTGTTGCAAGGAACAATACTGCATAGGGACATGGAATGTGAGGTCAATGAATCAAGGTAAACTGGAAGTGGTAAAAAATGAGATGGAAAGAATAAGCATTGACATCTTGGGAATCAGTGAGCTAAAATGGACAGGGATGGGCGAATTCAGCTCTGGAAACCACCATTCTACTATTGTGGACAAGAAAACCTTAGAAGGAATGGAGTAGCTATAATTGTCAACAAAAAAGTGAGAAAAGCAGTAATGGGATACAATCTCAAAAATGACAGAATGATGTCAGTCAGAATTCAAGGCAAACCTTTCAATGTCACTGTGATTCAAATATATGCACCAACTCTGGTGCAGATCAAGCCACAATGGACCAGTTCTATGAGGACTTACAACACCTCATGGAACAGACACCAAGAAATGATGTTCAAATCATTTTAGGAGATTGGAATGCCAAAGTAGGAAATCAACAAGTGAATGGAATAACAGGCGAATTTGGTCTTGGAACACAGAATGAAGCAGGGCAAAGATTGATAGAGTTCTGCCAAGAGAACGCACGGGTCATAGCAAACACTCTCTTCTAGCAACACAAGAGGCAACTTTACACATGGACATCACCAGATGGTCAGCACCGAAACCAAATTGACTACATACTCTGCAGCCAAAGAGGCAACTTTACACATGGACATCACCAGATGGTCAACACCGAAACCAAATTGACTACATACTCTGCAGCCAAAGATGGAGAACCACCATACAGTCAGCAAAAACAAGACCTGGAGCAGACTGTGGCTCAGATCACAACCTACTGATTGCAAAATTCAGGCTTAGACTAAAGAAAATAGGGGGAAAAGTAGACCAGACAGATATCACCTAGACAACGTCCCTAAAGAATACACTGTGGAGGTGATGAACAGATTTAATGGCTTAGATTCGATAGACAGAGTGCCAGAAGAATTATGGGCAGAGATGCGGGACATCATGCAGAAAGCAGCAAATAAAACCATACCAAAAGAAAAGAAGCATAAGAAAGCAAAGTGGTTGTCTGATGAGGCTCTTAAAATAGCAGAGGAAAGAAGGAATGCAAAAGTCAAGGGAGAAAAAAATACAATCACTTGAACACAGAATTTCAAAAAAAAAATGCAAGGAGAGATAAGGAAAACTACCTAAAAGAACAGTGCAAAGAAATGGAGGAAAACAACAAAAGAGGCAGGACTAGAGATCTTTTCCAAAAAATTGGGGAATTCAAGGGAAATTTTAAAGCAAAAATGACCATGATAAGGGACAAAGATGGAAAGGAGTTAGATGATGCAGAAGAGATCAAAAAGAGATGGAAAGAGTACACAGAGGAACTCTACAAAAAGGACCTCAACACTCCTGAAAATAACAATAATGAGAAATTTGAACTTGAACCAGATATTCTGGACAGTGAAGTCAGAAAGGCCCTAAAAAGCACTGCAAACAATAAAGCTAGTGGAAATGATGGTATTCCAGTTGAATTTTTCAAAGCCCTAAAAGATGATGGAATCAAAATACTGCATTCATTATGTCAGCAAATTTGGAAAACAAAACAATGGCCACAAGATTGGAAAAGATCAGTGTACATTCCAATCTCCAAAAAAGGCAATGCCAAAGAATGCTCAAATTACCGAACAATTGCGCTCATCCCACATGCCAGCAAGGTGATGCTCAAAATAATACAGGATAGACTTCAGCAACATGTGGAGAGAGAACTACCAGAGGTCCAGGCCGGTTTCAGAAGAGGCAGGGGGACTAGAGATCACATTGCCAACATACGTTGGATCATGGAAAAAACAAAGGAATACCAGAAACAAATATACTTTTGTTTTATTGACTATACCAAGGCTTTTGACTGCGTGAACCACAACAAACTTTGGCAAGTAATTAAAGAGCTGGGAATACCAGAACACCTCATATGCCTCATGAGAAATCTGTACACGAACCAAGAAGCAACAGTTAGGACAGAACATGGAATGACAGAGTGGTATGGAATAGGAAAAGGAGTAAGACAAGGCTGCATTTTATCACCCTGCTTGTTCAATCTATACACAGAGCACATAATGCACAATGCAGGGATGGAGGAATCACAGTATGGGATCAAAATTGCTGGGAGAAACATCAACAATTTGAGATATGCAGACAATACCACCCTAATGGCAGAAAGTGAGGAAGACCTAAATAACCTCTTGATTGGATTGAAGCCAATCTGGCTTGAGACTTAATATTAAGAAAACCAAGATAATGGCAACAAGTCCGATCAGTTCCTGGAAAATAGATGGGGAAGAAGTAGAAGCAGTGACAGATTTTACTTTCCTGGGATCTATGATCACTGCAGATGGCGACTGTAGCCATGAAATAAAAAGACGACTGATTATGGGTAGACAGGCAATGAGAAACCTGGGGAACATAGTGAAAAGCAGAGACATCACCTTGAAAACAAAAATTCGCATTGTCAAAGCAATGGTATTCCCAGTGGTAATGTATGGGTGTGAGAGCTGGACCATTAGGAAGGCTGAGTACAAAAGAATAGATGCCTTTGAGATGTGGTGTTGGAGGAGAGTCCTGAGAGTCCCTTGGATAGCAAAGAGAACAAATAGGTCAATACTGGAGGAAATCAAACCTGACTGTTCATTGGAGGGACAAATAGTGAAGATGAAGCTAAAGTACTTTGGACATCAAATGAGAAGGGAAGACTCACCTGAGATGTCTTTGATGCTGGGAAAGGTAGAGGGCAAGAGAAGAAGGGGGTGTCCAAAGATGAGATGGCTAAATGGCATTGTAGACACAGTGGGCACAGAGCTGGGCAGGCTGAGGAGGATGGTGGAGGACAGAGGAGCCTGGAGGAAAATGGTCCATGGGGTCGCAAAGGGTCAGAATTGACTGTGCTACTGAACAACAACAAGAGAAATTCAATCAATCAGCCTTCATGTTGAGGCTTCTGGAATGCCAGCCCAGGACTTCAAGTCTCCCAAAGCAACCATGAGGATTCAAGTTGTCATTGGCCATACAAGATACACCATCAGTTTTGGCTTTGGCTTGGGGGGGGGGGGGGGAGAGGAGATGGAGAGGAAGAGGAGGGGAGAGAGAGAGAGTTTCAAATGAGGTAAAGTAACCGTCATCAATGACTGCAACTCATATCCGAGAATGCATTTTCCCACTATAGCAGGAAAAATGCCACTAACATTAATTTGTTTAAGGTGGATCCCAGCTTGCCATGAAGTGACCAACACACTATGAGCACAGAGACATCATCCATAGCACATATGAAGCGCAACATGCAGGATTTAGCAACGGGACTGCAATAGACTGCCACAGCCTTGAGGTTATGGACAAGGTGTGCCTTCACAGCCAGTCCATCTGGCATGGCCTCTTCCACCTCCATGTCCATTGGGAATCAGAGTTCCTCCTCCACTCATTTTTTACCATTTGGCCCAACATGATGGTTTCCAGTTGCATTTCCTCCACTGAGAGGGCCATCACCCCACCTAAAGGGGCTCATCTGCCCATAGCCATATGCCCCTTTAGGGAGTCAGGTTAGTTAACCGCCGCCTGACACTCAGCATTGAGTCAATGGCTATACAGTCTACTCAATTATCATACCGTGATGTCCTGCCAGGCAGTTGGTAATGTAACCGAGTTTCACCTAATGGTCTGATAGGAACATTTTCATGACAAACCACATACTCTTTTGGATCTTGTAATTTTTACATGGTAAAAGGTAGTTGGGAGGGATCACCAAGATGGGGTAAATTCATCTTTGAAGGAGGAGGAGATAATTTGCTGCCTTGAAAGAGGCAAGGTTTTGGCCAGTTCTTAAGAAGCCTACATTGGCACTGGTCATGGTATTCAACAAGTTTTGCCTGGCTACAAATGCAGTGGAACCTCTTAAAACGAATGTCCCCTATAGCAAAAAAATAAATAAATAAAAATCACATAATGAAAAGAATGGGTGGGAAATGGTGCCTTGTATAACGAAAAAATTCACTATGTGAAAATAGTGTTCCCTATGGGGAAAACTTGTATAATGAAAATTTTCACTATGTGATACAGCATGCATATGGGGTAAAATCGTATAATGAAAATTTCTATGGGAAAAAACTGCTTAGCGAAAAAAATTTCACCACACAAGTTTTTTTCCATAGAGATTCCATAGCTGGGTCGGAGCAATAACAAATGCATCTCTATGGGAGGGGGTATTTCCAGCATCTCTGAAACATGCTTTGGTGTGCCCCCTCCTGAAATAACCATCTCTGGACCCAGCGGTACCATCTAACTATAGACATGTCTCCAACCTCCCCTTTTTAGGGAAGGTCCTGGAGAAGGCAGTGGTGTGTCAGCTGCAGGATGCCCTGAATGAAACATATTATCTGCACCCTTTCCAGTCTGGTTTCAGGCCCAGGTATGGTACGGAGACAGCATTCATCGCACTGATGGATGATCTTTGGCAGGAGTGGGACGGCGGTCATTCGTCTGTCCTTGCTCTCCTTGACCACTCAGCGGCTTTTGATACCATCGACCACGGTATCCTTCTGGGACAGCTCAAGGGGTTGGGGATCCAGGGCACTGTGTTGTCCTGGTTCTCTTCATTCCTGAAGGGCCTGACCCAGTTGGTGTGGTTGGAAAGCGAGAAGTCCAGCCCTAGGCCCCTCCAATATGGGGTGCCTCAGGGCTCGGTGCTCTCTCCTCTCCTATTTAACATCTACATGAAGCCACTGGGTGAGATCATCCATTCCCTCGGGGTGCGGTACCACCAGTACGAGGATGACACTCAGTTGTACATCTCGGCCTGTGGGGATCCCAGTGTTGCTGTCAAAGTCCTATTTGGGTATCTGGAGGCTGTAGGGGTCTGGATGGGGGCTAGCAGGTTACAACTGAATCCCAGCAAGACTGAGTGGCTGTGGGTTTGGGGTCCTGCACTAGTCTGGGAGCTGCCATCCTTGGTCTTGGATGGGGCTACTCTGCCCCAGACAGATCCATTGCACAACGTGGGGGTTCTGATGGATTCATGACTGTTGCTAGAAGAGCAGGTGGTGGTCATTGCCAGGAGGGCCTTTGCACAACTCCATGTGATACGCCAGTTGCGCCCACTCCTGGATAGGGACTCCTTGCTCACACATGCTCTGGCCACCTCCAGACTAGACTACTGCAATGCATTCTACATGGGGCTGCCCTTGATGACCATTCGGAGGCTGCAGCTGGTCCAGAATGTGGCGGCCCAGGTAGTGATGGGGTGTGGGCATTATGCCCATGCCTCACCCCTGCTCCAGGAGCTGCACGGGTTACCAGTTTGCCTCCGAGTGCAATTCAAGGTGCTGGTTATGACCTTTAAAGCCCTGCATTGTAGTGGAACAGGATACATAAGAGACCGCATCACCCTAAGAACATCTGTCCATCCAACCAGAGTGGACTGGAGGGGCTCCCTAGTAGTTCCATCACCTAGGGGAGCTCACCTCTCTGGAACAAGAAAAAGGGCCTTTTCCATGTCCGCACCGGCCCTTTGGAACCTCCTGCCAGTTGAGCTACTGTTACAGTCAGAGTTGCTGCCATTTAGGAAAGGACTTAAGACCTGGCTGGTGGGGCAGGTATGGGGCCCTGAGGGTAATGTGGCTCCTGCCCGCTGGCTCTTACCATAAGATGGCTTTTACTATAAGATGTATCATAAGATGCACCCTCTCTCTCCTGCATGAGGTGGGTGGGTTTTTAATTGAGGGTAGGGATTTTAATTGTTTTTATTGTATGGGGTTTTAAATTTTGTAAGCTACCCTGAGTCAGGCTTGCCTGAGTGAGCAGCAAATAAGTTAAACTATTAAATTAAATTAAATTAATTGTTAATAAAATAAAATAAAAGAACCATTATCTGCTTAAAATCTCTTCCTCAACAGCAGTGCATATTAAAAGCCTACCTGAAAACAAAGTATTTGCTGACAGAAAAGTGGGGGCTATCATGGTCTCCTATGGAATGGAGTTTCATAACCTGGGAACAGCCACTAAAAGGACCTGTCCCATTTCCACGCTAAGTGTTCCTATGAGGGTTGTGAGACCAAGATAAAAGCTTTTGCTGAAGATCTTAAAGCTCAGCAGGCTGGTACAGAGACATGCAGTCCCTCTAACAGCTTGGACCCAAGTCACTTAAGGATTTATAAGTTAAAATGAGCACTTTGAATTAGGCTTGTGAATAGGCCAATAGCAAAGACTTTCTGTTCTTCCCATAATCATTTACAGTCAAAAGTCTAATAACAGCAGCCTTCTTCTTCTTGTGCTGCATCCAATTCAGAATATTGGTGATCATCATGGCGATCAGACATGAAAACTGACCTATGAATATAATGCTGTGGTCTTTCATCTGCCTTCCTCATTGCAGCGTGACGCCAGTACCACTGATCTAGTTCCACGAGTTACTTTCTGGTCTTGAGCCCTTTTGGCATGCAAAGTCCTCCTCAGCCGCAGGCCAGTACTGATGAAGCTGCTGCCCTCCATCAAGATGGATTCACATGGGCTCTAATCCACTTGGGGACCACTATCCTTCTCTATGGACTTTGCCAAGGCTGCTAGTCCTGTTTTGTCAGGTTAGTTAACTGCCGCCTGATGAGTCACTGGCAGTATGCTCTACTCTTTTACCATAGCAGGATAACCTGGCAGGACTCGCAGCATCCTACACTCATTGGATTTTTGAAACAATTTCCAAAGGCACCTGTCATGGTTTCCACATACAACCTTGCCTTGATTTTAAAATGACATTTAATCTATGTAGTGTTAAGATACATTTTGTAATTTTCTTAGGTTTAGAAATGTCAGCTTTCTTTTAGAAGCACCTTGAAATGCCAGCCTGACAGCCTGACATGACAAATGATGCATAGATAAGAACTCTCTCCTGAGGGGAGGAGGGAGAAACGAGTGTCCAGCTTTGGACTTATTCCAAACACCTGCAATCCCTTGATGGGACAGACTGACGCCAGGGAGAAATGTCTCCACTCCTGTCAGTCAAACTAATTACCCCAGACACCTGCAGATGGAGTCATACCAGGAATGCAAAGGTGGGGGGCTCAATGTCACATTGCACGTATCAGTTTTCCCCTTTCTCAAGGGAATGCAGGTGCACTCCCATGAGATCACCATGAGATCACCACATTCCTAAGCTCCTTTTTATTATAAAAAGAGCCCAGATTGAGCACTAAGCATGCACACTTCGGAGACAGGGGAAACTCTGTCTCCTCCACATAATAATTATGATTGCAGCGGGAGCCCTTGTCGGTGGACATCCCAAAATGACTCTTCAGGGGTAAAAGCCATAAGGGGCTATGGTGCCCCAAACCATTAAGATTGAACCTGCTAGGAAAAGCTAGTAAGATTTTGTTTTCTTTTATGTTTTATTCACTGTGTTTTTATATAAGTACTAGCAGAGGTTGCCTGGTGTTGCCGGGCTGTTTTAAATTGTGTTGGAAAGTTAAATTGTGTTAATCTTTTTTTAAAATTGCTTAGTCTGTAATTTTAATTTTTAAAATGTTTATTTATGTAAAACTTTTTGGCTTGGCTGTTATTAACTGTGATCTGCTTTTTTTTTGAGGATTAATAAAAGAACAAAGTATGATATAATTTTTTCAAATTGTTTTATATAAGAGAATAATGTTTTAGTTTTTTGAATTTTTTAAATTAGTTGTACCATAGATAATTTTAATAATGTAAAAGTAAATGTTTTTTTACATTCAATGTTTTTAAAATGTGTTTAGATGTTTTGGGTTTTAATTTGAGTTAAAACTCAGCACAGGATTTTTAAAAGTTTCTATTGTATTTTATTGACATATGTTTGTGATGTGTGTTAAAGTGTGTTTTAGTGTAATTTTTGACTTGTTTTTATTGGTATGACCCTTTGTGTAAAATTGTGAATTTGTGTTATGTTTTTGATTTGTTTTTACTCTTGTGGCCTTTTGTTTGGGGCTGTTGTGTGTTTTTGAATTGTTTTTACTATTGTGGCCAGCAGGTGGTGCTGGTATGGTTTATTGTATTTTGACTGTTTTTTCTCTCCTGGCCTCTGGGTGGAGCTTCTTCTGGGTAAGTAGTCTCTTTCTTTATTCATTTCTTTTCTGGTCCTCGTGGAGGTAGGACATCTTTTGGTAAGTTTGCTTGTTTTCTTTTTTTTGTGTATGTGTGTGTGTGTGTGTGGGGGGGTGGAATTTGTATTTTTTGACTGTTTGTTTTGTTTTTGATTGTGTTTTTGTTTACTTCATATTGTTTTTGGTGTTGTTTTTGTTTGTTTTTGTGTATTTTTTATTTATTTGGTGGTGGGGAGGGGGCATTGTTGTTGGGGATTAGGAAGGGTGGGCTAGGTGGTGGGGAGGGGGGCATGGTCATTGGGGGTTAGGAGGGGTGGGCTAGGTGGTGGGGAGGGGTGTGTGGCCATTGGGGGTTAGGAAGGGTGGGCTAGGTGGTGGGGAGGGGGCATGGTCAGTGGGGGTTAGGAAGGGTGGGCTAGGTGGTGGGGAGGGGGCTTCATTGTGTTATTGTGCTTTGATTGTGTGAAGTCATGAAAGTAGATCAGGGTTTCCCCTTTAATATCAGTGGGTGGGGGGTTACGACCCCCCTCTCCGCTGGCTCCCCTGGGGTTGGGAGGTTTGGGGGGACAAAAGGGGTATATCCCCCTAACCCTTCTGGACCCAGGAGACCAGGGAGAGTGGATCAATTTTCCCCCTCCTTAAAACAACTCCATTTTTAAAGAGAAGAAACCGATTGGTTTCTTCACTTTAAAGACGGAGGTTTTTTTAGGAGGGGTGGAATCGATCCACTCTCCCTGGTCTCCTGGGAGGGAGCCAGCGGTGAGGGGGATGGCCACCCCCCCACTGATATTAAAGGGGAAACTCCAGTTGGGACCTTCAGGCGCCATTGGTGAGGGAAAGAAGGGCAGTTGGTGCTTGCGTGGCTGTGAGGCGGTGAGTTGTTTTTTTTAAAAAAAAATTCAGGTGCCGGCTTCCTCAACGTTCTGCACACTCATGTCGTGCAGGACTCTGGGGCTTGTAGTTATGGGTTTGTTATTTGTGGTTGTGGTGTGTTTTTTTCCCCTGCAGCTCGATTTTGATTGGCCATGGCACATTTCTCAATGTTCTTTGTGGTCGCACCTCTCAGCCTGATTGGCTGCGGCATGGCGCAAAGAACATTGGGAAATGAAGTTGTTTCCCTTTTTTCGCATTTGTGGTGCTCTTGCCCCACTGGCGCATTTCTCAATCTTGCGCTTACCTGCGTACCCAGTTTGGGCGTGTGCACGAATGGTGAGTGCAGGCTAGTAGGGCCTGGCTATGGAGCCTATGCAAAGTTCCAACGGTTAACCCTCAATTTTATAGGTTAAGATAGAGTAAGAAATATCTGTATTCAGTATTTGTGTTTCCAACAATAAAACTACAAAAATCCAGTAGTTTGTGTCCCTGCCTTTGTAAAGGGAGCAGAGAAAGAAACCAAGCAGCTGAAGAAGTCTTTGACAACCCTCATCACGTTTCCAGACTGGAAGGAGGTGAGAGGGGAAGACTCTGTAAGGGAGGGGCAGAGTAGCAGAGAGGTAGAAAGTAGCACTCAGAAGTCTAGCTTCTGCCAAGGAAATAATATATTACCTGCTGTATGCAGAAGGCTACTCTGTCCCTGTCCCCCAGCAAATCGGGCTAGGGGGAAGCATGCTCATAGAGGCAAGCAGGTCGCAGGATCCAAGGTTCGCCCTGCCGGGTGTTCCCAAGAAAAATTCTGGGAGCCCAACAGAGCCTTTGTGAGGCATGTTCTGCCCCCTACGTCTCTGATAGCACCTACATACAACACATTACAGTAACCTAAATAGGTTGTAACCTAGACATATGTCACTCTGGCCAGATCAGAGTATTCAAAGAACTGTCATGGCTGAAGCACTAATTTTAACTGTGTAAATTGGCCACTGCTGAGACCTGGACATCCAAACACAGGGGTGAATCTAGAAATAGCTTAAACTTTTTTTTTTTGGGGGGGGGATAGACTGCAGCACAGATTGAATCCCTTCTCTCTGTTCTATCTTGTAATTGACAAGGGGCAACTCAGCTTTGTCTGGTTTAAGCTTCAGTTTGTTGGTCCTTATTTGGGCCATTATTCAGTCAGACACCGATTTACTGTAATCAGATGAGGAGAAATAGAGTTGAGTGTAGTCAGCATACTGGTGGCATTGAACCCCAACATTCAACAGATCTTCCAACAGTTTCATGTATGTGCTAATTAGCATAGAAAGAGCCTCCCTGAAGATTGTAGTATTTTTGAACCACAATCTGGCATACCCCAGGCAAAGGAGGGCTAATCTTTCTCACATAGGGCAGGCGAAAGGAACTGTGGAACCAATTCACCAAAAGGCGGTTTCATTTTGGCAGTTAATGTCTGACCTAGACATGAAAGAAGAAGTATAGGGGACAAAACAGAACCCTAAGGGACCCAACATACCAGTGACCGGGGTATTGAACTGGTGTCCCCTGACAATAAACTCTGGACAAACTTCTTCAGGAATTACCACAGTTCGGGCAACCAGAGTCATGAAAAATTGGCAGCAAAACACTAAAGAAGAAATATTTAGATACTTTTTTGTTCATGGGAAGCTGGGCACAATAGGATAAGACAAAAGACTAAAATCATTTGTAGAAGATGAAGAGCCTGATTTTAATTCTAATCCCAATTAGATTAGGGACAACACTGCCACAAGGATGCTCCTTGTCTCAAGCATTGCCTTTGATGGGTCAGTGCAAACCAAATGCAACCTAAGTATAAAGCATGATGATCAGAGGAGGTTGTCTTAAGTACAGTGGAATACTTTCATTCTTGCAAAAATCCACACCCCTACAAAAATCATTGTAAAAATTTGCAACATATATTCCATACAGCATCAACTCCAGGGGACGAATAATTCTTGCAATGCAGATGTTTCTCTATTTTGAATGGATTTTAGAACATCTGTGCCTAGAAGAGACTAAACATTGTCAGCAAGATCTTAAATGCATTGGAATTATGACAGAAGTGGAAAACTCCACAAAACCATAATCCCCAAATGGTGTATGAAAACCAAGCAAATAAATGTTATTGAAATAACCAGCATGAAAGGGTCCAATGTCAGAATAACATTTAAGTTATTTTATATTATAAGGCAATGTTCATATATTACCTGGTTCAAAATATTCATATTTAAGCTTGTTTAAATGTACTTTCAAAAACTGATTGATAAAACTCCTTGGAAAGACCTGCCATCGTAGGTAATAAACACATTTGTCGTCAGCCTTTAAAAAATAAAATAAGACAAGCTTGATTAAAAACTGTTTTTAATTCTAACTAGTATTGTTAAACAATCTGCTAAATAACTCAGCTGGGATTATACATCTAATTTGCTGAGGCTTGTCACATTCATGGGAAATTTATCAATTTATCTTCAAGTCTTTTTATAACCCCTTTCTAGCAATATGTGTCAGCATTAAGAGACTAAGAGAATGTTTAACATCTACAACCCTGCTTTTTTCTCATAGGTTTTCTTTAGTGGTAGGCATTTTCCATTGTTCCATTTCTTAGAAGCTAAAAGAATAAACAAAGCAAAGCAAAAAAAGTTGTGGCACTATAAAGACTAATTGTTAAATTTTAATGTTAGCTTTCATGGATCAAGTCCACTCAAAACCCACAATTCCAAAAAACATTCAAGCAATTAGAGTAATCCAAAACTGGGGAAAGTATTAATTTGTTCCATTTCCATAATTAAATGGCCTTTAGAATGATTTTGTGAATAAAAAAACAATTAGCCTTTGGAATTTGTAGCTCTGTAAACTTGAGTTCCTGAACCATTTTTAATGCATATGTTCCTACATGTAGCAATAAATAATAAGCAAATAGTTTGGGAAAATGTGTACATTAGACAAACTATAGTTAAAACATGTGTTAGCAAACATGCAAAAAACATTTTTTTGACTTTTCATATGAGTTTGAAAAAAACTTGCTAATGATAAACACAGCTAAAGGTTAAAAGGGTAAGATCAATGAATTTGTCAGATTTGTCCGCTACTGATTCAAAGAATAATCAAAATACTCCTTAATGTTAAAGACACCAATACTATATGTTATAGCATTTTTAATACTTAGACATTACAACTTTCCAAAGGCCGGAGTTGCATAGATGAGCTTTAGAGGTTTGTTATTTTATCAGAAGACCTTAAAATTAGGTGATGCTGAGAGACATCTCTAGACTCACTGATTTAAAATCTCTGGTGAACTGTTGCAAGAGGATACCTGTATATAGATATTTGGAGTAAGATATTATGATCACTAGGGCTGCCAGATTTGTTGCTTTCTCATTCCCTGAGATTTCAGGACCAAAATTTGGGAGGGGTAAAGTTTTCCAAAGTAGGACCCTTATGATGCCACAAGTGTGGTTCCTTGTGATGTCAAGTGGCAGGACATGTAAAGGTTTTGAGGGATGCAAGCAGAGCACAGATGCAAACACCTGGGAGTTAGTGGGGAAGGATGCCTAGATTTAAAAGATACTTCACACAGAAAAATCAGCAGCACTTACTGCCCTCCCAATTGTAGACTCAGACAATTCCCTGTGTGTTCAGTAAGTGCAGTGAGACCTGGCAACCCTATGCTAATGACATCCTTCTTTACTTCTCTGTTTCACCTGATTTAAATCAAACACAAGGAGAATTAAAGTGGCCATTCAGTACATGAGGGAATGTAAAATGAAATTTTATCCAGAAAACATAGTGTAGGTAAGAGTGTCCATACAATTATTTTTCCAAGAAAGGGGAAAATAGCAAAGTAATATGTTAGTAATATTTACACACATATTAAATGTCACTACAGCATAGCATATATTTCCATATATAGTAAAATAATTAATACATGTAAGATTTTGTGTTGGGGGAGGTACTGTTGGGCAGTAGGTCATTGAGTCAAAAAGCTGATGTTCAAAGTATTCTGGATGTGGTTTCATCTCCGCAAAAGATAAGGCTCAAAGATGGTAAGACACCCTGGCTATGATATCTCCTGCTTATCTCCAGGTTAAGTTAGTGAAAATTATTATATACCTTCTGGAGAAAGTTCTGAAAATTCTTAGGAATGTTAATTGATACAATTTTGGTTGCTAGGTGACTCATTAGGAGAAACTCAGGTACACAGAACCTGTCTGGCTAGTTTTGAAACAATTATATTGGCTGCTAGCATATCTCTGAGCATAACTCCAACTGCTAGTGCTGAATGTTAAAGTTCTGGGACTGTTTTTCTCACTTGAAACTCCAGATTGCTTAACTAATTGTTCAAGGCCATTCTCCATTGCCTTGCCTTTTGAAGTTAAGTGGCTGATGTCCAGAATGTGGGCCTACTCATAATGTTCTTAGACTGTGTGCTCACTGCTGTATATCCTTTGGGAGACAGAGTTGTGTCTTTTTCTTCAGCCTCCTGATTCTAGTTGCCTGATTTTTAATAACTTTATTGATTGTATTGCTCTTATCTGATTGATTAGTCATCCTGGGATACAGTAATAGTGAAAAAAATAGAGTATGTAAATTTATTCATACATACTCAGTGAGCATGATAGTTTAAGTAAAAGCTTACTACACACACCACTCCTCTGGCTTTTGTAGGAATTGGGGCCGTAAGGCGGCCCTTGAAGTCCCGGAGGAGACGGGTCAAGAAACGACATGAGGCAAGATGGAGCGAAGACCAGTGATTTATTGGAAAATACATACACCTTTTATAGACCAGAAGGCAGGGAGAAGACAACTGCCACCAATAAGTCAATCACATCACCTGTTTACTCAGGTTAATTGGGAAGACTCTTCAGGGGAAGTTAATTAGCAGGGGCAAACATTGACAGGGGAAACACCATTGTGTTGGGATTAGTAGCTGGGTCAACATGGCCCTATTTGTGCCGGAGATTACTATGTCTCGGAGATGATTGAATCACTCTGATAGATAACTGGGATCAGCGAAATGCTATCTTGGTAGAATCGCTGGTCAGGTCATGTTAATTGGGTGAATCAAACCCTTTAGCCCTATAATTATTCACCCCCCTTGATATGGCTGCCCCCAGAAGCCACCGCCGGGAGCCTTCTCACCTAAGTGGCCTCTGCCTGGCCGTCCCATGCCCAAAGGGGCACGGGGAAACCATATCTCCCCTTACTTATTTATATTAAGAACCTGACCGACGACTCTGCGCAAGAGGGGCATCAGCTGATGGCGCTTCGGGGTTCCCACCATGGGGGACATCTCGATGGCAGTGAGGGAATACATTGCATGAAACAACACCCTGTTGTGCCCAGTATTACCACCCCCACAATCACTTTGAGTGTCGTCTGGAGCCAACCCCATGGGAACCACAACCACAGGGAGCCCTGCCGCCCCCATGAAGAATCCTCCTTGATGTCCCTAGCTGGGGTGTGGAGGTCGGTGAGCTGGCTCTGTATCTTGTGGGTATAGTCTGTGAGATTTAAGCAACACATGCCATGGACACACTTGCAGCCCAAATAATGTGACCACAGGGGATAATCGGTAGCTGCTTGATTATCCAGTATGGCATGGCGAAGCTCTGTCTGCTCCTGGCTGAGGAGCGCTATTGCTGAAATATACTGACTGCCGCCTGGTTTTACAGGGCTGTGGGTCTGAATTCAGACTGCTTCCTGTAGCAAGGCAAGATAATGAGATGTGTCATTGATCTCTTACTGTGACCTGGGGAGATTCTAAGCTATCTCTGCAGCTTCTGGCATTGTGCAATTGTCTTTCTAGCACCTATGGGGAGGTGTGAGATTAACTGGGGATTACCAGCTACCGGGTACTCAATCTTTCCAAGCAATGGGCCGATGCAAAACATGGTCTGGTCTGGCTTCCTTTGGTGGAAGCTGGCCGTTATTAACAATATACAGAAATTCAAGTGTCCCTTGCAAATCCCAACTGAAGCATTGTACAAGGCATGAATAAATAGAATAGCAACTACAGATAATAAAAAGACATTCAGCAGCTTTTCCGGAGATGAAGCTTCCCTTCTTGGTGGAGTTTCCTGTGTATCTTGAGTTTGGAGAAGTCTTGTTTTGGGGAAAAGCACGATCCTCAGAAGTAGCACTGAGTACGCAAAAATGTCCATAGAAATGTCTTTGGAGATGTAAGTCATAAAGGAAGACGGACAGCTGATGACATCTAGGACAGTGACTGGTGCTGCTCTTTGCAATCATCCGGGTAGATTCTGGCCTCTGGGACCTGCATGGGGAAGAGACTTGTTTGGGAGATAAAAATTCTGAAAGAGTTAGTTAGTTTTTGCACTTACAGGATAGCAATTGCTGTGCAACTATATGGGACGTTGTTCCCCCCCTTTCTGTTTGTTTGTCAATGCAGGACTTAAGCGTCCGATAGACCCGTTCCACAATCGCTTGCCCCTGCAGATTGTAAGGAACGCCAAAAGTGAGCTTAATATCCCAGGTGGCCCTGAAGGTGGCCAGCTGCCTGGAGCTATAAGCTGGGGCGTCATCGGACTTCGGGTGCCGAGGTTAGCCCTTGGCAGTGGGAAAGGAGATGCTGCTCCACATGGGGAGCTGTTTCTCCCTTCTGTGCTGTTGCCCAAACAAACTGTGGGAAGGTATTAATGCAAACGTCCATGTACTGCCATTTGCCAAAATGTGGGGATGTGTGAGTCCATTTGCCACACCTGAATGGCCTCTGTCCCTCGTGGGTTGACCCCCCCACGAGGGCCCCCCCCCGGTGCCCCTGCACGATGCAGGCAGGGACGGACTATGCCTTGGGCTTGGGAAAGTGGCAGGTTGAACTGCCTTGCGAGCGCTTTGGCATTCTGGATTGGGAATGCATGACTCTGAATTGGAGTTGTGAGGAACAAACCTAGCAAATTTTTGTCTAACGCGGGAGTGATGTATGCTCCCGGTAGACTGTGAAGCAAATTCCTAGGAAACTGGCTGTCAGCAATTATGTTGGAGCGTTCTTTGGCAAAGGTGCGCAAAGCGAGGTTCACGGCTGCCAGCTCTGCCCGCTTGCGGAAGAGTCAGGAGCGTGCGCCAAGCTTGGTCCTCTTGCCAAATAAGAACCTAATATGTGCGACCCCCATAAGTGAAAACTGTCCTAGCCCCCCCCGAAGGGGAACCAGTGACATCAATCCACACAAGGTGACTGTCTGCATTTGAAGCGAGACGAGTCTGGGGTCTTATGGCAAACCTTGGCATATGAAGCGCCAGGCTTCCCTTGGGTAAATTTCTCAAGAAGGCCCCCCTGCGCACATCTGCCCATGGCGTGCGTGCACACTTTTACTGGAGCGATTCTGGTGCTCCTGTGAGAAGGGTGCCAGATGCTGGCTTAGCCTTTTGCCTGTGCTTAGACTAGCAGCAAAAAAGGGAAGGGGTGGTCTAAAAACGCCTGTATCTGATTGAAGGTGTGACCTGACTGCACTCTTAAAATGGTCCTAGGCTGTCCTGGTTAATGAGTGGCACTCTGCGCATGCTCAGGAGCTCAGGGACTAATCCTTCCTCTGTGCCCTGGAGTTTGCGAAATGTGTCTGCTCACTAGAGAGGGTGCTGTGGGCCAGGTGCCATACTTAAAATGACCTAAGACTTATTAAAAACAAGCCAACCATGACGTGCCAGCTGTAAGGAAATAATACACAAAAATGAAGAGACACACAAGTTAAGCATTTCCAGCAGGGAGTTCCACTGGCGAATGGAGAAAAGGAGGAAAGACAAGTCAGAAGTTAGCACAATGAGAGTGCAGCAACTCTTATCATAACGAAATCAGATTAGGTCAGGTAACCAAGGCAACTGGCTGGGATCCTCCTGTTAAGAAAATCCCTCTCAGTAATTACTCTTGGAGCCTGTGAAAGGAAACAATTTTAAGACTTAGAAGGAAACAAATTGGTTAGTTTTGTTCCTGTAAAAAGGTAAGCATTTTCTGAACATACAGAGCGCAAGAATGTTTGTGTGCCTTTTCCT
Organism: Bradypodion ventrale; assembly: GCA_035047345.1. NCBI lineage: Eukaryota > Metazoa > Chordata > Lepidosauria > Squamata > Chamaeleonidae > Bradypodion > Bradypodion ventrale. The sequence goes on from JAWDJE010000003.1 coordinate 175,036,702, forward strand.
GTGAAAGGGGTACAATGAGCGAGTTACTTTGCACAGAATACCAGAACAGTGTCTTCCTTGAGAGAATGAAGGAGAGTTAGAACGATTCTCAACCTGCGGCCAGATGTGGGCGAGTTGGCCAGATGTGGCCCATGTTGCTCTGCCACTCCCCCCCGCCAAGCCAAGAAGGGCTGTGTGGCGAAGGAAGGGCAGGATGACTGTCCGGACCCCAGAGCTGCCTGAGGCCCCGGAATTTGGCCCCTGACTTTCAAAGGTTGAGAACCGAGGTTACAAGATTATAACACAATACACACATGAAGACAATGCAATTCTCTCACTCCTAGTGAGATACGTGACTTAAAGAGTCAAGAGACATTCAAAAAACCTTAAAACACAGAGATGGGGGTTTGAGGAACACAGTCGTAGGGAGGAGCCCCATAGCTTATGATCCAGTGAGGAAAACTCATAGAAGTGATTTTTAGTTTTCAGATCGCGCTTCTGAAAAGAAAAAATCTGTTTTCCTGATTGCAAAACCGGTTTCCAAGAGAGGCTTAATCCTTTGACAAAGAGAAGAGTCTCAAGGGAAGGGGGAGGAACCACCCTGCCCCATTCCCCCCCCTCTCCTGCCCAGGCTGCCAAGCAGGCAAGGCAAAGGGCTTTGCTCATCATGCTTTCTCAAACTTTAAATAGCTCCTGCCCATGAACAGAGTGCAAAACTGTTTAAACACATATTTCACAGTGACATTACCACGCAGTTACACACAAGGAACACTTTTTCAGTCATACTATAGTCATAGAGACAAGGCTTTTGCAATCATACACAGTTCTTGCAGACATACATTCAGTGGTGCACCACACATACACACATCTACTTACGCATTCGCACATTCCTCCCCTGATCTGCAGCGTTCTATACTACACATGAGGAAATGATTTATACACAGCTGGCTATTTACAGCCATCTGGGTGCTTTTACTTAGGGGCAAGTATCTCTGGGCTACTCCCAAGGTAAGACAAGTAGGTTCTGCCTGTGCCTTGGGGGAACTCGGGGTACTAATGCTGGGATGGTTCCTCTGGCATGGCCAGGGCGATGGCTGCCTCCTTTCTAGCCTGGGCCTCCTTTCCAGTGCCAGCGTGGCCATTTGGTATCCAGACAACCTTTTGAAGATCTGCCTGGTCTAGATTGGCATTCTCTTCTAAGGTGTCTCATTTTATCACACTGGAAGCAGGCGCCTTGGGGTTTTGGCACTGCTCTGCGCCTGGGTGTGGTAATGGGTCTGCTCTGGAGCCCTGCGTGGCCAGGGGCCGTGCAGATTTCCGTGAGCAGTGGGCGCTGAGCAGCCCTGCCTGAACGTGTGTCTGCCTTCAGATGGGCTGAGCACAGCAGTTGGGCGCTAGCTAATTGTGCCACTGGCAATTTCCCCGTGAATGGATCTTCCCCACCCCTGCGCTGAATGGAGTTCTTTCTTTGCAGGGAACTTTTCACTGTCAGAGAAGCGCCAAGGCCTCTCATGCCATGAATTCCTTCAGTGACGTTTGCAGCTGCCACTGAGGGAATGCTCCCTACACTGCCCTGCTTAAGCTGAAATGACGAATAGAGACTTCTTGGGGCTGATGGTTCTGACTGCGCTGGGGTTTTCTGGGTCTCTATCCGGACTGGGTCATCCTCTGCTGAGATCTTCCTACACTTGCTCCTTGTGCGAATTATGCCCTCTGGAGCTTTCGGGGGTTGCTGAATGCAGTCTCCTATCTGATCCCAGAGCTTCAGGGTTAACGTACCTACTTCTGGGTAAAGTAGGCAGTGTTCCCCGAGGTACGCCAAAAGTCTCGCTAGCTCCCTGCTGTGAAATTGTAACTGAAAAACCCTGGCCAGGATTATGAACTCTTCTTCACGAGTTCTTTGGCTAGCGGACGGACTTGGTCTATGAGAACAAGTCCCCATATTACCTGCAGATGGTCCTCTGGAGTTTCCTTCCTCGGGACGAGTGCGACGCGTCTTGTCAGGCAACAGGTTCGGACGTCTAGTGTCTGGGGTAGACCTCGGAGCGTGGACCTTCCGCCACGGGCCCTTCTGACAGCCTCTGCGATGTCAGGGGCTCACAGCCTGCCCTGAGCGGAACGCGTTTCCCTCTATGGCAACCTCCTCGAAAACGGGAGCAAGCTGTAGGAATGTCTCTCTGGAATGCCTCGCCGCAGGCCACTCCTCCGATCGGCTGGCTGCCGGCCGGTGCCGCGCTGTCCTCCGGGATGATGGGACAAGGTTCTGGCGTAGAACCTGGCTGTGCTGATCGCTTACTCTCGAGTAGACCACTCGGGGGTCGCTTACTCACGAGTAGAATCACGTCTCGGGGTCACCAGATGTAGGAATTGGGGCCGTAAGGCGGCCCTTGAAGTCCCGGAGGAGACGGGTCAAGAAACGACATGAGGCAAGATGGAGCGAAGACCAGTGATTTATTGGAAAATACATACACCTTTTATAGACCAGAAGGCAGGGAGAAGACAACTGCCACCAATAAGTCAATCACATCACCTGTTTACTCAGGTTAATTGGGAAGACTCTTCAGGGGAAGTTAATTAGCAGGGGCAAACATTGACAGGGGAAACACCATTGTGTTGGGATTAGTAGCTGGGTCAACATGGCCCTATTTGTGCCGGAGATTACTATGTCTCGGAGATGATTGAATCACTCTGATAGATAACTGGGATCAGCGAAATGCTATCTTGGTAGAATCGCTGGTCAGGTCATGTTAATTGGGTGAATCAAACCCTTTAGCCCTATAATTATTCACCCCCCTTGATATGGCTGCCCCCAGAAGCCACCGCCGGGAGCCTTCTCACCTAAGTGGCCTCTGCCTGGCCGTCCCATGCCCAAAGGGGCACGGGGAAACCATAGGCTTTTGTACATCACTGGATTCCATAATGGTAGAGAGACCAGTCAGATTACAGGGAGTTAAAATTGATGTGAATTGATAGCCTTATTATGGTTGCTGCTGACTGGAAAAGTGGTACCAATGAAACTGAATTCTTAATAGATATATTGTATCTGGAAGCAGGGCTACAAATATATATTATCTTCAAGCTTCTAAAGCAGGAGTGCACAAACTTTTTGGGCCATGGGCCTGACCATGCCCCCTAGACAGCTGATCGGGATGGTCAAGTGGTTCCTCCCACCAGAAGTGGAAGTAAAACATGCATCTGCGGGATGCGTTACACACCCATACATGTGCAGAATGCTGCTGTACATGACTTGCGGATGTTGTAAATGCATTTATAACAGCTGCGGGTCATGTACGACAGCATTTTGTACATGCATGGATGTGTAACACATCCCATGCATGCACATTTTGCTTCTGGGAGCAGAGAGGGTGTTGGGGGCTGGATCCAGCTTGTGGGCCATAGTTTGGGCACCCCTGTTCTAAAGAAATACCTCTACTGTTGAGTGGTAGTCTGCTCCTGACTAGTAGTGTTTTGTGTAAGTAAGAGATAAATGTTGCAATTTATTTTTGGCTAAACATTTTTCCAGTTTCCCTTAGCATTGCTTTATGAGAATAAAACTCCATTCAGAATTCAAATTTAGGCAGTCATCTATGTATACTGAATATGCCTGGACTGGGTTACATTATTGTTGTTCACTGTCAAATTTGAGTTTATTAGGATGCATATAGAGAGTTCTGTCTCTTTGATGTCTACGAAAGCTTCCAACAGACATTTCCTCTGTTTGTTGGAGCAGAGACTGCGCTTGTTCATAGGCCATCTTGTTCAATAATGCCCTAAGTGACTCACACCTCATCTGCCATCCAAAATAGCCAAAAGGCCCTCCTTAGGTCTTCCAAAAATGTCAATATCTACAATTGGCAAGTGTATACCATCACCTTGGAACAACTCAGGATGATCATTCTGGATGTCCAGGTGTTCTAGGTAAAATAGATAATTGATTAAGATTCAAACCTTGGTGCAAAAGGCGGGTTGCATCCACAATGCCATACCCACCATGACAATGGCATTTTGTCTCCTGAAGGTTCCTGATTGCTCCAGCAACCAGCTCCTTCCATTTCCACATGCCAATGTCATTTCCAAGTGAACAACCAATATTTCAGGGGCTAGCAAGGAAATTTCTCCTACCAAGGCTTGCAAAAGCCCATCTCATCTCAGCCCCTGTCCAATCCATTCCAATGTAGCACTAGCCCCTAAACCCAAGTGGGTCCCAAGGGGCAGCATCTTGGTTCTCTTACATGACCAAAATAAGATATTGTTCCATCACAGGAGCATGTGCATCCTTCCCCCAAGCCTTGCCCTTGAAAATGTCAGCCTTTTAATCATAAACTATCTAAAGCCTGATAGGTGACAGACTAAAATTGAACCTGGGTCAGGGGTGTAATGAATCAAAATGGAGCCTTTGCTTTTAGTGAGTAAAGATGGTCACTGGTTCTTTGTTTCCTGAAGGAAACAGAAACTGTGAGAACGGAAGTAGGTATAATGAACATTGAATGTGCAGCCTCATTGGGTAACATACAGGAAGAGGTGGAATGTAAGATGAAACATGTTTTTTTATATTGCAATGTAGAAGCAGAAACACCAATATTATGTGTCACATGTGCTTTTCAGGAGAGGAGTAAACAGTAGAAAGATATAATCTAAAGTGTTAGCTGGCTAGGCCAGGAAAAATGTAGTTAGACTTTTCTTGTTTTAACCAGGGAATGGGGAAAAATAAAAATGTTCCTTTTCTATTTTTGTACCAGATCCTGAATTTATCTTTTCCCCCTACAAATAAAACCTGATTGAAACAGAAGACATTGTATTTTTATATAGAACATAAGCTGGTGGGAGATTTCCAGTTGCTATATTGCCAACACTACATATTGCTAACTAATTTGCATTGCTATCTCTACCTGATCTGGCTGGTGTGGAAGCATAAACAGTCAGTGATTGAAACCTATCATAGATTTCTCTAGCCTGGGGCAGAACCACATGTACTCTAAAGCAGCAAAAAGGGTTTGTGCTGGCTTCCTGAATAGGTGCATAGCCCACTTGAGAAATTAGTTAAACTTCTTTTTTTATTTTTTTACTAGCAGAGGTTGCCCGGCGTTGCTGGGCTGTTTTAAATGGTGTTGGAAAGTTTTTGTTGTTGTTGTTAATGTTTGTAAAGAAGAGGTTAGTCTATAATTGAAATTTTTAAAATTTTTATTTATCCAAATTTCTTTGGTGGGCAGTTATAAACAGTGATGAGTTTTGTTTCGTGTTTTGGTTTTGTGGATGAAAAAAAGAATAAAGGATGATATACTTTTTCCCCAAAAATTATTTAACCCAATAATTTTTAGTATGTATTTTTAAAAAATTGTTGTACCATAGGTAATAATTTAAAAAATATGAAAGTACATGTTTTTCACAATAAATGTTTTTAAACTGTGTATTGATGTTTTTGTTTTTTATTTGAGTAAAAATTCAGCACAGGATTTTTGAATAGTTTTTATTTTATTTTATTGACATCTGTTTTTGATTTGTGTAAAATTGTGATTTTGTGTTATTTGTTTTTACTTGTTTTTACTCTTGGGGCCTTTTGTGTGGGGCTGTTGTGTCTTTTTGATTTTTTTTTTTTACTATTGTGGGCAGCAAGTGGTGCTGGTAGGGGTTACCTTGTATTTTGACTGTTTTTTTCTCTCGTGGCCTCTGGGTGGAGCTTCTTCCAGTAAGTAGTCTCTTTCTTTATTCATTTCTTTTCCAGTAGTTGTTGTGTGAGGTTGTCTGGTGGTGAGTTGGCTATTTTTCTTTATTTGGGGTGGTGGTGGTGGTTGGATTTTGTGGTGTTTGGCTGGGTGCTGGGTGTGTTTGGAAATGCTTGTTGTTGTTTACTTTGTATTGTTTTTTGGTGTTATTTTTGTTTGTTTTTGTGTATTTTTGGATGTTTTTGATTGTTTGTTTTTGTGTTTTTTGGTGTTCTACGGGGGGATCCCCTCTCTGCAGTCTCCCCTGGCTCTGGAAGGCTTGGGGGCAGACCCCTTTTGTCTCCCCAAACCTTCCAGACTCATGGGACCCAGGAGAGGGGATCGAATCCAGGCCACCCTCTGATATTAAAAGGGAAATCTCAATTGTGGTTTCCCCTTTAATATCAGGGGGTGGTGGTTGTGATCTCCCTCTCCGCTGGCTTCCTTGGGTTTGGGAGGGTTGGGTGGACAAAAGATGTCTGTCTCCCCCACCCTTCCGGACCCAGGAGAGCCATCGGAGAGGGGGATCCCCCCCAACTCCGTTTTTAAAGAGAAGTAACCGCTTAGTTTCTTCTCTTTAATATGGGGCGTGTGTGTGTGTGTGTGGAAGGGAATCCCCTCTCTGCCAGGTCCCCTGGGGTCAGGAGGGTTGGGGAGACAGACTCCTTTGGTCCCCCCAAACCTTCCAGACTCATGGGACCCAGGAGAGGGGATCGAATCCAGGCCACCCTCTGATATTAAAAGGGAAATCTCAATTGGGGTTTCCCCTTTAATATCAGTGGGGGGGTTGTTATCCCCCTCTCTGCTGGCTTCCTTGGCTTTAGGAGGGTTGGGTGGACAAAAGGTGTCTGTCTCCCCCACCCTTCCGGACCCAGGAGAGCCATCAGAGAGGGGTATCCCACCCCCAACTCCATTTTTAAAGAGAAGTAACCGCTTGGTTTCTTCTCTTTAATATGGGACATATGTGTGTGTGGGGAAGGGAATCCCCTCTCTGCCAGGTCCCCTGGAGTCAGGAGGGTTGGGGAGACAGATTCCTTTGGTCCCCCCAACCCTCCCAACCCCAGGGGAGCCAGTAGAGAGGAGGAGCACTACACTCCCCTCCCAGTGATATTAAAGGGGAAACCCCTATCGGGAGCTGTAGGCGCTGTTGGGGAGGGGGGCTTTGGTTCCCGCGGCTTGGTGGACTTGCTCTCCCGGTGTTTTCGTTTTCGTTTTATTTTTGGGGCGCCGGCTTCCTCAGCGTTCTGCGCGCTCATGGCGCGCAGGACGGTGGGGCTTGTAGTTATGGGTTGGTGCTTTGTGTTTGTGCTGCGTTTTTTTAAAAATGGTTTTCTTTTGATTGGCTGCAGTGCGTTTCCGAACGCTGTGCCATGTGAGAGCCGTGTGATTGGCTCTGGCGCAGCGCGGCGCAAGGAATGTTGGGAAGTGAAGTTGTTTCCCTTTTTTCACATTTGTGGGGCTGTTGCCCCACTGCCAGTTTTCTCAATCCTTCGTTGACCTGCTGACCCAGATCGGCAGTGTGCAGGAAGGGTGAGTGCAGGCAAGTAGGGCAAGGCATAGCAACCTATAGCCAGTTCCAACGGTTAACCCTTGGTTTTATAGGTTAAGATTCACATGTCAATTTATCATTTAATGCAATATCCCACATTTCTTTATACCATTCTTCCATTTTTAAAATTACATCGTTTTTTCAATTTCTAGCTATACATTGTCTTGCAGCAGTCAACATGATAGAAAGCAATTCTTTTTTGTTTCTACATATATTTATATCATTTATTTCTGTGAATAAGGTGGCACTTGACCCCAATTTTATATCTCCTTTCAAAATTTCCACAATCTCCCTCTCTATTTGTTTCCAAAAAGCATTTGTCAATTTACAACTCTACTACATATGTTCATATGTCCCAATATTGCTTTTACACCTCCAACAATTCCTTGTTTTAGTATTATCCATTTGATAAAGTCTAATTGGAGTCAAGTACCACCTCCATAACATTTTATAATTATGTTCCTTTACCCTAATTGATAAACTTCTCTTCTCTTCCATTTGTTATTCCAATTCCTTTCCAAAATCTTTATGTTCAAGTTCTGTTCCCATTTTGTTCTAATTATATTTTGTGCGTTTTTCTCATTGTTTAAAATTTTATATATTTTGCTTACTAATCCCTTTAACAACTTTTCACCTTTCCTTACTGTGGTATGCCCGCGTGCTGAGATTGGCCATCACTCTTCCTGATGTGTTCGCTCGCTAACACACACGGCTTGAGAATCAACACAGGTGCTGATTGAAGGGAAATTGGAGTGCGGTCTTAATTGGCATGAATGATATTGCCTTGGCTGGAGGCTCTGAGAAAAGCAGGGCAAAAGTTAACAGTTGATGACTCAAGGGTTAAACTCGCTCTTCCCCTTCTGACCCAAGATAAGGTTGAGTAAGCACACTGAGTCAATGGCTTAGGAAGTCAGTTTCCCAAGACCATATGGGCTCCAAGATAAGGCAAAGAACAATGGGGTTTCGCCCATCCTATTGCCAGGGTAACTCCCAAGAGCTGACACATGCAGCAAAGTGCCACGTTTGCCTTAGCCTTTTGTGACAGGGTCATGTGTTCCTTTAGGCACAAGACCTTGAGGTAGAACAATAAATATCTCACAAGATTTAGATCAGGACTGGACTTTCACCACACACATTTGTCTCATGTGCCTTCCCTTGCGGCCCACCATTCTGGCCTCCGTGGGCCATTACAACACCTTACCCTACAAATTATTTCCTCAAATTCAGTTTTAGCTCTCTCTAAACTAAGCTCTTCTCTATATTTTTCATTCCATTTATGTATCAAAATAATTTGTAACCAATTTAATTTCATTTGTTTATACATTTCAGTTCTTTGTTCAATTTTATCACAAATCCTCAGCCAATCCTTTAACAGAAACACATCATTTCTAATGAATATATCTCTTATTCTTTTGTCAATATTTATGGGGAACATCTCAAGATCTTCCATTTCTATAATAGGAGATATGTCTGGTGACAATTTTCCTTTCACATTCTTCCATACATCTAAAATTGCTTTAGTCATCTCATTTTTTGTCTTTATCCTCATATTCTTATCCAAAAAAAAAATCACGTTACCAATTTTTTTGTAATTCTTTTATCTCAAGTTCTACCCAAATTGTATCCTTCTTAGTTAAAATTTTAACAATATTTACTAATTGAAATGCCCTATAATAATTTTTGATATTTGGAAGACCCAACCCACCATCATTTTGCGGGAAATACCATAAACTCTTTGAAATTCTTGGTCTTTTACCCCCGTTACAATAAGTATTTAAAATATTCTGAAATATCCTTATTTCTTTTTCTCTTATTTGAATTGGTAAAGAATCAAATAGAAAATTTATTTTTGGTAATAATTTCATCTTGCATAAAGCAATTCTACCAAACCATGATAGTTTTAATTTACTATATTGTTTTATTTTCTCCTTTATTTCTATTTTTTGCTTATCATAATTCAATTTCATAAGGTCCTCTAATTTATTTGAAATATTTATTCCCAAATATTTGACACTTTTTAAATCTGTAATTTATATTTTTCCTTTATCTTCTTTTGTTCTTCTTCATCAACATTACTAAATATTGCTTCTGTCTTATCTCAGTTTACTTTTAATCCTGTCATTTTTTCAAATTCTCCAAGATGTATACGAATCCATTCCATTGCTTTTACCAGGTTTTTCATTATAATCGTATCATCTGCATATAGGCTTATTTTTATATTTTCTATCCCTTCAATCTTTTTGTCATCCCTTATAGACATAGCTAATAATTCCATTTCCATTACAAATAATATTGGAGATAATGGACAACCTTGTCTAGTTCCTGTTTAAAGCCGTATCTCGTCTGTAAATACATCATTTACTCTCACTCTGGTTGAACCTTTATGATATAGCTGATCTATTAATTTAATAAATTTTATACCACATCTTATGATTTCCTTAATTGTACTCCATTGAAGTGAGTCAAAAGCTTTATAAATCTCCAAGGATAAAAGTCCAATTTTTTCCTTTTTCTGACTGGCAATATCCAACAAATCCACAACTCTCCTTGTAAGATCTGTCATATATCTATCTTTCAAAAAGCCCGTTTGATCATTGCAGGCGCACCCCCCAATAAAGGACTCAGACACAAATGAAAGTGGATAACGGCATTGGGCCACATTTATTGATTCATGCCCTAGTCCGAATTATAAATTTCTATTGGTAATTGACCAATCATAATTCTTAAGGCAAGCAGGCCAAAGTAACACTGGTAAGGTACCACCCAAAATTGCCAACGGCAATTGTTACAATGTATCTATTTGTATCAATTTGTTTGTTGACAAACAAATTGTTGGCCGTAGTCAATATCTAACTAATGACCCCACCCTCTGACGTGTATCCGTAAAATCAGGGGGTGATGCATGCTGTCTAGCTGTAGCCATCACCCCCTCGCCTGGTTCGTCGTTGACCGGACAACGTTTAAACAACTTATGCCTATCTAGTGTTGTCCAGTCAATTGCGAACCTGCCGGATACCTGTGGGTCATGAATGTTTACCTTACCAGTGCTACCCGCCCATGTGACCAAAGTCAACATCAGCACAGAACAAACCCCTATATCAAACCATAGCAACAGTGTGGGATGGGCGAAAAAGCCAGGACTCAAGGGCCAATTGCGAGTCCCAGCCAAAAATTCCCACCCGGCCCCGAAGCGACCAAGAAATCACACTGTTAACTAGGGAGGGGGTGGAGGGGAAAAACTTCTCCGCTCCGTCGCTTCGCCAAAATGGTAGCTCGGCTGCCTCATGGCCAGCCCTTTTATTAGGGTGCTGGCCACGCCCCTAACTACCCGGATGCCTTCGTCTGGTGGGGGGGGCGCAAAGAGCGCGGCGGCCATTTTGGCACCACGCTTGCATTGCAGGCGCACCCCCCAATAAAGGACTCAGACACAAATGAAAGTGGATAACGGCATTGGGCCACATTTATTGATTCATGCCCTAGTCCGAATTATAAATTTCTATTGGTAATTGACCAATCATAATTCTTAAGGCAAGCAGTCCGAAGTAACACTGGTAAGGTACCACCCAAAATTGCCAACGGCAATTGTTACAATGTATCTATTTGTATCAATTTGTTTGTTGACAACAAACAAATTGTTGACCGTAGTCAATATCTAACTAATGACCCCACCCTCTGACGTGTATCCGTAAAATCAGGGGGTGATGCATGCTGTCTAGCTGTAGGCATCACCCCCTCGCCTGGTTCGTCGTTGACCGTACAACGTTTAAACAACTTATGCCTATCTAGTGTTGTCCAGTCAATTGCGAACCTGCCGGATACCTGTGGGTCATAAATGTTTACCTTACCAGTGCTACCCGCCACACGGGGAGGCTTCCCAAAAGGCTCACCGCCCCCCCCCCCCAGACCGTCAGCTCGGTCAACAGGCCTGCTCGCCAGCCTACTAACAAGAGGTCCATACCTCCTCGCGACAGATGGGCCCCATCCCCTGAATAAAGCTCATAATTTTGCAGACTGATGGTGGGGAGGCGAATGACGCGTCCCCAACCCTTGTCAAAAAGGAACCGGGCAATAGCCCTGGAGCGTCGAGCTCGGTCAAGAGCCTGGAGGCCGAACGCTCCCCTGTAAGTGTACTGCGGTATCATGTCCGACCAAATGAGGGGTGTGGCAAGCCACACATAATGTGAGTAGGGACAGGTGACTGCAAATCGCAAGCTTCCGCGATAGGCCAGTGACCTGTCCGAAACCATTGCCCCCAAGGTGAATAACCAGGACATCAGGCGAGTCAGCATCCCTGATGTAGAAAAGGAATGGCAACAGTTCCCGCCATAACATGCCGCGCTTACCACACCACCTGAGACGTGCGGGTGCACCCAGTCCCAGTCGGGGTTCCCACTCTGTCGCCGCAGCGTAACGCGCTGCCCTGTGCAGCGTAACGCGCTGCCCTGTGCAGCGTAACGCGCTGCCCTGTGCAGCGTAACGCGCTGCCCTGTGCACGTGGCACGGCCCACCAGGCATACTGTCACCGGTGTAAAATGACACCCAGGGTCTGTCAAGGAAAAAAAAGGGGGGGGAGAGACACTGCAGTGACTAAACTGGTACTAAACTGAAGAGGGCGAACACAAAACTGAAAAACAATGTGATCACCACCTTCCCATGCGGCGCATTTCCGCCCCAGAGTACCCAAGAGCAGCTGCAGTAGAAACTGCCCCTATCCTGAAGGAATGGATGCCGAAACAAGCCCCAGGGAGGCCCCCAGTGGCTAGGGCTTTTCCATTCACCTTCCCAAATTGAAATTTAGTGAGGGGAGACCCATCCTGGTGACAGAAAAACGGGCCATGGTGCGTGCCACACAGTGCAAGAAACTCCTGTAGGGCACCAACCGGACAGATGTCTGCCAAGGAACATCGTAGCAGCATTACTCGACTGCCTACGCCGTGCTGATCTGTTTTAGAGGAGCGTATCCTCAACTGAGCCCAATCATTGCAAACAGAGACATCTTCGAGTTCCAGTGCCCTACAACTTGCATCCGCCTTAGACAGCATCACAAGCTCGCTGATGCTAGGGAGGGGGTGGAGGGGAAAAACTTCTCCGCTCCGTCGCTTCGCCAAAATGGCAGCTCGGCTGCCTCATGGCCAGCCCTTTTATTAGGGTGCTGGCCACGCCCCTAACTACCCGGATGCCTTCGTCTGGTGGGGGGGCGCAAAGAGCGCGGCGGCCATTTTGGCGCCACGCTTGCATTGCAGGTGCACCCCCCAATAAAGGACTCAGACACAAATGAAAGTGGATAACGGCATTGGGCCACATTTATTGATTCATGCCCTAGTCCGAATTATAAATTTCTATTGGTAATTGACCAATCATAATTCTTAAGGCAAGCAGTCCGAAGTAACACTGGTAAGGTACCACCCAAAATTGCCAACGGCAATTGTTACAATGTATCTATTTGTATCAATTTGTTTGTTGACAACAAACAAATTGTTGACCGTAGTCAATATCTAACTAATGACCCCACCCTCTGACGTGTATCCGTAAAATCAGGGGGTGATGCATGCTGTCTAGCTGTAGGCATCACCCCCTCGCCTGGTTCGTCGTTGACCGTACAACGTTTAAACAACTTATGCCTATCTAGTGTTGTCCAGTCAATTGCGAACCTGCCGGATACCTGTGGGTCATAAATGTTTACCTTACCAGTGCTACCCGCCACACGGGGAGGCTTCCCAAAAGGCTCACCGCCCCCCCCAGACCGTCAGCTCAGTCAACAGGCCTGCTCGCCAGCCTACTAACAAGAGGTCCATACCTCCTCGCGACAGATGGGCCCCATCCCCTGAATAAAGCTCATAATTTTGCAGACTGATGATGGGGAGGCGAATGACGCGTCCCCAACCCTTGTCAAAAAGGAACCGGGCAATAGCCCTGGAGCGTCGAGCTCGGTCAAGAGCCTGGAGGCCGAACGCTCCCCTGTAAGTGTACTGCGGTATCATGTCCGACCAAATGAGGGGTGTGGCAAGCCACACATAATGTGAGTAGGGACAGGTGACTGCAAATCGCAAGCTTCCGCGATAGGCCAGTGACCTGTCCGAAACCATTGCCCCCAAGGTGAATAACCAGGACATCAGGCGAGTCAGCATCCCTGATGTAGAAAAGGAATGGCAACAGTTCCCGCCATAACATGCCGCGCTTACCACACCACCTGAGACGTGCGGGTGCACCCAGTCCCAGTCGGGGTTCCCACTCTGTCGCCGCAGCGTAACGCGCTGCCCTGTGCAGCGTAACGCGCTGCCCTGTGCAGCGTAACGCGCTGCCCTGTGCAGCGTAACGCGCTGCCCTGTGCACGTGGCACGGCCCACCAGGCATACTGTCACCGGTGTAAAACGACACCCAGGGTCTGTCAAGGAAAAAAAAGGGGGGGAGAGACACTGCAGTGACTAAACTGGTACTAAACTGAAGAGGGCGAACACAAAACTGAAAAACAATGTGATCACCACCTTCCCATGCGGCGCATTTCCGCCCCAGAGTACCCAAGAGCAGCTGCAGTAGAAACTGCCCCTATCCTGAAGGAATGGACGCCGAAACAAGCCCCAGGGAGGCCCCCAGTGGCTAGGGCTTTTCCATTCACCTTCCCAAATTGAAATTTAGTGAGGGGAGACCCATCCTGGTGACAGAAAAACGGGCCATGGTGCGTGCCACACAGTGCAAGAAACTCCTGTAGGGCACCAACCGGACAGATGTCTGCCAAGGAACATCGTAGCAGCATTACTCGACTGCCTACGCCGTGCTGATCTGTTTTAGAGGAGCGTATCCTCAACTGAGCCCAATCATTGCAAACAGAGACATCTTCGAGTTCCAGTGCCCTACAACTTGCATCCGCCTTAGACAGCATCACAAGCTCGCTGATGCGGAGCGCTCCAAAAAGGGGCCACCGTTGTAGCCGCATGAAACAGGGCTGCCTCATACCTATCAAAACATAGGTCATGCCAGCCCCGTGCCCGTTGGGTAAGTACCCCAGGGGAAATTGGGTGACGGTCGTCCGGGCTGCGCCCACGTTCCCGCACCCACCCCTCCAAAACATGTCTCACACGGAAATCAGCGGTACTGTCCGCATGACCTCCCACCTGGGCCATAAAAGCCAACGCTGACAGCCTGGATGCTATGGTGCGGAGTGCTAGGCCCTGTGCATGCAGGTAAACCATGAAACGGAGGATGTGGGCCACCGGGAATGGCCAGGTATCTGGCAGTCGAAATTGGGTACAAAATGGCTGAAAGGAAACGAATGCATGGCGATACGCCTTATGCGTGTGTGGCGCCAGCGACATGCCGATCGCCCGGTTCCCCTCTCCTTGCCAATGGTCCATATCTCCTCCGGGAGTGGCGAGGGAAATTCGTCCGCGTCAGGGGCCAAGGCGCGGAACCGGGAGATCTGCAGGCAGGACAAAGCCTCAGCAATATCGTTAGTGACCCCTGGGAGATGCCTGGCCCTGAACAGTACATTGAGGCGCAGGCTGCGCAATACAAACTGGCACACCAGGTCCATGACCCTGGGCGATTTAGAAGTCTGTGAGTTGACAATGTGTGTCACACCAGAAATGCACCACCAGGTTGGCCCACCCCTCACCACATAGCATCAAAGCACCCAAAATGGGAAAAATTCCATACATGTGATATCTCTCAGGCGACCCGTGCCTGACCAGGCTGGTGGCCACCCACCATAGGCCCACTTCCCATTGAAGTACATCCCATAACCCAGGGATCCGGAGGCATCAGACTGTATCTGAAAACGGGGTGAAGTCAGGAGGTCAGACCTCCAAAAAGAGACCCCATTGAACTCCCGCAGGAACTGGAGCCATATGTGCCTGTCTGCCCTGATGCCCCGTGTCAGTCTCACCCTATGGTGGGGCCTGGACAAGCCTGTCATGGCGTCGCACGAGCGCCAAGCAAATGCCCTGCCATGTGCGATCACCCTGCAAGCGAAATTAAGGTGACCATGTAGCACCTGCATTTCCCGAAGGGATGCCTTGTGCTTAGCCAACAAGTCCGATATGAGGGCCACTATCCTTGACACCTTATCCCCCGGCAACCTAGACGCCTGCGCTACCGTGTCAATCTCCACCCCCAGGAATACTAGCTTAGTAGATGGGCCTTCGGTCTTTTCGGGCGCCAAAGGGACACCGAGTTCCTCCATTAGCGTCCGAAATGTGTTGAGGAGACGTGTGCACGTGTCCCAGCCCCGTTCACCCCCGAACAAAAAGTCATCCAGGTAATGGGCTACAGACCGAGACCCTGACCTACGGACAAATGCCCACTGCAGGAATGTACTAAAACACTCGAAGGCCGAGCAGGATATGGAACAGCCGAAAGGCATGGCTTTGTCCAAATAATATTCACCCCTGAATTTGAAACCCAGCAACTCAAAGTCACCCGGGTGCACCGGCAGGAGACGAAAAGCCGACTTAATGTCGCACTTAGCTAACAGTGCACCCGGGCCACATGAGCGCACCATGCACAATGCCTGGTCAAAGGATGTATACCCGACCGAGCAAAGGTCATCAGGGATAGCATCATTGACCGAGCGACCGGCTGGGTAGGACAAGTGATGAATCAGGCGGAACTCGCCCGGGGACTTCTTGGGCACTAGTCCCAGTGGGGATACTTTAAGGTTGGGGAACGGGGGCGCGGGAAAAGGGCCAGCGACCCTGCCCGCATCAACCTCCTTATTAATGCTGGCAGCAGCCACCTCCTCCCTTCCTCTAAGTGACAAAAGGTTGGGTGCATCTTGAGGTGACCTATCCCCCATGAAAGGAATACGAAACCCCAGTTGAAAACCATGAAGGAGGTACACTGCGTCTGCCCTCCTCGGGTACAATGCGAGCCAACGCTCTAGCATGTCCACATTAATTGGGGAGGGGGCCTTTCGGTGGACCCGCCCCCTCAGCGGCAGTCCTACCTGCCCCTTGTCCACCCTTACCCCTGCCCCTGAATCCTCCCGGCCTGGGACAGGCGGAGGCAGCATGGGGGCCAGAACAAGAGGGACACTCATGCCTGTACTTGCAGTTCTTTCTGTTGCAAGAACCATTGGACGAGAAGGTCCAGCACAGCAGGCGGGCTGGAACCCCCTGCCCCGCCACTTGGCGGGGTACCTGTACCGGGGCTGCTCGTTGGACCGCATGTCCACAATGGTATCTCTCCCCAGGCGCCGGGCGCGTGGGGGTCATATACAGAAGCCACAGCTTCTGGCAGGGCTCATCCCATCTCATCTCTGGGTGCAGTGGAATCCTCATGCGGAATTCCTCATCATAAGCCAGCCACGACGGACCCGGGAAGTCAACCATAGCCCGGTAAATGTTGTCCAAATACTGGACCATAGGGATGGCCAGATCCGGCCTAGCCCTAAGGTAAACAGCCATGTAAATTAGGTATGCTGGCAACCAATTTGCCCACGTACGTGGCGGCTTGCGACGACGTGCCTGCTCCTTGTCCTTCTCGTCCTGCCCTTCCCTCTTTTCCTTGGTGGGCTCCCTGTTAAGAAGGGAGAAGATGTCCACATACTCGCCCCTCCAGATCTTTTCCTTGGTGGACTGGGCCAGATGGTCCCCCAGGGGCAAGGAATACCCTGCTGTCGGCAATGCCGACACCGGCACAAAGGGAATTGCGGGCAAAGCAAAGGGGGCCTGTACCAACCCGCCACCCCCAACACATTCCCTACTGCATAGGGGGTGCCACCCGAACCCGGGCCCTGGGTCAGAGATGAAGTCGCCGGGTGGGCCGGGGGCGATTGCACCGCTGCACCACCCGTGCGAGGCCATGGCCACTGAAAAGCCCCCCCCAGGGAAGTCAGTTGTGTGGGTGCACTAGCTTGAACTGCATACTCACCCGATGCACCCCCACGGGCCGCCCCCACTGGGGTTTCCGGCCCGCTGTGGGCGTCGGAGCTCACGACGGAAGCTGAGCTCGTCGAAGGGGCCAGATCAGCGCAAGTCTGGTGTGCCTGCTGAGTGGGGAGCTGTGAGGCAGTTGCCGCCACCGGCCCGCGCGCCTCAGGCAGCTCTACCCGACCCGTTGCCTGCCGCTGCCCGGCAGCCAAAGGGCCAACCTGGAACCCGAAAGACGCCCCCGCTTGATTGGCCCCCGCCAGGGATGCCTCGAGGGCCGCTACGCGGGCCAGAAGGGCCTCGACGTTAACATAGCCCCCAGCCCCGACAGGGGGCAAAGGGCCAGCCGGCCCACAATTCACGGGCACCTGTCCAGGTCCCTGGGCCCCGGGGGGCCAGATACGGCCAAGAGCCCATGCTCGGCCCTTGAGGGGCCGTGGGCACGCCCTGCCAAGGCAGGGAACCCAACCACCCCCCATGGCTCGCTCCCCCCGTGGGGAACTGTGCACCCAGGAAAGAAGGCCCAGCCGCACGGGCCATGCCAGGGGCAGTGGTCACCGTTTGCGGGCCAAGGGCCGAGGCCCCGGCTGGGGCAGCCTGCGCGGACCGCACGTCGGGCCAAGGGGCCACTGATCCCATCCCACCGGTCCCGGTGGGTTCCGCCAAAGGTGGCTGCTGGGCGGGCGCAGTCGCGGTCCTCCGACCCGGCTGACGCCTCCGCGCAGATCGAGCCACGTTCGCAGCTGCCTTCTTCTTAGAGGGCATAGCTGGTCTAGCTGGGAAGCCCAAGAAAGGAAAAGCTGCACCGAAAAAGGCTTCCCCTGAAAGGACACGAGCGACGGAGGTAAGAGGGAAAAACTTCTCCGCTCCGTCGCTTCGCCAAAATGGCAGCTCGGCTGCCTCGTGGCCAGCCCTTTTATTAGGGTGCTGGCCACGCCCCTAACTACCCGGATGCCTTCGTCCGGTGGGTGGGGGCCCGCAAAGAGCGCGGCGGACATTTTGGCGCCACGCTTGCATTATCTATATAATCCCCCATAAATTCATTTAATCTATTTGCAAGAATTGCGGAAATTTTTTTTGCATCTTGGTTAATTAATGAAATTGGTCTATAAGCATCTACTTTCTCTGGATCCTTCCCAGGTTTAGGAATTAAAACAATTACTGATCTGTACCATGAAGTCGGTATTGAGCCACCTTCTAATATATAATTAAACAACTTCAAGTGTCTTGGGATTGCCAGTTCCATAAATTCATTATAAAATTCTGCAGAAAAACCATCCTCTCCTGGCGTTTTATTTGGTTTCAATTTCTTTATAACTACCTTGATTTCCTTTTCTGTTATTAATTCTTCCATCCTATCCATATATTCTTGTGTTACTTTAACTCCTGTTTTCTTTTCCAAATATTCCTTTAATTTTTCTAAATTTATTTCTTTCTCTGAATATAAATCTTGATAAAATTCCTTTATTATTTCAACCTTTTCTTTTGTCTTATTACATCTTTTTCCATGTTTATTTATCAAGATACCTATTTCCTTTCTATTTCTTTTTTCTTTTGCCACCCTTGCTAAAAGTTTTGAATTTTTATTACTATATTCAAAATATTCTCTTTTTAAATATATCAGATTCTTTTTAACTTTTTCTATATCTTTAGCTATCAATTCTTTCTTAAATCTTTGTACATTATCTAATATTTTCTTCCCTCACATTTTAATAGGCTCCTCTTGAAGTTGTTTAATTTCTTTCTCAATTTCTTCTTGTTTACTTTTTAACTGTTTATTTCTAATACTCATTAATTTAATACATTCACCTCTAAATACCAACTTCATAGCATCCCAAACTATATTATAATTTACTTCACCTGTATCATTTCACTGCCAATATTGAATCCAAATTTTTCCATTTTTCCTTTATTTTTAGGATCACTAAACAATTTAGAATCATACCTCCAGCTATTCTTTTTTCCATCTGTCATTCCCACTTTCAACTCTAATAGAATTTTCGCATGGTCTGATTCTTTAAAAATTCCAACTTCTATTTCTTCTATATTTTTAAGTAAATTGTCTGTAACAAAAATATAGTCTATTCTGAAGTAAGAATTATAAATTTGTGAAAAATAAATATAAACTCTTTCTGTGCCTTTAAATTCCCTCCAAGCATCTCTCAGACCCAATCATTTAATCCAATTATCTATTATTTTCATTTTTGATCCAGTTCTATCTCTTGTTATGTTTGTACATATTAGACCTTATTAAATTGAAATCACCAGCAATTATAATTTTTACCACTTTTCTTTTATCAATATTTTATATACTTTGTCTAAAAACTTATCTTGCTTTTCATTTGGGGCATAAATATTCACAAAAGTTATTTCTTCATCATCAACTACTCCTTTTACAATTAGAAACCTACCTTCTGGATCACTAATACTTTTTGTCATAGTAAAACCCAGTCTGGTTGATATTAAAGTAGCGACCCCCCTTGTTTTTGAATTGCCATATGCCTTTTCATGAATCTGAGTCCAACCCAAGAATAATTTATTTGTATCCTCCGATTTCTGATGTGTTTCCTGTAAAAAGATTACATCTGGACGATCTTTTTAAAGAGCTAATTCCAACCTTTTGTGTTTAATTTGTGATCCAGTACCTTTCACATTCCATGATAATATCTTAATAGTCTTCATATCTAATTTTGAAACCTTCTTTAAATTTATTGTAATCCTCCAAGGCAGTGAACATAACTAAATAAAATACCCCTATTAACACAAAAATATACCAACAAATAAAAAAAATCTTCTCTACCCCCCCCCCCCCGCTCACACTTTTCAATCCTAAAAAGCCACCTCTGCATTACCAAAGATGGTAATATAAGCTCTAAGTGCATTTTCACATAATCAGTCCATTCTGACCTCCTCCCCTTAGATCACTTCACTAATTCAATTTAGTCTTTCAACCCTCATCGGATTCTGTCACCTCCACCACACTCTCATCTGCAAGCTTCAAACCTCCTACAGCACCTCCTTCTTCCTTCTCTTCCTCCTCTCTCTCAATGATCCCTGTCCCCATCAGTTCCTGTCTCAATGATGCCCATTCCTATGTTCCTCCTCTGACTAACCGTATCATTCTAAGATATTCTAGTGGGTCCATAGTCGAATCAATAGTGTGCATTTTCTTTGCATAAAAGCATCTCACTTGTAAGGGAAACCTCCAATAATATTTAATTTCTTGATCTCGTAAATTTTTTGTTACTGGTTTCATTTTATACCTCCACACAGGTTCATCCAGAGAAATATCATTGTAGACTTCATCCTCATCACCATCAATTTTTAAAGCACTAGTTCCCATTTCTTTTATTTGAGCCATCACCCTCAATTTATCCCCATTTGCAAATTTAATCAAAACATATCTTCGAACTTCTCACATTCTTTTTGACCCAAGTCGATATATACTAACAGTATCTTCAGCCACAAACATTTTACCCTTGTTAAGACTATTTAACCAATCAAGAATTTTCAGTTTCAACTGATCTGGATTCCCCCCCAATAATTTTCTAATCACCAAATTTTGTTTTCTAATTGACTCTTCAGTCATATCGACTCTTCTCTCTTGTACCTCCACCTTAGTCTTAACCTCATATTGCTGTTTTTGAATTTTTTTTAAATCTATTTGAATAGTTTTCACATTATCCTGATTAGAAACAATTACTTTTTCCATTCTATCAAAATTAGCATTTACTTTCAAAACTAGCTCATTAAATGTCCCAATAAGTTTCTTATGGCTCTCCGCTCAGGCTTCTTCATTTTTTTGCATGTGTGTAACCAATCTCTCCATTCTTTGACCCAACTTTTCAATTTCTGTCATAAGGACCACCTCATCAAATTGTATTGGTGAATTATTTGCTCTTTCTCTAATTTCCTTCTTTTCTTTCTCTTTCCTTCCCTCTGTTTTTTTGTTTCACCACAGTGTCATCATCATCTCCTTTCTTTCCCTCATCCCTCTTTCCCTGATCCTCCTCCTTCTTCTCCATAATTCTATCCCTCTCTCTCCCTCACTGTTATTATTATATATTTTTTCTTTTTAGTAATCAAATTATCCAACTTATTTTCTTATTTCAACTGTTATTCGACACAGTCCTGTCCAAATTGATCTAATAAAGTCAGTCACTCAAACTTATAATCCAAAAAAAAAAAGGAAAGAGGGAAACCAAAATCTCAGTAAGAAAAAAATTTCCCTTTCAAAAAGAAAAGAGAGGGGGGGGAGGGTGGAAATATTATTCCAGTATTTAATCCAAGCTCCAAATCACCAAGCTTTATGTCCCATTTAAATTAAAAACAAGTCATAAAAAGAAGGAAAAAAGTAATTCCACAACTGCAATAACACGGTGATATTTCCAATAGGAGACAAAATAAAAGCAACTTCAGATGACGAATCAGTACTTCCAATCAATATTCCAGAAGTAATCCAAGGTGAAAAAAGCCAAAGAAGTCAAACTAAAAGAAAAAATATACCCTTTTAACCAAAGAAGTCAAACTATTCGATCCAAATATTATATATATATATATATATATATATATATATATATATATATATATATATATATATATATATATATATATATATATATATATATATAGAGAGAGAGAGAGAGAGAGAGAGAGAGAGAGAGAGAGATTATAGAGATAGAGATAGATAGAGATAGATATATCATATTCCACAATTGTAATCCAAACTGCGGTGGCGGTTTCCGAGAGTGGTCCCTCCTCCCTTCTCCGAGCCCATACAACAAGTCTCCACCTTTTATTTTCTTTCTTTCTCCTTCTCCTTATTTCTCTCTTCTCCCTTTCTTTCTTCCACTTCACTTTACTTTCCCCGCTTCCGAATCCAACTCCAATTCTCCGTTCTTTTCCTTTTGGCACCCAAATCGTCTTTCTGTACTTTTTAAAGTTTCGATCTTCCCTTTGCTCGCTGCCATTACTCTTTCTTGTCCTCCCTCCTTCCTCTTCCCAACTACCACCTCCTCTGTCCTCCCAACTTACCTATCTTCCTGGGCTCCGCTTTTCTACCACAGGCACTTCATTCACCACCACCACATTATGTGTATCCAATTTAAAGAATAAAGCTACAAAGTCTGGTTCCAGTTCCAATTATAAAGGTCTGTCCAGTCTCGAAGCAGCTTGTTCGGCTCAGCCTGCACCACGCCTCACTTACCGCCTGATCTCCGAACTCCAACCCTGATCTCAACCGCAGTCAATGCAAAAAAAATCCCAAGACTTCAGAGTACTGCTTTTTCAGTAGTTTGAAACTTCTATTTTTATAAATTCCATGTTTAAAAACTCATTAAGTAGCACGAGCTAATTGAAATACATCTTACTCTGGCACCATTTTGGCCATGCCCCCTAGTTAAACCTCTAAAATGTTGCACATGAAATGGAGCAATCCATGGGAATTGCCCAATCTACATTTAAGTGAACTTAAAAGCAAAAACCGAAAAGATCAAAGTGTAGGGATCGTGGCTGCTCGCAGGGATGACATAACACGCACACACATGGATCAAGGTGCAATACTCATGGGATGAGATCCATTCGTAAAGGATGGTTGGTGCACACCATGGGGTCCTTCCTTCTGGCCGAGTGAGATGGGCCTGGGGTCTGCTGGTCTGTGCATGGGTTGCTTCTGTGTGGCCCTGCGGCTCCGCGTTCACCCTACACTGGCTCACAGTTGCCCCTATGCTTACCAACTGTCCTTGGACCGCTCTGGATCGCTTCTGGGTTGCTCTGGATTGCTTCTGGATCGCCCCATGTTGGGCACCATATGTAGGGATCATGGCCCCTTGCAGGGATGAAATAACATGCACACACACAGATCTGGGTGCAAGTGAGATGACACCTAGGAATGCTAAATCGCCTCCTTTATTGGCTGCCTAGAAACCTTGGCTTGTGTCATTCTAAGAACCACCGTGCGTCCATTTACAGGCTAAAGGAAGGAGGGAACAATGGGCAGTTTGGTCAGAGATAAGCAGACCTGCGTGTCAGAGGGCTACCAGGAAGCAAGATTAAACTAGAGGTCGTGGAATGGGATGGCGAAGATGGTCTGGTGGGAAAGATAGGCAGGGAGCTCATGACTAAGGAAGCAGCCCTGTGGATCTTGATTAGGGGCTTGCACTGGGGATGCACTCATCAGCTTGGTCCAGGAGATGTCCGGAGGTTTGCTCTCATGCCATTGGACATGATTCCCAGGTCACGTGGCCTGCACGAGCTGACCTTCTCCTGTTAGAGGCTAATGGGGACTTCGGCTAAGGGCAATTCTTGAGGTAAGCTAAGGGTTCTTTGGGGCGCTAAGGCTAAGCCATCCCTTCATCTCCTCTCATTCGTTTAATTTAATGGTGGTGTGCTGTTGCAGCACCTTGTATAAATGGGGTAATTCTTCCTTAGGAGGTCTCTGGCACATAGGCTGAAATGCTGGGGTGCACCTCGAGAGTAAGTAGGCAAACACTGCAGGCAGCAACAGCTGACAATGAGGATCGCTATACCTATGAGCAAATGCTGCACCAATTGTCTAACCCATTGTGAAGAATGGAGCCAAGACCAAAGATTGTCCCATAAAGAAGTCAGCAAATTATCAGTGTGTATGTTGTTTTTCAAAATATTTTGAAGGTTACCCAGTTCATCTTCGATGGTCCGGTTGAGATTGTGAAACCGTAACTGACAGCCCTTTCTCCCAGCCACCCTGGAAAAATCTCCCTGCTTGGCAGGCAAATAGCCTGAGGCTTTTAGAGCAGCAGTGTTTTTGCATCAGTGTGAGATAATAATGGCATGGACATAGGTAAACTCAAGGTAATTAGGAGATTACAGAAGTCAGGAAAAGATAGTCAGGGGGGAGTCGTAGGCTTGGGGGATGTGCAACCTGGGCAAAAGGGGAATGGCCCATCCACTGATCCCCCCCTCGTCCCAAGGGCAAACATGACTTCTTGGCAGTGGGGAGCCATAGGTGTGGCAGGGTTGAAGAAATTAGGTCTGTGGGCATTGTGGAGCGGACGATGGCAACACAGAATGTGTAGAGGGGTATGCAAAAATCCATAATTCAGTTCAGATGCCATCAGGGAATCCAAACCACTGGGCACAGTTATGAAAGCGGAAACCTCAAAAACAATACATAAAGAGAAGGCATAAGCAATTACAAATATACAGAGACATTAAGGTATTCTTCTGTTGTTGACTCTTGGGATTTGGCTAAGTTGGGCAGTCCCTTCAAGGCAAATGGTAGTTACTGGGCCCCAGTTGTCAGCAAGTGGAGCTGGGCTTGTAGAGATGAGGAGTCAGGACATTTGGGGCTAACGAGGTGGCATCTTTGTGCTGGTATTGATACAATTTATAGGTTAGTGACTGGAAAGTCCTGTCCATGAATGTCACGTGTGTAATGTGCATGTCTTATCCACATATTGAGACTATATTTCGGTGAATGCACAGTTCGATTGAGTCCTGGTGAGTGTACAATCCCCACCTGCAATGGAAAACTGCAAGCCAAAATAAACAAAATCTGCAAAGAGTTGTGGGTCACCTGGGTGATTATGACTGCTATAAAACTTTCTGGTGTTCTGTCCCTTCCCTGGTACACAGGGAAGTGGCTGCCTGGTAGCTAAGGTGCTTGATCTGTCCCCACATCATTGGAGCGGCTGGTGCTGAACTCCCATCTGCTGGAGTTCTGGAACTAGGTTCTGGGGGGGAGGCTCATACCACACCATGCGGGAGTCTCAAGGCCAGTTTTACATGCCTCCTGGGCACTCAAAGTGGACCTGTAGGGGAAACGCTGTTCCTGAGGGGGAAATTCTGCAAAAGATAAAGTTAAATTATTATAAGTAATTAATGTCATGATCCTGAGTATCTATGGCAACCTTATCTGAAGCTACTAGAGCTTTTTCACACACATTCCTTTGGGATGAGTCCTGCACAGCTGCGTTCCCATGGGAAAGGACTGACAGCTACTGCAGGTGCAGTCCCATGAGGTACTGATTGACAGCTAGGTCAGGTGACTACACTATGAGGGAGATGACTCTCTCCTTCCAATCACAGAACCCAGTGGCTCTAACACCTGCAGATTAGGTCATCCCAAAGAATGCAAAGGTGGGAGGGAAATCTGCTCCTTTTGTGCATATAAGCAGAGCCCTTTCTCTCTGTTCTTTGGTCCCCTTGGGTAGAAGGCAGATGTGTCTGTCTCCCCAGGCTGGACTCACAAACTTCCCATCGGGGCATGGCACATACCTGAGATGTGCCCCTCCGATCAAAGGGAACCTTACTAACTAAATATTGCTATGTACTTTGTCTTTGTCTTTGTCTGTCTCTGTTCTTTTTCAGATACTAATGGAAAATAAAACTCTTTGTGAGTAATACAATCTGAGTGGATGTCAGTTTATCAGGCTATATCCGAGTGCTTTGCTCTATGCCGCCATATGCTACCACAAAGCTAAATAACCACATACTCCCTGTAAGCGACAGGTGGAGTTCTTTGAAGCCGATTGTGGCGCAGTACGGTGAGGCGACCTTAGGCTGCACTGGGAGTGTGCGGATAAAGGAAATTATCGCAGCCTAAAGGATCATTACATGCCTCCTGTAAGCCAGTGCCTGGTCGAGTGTTCAAGACAATTAAAATGGTGTAAAACCTCCATTGGAAATCCAGAAGGGTATGACCAGTCTCGTCCCTCCTTTCTCTGTTTATTTAAAAGGGATTTCAAAGTACAGTTAATATGTTCCATGATCACCTGCCTTGTGAAATTGCAAGGAATTCCAAGGGGTGCAAAACATCCAGAATTGGGAATGAATCATGATTTAGGGCACACAGAATAGTGTGGAAGACAGAGGGAAAATTGAAAAGGGAAAATTGGTGACTAAGGCCGTGGATAACTTGCAATGCAGACGCTGTGAATAAAATGAAATTATTAGATTGTCATAAAGAGCAAAAGTCCATATAATTTAGTCCTGTTGAGAAGGTGGTCTGTTGGAGTGTGGGCTGGAAAACAAAGGAATGTCAAACCAAGAAAGAAGGAAATAACAAAATGCTTTGCATGTTTCATGGGAAGTCTGTACATGCAGGAAAAAGCAGCAATTAGAATAGAACACAGGATAATAGAAAAAGGAATAGGCTGAAGCTGCATTAATAGAAGAACACCAATATGAGAAAAACATTTCTAGAGGAAACATAAATTAACCTGAAAAATGCAAACAGTGTTATCTTTCTCTTGGCTGGATAGAGAAGAGAGGCAAAGCTAGCTTAATCCCAACGGCAAACAAACACCAAGATACTATTTTATCAGTCCCAGGAGGGTAGCAATCCTGAAATGAAAAGTTAATTAACTCCTTGGAGGCAAGCTGTGAGGAGAGGCATTATACAAACACAAATGGCTGGTTGCAGAAAGGCTGATGCCCTTGAAATGTGGTGCTGGAGGAGAGGTTTGAGAGCACTCGGGAAAATAAAGAATAAAGCCATCAGGTGAGAAGAGAGGGTTATTAGGCATTGTTATCAATAGCAGAAATGAAAAAAATGCTAAAGGAATAAACCAAATTCATTAAGCTGTCATAGCTGTAACTTAATGGGTTAATTACATATGTATATTGAAGACAAGCCTGGTTTGCCTTTGTACAGGTTATCTTAACAGATTACATTTGATCTGCAGTATAGCCTTATACTGTATAACTTTATATGAAATACATGGAAGATACTCAGAACCTTAAGTCTAAGCAATCTGCCTAATTCCTATATCTTAAGGCATTTATTACACTTTACTTATGTATACAAGACATGTCATTTTTAAATAAGGATCCATATTTCCCTTTGGCCATTTTGCAAGCATTGCTATGCGCATGATGACTTTAAATTCAGCTGAATCACACTCAGAACATTTTTAAAACAGACAGGATTCTTTTGCATGCTGGGCAAACAGGGAGAGGCAATTTTGGCTCATGACTTCCAAAATTCCCTTTCCCTTCTAAATTACCCTTTGATTAAATCTTTAATTGAATTAGCTTTGTCTTTTTGTCTCCCTTTGCAACCAATTGGCCAGGTGGGCTGTGAGAAGAAAGAGAGAGAGGACTCTATTTTGCAAACACTAACAATGTGTATGCCTTTTTTACAGTGCTAATTTGTGCCTTGGCTTATGAATATGGAGATTAGCCTGATGTTGTGAAAGCACCAGTCATCAAATTGCCAATTTGCACCTTTAAGAACAGGCTTGGCTGAAAGGAGGAAGAAAAAAGGGGGGGTACTCTCCCCCTCATGACCATTGTTAATGCAATTCCCTATTGAGGCTTAATGTGGAGCATTTCAACCAATTTTGTCTAGCTTAAGCAGATATATAGTAACCACATGTTTGAATTCTATGCTCTGTTGCATTTTATATAGGAAGGGGGTGCCTTGTACCCCTCCTACCTCTGCAGGGATACTCCTTCTCAGTCCAGTAGGGCATGAGGAGAAACCATGTGTGAGCAAGAATCCACCTTCAGAACCCACTGTCCTTACTTAAACATTTTCATTTCCCTAGTGGCAGAATGTGGGAATCTTTCCTTCCTATCGCAGGAGGGCATGAGGAGGGATTCAGTGTGTGGCAAGTGTACAATTTTGAATCCCCTGACTTTTCCTTATGATTATGCAAACTCAAATCTGTGATTCGGTTGGGTAAATAACTGCTTTTCCACACCCTGTTTTAAGAGATGACTATACTTTAACACTTGTATTGACTCGAGTCCCTGCAATTTTCTTTATTTCTACAATTTCTTACCCACCCACCTTCAAAGAGTGGCTAAATTTTCCAGATTATGTGGCAAGAATCTACACTTAATATTCCTGTCTTGGTGCTGAGCAGACAGGCAGGAAACAAAATGACCTTTCATCGCCAACACTTTCTCACACTTTATGACCCTGTGCCTGATTAACAAAAATCAGGACTGACTTTTAATGAAGGCATGGCTTACTTGCTAAGGATAGCTTTCTTCCCCTAATTATAAAATGATGTATCAAAACCATGAGCAGGGTTCATTATCAACATTCTTACTATTTTAAAACAAGATTTTTAATATATAACTATTACTATTACAATTATTGCAACACTTAAACACAACCATGTAAGCACACATTTCCGTCATTTTCACACACTCAGGGCCCTCATTCATTCATACATTCAATGCACACATTCATATATCGCAGATTCCATGCTTTCCCAGACCTTAAGGGTCAGTTTAATTATGATTTCTCAGAATGATATAATTAGTCACCCTGGGTTCAATGCTTTAGAGTTGGTTCTATTGCTACTCCTCAGGCTTCCTTTATGTCATTTGAGCATTCGATTTCAGTTGAGGGAAGGTGGGGGCTGAGTGAACCCACAGCGTTTTGTGTCTATGCATAGGGGTAGTATTTGCACTTCCTCCTGGGGCAATTAACAAACCATAGGGCCCCAAGCTTTTCCCTAGGGCTCCTACCCAACCCCTTCTAACATCCTTTTTGTGGACACTCTCTGCAATCCTGTTTCTGCACCCAGCAGGTCTCTGTAGACCATGGGACAAGTCTGCAACAATCCACTCAATTCTAATGAATCTAGCCCACCCTTTTCCCTTTCTTGTTCTACCATAGCTCGAAATGGGCTCCCATTCTCCCTGTACAGGGAGCTCTGTTCTTCGATGTTGCGTGTGGCAATCAGGACGGAAGCCGATGCCAATGGGAATGTGATAGTGGTAGGTGGCACATTCTGTGGGAGACCACAGGTCGCCTCAGTGCCATGGCTCTCAAGAGCTACTTACACTGTTGGTATGTTTCTGAAACCTCTGCTGGTGCTCTTGGCTTTCTATGTAAAGTTGTTCCTGTCTTGGCCCCACCCATTATCTTAAGCAACCTGTGTTTCGGGAACCATGGACAATGTTCTCCTATGCACTGCACTAAATGCATTATCTGCTCAGGGGGGATCCATCTTCCTGTCTTCCTAAACAAATAACCCAGCTCCTTCGCATAGGCTAATTGTGGAGCTGTCAGAGAGGCACCCATACTCATGGGATGAGATCCTTTCTTAAAGGATGGTCGGTGCGCACCATGGGGTCCTTCCTTCTGGCCGAGTGAGATGGGCCTGGGGATCTCTGGTCTGTGCATGGGTTGCTTCTGTGTGGCCCTGTGGCTCCACGATCACCCTACACTGGCTCACAGTTGCCCCTATGCTTACCGACTGTCCTTGGATCACTCTGGATCGCTTCTGGGTGCTCTGGATCACTTCTGGATCACCCCATGCTGGGTGCCATATGTAGGGATCTTGGCCACTCGCAGGGATGAAATAACATGCACACACACGAATCTGGGTGATAGTGAGACCATACCTAGGAACGCTAAGTCACCTCCTTTATTGGTTGCCTAGAAACCTTGCTTGCGTCATTCTAAGAACCACCGTGCATCCATTTACAAGCTAAAGGAAGGTTGGAACAATGGGAAGTTTGGTCAGAGATAAGCAGACCTGCGTGTCAGAGGGCTACCAGGAAGCAAGGTTAAGCTAGAGGTCGTGGGATGGGGTGGTGAAGATGGTCTGGTGGGAAAGATAGGCGGGGAGTTCATGACTAGGGAAACAGCCCTGTGGATCTTGATTAAAGGTGTGCGCTGGGGATGTGCTTATCAGCTTGGTCCAGGAGATGTACGGAGGTTTGCTCTCATGCCTTTTGGCATGATTCCCAGGTCACGCAGCCCACACAACCTGGCCTTCTCCTATCAGAGGCTAATGGGGACTTAGGCTAAGGGCAATTCTTGGGGTGAGCTAAGGGTGCTTTGGCAGGCTAAGGCTGAGCCATCCCTTCATCAAAGTCATTGGGGTGCATGGGTAAAAGGTGAAAACAGACTTGGTGTCAAATTTACCAGCACTGCTGCTCTATATCATGGGATTGCAGCATCTTAACTGAAGTGTTGAATGATGCATAGGAGGCATAATGGTAGTTTTATAATAGTGTTATATAGCATAATATAGATTATATAAGAACAAATTTAGTATAGTGGAAGGACAGACAAGGACTCAGGAGATGGGAAATTGACTTCCAACGTAGCCACTGTTAAATTCACTGAGGGGTTACAGTGATAGAATCACTCCTTAAACATTTCAGATATCTTGAAAACCCTATTAAAGTCAACATTGGTTTGATGTGATGGTGGCAAATAACAACAAATACCTGTAACAATTAATAAACAACAATTATGTTACTACACAGTAGTAACTAAGTCATGAGGTCACAGTGATAAAGTTATTCTGGAATAGGAAGGTTCCTTATAAGTAAAATATGTCCTCAAGAATAGGTATTTTCTGAAAAGAGTGTGAGTGTGCAGTTGTCTGATAAACTGGAGGACAGAGAAAAGAGGAAGGGGCTGAATTAACACCAGTGTAGAGGGAGAGAAAGGAAAGGGGGCAGAGTAAAGAAAGAAGGGAACAGAGAAAAATAATTTTTTGGAATAAATAATAATCTCAAGAACTGAAGATCAAAAATATTTTTTTCAAATTGTGGTACCCGAAATGTCATTTATATGATCACATGTCCTTGTAACAAAAATTACATCAGAAAAATGATGACGCCCCTCCAGACTCGTATTTCTGAACATCGTTCCCACGTACATAGTCAAATAGAGAGTGCTCCTTTGGTCTCTCATTTTTTTACAGAATAAACATTCAGATAGTCAGTTCTGATTTCTTGTTCTCATATAATTCATCCTAAGCCATATGAGAGGATCAATATCAACAAACTTCTTTTGCAACAAGAAGCTTTTTATATTTACAAATTTAATACAATGGTGCCTTATGGGCTTAATTATGAACTTGACTTGTCATGTTACCTATAAGATTATGATGATCTGTTTCAACATGTGTTTCCCACTTGTCATCTCCTTTTACTTTATTCAATTTGTTACACGTGTTTTACTGAATGTGATGCATAAATATCACCATTTCGAATAAATGAGTAATGTCGATAAGCATTAATGTCGATAAGTGTCGATGAACTTAAGAGAGGCTTAAGACGCGTTTTAAGATATTGGGTTTTATTATAATGCATGTTCCTCGAATGTTATCATGACTATCATTGTGCAGTTTAATCGGTTGTACTGTTTGTTGTTGCACTGTATTAATCTTTATGATTATTATATACTTAAAAAAACATTTTCTCATTAATTCTTAGATATCCTGAATATTTTTTTTCAAAAGCTGAAAAATAACTGGAACAGCTTTGATATTGATTTTGATGCATACATTATTAAGATTATATATACAACTGGGTGTTGATTTTGTACAAAGAAATCACATTTTTGAGTTATACAAAGAGAAATTATAAAGATTTATTTTGATGTACATAGTATTGACTGACTGATGAATGAAATCATATTTTTGAGTTCTACATAAGAGAAATTATAATGATTTATTTTGATGATTGTACTAATCTCAAGATATACAAATTCATTAAGGAATTTACTAAATAATTTTCTCCATTGACTTTTAAAAGAGACATTTTAGAATATCCTCTCTAATGACAGGTGGCAGTTTAGTTTTTTAAAAAATTAATCCATTATTATCTGTCATCTCTACTGGAGATATATAAATGTAACAAACCAACCAACCAACCAACCAACAAACTAACAAACAAACTTGACTTCTACCATTGGTGTTGTCAATATTCTGTCTGTCTTATGCTATGTAAAGCTTGGCATCCATTTTCCTGCTGGCAATGGGGGTACAATATTTTTCAGCAATATATCTCAGGGAAGAAAGACAGAAGAAGAAAAAATCATTTGAAATATGATGTTGTAATACAGTCTTAGAGATAACATAGATGTCCTGAAACATGCACAGGCATCCACACACACATAAAATGGGGTGGGTGGGGTAGAGACCAAGTTTAATAATAGAAAAAGCAGAGAATGAGCTGAAGTACCTGATAGTGCTTTTCACTATATGGTCATATCTAAATGGTAGAGCATGTTATTACATGAATCCCAGTTCTCATGTGAATCCTAGGTACAACCATTTGACCAGGATTTCCAATTCTAGAATGGAAGCACTGGAGTCTTATTGGGCTTTTGGCTGGGACACAAAGATGGATCTATTGTTCATTTATACTTAGCTATACAGCATACACTGCAACTTCAACAAACATTTCTCTCTCCATTAGTTGTTTTTTTTTTGTGTGTGTGTGTGTGTGGTTTTGTTTGTTTGTTTAAGAGGAAGCATTCTTGAATTTTGAGATCAGCTTCCAGAATTTCAATCTCAGTTTTCTGATCTCAGTCTGATTTGATGTGATGACCTACTGTGAAGAGTGTCTGAAATCTTAAAATATGGACAAGGATGTAGCTATGCACCTCAAACCCTCTATCAGGATATCAGTGCACAGTGGATCTCAACCTTTCATTCAAAAATTCCCTACTATGAAAAGGGAGACCTGAACTGGATCCAGCTTCAGATATCACTTATCTACAAAGTGAGATCAGAGAAAGAAGTGGGGAAATTAATGTGGGGCTATCACTACTTTGAGCCTTTTACATATACTTTCCACCATATGAAACTTTATAGCTTCAGTCTCTCTGAAGATTAATTGTATTGTATTCTATGCTAGCAATTAACTCAAACTGTTTCTTTAATTCTCTCTTGGCACACAGTTACTTAGCATACTACTTAATGAGTAGTAATTCAGTCATCTTCCTACCATTTTGACCCCTTCGATAAAGGTTGCAATTGATAACCATTCAGCGCTAAGTTCAAGATAAGTCTATAGCAATTATGCCTTCCTGAAAAGAAAGGAGGGGGGAGGGGGGGAAGGCAAATGACATACAAATCCACTTCAATCACTGTTCATAAATATTCCTGCTAAGACTTATGGCTAAGCTTTTAGCCTAAACTTCTACACTTAAATGCTACTAGCTGCATATTACATGGTGCATTGTGAATGGAGATCCCAAGTTTGGATGGATGATTGAGTGGATTATTTTCTAGCTGGTGCATGGATGGGAAATGGGAGATACTGTATGTCTATAAACAATTTTCTTGCTCTTGCTCAAGCCTTATAATGTTCCATAGTTTTTTCCATTATGATATTTTTCTGTTTCACTACATAATGCTAAAACATTAAGGGAATATTGCATAAAAGCTTTTCAATTCTCCTTTGACCTTGAAGATGCATATTGTTTGCAGCTCCAGAGCTTCATTATTAATACAGATGCACAGGCAATTTAATCGTAGGATTTTGTTCCTGTTTTTATTCCATGGACTTGATCAGTTAAAAAAAGAAAAACTAAAACATCTAGAAGTCTTATTCATAAATAACCTATTTATTTCCCTAGCTTCAAATTTAATGCAAAAAATAAAATGGTAGAAGAAATCTAACTTTGTGCCTTTCATATGTACAGTACTTTAAATATATTAACATACATAATATTAATGAGGAAGAGGCAAACCTATGCAGCACGCTTGCAGATGCAACAAATACCCAGAATGCTGTTACCTTCCCACCAAAGAAGTACCTATTTATCCACTTGCAATTTCTTGCTTTCGAACTGCTAGGTTGGCAGGAGTAGGAACAGAGACAGGAGCTCATTCTGTTGTATAGCACTCAGGTCTCAAACTGCTGACCTGCCAACCTTGGAAAGAAGAACAGAATTGGGAGACTCCACTGGTTGGACTCCACCATGGGTTGCTTTAGACCAGGGGTTCGCAACCTGCAGCCCACAGGTCAGCCCTGGCCTGTCATGACAAAACTAACAGAAGACACGCGTGGCAGTCGTTTAGTTGCCGCACACCTTGCCAGCTCCGCCCCAAGACACAGGCATGGTTCGAGGAAGCCGGGGGCGTGGCTAGCCAACCCCCATATAAGGGGTGGCAACGGCTGCACTCCCTGGCAGTTCCTCACGATCCAGCTGGGCCAGGGCATGTGATTCGAAGATCGGGCGGTGGTTCCAGCCGCTTCTTGCAGCCGCCCGATAGCAGGGCCATTCAAGGGGGACAAAGCAAGGGTGGATTAGCTCTGGCTTTTTGTGAGGCTCACTACTTCCAAGCTGGTTAATTTGGGACCAGGCAAACCAGCGCAGACATAGGCGGCTCAAAAGCGCCAGTTGAGCACGGGGCAGATCCTGGTGCACCGGTGAGCTTGGTCCCAAATTGGTCCTAACTAGTGCAGGCTTATACTGCCCACACCTCTGCTTCTGGATTCGGCAAAGGTTAGCCTAGACCAGCAGAATCATCGCAGGCTTGCCGTTGCGAGCTTTAAGGCAGGTGACAGTTAGCCAGGGAAAGGGCTAACTGAAGCAACATTGTTTGGCAGTGTTCCGTAGCACATTTTGGCTGCCACCTATGTGGCACTTCTTTTGTCGCTCATGGCACCAAAAAAGAAGGTCACAATTACTGGCCCCACATCAGCCAGCGTTCTAGGCCAAAGGCACGGGCTGCTCCCGGGTCACATACATGGCCCACTTTGAGTCCGGCCCTCGACCCTCCACCAAGCCGGAGGGCTTGGGGTGGGTCACGGGTGCCGCAGCAACAACAATTGGCAGGAGGCATGGCCATGGGTGCTCGGGCACACTGCTTTGACCAGGGGGAGGCGACGACACCGATGGCCACTTTGCCCTGAGCCTAAAACTTACAAAGCCAGCCTCCTCTGCTGGGGGTCAACCCTATTGGCCCAGCAGCTTATGAGGTATGCTTTGCTGCCCTTGAACGGGCCTTGGGCCTGAGTCCAAAAGCTGGGTCCTCAGAGTCTATAGGCACTTTATTTGATGGGGCCAGTGTGTCCCAGCCTCTGGCATCGCTGGACTGGAGGCTGGCCTGCCTCGAGGTGGCCATGCTTGGCACACCTGAGAATGGCTTTGGAACTACCGGTGCTGGCCAGCCAGCACAGGCACCTGGTGCAGGTGCGGGCCATCACGGATTGCCAGGGGCAGAGCAGGCGATATCAATTACGATCACAAGCTCTGACGCCCCTGGCCGCCTGGAATCATCGGTGGGTGCAGCAGGTAAGGCGACAATGGGTGAGTATGGTGGACACTTCAACGCACCCATGTTGCCCAATGTCAACCAAACGTCAGCTCCTCTTTGGCCCTGGCCTATGCAGCCAGCGACAACTCATTTGGTTCAGCCTCCAATACGGGCTGCCACTCAGCCCGTGGTTTGGAGTGCACAATGTCCACCAGTGCTGCCCGGGGTCCCTAATGCTACTCCGGTGTTGCCTTATCCTGTCTGGCCTTATGGCACTAGCGTCAATGCCTACCACGCTGTGCCCACCTCAGCCTTGCCTACTGCGAGTGTTTCCCTTCCCCTTGGCAACCATCTGTTGCCGGCTACTAGGGATAAGATTTGGTGCAGGGAATATGTAGATTTGTTTAGTTTACTAAACAGGGAACCAACAAGAGAAGAGAAGGAGAAGGAGGACGACAAGGACAAGGAGTTGTCCTGCCATCACAAGCCACCATGCATGTGGGCTAATTGGCTGCTGGCCTATTTAATATATGCGGCGGTGTTGATTAGGGCTCATCCCGATTTGACACTTGCCCTCATACAGTATCTTGACATAATTTATCTGGCTTATGTAGATTTTCCGGGTCAGGCGTGGTTTGTGTATGACGAAGAATTTCGTATGCGGGCCGTGCTTCACCTGGAGATGCATTGGGATGAGCCCAACCAATTACTTTGGTTATTATATATGACCCCATCATGCCCGACCGTGGGAGACAGGTATCATTGTGGTCATGCCGTACAACAGACTGGCCCTGCACAATCACCCCGCCAGATGGCGGGGCAGGGGGTTCCAGCCCACCTGTTGTGTTGGAATTTTTCGTCCATGGCCGGCTGTTCCCGTAAACAGTGTAAGTACAAGCACGAATGTATGATTTGTTTGGGGCCGCATTCGGCCACTGTCTGTCCAAGGACAGGGGGAGCGAGATTGCAAGTGCGAGGTCAGCAGGGTGCAGGCTGCGCAAACACGGATTCAGGGTCATCTTCTAAAGGCACCCACCCCAATCAAAACTGAGGTACTTGAGCGGTGGCTACATGTCTACCTTAAAAGGGAAGATGCGGAGTATCTTTTGCAGGGATTTCTTGCGGGGTTTCGCATACCCTTTGTTGGTGTGCGGGCACCACAGGATGCTCCCAATTTGATATCATTAAGAGGGATGGAGGATTTGGCAAAGGAGAAAATATTCAAGGAAATAGAGTAGGGACGTGTCACGGGACCCTTTGACAATCCCCCTTTTACAAATTTGAAAGTATCGCCCCTGGGACTAGTTCCCAAGAAGGTCCCAGGTGATTATCGTTTGATCCACCATTTGTCCTACCCTGCAGGAGAGTCGGTCAACGATGCAATACCAGATGAACTTTGTTCTGTTCGGTATGCATCATTTGATCAGGCAGTTCGCATG
This sequence comes from Bradypodion ventrale, assembly GCA_035047345.1. NCBI lineage: Eukaryota > Metazoa > Chordata > Lepidosauria > Squamata > Chamaeleonidae > Bradypodion > Bradypodion ventrale. The sequence goes on from JAWDJE010000003.1 coordinate 175,073,191, forward strand.
GTTCATGCTTGTGGTCATGGGGCACTTATGGCAAAATGCGACATTAAGTCTGCATTTCGACTTCTACCTGTCCACCCAGATGACTTTGAACTCTTGGGTTTTCAGTTCCTGGGACAATATTTTGTGGACAAGGCCATGCCCTTTGGATCTTCTGTGTCATGCTCGGTTTTTGAGCATATCAGTACATTCTTACATTGGGCTTTTGTTCACTGCACTGGTGTGCGCACGGTGGTTCATTACCTAGACAATTTCTTGTTTGGGGCTTCCATGAGTTCTGGGGTGTGTGGACAACTGCTTGCCACATTTCAAGAGCTCATGACTGAATTGGGGGTGCCCTTAGCACCAGAGAAGACTGAGGGACCTGCGACTAATTTAGTTTTCCTGGGGATTGAGATTGATACAGTGGCCCAAACATCTAGGTTACCCATGGACAAAATAGCCTGCATTTCAAATGCTATTCAGGCCCTCCTGGTTAAGCACAAGGCTTCATTACAGGTTCTCCATAGGTACCTCAATTTTGCATGCAGGGTTGTGACACCTGGCAGGGCCTTTGCAAGGCACTTGTGTGATGCCATGATTGGTTTATCACGCAAATATCATAGGGTGAGAATCACAATGGGTATCAGGAACGACCTGCAAGTGTGGCTGGACTTTCTCTCAAAGTTCAATGGTGTGTCCTTTTGGCGGGCGGAGCATTTGAATCAGCCCATGTTTCAGGTGCAATCAGATGCATCAGGAGCGTTTGGCTATGGCATTTATTTTAATGGGCACTGGTCCTACGGCAAGTGGCTGGAGGCTTGGCAGTCAACGGCCTTGCTTCGTGACCTGACTTTCCTAGAATTCTTTCCAATTTTAGGTGCCTTGCTGCTGTGGGGGGAGACATGGGCAAACTCTGTAGTACACTTTTGGTGTGACAATGCAGCTGTTGTCCACATAGTCAATGCCCAGACATCATGTTCCCCGAGGGTAATGGCCCTAGTACATCACTTTGTGTCCTGTGCATTGCACCTCAACATACTTTTCAGGGCTAAACATGTACCAGGCATCAATAATGACATGGCTGACGCTTTATACCGATTACAGATAGAGCGTTTCAGGGCCCTGGCGCCCGAGGCCGATGAGCTGCCTTTAACACTCCCGGCCGAGATATGGCAGTTTGGCGGGGAGAAGTGAGATGGGCCATTGGGTTGTCACTGGCTAGCAGCACGAGTAAGGCATACTCACTCACGTACAGGGCCTTCGAGGTGTTTCGTCGTGATGCTTCGCTGCCATGCATTTGGCCTGTTATCGTGGGGCACCTGCTATTTGCCCGGTTCTTACTCTGTGTACATTCCTACCCATGCATGGTTTGGCACCTGGTCCCCTACTGTGTCACAAGGATGCTTTGCACTTAACCAGGTACCAGTTCTGGATGGTTATTGTGGTGGCCTTGACCAAACTAGGTCTAGATGGTGTGTGTTTTTGGACTCATTATTTTCGCATCGGTGCTGCATCGATAGCAGCCGCCAACGGCTACTCGGATGCTGCCATTAGGACAATGGGTATATGGGTGTCCAGGCATTTCCTCTCTTATGTACATCTTTTGTTGCAGTAGCACCCTGCTTGTTTGTCCTTCTTTCTTTTCTTCCAGCTCCTGCCTACGTGATGGCACCAGGATACACCGGACGTTTTGGGTGATCCTCGTGTTTGGGCCGGGACCGGTGGTCTGCGAACAGGGCAGTGGCTCTACGTCTGGATAACATTGGTTTGGGGACAGTAGTCCTCCATCACCTACTCCGGATACAGAAACACTATTTGTATCACGGAGATGGGGTGCATATTACAGCTAGAGGTACGGACCTCTTCCTGGCGGCTATCCAAATGGGCCTGTTGACCAAGTGTGTGGTCAAGGGGTGGTGGGGAGTCGGTGAACTCCTCCCCATGTGGCGCTTGCACTGCTAAGGAAAAATTACATGACCCATTTAATCTGGTATACACAGTTGGTTGGCCATAGGGAGGAAAGGTACAGCCAAGATTTGTGAATGGCCAACCAGCTTACAACTAAAACTATTGCTATGCTTAACCAGCAGGCAACTCCTCCAATATTTACAGGAGCCATTTCAATATCAGGTGCTAACTAGTAGCAGCCTGACTAGGGTCCACAACATGTTTCAGTAGAAACAGGTTGTGGACAGGGTCACAGTTTGTTGCAGTGGTAGCAAATTGTGATGTGCATTTAAGTTGGGTTCATAATTAGATTACTCCTTACCAGTGCTATTACGGCCCGTTTGGTTCTTGGCAGTAGCCAAGCAAAGTTAAATAAAGTTAATAAAGTGGCCCATTTTTCATCCAAATGAAGTGTCCGTGTCGTCATTGGGGAGTGGGTCTGGCAAAGAGAGCTCTTGGCATTACCTTGTGCTATGTGTGTTTCCAGATTTTTTTGGAGATGCTTTAGAACAGCTACTGAGCTTAAATGTGACTTCTGGTTTAAGTTTAATACTTTATTGTCAGTCAAAAGAGAAAAAAAGGTTCGGAGCACCATCCTAACTAATGAACCTTATATATTGCACTCTAGCATTTGACAGATAAAAGCTAGGAGGGCTAGCTCTCTATAATATGTTCATGTTTAAGCATAGCAGAAAACAGGCTGAGCAAACAGAAACTTTCTCATGATTTGTGTGAGTGCTGTGTAAGAAACCAGGAAAGGAGAATATGAACTCTCTAACCCCCTATGTTGCACATGGCTGGAAACTGAAGATAGGTTATAAAGGGACTTTTAGTTAATTACTGGAGCATCAAGAATTCATTTGATCTCTTGGCTGTGCAGTGTGACTCTGTTATTCTGTACTAATTTGATTCACACTGGTAACTGGTATGCTTGGGAAGAACCACAATCACTCTCCCTATCAAATATGTACATTTGGAAAATAGGGGTGCTTTGTAGTGTAGAATAAAACCAGGTAACTCAAAAATGCATTTTTACATCCCTTGAAATGATGTTCAAAAATTTAACATGACTGAATGTTCTATTTAAGTAAATTTCTCCTTCTGAATGTTGATTGGTAAGGCTAGGAGACTTTATTGGTAGTTGGGTGCACTTATTTGCACAATGTCCACCAGTGCAGATTCCAAGTTTAGTGTTAAAGCTGAAAAGGTGGGAATTGAGAAATAAGAACACTGCAAGCAAAAGGAAAATAGATTTTTTCATTTCCTGGTGCCTTTTTGGGTTTCAAATTCTTTCAGACAATATGAGCCAAGTCACAGTTAAATACAGACTTATGGTCAGTGGCCTATCTTTTAATGAGCTTTGTAGGCGCACCCCCCAAAGAAAGACTCAGACACCGGTATATGGATAAAGGCATCGGGCCACTTTTATTGAATAATGCCCTAGTCCGAATTATAACTTTCAATTGGTGTAATCATCCAATTGTAATTCTTTAAGGCAAGCAGGCCGCAGTAACACTGGTAAGGTTCCTCCCAAAATGCCAATGGCAATTGGCTACATGTAACTATTTGTATCAATTTGTTTGTTGACACAAACAAATTGTTGACGAGGGGTCAATAAACTATCTACTGACCCCACCCTATGACGTGTATCCGTTAAATATCAAGGTGATGCAGGCTGTGAAGCTCCTGCCATCACCTCTTGCCTGGTTCGCCCTTGACTGGCCAAACCTATTTCCCCTGTACCTGTCTATGTGTTGGCCAGTCAATTGTGAACCTGCCGGATACCTATGGGTCATAAATCTTTACCTTACCAGTGCTACCCGCCACACGGGGAGGCGTCCATGATGACTCACGCCCCCCCCCCCCGACCGTCAGCTCGGTCACCAGGCCTGCTTGCATATCCTCAAGAAAGAGGTTCATACCTCTGGCCAACAAGTGGACCCCATCTCCTGCATAGAGATTGTAATCCTGCAAGCCTATCCTAGGATGCCGAATGGCTGTCCCCAAGCCCTTGTCTGCAAGGAACCGGGCTACAGCCCTGTTCACCGACCGGCGAGCGCGGTCAAGGGCACGGAGGTCAATGCCTCCCCTGTAAGTCTGTCGCGGCACAATGTCCGACCATAGCAGCCACGTGGACGGCCATACATAATGTAGATAGGCTAGGTCACTGCAAATCGTGAAGTTTAAAGAGAGGCCAGTGACCTGTGTGAGATCATTGCCATCGAGGTGCAGGACAAGGACATCAGGCGGTCCAGCATCCCTGATGGAAAACAGGAATGGCAACAGTTCCCGCCATCTCATGCCGCGCTTACCGTACCATCGCATACGTGTGGCTGCACGTAGCCCGAGATGGGGTCCCCACTCTGTCGCCGCAGCATACTATGCTGCCCAGTGCACGTAACTGTGGCCCACCAGCCATACTGCCACCGGTGTGCGTGGACACACAGGGTCTGTAAAAGAAGAAAAAGGAACAATGACATAACTGGTACTCATGCATGGAGGGGGCGTACATATAATGCAAAGCGCATGGATCCCCATCTGCCCATCCGGCGTATATCAGCCTCAGAGTACCCAAACGCAGCCACAGTGGATGCAGCGCCTATCCTAAATGAATGGGTGCCGTAACGAGCCCTAGGGAGGCCAACACTGTGAAGTGCCGTACCGGTCACCTTCCAAAACTGGAATTAAGTAAGGGGAGACCTATCCTGGTGGCAGAAAAATGGGCCAGGGTGCGTACCACGCACTGCCAAAAACTCATGTAGAGCACCAACCGGACAGATGTCTTCAATGGAACATCTTAGCAGTCTGACTCCACTGCCTACGCCATGCTGATCAACCTATGAGGACCGTATCCTCAACTGAGCCCACTCGTGTGTAACATAGACATCGTCGAGTTCCAGTGCCCTACGAGATGCATCCGCCTTAGACAATGGTACCAACTCACTGATGCGGAGCGCTCCAAAGAAGGCTATGGTGGTAGCTGCATGAAAAAGAGCCACCTCGTACCTATCATAACATAAGTTATGCCAGCCTCGTGCAAGGTGGGTAAGAACATCTGGTGAAATCGGGTGACGTGTGTCCGGGCGGCGGCCACGTTCACGTGTCCACCCTTCCAAAACATGACGTATACGGAAGTCATTCACGCAGTCAGTGAAGCCCCGTGCCTTGGCCATAAATGCCAGTGCCGAAAGCCTAGAGGCTATAGTACGGGGAGCCAACCCCTGACCGTGAAGATAAACCATATATTGTAAAATCTGGTCTACTGGTATTGGCCATGCTTCAGGTAACTGTAGTCGCCCACAAAAGGCTCTAAATTGTATGAAAGCATGTTGGTACGCCTTATGCGTGCGAGGTGCCAAGGACATGCCGATCACCCGGTTCACCTCTCCTCGCCAAATGTCCAAATCTCGGCCGGGAGTGGAGAGGGAAATTCCTCTTCTTCTGGAGCCAAGGCACGGAACCGGGAGATCTGCAGGCGGGATAAAGCATCGGCAATATCATTATTAATGCCTGGCACATGTCTGGCCCTGAACAGCACATTGAGGCGTAGGGTTCTCAAAACAAATTGACGAACTAATGCCATGACCCTAGGGGATTTGGACGTCTGGGCGTTAACAATGTGCACCACTGCCGCATTGTCACACCAAAAATGGACCACTGAATTGGCCCACTTATCGCCCCATAGCATTAGTGCCCCCAAAATGGGAAAAAATTCCAGGAAAGTAAGATCGCGTAGGCGATCCGTGCCCTGCCACGCGTGAGGCCATCGGTCATATGCCCACTGCCTCTCAAAATAAATCCCATAACCCAGAGAGCCGGAGGCATCAGACTGTACTTGAAATTTAGGGTAGACCATAAGGTCTGATCTCCAAAAAGAGACCCCATTGAAATCCTGGAGGAATGTGAGCCAAACCGAAAGGTCTGCCCGTATACCCCTGGTCAGGGGGTGGCGTTTTAATAGGCCAGCCATGGCGTCACACAGACGCCTGGCAAAAGCTCTGACCGGGGTCACCACCCTGCAGGCAAAATTGAGGTGGCCATGAAGGACCTGTAGCTCACGAAGAGACACTTTACGCTTGGCAATCAGTGCCAGAATCGCCGCGGAGATCCGAGTAACCTTATCCATGGGTAACCTGGATGCCTGTGCGACAGTGTCAATTTCGATACCTAAAAAGGTGACCGTGGTGGCTGGGCCCTCAGTCTTTTCAGGCGCTAAGGCGACACCCAGTTCCCGTATAAGCGGCTGAAATGTATTAAGGAGATGCGTACACGTATCCGAGCCCTGTTCACCCCCGAACAAAAAGTCATCGAGGTAGTGGGCTACAGACCGGGACCCTGACCTGCGAACAAAGGCCCATTGAAGGAAAGTGCTAAAGCATTCAAATGCTGAACATGAAATAGAACAGCCAAAAGGCATGGCCTTATCTACGTAGAACCTTCCTCGGAAACGAAAACCCAACAGCTCAAAGTCAGTTGGGTGCACTGGCAGTAATCGGAATGCCGATTTGATATCGCACTTAGCCAGGAGCGCCCCGGGACCCCAGGAGCATACCATCTGTAGGGCCTGATCAAATGATGTATACCTGACCGAGCAAAGGTCATCAGGAATCGCATCATTGACCGAGGAACCCGCAGGGTAAGATAGATGGTGAATCAAACGAAATTCACCTGGGGTCTTTTTTGAGACTAGCCCCAGAGGAGAGACCTTCAAGTTAGGGAATGGTGGTTCAGTAAAGGGCCCAGGAACTCTCATAGCATTCACTTCCTTAGCTATGCTTTGTGCAGTGACCTCCTCATTATCCTTCAGAGAAAGTAAGTTCGGGGCATCCTGCGGTCCCCGAACACCCCTAAATGGTATACGAAAACCAAACTGGAAACCTTCTAACAGGTACCTCGCATCATCCCGTCTAGGATAAGCGGAAAGCCATCGATCCAGCATAGGGATATTAATTGGGGAGGGGGCCTTTTGCGTGGCCAGCACCGTCAGAGGGAGCTCTGACCGCCCCCTGCCCACCCCTACCTCTGCCTCGTGACTCACCAGCCCGCGGGCATGCGGAGGCGGCGTGAGGGCCAGAGCAAGAGGGACACTCATGTCGGAAACAACACTGACGCTTGTTGCAAACGCCGCTAGCTGAAAAGCTCCATCACAGCAGGCATAACATAAGAACATAAGAACATAAGAACATAAGAACAGCCTTGCTGGAACAGGCCACAGCCCATCCAGTCCAGCATTCTGTCTCACACAGTGGCTCACCATTTCCTTCAGGGTATTCCCAAGGAGATGCCTTCACCTGCTTAGGATTCCCTGGAAATGGCATTGAGAGATATCCTGCCTATCTCTCCAACCCGGAGGTTGTCCTTAGGTAGCCATAATTATAGCCATTGATACACTTGTCCTCCATGAACTTGTCTAATCCTTTCTTAAAGCTGTCAAGACTGACAGCTGTCACCATTTCTTCTGGCAGGGAGTTCCATAGACCAGTAATCCTCTGGGTGAAAAAGTACTTTCTCTTATTTGTTTGAGAACTAGTACCCAAAAGTTTCATCGAGTGCCCCCTAGTTCTAGTGTTGTGCGATAGGGAAAACAGTTTTTCCTTATCTACTTTGTCTACACTGTGCATGATTTTATAAACTTCAATCAGGTCACCTCTTAGACGCCGTCGTTCAAGAGTGAAAAGGCCCAACCGTTGCAGCCTCAGATGGTAAGGAAGGTGTTCCAGTCCCCTAATCATTCTGGTTACCCTCCTCTGTACTTTCTCCAACTCCATAATATCCTTCTGGAGGTATGGCAACCAGAACTGTACACAGTATTCCAGATGGGGCCTCACCATAGATTTATAAAGAGGCAAAATGACACTTGCTGACTTATTTTCTATACCCTTCCTAATGATCCCTAACATTGAGTTTGCTTTTTTCACTGCTGAGGCACACTGGGTTGACATCTTCATTGAGCTGTCCACTAGGACACCAAGGTCCCTTTCCTGGTTTGTCGCAGAAAGTTCAGACCCCATCAGTTTATAAATGTAATTGGGGTTTTTTGCCCCAACATGCATCACTCTGCACTTACTGATGTTGAAGCTCATTTGCCTCTGTTTTGCCCACTCCCCCAGTGTCAAGAGATCCCTCTGGAGCTCTTCACAATCTCTCACAGTTTTCACTACCCTGTATAATTTAGTGTCGTCAGCAAATTTGGCTACCTTGCTTTTTACTCCTACCTCTAGATCATTTATGAAGAGGTTGAAAAGCAGGGGTCCCAGTACTGAACCTTGGGGGACCCCACTCTTTACTTCCCTCCACTTGGAGAAGTGTCCATTTAGTGCTACCCTCTGTTTCCTGTCCCTTAGCCAGTTGCTGATCCAGGACAAGACCTGTCCCTTTATTCCATGACTGGTAGGTTTATTCAAGAGCCTTTGGTGTGGGACCTTGTCAAAAGCCTTCTGAAAGTCCAGATAAACAATGTCAACTGGATCCCCCTTATCCACATGCTTGTTGACACTCTCAAAAAATTCCAACAGATTAGTGAGGCATGATTTGCCCTTGTAAAAGCCATGTTGGCTCTCCTTTAGCAGCGCCTTCTCTTCTATGTGCCTATTAATTCTATCTTTGAGGATGGTTTCCATCACTTTACCTGGGACACATGTCAAACTGACAGGTCGGTAATTTCCTGGATCACCCCTGGATCCTTTTTTGAAAATTGGTGTTACATTCGCTACCTTCCAGTCATCAGGCACAAAGCCTGATTTGAGGGAAATATTATATATTTTGGCTAGGAGATCAGCAATTTTGTCTTTAAGTTCCCTGAGAACTCGTGGATGGATGCCGTCTGGTCCTGGTGATTTGTTAGTGTTTAGCTTAACAAGACATGCAAGGACCTCCTCCCTGGTTATTTCTATCTTGCTTAATTCTTCGGTTTCCCTCCCTACGAAGATAGGCTCTGTTTTGGGCATGTGGTCTCTGTCTTCTTCAGTGAATACTGAAGCAAAGAATTCATTGAGTCTCTCTGCAATCTCTGTTTCCTCTTTAATAACCCCTTGCCTTCCATTGTCATCTAATGGTCCAATGGCCTTCCTAGTTGGGTTCTTACTTCTAATGTACTTAAAGAAGTCTTTGTTATTTCTCTGAGTATTTTTAGCTATACGCCCCTCAAAGTCTTGCTTTGCTTTCCTGATTGTTGCATTGCATTTGTTCTGCCAGAATTTATGTTTCTGCCTGCTGTCCTCATTTGGACAAGCCTTCCATCATCTAAATGAGCTTTTCTTGCTCTTGATCACTTCCCGAACAGCTCCTGTAAGCCACATCGGAGTCCTCTTGGACCTGGCAGTGCCCTTTTTCCTTTTGAGTATGCATTCCAATTGGGCCTCTGTTATTGTTTTTGTAAACAACCTTCATGCCTCTTGGAGTGTTTGGAATCTCTCAATTTTCCCTTTCAGTTTCTTTTTTACTAGTTTCCTCATCTTTGGGAAATTTCCTTTTTGAAAATTTAAGGTCTCTGTGTTTGATTTTATCAATGACTTGCGGTCTATGATCAAGTTAAACATAATTGAGTTGTGGTCACTGTTTCCTATTGGATCAGTCACATTAACATCTTGCACCAGATCCTGAGTATTACTCAGGATCAAGTCAAGGATTCTTGTACCTCTCATTAGGTCTTCAACCATCTGTCCCAGGGAACAATCATTTAGCATATCTAGGAACTTTATCTCTTTATCATGTGCTGAACAATAGTTCTCCCAGTCTATGTGAGGGTAATTGAAGTCCCCCATTATAACCAGGCTTCCCTTCTTGGATGCCTCCTTTACAACATTCTCCAACTGCCAGTCTCCCTCAAGAGTTTGGGTCGGAGGCCGATAGTATATGCCTACTGTTAGACCATCCTTGTGGCCTGGTACTCTTACCCACAGAGCTTCTAATGGTGACTCTAAATCACCTAGATATTCCAATTCATACGATTTTATCACTTCTTTGACATACAAGGCTACACCACCTCCTGTTTGCCCCTTCCTATCCTTCCTGTACAGTTTGTAGCCTGGGATAACTGTATCCCATTGTTTATCATCTGGCTGGTGGGGATCCTGTGTCGCAGCAGCCTGCTGCACGGCATGGCCGCAATGGTACCTATCACCAGGCACCGGCCACGTGGGAGTCATATACAAGAGCCACAATTGCTGGCAGGGCTCATCCCACCTCATCTCAGGATGTAGGGCCACTCTCATCCTGAATTCTTCGTCGTAAGCCAACCACGATGGGCCAGGAAAATCAACCATCGCCCTATAAATATTGTCGAGGTATTGCACCATCGGAATGGCCAAATCAGGCCGGGCAGTCAGGTATACCGCCATATATATGAGGTATGCCGGCAACCAGTTGGCCCAGGTGTGCGGTGGCTTACGACGATGGGACAACTCCTAGTCCCTGTCATCCTGTCCCTCCCTCTCTTCCTTGATGGGCTCACGATTCAAGAGGGAGAAAATATCAACATACTCCCCTCGCCAAATCTTTTCCCTCGTGGCCTGTGATAGATGATCACCCAGGGGCAAGGAATAACCAGCCGTCGGCAGAGCCATCATCGGCACATTCTGGATGGAGGGTATGCGCAGCGGGCCCTGAATAGCCCCTGTAACACCTGGCATACCCACAAGGGCGGACACCCCTGCCCTAACCGGGGGGCATTTGGCAACCATGAGTTAACAGGGCAGTGCGGATACAACTGCCCACCCACAGTAACCTGCCTCGGCCATGGCCACTGCACCCCATCCCCCAGTATGACAGGACAGTGTCACTGGTGCACTCAATTGAACTGGATACTCACTAGTGGCACCCCCATGAGCCGCCCCCACTCGGGGTTCTGGCCCATGGCGGGTGTCGGAGCTCGCGACAGGCCTCGAGCTCTGGGGCCACACCTGACCGGTCCCCACCGGCAAATCCGATCGTGTGGGGAGCTGCAAGGTGCCAGCTTGGGCTGGCCTGATGGCCTTGAGCAGCTCGACCCTGTTGATGGCCCGCTGGAGAGGCACGGCCGACGTGTTGGCTGGGATCGGCGAAAGGGCCGTAATTGAAGCGGTGGCCAAGCCCCCATCAGAAGGCTGTGGGGCAATGCCCATTGATGCCTCTAGCACTGAAATGCGTGCAAGAAGGACATCAACGGTGTCCGAGCCCCCTGTATAAGGTGGGCCGGACGTGTCGGATGGCCCACTGGGCTGTTGCTGAAGGGGAAACCCGAATGGGGATCCCGGGCCCGAATAGGGCCATGCCCAAAATTCCAGCCCGTGGGGAGCCGGAGGAATGGTGGGGTGGAAACCCACACCAGGCCCACATGGGCCACCCTTTCCCGGGCCATGAAAAGGCCCTCCAGGGGCAGGGATCCCCGAGGGGCCAGCCTGTGCCAGCCCCGCCTGGAAGCTTGTGGCAGGCTGACAGGCTGAAGCCTGGTCAGCGACATTGGCGGCATTGGGCAAAGCCATCCCACTGCCCTGCTGCGGGGGTGCCACCTGAGCTCTCCGACCCAATGGCTGCCCCCTGGAGGAAGAGGGGGTAGGCAAAGCCCTCCCCCGCAGGCGTGGCTTGGCAGCCGGAGCCTTGCGCTTGGGAGCCATGTCACCCAAGCCAAAGATAAGCTGCCCCCAAATTGATCCCTGGCCAGGGATCTGAATCACGATCCTGTGCCCTGAGTACCGCAGTAGCAAAGAGCAAAGGAACTCCGATTGGAAAGCTAAAGGTAAGCGAAGCGCAGAGAAAAACGCGGTGGAGCAAACTTCTCCGCTCTGTCGCCTTCTAAAATGGCAGCTCGGCTACCTTGTGGCCACCCCTTTTACAGAGGAGTGGCCATGCCTCCTAACTATCCGGATGTCTGAGTCCGGTTGGGGGGGGCCCGCAAAGAGCGCAGCGGCCATTTTGGCGCCGCGCTTTCAATTTTCTCATACTTTTGGATCAAATGCTGAGCAATGTAGGAACAAAATCACTGTTTATGAAAGACAGGTAAAACATTTTCAAGAGGTGGGAAAGAGCCAATCTCTTCTGTATCCTGATCTTGAGTTGCTTGTGGTATTTTTGAACAAGTACTAGGATGTAAAAATGTGTTCAGTATCATACATGCAGCCAGTGCTTTTCCTTTATCTAGTCTACCACCACTTCCACACACAGAGAGCTAAGATGTGTATAGCTTTCCTTGATTATAAAGAAACAATGCTGGCTGGTGATGCCTTACTCAAAATCACACAACTCCTTCAATTGCTTCACTTTTGCATTAGACAAATAATGACCAGTAGCATTATGTGGGCCAGTGTCAAGGAACTGATACAAAATCTCTATTATACTTTTCCTTGACTCTGCAGAAAGACTAGAACTGTTAAAGAACATTGCCTACAGCACCTGCCTCACAAAGTCATTTTTGGGGAATACTATTTCCTCTAAAATTCCCTTTTTGCTACACAGTAGACATACAGAGACCCACAGATGAAAATAGTTACAAGTCTCCCAGAATCCACTCCTTCCACATTTCCTGGCACCAAAGTCTCAATAACACATTCTTAGTTTTGTAGGAGAAAGAGCAAAGAAGACTTTCTGTACTTCCATTTACATGGAATTACATACATGTGCATGCTGCTTTTTTCTTTTCATGCATGCTAGATGTCAAAAGGGTAAAATTGGCTCTTCTTCTGTACTGCCGAACAGAGAGCCATTTATTATAGTGTCAAGGCAGGCATAAATCCTTATCTAGAGGTTTGTCTGCTTTTTCTTTGCAGACAGTGTTTTGAGCTGTGCTGACCCCTCTTTGTCCAGAGATTTGTGGCGATGCGGGACTTATTGGAATGTCCAGTATTCCCAAACAACTATTTTATGCCTCCTCCCTTTTTATGACACTTTCAGAGTCCAGCTAACCAGGGGTTTAGATAAAAATTACCTCAACAGGAAGAGACTCTGTCAAAACCTGATAAAGCTCCTTTTTGCACAGAACAGAACAGAACTTTTAATGCAGTCTTTTTCTTCTCTCTGGAATTCACTCCTCCTGACAAAGACCTAATTTATGGCCTCCCTCTCTCTTGGTTTTGGCGTGCTGGATTCTAAGGCTTCTCCTCTTTAAGGTTTGAGGAGAAAAAAATACGCTACTACAATTCTTCAAATATAGCAGCTTTTTATTGGTACAAAAATAATGTAAAATAGCATACGGATAAAAGCAGTTCCAATAGAAACATAAAATAATAGAAATGGCTAAGCTAGCTAAATAGGTAAAAAGTTAGGCCCCGATTAGCCCCCATTAAACATTAGACTGGTCATCTAACATTTACCGTATTTATTCGAGTATAACGCGCACTCGTGTATAACGCACACCCCTAATTTTCCATGAAACCTCGGTATAAAATTTTGTTATATCGGTGAAAAAGAGCACGCCTTAAAATATTGAGGGAGGGGGGGATAATCAGACCCACCTGTTGCAGAAAATGCAATCCGAAACGAGCACTTCCGACCCCCAGGAGCCTCGCTCGAACTGCGAGCTACCTCCGGGCCACGCCTCGTCTCCCGCGCCACCCAATCAGATCCCGTCAATTTCTTCAAAGCCACCCCCCCGCCTCCCCTTCACCCGCCGCAGCAATAGACAGCCGACCCAATTCTAAAAAGGAAGTAAAAGAGGCTCGTTTATAACGCGCACCCAGTCCTCGTGTATAACGCGCACCCAAACTTTGATTTCTTTTTTTGGTATAAAATTTTGCGCGTTATACACGAATAAATACGGTAAGCATATTGAAAAAGAAAATGGGCAGAGTCACCCCAGGCTGTGGGATGTCTGCTGCTGAGAAGCTAATTTTCCCAGTTTTTATACATTTTTCCCCTTCACACCTCCCCTTTCTCATATGTGAAAATTCCCCAAATATGACATGAGGAGACAAATTGGCTGGACACTTGGACATCCAGCTGTGTTATGCACCTGCATATTATGTGAGATGGTTATCTTACATTCCATCTTGATATCTTCATGTGATAGATCAAACTGTCAGATTCCCAGACTAATTTCCTTGGGACTGGTGTCGGTGAGACCATGGGAGTGTGGGGTTCTAACTGACACCTGGGCATGCAACAATTTTATAATTGGCATTACCTCATAAGCATTAATTGACTTAAGATTCTTCGCCCTGAGTCGGCCTGTGCTGAATAGGGTGGGGTATAAATCGAATAAACTAACTAACTAACTAACTTCTACTTCACACAGAAATAAATGAAAATTAATGGCATCCTTCGAATTCCCATTACACTAGAAAACAAACAAACAAATGAACAGCAACAAACAACTAAAACCAGCTGACAAAGAGAGGGAATATTTAACAGGGAAATAACAAAGAACAGAGAGAGGCAGTGCTCTCTTTGAATTGAGACACATGAAGGAATGATTGGTTAGTGCTGGATAGATAGACCCTAGCCCAGAAAACTCCCTTCTAGTCATTCCAATTGTGTGAGGCTGTTAAAAAAACTCCCAACATTGATAGTATCAAAAGCCACTTGGAGATCTAATAGAAATAACACAGGTCACAGAAATCCAATGCCCATTCCAGATCATCAGCATCCTCCAAGGTTGTCTACAATTTCTCTGCCACAATTCTTTCAAGGACCTTCCCCCCAAATGGAGCATTTGTGATCAGAGAAAACTTGCTAAGTAAGTACAATGGCCTTCTTAACAATTGGCCAAAACCCAGTCTCTTTCAAGACAGAAATTTATCTCCCCTGCCTGCAAAGATGCATTAACACATCTAGATGACCCTTCCACAACTACTTTTAACCAGGATTATTTTTTTTTGCTTTCACATGAAAATACAAATAATTAATCTATGTCTTGAGGCTACAAAACTGATCGTTTATATAAAATTTTGCTAGACTCAGCTTGGTGACATCAGTTTGAAGCGAGTTAAGGTTCTGCTAGTGTTGGTTATTTTATCCTCAATGTTTAGAATAAATCGCAGTTGACTTCTAGAAAGGCTAAAATTGTGTATGCTTTTCAGGCTTTTGTGACAACAGGGTTATATCACCTCATTTGGACCTGTCTCTCTTTCCTATGGCAAAACCCAAAATTTATAGAGTATCTTGCACAGCCAATGACAACTTGAAACTTCATGGTTGCTTTTTGAAACTTTAAATCCTTAGTTCACATTCCAGAAGCCTCAGCTTGAATGCTGAATTACACTGTGTTCCCTGCCTTGCTAAGCATGAAATTGCTTCAGTCAGCTCAGTATGTTAAACTGTTGAACATATTAGCAACATGCCAGATCTGTGTTTATTTAGCACAATATGAATTTCAGACACTCTCAATGACTGCTACAACATACTCCTGGAGAGAGATGAAAGTCTTATGAAGCTACACCACCACCACCATCACCTCAATCCTTCAGTTTATGTTTTTCATACAAAAGACCACATTGTCCTTATAAACATATTGGCTTCATGATTGTGTCCAAATGGTTCAGCTTGGGGTTGCTTTTTCAGCCTCATGGATCCAAAGTTCAGTGTTCCATGATGTTTCTGTTAAACATCTATATGAAAACTTTGGGGGAGGTAATCCAGATATTTGAAGTTCACTCTTATCAGTATGCTGGTGACACACAGGTCTGTCTCTTCCTTGTATAATCAGCAGTGGATGCTGTCCAGGTTCTAGATAATGGACTGGACAAGGGCTAACAATTTGAAATTTAATCTGGACTAGATGGAGATCTTATTGTTGGGAGGTCCATCTGATAGATTGGAGCAAATCTGGATGGGGCTGCACTTCTCCTAGGCCCAGTTATATCTACAGAGAAGCAAATATCAGTCATGGCCAGGTCTGCCTTTTTTCCCATCTCTGGCAGATTGCCCAGTTATTCCTCTACCTGTATAAGAAGTCTCTGACAATAGTAGTTCACATATTGGTAACCTCAAAAAATGATTACTGCAATGCTCACCACATGGGGCTGTCCTTGAAAACAGTATAAAACTTCAACAGATCCAGAATGTGTTGGCACAGTTAGGCTTGTAAATTCAACCATACTTCCCCAATCGTGGCCCACCTACACAGGCTTTCTGTATGATTCCATGCCCAATTCAAGGTGGTTGTTTTGACATACAAAATTCTAACTGGTTTCGAACCTTGATACTTGTCAGAGCATCTCTTCCAAAAGACATTTATCTGTGTCACTGATTCCTCTAAGATATCGCTGTTACAGGTGGCTAAACTGAAAGAGGTGCAGAAAGTGTCAACAAGCAGCTGGATCTTCTCAGTGGCTTCCTCAACGTTATGAAACTCAATTCTTTTAGAAGTTCACCAAGCCCCTTTGCAGGCGCACCCCCCAATAAAGGACTCAGACACTGGTGAAAGTGGATAACGGCATTGGGCCACATTTATTGATTCATGCCCTAGTCCAAATTATAAATTTCTATTGGTATTTGACCAATTATAATTATTAAGGCAAGCAGGCCGAAGTAACACTGGTAAGGTGCCACCCAAAATTGCCAACGGCAATTGTTACAATGTATCTATTTGTATCAATTTGTTTGTTGACAACAAACAAATTGTTGACCATAGTCAATATCTAACTAATGAACCCACCCTCTGACGCGTATCCGTAAAATCACGGGGTGATGCATGCTGTCTAGCTGTAGCCATCACCCCGTCGCCTGGTTCGTCGTTGACCGGATAACGTTTAACCAACTTATGCCTGTCTAGTGTTGTCCAGTCAATTGCGAACCTGCCGGATACCTGTGGGTCATAAATGTTTACCTTACCAGTGCTACCCGCCCATGTGACCAAAGTCAACAGCAGCAACAGAAACCCCTATATCAAACCATAGCAACAGTGTGGGATGGGTGAAAAAGCCAGGACCCGAGAGCCAATTGTGAGTCCCAGCCAAAAATTCCCACCCGGCCCCGAAGTGACCAAAATATCACACTGTTAACTAGGGAGGGGGTGGAGGGGAAAAACTTATCCGCTCCGTCGCTTCGCAAAATGGCAGCTCGGCTGCCTCGTGGCCACCCCTTTTATAAGGGTGCTGGCCACGCCCCTAACTACCCGGATGCCTTCGTCTGGTGGGGGGCCCCCGCAAAGAGCGTGGCGGCCATTTTGGCGCTGCGCTTGCATTGCAGGCGCACCCCCCAATAAAGGACTCAGACACTGGTGAAAGTGGATAACGGCATTGGGCCACATTTATTGATTCATGCCCTAGTCCGAATTATAAATTTCTATTGGTATTTGACCAATTATAATTCTTAAGACAAGCAGGCCGAAGTAACACTGGTAAGGTGCCACCCAAAATTGCCAACGGCAATTGTTACAATGTATCTATTTGTATCAATTTGTTTGTTGACAACAAACAAATTTTTGACCGTAGTCAATATCTAACTAGTGACCCCACACTCTGACGCGTATCCGTAAAATCACGGGGTGATGCATGCTGTCTAGCTGTAGCCATCACCCCGTCGCCTGGTTCGTCGTTGACCGGACAATGTTTAACCAACTTATGCCTGTCTAGTGTTGTCCAGTCAATTGTGAACCTGCCGGATACCTGTGGGTCATAAATGTTTACCTTACCAGTGCTACCCGCCACACGGGGAGGCTTCCCAAAAGGCTCACCGCCCCCCCCCAAGACCGTCAGCTCGGTCAACAGGCCTGCTCGCCAGTCCACTAACAAGAGGTCCATACCTCCCTGTGACAGATGGGCCCCATCCCCTGAGTAAAGCTCACAATTTTGCAGACTGATGGTGGGGAGGCGAATGACGCGTCGCCCACCCTTGTCGAAAAGGAACCGGGCAATAGCCCTGTTCATGGAGCGTCAGCCCGGTCAAGAGCCACGAGGCCGAACGCTCCCCTGTAAGCGTACCGCGGTATCATGTCCGACCAATTGAGGGTTCTGGCAGGCCACACATAAAGTGAGTAGGCCAGGTCACTGCAAATCGCAAGCTTCCGCGATAGGCCAGTGACCTGTCCCAAGCCATTGCCCCCAAGGTACATAACCAGGACATCAGGCGAGTCAGCATCCCTGATGTAGAAAAGGAATGGCAACAGTTCCCGCCATAACATGCCGTGCTTACCATACCACCTGAGACGTGCGGATGCACCCAGTCCCAGTCGAGGTCCCCACTCTGTCGCCGCAGCGTAACGCGCTGCCCTGTGCACGTGGCTATGGCCCACCAGCCATACTGTCACCGGTGTAATACGACACCCAGGGTCTGTCAAGGAAAAAGGGGGGGGAGAAACAGTGCAGTGACTAAACTGGTACTCACGGTTGAAGAGGGCGAACACAAAACTGAAAACATTGTGATCCCCAGCCTCCCATGCGGCGTATTTCAGCCCCGGAGTACCCAAAAACAGCTGCAGTAGAAGCCGCCCCTATCCTGAATGAATGGGTGCCGCAACGAGCCCCAGGGAGGCCAACACTGGCTAGTGCCTTCCCGGTCACCCTCCAAAATTGAAATTTAGTAAGGGAAGACCCACCTTGGTGACAGAAAAACGGGCCATGGTGCGTGCCACGCAGTGCAAGGAACTCCTGTAGGGCACCAACCGGACAGATGTCTGCCAAGGAACATCGTAGCAGTCTCACTCCACTGCCTACGCCATGCTGATCCGTTTTAGAGGAGCGTATCCTCAACTGAGCCCAATCATTGCAAACACAGACATCGTCGAGTTCCAGTGCCCTACGACTTGCATCCGCCTTAGACAGCATCACAAGCTCGCTGATGCGGAGCGCTCCAAAAAAGGCCACCGTTGTAGCCGCATGAAACAGGGCTGCCTCATACCTATCAAAACATAGGTCCTGCCAGCCCCGTGCCAGTTGGGTAAGAACCCCTGGGGAATTTTGGTGGCGGTCATCCGGGCTACGCCCACGCTCCCGCACCCACCCCTCCAAAACGTGTCTCACAGGGAAGTCAGGGGTACCGTCCGCATGACCGCCTACTTTGGCCATAAAAGCCAGCGCTGACAGCCTGGATGCTATGGTGCGAGGTGCGAGGCCCTGGGCATGTAGGTAAACCATGAATCGAAGGATGTGGGCCACTGGGATCGGTCAGGTGTCTGGCAGCCAAAATTGGGCACAGAATGCTTGGAAAGAAATGAATGCGTGGTGATACGCCTCACGCGTGCGTGGCGTCAGCGACATGCCGATCGCCCGGTTCACCTCTCCTCGCCAAGGGTCCATATCTCGTCCTGGAGTGGCGAGGGAAATTCCTCCGCATCCTGGGCCAAGGCGCGGAACCGGGAGATCTGCAGGCGGGACAAAGCGCCAGCGATATCATTATTGACACCCGGGACATGCCTGGCCCTGAACAGCACATTGAGGCGCAGGCTGCGCAATACAAACTGGCGCACCAGGTCCATGACCCTGGGTGTTTCAGAAGTCTGTGAGTTGACAATGTGGACAACGGCTGCATTGTCACACCAGAAATGAACCACTGAGTTGGCCCACTCTGCACCCCATAGCATCAAAGCCCCCAGGATGGGGGAAAAATTCCAGATACGCAAGATCTCACAGGCGACCCATGCCCGACCAGGCTGGCGGCCACCCACCATAGGCCCACTTCCCATTGAAGTACATCCCATAACCCAGGGATCCAGAGGCATCGGACTGTATCTGGAAACGAGGTGAAGCCAGAAGGTCGGACCTCCAAAATGACATCCCATTGAACTCCCTCAGGAACTGGAGCCAGATAAGCATATCTGCCCTGATACCCCGGGTCAGTCTCGCCCTATGGTGGGGCCTGGATAAGCCTGTCATGGCGTCGCACAAGCGCCGAGCAAACGCCCTGCCCGGTGCGACTACCCTGCAAGCGAAATTGAGGTGACCATGTAGCACCTGCAGTCCCCGCAGGGATGCCTTGCGTTGAGCAAGCAAGTCCGAGATGAGGGCCACTATCCTTGACACCTCATCCCCCGGTAACCTAGAAGCCTGCACTACCGTGTCAATCTCCACCCCCAGGAAGACTTGCTGAGTAGATGGGCCCTCGGTCTTTTCGGGCGCTAAAGGGACACCAAGTTCCTCCATTAGCGTCTGAAATGTGTTGAGGAGACGTGTGCACGTGTCCCAGCCCCGTTCACCCCCGAACAAAAAGTCATCCAGGTAATGGGCTACAGACCGAGACCCTGACCTACGGACAAATGCCCACTGCACGAATGTACTAAAACGCTCGAAGGCCGAGCAGGATATGGAACAGCCGAAAGGCATGGCCTTATCGAAATAAAATGCACCCCGGAACTTGAAGCCCAGCAACTCAAAGTCACCCGGGTGGACCGGCAGGAGACGAAAAGTCGACTTAATGTCACACTTAGCGAACAGCGCACCCGGGCCACATGAGTGCACCATGCGCAGCGCTTGGTCATAGGATGCATACCCGACCGAGCAAAGGTCATCAGGGATAGCATCATTGACCGATCGGCCGGCTGGGTAGGACAAGTGATGAATCAGGCGGCACTCGCCCGGTGACTTCATGGGCACTAAGCCCAAGGGGGACACTTTAAGGTTGGGAAACGGGGGTGCAGGGAAAGGGCCAGCGACCCTGCCCGCATCAACCTCCTTAGTAATGCTGACAGCAGCCACCTCCTCCCTTCCCCAAGGGACAAAAGGTTGGGGGCGTCTTGGGGGGACCTATCCCCCATGAAAGGGAATACTAAACCCCAGTTGAAAACCCTGAAGCAGGTAAGCCGCGTCTGCCGTCCTCGGGTACAATGCGAGCCAACGCTCCAACATGTCGACATTAATTGGGGAGGGGGCCTTTCAGTGGACTGCTCCCTCTGCGGCAGTCTTGCCAGCCCCTTGTCCACCCCTACCTCTGCCCCGCATCCCTCCCGGCCTGGGGCAGGCGAAGGCAGCATGGGGGCCAGCACAAGAGGGACACTCATGCCTGTACCGGCAATTCTTCCTATTGCAGGAACCAGTGAACGAGAAGGCCGAGCACAGCAGGCGTGCTGGAACCCCCTGCCCCGCCACCTGGCGGGGTGTCTGTGCTGGGGCCGCTCGCTGGACTACATGTCCGCAATGGTATCTTTCCCCAGGCACAGGGCGTGTGGGGGTCATGTACAGAAGCCACAGCTTCTGGCAGGGCTCGTCCCACCTCATCTCTGGGTGCAGGGGAATTCGCATATGGAATTCTTCATCGTAAGCCAACCACGACGGGCCTGGGAAGTCAACCATCGCCCGGTAGATGGTGTCCAAATACTGGACCATCGGGAGTGCCAGATCCAGCCTGGCCCTGAGGTAAACCGCCAGGTATATGAGGCACGCTGGCAACCAGTTGGCCCACGTGCGTGGCGGCTTACGACGACGTGCCTGTTCCTTATCCTTCTCCTCCTGCCCCTCCCTCTCCTCCTTGGTGTGCTCTCTGTTAAGAAGGGAGAAGATGTCCACATACTCCCCACGCCAGATCTTTTCTTTGGTAGCCTGGGCCAGATGATCCCCAAGGGGCAAGGAATACCCCGCTGTCGGCAATGCCGACACCGGCACGGTGGGAACTGTGGCATTGTAAAAGGAGCCTGGACCAACCCCGTCACCCCTAACACGTTCCTGACTGAGTAGGAGGCACCACCTCAAACAGGGCCCTGGGTTGGAGGTGAAGTCGCCGGTCGGGGCGGCGGCGACTGAACCGTCGTGCCACCCGTGCGAGGGCACGGCCACTGAAATGCTCCCCCCAATGTAGGTAGATGTGTGGGTGCACTAGATTGAACCGCATACTCACATGCTGCACCCCCGAGGGCCACCCCCACCAGGGGTTCCGGCCCACTGGGGGCGTCGGAGCTCACGATCGCGACTGAGCTCGTCGATGGGCCCGATCAGCACCAGCCTGTTGAGTGGGGAGCTGCGAGGCAGTGGCCGACACCGGCCCACGCGCCTCGGGCAGCTCGACCCATCCCACCGCCTGCCGCTGCCCGGCAGACGAAGCATCAACCTGCGCTCCAAAAGGCGCCCCTGGGTGGTTGACCCTCGCGAGCGATGCCTCGAGGGCCGCAACACGGGCCAGAAGGGTCTCAACATTGACATAGCCCCCAGTGCCAAGGGGGGGCAAAGGGCCGGCCGGCCCACAGGTTGCAGGTGCCGGTCCAGGTCCCTGGACCCCGGGGCCCGAATACGGCCACGAGCCCAGGCCCGGCCCCTGTGGGGCCGGGGGCATGCCCTGCCAGGGGAAGGGACCCAACCACCCCCCATGGCCGAAACCCCCCGCAGGAAACTGCGTACCAAGAGGAGAAGGCCCCGAAGAATGGTCCATGCCAGGGGCAGTGGCCATTGCTTGCGGGCGGGGGCCACGGCCCCTGCCGGGCCAGTATGCGGACGCCCCACCTCAGGCCAGGGGGCTATCAACCCCATCCCACCGGTCCCGGTGGGCTCTGGCAAGGGAGGCTGCTGGGGAGGCGCAGTCGCGGTCCTCCGACCCGGCTGGCGCCTCCGCGCAGAGCGAACCGCATTCACAGTTGCCTTCTTCTTAGAGGGCATAGCTGCTATCTGCTGGGAAGCCGGATAAAGATGAAGAAAAACTGCGTCCAAAGAGGCTTCCCGGCGAAAGGCAAGAGCGACGGAGGTAAGAGGGAAAAACTTCTCCGCTCTGTCGCTTTGCAAAATGGCAGCTCGGCTGCCTCGTGGCCACCCCTTTTATAAGGGTGCTGGCCACGCCCCTAACTACCCGGATGCCTTCGTCCGGTGGGGGGGGGGGCCGCAAAGAGCGTGGCGGTCATTTTGGCGCCGCGCTTGCATTCTTTCCAGTCTCTTCTAAAACATTAAAGGAAGCTGTTTCTAATATTCCCCCTCTGTGTTAAGGTCTTTGCTGATTCATATGTCTAAAATTGATTCCAATGGTTGCCATTTGTTTTTTTGTTCTTATTAGATTTTTTTGTACTGTTTGTGTTGTGTACTTTTAATCTCTGTTGAGTTGGGATGTCGGGTAGTATATTCACTGTCTCTTTCTAAATCATCCAGAGTAATGGTTTATTATTAAATGTGTAACATAAAAATTTGATAAAGAAAGAATGAATTTAACAAATAAGTTATATTCCTAATTACTGTGCACAGATGTGAAAGGGAAAACTGCAATTTATTTAGAATGTGGTGTTGAAGAGAGATGTACACATACCATTGACAGCTAAAAAAAAACACCATAAGAGGCAAAAAGTTTCTTCAAATAATAATGCTGTTTTAATCACACTTCATAGGTATTCCAAAACAATCAGATCCAAAACCCTTCCAGTAAATCGGGAAATTTTTCAGTATAACTTTCGTCAGGGATCTAGGAAAATGAACAATTACTAAGATACTAATCAATAATATACATATTTACATCTATACATATCTCGGATTATTATATATCTATATAACCACAAGCACGAACAACAGAAGAAATAATGGATCATTACCTGTGCGAACTTGGTAAGTCAATAAAGTTTTAAGTATAATTTTTAAGAGTGTCCCAAGCCTCACAAGTATATTCTTTATGAGCTGATGGACATCAAAGCTATAATAAAACTCAACTATTTTTAAAGGCATAATGAGGCATAACTGACAGGACTTGTATCCCCTTACACATTTTTAATAGAATTATTGGATATCATTTTGGATAATAATTATTTTAGGTTTGATAATATTTTTTAATTACAAGTTCGTGGGATGGCTATGGGTAGCGCAGTAGCCCCCAGTCTGGCAAATATATATAAGTGATTTCTTACGAACGGTTCATTAATGATTTGTATTTTATTTTTGAGGATCTCACATATGTACCAGATTTTATTAACTGGATCAATGGGGTCAATTCCAACTTGAAATTCACACATAATGTCAGTGACCAAGCAATACCCTTCTTAGATGTAACTAATTACTTATCCTTAGAATGGAAGGTAAGGGTTAAGCTTTACAGAAAGCCGACTGATAGAAACTCTTATTTGAACTATTCCTCCCACCACCCTCATCACCTGAGGAATAATTTGCCTTTTTGTCTGTTCCTTAGAACAAAATGAAATTCCACAACAGAAGCGGATTTCTTAGAATCCGCTAACACCATTCACCAAAACTTACATCAGAAAGGGGACCCAGAGCAGGCTGTATTAATGAATTGGAACAAAGCTTGCGCCATGCCCAGGAAACAATTGTTTAGCAAAAAGAGTAGACCTAGTCATAATAAGGTAAACTGTTCTTTTGAATATTCCCCATTAGCAGGGAAGATTAAATACATCATCAGTAAATATTGGCATATTATTCAGTACCTTCCAGGTTGCGTGCAAAAGCCTACTATTGGCTTTAGAAAAACAAGATTGATCAGACAGATAGTCACCTTTTCGGATCATGAGGCACGTTTTTGCCTGGCCGCCCCCATTGCTTTTGGGCACTACAGGTGTGGCAGCTACATCCAATGCAACCTAGCCTGGCAAACAAAAACAGTCTCCATTCCAAGAAGTGACTTTTCCCTCATGCTCCAAGGTCTCACTACCTGTAAGAGTAGAAATTGTGTCTACCTCCTCGTTTGTACGTGTGGTCTGGGCTACATGGGGTTAACTACTAGAGAACTCAGGATTAGGGTGGGGGAGCACAGGTCAAAAATTCGATCCGGTAACACACAAACACCCCTGGTCAATCATTTTATAGAGAAGTAACACAGTGACTGCGATTTTAAGTTTGTCGCTTTAGAAGATTGTAAACCCGTTCCTTTCTCTCACATTGACATTGAGCAATTACTTCTGCACTTTAAAACTTTACAACCTAATGGGCTCAACATGGAGTTGGATTACTCCTGTTTCTTGTAATTTTGTCTAACTGATTGTCTTTGCAGGCGCACCCCCCCAAAGAAAGACTCAGATATGGATAAAGGCATTGGGCCACTTTTATTGAATAATGCCCTAGTCCGAATTATAACTTTCAATTGGTGTACTCATCCAATTGTAATTCTTAAGGCAAGCAGGCCGCAGTAACACTGGTAAGGTTCCTCCCAAAATTGCCAATGATAATTGGCTACAATGTATCCATTTGTATCAATTTGTTTGTTGACACAAACAAATTGTTGACCGGAGTCAATAAACTATCCACTGACCCCACCCTCTGACGTGTATCCGTCAAATCACGGGGTGATGCATGCTGAAAAGCTCCTGCCATCACCTCTTGCCTGGTTCGTCATTGACCGGTCAAAGCTATTACACCTGTACCTGTCTAAGTGTTGGCCAGTCAATTGCGAACCTGCCGGATACCTATGGGTCATAAATCTTTACCTTACCAGTGCTACCCACCACACGGGGAGGCTTCAATGAAGACTCACCGCCCCCCCCCCCCCAAGACTCTCAGCTCGGTCAACAGGCCTGCTTGCAAATCTTCCAAAAAGAGGTTCATACCTCTAGCCGACAGGTGGACCCCATCCCCTGCATAAAGATCATAATTTTGTAAACTAATGGTGGTGTGTCGGATGACCATCCCCAAACCCTTGTCTGCCAAGAACCGGGCAACAGCCCTGTTCACCGAGCAGCGAGTGCGGTCAAGGGCACGGAAGTCAATACCTCCCCTGTAAGAATGACGCAGTATGATGTCCGACCATAGCAGCCTTGTGGACGGCCACACATAATGCAAATAAGCTAGGTCACTGCAAATCGTGAATTTTAAAGAAAGGCCAGTGACCTGGGCGAGGTCATTGCCCCCGAGGTGCAGTACAAGGA
The DNA here is from genome assembly GCA_035047345.1 of Bradypodion ventrale. Lineage (NCBI taxonomy): Eukaryota > Metazoa > Chordata > Lepidosauria > Squamata > Chamaeleonidae > Bradypodion > Bradypodion ventrale. The sequence continues at coordinate 175,098,737 of JAWDJE010000003.1, forward strand.
CATCAGGCGATTCAGCATCCCTGATGGAAAACAGAATGGCAACAGTTCCCGCCATCTCATTCCACGCTTACCGTACCAACGTATGCGTGCGGTCGCACGCAGTCCAAGCTGGGGTCCCCACTCTGTCGCCGCAGCATACTGCGCTGCCCAATGCATATAACTGTGGCCCACCAGCCATACTGCCACCGGTGTGCGGGGACACACAGGGTTTGTAAAAGAAGAAAAGAGAACAATGACTTAACTGGTACTCATACCTGAAGAGGGCGAACATATAATGCAAAATGCATAGATCCCCATCTTCCCATACGGCGTATATCAGCCTCAGAGTAGCCAAATGCAGCCGCAGTGGATGCAGCACCTATCCTAAACAAATGGGTGCCGTAACGAGCCCCAGGGAGGCCAACACTGGATAGTGCCATACCGGTCACCTTCCAAAATCGAAATTTAGTAAGGGGAGACCCATCCTGGTGGCAGAAAAATAGGCCAGGGTGCGTGCCACGCACTGCCAAGAACTCCTGTAGGGCACCAACCGGACAGATGTCTGCAATGGAACATCGTAGCAGTCTAACTCCACTGCCTACGCCGTGCTGATCAACTTTTGAGGACCGTATCCTCAACTGAGCCCACTCATTAGAGACATAGACATCGTCGAGTTCCAGTGCCCTATGAGTCGCATCCGCCTTAGACAGTAGTACCAACTCACTGATGCGGAGCGCTCCAAAGAAGGCCACCATGGTAGCCGCGTGAAAAAGAGCCGCCTCATACTTATCAAAACGCAGATCATGCCAGCCTCGTGCAAGGTGGGTAAGCACCCCTGGTGAAATTGGGTGGCGAGTGTCCGGGTGGCGGCCACGTTCCCGTGTCCACCCCTCCAAAACATGTCGTATACGGAAATCATTCACGCAGTCAGCAAAACCCCTCACCTTGGCCATAAATGCCAGTGCCGACAGCATGGATGCTATAGTGCAAGGAGCCAAACCCTGACTGTGTAAATAAACCATAAATTGTAAAACTTGTTCGACTGGAATGGGCCACACTTCGGGCAATTGAAGTTGCACACAAAAGGTTCTAAATTGAACAAAAGCATGGTGATACGCCTTACGCGTGCAAGGTGCCAAAGACATGCCGATCGCCCGGTTCACCTCTTCTTGCCAAATGTCCAAATCTCGGTCAGGAGTGGCGAGGGGAATTCCTCTGCTTCCGGAGCCAAGGCGCGGAACCGGGGGATCTGCAGGCGGGATAAAGCATCAGCAATATCGTTATTAATACCTGGTACATGTCTGGCCCTGAAGAGCACATTGGGGGCATCTTGGGGTCCCCGCACTCCTTTGAATGGGATACGGAAGCCCCACTGGAAACCCTCCTGGAGGTACCTTGCGTCCACCCTCCTTGGATAAGTTGAGAGCCATCACTCCAACATATACACATTAACTGGGGAGGGGGCCTTTTGACTGGCTAGCTCCATCAGCCGAAGCTCTGCCCGCTCCCTGTCCACCTCTACCTCTGCCCCGTGACCCACCGGCCTGCGGACACGCGGCGGCGGCGTGGGGGCCAGCGCAAGAGGGACACTCGTGTTTATATCGGCACTGCTGCTTATTGCACACGCCATTAGCCGAGAAGCTCCAACACAGCAAGCGGGCTGGAACCCCCTGCCCCGAAGGCTGGCGGGGAGCCTGTGTTGGAGCAGCTCGCTGCACGGCATGGCCACAATGGTACCTATCCCCAGGCACCGGATGCGTGGGGGTCATGTACAAGATCCACAATTTTTGACAGGGCTCATCCCATCTCATCTCCGGGTGTAGGTGCACCCTCATTCTAAATTCCTCATCGTAAGCCAACCACGATGGGCCAGGGAAATCCACCATCGCCCTGTAAATATTGTCCAAATATTGGACCATAGGAATGGCCAGATCAGGCCGGGCCCTAAGGTATACTTCCATATAAATGAGATATGCCGGCAACCAGTTGGCCCAGGTGCGCGGTGGCTTACGACGACGGGACAGCTCTTTGTCTCTGTCGTCCTGTCCCTCTCTCTCCTCCTTAGGTTCAATAGGGAGAATATATCCACGTACTCCCCCCGCCAAATCTTTTCCCTCGTGACCTGGGACAAATCATCACCAAGGGGCAAAGAATAACCAGCCATCGGCAAAGCCGTCACCGGCACATTAGGCATATGGGGCATACGCAGCGGGACCTGGACAGCCCCTGCGATGCCCGGCACTGCCCCAGGGGCAGAAACCCCTGCCCTCAATGAGATGCCATTTTGAAACCAAGGGGCACTGGGATAGACTGGTAACTGATGCCCGCTCGCCTCAACTTGACGAGGCCAGGGCCACTGAACCCCACCACTGGAAGTGGGCTGTGATGTAGATGCACTAATTTGAACCTGATACTCACTAGGTGCACCCCCGTGAGCCGCCCCCACTGGGGGTTCCGGCCCACGGCGGGCATCGGAGCTTGCGACCGGAATCGAGCTCTGGGGCCACACCTGACTGGTCCCTGTCTGCAGCTCTGGATGAACAGGGAGCTGCGAGACACCGGCAGGCGCAGGCCGGAGCGTCTCAAGCAGCTCAACCCGGCTGGCCGCCTGGTGCAGTGTGGCAGCCGTCGAGGTAGCCGGTGGACACAGGAGGCTGTGCAATCCCCAAGGATGCCTCCAGCACTGCTAAACGTGCTAGTAAAGCATCCACTGCCACAGATACTCCAGCATAAGGTGGGCTGGGTTGGCTGGAAGGCCCACTAGGCATCTGGAAAGGAACACCAAAGTGAGAGCCTGGGCCAGAATAGGGCCATGCCCAAAACTCCGGCCCATGAGGGGCCGGAGGATGAACTGGTTGCGTACCCACACCGGGCCCTCCCCTGCTGTCCTGACCCATGGCCGGCAACTGCGGGCTGAGGGCCGAAGCCCCTGAGGGGCCGGTCTGAGGCTGGCTAGCCAAGGCCTGTTGCCAAGTGCCAGCCTGAACCACCCCACCGGTATCGGTGGGCAAGGCTGGAATAGTGCCCTGCCGCGGGGGCGCAGCCTTGGTCCTCTGACCTGATGGCTGCCCCCCGTCCTGTGCAGGGCCCGAAAAATTCCTCCCCTTTGGCCGCGGTTTCATCGCCGGGGCCTTCCGTTTGGGAGGCATATCTTCGGAGAAGGAGCATGATCCCTTTCCAGGGATCGAAAACCTAGCGCCTAAAGCACAGAGCAGCCAGCAAGCTAAAGGCTCTGTGCTAATCCTCCCTTCCCAGCCGGGAAGAATCAAGGGCTAAACAGCCGAAGACTACGGACAAACCGCGATGGAGAAAACTTCTCCTCTCCGTCGCTATTTCTAAAATGGCAGCTCGTCTGCCTCATGGCCACCCCTTTTATAGAGGGGTGGCCATGCCCCCTAACTCACCCGGATGTCTGAGTCCGGGTGGGGTGGGGCCGCAAAGAGCGCGGCGGCCATTTTGGCGCCGCGCTTTCATTTGATGCAGCTGTTTCAGTTATACCTCATTATACCTTTAAAAATAGTTGAGTTTCATTATAGCTTTGACGTCTGTCAGCACCTCAAGAATAGACTTGTAAGGCTTGGGATGCACTTAAAAATTATACTTAAAACTTTGTTGACTTACCAAGTTTGCACAGGTAATGATCCATTAGTTCTTCTGTTGTTCGTGCTTGTGGTTATATAGATATATAATAATCTGAGATATGTATAGATGTAAATATGTATATATGTATATTATTGAATGTATCTTAGTAATTAATTGTTCATTTGCCTAGATCCCTGATGAAGGTTTTACTGAAAAATTTCCCAATTTACTGAAAGGGTTTTGGATCTGTTTGTTTTGGAATACCTATGAACTGTGATTAAAACAGCATTATTATTTGAAGAAACTTTTTGTCTCTTAAGTTTTTTTGGTTTTTTTGGCTATTTCTGGATACACCGTTTGGCCCCTTTCTTCTTCCATACAGATATCATTGACAGTCAAGGGGCTGTGGTGGCTTAGTGGTCAAGAAGCTTGTTTTGTTAGCTGGAAGGTCGGCAGGCTGGCAGTTTGAATGCTCATCTCTGTCCTAGCTATTGGGGACATGAAATGAGCCTCTTTCGAGCATCCCCTGAGTGGAGTTTTTCCATCAAAAATATTTTCAACCCAGAATATTTTCTGACATGAAATTATTATCATTATTGACCATCAGAAAGACAAATAAGTAGGTTCTAGATCAAATGATGTATGATTTCTCACTAGAAACTAAACTAAGGATATCCTACCTTGGACATACCATGAGCAGACAAGACTCACTAGAAGAGAAATAAGGCTAAGAAAAATGAAAGCAGTAGGATAAGTGGAAAATCTGAGACTGATTGATTCAAGGAGGAAAGCACAGTTATTAATTGCAAGACTGAACAGGATTGTTTTTGACAGGAATTTCTGATGGGCATTAATTCATAGGGTCAGTATAAATTGGAAGGAACTTGACTGACCACAGAACAAGACAGACAGTAAACTTATCATATTAGGGATTATTTTATCCATTTGAGAGTTGAACAGGAGACTCTGAGTCCAAATCTTTACCCAGCCATGATCTTTTCTGTATAATTGAGCAATGTATTTTATGTATCTATCTCACATGCTTATTGTGACATAATCCCATGTATGCTATCGTCATCTTCTTGAAAGAAAGGGTTGGATTTAAATGAAACCAAAATGAAATATAATTTATTTTCTTATAAATTTATATACGTTCCTATAAACATGTAAGGGACCACAATGGTTTAGTGGTTAAGACACTGAGCTTGATGACTAGAAGGTTGGCAGGTCACAAGTTTGAGACCCGAGTGTTGCATGATGGAGTGAGAACTCATCATCTATCCCAGTTCCTCTCCAACTAGCAGTTCAAAAACAAGAAATTGCAAGTAGATAAATAGGTACCACACTGGCAGGTAAGGTAACAATGTTCCGTGTGCTCTGGTGTCTAGTCACACCTGCCACATTACCACAGAATTTTCTGTAGAAGCAGACGGTGCTGGCTCTCTAGGTGTAAACAGAGATGAGCACCACCCTCTAGAGTTGGATATGACTGGCTATTGGCCAAGGGAGACCCTTACCTTTTCCTTATAAAATTTACAGTACAACCGTGACCAAGTCAAGCATTTGAAAGTTTAAATGATTCATTAGAACAGTACTTGCTAATTCTTATATTTGGGTGTGTATTATGTTAAGACATTTCCAAATAAATTATCAGTTCCACTTGGTGTACAACTGGAGAGGTCTAGGAGATATCTTACAGCAATTTGCCTCTAAAACTTACACTATTTTTATAACTGCACAAGAAGATGTCAGCTATATTTTTATTTCTTTTATATTGTTGGTAGAATGAGTAATATTGGCAGGACTGGATTTATATGAGATATCATGATTTTGTCTGACCAAACAAATATCCCTTTAATGAATGTAATGCATAATGTGACACAAATAAAATTCTGTACAATGCACCAGTTGATTGACCATTGTCTCTCCATAATTGGTTAAACAGTTTGGAAAGGAGTTGAAGTTAGAGCAGTTGGAGTGAAATCTACAAGGGAAAGAAGGAAGGTTTAAGAATAGCAAGACATAGCTAAACCCATTAATCCTGCATAATATGATGCAAAGCAACCATGGACTCACACAGTAAGATTCTCATGAAATCTGCTCTGTACTTTGATTAGGATACACAAGATAAACCATCTCATTATAAATGAAGTACTTAAAGAACTATTATCAAAAGAATATCAGTATATTCATTAGTAAGAGGCATCCTCTTGAAATCCTACATACACTCAAAAAGATCCTTGGGCTTATCATTTCCAGTTAATTTTAGCATCAGTGTAAGAATGGAGAGTGCTTCTAGTAGCTGCTCTTCTTCACATTGCTTACATTGTTCAGTTTTTCCCATCTTTGGTCACAATCAGATTTATAAGAGGGGAAAAAAATCAAAGGCTGTGAACAAAGCGACGGCTGAAAGTTGACAATAGAACAACCTCACCCGCTTATTACAACTTTTCCAACTCATACATAACTAAAATAAGCTGTGGGAGGGAAGGAGGAAATCTTTAACTATAGAGGTATCTCACCCCTCTACAGATGTATCTATGCCAACTGACTTTCAGTCTTTTCATAACTTGTAACATGAGACACAGAAGATAAAATAGTGGAGAGAAAAAAGAGTGGAGAGTAGGCAAAATCAGGAATGAATCATTAAAATGAAATGATAGTTCTTATTTAATGATCCAGCTGGCTGCATAACTCAGTGAGTTAGACAACTGATGGCAGAGCCAGAGGTAAATACTGTAGTTGAATTCCTGACTGTGCTTCCCAGGAGAAAAGCTTTGGGAGAACTGCACATTTTCCACATCACCTTAGAAGGGAATAATTAACCACTTCTGTGTATTTTCTACCTGGAAAACATGTCTATAAGTCAGAATTGACCTGAAGGTAAACTGTAGTAGTAGTAGTAGTAGTAGTAGTAGTAGTAGTAGTAGTAGTAGTAGTAGTTATAGAAATAAAATTCAGAATTGAAGACTAATTAACAGTTCAAGACCTAACCAAGGAACTAAGAAGTGTTAAGGTAACATCTAAACTATTTCAGCTGAATATAATATAACAGGCACTGTCCCAATATTAATTGCCTTTATAATGTTGCCTCCCCTCAGTTTTGACCTCAAGATTTTTCTGACCTGCTTTATATATTTTGTAGAATGTTTTGATGTGGTTGTGTAGCAGGACAGAAGTTTCCAGAACTTCCAGGTACTTGTATCCCTCTCTGATGTTATTGCTTTTATACATTCTTCATTATCTAACTTGAATCCATCACTTTTGCCATAATAGTTATTGCTGCACATGTGTCAAGTCCAAATTGCATTGCAGGCACACCCCCAAAAAAAGACTCAGACACCGGTATATATGGATAACGGCATTGGGCCACATTTATTGATTCATGCCCTAGTCCGAATTATAAATTTCAATTGGTACTCAGCCAATTATAATTCTTAAGGCAAGCAGGCCGCAGTAACACTGGTAAGGTGCCTCCCAAAATTGCCAATGGCAATTGGCTACAATGTATCCATTTGTATCAATTTGTTTGATTACAACAAACAAATTGTTGACCGTAGTCAATAAACTATCTACTGACCCCACCCTCTGACGTGTATCCGTCAAATCACGGGGTGATGCATGCTGAAGAGCTCCTGCCATCACCCCATTGCCTGGTTCGTCGTTGACCGGTCAACGTTAACAAACTTGTACCTATCTAGTGTTGGCAGGTCAATTGCGAACCTGCCAGATACCTGTGGGTCATAAATCTTTACCTTACCAGTGCTACCCGCCACACGGGGAGGCTTAATAAAGACTCACTGCCCCCACCCCCCCAGACCGTCAGCTCGGTCAACAGGCCTGCTTGCAAATCTTCCAAAAAGAGGTTCATACCTCTGGGTGACAGATGGAACCCATCCCCTGTGTAAAGATCGTAATTTTGGAGACTAATGGTGGGGTGTCGGATGACCCGCCCCAAACCCTTGTCAGCAAAGAACCGGGCCACTGCCCTGTTCACCGAGCAACGAGCACGGTCAAGGGCCTGGAGGTTGATACCCCCCCTGTAAGCATAACGCGGTATGATGTCCGACCATAGCAGCGTTGTGGCAGGCCACACATAATGCAAATAAGCTAGGTCACTGCAGATCGTATGTTTTAAGGAAAGGCCAGTGACCTGGCCCAAGTCATTGCCCCCGAGGTGCAGCACCAGGACATCGGGCGGTTCAGCATCCCTGATGGAGAAAAGGAATGGCAACAGTTCCCGCCATAACATTCCGCGCTTACCATACCACCTGATACATGCGGAGGCACGTAGTCCAAGCTGGGGTCCCCACTCTGCACCGCAGCGTACTGCGCTGCCCAGTGCACATAGCTATGGCCCACCAGCCATACTGCCACCGGTGTGCGGGGACACACAGTGTCTGTAAGATAAAAAAGACAGGACAGTGACTTATCTGGTACTCATACTTGAAGAGGGCGAACATATAATTCAACACTTCGATCCCCACCTCCCCATACGGCGTATATCAGCCTCAGAGTACCCAAATGCAGCCGCAGTAGAAGCAGCTCCTATTCTAAAAGAATGGGTGCCGTAACGAGCCCCGGGGAGGCCAACACTGGACAGTGCCTTACCGGTCACCTTCCAAAATTGAAATTTAGTAAGGGGAGACCCATCTTGGTGGCAGAAAAATGGGCCAGGGTGCGTGCCACGCCCTGCAAGGAACTCTTGTAGGGACCAACCGGACAGATGTCTGCAATGGAACATCGTAGCAGTCTAACACCACTGCCTACACCGTGCTGATCAACTTTAGAGGACCGTATCCTCAACTGAGCCCACTCATTGGAGACAGAGACATCTTCGAGTTCCAGTGCCCTACGAGCCGCATCCGCCTTAGACAGTAGCACCAACTCACTGATGCGGAGCGCTCCAAAAAAGGCCACCGTGGTAGCCGCATGAAACAGAGCTGCCTCATACCTGTCAAAACACAGGTCATGCCAGCCTCGTGCAAGGTGGGTAAGAACCCCTGGAGAAATAGGGTGGCGAGTGTCCGGGCGGCGTCCACATTCCCGTGTCCACCCCTCCAAAACATGTTGTATACGAAAATCGGTCATGTTGTCAGCAAAACCCCTCACCTTGGCCATGAATGCCAGTGCTGACAGCCTGGATGCTATGGTGCGGGGAGCTAGGCCCAGACTGTGTAGGTAAACCATAAATTGAAGAACGTGTTCAACTGGAATGGGCCAGACTTCGGGCAACCGGAGTTGCGCACAATTTTTTTTAAATTGACAGAATGCATGGTGATACGCCTTACGCGTGCAGGGCGCCAGCGACATGCCGATCACCCGGTTCACCTCTCCTTGCCAAACGTCCAAATCTCGTCCGGGAGCGGCGAGGGGAATTCCTCTGCGTCCGGAGCCAAGGCGCGGAACCGGGGGATCTGCAGGCGGGATAAAGCATCAGCAATATCGTTATTAATACCTGGTACATGTCTGGCCCTGAAGAGCACATTGAGGCATAGGCTGCACAACACAAACTGGCGAACTAACTCCATGACCTTGGGCGATTTAGATGTCTGGGAATTGACAATGTGCACTACCGCAGCATTGTCACACCAGAAATGAACCACTGAATTGGCCCACTCCTCACCCCATAGCATCAAAGCTCCCAGTATTGGGAAGAGCTCAAGGAATGTAAGATCGCGAAGACGATCCATGCCCCGCCATGCTGGAGGCCATCGGCCGTAGGCCCACCTCCCCTCAAAGTAAATCCCATATCCCAGTGACCCTGAGGCATCCGACTGAACCTGGAACCTAGGGGAAACCAAAAGGTCAGCTCTCCAAAATGACACCCCGTTGAAGTCCCTCAGGAACTTAAGCCAAACCAATATATCAGCCCTCATGCCCTTGTTCAGTCGGACCCTATGATAGCGCCTGGATAGGCCAGTCATGGCGTCGCATAAGCGTCGAGCAAAAGCTCTGCCAGGCGTGACCACCCTGCAGGCGGATTTAAGGTGACCATGGAGAACCTGGAGCTCACGAAGTGACACCTTGCGTTTGGCCAGTAAGGCCAAAATCAATGCAGTGATCCAGGTGACCTTATCCATGGGTAACCTGGATGCCTGCGAGACCGTGTCAATTTCGATACCCAGAAAAGTGAGCTTAGTTGATGGGCCCTTGGTCTTTTCGGGCGCTAAAGGGACACCCAGTTCCTGTATTAGCGTCTGAAATGTGTTGAGGAGACACGTACACGCGTCCCAGCCCCGTTCACCCCCGAACAAGAAATCATCGAGGTAATGGGCTACAGACCGGGACCCAGACCTGCGAACAAAGGCCCACTGAAGGAAAGTGCTAAAACGTTCAAATGCTGAACAGAAAATAGAGCAGCCAAAAGGCATGGCTTTATCAACATAAAATTTCCCTTGGAATTTAAAACCCAATAATTCAAAGTCACCCGGGTGCACTGGCAACAAACGGAATGCCGACTTAATGTCACATTTTGCCAGAAGTGCACCCGGGCCACAAGAGCGCACCATGCGCAGGGCCTGGTCAAATGATGTATACCTGACAGAACAAAGGTCATCAGGAATAGCATCATTGACCGAATAGCCCGCCGGGTATGACAGATGGTGAATTAAACGAAACTCCCCAGGGGTCTTTTTGGGCACCAACCCTACAAGGGAAACCTTCAGATTGGGAAAGGGTGGCATAGGAAAGGGGGCAGCAACCCTACCTGCATTAACCTCCTTAGCGATACTTAGAGCAGCCACCTCCTCCATACCCTTCAGGGAAAGTAAATTAGGGGCATCTTGGGGGCACTGCTCCCCTTTGAATGGGATACGAAAGCCCCACTGGAAACCCTCGAGGAGATACCTAGCATCCTCTCTCCTCGGGTAAGTTGAGAGCCACTGCTCCAACATAGCTACGTTAACCGGGGAGGGGGCCTTTTGAGTGACCAGCTCCATCAGCGGCAGGTCTGCCCGCTCCTTGTCCACCTCTACCTCTGCCCCGTGACCCACCGGCTCGCGGACACGCAGCGGCGGCGTGGGGGCCAGCGCAAGAGGGACACTCATGTTTGTATCGGCACTGTTTTCTATTGCATACACCATTGGCCGAGAAACTCCAACACAGCAAGCGGGCTGGAACCCCCTGCCCCGCCAGCTGGCGGGGAGCCTGTGTTGGAGCAGCTCGCTGGACCTCATGGCCACAATGGTACCTCTCCCCAGGCGCCGGGCACGTGGGGGTCATGTATAAAAGCCACAGTTTCTGACATGGCTCATCCCACCTCATCTCCGGGTGTAAGGGCACTCTCATTCTAAATTCCTCATCGTAAACCAACCACGATGGGCCCGGAAAATCCACCATCGCCCTGTAAATATTGTCCAAATATTGGACCATAGGAATGGCCAGGTCAGGCCGAGCCCTGAGGTACACCGCCATATAAATGAGATATGCGGGTAACCAATTGGCCCAGGTGCGTGGTGGCTTGCGACGGCGAGACAGCTCTTTGTCCTTCTCATCCTGCCCCTCTTTTTCCTCCTTGGTGGGTTCCCGGTTCAATAGGGAGAAAATATCGACATACTCCCCCCGCCAAATCTTTTCCCTTGTGGCCTGGGCCAAATGATCCCCGAGGGGCAAGGAATACCCGGCCGTCGGCAATGCCGACACCGGCACAGTATTAACACGGAGTATCAGGAGAGGAGCCTGGACCGTCCCTGCGATACCCGGTGTAGCCCTGGGGGCGGAAACCCCCCCACCCAATGTTATGCCAGTATGGGACCAAGCTGCACCCGGGTAAGCTGGGAACTGATGCCCACCCGCCCCGACATTATGAGGCCATGGCCACTGTAACCTATCCCCGGAAGTTGAGTGTGATGTGGGGACATTAGCTTGAACCTGATACTCACTGGGTGCACCCCCGTGAGCTGCCCCCACTGGGGGTTCCGGCCCACGGCGGGCGTTGGAGCTCGTGACCGAAATCGAGCTCTGAGGACACATCCGACCACTACCTGTCTGCAGTTCATGATGTACGGGGAGCTGCGAGACCGCGGCGGGCACGGGCCTGCGCGCCTCAAGCAACTCAACCCGACTGGCCGCCTGCTGGAGAGTGGTGGCTGTCGTGGTAGCAGGCTGGCAAAAGGGGGCCCCAGATGGCAGTGAAGCCCCCCCCAATGGGGTTATTGGTGATCCCTAGGGATGCCTCTAGCGCAGCTACGCGGGCCAGTAATGCATCCACTGTCGCAGATCCCCCTGCATAAAGGGGGCCAGGCGGGCCGGACGGCCCACTGGGCAATGGTCCAGGGCCCCCGACTTGAGAGCCAGGTCCCGAATAGGGCCGTGCCCAAAACTCCGGCCCATGAGGGGCCGGGGGTAAGCCCTGCTGTGCAACCGCACCAGGCCCTCCCCCATGCTCAATGCCCATGGCCGGCAATTGCGGGCCGGGGGCCGAAGCCCCTGTAGGGCCAGTCTGAAGCTGGAGAGCCTTTTGTTCTGCTGCCAAAAATGGGAAAGAATTTGGAAAAAGTGGAATCATATAGACCAATCTCTCTTATAAACCAGGATGCGAAGATCTTCACAGCAATATTGACTAATCGGCTAAATAAATTTATGGGAGAATATATAAATGTCGATCAAGTAGGTTTTTTAAAAGGAAGGCATATGGCCGATCTGACCAGCAGGGTGTTAGCCTTAATTGACAATGTTAATCAAACGAAGGAAAAGGTGGGGTTAATATCTTTGGATATTTTTAAGGCATTTGATTCGTTACAATGGTCTTCAATTAAGGAAATAGTTGAAAGTTACGGATTCGGGGATAGATTTAGAAGGGTAATTGATTTATTATATCAAAAAGGGATTGCCAGGATTAGAGTAAATGAAGAGGTTACAGATGAGGTAAAGCTTGAGGCAGGCACTAGGCAGGGTTGTCCTCTGTCCCCTATCTTATTTATTATGGCAATGGAAATTTTGGCAAAAAATATAAGGGAGGACTCAAGTATAGAAGGGATAAAGGGTAATAAAGTGAGTATGTATGCATTATGTATGCAGATGATACATAATGGTGAAACACCCAGAGGGGGCAATGGATAGGATTAAAGTGCAAATAGAGGATTTTGAGGATATAACAGGATTGATGATAAATTGGGATAAATCGGAAATGATGTTGTGTAATATGGGGGAATAGGAGAAGGAAAAGATGGCGGGGTTATCTAATATACAAATTAAAGATAAGCTGAAATATTTGGGGGAAATTATTTCAAATAAATTGGAAGAACTTAAAAGATTGAACTATGACATCTTGGAAGCAGAATTTAAGATTAGAATACAAAGTCTTCAGAAGTTGAAGTTGTCATGGTTTGGGAGGATTGCAATTTGCAAAATGATGTTGTTGCCGAGGATTAACTTCCTATTTGATGCACTTGCAATCCAATTGAAGGAAAAGGAAATTAATGAGTTTCAAAAGATGTTTAATAACTTCTGCAACGGAGGTAAAAAATCTAGACTGCCAAAGAAACTTTGGTATCAGCCTCAGAAAGAAGGGGGTTTGGGAATGCCAAATCTGTTAGCGTATTATTGAGCATTTCAAGTTAAGAATGTTGCGAAGATCTTGGCAAGAGGAAAAGTAATTTGGGAGGAATTGATGAAAGATTATAGGTGTTTTCCGATAAAAATAGATAAAAAAATAAAGGAAATATTGGATAAAAATGAAGTTTCTTTGGTGAAAGAATGGTTAAGGACTTGCGGAGATGAAATTAAGAAGAAAAAACTGTTTGAACAGTTAAAATTGGATTGGTTTCAGATAATGAAGGTTGACAACTGGAATAAAAAATATAGAAGAGAATTATGTACAGACAGAGAAAAGACTGAATTTGAGGAACTGGTTTTGAAAATTCGAAAAGGAGATAAAAGCACTAGGGTCTAGTAAGCAAACTCTATGCTTTAATAAATAAGGGTAGTGATCCACAGGAAGATTTGAAACTAAGGTGGGAACAGGATTTGAACATAAAATTAGGAAGCAATGAATTGAGAAATAAGTGGAAAAAGAGGATAATGAGAACTATGTCAGTAAGAATTAAGGAACATAACTACAAAATGTTGTGGCAATGGTACCTGACACCACTGAGGTTACATCAGATTGATAATAAAAGGGATAATTTATGTTGGAGATGTAAAGACACTGTTGGAACTTATGAGCACATGTGGTGGAGTTGTAAAGTGAAAAATGATTTTTGGAGAAGAATAGAAAGAGAGATAGGGGAAATAATGGGTAAGAAAATTAAGCTGGCATCAGGTACCATTATGCTAAAAGATGTGGAAGGTATGTGTTTAAATAAGGAGGAAAAAGAGTTATTAGAAATAATGTTAACAACGGGCAGACAATGTATTGCTAGAAATTGGAAAAATGATATAATTATACAGACGGGAGAATGGTATAAAGAAATGTGGAATCTAGCATTGAATGATAATGACATGGGAGATAAAAGTAAAAAGGGATAAATTGAAGGAAAATAGATTTTGAAATATTTGGAAGCCTTTTGTTGATCACTCACTTATGGGTATGGAATGTTTAGACCTGTACCATTTCAAAGTAGTTTTTGGAGATAATATAGAGACCAAACTTTCCAGGGCAATGTAAATATACACTGGGTGATTTGTAAACTGAAAATTTGGAACCTGATAGTTGTTGATAAACAATTGTATTATTGAAAGCTTATATGAAAGTTATAGCTATAGTATTAACCCTCAAAGTGGATATTTAACAGTATGTATGCTATAACGGATATTAGTTCAACTATCATTTATGTGTATATTTTTATGAGGTTTATGTATTCTTGTTTTGCTATATGATTTGTATGTTTGTAATGTGTTTTTTCTTGAAAATATCTAATAAAAATTTATTTAAAAAAATATCCAAAGATATTAACCCCACCTTTTCCTTCATTTGATTAACATTATCAATTAAGTCTAACACCCTCCTGGTCAAATCAGCCATATGCCTTCCTTTTAAAAAACCAACTTGATCAACATTTATATATTCTCCCATAAATTTATTTAACTGATTAGCCAGTATTGCTGTGAAGATCTTGGCATCCTGATTTATAAGAGAAATTGGTCTATATGATTCCACTTTTTCCAAATTCTTTCCCAATTTTGGCAGCAGAACAATTGTGGTCCTATACCATGAAGTCGGAATTTGTCCACCATCTAGAATATAATTATATAGCTTTACCAGCTTTGGTACCACAACATCTTTAAATTCCTTGTAAAACTCTGTTGATAGTCCATCATCTCCCGGGGCTTTCCCCAGCTTGAAACCACTAATTACCTCTTTTACCTCTTAGGAACCTGTTATTCCATTTTGTCCCGGTGTTCCTGCTTTATTCCATTCCCTAACTGCCTCTCCAATATCCCTTTAAGCTTCCCAACGTCTATCTCTTTTTCTGCATATAATGCTTGATAGAAATCCTTCACAATTTTACATTTATCACTAACCTTATTACACCTTATCCCTTGTTTATTAACCAACACCCCAATTTCCCTTTTTTCCCTTTTAGCGTTAGCCGTTCTTGCTAATAATCTTGAGTTTTTGTTGCTAAATTAGAAATACTCTCCATTTAAATATATCAAATCTCTTTTTACTTTTTCTATATCCTTACCCAATAATTCTGCCTTTAGTCTTTGTAATTTGGCAAAAAAAAATTATCCTTCTTTTTTGAGTGTTCTTCCTGTAATTGTTTTATTTCTTTTTCTTTTTCCTCCTGTGCTACCTTATACCTTCTATACTTGGTACTTGCCAACTTTATACTTTCCCCTCTAAAAACCGACTTCATGGCATCCCAAACCACATTAAAATTTACCTCTTCATTATCATTCCACTGCCAGCTTTCCATCCAACTTTCTGTAATTTGTTCTTTACATTTTTGGTCTTTGAATAAATTGGGATCATATCTCCAACTTCTTCCTCTCCTGTTATCCTTTTGTTTCCTCAGTTCCAAAAGTACTTTAGCATGATCTGATTCCTTGAAGATTCCTATTTCCATTCCCTCAATGTTTTTAACCATGTTTTCCGTTAAGAATACATAATCTATTCTAGAGTAGGACCCATGAACATGTGAAAAATAAGAATATGCCCTTTCCGAACCCTAGATCTCTCTCCAAGAATCCTTCAATCCCATCGCAACCATCCAGTTATCTAAAGCATTCCCTTTCATCCCTACTCCACACCTTGTTAAGTTCGTACAATTTAAGTTTGACCTTATCAAATTAAAATCTCCAGCCACAATCATCTTTGGAACTTTTTCTAACGCCACAATTTTACGAACTTTTTCTAGAAATTCCGCTTGATGTTCGTTTGGGGCATAAATATTCACCAGAATTATTTCCTCATCGTCTATTTTTCCTCTCACGATCAAATATCAACCTTCATGGTCAACAACCCTTTTTGTTATCTCAAATCCTAATCATTTAGAGATCATAATTGCAACTCCTCTTGCTTTTGAAGTACCAAACGCCATTTCATAATGTTGAATCCATCCTAGGAAAATTTTGTTTGTATCCTTTGATTTTTGGTGCGTTTCCTGTAAAAACACTATATCAGGTCTATCTTTCTTCAAAGCCAATTCCACCCTTCTCCTCTTGAGAACAGAACCTGTACCCTTTACATTCCAGGTTAATACTTTAATATTTCTCATAATTTATCACCTTTTCACGTTTTCTACCTACCAAACTCTCCATTGGGCGTGCCACCACAAACCCCTTACCACTAAAAAACAAAAATATTCATAAAACTCACAATATCTCTCTCCCCACTTCCTTCGAAAAAAAAGACGCCTTCAATATCCAAAGAGGGGAGAGGGGGGACATGAAAGATGTGCGTATAGATTAGTGCACCACACATCTCACCTTTCTACATTCTTGAATAATATAAAAAATTATTACATCATAACCCATTGCTCACTACTCCTTACTTGCCTCCTCCTCCACCATGATCAATGACAACTCCTCTTCTTCTCTTCCCTGCAGGGTTCCACCCGTAGCACCACCGGCATCTGCCCCCTCATAATCCCTTCTTATGGCCCCCGATTCCAACAAATCTTTTCTAAGAGTTACCCACTCTTCCGAACCTGCTTTGACAAGGTCCAGCAAGCTGAAGTACTCCAATGGATCGGTCCCCTCATCAATAACCTGCATTTTTTTCTCATAAAAAAAATGCAGTTGCTGTGGAAATCTCCAATTATACCTTACACCTTTGCTGATCAACAATTTGGTTACCGGTTTCATCTTATATCTCCAAATTCTTTCCTTTATTGAAATATCATTATATACTTCCACATCAGAACCATCAATTTTCAGGGCGCCAGAACCAGCTTGTTTTAAGAAAGCCATTACTCTAAGTTTATCTCCCCAACTTGCACATGTTACCAAAACATTTCTTTGGACCACTTTCCCTCTTCTTGGACCCACCCTATACGCACTTACAATGTCTTCCTGTACAAATTCCTTTCCCATGCTCAAATTGTTTAACCACTGGACCACTCTTTCTCTCAGCTGGTCTGGCGTCCTTTCAATCACATGACGTATCACAATATTCTGCTTTCTCATCGTATCTTCCATAGCATCAATCCTTTTCTCATGTTCATCCATTTTCACTTTATTCTCCCTCACCCCCTCCTGAGTCCCTTTTATTTCCTTTTTCATAGCCTTCACCTCATTTTGGACCAATTTCACATTTCCTTCTATTTTTTGCAAACTTAATTCTCCTTTTTTTGTAAAATCCACAACAGTTGTTACCACCTTATCCTGTTTTTTCATCATTTCATTTCTATCCTTCACTCTTGAATCCTCCATCTTCTCCATCTTCTGAAACAATTTACCAATTTCCACCATAATTTGAGTTTGATCATAGGGTTCAGGTGGTGGTGATGATGACGGAGGGACCTCTTCCATTGGTGCTTTTTCTTTTCTCTTAGATTTCACCACTGGCTCCTCCTCCTTTGCTTTTCCTCTTGCACCCTTATCCATGATAAAAGCCCCTAAAAAGTTTTAATGCTGTAATGTATTGTAAGTTCGTTGAGCACTCCACTTGAACCTGTTCCAATGCAGCCAAAGCTGACAACAATCCTATTAAGTATGATGTAACTTGAATAAGAGAGGAGGGCCAGCGAAAAATTAATTGTTGTAATCCATAAGGGAACGGGAACAAAAAACACCCCAAAAAGTATTATAATCCACGGGAAGCTCATCACCGAAGTTAGCCAATGCAGCCCAAGTAGCAACAGCTCGCAAAGTTTGCCCTTAAAAAAAATTTAAATCTTTCACAGAGTTCCCCTCTTGCAAACAGAATAGAATAGTCCCATCAGTATAAACAGGAATTCCAAGGAGACGGATGCCCAAATATATCCACTTCCCTGAGTTCCACAGAGAAGGAAAAACAAAAAATCCCAAGCTCTAACTTTTAATAAGAAAAAAGAAGAGGAGAAATGTAAAAAGAGAAAATGAAAACTATAATCCACACAGTGAAGGAGTAAAAAATTGGTAATCCCTCTCTTAGAGCGAACGAAACAAAACTCCCTTTTCCCAGCGGCTGCGGCGGCTTCAGGGGGAAACCCCCACTTCTTCCTCTCCAAATCAGCGAACTCTTTTAAAAAAAACAACGCTCTCCCTTGCTTCAACTTCAAAAGGCGCTGGAGTAACCAATACCTCGAACCCAGTCACTTTCTTCTATAACCACTTCTCAAAACCTCCAAACCATTCCACAGCTCCCCTGGAACGCTAAGAAGCCATTCTCCAAAAAACAACCACTTTCGATTTCCAAGATCGCCGCCATTATCGCCTCAACCGCCACCCTTCTATCCTCTTCTGCACACTCTGCTGAGTCCAGGCTCTTCAAAGCAAAGCAATCCACTGTTGCCTCTAGCTCCCGTCAGTATAACATTTAGTTAACTCACTTTCTTGCTGATTTTTCCACTTCCTCGGATCACCGCCGTCTCGCTGGTCGCGTTCTTGGCTCCTCGGCTGGGGAAGCTGCGGCTTCCGTCATGCACCTCTCCCGCCAGGGATACCTCCCGAACTTCGACCGCCCTGTAGCAACTTTTCCAAGCAGGCAAGAAGGAGTCTTATCACCACAAAATATCTCTTTAATTTACTCCATTAGTTCATTATTCTCATTAATTTCCACTTTGATAAGTGCGAGCGCCTAAATTGAGATGTTACTCGTCGGCCATCTTAGCCACGCCCCCTTTTTAGCCAATTCATATCCACATTTTGTTCTATTTATGGACATCACCAGATGGCCAGTATCGAAATCAGATTGATTACATACTCTGCAGTCAAAGATGGAGAATCTCCATTCAGTCAGCAAAAACAAGACCTGGAGCAGACTGTGGCTCAGATCACAACCTACTGATCACAAAATTCAGGCTTAGACTAAAGAAAATGGGGAAAACAATTAGACCAGACAGATATGACCTACACCACATCCCTAAAGAATACACAGTGGAGGTCATGAACAGATTTAATGTCCTGCACCTGATAGACAGAGTACCAGAAGAATTATGGACAGAGACATGGGACATCATGGAGGAGTCAGCAAGAGAAACCATACCAAAAGAAAAGAAGCGTAAGAAAGCAAAGTGGTTGTCTGATGAGGCTCTTAAAATAGCAGAGGAAAGAAGGAATGCAAAAGTCCAAGGAGAAAGGAAAAAATACAACCACCTGAATACAGAATTTCAAAGGAAAGCAAGGAGAGATAAGGAAAACTACCTGAACGAACAGTGCAAATAAATGGAGGAAAACAACAAAAGAGGCAGGACTAGAGATCTTTTCAAAAAATTGGGGAAATCAAGGGAACATTTAAAGCAAAAATGACCATGATAAGGGACAAAGATGGAAAGGAGTTAGCTGAAGCAGAAGAGATCAAAAAAAGATGGCAAGAGTACACAGAGGAACTATACAAAAAGGACCTCAACACTCCTGATAATAACAATAATGAGAAATTTGAACTTGAACCAAACATTCTGGAGAGTGAAGTCAGAAAGGCCCTAAAAAGCACTGCAAACAATAAAGCTAGTGGAAATGATGGTATCCCACTTGAATTTTTCAAAGCCCTAAAAGATGATGGAATCAAACTACTGCATTCAATATGCCAGCAAATTTGGAAAACAAAACAGTGACCACAGGATTGGAAAAGATCAGTTCCAATCCCAAAAAAAAGGCAATGCCAAAGAATGCTCAAATTACCGAACAATTGCGCTCATCCCACATGCCAGCAAGGTGATGCTCAAGATAATACAGGATAGACTTCAACAACATGTGGAGAGAGAACTACCAGAGGTGCAGGCCGGTTTCAGAAGAGGCAGGGGGACCAGAGACCACATTGCCAATATACGTTGGATCATGGAGAAAACAAAAGAATACCAGAAACAAGTCTACTTTTGTTTTATCGACTACACCAAGGCTTTTGACTGTGTGGACCACAACAAAATGTGGCAAGTAATTAAAGAGATGGGAATACCAGAACACCTCATATGCCTCATGAGAAATTTTTACACAAACCAAGAAGCAACAGTTATGACAGAACACGGAATGACAGAGTGGTTTGGAATAGGAAAAGGAGTAAGACAAGGCTGCATTTTATCACCCTGCTTATTCAATCTATACACAGAGCACATAATGTGCAATGCAGGGATGGAGGAATCACAACATGGGATCAAAATTGCTGGGAGAAACATCAACAATTTGAGATATGCAGACTATACCACCCTAATGGCAGAAAGTGAGGAAGACCTAAAGAACCTCTTGATTGGATTGAAGGAGGAGAGTGCAAAAGCTGGCTTGAGACTTAATATCAAGAAAACCAAGATAATGGTAACAGGTCCGATCAGTTCCTGGAAAATAGATGGGGAAGAAGTAGAAGCAGTGACAGATTTTACTTTCCTGGGATCTAAGATCACTGCAGATGGCGACTGTAGCCATGAAATAAAAAGACGATTGATTATGGGGAGACAAGCTATGAGAAACCTGGGGAATATAGTGAAAAGCAGAGAAATCATCTTGAAAACAAAAATTCACATAGTCAAAGCAATGGTATTCCCAGTGGTAATGTATGGGTGTGAGAGCTGGACCATTAGGAAAGTTGAGCGCAGAAGAATAGATGCCTTTGAGATGTGGTGTTGGAGGAGAGTTCTGAGAGTCCCTTGGACAGCAAAGAGAACAAATAGGTCAATACTGGAAGAAATCAATCCTGACTGTTCATTGGAGGGACAAATAGTGAAGATGAAGCTAAAGTACTTTCGACATCAAATGAGAAGGGAGGACTCACTTGAGAAGGCCTTGATGTTGGGAAAGGTGGAGGGCAAGAGAAGAAGGGGGCGTCCAAAGATGAGATGGATAGATGGTATTGTGGACACAATGGGCACGGAGCTTGGTGGGCTGAGGAGGATGGTGGTGGACAGAAGTCCCTGGAGGAAAATGGTCCATGGGGTCGCAAAGGGTCGGAGTCCACTGTGCAACTGAACAACAAAAGAATAGTTGTCAGTGATGCTATCAATAACACAAATAGCAAAAGTGATAGTTAGTCACCTGAAAAATTCCATACTTAATTTGGATTTCACCCAATTCTTCTCCAGAGGACATTAAGTTTAGTCATCATACCTTCATTGAAGTCTTCAAAAATCTTTGAACATTATTTCTAATTTTAAAGATGACAAGACAATTCTTAATTCAGCAATGTGGAATAGAATCAAATGCCTTCCTATAATCAATCCAAGCCATAAACAAGTTTGTTTGCCATTTCTTTGAATTCTTCAAAACCAATTTGTCAATTACTTATAATGGCGAGTAAAGTTATAATAATATTGATGTTCCCAATGATTTTACTGCATTCAAATCCAAACTTCTGGAAAAGTTTCTAATGGATAATTTTTGCAACCCTGTTATGGCATTGCAAGTAATCAGGCTGCATTGGGATTTTGGGTGGAGAGGGTGGCCATTTTCAACTATAAAATGGTAGTGGTGGCACTTTAGATCTTAAAATAGCACAATTTTCGGTCGCAAACTGAATAAAGGTTGTAAACAAGGGAATTATTTTAATTAAAATTGCAAACGTAACCCAGTGCACTCATAACCTGGGGTTGTACTGTATGATTTAGGTTGCCTTGTATTCTGATCTTTTGTTGGACACAGAATATTTTTGATTTTGCTTCTCATTTGCATTCCAGTTCAATCTATTGTAGCAATTATATGACAGAGCTGAACTAGCTGGCTTTTTCTAATGTAAGTTTAGAACCATTAAGAAGGTAGAAACAATCTTTAGGTAAATTGCTGATTTGCTACTTCCAGCAGAAATTGGGCTTACTGCAACCATTGTTCCACAGCAAATTGCATCAGGAAAAGGGCTGGCATTTATTATCCACACAGTCCTAGAAATGTATGGAACAATGTACAAGCACTTGGTCTTTGAGAACCAGCTATTCTGAAACCTAACCTTCTGTTCCAGGAGGAATGAAAATTGTTAAATATCAAAGTAGGTGGGAACACTCTGTACAATTTTGTTGGTATACCAGGTATTAAAGTATCTAAAGTTTCAGAGGAATAATTGTTTCTTCTTCTTTGCACCTGCTGAATCAGAATATATGAAATGCTGTTTTTTTTTCATATTTCATAACCATTTTCTTTTGCATCTTGGAAGAATAAGTGAAGGACAGTAAGGCAGAATGGCATGGACTTTCACAGAGCTAGGAAGATCTATTTGTTATGTTGTATTTTTTGGTTAATTAACAACAACAACAATGATAACAACAACAACAATGACAACAATGACAACGACAACAACACTTGCTATGCTATCAAGTTACTTCTCACTTTGGCAACCCTTTCCTGGATTTTCCAGGTACAGGAAACTCAGAAATGGTTTACCATTTCCTTCTTCTGGGGAAATCCTGGGCTATGTAGTTTGTCCAAGGTCACACAGACAACCATTTCTTCCTGAATATACAGTGGAGAATTGAAGCTCCAGTGTCTGGTCCTGCACTCAGATTTGTAAACCATAGAGTTACAGGATTAAACAAATGTTTATATACTTTCTTATGCTCCATGTAATCAAATGTCTCAACATATTGAGAAATATCTTCAAAACCATTGTGAGTTTTCCTTCCCCTCCCATGCAACAATAAAAGAGGTGTGCCAATTTTGACACCAGCAGCAATGGCCAGAAAAGAAAAAAATCTTGCATTTTGTTCTTTGAAATAGCTACATTTTCACCAGAAAGTCTCATAATGTGAAAAATGCACATCCATCAGGAACAAACATTCCATCCCCCCCCCCCCCCCCCCGCATTCTCACCTGCAAGAGCAGAATGAGTTTACAATTGCATCCCCCCCCTTTTTTTTGCGGTTTTAAAAATATGAATAAATACTACAGTTTGACAAAACAAGTGTTATAGGTTTTCCTGGGTGGAGGCTTTAGCCAAAAATAAAAATAAACGTAGGAAAATAATTATTTCAGGCTGAAATCATCCTCTGACCCAAAGGTTATATATGTAACTAACTATCCTGGTTGAGGATACACATCCTCAGAAGTAAAAATAGAATGATCCAGTTCAATCCAAGAGAACCAACCTGATGAACATTGTCATGAGCATTTACATCTGCTGCACATGTGAGCCTCTCTTGCTGAATTCTTCTTTTTCTGTGTCTGGCATAGACATAAAGCTATCAGAATCAAGCCACATTTGTATATACATATCAATTAGAGCACAAGCCAAATGCACAAAATGTATGTGAGAATTCACAGGTGTACGTAACAGCAGTAACAACAGAAATGTCGTGCTTTAAATTTAGAGTTCAATATTAATAAGCCATAATGTCCACACCATGCTACAGCAATGACATTCCACCCTGATTCTGCACTTTCCACTCACAACAAGAAAAACAGGATTATTTTGGATCTATTAATTAGTATAATGAGGTAATGTAGTAGCAAGTATTTTTGAATGATCAAAGAGTACAGATGCCTGCTTTTAATGAACTGTTTCATTTTATTTTGTTTTAGAATTTCTATTCTAGCTTCCCTTCCCACCCATACTGCCATCAGCAGTAATGCAAAAAATTAAAATTAAGGCTTAAATTAAACCAAATAAAGGCATAAACCCAATTGTTAGAGAATAAAAGTGCAAAGCTTGGATGAATTAAAAACATCTTGCCTGATTTCAGGACTGAAAATACTGTATAACAGAAAGACAATACACAAGCCATTCTGTGAAAAATAATGAATAAGTGGGGCAGCACCATGAGAAAGCTGTATCACAACTACTCACACGCTCTCTTTCTCCCTCCTTTTAGATGCAGTCTATACTTAGAATTATATCATATGTAAAATTAAATTCCTAACATAGAGATGAATAGAATACTGTCATACAATGTTGTTATTCAACAACCATTTTAATGCAAAACAATTTTTGAGGGCTCATCAGTTATTAATAATTTCAATATCATGGTTATTGATTACTTTAAAAACTTATCAGGAATCTTTGTGCTGTTAAGTCAATTCTGACTCACAGCAATGCTTTCCATGGATTTCTAGGTACAGAATACTCAGAAGAATTCACATTTCCATCTTCAGGAGACATCCTAGGGTTGTGCAGCTTGTTCTATATTCAATTCATTATAAAAAAACACCTCTGCTTTATGAATGTGGGATATTGTGCTTCTGTATCCACTAATAAGTGGATAAATTACATTATCAGGGCAGATCCCACCAGCAAGACGTATTGTATCCTGTATAGGTTCCATGTTTGAAAACATTGCTAAATATGTGGATTTCCACATCAATTCATATTCGAAAGACACGAGCTCCTACATTCGAGACTCGTCTGATTTTTTGCTTAAGGTAGAAGGCATCAGGCTGCCAGAGGCAGGAGGGTTCCTCACTATGGACGTGCATGCTCTGTACTCTAATATTCCATTAGAGGAGGCAAGGCAGGTGGTTAGTAATGCTCTTTTCAATCAGGAAGGTTAGATTCCACCTATACATTTTTTGTTAGGGCTTTTGTATTTATGTTTAGAAAATAATTATTTTAGATTTGAAGAACAGTTTTTCCTACAAGTATGGGGAATGGCTATGGGTAGCCCCCTAGCCCCAATGGCCGCTAATATTTTCATGACTGATTTCGAAAAATGCACCATCTGCGATCCTTCAGTTAATCCTTTCTACAAGAATATTCTGGTTTATAAGCATTTCATTAACGATTTATTTTTCATTTTTGATGATTTTTCAGTCATTTATGATTTTGTTAATTGGCTTGGAGCTATTAATCCATATCTAACATTTACCCACAACAAAGATAAGAATGCATTACCCTTTTTAGATTTGGTGGTGGGAGTTTCTGAGGACAGAAGAGTGCAGGTACAACTTTATAAAAAGCCAACTGACCACAACTTGTACTTAAACTATTCTTCCTTCCACCCTCTGCACTTGAGAAAAAATATCCCTTACAGTTTGTATGCCAGAGCAAAGAGGAACTCTACTAGAGAACAGGATTTTCTTAAAGCAGCAGGAGATATAGATCAGAAATTAACAACTAAAGGGTATCCCGATGACATTCTGTATAGAGCTTTTTCTAAGGTAAAAACTAAACCCAGAGCGGCTTTTTTGCGAGACAGGATAGGAGACCATCAGCTAAAATTCATTGTTCATTTGAATATTCACCACTTGCGAATGAGATTAAGAAATCCATTTGCAAACATTGGCATTTGGTATTGGATCTGCCAGATTGCTAGAGACGACCTCTCGTAGGTTTCAGATGTACTAAAACCATAGATAATTTTGTTTCACGGAGCGATTGTCTGATCAGACAACAACAATGGGATTTGATAAGGGGTCATTTTAAATGCTTACAATGTATCTGTTGCAAACATGCTATAGAGACTAAGGTTGTTTACATTCTGCAAGCTAACTTTGGTTATGAATTAAGAGGGTTCTTGAATTGTGACACTTCTGGGTGCGTCTATTTAATATTCTGTCCTTGTGAATTGATTTATTTGGGGATGATGTCACGGCCCATGAAACAGCAGATAAGTGAACATAAATCCCGGATTCAAAACCGTGTTCTGACAGCTCCTCCGGTAGAACACTTTTTAGAAAAAAACCATAATGAAGATCAGCTAAGATTTGTGGTACTCGAGACTGTGCGCTCTGACAGGTATGGGAAAGTTAACATCGAAAAAATACTTCAACAATGATAAGCTTTTTTTATACATAGACTGAGATCCTTGTCTCCTGGAGGTCTGAATAGTGAGTCGATCTGGCATGTTACTTATGAGATTACTGTATGTTTAAGAGCATTCATGACTGTACATTTTGAATGAAATAGTGGTTTTTAAAGATCTTGTTAACCAGCAACACATTTAAGGGGTACATTGACTCCTAACGTTGTATGACACTAAAGAGATTGTTTATGAAACCAGGTTCAATGCGAGATTGGTAAGAATAATATTCCCAACATTAGTGTAGTTAATTGTTATAATTATGAATGTTTATATGATATATTGATGTATTAATGTATTTTATTTGTATTATAATAATGATAACAAACTTCTGATGAAGATAAAGTACTGAAACCCAATTGTACTTGAGTTTCAAGGTCTTGCATCATTGGACATTTTATTACAAGATTCTGACTAGCACACAGATCAAGATTTGATATTATTAAGAAGTTGCCAACACTTGATTTACAGTATATTGTGAGAAGTAACAAGGACAATATTTGAACTTTAAATATTGACTTTTTAAAACAAAAGGGCAGGCTAGGTGATACAGGATGCTTAACACCTCAGAGGGGAGAAAGGGGAGGGACAGGAAAGGGGGAGGGGAAATGCAATGTTGTAAGGAGCAACACTGTATAGGGACATGGAATGTGAGATCAATGAACCAAGGTAAACTGGAAGTGGTAAAAAATGAGATGGAAAGAATAAGCATTGACATCTTGGGCATCAGTGAGCTCAAATGGACAGGGATGGGCGAATTCAGCTCTGGAAACCATCACATCTACTACTGTGGACAAGAAAACCTTAGAAGACATGGAGTAGCCATAATTGTCAATAAAAGAGTGAGAAGAGCAGTAATGGGATACAACCTCAAAAATGACAGAATGATGTCAGTAAGAATTCAGGGCAAACCCTTCAATGTTACTGTGATCCAAATATACGCACCAACCACGGGCGCAGATGAAGCCACAGTGGACCAGTTCTATGAGGACTTACAACACCTCATAGAACAAACACCAAAAAATGATGTTCAAATTATTCTAGGAGACTGGAATGCCAAAGTAGGCAATCAAAAAGTGGAGGGAATAACAGGCAGGTTCGGTCTTGGAACACAGAATGAAGCAGGGCAAAGATTGATAGAGTTCTGCCAAGAGAACGCACTGGTCATAGCAAACACCCTCTTCCAGCAACACAAGAGGCGACTTTACACATGGACATCACCAGATGGCCAACACCGAAACCAGATTGACTACATACTCTGCAGCCAAAGATGGAGAACCTCCATACAGTCAGCAAAAACAAGACCTGGAGCAGATTGTGGCTCAGATCACAACCTACTGATTGCAAAATTCAGGCTTAGACTAAAGAAAATAGGGAAAACAAAGAGACCAGACAGATATCACCTAGACAGCATCCCTAAAGAATACACGGTGGAGGTGATGAACAGATTCAATGGCTTAGACTCAATAGATAGAGTGCCAGAAGAATTCTGGACAGAGATGAGGGACATCATGCAGGAAGCAGCAAAGAAAACCATACCAAAAGAAAAGAAGAGTAAGAAAGCAAAGTGGTTGTCTGATGAGGCTCTTAAAATAGCAAAGGAAAGAAGGAACGCAAAAGTCAAAGGAGAAAGGAAAAAATACAATCATTTGAACACAGAATTTCAAAGAAAAGCAAGGAGAGATAAGGAAAACTATCTAAAAGAACAGTGCAAAGAAATGGAAGAAAACAACAAAAGAGGCAGAACCAGAGATCTTTTCAAAAAAATCCGGGAAATCAAGGGAACATTTAAAGCAAAAATGAACATGATAAGGGACAAAGACGGAAAGGAGCTAGCTGATGCAGAAGAGATTAAGAAAAGATGGAAAGAGTACACAGAGGAACTCTACAAAAAGGAACTCAACACTCCTGATAGTCACAATGATGAAGAAATTGAACCTGAGCCAGACATCCTGGAGAGTGAAGTCAGAAAGGCCCTAAAGAGCACTGCAAACAACAAAGCTAGTGGAGATGATGGTATCCCAGTTGAATTTTTCAAAGCTCTAAAAGATGATGGCATCAAATTACTGCATTCAATATGCCAGCAGATTTGGAAAACAAAACAGTGGCCACAGGACTGGAAAAGATCAGTATATGTTCCAATCCCAAAAAAGGGCAATGCCAAAGAATGTTCAAATTATCGAACAATTGCGCTCATCCCACACGCCAGCAAGGTGATGCTCAAGATAATACAGGATAGACTTCAGCAGCATGTGGAAAGAGAATTACCAGAGGTGCAGGCTGGTTTCAGAAGAGGCAGGGGGACTAGAGACCACATTGCCAACATACGTTGGATCATGGAGAAAACAAAGGAATACCAGAAACAAGTTTATTTTTGCTTTATTGACTACACTAAGGCATTTGATTGTGTGGATCACAACAAGATGTGGCAAGTGATTAAAGAGATGGGAATACCAGAGCACCTCATATGCCTCCTGAGAAATCTGTACATGAACCAAGAAGCAACAGTTAGGACAGAACACGGAATGACAGAGTGGTTTGGAATAGAAAAAGGAGTAAGGCAAGGCTGCATTCTGTCACCCTGCTTATTCAACTTATACACAGAGCACATAATGCGCAATGCAGGGATGGAGGAATCACAATATGGGATCAAAATTGCTGGGAGAAACATCAACAATCTGAGATATGCAGACGACACCACCCTAATGGCAGAAAGTGAGGAAGACCTAAAGAATCTCCTGATCGGTTTGAAGGAAGAGAGTGCAAAAGCTGGCTTGAGACTCAATATCAAGAAAACCAAGATAATGGCAACAGGCCCGATCAGTTCCTGGAAAATAGACGGGGAAGAAGTAGAAGCAGTGACAGATTTTACGTTCTTAGGATCTAAGATCACTGCAGATGGAGATTGCAGCCATGAAATAAAGAGGCGGCTGATTCTAGGGAGACAAGCCATGAGAAACCTGGGGAACATAGTGAAAAGCAGAGACATCACCTTGAAAACAAAAATTAGAATAGTCGAAGCAATGGTATTCCCAGTGGTAATGTACGGATGTGAGAGCTGGACAATTAGGAAAGCTGAACGCAGAAGAATAGATGCCTTTGAAATGTGGTGTTGGAGGAGAGTTTTGAGGGTACCTTGGACAGCGAGGAGAACAAATAGGTCAATCTTAGAAGAAATCAACACTGACTGCTCATTGGAAGGTCAAATAGTAAAGATGAGGCTAAAGTACTTTGGGCATCAAATGAGAAGGGAGGATTCACTTGAGAAGGCCGTGATGTTGGGAAAGGTGGAGGGCAAAAGAAGAAGGGGGAGGCCAAGGATGAGATGGATAGATGGTATTGTAGACACAATGGGCACAGAGCTGGGAGGACTGAGGGGGATGGTGGAGGACAGAGGCGCCTGGAGAACGATGGTCCATAGAGTCGCAAAGGGTCGGAATCGACTGTGCGACTGAACAACAACAACAAAAAACCTTTGAATAAATTAATAAAAAAATATATAAGTTTTCCACTACTGCTTCTGCCTCAAATGGTTTTTTTCTATTTTTGAATTACATATCAAAGGACATGCTGAACATTGACAGCACCAATGGCAGCAGTCAAGATAGTCTATATTTATGTAGAGAATAACACCATTCACATAGAGACACCAAGAAAGAAAGAAAAAATTGGAAGAACCTGACTTTTTTCCACTAGTTCACCTACTCACAAAGCATTTGTCATGGCTGTTTTGTGTGTGTGTGTGTGTGTGTGTGTGTTTTGTAAATGTGAACGTTAGTGAGTAGAAGAGGGTATTCTGTAGACCAGTGGTTCCCAATGTGGGGCACATGCCCCACAGGGGGACTCCAATTCCTAGAAGCCTAAGTCAGTACATTGGCTGATCAGTGATTTGGGGAATAGACTAAGGCTTCTGGTAATTGAAGTCCAAAAACCAAATCTTAGGAAACACTGCTGTAGACCTTTTTGACTGCTGCTATTGGTGTTTTCAATGTTCATGCTGCCCTTTGATATTTGAGGCTGGGAATCCTTTTGAGAATGTGGGCATAATATTGTGCAGCAATACTGGGCCATTTCCTGGCATTTTGATTGTGGCTATAGAAGCTGGATTCACAAACCAGAGGGATTTCAATGAATTGGATTTCCTGGCTTTTTAAAATCTGCCAGTCTGGCCAGGTTATCCTGCTATGGCAATAGAGTAGACCATACTGCCAGTGACTCAACGCCGAGCATCAGGCGACAGTAAACTAACCTGATATCCCTGAGGACTAGCGGCCTTGGTGAAGTCCACAGGAAAGGGTGATGTCCCCAAGTGAACTAAATCCCACTTGGATCCATCTTTATCGAGGGCAGCAGCTTCATCAATACTGGCCTGGGGCTGAGGAGGACTCTGTGTGCCAAAAGAGCTCAGGACCAGAAAGTGACTTGTGGAGCTGGATCAGTGGTATGGGTATCACATTGCGATGTGGAAGGCAGATGAAAGACCACAGCATTATATTCACAGACAGTCTTCATGGCTAATCACCATGATGATCACCAATATTCAGAATTGGATACAGCACAAGAAGAAGAAGTATTCATACACTATACAAAAATTCCAAACAAAAACTTATTCAGTGCTACAGGATCCCAGAAGGTAAGCACATGATATGTGCTATGGTTGCTGGGAGAAGACAATTTCTAAACAATTTCTTTGGATTAGGGAATTTAAGGAAGAGAAACTATGATATATTGTACCGAAAGCTCTACAAGCATGTCATGTGCATGTTTCCAGAAGATGGTCCCTGCAATTTCAAATAAAAAGGGGGTTAGCAAAGCCAGGCACTGGAGACAAGTTGAATATGAGCCAAAGCTCTGCTGCTGTTGTTGTTGTTCAGTCGCACAGTCGACTCCGACCCTTTGTGACCCCATGGACCATTTTCCTCCAGGCGCCTCTGTCCTCCACCATCCCCCTCAGCCCTCCCAGCTCTGTGCCCATTGTGTCTACAATACCATCTAGCCATCTCATCCTTGGCCTCCCCCTTCTTCTTTTGCCCTCCACCTTACCCAACATCAATGCCTTCTCAAGTGAATCCTCCCTTCTCACTTGATGTCCAAAGTATTTTAGCTTCATCTTTACTATTTGACCTTCCAATGAGCAGTCAGGGTTAATTTCTTCTAAGATTGACCTATTTGTTCTCCTCGCTGTCCAGGGGACTCTCAAAACCCTCCTCCAACACCACATTTCAAAGGCATCTATTCTTCTGCGTTCAGCCTTCCTAATTGTCCAGCTCTCACATCCATACATTACTACTGGGAAAACCATTGCCTTGACTATTCTAATTTTTGTTTGCAATGTGATGTCTCTGCTTTTCACTATGTTCCCCAGGTTTCTCATTGCTTGTCTCCCAAGAATCAGTCGCCTTTTTATTTCATGGCTACAATCCCCATCTGCAGTGATCTTTGATTCTAAGAAAGTAAAATCTGTCACTGCTTCTACCTCTTCCCCGTCTATTTTCCAGGAACTGATTGGGCCTGTTGCCATTATCTTGGTTTTCTTGATATTGAGTCTCAAGCCAGCTTTTGCACTTTCCTCCTTCAGCCCAATCAAGAGATTCTTTAGGTCTTCCTCACTTTCTGCCATTAGGGTGGTATCGTCTGCATATCTCAGATTATTGATGTTTCTCCCAGCGATTTTAATCCCATATTGTGATTCCTCCATCCCTGCACTGCGCATTATGTGCTCTGTGTATAGGTTGAATAAGCATGGTGACAAAATGCAGCCTTGTCTTACTCCTTTAGCTCTGCTATCACCAAGTAAAATCATTCCCAGGCACGTACGCGCGCGCACACACAAATCCTGTTATTTCACTGTTTAAATAAGTAAGCTTCTGAATATTTATTCACAATATTGTTTAGAATATATTTCCAAAAAATTTTTTACCATCAGAAACATAATCTTTTAATGCCTGTTTGGCTAGAAAGGAATTATCAAGTTTATTTCATCATCTGGCAGGGTCACACATTCAGATCCAAACATAGTGGGTGTTTTGCAACAATGTTGTTCTCCTAAATGGTAGGCAAAATTGGTCTTTTCAGTTTATTTAATATGTTTACAATCTAGAGAAGTAGTTCCCAGCATGGAGCCCACACCCCACTGGGGGCCTTTAATTCCCAGAAGCCTAAGTGAGTACTGCGGGATCCGCGAGCACAATTGGCATAATACGGCCCCTGGCAGAGGTTACACCAGTCGAAGAAGGTTCCTGGTCACTGGCCCCTGCCAGTTAGGAAATTGGGGAGCGGATTAATAATCATAGGGTTGATTCACCCACATCTGACCTGACCGACAGTTCTGCTGAGGGAAGCGAGATCGCTAACTCCTGTTAGCGATTAGGCAATTACTCACTCACAGAAGAGCCCAAGCTCTAGTGCAAATAGTGGCCATGTTTACCCTGGTGTAAGCCACGAACAATGGATTTCCCCTGTCAGTGTTTGCCCTAGTTAATTAACTTGCCGTAAGATCTTGCAGTCCCTGGGAAGTAAGATTGCCGTAAGATCTTGACTCTCACAGATATGATTAGGGCATGCGCCGACGTTGGCACAGATTCCTACAAAATGGGTCTGTTGGCAGCGGCGGTGCAAGGCGGCAGGAGACCCCGGATCAAGGGAGCATGCCACGATTGTGGCAAGATCGGTCACTTCACTAAGGAAGGCCGATCCAGAGGCGGCGGCCAGCGCACCGGCCGTCCCAAGGCTCCAACCACCCCATGTCCAAAATGCAACAAGGGCCTTCACTGGGCCAGGAATTGTCCGAATTCGGGAAACCGGAACGAGGGCACGTCTCTGGCCCCGGTCCAAACAGAGGCTTCCCTCGCTCTGGGCGCGCCAGAGCTGGATTAGATTCCAATCACATTCCAGGCACTGCGAAGGCGCAGGCCAGCCCCAAAGGGGCTAGAATTGACTTGCCAGGCAGACGTCACATGCGACTTGCCAGGCACAGTCTATCTGGTGGATTCCCAGTACATGGGACCCCTACCCAAAGGCTTCATAGGCTTAGTTTTGTATTTCCGGGAGTCATTGACTCCAATTTTTCGGGTGTTCTCCAAGTTCAACTCTGGACGCACCTACCCCAGACCATTCACAAGGGAGACACGTTAGCGCAACTGATTATGGTTCCTTGTAACTCGCCAGCAGATAGCCAGGGAAGGCTCAGGGGCAGCTCCTAGTTCGGGTCAGAAGACCGCTCGAGCGCAAGTGAGGCAGTGCAAGGATACCAGGTCTTAGCGACAGTGGAGACCAACATAGAATGGAAACAGCGACCAGTTATTGAGGTATTTTTGAATAAAAAATCATTCTCAGGGTTGCTGGATACCGGAGCTGACGTCAGCATTATCAGCCGAAGTCAGTGGCCAAAGGAATGGGCTATTGAGCCGGTCTCCGATGTGTGGGGGGGTAGGCGGCATCCAAGAAGCGTTTAGAAGCCGGGATTGGGTGGAAGTCACGATCCCTAAGGCTGACGGCACGGCGGTCATTCGGCCACACATTCTGGACGTGCACATCAACCTTTGGGGGCGAGACATTTTGCAGCAATACCGAGCTACTCTTACCTTCGGGTAATGGCTCTACCACTTAAATGGCTTACCAACACGCCAGTCTGGGTAGAACAATGGCCGGTAGTGGGGGAGAAGTTAGTTGCCCTGAAGCAACTGGTTAGAGAACAGCTAGACGCAGGACACATCGAGCAGTCCACTAGTCCTTGGAATTCGCCCATTTTTGTCATCAAGAAAAAGTCGGGGAAGTGGCGACTCCTCCACGATCTTAGAGAGATCAATAAATGTATACAGCCAATGGGTCCGCTCCAATGCGGCATCCCGAATCCGAATATGATCCCTGAGGGTTGGGAGATCCTGGTCGTAGACCTAAAGGATTGCTTTTACACCATTCCCTTAGACCCCAGGGACCGGGAAAGGTTCGCCTTTACGATGCCGGTTGTGAACCACAGTGAGCCCACGCAGCGTTATGCGTGGAAGTATTTGCCACAGGGGATGCTCAATTTGCCCACCCTGTGCCAAATTTATGTTCACAACGCACTGGCAAAGTTTCGAAACCTTCATCCCACAGCTTTAGTATGCCATTTCATGGACGATATCTTGGTCGCAGCGCCGCAACTCGGCAGCGCAATGTTTAAAGACCTCCAGGCCAGCCTGGGGGAGAAAGGGTTACTCATTGCCCCAGAGAAAGTGCAGAGAACCGAGCCCTTCTCATACTTGGGTCATCGGCTGCTCTACTCTTTCGCAGCGCCAGTTTTGCCCCAGATCAACTTAAAAGACTCAGTTACCTTGGTAGAATTGCCACAGGTTTTAGGTAACATTAATTGGGCCAGACCGTATTTCAGATTGGATACAGATCTTCTAAAGCCGCTCTTCTCGCTGCTAACGCTAGGTAAGCAGCCGGCAGACCGGATACAAATTCCTTGAGAGGCACGCTTGGCTCTTGAGAAAGTCAACCAAATTCTCAGCCAAAGGTGGGTGGACAGGATTACTCAGGGGCCATATGCCCCGATCCTGAACTTGTACAACGTTCGGGCAGGATCCATGTTCACCGGAGCCCTAGGAGTGGACTCCGAGAAAGGGGTGAGTATCGTGGAAGGGGTGTATTTGCCGAACACCTCTTCCTGAAACATCGTTCCTCCCCAAGAGTTGGTCTCCGCGGTGGTTTACCGCGGAAGGCTGAGAGCAAGGGACATTTCAGGGCACGACTTAGCAAAAATCGTGATCCCATTCACCAAAGAGCAGGTTCAGCAGCTGATGCAGCTCGGTGACTCGCTTCCAATTGCCTTGGAGGGATTCACCGGATGCTTGGCATACCACTTGCCAAAGGACCCCAGACTTGTCTCGCTTCAAACGCAGACAATCACCTTGTATGAATTGATCTCGCTGGTTCCACTTCAGGGGGCCAGAACAGTTTTTATGGATGGGGGTCGCACATATGGTGTCTTAACTTGGCAGGAGGGCCAGGCTTGGTGCACGCTGTTAACTCTTCCACAGAAGTCCGCACAGCGGGCAGAGTTGGCAGCGGTGAACCTTGCTTTGCGCACCTTCGCCAAAGAGCGCCTCAACATCATTACTGACAGTCAGTATGTTAGGAATTTGCTTCACAGTCTACCGGGAGCATACATCTCTCCCGCGATACACAAAAATTTGCTGAGTTTGTTCCTCACAGCTCAATTTCACTTGCGAAACCGCACGGAAGCGCTCTATATTGCCCACATCCGAAGTCACCAGGACCTACCGGGTCCGATTTCCACGGGCAATAGCAGAGCGGATGCGGCTGCAAAGGAAATTCAGCAACGATCAGTGTTAGGTGTTTTCACTACTCCAATTCAGAGTCATGCATTCTTTCATCAGAATGCCAAAGCACTCGCCAGACAGTTTAATCTGCCACTTTCTCAAGCCCAAGGCATAGTTCGCTCTTGTCAGCATTGTGCAGGGGCACCGGGGGGGCCCTCGTGGGGGTCAACCCACGAGGGACAGAGGCTAACCAGGTGTGGCAAATGGATGTCACCCATGTTCCGCAGTTTGGCAGATGGCGGTACATGCACGTTTGCATTGATACCTTTTCACAATTCGTCTGGGCAACGGCACAAAAGGGGGAGACAGCTTCCCACGTGGAGCAGCATCTCCTTTCCTGCTTCACGGCGATGGGCAAACCACGGCACGTGAAAACCGATAACGCCCCGTCCTACAGCTCCAGGCAGTTAGCCAACTTCATGGCCACCTGGGATATCAAGCATACCTTTGGTGTTCCTTACAATCCGCAGGGTTTGTGGAACCCGCAAGCGATTGTGGAACGAGTCAATCAGACGCTCAAGTCCTACATTGACAAACAAACAGAAAGGGGGGAGCCACCAGCCCTCCCCAAGTCACAGGGTCAGGCACAGCATTGTCTGAACAAGGTGTTGTTCACGTACAATCACCTTAATGTTTTTTCCGATTGCACGCCGCAGAAGAAACACTTCCGCCGCTCAGAAGCTCTCCCGCGACCGCTGGTCCATTACCGGGTGCCACCGGACCCTTCCTGGAGGGGCCCGGCGCCACTCGTAACCTGGGGAAGAGGGTATGCTGCAGTTATGTCTCCTACAGGTGTTATCTGGATCCCAGCCCGGTGCGTTAAGCCTCACCTGGAACCACATGGCGTGGACCCAGGCCGACCCGAGTCCGATCCCAGAGATGGAGGACCTCACCCTGACCGAGGGGACCCGGCGGAAGAAGCGGCGACAGCGGACGGAGCCGAAGGTCACCTGGGAGATGGTCAAGACCCTTTGCCGTGAGGCCGAGGACGTCGTCCGGCACGAGGACTGGGAACCAACGCCGGAGAACGTTGTGTCTGCAGTTTTTCCCTGATCACCGCCAACACCATGGCAGTCACCATCATCCTGACCCTCTCCCTATTTGCGGGGGGAGGTGTTCAGGCAGCCTCACTAAAGGCCAGCGATCTGATGCCAGGCGGAGACCTCTCTGCCCGGATGCACTACAACCTATGGGAAAGGTTGGCGGGTCTCGTCAACCAGTCCGATTTTTGCCTGAAGCAGGACATCGTTTCTGCCTCAATTCTGAGCACCTGTCTCATCCCAGTGTGCCACACTCCAGACGTGCACACCAGGGATGGCGACTGGCTGGTGAGGCGGATTTTTGGTCCGTTTCTCCCAACAATTTTCTCAGCATACGCTCGCTGGGGAATGCAGCTGACCATGACTTTACCGGCTGATGCAGCCACTCTCCACACCCCTCGAGTGGCGGTCAGCCCGAACTCTACTTGTGCTCGAATGACCGGCTGCTCCGCAGTCGGCCGGATTCGGCGCCGCTGCCTTGACGCTGGCAGCGGCAACTGGACTTGTAATAACCCAGAGACACTTGGTTCTATGTATGCTCATGTTACCCTACCTTCAGGTTGGTTCTTTACATGCAATCAGTACACTTGGAATTACATCCCCGCAAATGTATCAGATTCCATATGTTGTATCAGTCGCTTGACACTGTTACTCCCCACTAGGGATATGATTGTTCCAAGCACAAATGTTTCCGCACCCATACGGCGCACCCGTGCCACCCAGTTAGACAGCTCATGTGATAGCAACATTATGGTTCTGAGTCCAGCTGAGTACGTCTCGTTGGCAGTCAGCATACTTGGCGTGCCAGGCTTAGCCGTCGGCAATGCTCGGAGAATTGGTCAATTGGCTTGCGGATTAGCAAAAGCCATTAACCACACCTCCTCAGCAATAGCGCTGCTCAACCAGGAGCAGGCAGAACTTCGCCATGCTATCCTAGACAATCGGGCAGCTATAGACTACCTTCTGTTGTTACATAACTTGGGTTGCGAATCTGTCCACAGCATGTGTTGCTTTAATCTCACAGACAACACCCGTAAAGTACAGAGCCAGCTCATGGACCTCCACACCCTAGTCAAGAACATCAAGGAGGATTCTTCATGGGGGTGGTGGGATTCATTATGGCCGTGGCTCCCATGGGGGTGGCTCCAGACAATGCTCAAAGTGATTGTGGGAGTGATTATACTGAGCATAGCAGGATGTTGTTTCATGCAATGCATTCCCTCACTGCTATCGAGATGTCCCCCATGGGGGGAGCCCCGAAACATCATTCCCACACACCAGCTGATGCCCCTCTTGCGCAGGGCCGTCTGTCAGGTCCAAAAATAACAGAAAAAGGGGGAGTGCGGGATCCGCGAGCACAATTGGCATAATACGGCCCCTGGCAGAGATTACACCGGTCGAAGAAGGTTCCTGGTCACTGGCCCCTGCCAGTAAGGAAATTGGGGAGCGGATGAATAATCATAGGGTTGATTCACCCACATCTGACCTGACCGACAGTTCTGCTGAGGGAAGCGAGATCGCTAACTCCTGTTAGCGATTAGGCAATTACTCACTCACAGAAGAGCCCAAGCTCTAGTGCAAATAGTGGCCATGTTTACCCTGGTGTAAGCCACGAACAATGGATTTCCCCTGTCAGTGTTTGCCCTAGTTAATTAACTTCCCCAAGAAAGATTCCCCATTAACCCGGGTAAATGGGTGATGTGATTTTCTGTCAGATGACGATTCTATCACACGTTGCCTTCTATTCCTATATATGCTGATGCTTTTCCCTCAATAAACCACTGGTCTTCGCTCCATCTTGTCTCGTGTCGTTCCTTTGACCAGTCTCCTCCGGGACCCTAAGGGCCGCTTCACGGCCCCAATCCAACACAGTACATTGGCTGATCAGTGCTTTGTGGAATTGACTTAGGCTTCTGGGAATTGAAGTCCAAAAACCAAAGGTTGAAAAAAAACTGCTATAGAGACATATAAGGTCTCTTGCATCTGCACAGAGGTAAAACAGGTTTACATTTTAAAATTTTGTAGCTTGGAAACCCTTTATCCAAACTTCCCCATATTTTGTACAGAGCAGGGGAGGCGTGATTGCTTTGGATGGTGATCCAAAGCTTGGTTTCAAAGCAACAACTTCTTGTTTAAGCACAAGCCCCCCCTTTTTTTTTAGATCTGTCTTGTAGAATACTGTACATTGTGCAGCATTGGACTTACCTTTGAGTTTTCTTCATGTCAGTCACTCTGTGCCTGTCCTTTCTGCTTTAATTTAGCAGTTTCATTAGTGACAGGATTATTCATACTATCCCTTTGCTCTTCCTCAGTAGCTGACTGTGTGCTTTCTCAACTGAGAATCTTATCTTCCAGCAGTATCTCTGGTTTTATTTTGAATTGTCTCATGGTAGAGTTTTCAAGGAAGGAAATATTCAGAAGTGGTTTACCATTCCCCTCTTGTGCACAATACTAACTAAATTTAGCTTGAGTGTCACTGCTTCTGTCTATGCAAGATGCTACCATTGCTGCTCATTAGCTGCCCTCCCCCAGGAGTTTCTCTACCCTCTCCTCCACTGGAACTATGATTATAAAATATTAGCAAAATAATTTTGTAAGTAATTGTTGGTCAACTCTTCTGATACAATTTAACCTGTGATTGACATTTCTTCTATATGTTACTTAGGAGGGTGCAGCCTTTAAAAGCAGTTTTAAAATGTTTGTAATAGATTGATCTGTATGTTGCTGTATGTTGCTTTCTACTATGAATAATCACATGCATTACATTTCCTTATTAAATTTTATATAAATATCTGTGTAGAAGTAGCAGTATTGAAGGTCATTTTGGAGAAAGAAAGCAAATACTGCAAGCCACATGATTTTGTTTTAGTAACTTCAGTTTAGCAATGGTCTAATCAAATTATAGTTGAAAAGAAAGTGAGTTATATCAAACAGAATATGAAGTCACTAGAAATTTCTTAGATTCTATTACCTTAACTCATATATGTATGATACATTACTTATTCAAGCTCTTTTATCTTAACATTGACTGAAATGGGCTCTTTCCTTACCTTTTAAAACTTCCTGTAATGATCACATAAATTTGTCATTTCAGATATGAAAATATGAATCCAAAAATGCCAGTGGGATGCACGATGGGTTTTTGTTGGATTGGGGCTGTGAAGCGGCTGTTGGGTCCTGGAGGAGACTGGTCAAGCAATGAGACACAAGGCAAGATGGAGCGAAGACCAGTGATTTAATGAGGGAAAATCATCAGTATATATCATGTAGAAGGGCTGCATGCAAGGAGACTGCGATCTGACAAGATCCATGTACCATGTTTACACGAGTTAATTGGGAACCTCTCCAGGGGAAGTTAATTAACTAAATTAAACACTGACAGGGGAAATCCATTGTTCCAAACTATCTTGGGGTAAACATGTGGCTGATGTTGGTTCAAGTCTTAGGGTAATCCGCAGGTGCAATATTACCTACTACATGACTAGCGAGTTAGTCATTCAACTTCTTCTTGTCCGAGCTGAATGTCAGGTCAGCTGTAGGTGAATTAAACTATTACAATTAATCCGCTCCCCAATTTCTGTCCCCTTGGAACCAAAGCTCAAGGGAGCGATCTCCCGAACTGTGGTTCTGTCAGGGACAGTATTCCAATTGTGTGCGCAGATACCACACTCCCCCTTTATTTGTTTAATTGGACCTGACAGATGACTTGACGTAGGAGCGGCATCAGCTGACGTGGAGTGAGGACATTCCGGGGTTCTCTCCATGGGGGACATCTTGACATCAGCGAGGGAATACATTGCATGAAATGTAATGTCGTTCCCAGTATTATCACCCCCACAATCACCTTGAGTGTCGTTTGTAGCCATCCCCATGGGAACCAGGACCATAACGAATTCCACCACCCCCACGTAGCATCTTCCTTGATGTTTTTAACCAAGGTATGGAGGTCTGTGAGCTGACTCTGTACCTTGCGCGAGTTGTCCGTGAGGTTAAAACAACACATGCCATGGTCAGACTCGCAACCCAAATGATGTAACAGCAGGAGGTAATCGATGGCTGCTCAATTATCCAGTATGGCACAGCAAAGCTCTGTCTGCTCTTCATTAAGCAGTGCTATCGCCGAGGAGGTGTCGTTAATGGCTTTTGCCAAAGCGCAAGCCAATTGACCAATTCTCTGAGCGTTGCCTACGGCTAAGCCTGGCACGCCAAACAAGCTGACTGCTAACGAAACATACTCAGCTTTACTCAGAATCCTAATGTTACTATCACATGAGCTGTCTAACTGGGTGGCACGAGCGTGCCGTATGTGTGAAGGTACATTTGTGCTTGGTGCAACCATGTCTCTAGTGGGAAGCAACAATGTCAAACGACTGATACAGCAAAGAGAATCAGATACATTTGCAGGAATGTAGTTCCAAGTGTACTGGTTACATGTAAAAAACCATCCTGAAGGCAAAGTAACATGAGCATACACTGAATCAATAGTCTCTGGGTTATCACAAGTCCAGTTGCTGTTGCTGGGGTTGAGGCAACGGCGCTGTGGCCCTTTGACCGCGGAACAGCCGGTCATTCGAGCACAAGTAGAGTTCGGGCTGACCGCCACTCGGGGAGTGTAGAGAGTGGCCGCATCAGCCGGTAAGACTTTGGTGACTTGGGTTCCCCAGTGCGCATATCTTGAAAAGGCAGTCTTGTAAAACAGACCGAATATCCGCTTCACCAACCAGTCACTATTCCTGATGCGCGCATCTGGGGAGTGACACACTGGGATGAGACAAGTGCTCAGAATTGAGGCAGAAGTGGTGGTCTGCCTCAGGCAAAAATCGGACCGATTGACGAGGCTCGCCAATCTTTCCCAAATGTTGTACTGCAGCTGGGCAGAGAGATCTCCGCCTGGCATCAGGTTGTTGGCTTCCAATGAAGCTGCTTGAACCCCTCCCCCCACAAGCAGGGAAAGGATCAAGATGATGGTGGTCATCACTGAATTAGCTGTAATCAGGGAAAAGGCTGCAATCAAGATGTTCTCCAGTGTCGGCTCCTTGTCCTCGCGCTGAACGGCGTCCGCCGCCTCCTGGCATAGGGACTTGGCCATCCCCCAGGTGATCTTCGGCACTGTCATCTGCTGTCACCACCTCCTCTGCTTGGCTCTCCCCGTCAGGGTGAGGTCCTCCATCTCCGGGATCAGGTCTGGAACTGCCTGGGTCCACGCCATTGGACTCGAAGTGAGGCTTGACACACTGGGCTGGGATCCAGAAAACGCCTGTAGGAGACATAATTGCAGCATACCCTCTTCCCCATGTTATGAGTGGTGCCGGGCCCTTCCAGGAAGGATCCAGTGGCACTCAGTAACACACCATCGGCTGCAGGAGAGCCTCCAAGCGACGGAAGTCCTTCTCCTGCAGAGTGCAATCTGAAAAAACATTAAGGTGATTGTACGTAAACAATACCTTGTTCAGACAATGCTGTGCCTGACCCTGATTTTTGGGGAGGGCTGGTGGTTCCCCCCTTTCTGTTTGTTTATCAATGTAGGACTTAAGGGTCTGATTGACCTGTTCCACAATCGCTTGCCCTTGCGGATTGTATGGAACACCAAAGGTGTGCTTAATGTCCCAGGTGGCCATGAAGGTGGCCAGCTGCCTGGAGCTATAAGCCGGAATGTTATCGATCTTCACATGCCATGGTTTGCCCATGGCCGCGAAGCAGGAAAGGAGATGCTGCTCCACATGGGAAGCCGTTTCTCCCTTCTATGCTGTTGCCCAAACAAACTGTGAAAAAGTACCAATGCAAACGTGCATGTACTGCCATCAGCCAAACTGCGGAACATGTGTGACGTCCATCTGCCACACCTGGTTGGCCTCTGTCCCTCATGGGTTGACCCCCCACGAGGGCCCCCTACCACCCCTGCACAATGCGGACAGGAACGGACTATGCCTTGGGCTTGGGAAAGTGGCAGGTTGAACTGCCTTGCGAGTGCTTTGGCATTCTGATGAAAGAATGTATGACTTTGAATTGGAGTTGTGAAGACTCCCAAAACTGACCGTTGCTGATCTTATGGCAGTCAAGGTTGGCGTTGTCTTTTGCCAATTTCATCATGAGCTCCTGTTGGGCTTGCTCATTATCGATCTGTCTACTGACTGCTTCCTCCAGTCTATTGATAAAGTCCATGTAGGACTCCTGGCACCCTGTTTGACTGCTGTGTAATTTTTTGGCTGCTTTGCCAGCTGCTGTTACCTTGAGATAAGCCCTGAAGGCTGTCTCAGCTGCCAACAGAAGGGTGGCGATTGGCAAGGCGGTCTGCACATCGACGGATTCAAACGGACCTGAGCCATATAGCTGGTCAGGGATTACTGCTCTGCCCATCCTGGCAGCCCTTGCCTGTATTTTGAGATGATACTCGCTGTCGCATAGCAAATACTGGCTGGGGTTGAGCATCATTCACATGACAGCTTTCCAGTTGTATGGAATGAGCATCATGGTTTCGCACACTTGCTGAAGCGTGCCCCTAGTAAAGCGACTCTGAAGTCCTGTCTCTGTGATGGCCTTCCGTATATCCATGAGCAGCTTGTATGGAAGTGGCGAATGGACTGTTTGCTGCTGGCCCGTGAGGGCATCTACCTCTATGCGAATTGGGCATATCTCCCTAAGCTCAGATAGTTCTTCTGCTGGCAACTCCCCCTTTCTGATCTCTTCCTCAACCATGCGCTGAAGGGAACTCTTGGTAGCTTGGGAACCCGTAACTATCAGAGAAGCACCAGTGCTTCTCATTCCATGCATTCCATCGGTGATGTCTGTAGCTGTCACTGAGGGAAAGCTGCCTACACTACCCTGCTTGAGCTGAAATGACGGATAGAGAGCCGTTGGGGCTGATGGCTCTGGCTGCGCTGGGGGTTCCTGGGTCTCTATCCGGACTGGGTCTACCTCTGCTAAGAGCTTCCTACACTTGCTCCATGTGCTGATTATGCTATTTGGAGCTCTCGGGGCTTGCTGAATGCAGGCTCCTATCCAGTCCCAAAGTTGGAGGTTGAGCATGCCTGTTTCTGAATAAAGCAGACAATGATCCCCCTAGTATCCCAAAAGCCCTGCTAACTTATCGCTGTGAATGCGTGTCTGGGATACCCTGGCCAGGGCCTTGAATTCCATTAAGTGAATTCTCTGGTTACTGGTTGGACGTTGCCTCTGAGGACAAGTCCCCATATTACCTGCCGGTCCTTTGGAGCTTTCCTCCTCGGGACGAAGCGACGCGTCTGAGTTCAGGTAACAGGTTTGGCGTGACGAACCTCTGGGAAGGAGCTCGGAGCGTGGACTGCTGCCACGGGCCCTCGGCGGCCTCTGTGCTGAAGTCAGGGTTTCACAGCTGACCCTGAGCGGAATGCGTTTCCGTGGAGCAAGCTGCCTCAGAGCTTTGGAGTGTACTGTGGAATGCCTCTCTGGAATGCCTCGCCGCGTAGCTGCCACTCAGATCAGATGGCTTTCCGACCAGAGCTGCCACGCTGTCCTCCGGGATGATTCGGACACGGTTCTAGCGTAGAACCAGACCGCGAAGATCGCTTACTCATGAGTAGAATCACGTCAGGGTCACCAGATGTTGGATTGGGGCTGTGAAGCAGCTGTTGGGTCCCGGAGGAGACTGGTCAAGCAATGAGACACGAGGCAGAATGGAGCGAAGACCAGTGATTTAATGAGGGAAAATCATCAGTATATGTCATGTAGAAGGGCTGCATGCAAGGAGACTGCGATCTGACAAGATCCACATACCATGTTTACACGAGTTAATTGGGAACCTCTCCAGGGGAAGTTAATTAACTATATTAAACACTGACAGGGGAAATCCATTGTTCCAAACAATCTTGGGGTAAACATGTGGCTGATGTTGGTTCAAGGCTTAGGGTAATCCGCAGGTGCGATATTACCTATTACATGACTAGCGAGTTAGTCATTCAACTTCTTCTTGTCCGAGCTGAATGTCAGGTCAGCTGTAGGTGAATTAAACTATGACTATTAATCCGCTCCCCAATTTCTGTCCCCTTGGAACCAAAGCTCAAGGGAGCGATCTCCCGAACTGTGGTTCTGTCAGGGACAGTATGCCAATTGTGTGTGCGGATACCACAGGTTTCAATCCCCATTTCATCCTTGAAATAAACTGAGTGGGTACACTACAGAAAAATGAGACAAATTCAATTTATTGGAAAGGCGTGAATGACAAAAAAGGAAGTGTGTCTTCGTGTCACAATCTGTATTTCTCAGTAGAAGTTCTTCCCTAGTTTGGCATCATCCACAGACAATTTAAGAATAGTTCCACCCTTGCCAGCCATAGACGATATGACTGTTTTTTCAAATGCATTTGGAGAGAATTAATATAGGAAAGTTTGATTTAGATCTATGAGTCTGATAGAAATCATGATCAACATTCTTAATTTGCATAAAATAAGCTAACACTTCTATTCAGTCAAGTAAAAATCTATGGACAGAGCTAAATTTAAATGGATCTGCCCCTCTCTAGAATGGATACTTGGATTTCGCACCGAGCCACTGATGGCAGAGAAAAATATTGGAAGCCTTGACTGTGAAGCAGATCAAAAGGTAGTTTGCCTGCCTCAATGATGGAGCTGTGGAAAGGGGAAATTGAGGACATAGAAGAAAAAGACACTTGTCAGAGTAAAATGTGTTGGACTGAACTTCTTTTCATTATATTTTTTTCTCCATTCATTTCAGGGATGATAAACAATGAACCCTGGTACCTAGAGTTGAAAAGTGTGTGCACACATGAAAAG
Source organism: Bradypodion ventrale (assembly GCA_035047345.1). NCBI lineage: Eukaryota > Metazoa > Chordata > Lepidosauria > Squamata > Chamaeleonidae > Bradypodion > Bradypodion ventrale. The sequence continues at coordinate 175,143,667 of JAWDJE010000003.1, forward strand.
TGGGAATTAAAAAAAAGAAAGAAAACATTGTGTAAAGAATTAAAATGGAGGCTTTGCTTTTAGTGAGTTTTAAATTATTACTTTCCTTCCTAATATAGTAGTGAATTCCCGAGAAGTCAGGGGTTTGGAGTTTAACCAAGGGCCCAGGTGCAGATTCCTTTCCCTTGAAGATTGTCATAACAATCTGGGACTGTGTGAATGGAAGGAAATGTTTGATGGATGCTGAAATGTGAATCCTTATTGGGCGATAGAGAGGAAAAGGAGGGACAAAGGATGAAAGGTTTTTGGTTTTTTTGGTTATCTTAGAACATTAGAAGAAGAAACATAATTATTAGAGATTTGCATGTTTAATGAAGGAGGAGAGAGGAGTTTACCTATGCTTGTTTGTGAGTAGAACAGTAGAAAGTTCTAATATCTTTACCTATAAAAAGAGGGTTGGGCCATGCATGTCCAGCATACATGGCCACACCCAGCCCAACCATCCTGTACCGAGCCGGACACACTTACCTAAAGACCCTGCAAGCATCACCGCAAGGGTCCACCAGCCATGAGTGGGGCAACCATCCCACAAACCAGAACAAAAAACAAAACTACAAGGCCCAGCATTCTCCACGCCGTGCCATTCCTCAGCCAATCAGGCTGAAGGGCGCGAGTGCGTAGAACGCTGGGAATCTGGCATGTGCGTTTAAAATAAAAGACAGCTGACGCGCGATCGCATTCCATGGGGGAGAGGGGCCAAAAGCTTTTGCCCCCCACCAAACCCAGTTTGTCTCCGGGTGCAATTCAAGGTGCTGGTTTTGACCTTTAAAGCCCTAGATGGCAGTGGGCCAGGATACCTTAGAGACCGCATCGGCCCAAGAGTGTCTGCCCATCCAACCAGAGCGGACCGGAGGGGCTCTCTAATAGTGCCATCAGCTAGGGGTGCACATCTATCTAGCACCCGAAGGAGGGCCTTCTCCATGTCCGCACCAACTCTCTGGAACCTCCTGCCAACAGATCTAAGACTTCAAAGAGAATTGCTGCCCTTCAGGAAAGGATTGAAGACCTGGCTGGCAGGGCAGGTGTGGGGCCTGAATGGGAACACGGTCCCCGTCTGCTGGCTTATGTAAACAATTAAGAACTCTTCTTCTTCTTTTTATAGTGGGTGGGATGGGTGGGTGGGATATGGGTCTTTTAAAGTGGGTGGGATGTGGGTCTTTTAAAGTGTCTTTAGAACTTGTTGTAATGCCGCCCTGAGTCAGGTTCTGCCTGAGTGGGTGGCATATATAAATATGACTATTAAATTAAATTAAAAAATTAAAAATAAACCCAGGGAAGCAAAGCAGTTACCTCATTTTATGCTGGTTTCCTGAATAGGTGCAGGTCTCTGTCAGGTGGAACAATTCCTATGGTAGTGGGATAATGGGCTTTGTTATCTTTACATTACTGCACCACTTCAAACTAGGTAGGCATGAGATATAGCTGATACATCTTCAGTTGACAAGCATGAGAAATAAAAAGGGTATCAGATAAGGATAAAGATATAAGGGAACCTCTTCCACTTACACTAATCAGAATCGGAATAGATGTTGATATTCAGATAGAAACAGAGCACAACTCACCCTGCACAGGCAGTACTGCCACTAGAAGGTGTAAAACCATTTCTTTTCCTCTGAGTCTAGCACCATGGATTGCGGAATGCCTTGTTTTTAACAATACAGTGTAACCTCAGTTTACGAACACCTCAGTTAATGTAATTTTCGGTTTATGAATGGAAATCCATTGAAAATAATGTCTCAGTTTATGGATTTTTTTTTGAATGGATTAATTGGTTTTCAATGCATTGCTATGGGAAACCACATTTTGGTTAACATATTTTGGTTTTCAATGCATTCCTATGGGAAATTGCATTCAAAACATCCCTATGAGAAATTTGGTTTATGAATTTTTCGTAATAGGAAAAAGTTCCAGAGAATGCATTAGTTTCTTAAACCGAGTTTCCACTTTATTCAGAATGCCTCAGTGTAGCTCAGTCTTCCATAGCCTGCCATCTCTAGCTGTTCTAGAATATAACTCCTGTGAAGCCATGGCTAACATGGCTAATAGTGTAGGACCATGGAATTGAAAAGATCTGGAGGGCACCAAGGTAATGGAAGCTGGTTGTGGTATCCGTGCACACAATTGGCATACTGTCCCTGACAGAACTACGGTTTGGGAGAACGCTCCTTTGAGCTTTGGTTCCCAAGGGAGAGAAATTGGGGAGCGGATTAATAGTAACAGTTTAATTCACCTACAGCTGACCTGACAGGCAGTTCGGACAATAGGAAGCTGAATGACTAACTCGCTAGTCATGTAATAGGTAATATTGCACCTGCGGATTACCCTAAGTCCTGAACCAATAACAGCCACATGTTTACCCCAAGATAGTTTGGAACAATGGATTTCCCCTGTCACTGATTAAGTTAGTTAATTAACTTCCCCTGGAGAGTTTCCCAATTAACTCGTGTAAACATGGCATGTGGATCTTGTCAGATCGCAGTTCTTTTGCATGCAGACTGTACATGATATATACTGATGATTTTCCCTCATTAAATCACTGGTCTTTGCTCCATCTTGCCTTGTGACTCATTGCTTGACCAGTCTCCTCCGGGACTCAACAGCCGCTTTGCGGCCCCAATCCAACATCTGGTGACCCCGACGTGATTCTACTCATGAGTAAGTGATCTTTGCGGTCCGGTTCTATGCCAGAACCGTGTCCGAATCATCCCAGAGGACAGCGCGGCAGCTCTGGTCGGAAAGCCATCTGATCTGAGTGGCAGCTACGCGGCGAGGCATTCCAGAGAGGCATTCCACAGCATGCTCCAAAGCTCTGAGGCAGCTTGCTCAGCAGGAAAACGCGTTCCGCTCAGGGTCGGCTGTGAAACCCTGACTTCAGCGCAGAGGCCGCAGAGGGCCCGTGGCAGCAGTCCATGCTCCCATCTCCTTCCCAGAGGTTCATCACGCCAAACCTGTTACCTGAACTCAGACGCGTCGCTTCGTCCCGAGGAGGAAAACTTCAAAGGACTGGCAGGTAATATGGGGACTTGTCCTCAGAGGCAATGTCCGACTGCTAACCAGAGGATTCACTTAATGGAATTCAAGGCCTAGCCAGGGTATCCCAGACATGCATTCACAGTGTTAAGTTAGCGGGGCTTTTGGCGTACTAGGGGGATCATTGTCTGCTTTATCCAGAAACAGGCATGCTTAACCTCCAACTTTGGGACCAGATAGGAGCCTGCATTCAGCAAGCCCCGAGAGCTCCAGATTGCATAATCAGCACATGGAGCAAGTGTAGGAAGCTCTTAGCAGAGGTAGACCCAGTCCGGATAGAGACCCAGGAACCCCCAGCGCAGTCAGAGCCATCAGCCCCAACGGCTCTCTATACGTCATTTCAGCTTAGGCAGGACAGGGTAGGGAGCTTTCCTTCAGTGACTGCTGCAGACGTCACTGAAGGAAATCATGGCATAAGAAGCACTGGCACTTCTCTGACAGTTAAAAGTTCCCAGACTACTAAGAGTTCCATCCAGCGCATGGGTGAGGAAGATGCATTCACGGGGAAATTGCCAGCAGTACAATTAGCTAACACCCAGCTGCTGTGTTCAGCCTGTCTGAAGGCAGACACACGTTCAGGCAGACAGACTATTGTCTCCCTGCCTGCTCAGCACCCACTGCTCACGGAAATCTGCATGGCCCCTGGCCACGCAGGGCTCCAGAGCAGACCCATTACCACACTCAGGTGCCAAGCAGTGCCAAAACCCAAAGGCGCATCTTCCAGTGTGGAAAAATGAGACATCTTAGAAGAGAATGCCAATCTAGACCAGGCAGATCTTCAAAAGGTTGTCCAAATAAGCCTAAAACCAAATGGCCTCGCTGGCGCTGGAGGGCGAGACAGCACTGAGATCCGGGAATCCGGCCTTCTGGCATGCATCTGGCCCAGGCTAGAAAGGAGGCAGCCATCGCCCTGGCTATGCCAGAGGAACCATCCCAGCAATAGTACCCCGAGCTCTTCCAAGGCACAGGCAGAAACTACTTGTCTCACCTCGGAGTAGCCCAGAGAAACTCACCTCTAAGTAGAAGCACCCAGATGGTTGTAAAGGGCCAGCTGTGTATAAGTCATCTCCTCATGTGCAGGATAGAACACTGCAGATCAGGGGAGGAATGTGCAAATGCGTAAATAAATGTGTGTATGCATAGTGCACCACTGAATGTATGACTGCAAGAACCAGTATGATTGCAAAAGCTTTGTCTCTATGACCACAGTATGATTGCAAAGTGTTCCTTGTGTGTAACTGCGTGGTAATGTCACTGTGAAGCATCAGGCATTATATGTTAAACAGTTTGCACTCTGTTCATGGGCAGGAACCATTTAAAGTTTGAGAAAGCATGGTGAGCAAAACCTCTTTGCCTTACCTGCTTAGCAGCTTAAGGCACCAAGGGCAACGAAAGCAGGAGGAGGGGGGAATCCTAACCTGCAATAGGGCAAAGTGACCCCCCTTCTTCCTTTCAGCCAAAGGGCTTTTCTTTTGGATATGCAAGCGAGACCTTTATTTGTCTCAAGGATTGGCCACTCTTAAAAACCGGTTTTGCAATCTGTGCCACTCAGGCAAACAGATTTTTCTTTTCAGAAGCGCGATCTGAAAACAAAAATCACTTCTATGAGTTTTCCTCACTAAATCATGAACTATGGGGCCCCTCCCTACGTCTGTGTTTCTCAAACCCCTATTTCTGTGTTTGAATGTCCCTTAGCGGTCTTTTAAGTCACATATCTCACTAGGAATGAGAAATTTAATTGCATTGTCTTCATGTGTGCACTGTTATCATCTTGTAACGTAGGTTCTCAACCTTTTAAAGTGAGGGGCCAAATCCCGTGGCCTCAGGCAGCTCTGGAGGTCCGGACAGTCATCCTGCCTTTCCTTCAAGCAAATTGTCTGATTTTTTTTAATCTTAAAGAGCCCACACAACAAAGCAGCAGTCATTATAATTGCATGCAATTGTACAATTTTGCATAAATATCTTTCTGATCACGGATAGAATACTTCTTGAATAGTTGCAGAAAATATATTGCAGTCTTGTGGATAAGGAGTAAAATATTGTTGTTTCCCCTCCTTGTCTTTGGACTCTATCCTTATAAAGGAGCACCAAGATTCGGAACAACAACAGCATAAGTGTAAGATGACAAACTCCACCAGTGATAACATTCCTAATATATTTTAATTGCACATTTTAAATTCTTTAATATGTCAAGTTTTATCTATTATGTGTCTAATCTTAACATGTTCAATTGCACATAATTTGATTTCTTCAGCAGATAGTTAGAAACATGATGTTTGAAATAGCTTCACTGAAAATATAAGCATATACAAAAACTCTAGCCTGCATGTTAGATTGGTTGAAATTTATACATACTATGCTCAGCACCAATATGGTGAATGTTCCTGTGTGAATCAGTACTTTACTATAGAGAGCAGCAGAAGTCCTCAGTTCTGGAAGACTAACTAAATTGAGGTTTAATAAAAATATCTTGCTGAAAAGCCATCTTCTCTCAATTCTTTGTCCCAGTCGTAGGACATCTTAGACTCACAAACTCTAATATCTATATTGTATGTTGCAAATTTATTTACATGTTTTAATGAAGATAATATTCAAGTTTACAGGAACATTCTGATGAATGGATTTCACATAGTAATCTCACTTCCCTCCTCTCTCCTAACTTCAGCAACAGGCAAGCTATGATCACAGCCTCTCCCCAGATGCCAGCACAGTTTATAGATACAAAAGCAGATCACCATATCTGTTCTCTTATTTTATTTTTTGATTTAAGATGGAAATTGACCTTACAATCTTCAACGTTACTTCAGGTCATTGTTATTAGAGAGAAGAAAATGCTGGTATTCTTCTTTTGGCTTAGTCTGGCAAACATCTCAGACACTTTACAATTGCAGTATAAAAACTCTGAACTGCTTTATAGCATTTTATTTTTCAGGTGGAGACATTGACAAATAGAAAATCCAACTTGTAAGAGGGGTGAACAATAACTCATTTTAGAAACTCTAAGGCAAAAAATACATTCTCTGCTTGGCATTCTTTCATGCCAGCTGGGAGATAATGTTAATGTTTTAGAGTAGAGGAGGTTGATTTCATGGTGTGTGGGATTTTGTATTGAAATTCCCATAAACATTCATACAGGAGCAGCACTCAAAATGAAGTTAAATGCCACCCCACTCCTTTTAGACAGAAGTTTTAAAACCCTACTGCTTTTCAGATGGACATAACTGAGTTGGTCCTAACCATTTAATTAATTTATTTTCTTTTTTCCATTTGGTCACTGTCAAAAAAAGAAGATAGCAGCAGAGGAGAATTTCACAACCAAAATAAATCACAGCACAAATTCAGGCACAGTATAATAGTTTTTTTTTAAAAAAAGGCATTACTTACAAAGAGCAGCCCGCAACTCAAGGGCCTCAGTTTCTTCTCAGAAACTAACTAGACAAGAACTGTGTCTCTTGTGACTGGATTGCTTCAGCCAAATTTAACTGTCAGGTACAGGCACTGTACCTTCAATCTCCCTGGGTGGGAAGATCCTGGAAGAAACATCTCTAGTTCTGGGGAGTTCTTTCTTTCTACTAATCTGTACTTAAAAAAAAAAGACACATGACTATTTGGCTACTGGAAGATGACAACTTTTGTCATGTAATGAATATGCTGAAACATTTTTTGCAGGTCCCCCAACTTGTAGTAACAAATAATACTCAAATCTATGATAAGTTTAGCAGCACAAGCCCATCCAGCTATATCCCATTCATTAACTGAGGATTATACAGGAAGGTTATTTGAATGCAGCAACATGAGCTTATTTTCCCCTCTATGAATAAGATATATAATTATAATATATTTTGAGTAAGTATGGGACTTATAAAACCAAATGTTTCTCAGAATCCCTGAGTAGGATGTATGTGTTCTATTTATGAGGTATTCTAGCATTATTTTTATTTAACATATACAAAGAAAAAAGAGAGATAATGTAGTGACTTACATGCAAAGAAACAGAGGATATTCAAAGATCAGCTTTTTCACTTCAACTTTCACTCAGGCTTTTGTATTCTGATATTGCAAGAACCTGAGCTCCATGTTTTAGTACAGCAGAAAAAAGATAAGAGAATGTAACAGACTAAATGAAAGGAAAATGTTACAAGTGCAAATGTAATATAGCTCTATGTGATCTTTACTTGTAACAGAGTGAAACCTGCTGTGGAAAGGCTAAATCCATGAAAACAGAGTTGGTCTATAGTAGAAAGCCTGTTTTAGGTACTGTACAAATACAAACTCTTAGAATGTCTTTCCTTTATAGCCCCCATTAACATTAAAACAATGTTAAGCAGTACTCTTTTTTTCTTGTATCTCCACCACACCAATGATCATGCTATACCTAGCTGAGGCAGAGTGGCATAACTGGTCTGCTGGTATACTGATGTCATAAACAATTGCATATTTGCAGCAGCTTTTTTCAAACTATTGCTTTTTCTATAGGGAGCAGAATGTCTGCAATACAGTAGTAGGTATGATGTTGAATAGGATTCAGAAGATGAATAGTGCCAGTGTCAATATCTAAAAATGATTAGTAGGATGGGTAGTGTTATCACTTACAACAAACGAAGAACATATGAACAGGATGCATTCAAAACTGTCAATTACTCCCTGTTCTTGTATGTCATATGGAGATGATTCTAGTTAGGCTTGTCTTGTTCACATGGAAGGAAAGGTAGAAACAGAAAATTGTTCCTTTTTTTTAAAAAAAATCATTTTTGTATTCTTGACTTTTACACTTTTTTATTCTAAATATGCTTTTGATTTTTTAAATGAAGATCCATCATTTTTGAGAAGCACGGGTTGGTGGGAGAATTTCCAGTTACCATAAATTGGAAGGCTACTGTCCTACCTGTTCTGGTTGATGGTGAAGCAGAACCAACCAGGAATTGGAAACTATCAGCAATTTCTCTTTTAAACCTAAGTGCCTGGAAGCCTCAAAGGTCTTAAGCTGTTTTTCTAAGGGGGTAATGGGGTCACAAAGAGTGGAATGAGTCCACTGATAGTGGGAACCAGGTTTTTGGGCTCCTAACAGACAGTAGATTGAGGGTGCAACTGGACTTCAGCTTACCACTGTCACAGGACTGACCCTTGCCGGGGTTTGAGAGGCTGGTTACGTTCAGTAGGCTGTTAGATTTTCCATTACTCCACAACTCCCTCAACAGCCTATTCATCACCTCTCCTTCCAGAACCCGGGTTGCCGTGCTCCCACCTGTCTGACACAGGGAGTACAGTTGTTGATTTGGTAACATGTTAAGCAGAGAGCAAAGTGCCTGGTTATGCCTGAGAAGTAAACTCCATCTCTGTAGATGTTAAAGCTCAAATAGAACTTTATTTCCAAGTTGCAATTTCATAGAAGCAAAGCATAATACCTGTGAAAAGAAAACAGTCCATAGAGTCAGAAGTCTCAGATATCCATCAGATCATTGGGGAGGGAATATATCTCCAAGATAGAATCAAATCCTATCCAATCCATTCCTTGCCCCATTGGGCTCATCCTGCCATGGGGTTTTTATTGTTCCCTCCAGAGAATAGAGTTCAGCTAACAAGAGCCTGGTAGCCCTCAGTTAGAGAACGAGTTTGGGGTCTCAAAAGATACCCCTTTTAAAGGGAAATGAGTGACTTCTGCCACCCTTACAAATTCAATAATTTCACCCTATTTACATGATGGGATATTCCTGACTCTGCAGGTATTCCCTCCTCCCTCTGGAATGCATGAGATCATGGGAAAACACCTGGCTTCCCAAGGAATAATGGGATTGACCTATGTCCTCTCACTCGGGATGTGAGTGGCCAAGGGCCAGATGAGAATGGTTGAGAAATAATATGCTTCCTTTGATGTCACCTCTGGCTGACGGACACCTGGTGCTGACCTAATAGCTGTGGAAGCTGAGATATGTATAAACAAAAGGAATAATGCAGACAGCTGTGTCACAGTTTGACCAGCTCTAGCAAAATAAGTAGCTATGGCGACTCTAGGATCATGACAACCACATAGTTTGTACCAGTGCTGCTTTGCTGTACCCACTCCCCAAGAATGACATGGACACTTCATTTGGATGAAAAATTGGGCCACTTTATTAACTTTATTTTAACTTTGCTTGGCTACTGCCAAGAACCAAACGGGCCGTCCTAGCACTGGTAAGGAGTACTCTAATTATGAATCCAACTTAAATCACAATTTTCTACCACTGCAACAAACTGTGTGATCCTGTCCACAACTTGTTTCCACTGAAACATGTTGTAGACCCTAGTCAGGCTGCTACTATTTAGCACCTGATATTGGAATGCCTCCTTTAAATATTGGAGGAGTTGCCTGCTGGTTAAGCATAGCAACAGTTTTATTTAAAAGTTGATTGGCCATTCATACATCTTGTTTGTTTCATGTCCTCCCTATGGCCAACCAGCTGTGTATACCAGATTAAATGGGTCATGCATTTCTTTCCTTACCATTGCTATCTACCACATGGGGAGGAGTTCAACAACTCCCCACCACACCCCCTTTGACCGCATACGTGGTCAACCGGCCCGCTTGGTTATGCACCAAGAAGAGATTCATTGCTCTGGCTGAAATATGCACCATATCACCGCAATACAAATTAGGTATCTGTATCCAGATCAGGTGATGCGGGACCACTGTCCCCAAACTGATGTTATCTATACGTCGGGCCACTGCCCTATCCTGAGACCGTTGTTCCCAGGCCAATACACGAGGAACACCCAAAACGTCCGGTGTATCCTGTTGCAAACATGTAGCCAGGAGCTGAAATAAAAGAAAGGAAGACAAACAAGCAGGGTGCTACTGCAACAAAGGATGTACATAAGATCGAAAGTGCCTGGATCCCCACCTACCCATTGTTCTAATTGCAGCATCCGAGTAGCCGCAGGCAGCTGCCGTCGATGCAGCACCGATGCGAAAAAGAATGAGTCCTAAAACCCACCCTATCTAGACCCAAATTGGCTAAGGCCACCATAACAACCCTCCAGAACTGGTACCTGGTTAAGGGCAATGTAAGGGACCCTGTGACAAAGTAAGGGACCAGGTGCCAAACCACACATTGGGTAGGAAGGTACACAAAGCCAGAACTGGGCAAATATTGACATCGCCACACCTATTCAGTGTTAGAGTAGTGCCCTTTCCCCGCTGATCAGTTTTAGAAAAACGCACGTGTAATTGAACACAGTTGTGAGTAAGGGAGACATCAGACAGCTCTAACGCCCTGCGGGACATATCCTTGCGAGAAGCTGCAACCAATTCACTAATTCTGATAGCTCCCAAAAACGCTATTGAAGTAGCAGTGTGAAAAAGTTCCATCTCATAACTATCAGTGTACACCACCAACCAAACTGTGGCTAGGTGCACTAGTGTATCAGGGGATATGGGCTGTCTTGCATCAGGGCAAGGGCCGCGTTCACGAGCCCAACCCTCCAAAACTCTATGAACCCTAAAGTCAGACGTATTGTCTGCAAAACCATTAATCTTTGCATGGAAAGCCAGAGCCGATAATTGGCCGCCAATGGTGCGGGTGGCAAGCCCCTTAGCATGCAGGTGCACCACAAACTGAAGTATGTGGTCCACCGGGACGGGCCAAATACATTGAAGTGAATTCTCATTGTGAAACATCTCAAAAGCCCTGTACGTGTTGGAGTACACCTTACACGTACTCCTAGCCAGCGATAACCCAATGTCCCATCTTACTTCTCCACGCCAAATTGCCATATCTTGGCTGGGAGTGATAAAGGTAGCTCGTCAGCCTCCGGCGCCAGGGCCCTGAACCGCTCTATCTGTAATCGGGATAAAGTGTCGGCAATGTCATTATCAATGCCTGGTACATGCCTAGCCTTGAAAAGTATATTTAGGCGCAATGCACATGACACAAAGTGGCGTACCAGTGCCATTACTCTTGGGGAATGGGACATCTGGGCATTGATTATGTGGACAACCGCTGCATTATCACACCAAAAGTGTACTACAGAGTTCGCCCATTTCTCCCCCCATAGCAGTAAGGCACCCAAAATTGGAAAAAAATCTAGGAAAGTCAGGTCACGGAGCAATGGCGAGGACTGCCAAGTCTCCAGCCACTTACCATATGACCAGTGCCCATTGAAATAAATGCCGTAGCCAAACGCTCTGGATGCATCCGACTGGACCTGAAACATGGGCTGATCCAAACGCTCTGCCCGCCAAAAGGACACACCATTGAAATTTGATAGAAATTCGAGCCACACTTGCAGATCAGTTTTGATACCCTTAGTAAGTCGCACCCTGTGATATTTGCGAGATAAACCAATCATGGCATCACACAATCACCTTGCAAAGGCCCTGCCAGGCATCACAACCCTGCATGCAAAATTAAGGCACCCATGTAGAACTTGTAGTTTGTGAAGTGAAGCCTTGTGCTTAATCAGCAGGGCCTTAATAGCATTCGAAATGCGGGCTATCTTGTCCATGGGCAACCTAGACGTTTGAGCCACTGTATCAATTTCAATTCCCAGAAAAACTAAATTAGTAGCAGGCCCCTCAGTCTTCTCAGGCACTAATGGCACCCCTAATTCAGTCATAAGTTCTTGAAATGTGGCAAGCAGTTGTCCACACACCCCAGAACCCCCGGCAGCCCTAAACAAAACATCATCCAGGTAATGAACCACCCTGCGCACTCCAGTGCGGTGAACAAAAGCCCAATGTAAGAATGTGCTGAAATGCTGAAAAGCCGAGCATGACACAGAACATCCAAAGGGCATGGCCTTATCGACAAAATATTGTCCCTGGAACCAAAAACCCAAGAGTTCAAAGTCATCTGGATGTACTGGTAGAAGGCGAAATGCAGACTTAATGTCACATTTTGCCATCAGTGCCCCATGCCCACAGGCATGAACCATACGAATTGCCTGATCAAACGACACATACCTGACAGAACAAAGTTCATCCGGTATTGGATCGTTGACTGACCCCCCTGCAGGGTAAGACAAATGGTGAATCAAATGATAGTCACCTGGGACCTTTTTGGGTATGAGTCCCAGGGGCGATACCTTCAAATTAACATAAGGAGGATTTGCAAAGGGTCCCGCGACCCATCCCTCTTTTATTTGCTTAAAAAAAATTATTTTGCCAAATTCTCCCTCCCTCTTAATGATATCAAATTATGAGCATCCTGCGGGACCCGTACACCAACAAAGGCTATGCGAAACCCCACAAGAAATCCCTGCAAAAGATATTCTGCATCCTCCCTTTTGGGGTAGACACGTATCCATTGCTCAAGTACCTTAGTTTTGATTGGGGAGGGTGCCTTTAGAAACTGACACTGAATCCATGTTTGCTCGGCCTGCACTCTGCTGTGCTCGCCCCTTCCATCTCGCTCCCCCTGTTTCTGGACAGTGGGTGGCCGAATGTGGCCCCAGGCAAATAGTACATTTGTGTTTGTACTTACACTGTTTACGGGAACATCCGGCTGCGGATGAAAAATTCCAACACAACAGGCAGGCTGGAACCCCCTGCCCCGCCGTCTGGAGGGGTAATTGTGTAGTGCCGGGCCTTTGTACAGTGTGACCACAATGATATCTGTCACCCGCAGCCGGGCGTGATGGGGTCGTATATAATAACCAAAGTAGCTGGTTGAGCTCATCCCAACGCATTTCTGGGTGAAGCACAGCCCTCATTCTTAATTCTTCATCATACGCTAGCCACGCCTGCCCCGGAAAATCTACATAAGCCCTATAAATTATGTCAAGGTACTGTATAAGGGGAAGTGCCAAATCGGGACGAGCCTGAATTGACACCGCTGCATATATTAAATATGCCGGCAGCCAATTGGCCCACGTGTGTGGTGGCTTGCGACAGCGGGACAGCTCCTTGTCCCTGTCAACTTCCTTCTCTTTCTCTTCTCTTGTTGGTTCTCTGTTTAATAAACTAAACAAATCTACATATTCTCTGTGCCATATATTTTCCCTAGTGGCCTGCAACAGATGGTCACCTAGGGGTAGGGAAACGCTTGCAGTCGGCAAGTCAGAAGTGGGAACTTTTTGGTAAGGGTTGTTGATTGAAGAGCCATAAGGCCACATAGAATAAGGCAAAACCGGATTAGCAGTAGGAACCCCAGTTGGCATCGCTGAATATGCAGATCTCTAAATCCCTGTCTGTGTGTGCTCTTTTGTTGGTTGCTGTACTGAAGGAGTAGTAACTGGCTGCATTGGCCAGGGCCAAATTGGAGCAACTGGATAGGTGACATGAGGCAACATGGTTACGTTGACCCTACCACTGTACTCACCTGTTGGCACGCTACTGGCCGCCCCCACTGTGGATTCCTGCCTGTTTGGGGTGTCAGAGCTCGTGCCTGCATTGGTGCTCACCTGGTCCGCCCTTGGCGATACATGTTGCAGCGCACCTGCAACAGGTGCCTGCTGAAGTAGAGCTGCACCGGCCATCCCAAAGCCGTTTGGATGGGTGGCCAATATGGCTGCTTTGAGGCTGGCCAGCCTGCAGTCTAGTGATGACGTAGGCTGGTCCGCGCTGGCCTCCTTGAATTGTGGGCAGGCTGGCCCCATGGTGATTGCAACTGGCTCAATGCCCATTGCATGCTCCAGGACCACAAAGCGATCCTCGAAGTTTGCTGGGCCAACTGGGAAGGTGACCCAAGGTGGGTTTTGGCCTTGTATGGGCTGGGTGAGCAGCAAATTGGCTCCAGAGGCCGCTGTCCCCTCCCTGCATGTTTGTCACTGCTGTCTAGTCTGGGTTAATGCCTGTGAACCTACCCTTGTCCCCCGTTTTGCTGGTGGGCCGGAGTCCGTGGTTTGTGTGGGCTAGGAACGAGGGACGGGAGCTGCTCATGTTAATAGCCTCAAGCACCCCTCAAAACCGTGGCCATGAGTCGCTAACTTTTTCTTTGGCGCCATATGCCTTAGAACTGAATGCCTGATCAGCTGGCTAGAATGAGGCTAATCAAAGGAGCTGGCGGCTGTCAACCCCACTACTGGGCGTCAGCACGTGGTTCTGGCTCCAAATAGTTATCACCAACTGTGACTGGCTGCGCAAGAGAGGAATTCCCTCTCCACAGCCAAAAATCCACCCCAAAAGTCAGTTAATGGCCAGGATCCTGTTTGGGGAAAATCACATTTTTACCCTGGCCCCAGCCACTCCGAACCTGTCTTTCCCCTGAGAGTTGTTCCCAACTTGTCAGCTGTAAAGAGCTGCCAAAAATGTGCACCAATATGCCCTGCTACCGGCCGCAGCTGGCAAAAGTAAGCAACTCAGCTGGGCTGTAGAGGGAAGCGACAAATGCACCCTGGCCCAAACAGACGCCACCAAAAAGAAGGCTGCATGGTTTGTCCGTTCCTGGGCAAACCGCACACTGAAAAACCTCGCTGTCGGCAGCAACAGAAGGCTGTGCAGTTCGTCCGTTCCTGGGCGAACCATGCACTGAAAAACCTCACTGTTGGCAGCACAGTAGCACTCCTACCAGCCCGTTCATGGGTGAGAAAGGGGGCCTCCAAGCTCTCTGTCGAGAGCCGGGGTAATGGCTGGGCAGGAGGATCGCGCTAAACGCACCCTAGCCCAGCTGGCTCTCTGGAAACTCTGTGAAAGCTGAGATATGTATAAACAAAAGGAATAATGCAGACACCTGTGTCACAGTTTGACCTGCTCTAGCAAAGTAAGTAGCTATGGCAACTCTAGGATCATGACAACCACATAGTTTGTACTAGTGCTGCTTTCACAATGGTCCTTTCTGCCAACTAGACAATGTACAATTAATTGTGAGCAAACTCATTCATTGCTTTGGTTTGGCTGGCAAGAACATATTATTTTTTATTAGAGATTTTCCCTCTTTGCTTTTTACTTGTTCGCTTATTTCTGGCATGTGTGGTCACCTACATGGGCCCAAAGTGACAGTGGTGTGTGTGTAAAAGTGACATATCATTGGCTTGAAACTGCAATGTTTTCCTGACATACTGCTGACTTTGACAAGCATAAACACTAAACTAGAAGTACTCACTTGAGGGGTTGTTGCATACTTGCATACCACACCTCACTGAACAGTATGCTATTACAGTGAGAACAATTCCCTCAAGTGAATGCCCCTTGTCTCTCACATGATCAATATTCTTATTATGCTTGTTAAATTAGTGATGGTATTTTTTAAAACCACAATCGGGTGTACCCAGAGCAACGGCCACCTTGTGCCAGCTAATCTTTCTCACACTAGATCAGGCAAAAGGAACTACAGGATGAATTCACCAAAATGTGGCTTCATTTTGGCAGTTTCACATCTGGCCTAGACATAGAAGAATAATTAGTGCTACATTAGATAAGCACTGCCAAGTTTATGAAAACAACTGTTCTCCTTTTGGTAATATAAAAGTGAGCACACTAGTAGTTGGAACACAACCAACAAATAATAGGAAGAAAGACCTGTTTGTTTTATAAGTAGAAAAACACCTTGGAAATTAAGGTAAAGTTAAAGGTCGCCCTTGCTCAGAAGCCAGTTGTATCTTACTCTATGGTATGGTGCTCATCTCTGTTTACAGTCAGCCCTGTCTGCATCTTTGCAGAGGTTTCCATGATCATGTGGCAGGCATGACTGGACACGGGAGCGTATGGAATGTTGTTACATTCTCACCAAAGCACTAACTATTTATATACTTGCAATTCCTTGCATTCAAACTGCTAGGCTGGCAGGATCTGGGACAGAGATGGGAGCTCACTTCATCATGCAGTACTTGGGTCTCAAACTGCTGACTTCCCGACCTTCCAGTAATCAAGATCAGTGTCTTAACCACTAAGCCACCACAGTTCCACCTTGGAAAGTACAAAGGCATTTACCATGCAATCATAAACTATCTCTTCCATTTTTGCTCAGAAGTTGAAACAGTCCTATTTAATTTCAGTGGGACTTATTCCCACTAAACTTACAACTTCTAATATTGTAACTGCACAATAATAATAAAATGGACTAGACATCTATCATTATAAAAAGTTGTTTCCCAGTGAAGTAGCCCTTAAATTATTAAAGGAGTAGACTTTCCTATTTCCTTGCTAACATGCAAAAAAATGGGCTATGTAGTCATGTCATCTTAGTAATAATAATTTTCTCAAGTGTATTACATAAACATATTTTGAGTGATTTTTTAAAAAAGCCCATTAGTGTGACTTGAGAAATTTACCTCTACTGTATCTAATCAATATTGAATGTTATGTTGAGAAAATATTTTATAATAACAGACAAACTGAAATAATGGATAATCAATCTGCACATCAAATTCTAACTACCCAATGAACGAATTTGCCTATAAGATAAAGTTTAGAACAGTGTCCTGCAATTAGAAATATACAATACATTTTTCAAGGAAACTGTACATTTTTCCTTGTTAGATGGCCATGTTTGAAACTTCACAATGATTTTTTTTAACCCAGCCAATTAATAATGTATATTGTTCCTTAGGAAATCCATGGTAGTTTAGACATAATTAATGTCCACTTTTCATTTTCAAAAAGGAAAACAAATTTATCATGCTCAACGGAATGAATGTGAAGGATCCATCACAAAATAAATGGAACTGAATGAGACACTTTCATTAGCTATGGATCATTAGTATAACACCCCCATAATGGCCCTGCCAGAGATTTGAAGGTTTGTCATGTGAAGGCATACTCATATAACTCATTAATACATGAACAGCAGACACTTGACATCAAAACATTTACCCTCTTAGAGCCAGCAAATTATCCAGGAAATAAGCTTGTATTACAAAATGTAGCAGTACCCTTTGCAAGGGAGCTCGAGTGAGACTTGACAATGTATTCTTGCATTAGAAGCTCAGCAATGATACTGCGATGCATAGATACTGTGATGCATAAGCAGAGCTCCTCTCACCTTTTTGTAACATTGGTGTGTGTGACAGTTGTAGGTAGATGTGTTTGGCCCCTTATTCCTGATTTATGTTTTGATCTCAGTTGAATGCATATTTTAGGGACAAAATAGATTTGACACTGGGAAGATCTGATGTTTTACTTTTCTTCACTTAAATAATAAGACTTAAAAGTCAAAAGCAGATGCACTGTCAGAGAAAGGGCAGACATTCTGGACAACCAATCTTCCACTGTGTTTTTCTTTTCTTTTATTAAGATTTCAGTTTAAATCACAAATGCAGTGTATCAATAGTGTCTGTGACAGTATGGTGTACTGTACTTGATCTGCCCTGCCTTGAAGCTGTTTTACCATGGGTTGGGGGTGGGGAGGGAGAAGTAACAGCACATCTGATCATAATCTCCAAATCCCATGTGACATTCACTCACATTCACTTTTAAGTGAACAAATAAGAACTGATATAAGAGGAGGATCGGTAAAGTTTCAACAGGAGACATGGGAAGTTATGCTAATTTTACATCTTCTGTCCTTCAAATTTTTTAAAATCCCAGATAACGTTGTGTATTTTGGTATATCAACACCTTTTGATAGAAGAATCCTGCTTTTCAACCTCTTCATAAATGATCTAGATTTAGGAGTAAATAGCAAAGTAGGCAAATTTGCTGACGACACTAAATTATACAGGGTAGTGAAAACTGTGAGAGATTGTGAGGAGCTCCAGAGGGATCTCTTGACACTGGGGGAGTGGGCAAAACAGTGGCAAAACCCCCAATTACATTTATAAACTGATGGGGTTTGAACTCTCTGTGATAAACCAGGAAAGGGACCTTGGTGTCCTGGTGGACAGCTCAATGAAGGTGTCAACCCAGTGTGCCTTAGCAGTGAAAAAAGCAAACTCAATGCTAGAGATCATTAGGAAGGGTATAGAAAATAAGTCAGCAAGTACCATTTTGCCTCTTTATAAATCTATGGTGAGGCCCCCTCTGGAATATTGTGTACAGTTCTGGTCGCCATACATCCAGAAAGATATTATGGAGCTGGAAAAAGTACAGAGAAGGACAACCAGAATGATTAGGGGACTGGAACACCTTCCTTACCATCTGAGGCTGCAACAGTTGGGCCTCTTCACTCTTGAACGATGGCATCTAAGAGGTGACCTGACTGAAGTTTATAAAATCATGCACGGTGTGGACAAAGTAGATAAGGAAAAACTGTTTCCCCTATTGCACAACACTAGAACTAGGGGGCACCTCATGAAACCTTTGAGTATTAGTTGTCAAACAAATAAGTGCCATCAGCCAGGGGGGCTCGCCTCTCTGGCACAAGGAGGAGAGCCTTCTCTGTGTCCGCACCAGCCCTTTGGAACCTCCTGCCAGTAGAACTGCATCTCCAGATTGTTGCCCTTTAGAAAAGAACTAAAAACCTGATTGGCGGGCCAAGTTTGGGGTGCAGGTGGAGGGATGGCTTCCGTTGGGTGGTTAATATAGGGGAGGATGCCTGCCCCACGGTTTCTTCGGTTACTGCACCCCTCTCTTTTTAGGGGTGGGTTCTTATTGCTGGTTTTTATCTGTTTTATTTGTTTTTATCTGTTTTTACCCACTGTTGTGAACCGCCCGGAGTCGGCTTTGGCTGAGTGGGCGGTATAGAAATGTAACAATAAATAAATAAATAAATAAATAAATAAGAGAAAGTACTTTTTCACCCAGAGGATCACTGGTCTATGGAACTCCCTGCCAGAAGAAGTGGTGACAGCTATCAGTCTTGACAGCTTTAAGAAAGGATTAGACAAGTTCATGGAGGACAATGGTATCAATGGCTATAATTATGGATACCTAAGGACAACCTCTGGGTTGGAGAGATAGGCAGGGTATTTCTCAATGCCATTTCCAGGGAATCCTAAGCATCTGCTTGGGAATACTCTGAAGCAAATGGTGAGCCACTGTGTGAAACAGAATGCTGGACTGGATGGGCTGTGGCCTGTTCCAGCAAGGCTGTTCTTATGTAAGAATACTTCCATAAAATCAGAATAGATAAAGATGTGGGTGAGCACTAAAAAATAAAAATAAAACAGCAAAATATGAAAAAATAGTGTACCATCACAAAGAGCTGATGGCATGGCATAGACCTTATTGTCCACAGGAAGGACATGTCCAGACAGGGCATATAGCCTGCTTCTTGGTCTTCTCAAGTGTCATTGCTACTTATAGAGTCCAAACATTGTGAAACTTGCTGTCCCCAAACTTCCCTCTGAGTACTAATTTTTGAATTCCCATCAAGTGAACAGTGTGTATGGGACCCTTTTAGTCATCTAAGCCTGCTTCTAGTGTCAACATCTAGTATGTTGAAATATCAGATATTGAAATTAAACACACACCATACTCCTCTGTGGAGGGGCAATGAAGGTATAATTAAAATTTTCCTCCTAAATGATCATTGTAGTGCTTCATCAATTAGGAGATGAAAAAACATTTTGTTTCTTTTTTTATCTGTAGCACTGATAGAAGTCATAGCCATGAGCAGTTTTCAAATCAGTGCTACAGAGTAAAATGAAGAAAATATTTTCCCCTACAGAGGAGCAAGGAAAATGTTTAATTTGCTAGTGTTGAGAAGTACCTTGTCAGCCACTTCATGATATAGGCAAAAGGTTGTTCGTTCCTAAATCTTTTGAACTTATTTTAACACTGCAAGTTACCCATGCAGGTAGCCTACTTTCCTTCATTCCTTTCTCTCTCTCTCTTGCTGTGAGTTCCCTACCTGCCCATAGTTTATAACTTGGGAAAAAATTTGATAGAAGTACTTTATGACATTTTTGCAGGTGAAATATGAGAAATCAGGGAGGCCACTGGCTGCCATAGAGAAGACCATGTAGTAAAAGAAAAGAATTGAACACACATTTCTTGTTCATCTCATAGATAAAGTAAGCACAAAACCCCTCACCTTCACTCATGAGAAGAATATCTCCAAAATTTATCCTTCTAAGGCAACTTCTTTTCTATCTGTATGAAAATGTTTGAAGTTTTTATGGGAGAAATTATTGTGCAAATTTTGGGATTTCCCTCAAATAAATCAAATTCTCAGAACCAGTAAGACTTTTTTTAAAAAAGACAATAAAAAGATGGAAATAATAGGATTATTATGGGACATAGTTCTGCTGCAACAACCACACAATTGTTTACACTGTTTAATTTCAGTCTAGAACACTTTATTTAATAAGGTATACAATTAATAAGCCATCATGTTCTCTCTCTAGTTTGAGGACATGCCATTTCTTTCCTATCTTTATGTTCTTATTTTCACAGGAAACTGCTGTAAATGGTCTTTAATTTTTCAAAGGTTTCTTACTTTCATTTACAGTGTCAGCACATGGGTTGCTATGCTGCCATATTGGGAAATGTCACTTACTGGTCTGCTCAAATTCTAGCGTAACTTAAACCTACTTTTTTCTTATTCATTTTTCTTTTCTGTGGCAACTTGCAGACTTATGTAGGTATGTGTATAATGTGCATGTGTATAATAAAATATCACTTATAGATATTGACATTATAATTTCACTATAAAGAAATGTGTAAGTTAGTAATATGAGAATGTTTCTTTAAATATATTATTAATTCTTTTTTCCTCTTCTGATTTGTATTTTATGTCTTCTTTTATGTTGTAATGTTTGTTTGGTTGCTTGTTTTTCTATTTATTTTATGTTGTATGCTTATTTTTAAAATTCAATAAAATTATTTTAAAAAAAGAATTATGTACCTAATGATGTGGATTCACAGAGACCACCTTCCTGGTTTATTTCTCTGTTGATGCACTGGTATTTTCTTTCTTTCTTTCTTTCTTTCTTTCTTTTCTTTGTTTTTGCATTCCTGATCTATAAAACCTCCAACTGACTTATCTGACTTACCTGATATCTAAAGTAGCAGTGAAGTACTTGAGGTTAACTTTAGATGCCAGAGATAAATCATTGTACAAGTGATTTGTACAATGGAGGAGGAGCTTGGGCCTGCATTGTCTAAGTGAGGCATAAGATTGAGAAGGCAATAATAGTGTGTAGACTGGCTTGGATGACCAAATTGACTGGGATATTTATTGGCTCTGGACTGGTACATGCTACAGTATGAAACAGCATAACAGAAACAGAAGAAAGTGGCAAGTGACGCTTGTGCAACTGTGTGGGGTGTGTGCATGCTTCACTGAGAGAGAAAAGGGAAAGATAAGCATTGAGTATTTTTACCTGCAGTAGAGCCTAGAAAAAAATATTTTCTGGACTAGAAATTCCAGAGTTTCTGCAGCATATATGGCCCATTTTGTACTTTGATGGGGAGCTTCTAATAACAGTATATAGCCAGATTTCTGTAAATGCAGATTGTAACAATTCAATGGCCAGAATACTCCATATTTGTTGCTCTGATCTTCAGCATGTGACAGAATATCAGAAATTGAGGGAGTTCAGCAAGCTCAGATATGCCCATTGGACACAATGGGGCTTTTCAACTTGCATGAGGGGACTGACCCCTAACTCAAAAACAAAAGAAAACACCCCCCCCAAAAAACAACAACAACAACAACAACAACAACAACAACAACAACAACAACAACAACAACAACAACAACAAACCACCACCACCCAAAAAACCCAAGACAACCACATATACACACAGAAGTACCATATAGGATACTGGTGTAGATTGGACGAATGGGTATACTGTATCATGATCCATAGAGTGGCTACTTGTCTTGTGCCCTCCTGGTCATGGCTGCCACCTGCTCTTCCAGCAGCAGTTACGCATCCAGGAGGACCCCCAAGTTGCACACTGGGTCTATCTGGGGCAAAGTAACCCCATTCAAGACCAAGGATGGCAGCTCCCGGGATAGTGCAGGAGCCCGCACCCACAGCCACTCAGTCTTGCTAGGGTTCAGCTGTAACCTGTTGGCCCCCATCCAGACCCCAACAGCCTCCAGGCACCAGGACAGGACCTTGACAGCATCACTTGGGTCCCCACGGATCGAGATGTACAACTGTTTGTCATCCGTGTACTGATGGTACTGCACCCCGTGGGATCGGATGATCTCACCCAGTGGCTTCATGTAGATGTTGAATAGGAGAGGAGAGAGCACCGAGCCACGAGGCACCCCATATTGGAGGACCCATGGGCTGGACCTCTCACTCTCCAACCACACCGACTGGGTCCGGCCCTCTAGGAATGAGGAAAACCAAGACAGCACAGTGCCCTGGATCCCCAACCCTCTGAGTCGTCCCAGAAGAATACCGTGATCAACCATATTGAAGGCCGCTGAGAGGTCCAGGAGAGCAAGTATGGATGGATGACCACTGTCCCGCTCCCTCCAGAGATCATCCACAAGCGCGACCAATGCTGTCTCAGTACCATGTCCAGGCCTGAAACCAGACTGAAAGGGGTCCAGATAATCCGCTTCATCCAGGACCCCTGCAGCTGATGCACCACTGCCCTGTCCAATACCTTCCCCAGAAAGGGGAGGTTGGAGACCGGTCTATAACTAGAGAGAACAGCTGGATTGAGGGAAGGTATTCTTGTCCTGTCATAAATAATGTAAATAATATACAGAATAAAATGATAGTATAATTAAAGAATGATGCAATATGAGTTCAGCACTGAGAAGATCCCAAGTTATAATTTGTCAGAAGGAAATGTTTTGGCAACTAGGAATGACTTCAAAATTATATTGCAGTGTTTTTGCAAGGTTTTTTAATTTATCATTTCTTTGCCACTATTTGCTCAAAATGAATCATTTTATTTTCTGATTAAGCCAAACATTTGCTAGTAGTCAGTTATACTACTGATTTCATTCTAGTGGAGATATTGAGTTCCAATCTGGTATTAATATTTATCCTGATATTTATCCTGCATTTGTTTCTCTGAAGAACTTGTATTTTTTGCATAGAATTTTCATAGATTATTATTCTTGCTTCTTCTTACACTCTTGTCTCTCTCTCTCTCTCTCTCTCTCTGTGTGTGTGTGTGTGTGTGTGTGTGTGTTGGACATTGATAATGAATAATAGATACTGTATTATAATCTTATAATTGCCTTTCAGGCAAGATTCCCTATTCTATTCTGTAGTTTTGGCACCATCTATGAATCAGACTAGAGCTATAGCTCAGTCTGGTGGAGCTCCAGAGTGAGGAGACCAGAATTCAAATCTCCACTGTGCTTCCTGGGAATGGGACCAACCAGGGTAACCCAGAGTAAGGTTGATAACTTGGTGAGGTTAAGCATCTTGCCACCTGTAAACCTGTAAACTTCTTAGAAGAGAAGAGTGGCAATTCACTTTAATCTTTTTATATTGTAGAGAACCTTAGGAGGACAGCATCAGTGACAACTGAATTGATAGTGATACCTCATACAACATCCAACCATGGTTTCACAAGTTTGGACTTTATATGGATTTGGACTTTGTATGAAGCATGCAAAATGCTAGCCGTGATGCCTCATACAACGTCCAAATCCTTGCTGCGATGCCTCGTACAACGTCTCAATAGAGATATATTGTACTGTAACAGCACAGACTTCAGTGCAAAGTCAAGGAAACTGACAAAACTTTAAGAAATCATTGTCTAAAGGCTAAATACATTACAAAAACATGTTAAACAACCCTGATTTTAGGGGACAACCCATACAACATGTTTTTAACTTTTGAAAACTTTATGAAGTGCAGGTTTAAAAGTTAACATGTCCCATCATGCTGCATAGTGTTAATAATCCATACAGCAGCAAACACCAAACAATTAAAATTGCACTCAAAACCACTCCTAAACACTCCTTGCCTCATGCAAAGCCCACAAGAGCAATGCATGCATGCATGCATCCTGCCTTTTTTACTGCCCAGGCACAATGCAACCTGGGAAAAACCCCAATGCCTCATACAAAGTCGCAGTGACTTTGTATGAGGCAACTTTTCTCAAGGAATTAGGCAATGTTGTATGAATTCGATGTTGTACGAAGCAGATTTTGTATGAGGTATTACTGTACATTACTACTACTTCTGCTTCTGTTGCTACTGCTATCACTACTAGACATACACAAGTCTTTTGCAAGATGGCAGACAGAGGGGATATGCTTCACGGTGAATCCAGTCTGATCTCTCACTAATTCCTTTTTGGTTGGAGTGCCTGGAGAGATCATAGGCTTTACTGGGCTGGCATATGTGTATTTAGTATCATTCACCTTCTCCTTTTCTATCACCATGTCATTCTACAGTATTGCTTTTGTTTCCCCTTTCCTAAATCCAAATGGATCAGCATCTCTTCAACACAATGAATTCTTAATTAGATGCAAATGATCTGTTTCTCCAGTCCCCTACCTGAGGCATAAAGAGTGCAGTTCCTTCCACTCTGTAGCCGCTTCAGAATCAAATACTGTACCTCTGCTTTGTTTTTTTACTTTGTTCAACGATAGTCCACATCCCTTGTAAAGACATAGCTTGAAAGTGAATCTCATCTATCTCCTTGGGGGCATAGTTAAAAAGATATATTTGGTACTGTGGAGAAATGAGTAGCAAGAACAACAGTAAAAGAAGAAACATTGATGATACATTGCTCTTGAGTCTTTAAGACTCAGCACAAACTCAACTTTGAACATATTAAAGAGTATTTCTGATCCAGATGGCAGATATTTAATAGTTATAGGGAAAATAAAGGATGAAGAGATAACGTTGGTAAATATATACACCCCGAATGATCATCAAGAAGAATTTTTAAATAAAGTATTGGGTATACTGGAAAAAGAGAGATTAGTTAATATGATTGTGGCAGGAGATTTTAATTTGATAAGGGCCCCGGAGGACTGTACTAATGTAGCTAGAGCTGGAAGACCAGTCAAAATGAAGATACTAAATAAATGGATGAAGTGTTTGGGATTAAAAGATGTTTGGAGGGAAATTAAGGGACAAGAGAGGGCTTATACTTATTTTTCACAGGTGCATAATACATACTCCAGAATTGACTATATCCTGGCCACAGAAAATTTGATTAAAAATGTAGATGATGTAGAAATTGGGATTTTTAAGGAATCTGATCATGCAAAACTCTGGATGGAATTGAGACTTGATGGGGGAAAAAAGGATAGGAGGAATTGGAGATATGATGAAAAATTATTTTATGATCAAAAGAGTAAAGAAAAGATAATTGAAAATTGGAATGAAAGTTGGGCCTGGAATGATAATGGAGAGGTTAGCTATAATGTGGTTTGGGATACCATGAAGTCGGTATTTAGAGGGGAATGCATTAGGTTGGCTAGTAATAAAAATAAACATCGTAGAGACAAACAGTCTGAGATAGAGAACAAGATTAAGCATTTGCAAGAGGAACATATAAAGACCAATAGTAAAAAAGCATTTGATAAAATTCAAAAGTTAAAGTCAGAGTTGATAGGAAAAGATATGCAGAAGGTAAAAAAAGATTTATTATATTTGAAGAGAGAGTATTTTGAATATAGTAATAGGAATTCTAAATTATTGGCAAGAGCTGCTAAAGAAAAGAGGACAAAAAGAGAGATTGGAATTTTGATAAATAAATTAGGGGTGAGATGTAATAAGGCTAATGATAAGATTGAGATTGTAAAAGATTTCTACCAGAGTTTGTATACTAAAAGAGATATCAATATAGAAAAGTTGAGAGAACGGTTAGAAAAACAGGTGCAAATAAAAATAGAATTGGAACATAAAAATAAAATGGAGGAGCGAATAACCGAAAAAGAGGTAAAAGATACAATAGCCAACTTGAAGCTAGGTAAATCCCCAGGTGAGGATGGACTGACAGCGGATTTTTATAAGTAATTTAAAGATAGTGTAGTTCCAAGATTAGTGAAATTGTTTAACTATATATTGGATAGGGGAAAGATACCGACATCATGGAACAGAACTATAATTGTTTTGCTGCCAAAGCCTGGAAAGGATGTTGAAAAAGTGGAATCTTATAGGCCCATTTCTCTGATAAATCAAGACGTTAAGATATTTACAGCAATAATAGCAAAAAGATTAAATGGGTTCATGGGCAATTATATAAAGGAGGATCAAGCAGGATTTTTGAAAGGACGTCATATGTCTGATTTAATTAGGAGGGTTCTGGACTTGATTGACATAGCAGGGCATACAAAAGAGAAAGTTGGATTATTGTCATTAGATATATTTAAGGCTTTTGATTCTCTGCAATGGGTTACAATTAAATAGATAATTCGATGTTATGGATTTGGAGATAGATTTTGTAACATGATAGATCAGTTATATCAATTTGGATTTGCAAAAGTCAGGGTCAATGATGAAAATACAGGAGAGATAAGATTAGAAGCAGGTACAAGACAGGGTTGCCCATTATCCCCAGTATTGTTTATAATGGCAATGGAGTTGTTAGCGAATATTATAAGAGGGGATAAAGGCATTGAAGGGATGGCTGGAAATAAAATAAGTTTGTATGCAGATGATACTTTGATAATAATGAAGCATCCTAGAAAGGCATTGGAAAAAATACAAGGACATCTAAAAGATTTTGAAGAGATAACAGGTCTGAGAATCAATTGGGATAAATCAGAAATGATAGCCTGTAATGTTGAGAAGGAGGAACAAGAGAGAATTAAGGCTAAATTTAAAATTCAAGTTAAAGAATGTTTGAGATATTTAGGAATAAGTATCTCAAATAAAACTGAGGATCTTAAGTGATTAAATTATGATAAACAGAAAAAAGAAATTAAAGAGAAAATAGAATTGTATAAAAAAATCAAATTGTCATGGTTTGGTAGGATAGCGTTAACTAAAATGATGTTGTTGCCAAAAATAAATTTTTTATTTGATGCGTTGCCGATTAGGTTGTTTGATAAGGAAATTAAAGATTTTCAAAACATAATAAATAATTATTGTAATGCAGGAAAAAAGCCTAGAATTGCTAAGATTTTTTGGTACTTATCTCAGAAAGAAGGAGGATTGGGGATACCTAATTTAAGGAATTATTATAGAGCTTTCCAAATTAAGAATATTATAAAACTTTTAGCAAAGGAGAAGGTTGTCTGGGAAGAAATAGAGATGAAGGAGTTAAAAATGGGTGAAGGGGTATTTCTAGGCAACAAGAAAGGGAAAATTAGTGTTAAAAATAGAATGATGAAAACAATGTTGGATGTTTGGAACAAGGTCAAAAAGAAATTGAGTCCAGAACTATCTCCTATAATAGAATTAGATGATATCAAAAGTTTTCCGATACAATTAGATAATAGTTTGAAGATGGTATTGGAAAGGGAAAATGTTTCTTTGTTAAAGGACTGGGTTCATGCCTGTAAAGATAGTGAGAATAAAGCAGTAATTTATTCACAGTTGAATCTGAACTGTCTTCAGAAGGTAATGTTGGATAGATGGACTGATAAATACAAGGAAGAAAGTAGTTTAGAGAGGGATAAAACAGAATTTGAGCAACTGTTGTTAAAAATACGAAAAGGAGATATGGGATTAAAGGGTATAGTAAACAGGATTTATAAAATTTTAAATAATGAAGGTAATCCACAAGAAACTTTGAAGTCATGCTTGGAACAGGATTTGAACATAAAAATTCAGGAAAAAATTTGGAAAGATAAGTGAAAAAAAGATATATGAGAACTATGTCAGTAAGAATGAAAGAAAGAGCATAATTACAAAATGTTATGGAAGTGGTATTTGACTCCTGAGAGATTATTTCAAATGGACAATGCTAAAAGTAAAATGTGTTAGAGATGTAAAAACTCTTTAGGAACATATGAACATATGTGGTGGAATTGTAAAGTGGTAAAAGAGTATTGGGGAAAAATTGAGAAGGAAATATGTGATATTATGGGGGTAGAATGTGAATTGAATTTAAATATGGTGTTGTTAACAGATGTGGAGAATTTGAAAGCAAATGAAGACAATAAGGAACTAATAGCTATTATGCTGATATCAGCTAGAATGTGTATAGCAAGGAGCTGGAAACTTGATAGAGTTCTAAAAGTAGAGGAATGGTACAAAGAGATGTGGGATCTTGCATTGAATGATAAACTGACATGGGAAATAAACAAATATAAGGGAAAAATCAAAGAAAATAGATTTTGGAAAATTTGGCAACCTTTTGTGGAATACTCATTGAATGGAGATCAGAGCAATAGCCTTGTACCAGATTATATATATATTTGGAAATGGTAAAAAAGGCAATATCCCGCAGGCTCTTATAACTTGTAAATACACCGGGTGATTATTAGTAGTTTATGTTATGTTTAATGTAATTGGATTCGATAAAAATCGAATATGTTTTTTTTCTTTTAAATTACGTGTTCTTTTTTCTGTATTTTCTTCTTTTTTGTAATGTTCATCTTTTTATATTCAATAAAAAAATAAAAAAAACTTTGAACATAAAGAGATACCTTAATAAATTGATCATTATATGCAGGTTCTTTTTGATGAAATATTGGTAGTTTCATATTGCTTGCATTGTAACACTCTCTTCTTCCATCCATGACAATGTAAACAGAGACTTTTTCTGCCTGTGTTCATTTTATTCCTGTTTTCCTTGTCAGTTGGTTTCTTTTGGTGCATATTTTTTTCCTCTTAGATGATGACAATTGCTGAACTGATTCCTTCTTTTCTTTTAAATTCTCTCTCTCTGTTTCCTCCCCTCTGCTGTATACAGCTGGCAAATAAAACAAGGCATTATTTTAATATGTTTAACTATGTGTGTACCTAGCTTGACACAAATTGGACTGTGAATTTAGAAAACAACTCTATTCATTTTTCAGAAATCACATGGGGAAAGGAACAATTTAAATTAGTTGTTACATGGATGAAATGTACATCACTAAGCAAGAATGGCAAATGTTTTCAGCAAAGACATGTTTCTCAAAAAAGCACTTGAATAGAAAATATAGCCTAAATAAGTTCCAATATGGAGTGGTGGTCACTCTGGTGTCATGGCCTTATGCCATTCCCTCTCCTCCCTAATAATCAGTCTGACAGCCATAGGAAGCTTGGCAAATATCAGTCTCTTAACAATCAGTAAGCTCTCTATCGTCCCCGAGTATATCCTGTCCTCATTTAAAGTTTCACCTTTTATGTTTTGCAAGTTTCACCTTTTATATTTATGCATTTAAAACATACCAATGCTATCTCATTTTGAGTAGGGTCATCCATGGCCAGTAGTTCGATGGACAACTGACTCACAAGTTTGCCATGATTGTCCTCTCCAGGAAAGGTTTGGAAAGATCCTGCATGAAACCTTGGAGAACTGTTGCCAGTCAGAATTGACTGTACTGAGCTACACTGGATCAATAGAGTCACTTGGCATAAGGCAGCTTCCTACAGTGAAACCTTGAGTTATGAACACCTCTACTTATGAAAAAATCAAGATATGAAAGGAAATCCCAGAAAAATAATGCTTTTAGATATGTTTGTTTTCGAGACAAATTTTTGTCTTCTGATGCTTCCCATAGCAGTGGGAGGGTGTATGGAGCATTTCCGCTCTGTTTTTGGAATTTTTCGTCACATTTTGGCACTAACAGAAGTTCCCAATGCAACCAAGAAGTGCCAAAAAAAACATTCCCTAAAACAGCTGATTGTTGGGAAATAGTCCAGCAAGTACCAGAGCTGGCCACTAGATGGTGGTGTCAGAAATGTGCCAAATATGCATTGAAATGCATAAAAGGAGCTGTTTGTCCGCCATTACCTCATGTTCGTGCTGTACTCCTAAAGTGCATCTTGAACCAGTCCCATTGCTCGGGCTGGTTTACGTCAAAAACTGGTTGCTGTGGAAGTGTCTTGTCCCCGTGGGAAGTCATATCCCACCTTCATCGCCAATTTAGTGTTTGGGAATCAAGACAATGGAAGCAGCTGTAAACTAGCCTAACATCTTTATTGCATGGAGTACAGCACGAACATGAGGTAATGGCAGACAAACAGCTCCTTTTATGCAGTGGCTATACATTTGAATGTGGCTCCTCGATAGCGCATTGGCTACTGTCCATGTGACGTCATTCTTAGTCACGCCCTTCTTGTCCAGGTGAGGTGAGGGCGGGAATCTTTCCCATGCAGCTGAAGGTATTTGAGGAATGTGTACCATGTGAGCTGAACGCTCGCTATTTCCCCCTAGTGGTCACTAGCTCGCATTCTATTGTGGTTTGTTACATTGTTTCTATTGCAAGATACAGCTTGTTACATTCGCTCATTCATGTGGTTACAGATTGTTACACTCGCTCATTCGTGTGGTTACAATTACATTCAATACACAACACTGCCCTACCTGCTGGAGGTGGTCGCAGTGCTGGCGTTGGAGCTCCCAGGACTTATGGTCCTGGGGGACTTCAATTTGCCATCACTGGGACCAGCTTCTCAGCTGGTTCAGGAGTTCATGGCTTCCATGGCAGCCATGGGCCTGAGTCAAGTAATTCAGGGTCCCACCAGGAGCAGCAGTCACTCCCCTGACTAAGTTTTCCTATTGGAGCGGTGGCTGAGTGATCTGAAATTGCAGCACATAGAGATTACACCTGTGCCAAGGTCAGATCACTATTTGGTCTCACTGGATTTTCTGGGAGCGATGCTGTTCTGTAGGGAAGCTGGGCTGGTTAAATTTGCCTGGCCCTGGCATCTAATGGATTCCATGCGATTTCAGACAGAGCTGGAGCCATTTCCTCCAGACAGGCTGTGCGATTCGACCGAGACCATGTTCACCCTCTGGGCAAAGGAGGTGACATCGGTCTTGGATACAATCACACCAATGTGGCCTCTCCCTTCCCACAGTCCGCATAAGGCTCCTTGGTATACGGATGAGTTGAGGGAGCTGAAGTGGGCTAGAAGACACCTGGAGCACTGTTGGGTGAAGACATGGTGCAAGTGTGACCAAACACGAGTTAGAGCCACTATTAGAACCTAACTCGAGGCGATGAGGATGGTGAAGTGTCAATACTTCACCACTCTTATTGACTCTGCTGATAATTGTCCAGTGGCCCTGTTCCAGGTCACTACGTCTCTTCTGGGTAATGAGGGTTTGGGGGCCTCAGTGGCAGGGCTCTGCTGATGAATCTGCTGACCCCTTTGCAGAGAAAGTTGCTTGCACCCACTCGGTGTTTAATCCTGATGTGGAAATTGATCGCCTGGAGAGGGCTGGGGCAGAGTCTAGCCATGTTATCTGGGATCAGCTTGATTCTGTTGGCCCTGATGAAGTGGACAGGCTTCTTGGAGCTGTGCGTGATACCACCTGCTTATTTGATCACTGCCCCACCTGGCTGTTTAGAGCGGCCAAGGCTACAATGGGCAGTGGGGTTGGTGCAATGGTGAATGCCTCTCTGCGGGAGGGAGTGTTTCCAGTGGCTTTCAAACATGTGCTGGTTCACCCTCTCCTGAAAAAGCCATTGCTCGACCCTACTGTTATTTCAAATTTAGACCTATTTCCAACCTTCCCTTCATGGGGAAGGTGTTGGAAAAAGCAGTGGCTCGGCAGCTCCAGGGGGTGCTGGAAAATACAGATTATCTGGACCCGTTTCAGTCAGGATTCAGGCCTTGTTATGGTATCGAGACTGCATTGGTTGCTCTCTTGGATGATCTCTGGTGGGAGCGGGACAGGGGCAATCCCTCTGTTCTCACTCTTCTAGACCTCTCAGCAGCTTTCAATACCACCGACCACAGTATCCTTCTGGGCCGGCTCTGAGGGTTGGGGGTCCAGGGCACTGTGTTGTCCTGGTTTTCCTCATTTCTGAAGGACTGGACTCAGTCAGTGATTTTAGAGGGCGAGCTGTCCAGTCCTAGGTTGCTCCCATGTGGGGTACCTCAGGGCTCGGTACTCTCACCTCTGCTATTTAACATCTACATGAAACCACTGGGTGAGATCATTTGTTCCCATGGGGTGAGGATCAATATGCAGATGATACCCAATTGTACATCTCGGCCTGTGGGGACCCGAGTGATGCAGTCAAAGTCCTAACCGGGTGTCTGGAGGCTTTCTGGGTCTGGATGGGGGACAATGGGATTCAGCTGAATCCTGGCAAGACTGAGTAGCTGTGGGTTCGGGGCCCCATGTTATCCTGGGAGCTACCATCTTTGGTTCTGGATGGGACATCGCTGCCCCAAACAGATCCAGTGCATAACTTGGGGGTCTTCCTGGACTCGTGGCTACTACTCGAAGAGCAGGTGGCAGCTGTGGCTAGGAGGGCCTTTGCACAGCTTCATGCTATATACCAGTTACACATGCTCCTGGACTAGGATTCCTTGCTCATGGTCACTCATGCTCTGGTCACCTCCAGATTGGATTAGTGCAACACGCTATACATGGGCCTGCCCTTGACGACCATTCAGAGGCTTCAGCTAGACCAGAATGCAGCTGCCTGGGCAGTGATGGGGTGCGGGCATTATGCCCGTGCTTTGCCACTGCTTCAGGACTTGCCCTGGTTGCCAGTGTGCCTCCAGATGCAATTCAAGGTGCTGGTTTTGACTTATAAAGCCCTTCATGGCATTGGACCAGGGTACTTAAGAGACCGCGTCACTCCAAGGTATTCAGCCCATCCTACGAGGGCAGACAGGAGGGGCTCTGTAGTGGTCCCATCAGCGAAAGAAGTACATCTTACTTGGACCAGGAAGAGAGCCTTCTCCATATCTGCCCCAGCCCTGTGGAACCTCCTACCACCAGAACTGTGTCTCCAGTCAGAATTACTTCCTTTTAGGAAGATGCTTAAGACTTGGCTATCCCAGCGGGTGTGGGGCATGTTTGACTCCACTACCCAATCCCACTTGCTTGTCTAGCCTGCGTGAGGGATCTTGCCTGTCCTGGGTATCCTGTTTTAATGTGGGTGGAGGGAGGGGATGGGTAGTATTTTTAATGATATGTGTTAGCTTTATGTGTTTTAACTTCGTTTTTAGCTGGGGATTTTAGCAATGTTTTTACTATTGATGTTTTAATTGTTTGTGCATTGTGTTTCTCTTCTGTTATTTTGCTACCCTGAGTGGTGTTTATACCAGGAGGGTGGGGTACAAATAATAATAATAACAACAACAATGTTTATTTTTATATACTATTTTACTTATCCAGGATAACTCAAAGCAGTTTCCAACATAATATCATAAACAACAAAACATAAAAAATACAATAAAAATAAAAAATCGGTACAATGGAACATATGAAATACAATATCATTAATATAAAATAGAAAAGCAATAAAAACATACATACAACAAGAAATATACAATATAGGTACAATGTCACAAAGCAAAATACACTAGTCAAAAAAGAGAAGGTTGGAGGCAAACTATATGACCAAAACCAGCCTTAAAGATAAAGCTGGGGCTGCAGCCCAAGTCTCTTGCTGCTGCTCACCGCAACTCGGCTTTTCTGCTCCCGGTGGCATTGGGGTGGGGTCCCGTGGGTGTGGTGGCTCAGCAGACAGGGCTGCCACAGCTGGGCCCACAGCCCAAGTCTCTCGCCGCCGCTCACATCTCCTCATCTTTTCTGTTCCCTTTGGCATTGGGGTGGGGGCCCAGGGATGTGGTGGCTCAGCGGCCAGGCCTGCCGGAGCTGGGCCCGCAGCCCGAGTCTCTTGCCAC
The DNA here is from genome assembly GCA_035047345.1 of Bradypodion ventrale. Lineage (NCBI taxonomy): Eukaryota > Metazoa > Chordata > Lepidosauria > Squamata > Chamaeleonidae > Bradypodion > Bradypodion ventrale. The sequence continues at coordinate 175,177,171 of JAWDJE010000003.1, forward strand.
TGCTCACCGCTCCTTGGCTTTTCTGCTCCCGGTGGCATTGGGGTGGGGGCCCGGGGGGTTGGTGGCTTAGCAGCCAGGGCTGCCACAGCTGGGGCCACAGCCCGAGTCTCTCCCAGAGTACTTGATGTACTATCATATTCAGTCACTGTAAGAAAATTGAGGTGACAAATTGCTTCCAAGGAATGTGTGAACAAATCCTAGCAGGGTTAGATATGTAGAATGAACTAAAATGAAGGATGCACAAGGAATGTCAGACATCTATAACTCAGAGCTTCATCTTATATACATGCACATCACATGATCTCTCTTCATTTGATTACATCACACACATTGACTAGCAGTTGAATGTGTAACCTCTTCCATCATGTAGCTATTGAATATTTATGTATAAGAACAATCTTCACAAGAATAATGTTGATTAATTATCAATTCAAAGCTGCCCAGTTCTTACAAATACTCATTATATTGTTGTTACCATTTTGTATGTTTGTGATTATAGAATCGAAGCAGCATTTTTAGAATATATCAGGAATTATTATACCTCGTTTTGATGTTACTGACCTGAATGACCCCATTTATTAAAAAGCAAGTATTTAACCACCAAAATAAGCCTTGAAAGGAGGTTTAAAATTTCTCCGTGTCCACACCAACTCTCTGGAACCTCCTGCCAATAGACCTAAGACTCCAAAGTGAACTGCTGCCCTTCAGGAAAGGAGTGAAGACCTGGCTGGCAGGGCAGGTGTGGGGCCCGAATGGGACTATGGTGCCCGCCTGCTGGCTTGTATAAGAACTTTCTCTTCCTCCTTTGTACAGTGGATGGGATGGGTGGGTGGGACATGGGGGTTTTTTAAGGGGGTGGGTTGGGGGGTTTTTTTATAATTATTTTTTATAATTGTTTTTATGTCTTTTGTGAATTGTTGTGATGCCGCCCTGAGTCGGGTTCTGCCTGAGCGGGCGGCATATACAAATTTGACTAATAAATAAAATAAATAAATAAAAGGTTTTCTTGGCTCAAGAGTTTTGGAAACACATTGTTTTCCCAGCCCCATACCTGCTCCAACTTAAGATACCAGGTCATCAGAGGGCATTTACGTTAGCCTGCTGCCAGGCTCTCCCTCTTGTGGTTCTCAATGGAAAGTTCCAAAGGACACTAATGTCAGAGAGAAAATGCCCCTGTGAAACTGGAGAAATTGAAACCACAGAAAACATTCTCTGCAGCTGCCCTTTTAATAGAGACAACCAGAAGAAGTTCTGCTCTGCAAGCATCCTGGCCAATCAAACAGCACATAGACCCACGGGCTGCTATCTGACGAAAGGCCCACTATGCTGGTCTTGGACCATAGTAGACTGATTGATTGAATTTAAATGTTTGCTTTTAAATTGCGGCTGTCTTGTTGCTGCTTTTCCCTGCCAGCCACTTTAACACAAAGACAGAAGCTTCTCCAAACAGGAGAGATAAGGCAGACAGAGAAATTACCTCTTTTTAAGCAATTCTGTAAGTAGCAATTAAAGATAAAGGTCGTCTTTGCTCAAAAGCCAGTCGTATCTAACTCTAGGGTTCAGTGCTCATCTCTGTTCACAGCCAAAGAGCCAAAGCTGTCTGCTTCTGCAGACGTTTCCACAGACACATGGCAGGCATGCCTCAACAGTGAACGCTGTTGGATGCTTGAAATGTAAAAGCTGCTGCAAAAGTATTAAAACCTGTTACTTCTATATTCTATTTAATAATTATATAAGTGCAAGAACTGTTAAGAAACTGTTAAGATAATAACTGCTTTCTTTGCAATACTACTCATATACAAATGCTTTGTTGTTAAGGTTACAATTATATTTCTAATTCTTGTTAATTTATATCACATAGCAAAATAATTGCTTTATTAATTGCATTTAATCATTTAACACACAGTTAAGTCACTATAGAAGCATTGCTCAGTGCTTTCTTTTGAATAACCTTTGTTATAGTGTAACTCTGAAGTAATTCAACTTCATAACTACTTTTAGTTATATCTGATTGTTCACTTAAATATTGATTTAAGGTATAAATACTTTTTGATAATGTTTTAATGTTTATTAAAATCTGTGTTTTGATTTTCTTGTACTGATATATCCATATATATGCCTGTTTTTATTCATGCAATTAAATAAAAGGTAAAAGGAATTCTTGAGATAATCATTGTCTCCTCTAACAAATGTACAGGGTGTAACTCTATAAGTATAGCAAATGATGCTGGGTCATAAATAAATTTTCTTAGGTAATTTTTGGTATTCTGGCAAAAAGAACCTAGAATCTTCTTTGGGATAGAGCAGTAGTTCCCAACATAGGCCCCAGGCCCCACAAGGGGACTTTGATTCAAAGAAGCCTAAGTCAGTACATTGGCTGATCAGTGCTTCTGGAAATTGATTAGGCTTCTGGAAATCAAAGTCAAAAACCAAAGGTTGGGAAACACAGCTGAGTTAAAGTCAGCTGTGTGCTTTACAAAGAAGGCTTTGAACTCATCCCAAGCTTATTTAGCTTTGGAAAGTTTCCAGACTCTCACAGATACTTCTTACTTCTCTGTCTACCTCTTATTTCATGATTTTTCTCTGTCCATGCATTTTTCTTATATTTTTGCTTTACTATTTGGATAGTTCTGCCTATATTATATTGCCTACATGTTTTATGGAGTCAAACATTGCATGGATTGTAACCAGTGTTGTTCTGAAGCTGGTCCGCCCCGGTCTGGGTATACCAGTAGCGTAAATCCCCCCAGGCCATGCCTACTTGGCCAGTAATATCCACCTCCCTACCCATGCCCACCTCCCTACCCCATTGCACAGGATGTTTGTGCATCATGAGAGTTGTGCTGCTCACGCCATGCCCCCTGGACATCCTGCCACTGGGGGAAGGGAAAAGCTCTCAGACCTTCTCCAGGCAGAGCAGGGAGGCAACAGTGGGATGGAGGTGGCTGCCGGAGCAGTGCAGCAGCTGGGGCAGCAGCATAGCTAAGCTAAGCCCAGGATCAGCACAAGTCGAAGCTGCACCATGCACCTTCCCCACAATAAGCACCGGGGTTGCTGCCATTGCCGCCTCCTCCTACTCCAAGTCCTGCACTCAGAGCAGGAGGAACGGTGGGAAACAGTGGCGTCGGCAGTGGAGGCATCGTGGGGAAGGCACAGCTCCAACCTGTGCAGAACCTGGGCTTAGCTATGCTGCTGCCCAGCTGCTACCTTCGAAGCACCCCTTTCACTGCCACCGCCTGCCCTTCTCCATCGTGTATCATCATGGGAGTAGGGGGAGTCCGGCGGCAGCTGCAGCTCCCTCGGCGTGCACCTTCTGGCCCAGTAAGTGAGTCTCCTCACTGTGTGGGGGGGATGGAGGGGAAGTGTGTGTGTGTGTGCACGTGCATGTGTGTGTGGGTGCACATGTGCATGCGTGCACATGTGTGTGCACGTGTGTGTGCACATGTGTGTGCACGTGTGTGTGCACATGTGTGTGTGTGTCCCTCACTTGGAGCTCTCTCTCTCTCTCTCTCTCTCTCTCTGTGGAATCAGCTCCCATCTCAGTCCCAGCTCTTGCCAACCTAGCAGTTAGAAAGCAAGAAATTGCTAGTAGATAAATAGGAACCACTTTGGCGGGAAGTTAAACAGTGTTCCGTGCACTCCAATGTCTAGTCATGCCTGCCACATGACCACAGAAAACAGCACTGGCACCTTGGCTATAAACAGAGATGAGCACTAAACCCTAGATTTGGATATGACTGGCTTTCAAGCAAGGGCAACCTTTACCTTTACCTAATAACAGCAAATCCCTGATTGGTATTCAAATTTGCTGTCAAGTTTGGCCCTGTTTATGCAAGTGCTTAGTAAAGGTCTCCCTTGTTCAAAAGCCTGTCATATCTGACTCTAGGGTGCAGGGCTCATGTGGCAGGCATGACTAGATCACCCAGCAAATCACATGGCCAGATTTGGACATGCCCACAGATTTGGCCATGCCCACAGATTTGACCCCACCCATAGAGGTAGCCCCACCCACAGTGTGGTAGTAATGTTTTTTAGAGCCCATCACTGATTATAACAAGTAAACTTGCTTTGTTGACTGTGTAAAACAGGGATCCTCAACCAATGGCTCATGGGCTGGATCCGGCCCGTGACACCAAATCATCCAGGAAAGACACCTCGCTCCAGCCACTGCTGCCTCTTTCTTCCACTTGGCTTGGTGCAAGTTAGCAGGATCCACCCTGCTATGGAGTGCCGTTAGAGACATGCCAAGTCAAGTGGAGGAGACAAGGATTGAGGCAGAAGTGGTGGAATCAGTGGCAGAAGCAGCTACAAGCACATTTCCAGTGGCTGTGGGGCATTTCCAGCAGCCACAGGAGCATTTCGGGTGGCTACAGTCGTGTTTCCAGTGTCTGCAGGCTCATTTCTTTCACCCACATGATGCAGCTACTCCAGGCCACTAAGCAGGGGTGCGGCGTGTGTGTGTGTGTGGGGGGGGGATGTGGGCATTCAGGGGGTATGGTGGGTTCAAGCCAGTGGGGGGACCACCAGTCCCTCCCCTCAGCAGACTGAGGGAGTGTGACCCAGCACCTGGCTTTAAAAGGTTGAGGACCTCTGGTGTAAAAAGTAATCATCAACATGCTGATGTAGTTTGTTGGTCTTGATTCAATATTCATACAATTGGCTACTTTTACAAAAAACAAAAAGGTTAAGTGAACATTAAAAATTAGATTACAAGAAGACAAAATATGAAGCGTTTGGGAAGAAGATCTTGCTCTTTCAATGAAATTTGAGATCCTTGTGGAGTTGTTTAATGACTAGAGAAAGTCTGGAGGGGGCGTGTCAAGATGGAGAGCTGAGAGGAGCGAACTTTCTTCCGCTCAGAAAGGAGGGAAATGAAAGTGACTCTTAAAAGTGAAAATAGTTCCTGAGATTTGAAAAAAAAAATGGATTAGAACATTTATAAGAAAATATAGTTGTGGAAATTATTTCGGATGGTCTAAAGTTGTGCCGAGAAAAAGAGAAAAACGTGAGTTTCGACCTTGGAGAGAGCGGGGGGATGGGCGGCCCATAATGGTGACGATGTACCAGTGTTCTTAGCTGAAGAACGGATGGCTTAGAAAACGGTGTAGCGATCGGCTTGCAGGCAAAATTCGATAAAATACAGGCAAACAGATAAGCGGATGATCGGACTGAAAAGGGTAAGTCCGGCGGAGATTCGAAAGGGGGAAGCTGAAGCGAGCCTCGCTCGGCCTCGCCGGCCCCTTCGTTCCATTGCTAAGCGGAGAAGCCGAGAAGCCCTGACGGTGAGCAAATTTCTTAAAATAGACGGGGAAAGAAAAGGGAAAGGAGGAGAAAAGTGAAGTTTTAAAGCTGGACTTTTTTTTTCTTTTTTGCCAGTGGAGCGCTGATAAGCTATGGGCCAAGTAACGAGGGACAATACTGGAACGTTTCTTTCTTTCTTTTTTTCTTTCCCCTTTTTGCTGTTGTGTGAGCTTTGGACTTTGGATTTTGGGTATTAAAGAAAGATAGAGAAAGAAGAAGAAGTTGGATTTTTGAAGATCTGAATCAGGTTTTGCCTTGTATATTTTTTCCGAGGCATAAAGAGGAATAAGAAGGTGTTGGGGCCCTGAAAAGCGCTGCGAGAGACAAAGTGCTGTTTCTTTTGAGCTTTGGAGAGCAGAAGTTTGACCTCGTCTTTATTTTTTGTTTTTATTTTTTAAGATTGGACAGTGTTTGTAAGATGCAGCAGGAATATAAAGTCAGTTGTTGGAAGAGAAACAAAATATTAGCTCTTCTTTCTCTTCTTTCCCTCTTTTCGTGGGACAATTATTGAGGATTTTTTCTCTTTTACCTCCATGTTGTGATTTTTTCTTTTATTATTATCATTTTTTAATATTTTTTGTAGGAGCACTTTTTCTTTTTTCTTTTTTCATTTTACTTTTTCTATTTTTTTCCTATTTTTTGTACTGTCTTTTTTTCTTTTTTCCCCCTTTCCCTTCCCCTTTTCCTTTTTTTCCTCTTCCCTTTTTTTTGTTTATCTGGGGGTAAAATATTTAAACATTTTTAAAAAATTAATACTTGAGAGGGAAATTAATCTGGTTTGAATTGGGATTACTGACTTTACTTACCAATTCTATATTGATCAGGACCTTGGTGGACATATATCGGTATATGTGTGTGTATATGCGTATGTAGGTACACATACATATATTTGATAGAGGGGGAGGGGGAGGGAGGATAAAGGTCCAATACAGTATTTGGAAAATATTGATTGAAGTCAAGATATAAGGTGAATTTAAATAATAAATTGTTTATGTAAATTGTTGAAATCAAGTAATTGGAAACACATTTGGATGAAACGGCAGGGGAGAGGGAGAAAGAAGGAGAAGAAATTGGCTTGGATAAGAGTGGAAAGACCAACCTCTTCGGATAGGAGTTTTAGAAGGCTTACAAGGTTGGAGGAGGAGGAGGACGAGATGAAGAAAACAACGCAACAAGAGATGAAAGATTTGGAGGAGCAAGAGACAGTGAAGAAGATAGCACAACAATTACAGCAGCAACAGCAACAGAAGATAATAATATCTCCAACTATGGTTGTAATAACAACAGCAAAAGTAACAACAGCAACAACCTCTACAACAACTGTAACAACTACAGCGGCGACGGCAGGGACAACACCGACAACGATTGTAACCACAGCCACAGCAACAACACCAACAACATTGGCAATGAAGGGGGGGCAAGGACCTAAATCTGAACTTGAAAGATTTAATGAGAAAGTGGATAATTTGGAATACAAAATTGGGAATATGTTGGCTCAAGATAAACAAGAACGAAAACAAGACATGCAAGACATGCTGGCAGATATTCTGAAGGGAATTGATGGTTTAAAAAAAGGACAAGATAATCTTAAAAAAGAACAGGAAGCTATTAAAAAAGAACAGGCAACGATCAGGGAGGAGGTTATGGATTTGAGAAAGAGAGAAAAAGAAATAGAAAATAAGGTTGGAGATCATGAAAAGAGATTGGAAAACGTAGAAGAATATTTAAGATGAGCAAATGTCATAATCCGAAAACTGCCAGAGAACTTCCCAGATAAATTAAAAGAAAGAATAGTGAAATGGCTTGATGAAGTTATGGAAGATGGTTTCACACCGCAGGATGTTGTAAATGTATTTAGGTTGGGTTCAAGAAGGGGTAAAACTGGGTCAAGTAATGTTTTGTTAAAATTCGCCAACGTGTCAGATAAACTGCGTTTAATGGCACTTATATGGGAAAAAGGAGCAGAGGTGTTAAAAGTGGAAGGCCATGATATTGAAGTGTACAATGACATTCCAATTGAGGACCGCTTTTGGAGACAATCGATGAAACCAATCACAAAGCGACTTCAGGATAAAGGAATAAGATACAACTGGAAATTCCCACGACAATTAAGCTTTTTCTATCTGGGAAGACGCTATTTGATAAGTGAAGGTCCTAATGTCTTGGATGTAATGTTAGATGCAAAGTTACTAGAAGCAGGAACTAAAGAGTGGTTTGATTTGAAGGAAGAATTGATTATATCTGGTGGATATAAAAGGCAGGAGAGCAATGGAGATGAAAATATGCCTAAAGGAGCTGAAGGAGGAATTGTTCTGGGTGGAGATTAGGTTCAGACTTCCCTGGAGCTCCCACAGTTTGTCGTACCTCCCCCCTCCCCCCCTTTGTATTTCAGAGGCTATTTGAAGAAAAATGGGGAGGGTTAGTAGTAGAGTGTTTAGTGTGTTTTTTTAGCTGTTCCTTTCTTTTTTTCTTTTTCTTTTTTGTTTAAGGGAAAGGAAGTGTTATATGTTAACCACATGTCCGCAGGAGGAAGTGGGAAATGCAAAAAACTATGGCAGGAAAATAATAGATGAGGAATATAAAAGTAATAACATGGAATGTGAAAGGTACTGGTTGTCAAGTGAAGAGAAGGAGATTAGAAGCAGCACTCAGAAAAGATAGACCGGATATAATCTTTCTACAGGAAACCCACCAGAAATCGGAAGACACCAGCAAGCTATTTTTAGGATGGACTCAGGTTTATGAAAAAGCATATGGTACTTCAAAGGCTAGAGGGGTTGCAACTCTGATATCAAACAGATTGGGATTCGAGATGGTAAAAAGTATTTCAGACCCAGAAGGTAGATATCTGATAGTAAAGGGGAAAATAGATGAGGAGGAAATAACGCTGGTGAATCTGTATGTGCCAAACGAACATCAAAATAGTTTTTTAGATAAGGTGGAAATATTGGAATATTGGAAAAAGAAAAAAACAATAAAAATGATTGTAGCGGGAGATTTTAATTTAATAAGATCAAATATAGATAGTACAAATATAACAAGATGTGTGGGTGGAAACAAAATGTATGTGTTAAATAACTGGTTGAAATCTTTGGGGTTGAAGGATTCATGGAGGGAACTTAAAGGACTGGAAAAGGCTTATACATTTTTCTCGCAAGTCTACAATACGTATTCCAGAATAGATTATATTTTTGTTGCGGATAATTTGATAAGAAATTTAGAAGATATAGAAATAGGAATTTTTAAAGAGTCTGATCATGCAAAAGTATTGTTGGAAATGAAAATAGATGCTACGAAGATTAGGAAAAATTGGAGATACAATGCTAGACTGTTTAGAGATAAAAAGTGTAAAGATCAAATGGTAGAAAAATTGGAGATACAATGCTAGACTGTTTAGAGATAAAAAGTGTAAAGATCAAATGGTAGAAAAATGGGAAGAAAATTGGAAGTGGAATGATACAGGGGAGGTTAGATTTGGTATTGTATGGGATACAATGAAAGCAAATTTTAGAGGTGAAAGTATTAGGCTGGCAAACATTAAAAATAAACAGTTAAAAAGTAAGCAAGAAGAAATTGAAAAAGAGATAAAAATGCTGCAGGAGAAACACGCAATAACCAAGGATAGAAAGGTTTATGAAAGAATGCAGGGTTTAAAGAAGGAATTAATAGGAAAAGATATTGAAAAGGTGAAAAGAGATTTGGCATATTTAAAAAGGGAATAATTCGAATATAGTAACAAAAATTCAAAACTCTTAGCAAGAGCGGCCAAGGAAAAAAGAAGCAGAAGAGAAATTGGGACTTTAGTAGATAAGGAAGGTTTAAGACATAATAAGATCAAAGATAAATGTAAGGTGGTTAGAGAATTTTACCAAGACTTATATGCTAAAAAGAAGGTAAATATAGATAAATTGAAAGACAAATTGGGAATGCAAGTTAAAAATAAAATAAGCCAGGAACATAAACAAAAAATGGAAGAACAAATAACTGAAAAAGAGATAAAAGAAGTAAAAAATAAGTTGAAAGCAGATAAATCACCGGGAGAAGATGGACTTGTTGTTGTTGTTCAGTCGCACAGTCGACTCCGACCCTTTGCGACCCCATGGACCATTTTCCTCCAGGCGCCTCTGTCCTCTACCATCCCCCTCAGCCCTCCCAGTTCTGTGCCCATTGTGTCTACAATACCATCTAGCCATCTCATCCTTGGCCTCCCCCTTCTTCTTTTGCCCTCCACCTTTCCCAACATCAATGCCTTCTCAAGTGAATCCTCCCTTCTCATTTGATGTCCAAAGTATTTTAGCTTCATCTTTACTATTTGACCTTCCAATGAGCAGTCAGGGTTAATTTCTTCTAAGATTGACCTATTTGTTCTCCTCGCTGTCCAGGGGACTCTCAAAACCCTCCTCCAACACCACATTTCAAAGGCATCTATTCTTCTGCGTTCAGCCTTCCTAATTGTCCAGCTCTCACATCCGTACATTACTACTGGGAAAACCATTGCTTTGACTATTCTAATTTTTGTTTGCAATGTAATGTCTCTGCTTTTCACTATGTTCCCCAGGTTTCTCATGGCTTGTCTCCCAAGAATCAGTCGCCTTTTTATTTCATGGCTGCAATCCCCATCTGCAGTGATCTTTGATCCTAAGAATGTAAAATCTGTCACTGGTTCTACTTCTTCCCCATCTATTTTCCAGGAACTGATTGGGCCTGTTGCCATTATCTTGGTTTTCTTGATATTGAGTCTCAAGCCAGCTTTTGCACTCTCCTCCTTCAACCCAATCAAGAGATTCTTTAGGTCTTCCTCACTTTCTGCCATTAGGGTGGTATCGTCTGCATATCTCAGATTATTGATGTTTCTCCCAGCGATTTTAATCCCATATTGTGATTCCTCCATCCCTGCACTGCGCATTATGTGCTCTGTGTATAGGTTGAATAAGCATGGTGACAAAATGCAGCCTTGTCTTACTCCTTTTCCTATTCCAAACCACTCTGTTATTCCATGTTCTGTCCTAACTGTTGCTTCTTGGTTCATGTACAGATTTCTCAGGAGGCATATGAGGTGCTCTGGTATTCCCATCTCTTTAATTACTTGCCACATCTTGTTGTGGTCCACACAGTCAAATGCCTTAGTGTAGTCAATAAAACAAAAGTAAACTTGTTTCTGGTATTCCTTTGTTTTCTCCATGATCCAGCGTATGTTGGCGATGTGGTCTCTAGTCCCCCTGCCTCTTCTGAAACCAGCCTGCACCTCTGGTAATTCTCTCTCCACATGCTGCTGAAGTCTGTCCTGTATTATCTTGAGCATCACCTTGCTGGCATGTGGGATGAGCGCGATTGTTCGATAATTTGAACATTCTTTGGCATTGCCCTTTTTTGGGATTGGGACGTATACTGATCTTTTCCAATCCTGTGGCCACTGTTTTGTTTTCCAAATCTGCTGGCATATTGAATGCAGTAATTTGACGCCATCATCTTTTAGCGCTTTGAAAAATTCAACTGGGATACCATCATCTCCACTAGCTTTGTTGTTTGCAGTGCTCTTTAGGGCCTTTATGACTTCGCTCTCCAGGATGTCTGGCTCAAGTTCAATTTCTTCATCATTGTGATTATCAGGAGTGTTGAGGTCCTTTTTGTAAAGTTCCTCTGTGTACTCTTTCCATCTTTTCTTAATTTCTTCTGCATCAGCTAGCTCCTTTCCGTCTTTGTCCCTTATCATGGTCATTTTTGCTTTAAATGTTCCATTGACTTCCCCAATTTTTTTGAAAAGATCTCTGGTTCTGCCTCTTTTGTTGTTTTCCTCCATTTCTCTGCACTGTTCTTTTAGGTAGTTTTCCTTATCTCTCCTTGCTTTTCTTTGAAATTCTGTGTTCAAATGGTTGTAGTTTTTCCTTTCTCCTTTGACTTTTGCGTTCCTTCTTTCCTCTGCTATTTTAAGAGCCTCATCAGACAACCACTTTGCTTTCTTACTCTTCTTTTCTTTTGGTATGGTTTTCTTTGCTGCTTCCTGCATGATGTCCCTCATCTCCGTCCATAATTCTTCCGGTACTCTGTCTACCGAGTCTAAGCCATTAAATCTGTTCATTACCTCCACCGTGTATTCTTTAGGGATGCTGTCTAGGTGATATCTTTCTGGTCTCCGTGTTTTCCCTATTTTCTTTAGTCTAAGCCTGAATTTTGCGATCAGTAGGTTGTGATCTGAGCCACAGTCTGCTCCAGGTCTTGTTTTTGCTGACTGTATGGAGGTTCTCCATCTTTGGCTGCAGAGTATGTAGTCAATCTGGTTTCGGTGTTGGCCATCTGGTGATGTCCATGTGTAAAGTCGCCTCTTGTGTTGCTGGAAGAGAGTGTTTGCTATGATCAGTGCGTTCTCTTGGCAGAACTCTATCAATCTTTGCCCTGCTTCATTTTGTGTTCCAAGACCAAATTTGCCTGTTATTCCCTCCACTTTTTGATTTCCTACTTTGGCATTCCAGTCTCCTAATATAATTTGGACATCATTTCTTGGTGTCTGTTCTATGAGGTGTTGTAAGTCCTCATAGAACTGGTCCATTGTGGCTTCATCTGCACCAGTGGTTGGTGCGTATATTTGGATCACAGTGACATTGAAAGGTTTGCCTTGAAATCTGACTGACATCATTCTGTCATTTTTGAGATTGTATCCCATTACTGCTTTTCTCACTCTTTTATTGACAATTATGGCTACTCCATTTCTTCTAAGGTTTTCTTGCCCGCAGTAGTAGATATGATGGTTTCCAGAGCTGAATTCTCCCATCCCTGTCCATTTGAGCTCACTGATGCCCAAGATGTCAATGCTTATTCTTTCCATCTCATTTTTTACCACTTCCAGTTTTCCTTGATTCATAGACCTCACATTCCATGTCCCTATGCAGTATTGTTCCCTGCAACACTGTATTTCTCCTCCCCCTTTCGTATCCCTCCCCCTTTTCAGATCTGCTGTGCTGAGCATCCCCTTGTTTTGCCTTTTGTTTTGGTCCATAGGGTTCTCTTGGCAAACTTTGTGGCGTGCCTTGCCGGTCTCTACGCCAGTCTTTTCCCATCACACATGTTATCACAGTTTAAACAGTTTTAAAACAAAGTATTATCATGCACAATATCACAGTTTATCACATAGTATCAAAGTAAAAGTTGAACTAATTAATGAAAGGGAAAGAAAGAAAAAATCCACTATATCAAGTCTCTATGTAAGTCAGTTTCTTGTACAGTCACTATGTCAATAAGCCATCTATGTTTAGTCAACTATATTATTTCAGTTCGATTACTTATCCTTTGCATGCACACAGCAGCTCTTGCCTCTCTTCGGCCGCATGGAGTCGGTCAAAGGCGCCGGCTCGGGCCTCGCTGTGATGGTGGTTGTGGATGGTATCTCCTGGGGGTGGTCGGGGGTCTCCGGAAGTGTCCTTCTCTCTGGCCCCAGGTCTTTGGATGGGGAGGGAGGGGCAAGATCCTTTACTCACCTCCCCCTTGGGCCTCTCTGGCTGGCAAATGGGCAGTAGAGCTGGGCCTTCCTGAAGCCTGAAGCCTTTTCTTCCTCTCCAGGCTCAGATCTTTGGATGGGGAGGGAGGGGCTGGATCCTTTACTCACCTCCCCTGTGGGCCTCTCTGCATGGAATGAGCAGTAGAGCTGGACCTTGCTGATTTCTTTTCTTCCTCTCTAGGCCCAGGTCTTTGGATAGGGAGGGAGGGGCAGGATCCTTTACTCACCTCCCCTGTGGGCCTCTCTGCATGGAATGAGCAGTAGAGCTGGACCTTGCTGATTTCTTTTTCTTCCTCTCCAGGCTCAGATCTTTGGATGGGGAGGGAGGGGCTGGATCCTTTACTCACCTCCCCTGTGGGCCTCTCTGCATGGAATGAGCAGTAGAGCTGGACCTTGCTGATTTCTTTTCTTCCTCTCTAGGCCCAGGTCTTTGGATAGGGAGGGAGGGGCAGGATCCTTTACTCACCTCCCCTGTGGGCCTCTCTGCATGGAATGAGCAGTAGAGCTGGACCTTGCTGATTTCTTTTCTTCCTCTCTAGGCCCAGGTCTTTGGATGGGGAGGGAGGGGCTGGATCCTTTACTCACCTCCCCTGTGGGCCTCTCTGCATGGAATGAGCAGTAGAGCTGGACCTTGCTGATTTCTTTTTCTTCCTCTCCAGGCTCAGATCTTTGGATGGGGAGGGAGGGGCTGGATCCTTTACTCACCTCCCCTGTGGGCCTCTCTGCATGGAATGAGCAGTAGAGCTGGACCTTGCTGATTTCTTTTCTTCCTCTCCAGGCTCAGATCTTTGGATGGGGAGGGAGGGGCTGGATCCTTTACTCACCTCCCCTGTGGGCCTCTCTGCATGGAATGAGCAGTAGAGCTGGACCTTGCTGATTTCTTTTCTTCCTCTCTAGGCCCAGGTCTTTGGATGGGGAGGGAGGGGCTGGATCCTTTACTCACCTCCCCTGTGGGCCTCTCTGCATGGAATGAGCAGTAGAGCTGGACCTTGCTGATTTCTTTTTCTTCCTCTCCAGGCTCAGATGGACTACCTGCAGAATTTTATAAAGAGTTTAAGGACATAGTAATTCCAAAATTGTTAAAATTGTATAACGCTATACTCAATGGGGAGCAGATACCACCATCATGGTATAGAACAATAATTGTGTTATTACCAAAACCAGGAAAAGACCCAGAAAAGGTAGAATCATATAGGCCCATTTCCTTGATAAATCAGGATGCCAAGATTTTTACGGCAATATTGGCGAACAGAGTAAACAGTTTTATGGATAAATATATAAACAAAGATCAGGCTGGGTTTGTGAAAGGTAGGCATATGACAGATTTAGTAAGGCGAGTTATAGATTTGATTGATGTTGCAAGACAAAATAAGGAGAAAGTTGGATTATTATCCCTAGATATTTTTAAAGCATTCGATTCCTTGCAATGGATAACAATTAACGAGATAATTAGAAGTTATGGATTTGGTGATAGGTTTATAAAAACAACAGAACAATTATATCAACAAGGATATGCTAATATTAGGGTTAACGATGGTCTTACGGAGGAAGTGAGATTAGAGGCTGGGACAAGGCAAGGGTGTCCCTTATCACCAATATTATTTATTATGGCGATGGAAATATTAGCAAATACAATAAGGGAAGATAAAAGTATAGAAGGAATAATGGAAAATAAAATTAGCCTATATGCGGATGATACTTTGATAATTATGAAACGTCCCAGAAGAACTATGGAATGTATTCAAAATCATTTAAAGGAATTTGAACAAATAACAGGTCTGAAGGTAAACTGGGATAAATCTGAAATGATTTTAAATAATATTGAAAAGGAAGACCAAGAGAAAATAAGGGACGAATTTAAATTGCAAATCAAAGAGAGTTTGAAATACCTAGGGATAAACATCTCTAATAAGTTGGACGATCTGAAAAGACTAAATTATGATAAACAAAAGAAAGAATTAAAAGATAAAATTTTGCAATATCAAAAACTAAGGTTGTCTTGGTTCGGCAGAATAGCATTGACTAAAATGATGTTACTACCAAAATTAAATTTTCTGTTTGATGCCTTACCAATTCAACTGAAAGACAAAGAAATTAAGGAATTTCAAAAATTATTAGATAACTATTGTAACGGGGACGTAGACCTAGAATTTCAAAGAGAATGTGGTATTTATCTCAAGAAGAAGGGGGCTTAGGAATTCCTAACTTAAAGAATTACTATAAAGCATTTCATATAAAGAACGTAGTTAAGATTTTAACAAAGGAGCCGGTTATTTGGGAGGAAATTGAAATGAAGGAATTAAAGGAAGTGGGTAAGAGCCTTTTTTTAGATAAGGAAACATGGAAAACACCAGTTAAAAATAGAATGCTGAGGTCAATGTTGGGTGTATGGAAGAAAGTTAAAATGAAATTGGCTCCAAATATTTCACCGGTAATTGAAATAGAAGATCTGAAAAAGTTTCCAATAAGAATGGGTAATGAGATGAGAGAAATTTTGTTGATGAATGGGGTTTTCCTGCTGAAAGATTGGATACGAGTCTGCAGAGATAATGGGATGAAACGAGAGTTATATACCCAGATGAAGTTGAATTGGTTCCAGATAGCGATGGTGAACAAGTGGAATAATAAATATATGAGGGAGAATCTGGAAAGACACAGGACAGAATTTGAGGAACTAGTGTGGAAGATAAGGAGGAAGGAAATTGGAATTAAAGGAATGGTCAGTAAAATTTATAAAATAATAAATACAGAAATTAATCCACAAGAAATATTAAGAAATACATGGGAACAAGACTTGAATATGAAGATAACAGAAAAGGAATGGCAAAATAAATGGAGAAAAAGAATTATGAGATCCTTGTCGGTCAGGGTAAAGGAACATAATTTTAAAATGTTATGGAAGTGGTATTTGACCCCTATGAGATTATATCAGATAGATAAAAAGAATAATAAAATGTGTTGGAGATGCAAAAATACACTGGGTACATACGTTCATATGTGGTATGAATGCAAGGTGGTAGAAAATTTTTGGGCAAAAATCGAGAATGAGATTGACAAAATTATGGGAATGCGTCTCAAATTGGGGCCAAATACTATTTTGCTGACGGATGTAGACAATATGAATTTAGACAATGATAAGAAAGAATTGTTGTCCATGATGCTGGTAATAGCTAGAATGTGTATTGCAAAAAATTGGAAAAATGACTTAATGTTAAAGGTGGAGGAGTGGTATAAGCAGATGTGGGATCTCGCATTGAATGAAAAATTAACATGGGAGCTAAACCTCAAAAAAGGTATAATAAAAGAAAACAGATTTTGGAATATATGGCAAAAATTTGTTGATTATTCACTGACGAGAAATGGAATAAATAAATTGACACCAGACCAAATGAAATTTTGGGTACAATAGAAATTAATGGGAATTCCCACATCCTCCAGGACAATGTATATAGCACAGGGTGATTCTGTATGTAATGTGATGAGTGTGTTATGTTTTTGGGGAAAAAGAAAAAAAAGTTGTAAACTTTAAAATGGAAATACAATAGATCCTGGCAAGATAGATGAGTTTAATAAAAGTAAAGTATGGATATTAAAGTAGAGTTGAAAAATGTGGACTAGATATGGAAGACAACGTTTAATAATAAGATAAAAGTATAGTGTGTAAGTAAGAATATTTCATATTGAAATAGAAAATAAGGTTATGATAGTTTTTTTTGCCTTTTTTCTCTTTTTCCATGTACATGTATTTTTTTTGCTTTTTTTGTTATTTTATATATATAGTTTTTTTCCTTATTGTATCCAGATGATTCATTTTATTTTTTTTGAATGTTGTTATTATGTTTTAAATGTATGTCATATATTTTGGAAAATTAATAAAAAAATTTTAAAAAAGAGAAAGTCTGGAAACAATGCTGGTGTTGAATTGGTAGGACAATAGCAGAAGATGGTGTTTGGAGAAATCTGGTGATGGACAGGGAATATGTTCAAAAGATGATGATTATCAGCAATGACGGCAGAATTCTAAATTGAGGTTATCAAGTGGGGTGATTATTCCTATCACCTGAGGATGTGTCAGAGCTTGAGAAAACAAAGAGGTATTTTACAAAAAAGAGAAAATTTATAACTTTCATCTCAAGGAGGAAGGAAAAGAATTTTTTTTGATAAGGAAAGAAAAGAAAATGAATGTTCAGAAGGTTGATTGGAAATGTAAAGGGTGAGTAATGGAAATGAAATGGGAATGAAGGGATTCAATTTATAATAGGTAAGAAGGAATAGGATTGTTTTCTAGTTCTTTGGAGAGTGACAGCTTTATAATATTCTCCAGAATTTTCCCTGGGATTGACGTCAGACAAACTGGTCTGTAGTTCTCCAGTTCTTCCTTGTTGCCCTTTTTAAAGATAGGGACAACATTAGCCCTCCTCCCATCATCTGGCAGTTCACCTATCCTCCATGATTTCATGAAAATGATAGACAGTGGTTTTGATTTGCAGGCGCACCCCCCCAATAACGGACACAGACAACATTAAAAGTGGATAACAGCATAGGGCCACATTTATTGATTCAATGCCCTAGTCCGAATTATAAATTTGTATTGGTAAAACGACCAATCATAATTCCTAAGGCAAGCAGGCCGAAGTAACACTGGTAAGGTACCACCCCAAAATTGCCAACGGCAATTGGTTACAATGTATCAATTTGTATCAATTTGTTTGTTGACAACAAACAAATTGTTGACCGTAGTCAATAACTAACTCATGACCCCACCCTCTGACGCGTATCCGTGAAATCACAGGGGTGATGCATGCTGGTTAGCAATCGTCATCACCCCATCGCCTGGTTCGTCGTTGACCGGACAACGTTTAACTACTTTATTCCTGTCTAGTGTTGTCCAGTCAATTGCGAACCTGCCGGATACTTGTGGGTCATACTGTTTACCTTACCAGTGCTACCCGCCAATGTGACCAAAGTCAACAGTAGGAACACAGAAAAACCCCTATATCAAACCATAGCAACAGTGTGGGATGGGCAAAAAAGCCAGGACCCGGAGCCAATATGGGTCCCAACCAAAAATTCCCACCCGGCCCCGAAGCGACCATAATATCACACTGTTAACTAGGGAGGGGGTGGAGGGGAAAAAACTTCTCCGCTCCGTCGCTGAGGTAAAATGGCAGCTCGGCTGCCTCGTGGCCAGCCCTTTTATAAGGGAGCTGGCCACGCCCCTAACTACCCGGATTCTCTGTCCTGTGGGGAGGGGGGCCCGCAAAGGGCGCGGCGGCCATTTTGGCGCCGCGCTTGCATTGCAGGCGCACCCCCCCAATAACGGACACAGACAACATTGAAAGTGGATAACAGCATAGGGCCACATTTATTGATTCAATGCCCTAGTCCGAATTATAAATTTGTATTGGTAAAACGACCAATCATAATTCCTAAGGCAAGCAGGCCGAAGTAACACTGGTAAGGTACCACCCCAAAATTGCCAACGGCAATTGGTTACAATGTATCAATTTGTATCAATTTGTTTGTTGACAACAAACAAATTGTTGACCGTAGTCAATAACTAACTCATGACCCCACCCTCTGACGCGTATCCGTGAAATCACAGGGGTGATGCATGCTGGTTAGCAATCGTCATCACCCCATCGCCTGGTTCGTCGTTGACCGGACAACGTTTAACTACTTTATTCCTGTCTAGTGTTGTCCAGTCAATTGCGAACCTGCCGGATACTTGTGGGTCATACTGTTTACCTTACCAGTGCTACCCGCCACACGGAGGGGCTTCAAAGAAGACCTGACGCCCCCCCCCAGACCGTCAGCTCGGTCAACAGGCCTGCTCGCCAATCACCCAACAGGAGGCCCATACCTCCTCGCGACAGGTGGACCCCATCCCCTGCATACAGGTCATAATTTTGTAGGCTAATATCGGGGTGATGACTAACCCGTCCCCAAGCCCTGGTGGCAAGAAACCGCGCCACTGCCTTATTGACCGCGCGCCTAGCGCGGTCAAGAGCCAGGAGGTTAACGCCCCCTCTGTAAGAATGGCGCGGAACAATGTCCGACCAAACCAGGGTTGTGGCAGGCCAGACATAATGCAAGTAGGCGAGTTCCTCGCAAATCGCATGTTTGAGCGATAAGCCGGTGACCTGGCCCAAATCATTGCCCCCCAGGTGGATGATTAGAATGTCAGGCGGGTCAGCACCCAGGCCAGAAAAAAGGAAAGGCCGCAGCTCCCGCCATAACATCCCAGGCTTACTATGCCATGCGAGACTGGCGTGGTCACCCAGTCCCAGTCGGGGTCCCCACTCTGTCGCCGCAGCGTAACGCGCTGCCCTGTGCACATAGCTGTGGCCCACCAGCCATACTGTCACCGGTGTAATACGACACCCAGGGTCTGTAAGAAAATTGAGAAAAAAGGCGGTAAGGTGACTGGATTGGTACTCATGGCGGGAGTGGGCGCACATAAAGCTGAAAACATTGCGAGCCCCACCTCCCCATGCTGCGTATGTCAGCCCCAGAGTACCCAAAAGCAGCTGCTGTAGAGGCTGCACCAATACGGAATGAATGTGTGCCATAACGGGCACCTGGTAGGAACACCCTGGTGAGGGCTCTGGCTGTCACCTTCCAAAACTGAAATTTAGTAAGGGGAGACCCATCTTGGTGACAGAAAAACGGGCCGTGGTGCATGCCACGCAGTGCCAGGAATTCCTGTAGGGCACCAACCGGACAGATGTCTGCCAAAGAACACCGTAGCAGTCGTACTCCACTGCCTACGCCATGCTGATCTGTTTTAGAGGAGCGTATCCTCAAATGGGCCCAGTCTTTGGCAACATAGACATCTTCGAGTTCCAGTGCCCTACCACTTGCATCCGCCTTAGACAGCATCACGAGTTCGCTGACGCGGAGCGCTCCAAAAAATGCCACCGTTGTGGCTGCATGAAAAAGGGCTGCCTCATAATGATCAAAACAGAGGCCTGGCCAGCCCCGGGCCAACTGGGTAAGAACCCCTGGGGAAATAGGGTGCCGGTTGTCCGGGCAACGCCCGCGCTCGCGCACCCACCCCTCCAAAACATGTCTCACACGGATGTCAGAGGTGGTATCCACGTGACCCCCCACTTTGGCCATAAAAGCCAACGCCGAAAGCTTGGATGCTATGGTGCGAGGTGCGAGGCCCTGTGCATGCAGGTGAACCATGAACTGCAGAACATGGTCCACCGGAATTGGCCAGGTCTCTGGCAAGTGAAATTGAGTAGCAAATGCCCTATATGAATTAAACGCTTGTTGATACGCCTTACGCGTGCATGGCGCTAGTGACAGGCCAATCGCCCGGTTCACCTCTCCTTGCCAATAGTCCACATCTCGTCCGGGAGTGGCGAGGGAAATTCCTCCGCATCCGGGGCCAAGGCGCGGAACCGGGAGATCTGCAGGCGGGACAAAGCGTCAGCAATATCATTATTAATCCCTGGGACATGCCTGGCCCTGAACAAGATGTTGAGGCGCAGGCAGCGCAGCACAAATTGGCGCACTAGATCCATAACCCTGGGCGATTTGGAAGTCTGTGCATTGACAATGTGTACAACGGCAGCATTGTCACACCAGAAATGCACCACCGAATTTGCCCACTGTTCGCCCCATAGCATCAAAGCCCCCAGAATGGGAAAAAATTCCAGGTATGTGAGATCCTGCAGGCGACCTGTGCCTGCCCATGCCGGTGGCCACCCACCATAGGCCCACTTCCCATTGAAGTACATCCCATAACCCAGGGATCCTGAGGCATCAGACTGGATCTGGAAATTGGGGGATGCCAGGAGGTCAGACCTCCAAAATGAGACCCCATTAAACTCCCTCAGGAATTGCAACCAGACGAACATGTCTGCCCTGATACCCCGGGTAAGCCTGACTCTGTGGTGGGGCCTGGATAACCCTGCCATGGCGTCACATAAGCGCCGGGCAAAAGCCCTGCCCGGAGCGACCACCCTGCAGGCAAAATTAAGGTGCCCATGGAGCACCTGCAGTTCCCTCAGGGATGCCTTACGCTTGGCCAGCAATTCCGAGATAAGGGTCACTATCCTGGACACCTTATCACCCGGCAACCTAGAAGCCTGCACTACTGTGTCAATCTCAACTCCCAGGAATACTAGCTTGGTCGATGGGCCCTCGGTCTTTTCGGGCGCTAAAGGGACACCAAGTTCCTGCATTAGCGTCTGAAATGTGTTAAGGAGACGTGCACACGTGTCCCAGCCCCGTTCACCCCCGAATAAAAAGTCATCCAGGTAATGGGCTACAGACCGGGACCCTGACCTGCGGACGAAGGCCCACTCTAGGAAGGTACTAAAACGCTCGAAAGCCGAGCATGATATGGAGCAGCCAAAAGGCATGGCCTTATCGAAATAATATTCCCCCTTAAATTTAAAACCCAGCAATTCAAAGTCGCCCGGGTGCACCGGCAAGAGGCGAAAAGCCGACTTAATGTCACACTTGGCCAGCAGGGCACCCGGGCCACACGCGCGCACCATGCGCAGCGCCTGGTCAAACGATGTATACCGGACTGAACAAAGGTCATCAGGGATAGCATCGTTGACCGATCGGCCGGCTGGGTAGGACAAATGATGAATAAGACGAAACTCACCTGGGGACTTTTTGGGCACCAAACCCAGTGGTGAAACCTTAAGATTGGGAAACGGGGGTGCGGGGAAAGGTCCAGCGACCCTGCCCGCGTCTAACTCCTTTTTAATGCTGGCCGCAGCCACCTCCTCCCTTCCTCTGAGGGATAAAAGGTTGGGAGCATCCTGAGGGGACCTATCACCCATAAAAGGGATACGAAATCCCTGCTTAAAACCTTGAAGTAGATACTCCCCGTCCTCCCCCTTTGGGTACGATGCGAGCCAGCGCTCCAGCATGTCCACCTTAATTGGGGAGGGGGCCTTTTGGAGGACTAGCTCCATCCGCGGCAGCTTTGCCAGCCCACTGTCCACCCCTCCCTCTGCCTCGTGCCCCCCCAGGCCTGGGACAAGCAGAGGCTGCGTGGGGGCCAGAACATGTGGGACACTCATGCTTATACCTGCAATTCTTCCGATTGCAGGAACCATTTGACGAGAAAGTCCAGCACAGCAGGCGGGCTGGAACCCCCTGCCCCGCCGGTTGGCGGGTAACCTGCGCTGGAGCCGCTCGCTGGACCGCATGTCCACAATGGTATCTATCCCCCGGGGCAGGGCGTGTGGGTGTCATGTACAAGAGCCACAGTCTCTGGCACGGCTCATCCCATCTCATCTCGGGGTGGAGAGGAATCCTCATACGGAATTCCTCATCATATGCTAGCCATGAGGGGCCCGGGAAATCAACCATTGCCCTATATATGTTGTCCAAATATTGGACCATGGGGATAGCTAAATCCGGCCGCGCCCTCAAATATACCGCCATGTATATTAAATAAGCGGGAAGCCAGTTGGCCCAGGTACGCGGCGGCTTACGGCGGCGTGCCTGCTCCTTATCCTTCTCATCCTGACCCTCCCTTTCCTCCTTGGTGGGCTCTCTGTTCAGGAGTGAGAAGATATCTACGTACTCCCCTCGCCATATCTTTTCTCTAGTAGCCTGTGCCAAGTGATCACCCAATGGCAAGGAATACCCTGCCGTCGGCAAAGCCGAAAAGGGGACAGCCGGCCTAGTAAAAGGGGCCTGAGCTAACCCAGCCACCCCCAGAACATTCCCCGCAGTGTAAGGACCAATGCCCACCCCATTGCCCAAGGTGGCAGTTGTTGTCGCCGGGTGGGCCGTAGACAGCGTGGCCCCCGCACCACCCGCGCGAGGCCAAGGCCATTGAAAGGCCCCCCCTATATTGGGAATGTGTGTGGATGTACTTGCTTGCACCGTATACTCACATGCTGCACCCCCGCGGGCCGCCCCCACCGGGGGTTCCGGCCCACTGGGGGCGTCGGAGCTCACGACCGACCTAGAGCTCATCACCGGGGCTTGACCCGCACCAGGTTGCTGGCTGGGGAGCTGCGAGGCAGTGGCCGAAGCCGCGCCACCCGCCTGCAGCAGCTCGACCCTCCCCGCCGGCTGTTGTCCTGCTGCCGACAGCACCTCAAAAGGAACCCCGAAGGGGGCGCCCGCCTGACTGGCCCGGGCCAAAGACGCCTCCAGGGCCGCAATGCGGGCCAGTAAGGTGTCCACGTTGACCATGGGCAAAGGGCCGGCCGGCCCGCCTGATCCAGGCACGGGTACAGGTCCCTGCACCCCGGGGCCCGTATATGGCCATTGGCCAGCACCGAAGCCTGGCAGAGCTGGTGGAGAAACCTGCCAAGGCAGGGGGCCGCCCCACCCCCCAAGGCTAGAGGGCCCAGGGAGAGGCTGCGGCCCAAAAGGAATAGGCCCGACGGAGTGGGCAGGAGGAGGAGCGGTGTCCACCGCTCGTGGGCTGCGGGCCGGAGCGCCATCCGCGCCCACACTCTGCTCGCCCACAGCGGGCCAAGGGGCAATAGACCCCATTCCGCCGGCCGCGGTCGGGGCTGGCAAAGGTGGCTGCTGAGGAGGCGGCACCACGGTCCTCCGACCTGGGTTGCGCCTCCTAACAGCGCGAGCTGAACTCGAAGCTGCCTTCTTCTTCGAAGGCATCTCCACCGAAGCAAAAAAGGGAAGCCGGCAAGGCAAAATCGCTACCAAAAGGCTTCCCGGTAAGCTAACGAGCGACGGAGACACAGGGGAAAAAACTTCTCCGCTCCGTCGCTGAGGTAAAATGGCAGCTCGGCTGCCTCGTGGCCAGCCCTTTTATAAGGGAGCTGGCCACGCCCCTAACTACCCGGATTCTCTGTCCTGTGGGGGGGGGGCCCGCAAAGGGCGCGGCGGCCATTTTGGCGCCGCGCTTGCAATCTCTTCAGCCAGTTCCTTCAATATCCTTGGATACAATTCATCTGTTCCTGGAGATTTGAACTCACTCAACGTAGTAAGTTATTCCATGACTATTTGTTTATTAACCTCAAGCTGCAATCCTGCCACTTCCCCTTGTACTTCACACTTGCCTGGAGGGATGCATGCTATCTTTTGGGGGAAAGCTGACCTGAAATAGGAATTGAGCACCTCTGTCTTTTCTTTGTCATCTGTTACCATTTCCCCATCCACACGGAGAATCTGAGCTACTGTTTCTTTTCTCTGTCTTTTCCTTTGTACATACCTGAATAATACTTTTTTGTTGCTTTTAGTATTTATAGAGAATACTGATGGTCATTGCGAATAACTCAATAGTCATAAAGTCATTTTAAGTATTTATTTAGGGAAAGGTGCAGCTACAACAGCTGAGGGGATTCTAAGGGTGTCTCAGAGGGAGGTCAGAGATAGAATGAACACAAAGGCAGGAAAACAAACTCTCTTATAGCTAGGATACGTCAGAGGGGAAATGCATTGTGGTACACATAGTTCAAAAACAGTTTGATATTACATCTGACAAAACCCCTTCTAATATCACACTGTCAAAAGAGAGGACAGGTACATTGAGATCAAGGGAATTTATTCATATATTTAAGCATAACTTCTTGAATATGAAGTGAGTGTTGAGCTAAGGGAAGCGATTTAGTCAGTATGTCTGCTGTTTGTTCTTTTGTGTCACAATGTACTACACTGATAAAACCTTTCCTTGACATCTGTCTAACATGTTTGTGCTTGATGTCTATGTGTCTGGATCTATGACCTACAGCGTAAGCATTGGAAATGTCTACTGCTGCTTTGTTATCTTCGTGGATGGGAATAGGATAGGAGGGTTTCTTCCATATTTCAGAGATTATGTCATTGGACCAAACAAGGTTGTTTGCTGCCATAGACAGACATATGTATTCCGCTTCTGCTGTAGAAGTGGCAACCATCTTCTGCTTGCCGGTGTGCTAAAATATTGGACTGTTGTTTAAGAGAACCAGATAACCAGATGTGCTTGTCCTCCATTCCATGTCTCCGGCCCAATCTGCATCGGCGTAACATGAGAGCTCAGTGCTGTCGTTCACCTCTGGTGTGAGTAGGAAGCTTGCACCCACTGAGTACTTTAGATACCTTAACAGTCTCTTGATGGCATTCCAATGATAGACCTTTGGATTGTTCTGATGTCTAGAGAGCAAGTTCACAGCCAAAGTTATGTCAGGCTTGGTCCAGCTGGCAATGTATAGCAATGATCCTATGGTTGACCTGTACAATTGGTTTTCTTCAAATGCTTCTCCATCATTGTACACATTCTTCTGGAAGTCTGTTTGCATGGGCATCCCACAAGGGTTGGCATCCGCCATGTTGCAGCTTTCAAGTAGTTCCATTATTATTATTTTTTGGGACATTGCGAAATCATTCTGGACTATGGATAGCTGTATACCTAGGTACTTATCTATCTTCCCTAGGATCTTTAGTGAGAAATGTTTCTGGCAGCCCTTGGTGGTGAACTCATCACATTTGGATTTGCTCTTATTTATTTATTTATTTATTTATTTATTTATTTATTTATTTATTTTTCACGCTTATATACCGCCCACTCAGGTACAACCCAACTCAGGGCGGTTTACATAGCGGACAGTAAATACATAAAAGACACAAGATAAAAAAGTTAAAAGTTTAAAAAGTTTTTTAAAAAAACCCACCCCTAAAAGGTGCGCAAGAACCGAAGGGACCTTGGGGGAAGGCACACTTCTCTATACCAACCACCCAACGGTACCCCCATCCCCACCCGCACCCCAAACTTGGCCCGCCAGCCAGGTCTTTAGTTCCTTCCTAAAGGGCAACAACTCCGTCTGGAGACGCAGTTCCACAGGCAGGAGGTTCCAAAGGGCTGGTGCGGACATGGAGAAGGCCCTCCTCCTTGTGCCAGAGAGGCGAGCCCCCCTGGCTGATGGCACAATTAGAGAGCCCCTCCGGTCCGCTCTGGTTGGACGGACAGACGTCCTTAGGGCGATGCGGTCTCTAAGATACCCTGGCCCACTACCATGTAGGGCTTTAAAGGTCAAAACCAGCACCTTGAATTGCACCCGGAGACAAACTGGTAACCAGTGCAGCCCCCGAAGCAGTGGTGAGGCATGGGCATAACATCCACACCCCATCACCACCCGGGCCGCGGCATTCTGGACCAGATGCAGCCTCCGAATGGTCATCAAGGGCAGCCCCATGTAGAGCGCATTACAGTAGTCTAGTCTGGAGGTCACCAGAGCGTGAGTGACCATGAGCAAAGAGTCCCAGTCCAGGAGTGGGCGCAACTGGTGAATCACCCGAAGTTGGGCGAAGGCCCTTCTGGCCACAGCCGCCACCTGTTCTTCTAGCAGCAGCCACGAATCCAGGAGCACCCCCAATTTGCGCACAGGGTTGGTCTGGGGCAAAACAGCCCCATCCAAAACCAAAGATGGTAGCTCCCGGGATAACACAGGACCCCCCATCCATAGCCACTCAGTCTTGCCAGGATTCAGCTGTAGCCCATTTGCCCCCATCCAGACCCCAAAAACTCCAGACAGCTGGAAAGGACTTTGACTGCATCACTGGGGTTCCCACGGGCCGAGATGTACAACTGTGTGTCATCCGCGTACTGGTGGTACCGCACCCCGTGGGAACGGATGATCTCACCCAGCGGCTTCATGTAGATGTTAAATAGGAGAGGAGAGAGTACCGAGCCCTGAGGCACCCCATATTTTAGGGGCCTAGGACTCGACCTCTCACTCTCCAACCACACCGACTGGGTCCGGCCCCTCAGAAATGAGGAAAACCAGGACCACACCGTGCCCTGGATCCCCAATCCTCGGAGCCATTCCAGAAGGATACCGTGGTCAACGGTATCGAAGGCCGCTGAGAGGTCAAGAAGAGCAAGGACGGACGGATGACCGCCATCCTGCTCTTGCCAGAGATCATCCATCAGCGCGACCAATGCAGTCTCAGTACCATATCCAGGCCTGAATCCTGACTGGAATGGGTCCAGATATTCCCAAAATACAGTAGGTCATCAACATAGACCAACAATTTTTCTATTTCATCCTGGGATTTCCTTATGAACATGCATTTGTCTGATGTGGTGGTGATGAAACCCATTTTCCCCAAAACTTTGGACAGGCATTTGTACCACTTTTTCCCGGACTGTTTGAGTCCATACAGGCTTTTGTTGAGGAGCCAGGTTTCCCCTTCATTCTTCCTGACTCCAGGGGGTGCTCTGACATAGATCTTTTTGTCTAACTTGGCATGCAGGTATATGGTCTGCACATCAAATTGGTACACATGTTCTTTTAGGATCGATGTCATCACCAGTGCAGCTTTAACACTCTCAGGCCTTACTGTTGGAGAGTACGTGTCAGTGTAGTCATCAGGGTACTTCTGGGCAAATCCCTGGGCTACAAGCCTGGCTATTGCCTTCTGGTGCTCTGGAACCTTAGTGGCCGTATATACATTCAGGTCTCTGAGACTCTCCATTTCCCTTTGCATGGTGGCCTCCCACTTTTCTTGTTCTTCGTGGGGCAGCAGGAGAATGTCTTCATATTTATCGGGTGTGCTTGTGTTGTAGTTGATGGCCATCACAAAGTCCGCTAAGCCTTTGGGTGGTTGATTTCTGGTTGACCTTACGGGCCTTTGATGTGGACTTTCAGAGGTCCCAGGTTCATCATCGCATTCAGTGTGACCTGTACCTTGAACAGAGCATTCTTCCTCATCATGGTGATTTGGTTTGTATCCTGACCCGTTGGGGTCATGGCCTGTAGTTCCATTTTGGCTGCTGCTGGTTGGTTCCTCTGCAGTCAAGGTTTCATTTGAGTGTAATCTGCTCCAGTTGGCATTCTCGTGGAAGGCTGCCAAACTGGACACTACTAGCTTGAGGTTGGAGTCCAGAAATCGGTAGGCCTTCGATCCTGGCTCGTATCCTAGGAACCTTAACCTTCTTGATACTTTGTCTCCCTTTCTCCTCAACTGTTTTGGGATGTGCACATTGGCAAAGACTCCAAAAATGTGAAGATGGAACAACCTGGGTTTTCGGCCATACATGACCTCATACAGGGTTTTCCCTATGACGCTAGACCACAGTCTGTTTAGGGTATAGTTGGAATACAATAGTGCTTTCCCCAAGTATGAGAAACTTAATCAAGCATCTTCCAGTACACATCTGACCATCGTTTGGAGCATTCCGTTTCTCCGTTCAGCTATTCCATTTTGAAACACCAAGAATGGGACAGTCTTGTAATGTATCATCCCTTTGTCGATGGTCCAGTCCTCAAACTTCTTTGAGAGGAATTCTGAGCCCCGATATGTCATTATCCATTTTATTTTGATGTCGTATTGCATCTCTGTTCTTTTATAGAATTCTTTGAATTTTGAGAATGCCTCTCCCTTGTTCTTGAGCGTGTACATGAAACCGTACCTGCTGAAGTCATCGACAATTGTCAGAAATAATCTCTTTTGGCCTAGGGAATATTTTAGGGGACCAACAAGGTCGATGCGTATTAACTCAAAAAGGTGGTTGGCCTTTCTACCAGATGTTTTTGGCCATGGAGAGGTCTTTGATTTGGCGCTTTTGCACACAGAACATTCTAAGTAACTTTCACAATGTTTCACCTTGAGGCCTTCTGAACATTCTAGCATTTTCTTTATGACAGGGAAACCAATGTGTCCCAGTTTCCTGTGAAGTAGGTGTGCACAATTGTCGTGTATGGGTTTGCCCAATGACAAGTGAGATGTCCCATGGTTTATGCTAGTGGTCTCTCTAGTGGTCCTGTAATTTTGGTCATTCTCTTCCCCTTCTGTTCCTTCATCCCTAGCCATGCCTGAGCCATCTGGGACATCCCCGTCTGTGTTGTGGCCTCCTTCCACTTCTGGATCTTCATCATTTCCTTCCTGGTCGATGATATTCATGCTGTCTTGGTCGTTGTTCCCCCTCATGGGTAACAAGTATGGTAAACCTCCAGTGATCACCACATTCCCTATCTTCTCTCCATTCCTTATGACTGATGCTTCCTTTCCCTGGAAATTTATCTCTGATCCTGTGTCCTCACAGAGCTTGATGGCAGCCAGCATGTTGTAAGGGATTTCTGGGACACAAAGCACCCCTCTGACCTTTCCTATTCCTGGTATGTGCACATTGCCCTTGTCAGCCACTCTTGCATACCCTTGGTTTGCAACCTTTATTTGGGATGATATTTCAGTGAAGGAACTGAACATCCTTTTGAAGGAGGAAGTGTGTGTGGTGGCCCCAGAATCTATCAGCAAGTGCTGGTTGTCTGTGGCAACATGGGCACCTGTTTCCCTGTGTCTGACTCCATTTATCAAGTTTAATATGTCTCTCCCACCTCCTTTTGGTGTCTGGGTTCCCCCTTGGGGCTGGGGGACTTCCATCCCCTGGAGTAACTGTCTCCTCTTGATCTGGGTTGTGTCCTACTTTGGGACCTCTGCCCTGGGTTGGTCATGTTACTGTAGTGGCTGGGGCTGCTGTGCGTGTGTCTGTGTGTCTGTTCAGAGAACTCCCTGCCTTTGTGGGCCCTAGGGCAGTCCCTCTTGAGGTGGTGCTTTGACCCACACAAGTGACACCTGCTTGGCATGTTTGCCTGATCTGCAAATTCAACCTTTCTGGTGCCCCCACCTTCCCTGCGAAGTAGGGCCCTTTCCCTGCTGAGGCTGTCCTCAGATATGTGTTTCCCAGAAATATATTCAAGAGAAAGATTGTCATCACCCATATTATCAAAGTGACTCAGGAGGTGATCCCAGCTTGAGTCTAGAGAGTTAAATATGATGTTGATTAGGCATTCATCTGTGATTGTCTCACCTCTGTGCATCAGATCTGATCTCATGTTTGTTACTTTTAGTAGGTAGTCACTCATGAGCACATCTGCTTTGAGCTTTGCTGAGTAAAACTCTCTAGCCAACAAACTGGTCACACTCCAGTTTTTACAGTAAAACAATTTGCACAATTTCCCCCAAACCTCTGATACAGTCATGCCATCGGGTATGCTACTATAGATCATGGGGTCAATGGAACAAAACAACTAAATAAATGCGTTATGGTTAATGCGATCTATTTCTAGGGTCCAGGGTTTTTCAGGGGGCTTTTAGTTAGAAAAAGAGTGCTCTCTCTCAACAGAATTACCTGGAAATTTTGAACCCAGTCCATTAGGTTCTTCCTGGGTGTGCATAATGTTGGAAAGTTGCTTGGGAGGTTGTTTTGTTGGCTGGAACCTGTGTTGGTCAGCTGCTGTAGCTGGTGTCCAGGAATGTGCTTGAACTGAGAGTAGGGTTCAGGAATGCAATCTGTCAGATTCAAACAGTCAAATTGCCTTTCTCTTCTTTGGCTGAAGGGGGAGCTTGCCTGTCTGGAAGCATGTCCTTCTTCACCTTGCCTGAAGAGGGAGTGTTGATTTGATTGCACATACATGAAGCCCATACTGTGCTGGTCTTTGACGAGGAAGGATCTCTGTGCCACTGGTCTTGTCGGTGTGGTCTCGAAGTCCAGTGGAGTGTCAGCGTCTTCACCTCCGGAGTTGTCCGAAGGTGCTCTGGAGGATGGACATCGCCGCTGGTATGCCTGAGGAGGGCCGATCATCGTGGAGTAGCCCCAGAAGGTTGCTGGTGCCCTCGGGTCTATCTCTGGAGCCGCGCAGTGGGTCTTTTTTGTCCTGGGCATCTTCTCTGGATTTTAGACCTTATTTTGAGTTAAAATCACAAACATCCTCTCTGCTACCACTTTGTAGAGTATACTGATGGTCGTTGCGAATAACTCATTAGTCATAAAGTCATTTTAAGTCTTTATTTAGGGAAAGGTATCTATGAGGGGATTCTGAGGGGTCTCGGAGGGATGTCAGAGGTAGGATGAACACAAACTCTCTTATAGCTAGGATATGTCAGAGGGGAAATGCATTGTGGTGCATGTAGTTCAAAAACAGTTTGATATTACATCTGACAGTATCTCTTGCCAGTCTCAACTCATTCTCAGCTTTTGCCTTCCTAACACTATTCCTGCAAGTCTTTGCTACTTGACTGTACTCTTCCTTTGTAGCTTTTCTCTGAGATTTTTGTTGAACCACATTAGTCTCTTTTACTGTCTTCCATATTTCTTTATTTTTGAATCTGTCTGGTGTTGCGCCTTTAGAATATCTTTTTAAAAAGAAACTCCCACCCTTCTTAGATTCCTTTGACTGAAAGAATCCCCTGCCATGCAATTTTATCTAGGGTGGTTCTTAAAAACTAACATTAAAAATTTACCCGGGCACCCTCTTATTTTGTCCTATGATATAAATAAATACTTTCAAAAAAAATCAGATTTTTAAAAAATGTTTTAGGAGTCGCTACTGAGCTTTGAGCTTTTTTTAAAAATGAGGATTTGGTGATACTTCTATAAAAATAATTATACTGGTAAACACCAAAATTGTATTAAATTATTGATTACATTACTAAATTAGGTCAATACATTATCCTCCACTTTCATCTCATTCATTTATTACTCACTGATCAGGGACAGCCATACCCAGCGTTCATGTTCAGACAGGAGAGTTTCATGTCCAGATGCATGCTTGGCACTGTCATACAGAACCTGGCTTGAGTGCTCAGTTTCATGTCAGATATCACTCTGTGAGAAGTGTTTGCGCAGATCTGTGTTTTTGAAATGTGTTCATTTAAAAATAATTTTAATTATACATACATTTAGTGGTTTTCAATAAGTTAACATTGTAGTTTTTAAATAATTTTTAAAGGTGGCTTAATTTTACTATTTTAAACTTTTAGTTTGGTTTTTAGGACAAGAGAATTGGTATATTTTAGGACTAATGTGAATTGACTGTTTAATTAAGTAGGTAAGCTTAAAATATTTTTATATTCTTAGGACATCAAGACATTTAAGTATGGCATCTACGAGTAAGGGTCCCATTGTGACAAGAACATCTACAGATATTTGGCTTGTTGGTCAAATGTTGACATCATTGAACCAAACAAAGTTACCATCTAAAAATAAGTTCTTAGTGTTTTCTTTCACTACAAGAATGAATAAAATCTAAACATAAGAGACTCAGCTTACTGTGCTGCAAGTGATGTGATTCTGATTTGGGAAAAGGCCAACATTCCTATTCGATTAAAAAAATATGTAGTTCCTGTTCAAGGAATGGCAAAAGCTAAAAACAAAAACAAAGAAAATAATGCTAAGCACTCAGAAAGCTTAAAGCAGAAAGAAGAAGAATGGAAAATGGGTTTAGAAGACCTTTTTGATGTTGTCCATGCTAATGCTCTTTATATGATAAAAATTATAGAAGATAAAGAATTTCTGCTTGCACAAAGACAAATAGGATGACCTGGCAAAATGGGAAATGTCAATAAAACATTTTAAGGAAAGAAGTAAAGTATATATAGAAAAAAGCACGTTTGAAGAAAATGAAAGAACGTGAAGTAGCAAATAAAAGTTTGTTTTTTGAAACCAGATGAATGTGAAGACGAAGACAGCTCATCGGAAAGTGACAGTAATTATGTAAAAAAAGATGTGGTTTCATCTTGTGATCCACCTCCGATAAAAAGAGGTAGAAAAAAATATTTTAGACAGTAACATAGCTACAAGCCTTGACTATGAAAAAGAATTACTGTAATTATGTGGGATTTAAAACTTAATTTTAGGGGTTGCTACCACCACTTAAATTTTTTTAGGAAAACAGGTAGGAATGAATCCCATGTAAGTTTATCATTCAACACAATATTCCACATTTCTTTATACCATTCCTCCACTTTCAAAATTGAGATAGTCTTCCAATTTCTTGCAATACATTGTCTTGCAATTGTCAAAAAAATAGATAATAATTCTTTTTTATTTATATCTATATCAATATGCTCAACATCTGTCAGTAAGGCAGTGCACGACTCCAGCTTAAAGTCACAACCCATTATTCCCATATCTCCTTCTCTATCTTTTCCCAAAACTCCTTTATCACATTACAACTCCACCACATATGTTCAAAATTCCCCCATGAATTATTACATCTCCAACAATTTGCCCCTTTTGAATTATTAATTTGATGTAACCGAACTGG
This sequence comes from Bradypodion ventrale, assembly GCA_035047345.1. NCBI lineage: Eukaryota > Metazoa > Chordata > Lepidosauria > Squamata > Chamaeleonidae > Bradypodion > Bradypodion ventrale. The sequence goes on from JAWDJE010000003.1 coordinate 175,209,946, forward strand.
AGTCAAATGCCATCTCCACAACATCGTATAATTATGTTCCTTAACCCTAACTGACAAAGTTCTCATAATCCTTTTTCTCCATTTACTTTTCCATTTTACTTCCATAATATTTATTTTTAAATCTTGCTCCCAAATTACTCTCAAAGTATCTTGTGGATTTCCTTCCTGGTTTACCATTTTATATATCTTGCTTACGAATCCTTTAATACCTATTAAACCTCTTTTTACTTTGTAAATTAATTCTTCAAAGTCTGTCATTTTCCTTTATAAGCTAGTTACACCACGGCATAAAGAAGTGAAAATAAGAGAACATCATAAGAATAGAATAGAATGGAGGAATCAATAACTGAAATTGAAATTAAGGAAATTATAGGGAAATTAAAACTGAATAAAACACTGGGTGAGGATGGGTTGCCTGCTGAATTTTACAAAGAATTTAAAGAAACAATGATTACAAAGTTGCAAAAGATGTTTAATCATATACTAGTGGGTGGAGCAATACCGACTTCATGGTATAGGTCAATAATAGTCCTAATTCCAAAACCTGGGAAGAATTTAGAAAAGGTGGAAGCCTACAGACGTATTTCATTAATAAATTACGATGCTAAAATATTTACAACAATTCTGGCAAATAGGTTGAATAGTTTCATGGCCAATTATATAGATAAATATAAAGTGGGTTTTTTAAAAGGAAGATATATGGCAGACCTGACAAGAAGAGTTTTGGATTTGGTGGATATTGCTGTACAAAATAATGAGAAAATTGGGCTGTTGTCGTTGGATATTTTTAAAGCATTTGATTCACTTCAATGGGTTACAATTAATGAGATGGTAGAGACTTATGGCTTTGGAGTTAAATTTAAAAGGATAATTAAACAGTTGTATCAACAAGGAACAGCTAAAGTAAGAGTAAATGATGGATTTACAGACGAGATTGTGCTTAAAGCTGGGACTCGTCAGGGCTGTCCATTATCTCCGATTTTATTTATTGTGACCATGGAACTTTTAGCAAGAGCTGTGAGGGAGGATGAGAGTATTGAGGGAATTGAGGGTATAAAAATTAATTTGTATGCAGATGATATATTAGTGATATAAAAAAAATCCAATGAAACTTTTTGGGAGGATGCAGGTTCATCTCCATGAATTTGAGGAGGTAACATGTTTAAAATAAATTGGGAAAAATCTGAAGCAATGTTTTGTAATATAGTAAAGAAGGAACAGATGACGATTAAGGATAAATATAATATACAAGTTAAGAATAATTTGAAATACTTGGGGATAAATATTTCCGAAGATATGGGGGATTTAAAAAATTTGAATTTTGAGAAACAAAGATCTGAGTTTAAAGATATGATACGACAATATAAAAAGTTGAACTTATCTTGGTTTGGCAGGATTGCAATGTGTAAAATGAAATTGTTACCAAAATTAAATTTTCTGTTTGATGTTCTGCCAATTCAACATAAGGAAAAAGAAATGGTGACTTTTCAAAGTATGTTAAATAATTACTGTAATGGAGGGAAAAGGCCAAGAATATCAAAAGGTCTTTGGCATTTACCACAGAAGGAAGGTGGACTGGGTTTGCCAAATGTTAAGAATTATTACAGGGTCTTTCCTTTAGGAAATGTGTTAAAGATTTTAACGAAGGAAGTGGTAATTTGGAAGGAGATAGAGTTGAAAAATATAAAGCAAAAAGGAAATGTAATCTTTTTAGATAAAGATATGACAAAATTAAAGTTAAAGTATAAAACAACAAAAGCAATGATGGAGGTTTGGAAGACTTTGAAAAAGAAGTTAGCACCAGATATTTCCCCAATTTTGGAATTAGAACATATTAAATCTTTTCCAATTAGAATAGATATGAAGATAAAAGAGATAGTCCTGGATAATGGTGTGTTCCTGCTGAAGGATTGGATACGAATATGTAGAGATGATGAAAAAAGATTGGAAATGTATAATCAAATGGGTTTGAACTGGTTTCAAAAGGTGTTACTAAATAAATGGAATAGTAGACCCAAAATTTATCATACATATATATTTTCTACATGCAGAAGCTCCAACTTATTTTATGATTTTGTTACCTATATTGTTAGTCACACAGCAAGAATATGGGGCAGAGTTACACTTTTTTTAAAAAATTAAAATATGTTGTACTTTTGGAATAATGATTCCTCCCAACGAGCATCCAAACTCTGATTAAATAGACAAAAGTTTAAACTGGAAAAAATAATAGTGCTTAGAAAATGTGTTCAGAAGATACATGTACCCAGAAATCTTGATACAGTGGTATCAGGTTAATAGTGCAGGTAGAGAAATTCAGGTGGTTCATTTTATTCTGTCCAGATCAAAATTTAAACTGCCAAAATGAAACCACCTTTTTGGCTTTGTCCTTTACCAAATTTTAATTCTCATCAGTATGTTTCCTGTAGTAATTGGCAGACCAGCAAATGAGGCTGATTCTGTATCTCTCTACAATAAATTTAGGTATGGTCGGGGGAGGGGGGGAAGGTAAGTAAAAATAGCCATTTTTGTTTTCACTGAGAACTTTCTGCTTTCTTCTAAGGCTAAGCAAGGTTACATTGTTGCGATCTGCCCATGGTGGAGAGGAATCAACAGACACACACTTCAGGAGTCAGGGTACAACAGCTAAAGTCTTTATTCAAAGCTAGCATATTTATAACAAAGTCTAAAGGCTATATCGTGCCGAGACAATTCTAGTGTTTAACATGGGAACTACAACTAATTAAAGTGGTTAACACCTGGCATATGTCACTGTCAACAGGGGATAACATAATAGCATACTTGGCGCCAGCAACTAGAAGAAATGTCAAAGGGATATATATGGTGTTTTTAGGGGTATAAGCAAAGGAGATAGCGCCTTTAGTTTAGCCCCAAGTCAAGGTCCGGTATCTGGCTTTCAACAGGCCAGAGGGCAGTTTGTCCTGCCATAAATCTTTAGTTCCGTTGGGCAGCGCTACAAGAGAATGTTATGAGGTAAGCGTTTTAGCTCTCCTCCAGAAATGCCAAGGACAGCTCTCTGCCTCTCCCCAAGGAGAACTAACTATATAGAATAATTTGGGGTGACTTTGGGTGCTCAAACTAATACATTCCTACAAATTCCCCTCTTTTATTTAATTTGGAGAATTAATTTGAGGATTAAACTCTTGCAACACTTTATTTAAACGATGAAATTCATACCTGAAAGGCATATGATATTTCAGATGAAACCTTGAAGAGCACTTTGTCAACGGGGGGGGGGGGGGGAGGCACATTGAAAGCAACAGCAACCCATGAGGAGAATAGTGATACCCTAAAAGGGAATACTGAATTAATTGCTTGATCCAGTCAGTGGAGGGGAGCCAGGACCACCAGTTTTCCCAGAATGTAGACAACAGATTGTCTGGGTGAATGTTATTTTTCAAAACCTTTTGTAAATCATCCAATTTGTGTTTAATGGTGCGACTGAGATCATGAAATTTTACTTGACACACCTTTGTACCAACTAATTTGCAGAAACCACACTGTTTGGCAAATAAGTAATCTAAAGCAATTCTATGTTGTAAAAGAAATTGATCTAGTTCCTCTATTTCCTTTTGGAGGTCCCTAACTATTTTACCTGTGGCATTAATGCATTTTTCCAAATGACAAGTGAGACCTATGATGGACTTGTGGTTTTCTTGTGCTATAATTCCTCCGTAAGATCCCAGTGTTAAAGCCCCCGTGACTGCAGCAACAATGGCTCCCCCCCCCCGAAGAGGGAACACCGCTTAAAGCGACATCCGTAATAACTTTGTCAGAGCACTGGGGTCCTAACATTCCAACGACTCTGCATCATTTGCAAGAAAGAGAAGGGGGGCTGAAAGAGAAGGGGGAGCTAAGGGTTTCTCTGTTTGTGTGAGTGTGTCTTTGTGTTCCTTTGCTGACTGCACTACCACTTGAACTGGGAATGTGAGATATCCTAACCCTGCACATTCATAACCTCCTGAGTGGAAATTCATTGCGAAACCTTGAAACAAAAACCATACGTTCGGCTCATGCTGCTGCCACCCTGTACAAATGTTTGCAGCCCCTTTGTATGTGATAGAATGAACTGGGGAATAACCAAATACATCTTTCCATGTGGTTTGTGCCTTATCAATGGTACCCTTAATAGAACTGTTAAACTTTCCCCACAGCCAGAAGAAATCGTAACACCCAGTGTAATTTCCCAACCCCCTTGTCAAATTACTCGTGTCTTTCCAGTCCGCCGACAAAGGACTCCATGTCCCCGCACTCCAACAACAATAACATATCCCTTTAGTGTTCCTGTAACGCCATTTGACTTCATTTAACTGTTGAGGCGCTTGCGAGAACTGGCTGTAAGGCTGATTGACACTTTGAGTTTGGTCGATGACAAAAATTGGATCGTTGATGAGAGTGGGTAAGAAAGCAAAATTTGCAACAGTCACTGGGTTTTCATAAATCAGGATGGCCTCCTTCCCATGGACTTCAAACATGTAGAATGTATGCCTTATCCAAATGTTAGGACTGTGTGGCACTGAATGTACAGTTTGTTGGAGTCCAGATGTGTGTTCAACATTGGCTTCTTGAGTGTGTGTAAGATTAAGTTCTTGGCAATGTGTATTATGTGGGGGTACCAACATTCCCCCCTTCCCCCGTGGAAACAAGCATGCTAAAATAATCAAAAACAGGAAGGAATTGTAGGTCAACTGAGCAATAATGGCTGCTGTAAAATTTTCTGGAGTGTTGTCTCTTCCCTGCGCATGCAAGGAAGCAGTTGCCTGATTACTGAGGTGCTTGATTTGGCCCCAAGTCACCAGTGGCACTGTCGCTGTCATGGGAGCCTTGCGCTTACCACATTTCGGCTGGGGCTGGCACTTTGGCTGGCATTGGACTGACATCTGCTGCATTTCCGGAATTGGATTTTGGCTCTGGGGCCGATGCCACGCCATGTGGTCATCTTAGGGCTGGTTTTATGCACCATCCTGCAACCCACAACAGTCCTGTAGGGGCGAGAATTGCAGCATAACCTCTTCTCCCCCCCCCCCCCCCCACTAAATTAATTTAGCTGGACCAAGCCAAGTGGGGTCTGGCATTTGTTTATAATATACTTCTGGTTGGGGAAAAGGTGCTGCGCTCTGGAAATTATATTAGATTCTGAATTATATTAGATTCTACACAGCCAACGTCACCAGGGAAAAGCATGTAAAGATGTATCCGAACAGGAAGCCCTGGATGACGAGTGAAGTTCAGAGACTGTTGAAGGCCAGAAACTTTGCTTTTAGAACTGGAGACCGGGTATTGTATAGTATAGAAAGGGCGAACATGAAGAGGGGTATAAGGAAGGCAAAAGCTGTGTATAGAGGGAAAATTGAAGATCACCTGAGTAGTCACGACACCAGGCAAGTGTGGCAGGGGATCCAGCACCTTACTGACTACAAACCCCGTAATTCATCGCCTGTAGAGAGCAGTGCTTCTCTGGTGGAGGAGCTGAATACCTTCTTCGCCGAATTTGAGGTGACACCAGCAGTGGATCCAGCAGTGTTGCCAGAGTCATCACCAATACTCCCCTTAGGGAATGTTGCCAGGTGGAAGAGGGAGAAGTGAGGCGAATATTAAAAGGGATAAATGTGAGCAAGTCTATGGGTCCTGATGGAGTGGCTGGTAGGGCACTGAGAAACTGCTCAGAACAGCTGGCAGAAACTTTTATGAAGATTTTTAATCAGTCTTTGGCCCAAGCCACTGTCCCACCTTGTCTGAAATCCTCTACTATTATACCTCTGCCTAAAAAACCTAACATAGATAGTCTGAATGACTTCCGCCCTACATCACTTACAGCTGTCATAATGAAATGCTTTGAACAGTTGGTGCAGAACCGTATTATGGCTTGTTTACCAGTTGGACTTGACCCTTGTCAATTTGCATATAAGAGAAAGAGATCCACAGAGGATGCTGTGGCTACGGCCCTACATGCTGTTCTGACCCATTTGGAGAAACAAGGAACTTATGCGAGACTGTTATTTGTAGATTTTAGTTCCCATGAGAAAGGAGATGACTGGTACGTGCAATGTGACATTGAGCCCCCCACCTTTGCTTTCTTGAAAAAGTACATTCTTGCAGGTGTCCGGGGTAATTAGTTTGACTGACAGAAGTGGAGACGTCTCTCCCTTGTGTCAGTCAGTCCCGTCGTGGGATTGCAGGTGTCCCTGGAATAAGTCCAAGACTGGACACTCATTTCCCCCCTCCCTTAGGAGAGAATTCCTAATCTTATCTAGGCATCAGTTTGTCCTGTCGGCTAACAGACTGGCATTTCAATGTGCTTTAGAATGAAATCTGGCTTTCTAAGCCTGAGAAAGCTATATGAATCAAATATCATCTACAAATCAAGACAAAGTCATATGTGAAGACCATGACACGTCCTTCCTTCCTCAGTTTGACACTTGGGTAATCAACCCAATGGCATACTGTACTATGACTTAGGTATTCACATAAGACCTATCACTAAATTCATCATTATGTTTGTGTGTATCTTCAACACTTACTCTAAAATGTGTATACTAATACAATATCTAAACAAACTTAATTCATCTTATACAAGTTATCTCTAACATTTTACATGTTACCTTATTTTAAATTCTATTTAAAATAAATGTAGTATTCTACTGAATATTTAAATAGTTCAAACAAATGGAGAGCCCTAAGGCAATGCAATAGTGAGGCGATAAAACTTTTAAACTGTTAGGCTAAATTAAACACTTAAGTAATTGGCTAAATAAGCATCTAGGTGATTACTTCTAAATTAACTTCTTTAAACTAAAGAAAGAATAAGAACATATCTGAATTTATCTGAATTCAAACTGAATAAACATATGATTACAATATAAACTTGCCCTCAATAAAGGTAAAGGTAAAGGTAAAGGTTTCCCTTGCTCGAAAGCCAGTCGTATCCGACTCTAGGGTGCAGTGCTCATCTCTGTTTCTAAGCCGAAGAGCTAGCGTTGTCTGCTTCTGCAGACGTTTCCGTGGTCATGTGGCAGGCATGACTAGACACCGGAGCGCACGGAACGCTGTTACCTTCCCACCGAAGTGGTCCCTATTTATCTACTTGCAATTTCTTGCTTTCGAACTGCTAGGTTGGCAGGAGCTGGGACGAAGACGGGAGCTCATTTCCGTCCTGCAGTACTCGGGAATCGAACTGCTGACCTTCTGCTTCCCAGTCAGCGTCTTAGCAACTTGAGCCACTGCAGTCCCCTTTTGGCTTAAACTCCATATCTTAAGCCATATATACAAAGCATTTTACACTTTCATTTATGCATTAGCATTACATAATTTAAATCTAGACATGTCACTTTAAATTGGAATCCCCTTTTTTTCTCTTGGTGCCGTTTTTCCAGGCAAGGTACCTTAAAATTTATGCACATTACCATTTCACAATCAACTGAATCACATTTCAGAACATTTTAAAACAAACAGGATTTCTTTCTCTTGTCTTCAGCATTCAGACTGAGTAAAAAAAACCTCTTTAAACTAAAGAGCAGAGGCAATCATTAGTTCGCAATTCTAATGATTTCATCTTCCTCATCTGAATCTCCCTTTCTTTTGTTTTACCTTCAAAAGAATTAACTTCATTTCTCTTAGATGTTATTCTTAAAATTACACTCTGGGGATGACAGATAGAACACATTTCTCTAACTCCCCCACTTCTTGTTTGCTAGAAAGCCTGGTGATTTATTTTCACTCTACTCTTTTCCTTTTCACAAGCCCATGGGGGGGGTTTCTGTTTCTGTTCTAGAGTTAACTTGGGAGGGGTGGGGGATGTGCTTGATCACTATATGAGAAAGAGAGAGGGGGTGGAGTTCCGTTTCTGTTCTAGAGTTAACTTGGGAGGGGTGGGGGATGTGCTTGATCACTATATGAGAAAGAGAGAGAGGGGTGGAGTTCCGTTTCTGTCCTAGAGTTAACTTGGGAGGGGTGGGGCATGTGCTTGATCACTATATGAGAAAGAGAGGGGGGTGGAGTTCTGTTTCTGTTCCAGAGTTAACTTGGGAGGGGTGGGAGATGTGCTTGATCACTATATGAGAAAGAGAGAGGGGGTGGAGTTCTGTTTCTGTTCTAGAGTTAACTTGGGAGGGGTGGGGGATGTGCTTGATCACTAAATGCTAAAGGTAAAGGTTTCCCTTGCTCGAAAGGAAGTCGTATCTAGAGTGCCAAGGTTCGCCATCAGAGTCATAGATTCCTACAGTGGCCATTTTTTAGAGCAAGAAGCTGCTTTTTGTATGAGAGAGCAGATCCAAAATACACGGGGAGAATTATCAGAGCTCATAGATCCAGTGTGCTTGCTTGGTTGTGTAAGGGGATCTGAGTTAGGTAAAGGTAAAGGGTCGCCCTTGCTCAAAAGCCAATCATATCTGACTCTAGGGTTCAGTGCTCATCTCTGTTTCAAAGCCAAAGAGCCAGCATTGTCTGCATCTGAAGACATTTCTGTGGTCATGTGGCAGGCATGACTAGACACCAGAGCGCACGGAACGCTCCCACCAAAGTGGTCCCTATTTATCTACTTGCAATTTCTTGCTTTTGAACTGCTAGGATGGCAGAAGCTGGACAAAGACAGGAGCTCATTCCTTCCTGCAGTACTCGGGAAACGAACTGCTGACCTTCTGCCTCCCAGTCAGCATCTTAGTCACTTAAGCCACTGAACAAACAAGAAAGAAAAGAAAACAAAAGTCCCCCAAGAAAATGGGGAAAGGGTTCTTTGGCCCACACAGCTTTGTGCCCATTGCATCTACAATACGATCTAGCCGTCTTATTTTGGCCACCCCCTTCTTTTGTCCTCCATCTTTCCCAGCATCAAGGCTTTCTCAAGTGAATCCTCTTTTCTCATTTGATGTCCAAAGGACTTTAGCGTCATTTTTACTATTTGACCTTTAGTGAGCAGTCGTGGTTGATTTCTTCTAGGATCGACCTATTTCTAACACCACATTTCAAAGGCATCTATTTTTCTGCGCTCAGCTTTCCTAATGGTCCAGCTCTCACACCCATAAATTACCACCGGGAATACCATTGCTTTGACTATGCAATTTTTTGGTTTGCAAGGTGATGCCTCTACTTTTAACTATGTTCCCCAGGTTTCTCATAGCTTGTTTCCCAATCATTAGTTGCCTTTTATTTCACGGCTGCAATCACCATCTGCAGAGATCTTTGATCCTAAGAAAATAAAATCTGCCACTGGTATCCAACTCTAGGGTGCAGTGCTCATCTCCATTTATAGCCAAAGAGCCAGTGCTGTCTGTGTTTGCAGACATTTCCATGTCCATGTGGCAGGCATGACTCGAGCCCAGCAAGTCACATGGCTATATTTGGCCATGCCCACAGATTTCCCTTATTTTCAAATCCAAAAGTTGACAGGTATGCTAGCATTGCATTCTTCTTCACAGCTTCACTGATAATGACAGAACAAATAAAAGCAGTTCATGAGGAGGTTGCCCAGTGGGTATATAAATTTATCAATCCTGCACATGTGGAGAGGTAGAAGGAGACTTAAAAGACATGCTTTATTTCCCCACTGTCATTCAGTGTCAAAATAGCAGGTGCTAAAAATGAGAATACCTGTGTTTGGAGAATTAGTCTGCACACTCATATTCTTTCTCCTTTTTGTGATCAAAAGATGGATCTTAGTTATTCCGTTTGTTCAGTTCTAGACTTCTAAGTTTGGAAAGCAATCACAATTTTGCTGTAGTATGAAGCAGATGATAATCCACAAGAAACTGAGCTGAACCGATGTTATGTATGCATGTACAATGTTACCTTAAATATATGAATGTAACCAGTCCACAATCACAATGTATCTCAGCTGTTAAGGAACGCGAGCAAGCCGCCAATAGAGGGCAGCTGCGAGCGTTCAACCTCACATGGTTCACATTCCCCAAATCACAAACAGCCGCGGGAACTTCCCCGCATGATCAAGAACTACAGAAGAAGAACTACAGAAGAAGAACCACAGAAGAGAGGCGTGACCTGGGCGATGTCACGCCGGTAGCGGCCAATGAGCTACCGTGCAGCAAGATTCAAATGTATTGTGCTACTGTATATAATGAGATGTACCTCCGCCATTGCCACATGTTCATGCTGACCATCAATGAATAAACCTGTGTTAGTCCTTCCTGCGACTCCTTCTTTGTCTTCCGTGCAAGACACTAAATTGGCGACGAAGGTGGGATCGATGGCGAATCCCAAGGTCAAGCCGTACCAGTTCGATGTCAGCGAGCCCGAACAATGGGAGCTCTACGAGTGCCAGTTTCGGCACGCAATGGAAGCCGCAGATGTCGACGACGACGCGAAGGTGCGCTCCCACTTCCTGGCTCAGGTGGGGCCGGCCACGCTGCGGATCCTGATGACCCTGGTGGCCCCCCGGAAGGTGGACGAGGTGCCCATCGACCGTATCCTGGAGAGACTGCGTGAGCATTTCCAGCCGCCCGTCTCGATCTTCCCAGCCCGGGTCGCGTTCCACAGGCGAGACCAGCGACCGGGCGAATCCGTGTCCGCCTACGCGGCGGCCCTCAGGCTTGCAGCGGTGCATTGCCAGTGGGACGAACTAGACCAGGCCCTCCGTGACCGCATGCTGTGTGGTTTGAGGGACGAGGAGCTTCAGAAGAGGCTCATGACCCACGACCATCGCCTCACGTTCAACGAGGTACTGCGGGAGGCCCAAGCAGCCGAGGAGACCAGGAGCGGAGTCTGGCTGTTCAAGTCCCGAGGGGCCATGTCCGAGATGGCCAAGTCACCAGTACAGGCAGCCCGGCGGACACCAGCGAAGACGGCCTGGCGGGCCCCCAAGCTGCCCGCCGGCGCACCAACGTCGTCCGAGGAGTCGTCCACCACCGCGGACCCCTACTCCAGCGAAGACGACGACGTCCAGAGGATCAAGAAGCGAGGTGAGAAGCGGCAGACCCGTGAACGGCAGGATCGCCACTGCGACGGTTGTGGGGTGGCCCACGACCGCACGAGGTGCCCGTTCCGAAAGGCCGAGTGCCACAACTGCGGCCGAAAAGGACACATCGCCCGAGTATGCAGGCGTGGGCGAGTTGAGGACAAGGGCAGTTCCAGCCATCCCCAGACGCACCAACGAAAGGCGGCCGGCACCAGGAAGGTCTCAGCCGGCTACAGCGAGGAAGGCGTGAACCACGTGGGCCTGGAGCACCGGCGGTTTTTCATAGAGGTACTGTTGCAGGGGGTCCCAGTGAGGATGGAGATAGACTCGGGGTCATCTTATTCCATCCTGTCCCAAAAAGAGTTTATGCGCATTCCCCCAGAGAAGCGGCCCAAACTGCGGGCCATGAGATCCAATCTACGGGACGTGCAGGGAAATGGGATCCCGGTGTTGGGGGTGGGGAACTTCAAGGTGAAGTTCAAGAACTACTCCGAGAAACTGCCCCTAGTGGTCCTCAAAGGGGGGAGGTGCTGCCTTTTGGGAACACAGTGGTTTGCTCCCCTGGGAATCGAACTGTCCGGCATTAACGCCATCGAAACTGACCCAATGCGGGACGTGTGCGACACACACCCGGACGTTTTCAAAAAGGGGCTCGGGAAATACAAAGGGCCCCCGGTTTCCTTTGAGCTGGACCCAGAAATCCGGCCCATCTGCCTCAAACCAAGGAGAGTGCCCTTCGCCCTCAAGGACAAGATCGAGGCGGAACTGGACAAATTGGTGGGGCAGGGGATTTTGGTTCCAGTTGACTCGGCGGAGTGGGAAACGCCGATTGTTACAGCCCTCAAGTCAAATGGGGAGGTCAGGATTTGCGCGGACTATAAATGTACGATAAATAAGGCCATTCGGCCAAATGCATACCCGGTGCCCGTGGGAGGTGTTTCGCCAAGCTAGATCTGGCCCAGGCGTACCAGCAGCTCTCTGTAACCCCGGCTGCTGCCGCCGCGCAAACAATCGTAACGCACAAGGGGGCGTTTAAGGTAACGCGCCTTCAGTTTGGCGTGAATTCGGCCCCCGGAATCTTCCAGTCCCTCGTGGAACGCCTTTTAAAGGGGCTTCCAGGTGTCCTCCCATACTTCGACGACGTGTTGATGACAGCGGGGAGCGAATTAGAGTTAGCCAAGAGGCTAGATGGGGTTCTCTCAGTGTTCGAGAGGGCAGGACTGCGATTGAGGAGGGACAAGTGCGTATTCTTCGCGAGGGAGGTTGAGTTTCTAGGGTTTAGGGTAACCCCGGATGGAATCAAACCCTCCGAGTCCAAGGTTGCGGCCGTGAGAGACGCCCCTCGCCCCACCGCGAAACCGGAGCTACAGTCATTTCTAGGGCTCCTAAATTTCTATCACTCCTTCCTGCCTCGGAAGGCATCAGTCGCGGAGCCACTGCACGCGTTACTTAAGAAGGATGCGGTTTGGCGGTGGGGGGACAAGCAGGAGAGGGCATTCAAGGAGCTCAAGTCACTCCTATCTTCGGATGCTGTCCTGACCCACTTCGATCCGAAAAAGCCAGTGGTATTAGTCTGTGATGCGTCCCCGGTGGGGGTGGGGGCGGTCCTGTGCCACGTGTTGGAAAGCGGGAGGGAAGCCCCGGTAGCGTACTACTCAAGGTCCCTCTCGAAGGCAGAGCGCAATTACAAAGAAGTTCCACGATTTCCTATATGGCCGTGAGTTTACGGTGGTGACGGATCACAAGCCACTTTTGGGGATCTTCACTACCGGCAAACCCATCCCGCAAATATTATCCCCCAGGATGCTGCGTTGGGCCATTTTCCTCAACGCCTACCAGTATGAGCTGGCCTATCGCCCAGGGAAGGAGATCTCCCATGCGGACGCCCTGTCCCGATCCCCCCTCCCTAGTCTAGGGGACCCTGCATGCGAGGTGGAGCAGGAACACCAAGTCCTGCTGATTGAGTCTCTCGACTCACCCCCAATTGTCCCGGCTGACCTCGCCAAGGCCACGGCGGCCGACAAGACGCTGGCCCAAGTTAGTTCCTGGGTTAGGAAAGGGTGGCCCACTTCTCCCCCTGAGGAACAGTTCAAGCCATTTTTCAGGTGCAGAGTAGAGCTTTCCCTGGAGAGGGGCTGCTTACTCTGGGGCCAGCGGGTAGTTATCCCGGAGAAGCTGAGGGCCAAGGTGCTAAGGCTACTGCATACCAGCCACCCCGGGATCCTCCAAGGCTCTGGCCAGGAGTTTCTTTTGGTGGCCCCAGATAGATGGGGACATAGAACACTTAGTGGGCATGTGTGAGAGCTGCCAGAGCTCTCGGCCCGAGGAGTCCCGGTTACCCCATAGGGAATGGGATACGGCCCGAGGGCCATGGTCCCGGATTCATGTCGACTTCGCTGGCCCCTTTCGCGGGTCCATGTTCCTACTGGTAGTCGACTCCTACTCCAAGTGGTTGGAGGTAATTCCCATGCACAGCACTTCCTCTGCCGCAACCATTAAACAGTTGCGCAAGCTCTTTGCCTGTTTCGGCCTGCCAGACGTCCTTGTGAGCGATAACGCTAGTACCTTCACGTCGACAGAGTTCAAGACGTTTATGGAGAGGAACGCTGTCAGGCACATAACCGCTGCCCCATTCCACCCCGCCACAAACGGTCAGGTAGAGCGCCAAGTGCGCACTACGAAAGACGCAATGCGGCGCATGGGTCCCGGTGAGTTGAACCTGCATCTGTGCCAGTTCCTCATCTGCTACAGGACAACCTCCTTAGCTTCATGTTTTTCCCCAGCCGAACTCCTCATGAGGAGGCGTCCGGTAACACTTTTTGACCGGATGGATCCGTCCAGGGTGGAGGATGAAGGGAGAAATATAAGCATAGGGGGAGAGAGCTCTAAAAGTTTTTCGATAGGGGACCCGGATCACTGCAGGAACTATGCGGCCTCGGGGCCAGCGTGGGTACCAGGGACAATTGTCGAGCAAACGGGGCCGGTATCCTACAGGGTCGAGACTAGTTCAGGTCTACTCTGGAGAAGGCACGCCGACCAACTCAGAAGGCGGGTCACCGGTAAGGGGGAATCAGCGTTAGGGTCCTCCCCCACCCGCATTACCCAAGGGGGAGACACGGCGGAACCCGTGGATACAAATACATATCCTGGGTTCCCGACCACAGAGGAGGATACTTTCAAAGAGAGGGATCAGTTTGACGATGATTATGAGTTGCAGTACCAGGGGGGTGTAGCGGAGTGGTCCCCCACCCGTCCTAGCGAGAAGAGGGGTTTCAGTTCAGCCCCTGGTACTTCCAGTCCCCCTAGCCCTTTTGTTTTAGAGTATACCATAGCCCCAGCTCCCCGGAGACCAACACCCCCAAGACAGGCAACAGGGGCGAGTCTGCCCACCACAGCCTCCAGAACTCCCGGACAGGTAATGGGGGGTGGCGAGGCCACGAGGGCCTCTTCGTCGGTCCCGAGATTCGTACTGGGGGGGGGGTCCCCAAACTCCTCAAGCGGTAGGAGGGATTCACTTCCCAACTGTTCATTCCATTCCCGTCCCCCAATGCAAGGTTACTGCAGACGCCACACGAGCCACTAATGAGTCCGCCCTTTCCATTGCAGGGCAGGATTCCGCGGAACCAGGAGCCTCCGGCTCCCCTGTGTTAAGTCAAGCGGCCGCACACCCAAGGCGCACATGCGGCAAGCCACAATGGTTGAGGGACTTCGTCCCATCCTAGGGGGGAGGGATGTTATGTATGCATGTACAATGTTACCTTAAATATATGAATGTAACCAGTCCACAATCACAATGTATCTCAGCTGTTAAGGAACGCGAGCAAGCCGCCCATAGAGGGCAGCTGCGAGCGTTCAACCTCACATGGTTCACATTCCCCAAATCACAAACAGCCGCAGGAACTTCCCCGCATGATCAAGAACTACAGAAGAAGAACTACAGAAGAAGAACCACAGAAGAGAGGCGTGACCTGGGCGATGTCACGCCGGTAGCGGCCAATGAGCTACCGTGCAGCAAGATTCAAATGTATTGTGCTACTGTATATAATGAGATGTACCTCCGTCATTGCCACATGTTCATG
This sequence comes from Bradypodion ventrale, assembly GCA_035047345.1. Lineage (NCBI taxonomy): Eukaryota > Metazoa > Chordata > Lepidosauria > Squamata > Chamaeleonidae > Bradypodion > Bradypodion ventrale. Next base: position 175,224,952 of record JAWDJE010000003.1, read on the forward strand.
CTGACCATCAATGAATAAACCTGTGTTAGTCCTTCCTGCGACTCCTTCTTTGTCTTCCGTGCAAGACACTAAAACCATCACATTCATTTTGATTGTAATCCCAAACCATTGAAAACCCACTTCTCAACAAAATAATTGTAAATGTATTTAAGTTAGCCAAAGTCTTTTTAACTTTCTTATGCATTCTGTAGGTATTGCAAGAGAAAAAAATCAGATCCTACCCCTAACTGTCAGTATCTTTTACTTTATGGACAGTCATTTAAATAAGCAACCGAAGAACAGCTTAATTATTCTCTACATTTTTTTTTTAGAAATATATGTGAAGCAAGTTGCAACCACAGTAAAATCCCAACTTACAAATGCCCAAGTTACATAAAATTCAACTTACACAATGATTTTGTGCTAAAACCATGTCCCGATTTACATAAATGTCCCGATTTACATACATTTACATAACACAATTTCCTATGGCTTTGCTTCGAGTTACATAAAAAAATCATTTTTCCTATGGGTTTGCTTTATAAGAACATAAGAACATAAGAACAGCCTTGCAGGAACAGGCCACAGCCCATCCAGTCCAGCATTCTGTCTCACACAGTGGCTCACCATTTGCTTCAGGGTATTCCCAAGGAGATGCCTTCACCTGCTTAGGATTCCCTGGAAATGGCATTGAGAGATATCCTGCCTATCTCTCCAACCCCGAGGTTGTCCTTAAGTATCCATAATTATAGCCATTGATACCCTTGTCCTCCATGAACTTGTCTAATCCTTTCTTAAAGCTGTCAAGACTGACAGCTGTCACCACTTCTTCTGGCAGGGCGTTCCATAGACCAGTGATCCTCTGGGTGAAAAAGTACTTTCTCTTATTTTTTTGAGAACCAGTACCCAAAAGTTTCATTGAGTGTCCCCTAGTTCTAGTGTTGTGTGATAGGGAAAACAGTTTTTCCTTATCTGCTTTGTCCACACCGTGCATGATTTTATAAACTTCAATCAGGTCACCTCTTAGACGTCGTCGTTCAAGAGTGAAGAGGCCCAACCGTTGCAGCCTCAGATGGTAAGGAAGGTGTTCCAGTCCCCTAATCATTCTGGTTGCCCTCCTCTGCACTTTTTCCAGCTCCATAATATCCTTCTGGAGGTATGGCGACCAGAACTGTACACAGTATTCCAGATGGGGCCTCACCGTAGATTTATAAAGAGGCAAAATGACACTTGCTGACTTAGTTATGTAAAAATTCATTTCCCTATGGGTTTGCCTCAATTTACATAAAATTTTAATTTTTCCTATGGGTTTGCTTTGAGTTACAAAGAAAAATAATTTTTCCTATGGGTTTGCTTCGAGTTACATAAAAAACTGATTTAAGCAAAAGCTTACAGAACAGACATTTTGCATAAGTAGGGGTTTTACTGTACCTTGCATTGGTGGACCAGACTATATTGCATCTATCTATTATAGCATTCTCCTTTGAACAGGAGCCATCCAAAAGCCTATGGAAAGACAAGGCATGAGGTGGACAAGAATCAGCTGTTGCTTGTTTCCAGAATCTTGTATTTTTCGACACACATGGCCACTGAATGTAAAACAACAATTTTAACCTCTGCCTATACACATTGTTTCAAATATATGAGCAAATGCATATTAAACATACTTCATTAGCATTTCAAAATATTATCCATAATTACCCTGTGAAATCAGCATATAATTGTGATACAAGAAAATGCAAATACAGTGTTCTAACATTTTACATGTACTTTAGTAAACTTCAAGCAACTTATTTTTGTATATTATTTTATGCTGCAATCTCCCTGTGACATTATTACACTAAATAATATGAATCTTGTTTGAGTTCAAAAGTGGCTGACAGATTAGCAGTATTCATGAAAGATGTAAACACACATTTCATTTGCAGTTTAATTTCTCTACAGACAGAATCACATGCTTTGTTCTGAAAATGTGTAGGTATAAATTAGAAAGTGGAGACAGAATGCTTTATTTAAAGGTTATGTATTTTCCCCCATGTAGCTTAGAATGCTTACTTCCCGTAATTATTATTAAAAGCTTATATAATTATATGTTACAGGTCTAGATGGAACAAGTCAGTGCACTAAAAACTCTCCCCTTCACCTGTGATTAGCCTTGCAACAGACTTCCCTCAATAATTCTTTCCTAATTACAATACTTTAGGGCACTTTATATCTGACCTTTTTAGGCCAGCTCTGTGTTTAGAAAAGTCTCCACAATAAAAGATTGGGAGGGGAGCTTGACTGTAGATTTTGTGCACGGGTAGTCACAAGGTCTTGAGTTCTCAGCCTTGAGAGCGAGAGGGGAGGATGAAATCCCAGCTGGGAGACTGTGGCTGGGAGAGGTAAGGTGGGGAGCACTCATTGGGGGAAGCCCAGTGGGGGTTAGGAAGGTCCAGCAGGGTGGGCAGGCCCTGTGAGGGGGTGGGCAGGCTCAGTGGGGTGTAGGGAGGCCCAGCAGGGAGTAGGGAGACCTGGCGGGGTGTGGAGAGGACTGGTGGGGTGTGGGGAGGCCTGGTTGGGTGTGGGGAGGCCTGGCAGTTTGTGGGGAGGCCTGGCGGGGAGGTAGGAAGGCCTGGTGGGGGTGGGGAGCACTTGTGTGTGGTGGGGAAACCTCATGTGGGTTGAGGAGCACCCAGGTGTGGAGAATACCCATGGGGGCAGACACACACACAATGTCACCAGCACATCTCGAGCAGCGCACATGCTCATTCACCCACATGACTTTGCCAGAGGCACGATGACAACATCATATGGGTATGTGGACACTCATCGTGCCTGCCCACATGCCTCCTCCTCCTCCTCCTCCTTGTGCACTCGATCTCTAAAAGGTTCAGCATTATTGGGTTAGAGGAATTAAACCTCATGGAAAGACTGGGAAAAACAAGCTTCTTCTAAAGAAAGTAAGAGTTTCAATCCTTTAGTAATGAGGATATCTTGCCAGGTACAGTAAAACCCTGACTTACATAAAAAGTCCATTTCATAGGCTTTTATGTAAATTGGTTTTTTACGTAAATTGAAGCAAACCCATAGGAAATTGCACTACATAAATCGGGACATTTACATAAATCGGGATGTACGTATTTTACATAACTTGAGGTGTACGTAATTCGAGATTTTACTGTATTCATTTTTGTCAGGCATATTCAGGTATTTCTGCTTTAGAAAAGCAGAGATCAGTTGTGTTTTCCCCAGCTCTGAGTGCTTTCAGGAAACGTTCTGTCAGAACCTCTGATAGCAGGCTCCTGACATAAGGTTTCAAAGGCAAAATCAACCCCAGGTCTAAGGAAATCTAAACATTTTACCCTGTCAGTTAGGACCCATTTCCCTAACTCCCAGAAAGAGAATTTTTTAACTTCTTGCTGACCAAACAGGGTTTGTGTTTACAAAGAAAGTATCTCCTAGTAATATTTTTTGAAATTAATGTATAAAAGAAGAGAGAACAAAAATTCAGAAATTCACTCATTCCTTTAAACTGTGAAATGACTTATATTTTTTTGCTTTGTAGTTGGCCATGGTCTTACTCATTTTAAGCAGAGTTTTGATTCCTAGAACCTGTCATAGATTCAAAGTGGTTTAGTGCACAGATTTGATCTAAATGACACATTTCTTCAAAGCATTTTGATTGTTTTGGTCCCAAAGCAATAGATTCTTGGAAAACCTGTAAAAAACAACAACAGCCATGACTATTGCTTCCTGTTTGTGTAAGAAGTGGCTAACTGGTGAAAAACGGAGTTAGCTCCTAGAAGTTTTCGTAGCTTGGTATCTCTTTCTGAATGGTATTGAACACAAGAGGGTATTCTAGAGACCATCTGGATTGTTGCCATTGATGTTAAAATTCAGGCCACCTTTTTCTATGGAAGCTTTGCATCCATTTTATTCCTGACATTGCAGGCACAATATTTTGAATTGTAGATACAGAAGTGTTTTGAATTTTGGATACATTTTTTTTGAATTGTACATACTGGCTGATCATTTGTATATATATTATTCAGTGTTGGAGTCATACATGTCATTGGGGCAGTCCCTTCTTGTGCAACCTACTTCTGCTGTTCTTTCCATTTATCATCACATAGAATCTTTGTTTCTGAAGGAAGCTGCCAATGACTCGAGTAAGCTTGTTATCTCTGGTAAGATTATTTATTTTACAGAGCAGAATCCTATGATTTGCAGTATCATACGCTGCAGTTAGCCCAATGAAAGCCACTTCCATAATTAGCTTTATTTCAAAGCCATCCTCAATGTATTGCATAAGGTTAAGAATGTGACCACAACATGACCTGCCCAGCCTGAAGGCTGCTTGTTCTTTTATGATCTTTCCATCAATAAATTCAGAAATATGATTGCGAATCATCTGTTCCAGTGTCTTATAAAGGTGGCAAAGTGGCAAAAATATTTATTTGTGACTGTATTGCCATTGTCCTGTGTTTTTGGGGAGAGGGACAGCCTAAGAAATTCAGCTATTTCAAATTAGAAGAGCATTTTATCTGTTTTTGTTTCAATTAGCTATTGGGCTTGATTGACTGATTTAAAATTTGCATAATGTTTTTACTTTTAAAATAATAATTTTGCAGGCTTTATTTGGTGTCAGAGGAAAATCATAATTCTTACATTATTCCCAAGAATAACAGTTTAAAAGCTATATGTATGTTGCTTTTATTGTGAAGGTTACAGAATAATTGAACACAATTTTTCAGGCAATTGTAGTGGTCTTTTCATTCTCAAAGGGTGAGATTTGTCACACTCACATACCTCCTGATTATATGCCACTTAATGTAGCTCAGCTTTGCATGAGCTCTGTGAACCTCAATTTTTTTCCTGCCTGCTAGAGACTGCAAAAAATATAGAGATTTTGAAGCACCAGATTAGTCAACTGATATGCTTGAGGAAGTAGATTTGGCTTGGTGGACCACAAATGATATCATTCTGGTATGCTTCCTACTATATTGGCATTGATATCTGTCATCATCGAATTGAGTTTGAATATGATAATATCAGGAGCTTCGGGGGCTGGATGGCTATTTTGCTCTTCCTCCACCACATGACACTTCCTGGTGTGGTGGAGGCAGAGGGGGGCACATGAAATGGTGATGTTGGCCACATATGGCACACGGGCTGCAGGTTGAGAATCCCTGCTATAGGCAATCAAGCTAGGACTTGATTGCAATTCAGAGACCACAATGAATGATATGTTATTTATTTATTCTATTGCTATCCTATTTTTCTCTCATAAAGGAGCTCACAATAATTAAAATATTAGTAAAGCTTAAGAAGGAAATAAATATACATTAAAAACAATTAAACATATAGTAATAAAAATAATAGTACACAAAAAAACCTAAAAGAATTTTTACAAGCAGAACTTTAAAACCATAATCACAATCTTAGTGAAAAATTACATTAGATATTTACTATGGCTGTTAAAGGCCTGTTTAGAAAGAAATGCTTTGTTTGATCCCAGAAGAATAAGAAGGAATGGGCCATTCTAGCCTCCTGAGGGATGTGTTCCCAATCATACATGCCTCTGAAGAGCTCTAGAGCTGAGGAGCCAAGAAGCTCTTATGAATAAAAACAGTCTTTCAGATAACATGGAACGGACCCCAGTGGGGCTTTACAGGTCATAACCAGGCCTTTGAATTGGCCCCCGATATGGACCAGCAGCCAATGAAGCTGTTGCAATAGGCCAACATATGCCCCCTGTAATCAGTCCTGATAAGCAATCTGGTTGCAACATATCGAACTTACTGAGGTTTCTGAAGCATTTTAAAAGACAGCCCCATGTACAGCATTTTACAGTAATCCAAGCAGAATGTAAATTAGATATGAATCACCATATCCCAGGAGTCCCCAGACTTTTTACATTGGGGGCCTCATACTGTTGAGGGGCTGGATTGGTGATCCCCCCTCCTGCCACCAGTGACACCCCCCCCGAGCCCACAACACTCCCCCACAGCACTACCGGTGGCGGTGACCACCCTGAGCCCACCACACTCCCCCATGTCCACTTCCCCCCACTGCTTCCCTGCTTATCACTCTGCCTGGAGAAGCTGCATGACATGGGTGAAGGAGGGGTCCAGGCTGTCTTCTCAGCCATGAGCTCAGGCAGGAAATGCTGATCTGGGCTGCCCACGGCTGCTGGGAAAGATGGGCTTGGCCAGAGCAGCCCACAGGAAAGCCGCACTTAGCCAGAGCCGCCGCCGCTTCTGCCACCGTATGCTTGGCACGTCCTTAATGGTGCTCCATAGCAGGACATGCCAAGCCAAGTGGAGGGGACAAGGATTGAGACAGCGGCAGCAGTGTTGGAAGCGGCAACTAGGGCAAGGGTGAGGGCCAGATGATTTGATGCCATGGGCTGTATCTGGCTTACGGGCCATAGTTTGGGGACCAAGCCATAGTCAAATCATCAGGCAGCAAGCAAGTGGAGGCCCACTGTAGAAGACAACATGCAGTGTATCATGGGGGTTCACAGGAATAGATGATAAAATGTGAGTCTCACACGTAGGAATTCTGTCCACAACAATCAAGTGGTTCATTGTGGGTGACTGTCTTGTGTGCTCCTGCATAATAAAATACTTAACAAAAATGAAATGAAGGAAGTACTAAGAATTAGAACTAGTATTAAGAGGAATCCTGGCATCACCTTTCACCTGGGAAGGTCTCAGAGGAGAATGAAAACCAATTTTTGCATGTCATCTTCACTGGAAGTGAGCAAGAGAAAATTAGACTGCCATTTGTCAGATCTGCTTTTATTTCAATTTCTGCATTATTCTTCATTAATGTCCAGCTTGAACAGCCAAAATGAAGCATCCTTCTTGTTTTTTGTCAGCCAAAATTAAATTATTGTCACTACATGTTTCGGGTACCAACTTGAGAGACCAGCATGTGAGCCAGGCTCTCTGTCTCTTTGCATAGGGTGTTATTGTCTACCAGCAGTCCTGATGTGAGTATGTTGGTCTTACATTTTGGCACTCTAATCCTCAGTCTATTCAAGAACCTCCAGGTGACAAATTGGAGTCAAAATTCCTCAGCTATATCCTCTTTTAATGCCTGGCCCCATACACAGCTGGAACACATGTGACTCAGTGATCCATGCCATATAAGATGTGTATGACTGGTCTTCTTAATCTACTATCTGTGAAGTGCTGCCTAATGGACTGAGGATAGTATTTTATTCAACTGTTCCTTTTAACTGTGTTCTGTTTCTCTTCTATTCAGGCAACAAGTTTAAACATAGATACAATGAGAGGCCACAAATGCCAATGTTATAAGAATATATATTCTTGATGTAGCCTGACATAATTTCATATATTTCTGTTTAATTAAGTTGCATTTTCAATAATTACTTCATAAATCTATGCATTCAAGTTATAATGTACAGTGGAACCTCCTACAACAATCGGCCTGTATAACAACCAAATTGCATAAAAATTAGTTTGTTTTGTTTTTTGTGGGGGGGATGGCATCACCACATAACAATTTTTCCTATGAAAAAAATGTGCAACAATTTTTCAATGGGAAAACAACTTAGCAAAAAAAAAAGTTGTATGATGCATCCCATAGGAAAAATTGCTATACAATGCATGCATCATATAGCAATTGTTTCATACAACAAAGAGCCCTGCGGAATGGATTAAAACCATTTTATGAGGTACCACTGTATAAGTTACATATTCACTCATTCCAATTGCAATTTGTCTTGTAGAAGTTTAGCTACCACAGAAGTATTAAGTTACGTATTCAGTTATATTTTATGAAGTTAGTAATTACTTTATAAGACTGTATTTACTTTCTAAAGTAGCTAAGTTTAAATTTGCATTGCTCGTTAATATGTAATAGGCTCTTTTGAATATATCTACCTGTAATGCCATAATTTAAGTCCGAAGTAATTCATTATCCATAATTACTTACAGTTACAACTGATTGTTCAGTTAATTACTGATGTAAGCTGCAAGAGCTGTTCTGATGTTGTCTCATTATCCATTTAAGATTTATTCTTTGTTATCTTGTACTTATACACCACATATATGCCTGGATTTATCCATATTCATACATATGTAGTTAAAGAAATGGAAAAAGGAACTTCTGTTACCTTTATTGCCTCACAAGGGGTGTATACCTAAAAATAGTTTTGCATGTATGCTGGGATGTAAACGTTATTGAGGGTTTTTGGATTGTTGGCAAGAATCTTGAATCAAGGATTTCAAAAATACAGGACAGATGTCTGCTGTGTATAAGGCATAGGTGGTTCTGTTCTTACCAGGGTACAGAATATTATGGCAAAAATACTATACTGTGACAGTAATACGATTATATTATTCTTATTTTCTTGTTACTGTTATGAAAGTGCATGGTTTGCTATGTATTATATGAAGATTGTCAATAAAATGAGAGCTGTGTTGGTTAGTAATTATGTGTTTCTGTTGAGGGACTGGTTACGAGTTTGTAATGATGAAATTAAAAGAGCCGAAATTTATGAAGAAATGAGTTTGAATTGGTTTCAAATCCTAAGGTTAAATAAATGGAATGATACATTTTTGATGGATTCCAGTTTGGAAAGAAATAGGCAGTATTTGAAGAGTTGCTATGGGACTTCCGGTGACATGGCGGTGTGAGCAGACGTGTGTTTGTGAGCTCCATCTTTTTTCCCCATAAGAGGGAATGTGAAAAGGTGGAATTTAGGGAAAACTTGCTGAGAATGCTGATAGGAGAAAGAATGCAAAAAAAGTGAGAGTGAAAAGAGGATAAGAGACGTGAAATACGAGGGCTATAGAGAGCAGAGAGAATGGGGCTCTTGACTGCATGCATTAAGAAGGGGAGACAGGAGAAGCTCAAGAAAGAGGCTGGATCGAGACGCTTGTGTCGGACTCAAGTTTAAAGGTGAGAAGCTAAAGATTTGCTCACAAACGATTTGGAACAGCGAGAATGGGTGTCCCGTTGAAGGTAATGACTGTTGCAGCTGGTGGACTCCTGATTGTGTGTATAATGTATAGCGTACAACGATATTGCCTATGGTGAGCAGGAGGGGCTGTGGTCTGGTCGAGGATGCCCGGGGACACCTGGGGACACTGAACGCTGCATGTATTAAGAAGGGGAGACAGGAGGAGCTCGAGAAAGAGGCCTGATCGAGACGTTAGTGTTGGACTCAAGTCTAAAGGCAAAAAGCTAAAGAATTGCTCACGAATGGCTTTGAACGTCGAGAACCGGTGTTCCGTTGAAGGTAATGATTGTTATAGCTGGTGGACTCCTGAATGTGTGTACAATGCGCAGTGTACAGTGATATTGTCTGTGGTGAGCAGGAGGGGCCGTGGCTTGGTTGAAGACACCCAGAGACACCCAGGGGAACACTGAACGTTGATTACCACCGGGAGTGGCGATTGGGAGAGAGCAAGAGTCACTGAATGCCGAACGCTGTGTTTGGAAGATTTCCTGCAGCTGGAGAGGAGGCAACAGAAGGGAACAGAAGGGAGACGAGCAAGATTGAGCAAGATTGAAATGTGGTTTGAAAGTGTGCTTGAAAACACCGAGCCTTGAGAAGGGTTTAAATTTTTTTGGGAAGCAGTCAAGATCCTCGGAAATATTAAAGTGAGTGGGGGAAAGTGTATAAAGATACTTATTAGCAACATGATGAATCAAGTTCTGGCTGTGTTCGAGGCTGATATAGACTGAGAGCCTGGAATCCTGAAGGAATCTTATTTTGGATGGTGGGCAGATTGAGAAAAGTTCGAGGAAAGATCAAGGAGGACGGTTTTAGGTTCTGTATGTTAAATTTGAAAAACCTAGTTATTGGATGTTTCACTAGCTTTGAAGTCCTTTAATTTTGGTTTTAAAGGAACAAAAGACTAAGATAAAGAAATACCCTTTAGGTTGTAAAGCAATTGTATATAGTAAGAGAGCAAGCTTTGATAACAATAATTGCAAGATGGAAAAGTTGCAGTTAGATAATTTTACATAACTAAACAGTGAGAAGTATTTCATGCAAATAATTTTCAAGGGTTGAATGTTATGGATTGTTAATAACAATGATAGTGGTATTGTTATATATTTTGAATTTCCTGTATTAAGGTGGAATAATCTGTTTGTATTAGGATAAGATTAGGAGAAATTTCGGGGTTTTTTCTTTTTTTCTTCAGGATATAAATCAAGGTTACAGATCGGTGTTTTGTTAACTGATTCAGAGTGGGCATAACTTAAATAATTAAATTACAAGGAAAGTAGTGGTTGCTAATGTTATATATAGAGTGATAAGATTAGGTTGAAATTAGTGAATGAGTCGTCATCATTGTCCTAAGGATCAAAAAGCATTCTGGAAGAGAGAGCCACGAGAGACATCATCACATAGATTATACATAAGGTTAACTCGAATGGAGGAAGAGTTAGATAAGGAGATGGACATAGATAAGGGGAAAGGGCATGGAGGAAAGACTGAAGGTAATGTTGAGAAGGAATCTGACATGTTTTCCAAAACTATGGAAACCTTGGGCAAGATTAATCAAAGAATAAATAGTTTGGAGAAAAGTTTTCAAAAAAATATGGAAGCAAGAAGGCAGGATTCAAAAGAAGTATTACAGGGTTTACAAAGAATGAAAGATTTTATGTCCAGTTTCACCAAAATCATAGAATTAAAGTTTGAAAAGATGGAGACAAAGATTAAATTGATAGAGGAAGAAGTTAAGATTGTTGAAGAAATAAAGGAAGAAGTCAAGGAGATAAAAGACAAAAATAAAGAACAAGGGATAAAAATGGAATTACAGGAAGAAAGATTATATAATTTGGAGAATTCATTGTGACAAAAAATATTATTGTTAAAAACTTCCAGGGGAAAAACCCAGATTATTTAAGGTTAAGAATAACCAAATGGTTAAAGGAAATGAAGCTAGGCAAAGAAATATGCGATGAAGATATCATGACAGTTTTTTTTTTGGATAGGACAGAAGGTTCAAGGGGAAAAATAGACATGTGGTGGTTAAGTTTTCTAGTCTTGAAGTGAAGATAAGAATTATGAGACATATAAGGATGCATGGTAAAGAGGCACTGAAATATGAATGAGGAACTGTTGAGGTTTATCAGGATATTCCCAAAGAAGAAAGGCAATAGAGAGCCAAAATAAAACCAATCACTAGTTTTCTATCTCCAAAAGGGGTGAAAAACAACTGGCAACCACCTCAAAAGCTAAAAATTTTCTATGTGGGGAAAACTTCGGTAGTAAATAAACAAATTGACTGTCTGGACATCCTTGAGTCGTGTGGTCTAATAAAAGAGGGAACAGTTGATTGGGATAAATTAAAGGAAGAATTAACCAGATCAGGGGGTCGAAGTCCCAAGTAATACATATTGCTAGATAAGAGTCTCTATTTAGCCCTATAATTGAATTGTAGTGATTAAGCCTATAGGATAAGTGTCATATTTTATTATTTCTCCAATTATTGAATTTTGCCCAGAGGTTTAAAAGGTACATGAATAAAGATTTATTATGTACATTTAGATGGGTGAATAAAGTTGAAACAGGAAGTAACCCCCTACTAGATATGTTGCGAAAGTAGGAGCAGGTTTTGTCCATCTCAATCCCACTCATTCAAGGGGTGGGAATCTGTCATCAGGAAGTTATAATCCTCTCAAACTTCTACACTGGAAGGTGGCTGTCTGTGGGGCAGCTGAGAGGCAAGTTATAGATAGATGAGGTGGGTGGTGGGAAGGAAAGTGTGTCTAATCACAATTAAGTGCATAATTGTCTGATTTTAAAAAAAAATAATTTGCTCAAACTTACTTATGTCAAATGTTTTGGAGATAATATCCTGGAATGTTAAAGGCTTGGGGACAGTAATAAAGAGAAAGAGAATTGAAAATGCATTGAAAAAGGAGAAGCCAGACATCCTATTCTTGCAAGAAACACATAAAAATGGATAGTGCTAATAATCTCTACTTAGGGTGGATGGATATATATGAAAAATCATTTGGATCTTCCAAAGCAATTATTATTATTATTATTTCCAAAAAACTAAACTTTTCCATAGTTAAAAGTGTGAAAGATGAAGAGGGGAGATTTTTGTTAGTTGAGGGAAAGATAGGGGAGAAATCAATAACTCTGGTTAATATTTACATTCCAAATCAAGCACAAGAAGAGTATCTAGGAAAAAAAATAAGTTTAATTTTACAAAAAGAAGATACCCAGAATATGATAATTGGAGGGGACTTTAATTTGATGGCATCTGCTTCAGATACGTCTACAAATGTTAACATAAGAAGGACAAAAAAGAGTTCAGGGTTAGAAGATTGGATTGAGAGTTTAGGGATTAAAGATTCATGGAGGGTTTTAAAAGGAACTGAGCATGCCTATACTTTTTTCCCCAAACTCATAAAACATATTCAAGAATCGATTATGTGATGGTTTCAAATAATTTAGTTGGAAATTTGAAGGATACTGAAATTGGAATAATTAGGGAATTGGATCATGCGATGGTTAAAGTAGAATTACAGATTAAATAGGATAATAAACAAAGGCATTGGAGAATCGATTCACATTTAATAAAAAATGAGAAGATATTGAACAATCTTAAAATAAAATGGCAAGAAAACTGGGACCTAAACGATACAGGGGAGGTCAAGATGCATAGATTGTGGGATGCTATAAAGGCAATATTTCGAGGGGATTGTATTAAAGAAGCAATAATGATAAACAAGCAAAGGAAGTTGAAATTGGAGAGTTTAGAAAAAGAGATAAAATATTTAGAAATAGAACATGCTAAAGGACAGAAGGAAAAAGTTTATCAGAAATTATTGAAGTTGATAAGTAAGTGAACCTATAGGTCACGATTCAGAAAAAGTTAAAAGGGATTTGATTTAGTTAGATAGAGATAAATTTGTGTTTAATAATAAAAGTTCTACAAGACTTGCTAAAGCAGCTAGAGATAAGAGAATGAGGAGGGAATTAAAGGTATTAATAGATGATAAGGAGAATTGTAAGGTTAAAACTGAGGAGAAATTAGTAATCGTAGAAAAGTTTTTCAGTGATCTATATACAGATAGACCTATAGATTTGAAAGAATTGGAAAGGCAGTTAGATATAGAAACAACGTTTAGGCTTCAGGAGATACATAAACAAATAATGGAAGAAAGAGTTACTGAGATTGAGGTGGAGGAAGCAATAAAAAAACTTAAACTAGGAAAATCTCCGGGCAAGGATGGGTACAAGACTGACTTTTATAAGGCATTTAGAGAAATAATTACACTAAAGTTATGTATTTTATACAATTATATATTAGATGGAGGAAAGGTTCCAGAATCTTGGAATAAATCAATTATAGTATTAATCCCAAAACCAAACAAAGATCATGAAAGAATAGATTCATGCAGGCTGATTTCTCTCCTAAATCAGGATGCTAAACTGTTTGCGGCAGTAATGGCCAATAGACTGAGCAGATTTATAGGAAAATATATACAAAGGGACCAGGTGGGCTTTCTCAAGGGAAGACAGTTAGGAGAACACATAGCAAGAATTATCAATATCCTAGAAATAGCGAAAAAGGGAAAAAAATAAACTATGTATCCTCTCACTAGATTTATTTAAAGCGTTTGACTCTGTACAGTGGCAAACAATACAAACAATAGTTCAGAGAATGGGCTTTAGAGGCATGTTTCAATATGTAATTAAACAGTTATATAGTGAATCACAAACAAAAATAAAAGTGAACGAAGGGTATACCAGGAATATTGAGATTACAGCAGGGACAAGACAAAGTTGTCCCTTGTCTCCATTACTGTTTGTGTTGTCTATGGAGCTTTTAGCTAGTGTTATCAGAAGAGATCAGGACATCGAGGGCTTGAGAGGTCAAAAGGTTAGTATGTTTGCTGATGACATGCTACTAGTATTAAAAGATGCGAAGAACTCAATTGGTAGGGTCCAAGACCATTTGTATAAATTTGAAAAAATATCTGGCTTAAAAATTAACTGGGAAAAGACAGAAGCAATTGCCTGTAATTACAACCAAAAGGAGAAGGATGAGATCAACAAATGATATAAAATAGATATATATTTTTTGAAATATTTAGGAATGCATATAACTGAGACTATCAAAGAACTTCAAAAGATAAACATAAACAAACTAAAGCAAGATTTAAAATTAAGTATAGCCAAACCTAACAAACTGAAAGTGTCGTGGTTCATGAGAGTTAGTTTGGGGCGGATGAAAATTTTACCCAAACTGAATTTTATTATAGGAAATCTTCCTTTAAAAAGATGTAACAAACAATTAAAGGAATGGCAAAAAATGATTGACAAGTTTTGTAATGGGGGAAGGAGGCCCAGGATAATGAAATCTTTATGGTATCAAAGTCAGGAAGACGGTTGACTGGGTATTCCCAATATAGTAAATTACTATAAAGCATTTCAATTGAAAATAATTATAAACTTATTAGTACAGAACAATGATGAGTTTGAAGATATGAACCAGATTGAATATAAAAAATATATGGGGAGTTTATTTTTGTGTACCCAAGACAAGAAGTTACAAATTAAGACTAGGACACAAAGGGAATCTACTTATTTTGGAAAGGATTGAAAGAAGAACTAGTAAAAAGGGATTCTCCAGTTTTGGAAATGATGGACTTCACAGATTGCCTGTTAAATGGGATGAAAGATATGAAACAGAAATTAATGCAGAATAAAGTATTACAATATAATGAGTGGATTTTAAAGGGGTCTACATATCAAATGAGAGATGAGATTTACCAAAACTTAGATCTAAACTGGTTTCAAAAAATTCAGGTTGAAAAATGGGATAGAAAAATAAGAAAGAAAGGTCAGATTGATAGAAAGATATCAAAGTTTGAAGAGCTGATTTATAGTTTAAGAAAAGAGATTATGGCAAAGAAAGGTGTGGTAGGTAAATTATGTAGAATGTTGAATAAAAAGGAAGAGCCTCAAAGATTATTAAAGAATGGATGGGAAGAAGAATTAAGCATAACGATAAGTGAACATGTATGGAAAAGAAAATGGAAGCAACAAATAATGAATCAGCTATCAATTAGAGAAAGATAACATAACTTTAAATTGATCTGGAGGTGGTACTTGACCCCGATTATTTTGCACCATATAGATAAAGCAAGTTCAAACAAGTGTTGGAGGTGCAACAAAGAATTGGGTGCTAAAGTACACATGCGGTGGAACTGTGAATATACCCAGAAATGTTGGAAGATGGTTGAGCAGGAGATAAGTAACATTTTTGAAAAAAATATAGTATTAAACCCAAAAATAGCTTTACTGGGTCAGTTTGAAGATATATGTGTGGAAGATAATATGGAATTATTGGCCATTTTGCTTTTGGCTACAAGACAGATAATTGCTTCGGAATGGAAGAATAAAATGAATATAAGCTGAGAAAGATGGTATAAACAGATATGGCGGTTGGCTTTAAACGATAAACTAACATCAGAAATGAAAGTGGAAAGAGGTGAAGTTAAAAGTAACTCATTTTGGCAAATTTTGAGTTCATGGGTAGTGCATGGTTTGACAAGTAAGGATGGAATAAAACGAGCACAGGAAGAATGTAAATTATGGGCGAATTTATGAAGAATTAACCAGGTGATACTGGTTGGCAGTTTTCAACTTGTATATCATTGGGTGTGGGGTGGAGGGTGGTGGGGGTGATAGGTAGTATGTATTATATGTTGTAATGTGTGTTATGTTGCTTGATGTATATATTTTAAAGAAATCAATAAAATATTTTTTTAAAAAGAAGAGTTGCTATGGAAAATTAGAAAAGGAGAATTGGGATTAAAGATCCATACTGAAATACTGAGGAAAAACTGGGAACAAGATTTAAATATAAAAATTTCTTAAATAAACTGAAAATCTATATGGAACAGAAGGATTATGAAGACAATGTCTGTTAGAGTCAAGGAACATAGTTATAAAGTGCTATGGAGGTGGTACTTGATCCCAGTGAGATTGAATCAAATTGATAAAACTAAGTATAATCTATGTTGGAGATATAAGAAATTGGTAGGAATTTATTTACATATGTGGTGGTATTGTAACGTGATTAAGGAGTTCTGGGAAAAAATTGGAAGAGAAATCTTGGGAATAAAAGGTGTGAGAATCAAGTTGGGACTAGGTACCATCATGCTGATAAATCTAGAGGATATTAATTTAGACAATGACAAAAAAGAGTTGGTATCAGTTATGTTGATGACAGGAAGAAAATGTATTACAAGGAAGTGGGAAAATGATGGGAATATTAGATTGTAGGAATGGTTTAAGGAAATGTGGCAATTGGCTCTGAATGATAAATTAACATGGGAATTGAATGAAAAGAAAGGTATAATTAAGGATAATAGATTTTGGAAGATTTGGAAACCGTTTGTGGACTATGCATTGAGAAAAGGGGATAGTAGCAGTCCAGTATCAGACCAAATGAGTGTTTGGTTTCACTGAAAGAAGGCTGGGACATGCCGCATCCCTTAGGACATTGTATATATCACAGCGTGTAATTAATTTTGATTTTATGTATTATCGTTGAAAGTGAATAAGTCAAGCAGTTTAGACATATTGTTATAAGTTTAGAGTATTTTTCATGAAAATGAGAAGATTAATTACATTTAGGATTTTTTAAAACTAAAGATAAGTTTAACAAATGAAAATATAACAATATTGTAAGTTTTTCTTTTATGTATTGTGTGATTTTATAATTTTTGTATTTTTCCCTTCTGTTTTCTTACAAATCTTTTCTGTAATTGTATGTTTTTTCTTTGTTTTATTATGTATTTTTTGCAAAAACCTAATAAAAATTTATAAAAAAAACAAAAAAGGAGTAAACACAGGCTTTGAACTTAGGTTTCTCCATCCAGCACAGATCAAATCCTTATTTCATAATTTGACTAGAAATAGCCGTGAGGCTGTCCCTCCCCACCCCTGTCCACCTGGCAGGGAGGATAAAGGGGGCTCCCGAGGACAAGGGAGCCCGAAGACGCTGCCACCGCCGATGCCACCACCGACGCCACCGCCACGAGGCTGTCCCTCCCTGCCCCTTCCACCAGGCAGGAAGGTTAAAAGGGGCTCCCAAGGCTAAGTGAGCCTGAAGATGATGATGATGAAGCAGCCGTGAGGCCATCCCTCCCCACCCCCTTCCACCAGGCAGGGAGTATAAAAGGGGCTACCAAGGCTAAGAGAGCCTGAAGAAGCTGTTACCACCGTAGCCATGAGGCTGTCCCTCCCCACCACATCCACCTGGCAGGAAGGATAAAGTGAGCTCCTGAGGCCAAGGGAGCCTGAAGACGCTGCTGATGCCACTGCCGATGCCACCACCATGAGGATGTCCCTCCCTGCCCCTTCCACCAGGCAGGAAGGTTAAAAGGGGCTCCCAAGGCTAAGGGAGTCCACAGATGAAGATGATGATGCAAGGCTATCCCTCCACACCCCTTCCACCAGGCGGGAAGGTTAAAAGGGGCTCCCGAAGACGACAGCAATGAAGTGAGGCCGTCCCTCCCCACCCCCTTCCACCAGGTGGGAAAGTTAAGAAAAGGTGGGGGCCTGCCGGACACAGGATGCACCACCGCCATTACCGCTGCTGTTCCCGGCCACTCCACCACTGGTGCTCCTGCCCCTGGACTTAAAAGATGGCAGGTTGGCCAATTTTTTTGTATTGGGGTTAGGGTAGGGATTGACCGTGGACCTATTATATTTTATTGTATTGTATTTTTTGCTTCCGGCTCTTGCCCTCATTGAAATTATGTATTATGTGATTTGAATTGATTATTATTGTATTGGATTTATTCTCTGTACTGTTATATTGTATTTGTATTGATGTTTCAATGCCGCCCTGAGTCAGCTAACTCTGAGAAAGGTGGGGTATAAATTAAAATTGAAATGAAATGAATGAAATATTCAGATTTAACTGGAAAGGAAAGAAATAGTTGGGCATCATCAACCTCCAAACTTCCGGACAACCTCTCCCAACATTTTCATGTATATTTCAAATAGTGTAGGGGACAAGAAAAAGGCCAAGATGTCAAAAAGGAGTTCCCCAACACAACTTTCTTGTAAGACAATGTCACTAAGTCCCATTCCAGAGAGCAATCCAGAAGGATATCAAGGTAATAATAATAATGGTATTGAAATCTACTGAAAGGTCCAGCAGAACCAACAGGGACACAATCCAGCCATTTAGGTTTTGGGCATAAATCATCCACCAAATTCATCAAAATTGTTCTCTGGCCCTTACCAAGGTCTGAATAATGTGGATAATGTGTTTGGACCAGAAATATCTGGTGCCAGAAGACTGCCACATAATCATCAACCTTTCCATTGAAATATTGGAAACAGATTGGTGGTTATCTAGCACAGTAGAGTTCAGGGAGATCATTTTCAAGAATGATTCAATATACTGGGATCATTCCTTCTTGAAGAAAATTATCCATCATTTCCCTTATCCACTCTTCTCATTTGGCATGCACTTGAGAATCCTTGTATGCAGGGGCTGCAGGGGCTCAAGTGGCTAAGAGGTTGACTGGGAGGTGGCATGTCAGAAGTTCAATACCTGAATACTGCAGGATGGAGTGAGCTCCCATCTCTGTCCCAGCTCCTGCCAACCTAGCAGTTTGAAAGCAAGAAATTGCAAGTACAGTAATACTTTGGATAATGACCAAACTAGGTTACACAAGTCAGGTCGTTATCCGATTTTTTGCATTATCCAATGCATACATTGGATAACGCTAAAAAAAAATAGCCCGGTTCCCTTTCTGAAGAGGAAAGGGAACAGGGGGTCGATCCACCTTTCTCTTTGGAAAGGGCAGCAGGGATTCCATGTATCGAATTTCTGCTGCCCTTTCCAAAGAGGCAGGTGGATCGAGCCAAGTCCCAAAGTCAGCAGGACTGGCGCTTCCCAGGCAGAGACCAGCCCTGCTGACTTTGGGGCTTGGATCTTCTCTTGCCTGCCTCCTCGGAAAGGGAACCAGGGATCAGACATGGGTTTGTTTGGGGAGAGAGCGGGCAAGTGCACGCTCTCCCCAAACAAGCTGCCACTTGGACCACAGGTTTGTTTGGGGAGAGAGCGGGAAAGAGCACGCTCACCCTAAACAAACCAGTGCTCGGACTGCAGGTTTGTTTGGGGAGAGAGCGGACAAGCGCACCTTGCCTTCTCTGAAAGGCAGTCACCAAACAGAGAGCCCGTACACCGGCTGCCTTTCACCCTCCGGCCCTCTGGAAAGGGAAGCGGCCAGGTGCTTGGCTGCTTCCCTTTCCGGAGGGCTAAACATGACCACATCACATAATGCGAAAATAGCATTATTCAATGCAATTTCCCCCCGAAAATATCAGGTCATTATCCAATTTTAGCATTATGCAATATCAGAGGTATTACTGTAGATAAACAGGGGCCACTTTGGTTATGAAGGTAAACAGCGTTCCATGCACTCCAGTGTCTAGTCATGTCTGTCACATGTCCACAGAAACGTCTGCAGAAGCAGACAGCGGTAGCTCTTTGGCTATGAAACAGAGATGAGCACTGAACCCTGTAGTTGGATACGACTGGCTTTTGAGCAAGGGAGACCTTTACCTTTATCTGAGAATCCTTGTAAAGAATCAACTGCTGGGTCTTTGGCATATTCTTAGAAAATTGTGGGTACCCTGGAACTCCTCTCTTTTAAGAAGTATGGAATATAGGCTAGCAATGAAAGATATGACTATTTCAATAGTGCTGGCAGAGGTGCTATAGATAAGAAATAACCTTCCAATTTCTGCTTTATTGGTCCCATCTCTCCCCTTTTGAAAAAGGAGTAAAAACATTAGTTTCAATGAGATTTTTGTGGCTTATGGTCATGCAAACTGTTCTCTCAGTTTACATGGTACTAAATTGCTGTTTTTAAAAACATCTATTTTTTCTACTGCATTTAATTATTGAATGCATGTTTTGTGCTTATGTGGTTGACTACTTTTAGTGTATGGGACCAAAGACAACGAACAGCCGAAAGGTTGGCTTAACACAGGTTTATTGCATGATGATCCAGGGGAACATGAGGTAATGGCGGATGGGTAGCTCAATATATACAGTGGCTATACATTTGAATGTGGCTCCTTGACAGTCTATTGGTTACTGTCCGCGTGACGTCACGGACGGTCACGCCCTTCTTGTCCAGGTGTAGGTGATGGCGGGAATCTTCCTGCGCTGTTGTTTGCTGGTGAGTCTGGGCCAGGAGAGCTTGAACGCTCGCTATTGCCACCAGGTGGTCATTAGCTCGCGTCCTATTGCAAAGGCTACAATTAAGCAGCTGCTGGTTATAATGTTACACAAGCATGGTTACATGGATACATTGTAAAAGGTACAGTACAGAACACAACATCCCTCCCCCCTAGGATGGGACGAAGTCCCTCAGCCAAGATGGCTTATTGCACACGCGTTTGGGCCGCGATGTGGGCTGACCTGCCCCAGGGGCACTACTGCTTCCTCGTTCCCTGGTCCCTTGTCCTGAAACAGGAGAGGGAGACTTGTTAGAGGCTTGCCGCGGTTTGGCGGTTTTGGGGGAAGGGAAAAACTCCATTGTGGGCAGACCGGAGACACTCGGGGCTAACGAAAAACCCCTCTTCTCGCTTGGACGGGTGGGGGACCACTCCGCAAAACTTCCCCGGTTCTGAAAATCAAAATCTAACTCTGTTGGGGTATTCGTATAAGTGGGAAGATCCCGCGGGATATCTATGAGATCGGCTTCCCGATCCCGCAGGTTGTCTACGAGGACAGATTCCCTTTCCTCCCCCCTTGGTGGGGACCCATGGCCCCCCTTTCCTCCCCCTTGGGCTGAACGGGTGGGGGAGAACCCTAACGCTGAGTCTTGTGTCCCGCGGTCTGTGCCCTGTTCGCCGGGGATCCTGCGCCGGAGCTGGTCTGCGTGCCGCCTCCAGAGTAGACCTGTGCCGGTCTCGACGCGGTACGAGACGGGGCCGGTCCACTCTAGGATGATGCCCGGCACCCAGGTCGGACCCGCGCTGGCATAATTCCTGCAATACACGGGGGCACCCACGTCGAAACTCTTTGTGTCCTCTATCCCAATGTTTTTTCCCTTTTCCTCTACTCTCGTGGGGTCTAGCCTAGTTAGTATGGTGGTCAGCTTCCTGCGCATCAGCAGCTCTGCGGGGGAGTATCCTGACGCTAGGGGAGTCACTCGGTAGCCTAGCAGAAACTGGCACACTTGATGGTTTAGGTCCCCGGGCCCCATGCGCCGCAGCGCGTCCTTGGTGGTGCGCACAAGGCGCTCTACTTGGCCGTTTGTGGCAGGGTGAAAAGGAGCGGAGGTGATGTGCCGAATGGCGTTGATTTCTGTGAATGCCCTGAACTCAGAGGACGTGAAGCAACTTGCGTTGTCGCTTACGAGGGTGTCGGGTAAACCGAACGTGGAAAAGACCCTCCGCAAATGCTTTATTGTTGTGGCCGTGGACGTGCTTGTAACCGGAATGACCTCCAACCACTTGGAGAAGGCATCCACCACAAGGAGAAACAGCGTCCCACGGAACGGGCCAGCGAAGTCTACATGAACTCGGGACCACGGCCCCTTTGCCGCGTCCCACTCCCTGTGAGGCAGGCGGGCTTCTTCTGGCCTGGAACTTTGGCAGGGTTCACAAGTGCCGACCATGTGCTCGATGTCGGCGTCTAGCTGGGGCCACCAGAAATAGCTCCGTGCCAGGGCTTTGGAGCGCACAATCCCAGGGTGACTGACGTGCAGGAGTTTGAGTACCCTCGGCCGTAAGGACGCCGGGATCACTACTCGCTGGCCCCACAGAAGGCACCCCCTCTCAAGGGACAACTCTAACTTCTTTCGGAAAAATGGGTCGAACTCCGCTGCCGGGGAGGACGCTGGCCACCCTTTCTGCACCCAGGAGCTAACCTTTGCTAAAATGTTGTCCTTGCCGGTCGCCTTGGCGATGTCGGCGGGCAGTATTGGGGGCGAGTCGAGGACTTCTATCATCAGCACCTGATGGTCTGGCTCCTCCCCGCCCACGTGGCTGTTCTCCTGGGGAAGGGGGGACCTCGATAGAGCGTCCGCATGGCTGATCTCCCTCCCGGGCCTGTACACTAACGCGTGCTGATACGCGTTGAGAAAAATGGCCCACCTTAGCATCCTAGGGGACAGGATCTGTGGCGTGGGCTTATCTGCAGTAAAGATGCCTAGCAGGGGCTTGTGATCGGTTACGATTGTGAAGGGGCGGCCATACAGGAAGTCGTGGAACTTTTTTGTTCCCGCAATTATTGCTAATGCTTCCCTGTCTGTCTGGGCGTAGTTTCTCTCCGCTTGGGACAGGGACCTGGAATAGAACGCTATTGGGGCCTCCCTTCCGTTTTCCAGCACGTGGCACAGCACTTCCCCCACCCCCACCGGGGATGCATCACAGATCAGGACCACTGGCCGCTTGGGGTTGAAATGGGTGAGGATGGCGTCAGACGCCAGAAGCTGCTTTAGCTCATTAAATGCCCTCTCTTGCTGGTCGCCCCACTTCCATGCCTCGTCCTTTTTAAGCAGCCTGTGCAACGGCTCGGCCACGGCTGCTTTCCGGGGAAGGAAGGAGTGATAAAAGTTCAGCAGCCCTAGGAACGACTGCAACTCGGGCTTGGAGGTGGGGCGAGGGGCTTGCTTGATGGCGGCTACCTTAGACTTGGACGGCCTTATTCCCTCAGGAGTGACACGGAACCCTAGGAATTCGACCTCGGTCGCGAAGAAGACGCATTTGTCTTTTCGCAGTCTCAACCCCGCCTTTTCGAATATCGCCAGGACCTTGCCCAACCTCTTTGCCAATTCGGCCTGACTCCCCCCGTTATCAATACGTCATCAAAATAAGGCAACACCCCCTCGAGCCCCTTCAGGAGGCGTTCCACGAGTGACTGGAAAATTCCAGGTGCCGAGTTTACGCCGAATTGAAGGCGCGTCACCTGGAACGCCCCCTTATGGGTGACTATAGTTTGTGCAGCAGCGGCAGCTGGGGTCACCGAGAGCTGCTGGTAGGCTTGTGCTAAGTCGAGCTTAGCGAAACACTTTCCCCCATGTAATTTGGCCAGCAAATGGCTGACTACCGGCACCGGATACGCATTAGGGCGAATGGCCTTGTTGATGGTGCACTTGTAATCAGCGCATATGCGCACCTCCCCGTTGGCCTTCAGTGCTGTTACAATTGGAGTTTCCCACTCCGCAGAATCAACAGGAACAAGAATCCCCTGGCCCACCAATTTGTCCAGTTCCGCCTCTATTTTGTCCTTGAGCGCGAATGGCACCCGGCGCGGTTTGAGTCTTATTGGGCGGACCTCAGGGTCTAGGTCGAATGCTACTGGGGGTCCCTTAAATTTCCCAAGTCCCTTTTTGAAGACTTCGGGGTGCGCGTCGCACACCTCCTGAATCGGGTCAGTCCCAACGGCAACGGCGTGCACCCCCCAATGAACAACCCCAGGGGCTGGAACCATTGAGTCCCGAGGAGGCTGCAATTCCCCCCTTTGAGAACAACTAGGGGGAGAGTCGCGGCGTGTTTCTTAAATTGGACCTGAAAATTCCCAACCCCCAACACCGGAATGCAGTTCCCTTGCACGTCCCGTAGCGTGGACCTCAAAGCTTTGAGTTTGGGCCGCACGTGGGGGGCAATTTTCAGAAACTCCTTCTGGGGAATGATGGAATATGAGGAACCCGAGTCAATTTCCATCCTAATGGGGGCCCCTTGTACTAGTACCTCAACAAAATAACGGGGGTGTCCCGCGGACACGCTGAACACTGGTGCGTCGTCCTCGCTGTCGTCGGCGATGCGGCCCATGCCGTCTCGCTTCCTCGTGGCCTGGGTGCCGTCCTTGGGTCTCGTTGCGCGGTCTCTCGAGCTCTTCCGGGCCTCGCGCCGTTTCCTGCAGACCTTGGCGATGTGTCCGCGGCGGCCGCAGTTGTGACACTCGGCCTTTCTGAAGGGACATTTGGCGCGGTCGTGGTTCGCTCCGCAGCCGTCGCAACGCCGGCCTTCTTTCCGGACCTTCCAGACGTCCTCGTCGTCGCTGCTCTCCGTGGACGACTTCGAAACTCGCCGGGCCGCGTGCACCGAAACGTGCACCGAAGTCTCTGCCTTGCCCATCTTTGGCCGCCAGTCCTGGAGCTCCTGGACCCCGGCCTTCGTGGCTTCTGCGGCTTGTGCCTCCTTCAGGACCTCCTGCAATGTGGGGGGTGGCTCGCGGTTCATCAATGTGCGCTGAGTTTCGGCATCGCTCAGGCCGCACAGCACGCAGTCTCTTGGTGTGATTTCTGCGTTCTCCCATTTGCATGGGCCGGCCGCCAGTCGCAGGGCCGCTGCGAAGTCGGCAACCGTCTCCCCGGGCGCTTGGACTCGCCTCCAAAACGCGCTCCGAGCGGGGAACATCGCCGTCGAGGGCCGGAAGTACTCACGCAGCATGTGCATGAGCTCTTTCACCTTGAATTCACTCGCCCTCCTCGGCGCGATCAGGTCCACCAAGACCCTCTTGGTGTCTGGCCCCAGCATCCGGTTGAAGATGGCCCTTTTCTTTGCCTCATCCGTGACTTCGGATTCCACCAGGGCTCCCTGGAAGTCCATCTCGAAGATGTCCCAGTCTGCCGGTCTCCTGATTTCGAAACCGGCGCATGTCTTGGTCCCGTGGGCAGCCATATCCCACCTTCGTCGCCAATTTAGTGTATGGGACCAAAGACAACGAACAGCCGAAAGGTTGGCTTAACACAGGTTTATTGCATGATGATCCAGGGGAACATGAGGTAATGGCGGATGGGTAGCTCAATATATACAGTGGCTATACATTTGAATGTGGCTCCTCGACAGTCTATTGGTTACTGTCCGCGTGACGTCACGGACGGTCACGCCCTTCTTGTCCAGGTGTAGGTGATGGCGGGAATCTTCCCGCGCTGTTGTTTGCTGGTGAGTCTGGGCCAGGAGAGCTTGAACGCTCGCTATTGCCACCAGGTGGTCATTAGCTCACGTCCTATTGCAAAGGCTACAATTAAGCAGCTGCTGGTTATAATGTTACACAAGCATGGTTACATGGATACATTGTAAAAGGTACAGTACAGAGCACAACACTACTTTAGATGTAATTGCAGAAAGGTGACATATAACTCATTACAATTAAAACTGTTACCACCACAAGTAGAAATTCATTAACCTGGATTTTGGTTACCTCGTGTGGCTATCAATGGTATACAAACAATTCTGATGTCATCTTCTCAAAGCAGTATGCTATAAGCCATCATCTATCCATGGACACATTCTGGTTCTTTTTAAAAATAAAGCATGATTTGACATTGGAGGGGAGAGTAGCAGACTATGCAAGTATGCTCTTAATAAAAACTAAAGATATTCAATGAGGATTTGGACTGGAGCACAGCCATGTGAGAAATGTCATCATACAACTAATTAACACCAGTCAATGATCCTATTCAGTGCTGCCACTAACCTTCCAACATTCTTATCATTATTTTCATATTCACCAGCTCCTCCATATTATAACAGCAAGGTCAGATGTCAAAATTCAAAGTTTTTGGAGGGTCACACTGCAAAATATAACCTCTAATGCATTTTCTGATGACAGGGAAATTTTGCTGTCAAATGTGATTGCTCCACCCATGCTCATTATGAAGTTTTATTCAGCATAAAACTGAAATTTCTAATATTGAATAGAAACTAGAGCATCTTGCCATTGATATCATCCATTCTAAATGCTATCAAGTCTGATATTT
Source organism: Bradypodion ventrale (assembly GCA_035047345.1). Classification (NCBI taxonomy): domain Eukaryota; kingdom Metazoa; phylum Chordata; class Lepidosauria; order Squamata; family Chamaeleonidae; genus Bradypodion; species Bradypodion ventrale. Next base: position 175,250,677 of record JAWDJE010000003.1, read on the forward strand.
ATTTCCCTGTAAGTTGAGCGCAGAAGAATAGACGTCTTTGAACTGTGGTGCTGGAGGAGGCTCTTGAGAGTTCCCTGGACTGCAAGGAGATCAAATCAATCAATCCTAAAGTAAATTAACCCTGACTACTTTCTGGAAGGATAAATACTGAAGCTGAAGCTCAAGTACTTTGGCAACTAGATGAGAAGAGAGGAATCACTGGAGAAGGCTCTAATGCTAGGAAAGATCGAAGGCAAAAGGAGAGAGGTGGCAGAGGATGAGATGGCTAGACACAGTGGATGTAGCTCAGGGTGGGCTATAGAGGATGGCAGATGACAGAGGAGACTGGCATGCAATTGTCCATGGGGTCAAAAAAGGGTCGAACTCGACTGTGCAACTGAACAACAACAACAACAACAACAACAACAACAACATGCTGTCTTTGCTGTTAAATTGGTATATTGTTATTTATATGCCACCAGCTGGATTGATATTTTTTGTGAACTAGCTACCTCAGTGGTGAGGTCTTATTCATTAATTCATCATTTATTAAACTTATCTCCCACTCTTCAAGGAAATACTTTCCAACTCATGGCGGCTTACAGCATAAAATTCAAAAATACACATTGACACAAATATTAAAATTTTCATATAAACCCCTCAAAACCCAAACACCCTGATAAGAAAGCCTATTTTGGAAGCAGCAGGGCAGAATAAAATGCTTAACAATTGGCCATTAAAAAGGGAAGATTTCAATTTTTTTTTTTAAAATATGGAGAGATGGTACCAGGCGCAGTTCCACTGAGAGGGAATTCCACAACATTGGTGCTACCACTGAGAAGGCCCTTTTCTTAGTCATCTTATATCTCCAGCTGCTTGGCCAAATTATGGTGTGTTTTTTTTTAAACCGGAAACAGAGCTCATTTACATGTTGGAGCAATATAGTTGTTGCCTCAGTGGTTGTCGCTAATGACTATCTAGAATCATCCAAAGCTCTGTCCATATGGCTTGGTTGTATTTACCCCACTTTAGGTTCTGACACATTGCAATTCAAAATAACTGTTAAGCCTTGTGAAATAGTTAAACCATGTCACTTCCTCTTTTGTCACTTCTTCCATGCATTCACAGACACTTTCTTCTGAATAATAACTTTTAATAACTGAAGATAACAACTAACAGTTTCCAGAAGGCACTTTGGGGTAGAAAGTACAGTAAATCTGAGTGTGGCTTGATTGTAATCTGAGTGAATACCCTTTTAGGGAGAATGTGTCCTTTTAAGAGAGTGAGCCATGGAGGTAGAATAAGGGGAGATGGCTCTACAGACTTCATGCTGTATGTTGCTTTGAAGCCAGTGGGTGTGGCCTGCCACCATATTAGATGGCCCAAAACATTAGTAGACTACAGTTTACGATTGCTTCTTGTGTTGGAGAGGGGGTGGATTCAGTCCCCTCTACTGGGTCCCCTGGGCTCGAGGGGTTGGGGGGAGAGTAGGGGTCTGTCTCCCCAATCCTTCCAGATCCAGTGGACCTGGCAGAGAGGGGATCCCCCCGCAGGACACCCCATTATTAAAGAGAAGAAACCAAGCGGTTACTTCTCTTCAACAATGGAGGGTTGGAGGGGGGGTGGAATCGATCCCCTCTCCCGGGTCTCCTGTGTCCGGGAGGGTTGGGGGAACAGACCCCTATTGTCCCCCCAATCCCCCCCCAAATCCAGGGGACCCGGCAGAGAGGGGATCCCCCTGCAGGACACCCCATTATTAAAGAGAAGAAACCAAGCGATTTCTTCTCTTCAACAACGGAGTGTTGGAGGGAGTGGAATTGATCCCCTCTCCTGGGTCTCCTGGGTCTGGGAGGGTTGGGGGGGACAAAAGGGGTCTGTCCCCCCAACCCTTCTGGACCCAGGGGAGCCAGCTGAGAGGGGGATCACAACCCCCACCCACTGATATTAAAGGGGAAGCCCTGATCGGGTTTTCCCTTTTAATATCAGGGGGTGGGGTGGATTCAATCCCCTCTCCCGGGTCCTGTGGGTCCGGGAGGGTTGGGGGGACAAAAGGGGTCTGTCCCCCCAACCCTTCTGGACCCAGGGGAGCCAGCAGAGAGAGGGATCGCAACCCCTCACCCACTGATATTAAAGGGGAAACCACGATCTACTTTCATGACTCCACACAATCAAAGCGCCATAAGCCAATGTTTTAGGGCAACTAACATGGTGGACTTTCAGATTAGTCAGCTTCAAGTTTGAGACATCATGTCAACATCCTTTCTATTATACTTCCATGGAGTGAGCCTTTGAGGTGCTGGCTCCACCCCCACCCCCACCCCAGTTCTCACGCGCTAGGCATCTTGGGAATGGTTTCTTAAATGAATATACTTAAGGTCTACCTGCTCTCTAAAAGAGAGGGCAGGAGAGACTGAAATTCTAAAATATAAAGACGGAACAATCAAACAAAGTAGACTAAACAGTATTAAAAGATAAAAAACAATTATAATATGTATGCATAATAAATAAGGTAACTGTGTAAGTCTAGCAGGTGTCTGTTTTTATACCTGTGTTGAGTGTTTAGAAAAATCTATAGAGAGTCAAAATGGTGACATATCTTAGAAGATAAATACATAAATAAGAAACTTGTGCTAATAACATATGTGCTTAGACTTATGCAGATTTTTGTTTTGCTGTTCACTGCTTTATAATGTGTCAGTTCAGAAGCTATGGTACCAAAAGACAACATGTATGCTTTAGCTGTGATAGGTAAACAGAATTTCTTGGTCTTGATGTAACATACTTTAATTATAAGTTGGCAGCAGATAAAGTTACAATGTAGCATGTTTACATGGTCAGTGGATACAATCTGTATTTGTATGTAAACACATTGTTTATCTGTACATCTGATAGTTATTCACAATTCTCAGCATGTGAGTGCTGTAGACCTAATATACCTTGATTTCAGCAAATGCTTTGACAAAGTTCCTCATGATATTCTGATTCGCAAGTGAACTAAGTGAGGGCTGGATAACACAGATGTCTGGTTGGTTACAGAATCATACCCATAGAGTGGTTATATGTGGCTCCTTCTCAAACTGGGAAGAGTGCAACAAGTGGGGTACTACTGGGACTGGTGCTCTCAGTCCTGGGCCTTGTGCTCTACAACATTTTCATTAATTACTTGGAGGAGGAAGAGCAGGGAATACTTATCAAATTTGCAGATGACACAAAATTATGTAGAATAGCTAATATCCTAGAAGACAGAAACACAGATTTTGATGTACTTGGGCACTGGGCTGATAAGAGAATGAAATTCAACAGGGATAAGTGCAAATGTTTACAACCAGGGGAGAAAAAAATGCATAGTTACAAGATGAGGGATATTTGGTTTGGTAACCCTCCTGGGCCCCCCAGGCTGGAGGGTTGAAAAGATGCTGCAGTCACCAGGCTTGAGGACCTCGCCGCTTTCCCCCAGCTCCCACCATCGGCTAGGGATGGGTTGCAGCTGCGGCTGCCGTCACCACCCTCCTGGCCCCACCTGGCTGGAGGGTTGAAAAGACGCTGCGGCTACCGGGTTTTCCTTATATTCTGCATTTTTGATTGACTCTATTGATTGTACTGTTTGCTACTGTCTGTTCTGTATGTTATTATATTTTATTGTATTATTATTGAAGGTTTTTCTTGTGTATGTAAGCCGCCCTGAGTCACTTTCAGCCCTCAACCTAAACCCCTCACACACATAATGAAAGATCTCCAACCCATCTTGGACAATAATACTTCTCTCTCCAAAGCCCTTGGTGACAGACCTCTACTTGCTTATAGACAACCCTCCAATCTCAAACAACTATTGACACAGAACAGACTACCTTTAGTGTTTGGGAATCAAGACAATGGAAATGGCTGTAAGCTAGCCTAACACATCTTTATTGCATGGAGTACAGCACGAACATGTGGTAATGGCGGACAAACAGCTCTTTTTATACGGTGGCTATCTACTTGAATCTGGCTCTTCGACAGGCATTGGCTGCTGTCCAAGTGACGTCATCCTTGGTCACGCCTTTCTTGTCCAGGTGAGGTGAGCGCGGGAATCTTTCCCGCGCAGCTGAAGGCATTTGAGTAATGTGAACCCTGTGAGCTGGGCGCTCGCTATTGCCCCCGGTGGCCACTAGCTCGCGTCCTCATACAGAAGGTTACAGTGTTACCTGTACCCATTTGTGTGGTTACAATTACATTCAACACACTACATTCAATACACAACATCCCTCCCCCCTAAGATGGGACAAAGTCCCTTAACCAAACTGGTTTCCTGTATGTGCGTTTTGGCCGTGCGGCCGTTATGCTTGACTCGGCCATCCCCCCTCGTCTGTGTCCTCCTGGTTCTTGTCCTGCAATTGGAGAGGATGACTCGTTAATGACTCGCCGCGGACTTGCCGCTTTGGGCTGGGCAGGAGAAGGGGGAGGAAGGGTTTCTGATGCGGATGTGGACAAACCGGGGGCACTAGGGGCTAAAGAAAAACCCCGCTCTTCGCTTGGACGGGTGGGGGAACACTCCGAAAAAACCCCCCGGTTTAGTAACTCAAAATCTAATTCAGGGGCAACAGTGGCAAACTCATTCCCCTCCTTCGAGGGACTGGGTAGAACTACAGGGGCAAACTCATTCCTCTCTTTCAAGGGACTGGATAAAGCTGGCGTATGAAAAGGATATGAGTTTGAACCTAAGCTCCCCCCCCTCGTTTGGGACTGTTGCCCTTCGTTTTCTCCCCCTTGGGATAAACGGGTGGGGGAGAACCCTAACGCTGAACTTTGCTGTTGAGCCCCTCTGTCCGGCCCCCCAATCACTCGGTGCCTAAGTTGGTCAGCGTGCCTCCTCCAGAGGAGACCCGTGTTGGTCTCGACACAGTATGAGACTGGTCCTGTTTAATTAATGACTACCCCCGGCACCCATGCTGGCCCTGTGGTGGCGTAGTTTCTGCAATGAACAGGCTCTCCTATCTGGAAGTTTTTGGTGGGGCTGTGCTCAATGTTTCTTCCTCTATCCTCGACCCGGGTGGGATCCAATCTAGTTAATAATGAGTGTAACTTCCTTTTCATGAGGAGTTCCACGGGAGAGAATCCCGATGCCAATGGCGTCACTCGATATGCCAACAGAAACTGGCAGAGCTGCCGGTCCAGATCCCCGGGACCCATGCGCCGTAGCCCTTCTTTCATTGTGCGCACCAGACGTTCCACCTGGCCATTTGTTGCAGGGTGAAAGGGGGCTGAGGTAATGTGCCGAATGGCGTTGGACTCCAAGAATGCCTGGAACTCGGCTGACGTGAAGCAACTCGCATTGTCACTAATAATGACGTCAGGTATCCCGAAGGTGCATATCAGTTTGCGCAGTTGTTTTATGGTTCCAGCTGATGAGGTGTTGCGCATTGGAATTACCTCTAACCACTTTGAGTATGCGTCCATCACCAGCAGAAAAAATGAACCCCTGAATGGCCCTGCGAAGTCTATGTGGAGGCGGGACCACGGTCCCCTAGCTGTGTCCCATTCCCTATGTGGAAGGCGGGACTCCTCAGGCCGAGAGCTCTGGCAACTTTCGCAGGTGTTCACCATGTGTTCAATGTCTGCGTCTAGCTGAGGCCACCAGAAGTAGCTTCTGGCCAGCGCCTTAGAGCGCACAATCCCTGGGTGGCTGACATGTAAAAGCCGTAGCACCCTTGCTCTTAATGCTTGTGGGACCACCACCCTCTCCCCCCACAATCGACACCCCCTTTCTGCGGACAACTCAACCCTCTTCCTGAAGAATGCCGCAAACTTGTCTGCGGGGGGAGCTGTGGGCCACCCCTTCTGTACCCAGGATCTCACAAGGGCTAACGTTTTATCCTTGGCCGTTTTGGCAGCAATTTCCTTGGGCAAAATGGGGGGTGCATCTAGGGCTTCTATGAGGAGGACTTGGCTATCCTGTTCTACCTCACACTTTGGGTCCCCCAGGTGGGGCAGAGGAGACCTTGAGAGAGCGTCCGCGTGGCTTATCTCTTTTCCGGGGCGGTACTCTAATGACCCCCTGTATGCATTCAGAAAAATCGCCCACCTAAGCATCCTGGGGGAGAGGATCTGTGGAGTGGGCTTGTCTGAGGTGAAGATACCCAACAGCGGCTTGTGATCGGTTATAATGGTGAATGGGCGACCATACAAAAAATCATGGAACTTCTTTGTCCCTGCGACAATGGCAAGTGCCTCCCTATCTGTTTGGGAGTAATTTCGTTCTGCCTTGGACAATGATCTTGAGTAGAATGCAACTGGGGCTTCTCGCCCCCCCCCCTCAAGCACGTGGCACAGGACCGCCCCCACCCCCACTGGTGAGGCGTCGCAGACCAAGACTACCGGCTTCTTTGGGTCGAAGTGGGTTAGAATAGCCTCCGAAGAGAGAAGCTGCTTGAGTTCCCTGAAAGCCCGCTCCTGCTTCTCTCCCCACCGCCAAACCGCATCCTTCTTCAGCAACCCATGCAGGGGCTCTGCAATCGTCGCTTTCCTGGGCAGGAAGGAATGGTAAAAATTCAGCAGCCCCAGGAAGGACTGTAGCTCTGGTTTCGCGGTGGGGCGAGGGGCGTTTTGAATGGCTGAGACTTTGGACTCAGCGGGTTTCACCCCCTCAGAGGTTATGCGGAACCCCAGAAACTCCACCTCCCTGGCCAGAAACACACATTTGTCCCTCCGCAGCCTCAACCCCGCGGATTCAAAGGCTGTAAGGACCCTATCTAGTCTCTGGGCCAGTTCTGATTCGCTCTCCCCAGATATCAATATGTCATCGAAAAATGGCAAGACCCCTGGTAATTTCTTTAACAAACGTTCCACAAGAGACTGAAATATCCCCGGCGCCAAGTTCACGCCAAACTGTAGGCGCGTCACCTTGAATGCCCCCTTGTGAGTTACAATGGTCTGCGCAGCAGTTGTGGCTGGGGTTACTGGAAGCTGCTGGTATGCCTGCGCCAGATCTAGTTTAGCAAAGACTTTTCCCCCATGTAAAGTAGCCAGCAGATGGCTAACTACCGGCACCGGATAGGCATTAGGGCGGATCGCCTTGTTAATTGTACACTTGTAGTCAGCGCAAATTCGCACCTCCCCATTTGCTTTCAATACTGTCACAATAGGAGTCTCCCACTCTGCAGAGTCCATGGGCACTAAGATCCCTTGCCCCACTAATTTGTCCAGTTCCGCCTCAATTTTGTCCTTTAGGGCGAATGGAACCCGACGTGGCTTGAGTCTCATTGGGCGGACCTCCGGGTCCAGGTCGAAGGAAACTGGGGGCCCCTTGTACTTCCCGAGTCCCTTCTTGAATACCTCTGCGTGTGCGTCGCACACTGCCTGAATCTCATTCCCCCCGATGGCATGGACGCCGCCTATGAAGATGTCCAGGGGTTTGAACCATTGTGTTCCCAGGAGATTACACCCCCCCTCTTAGAACTACCAGGGGGAGTTTCCTTCGGAGTCCCTTGTACCGTGTCTCGAAGTTCCCAATCCCCAATACTGGAATTACATTTCCCTGCACATCTCTTACGTTCGCCCCCATCTCCTTGAGTTTGGGTCGCTCCTTGGGGGGAATCCGCAAAAATTCCTTATGGGAAATGAGGGAGTATACAGACCCTGAGTCTATCTCCATCTTAACAGGGACCCCTTGCAACAGTACCTCAGCATAAAAACGTGGTTGCCCTAGAGGCACGCTGTGGACGGCCACGTCGTCTTCCGCGTGCACTCGCAGGCACACGTGGTTCCCCTCTGGGTCGTCGCCGCCATCGCCGACTCTGCCGACGCCATCCCGGCTGCTCGTGGAGCGCTTACTCTCTTCCCGGCGTTGCTTGCAGACCCTGGCGATGTGGCCCTTCCACCCACAGTTGTGGCACTCAGCTTTCCGGAATGGACACTTGCTCCTCTTGTGGGACGCTCCGCACCCATCGCAGCACCGCCCCCCCTTCCCTTTCTTCTCGCTCAGCCCTTTCCTGACCTTCCGGACCCCCTCATCTTCGCTGGAGCCTGGGGTGGCAGAAGCCTCTGAGGATGTGGGCGAGCGTGGGGCAGGGGTCGCCCTCCAGGCCGCCTGGACGGAAGCCTCTGAGGATGTGGGCGAGCGTGGGGCAGGGGTCGCCCTCCAGGCCGCCTGGACGGCGGATACAGCTGCCCCGACTGGTGGGGGCTTTGCCTTGAGCAGCTTGTACCCGGCCCACGTGGATTCAGCTGCTAGAGCCTCTTGTAGTACCTCTTTAAAAGTGAGGTCGTGGCCTCGGTTCATGAGCTTCCTCTGGGTCTCCCCATCTCTCATCCCGCAGAGCATCCTGTCCCTTAGGGCCACGTCTAGAATTTCCCGCCATTCGCATGGGGTTGCCAAGACGCGGAGGGCCGCTGCATACTCGGATTCTGACTCACCCGGCTTTTGGTCCCTCCTCAGGAAGGTTGCCCTGGCGGAGAAGGACACCTTGGGCTTGAAATGGCTCTGCAGAACCGCCAGTATTTCCGTCACCGAAACCTGGTCCACCTCTCGTGGTGCCACCAGATCCATCAGCGCTTGCACGGCGTGGAAACCGAGCATCGTGATGAGAAGACCCTTCTTCTTCCCAGCGTCGGTGATGCCCGCATACGCCACCGTACTCTTAAAATGCATTTCAAACCAGTCCCATCGCTCGGGATGGGTCATGTTGAAAACTGGCTTCTGTGCTATTGTCTTGTCCCCGTGGGAATCCATATCCCACCTTCGTCGCCAATTTAGTGTTTGGGAATCAAGACAATGGAAACGGCTGTAAGCTAGCCTAACACATCTTTATTGCATGGAGTACAGCACGAACATGTGGTAATGGCGGACAAACAGCTCTTTTTATACGGTGGCTATCTACTTGAATCTGGCTCTTCGACAGGCATTGGCTGCTGTCCAAGTGACGCCATCCTTGGTCACGCCTTTCTTGTCCAGGTGAGGTGAGCGCGGGAATCTTTCCCGCGCAGCTGAAGGCATTTGAGTAATGTGAACCCTGTGAGCTGGGCGCTCGCTATTGCCCCCGGTGGCCACTAGCTCGCGTCCTCATACAGAAGGTTACAGTGTTACCTGTACCCATTCGTGTGGTTACAATTACATTCAACACACTACATTCAATACACAACACTACCCAAAAGTAAAACAGAAATGGGAGGTAAAACCTGCTGCAAACCCAGATGTCAGCTTTCCCCCACATTCTCTCTGGAAACAGCATTACTGGACCCAGCGGCACCACACAAAGCATTAAAGGCAGTTTTACTTGTTCTTCTGCCAATGTGATTCATGCCATCCCTTGCCAAAATGCCCTTCTGTGTTCTATATAGGACAAACAGGACAATCTTTATGCAAAAGAGTTAATGGTCATAAATCAGATATCTGAAATACCAACACAGAGAAACCTGTTTCTAACCATTTCAATTTACCTGGACACTCTATCCAAAACCTGAAATTTGCAATTTTGGAACAGAGAAATTACAAGACTAGTATCCAGAAAGAGATAGCAGAAATAAAATACATCCATCTTTTGGACACCCATCACAAAAGTTTGAATATTAGCCAAGGGTATCTGGGACATTATCATATTTGGTACACAGATTGTTATATGCTGCTATATATTTTGTATATTATGTTTGGTATATTATACCACCTTCACAAACTTTCTTCTAAAATTCTCTTCCACAACATAGGCTGTCTCACAGAACAAAGGATGTGCTCACACAGTAGCACAAAGGTTAAACTTATTAGCAAATGTTCAATGCCAGGTTTTTGTTTTGTATCTTTCCACCATTTGCAATTGAAAATGGGACATTTAGAGCTAATCTGAGTAACAGCTAGAGATCATGTGCTACTGCCAGTTGTAAAGAGCCATATTGATTTGTAGATATATTTGTCATACTGACTAATCACTCTGTGTCTCTGTATCTGATGTATATAAATTGATTCCATGAAGTCTCACGGGGCGTGGCTAAGATGCTAATGGGTTAAGACACTTTCTCATGAGCTCGCGCTTTTTAATGAGAAAACCAATGAGAAAATAATCAAAGAGACATACAAAACTTCAAAGATTTGCATGAGTAAAGCATAAAGACTTGGCATTTGAAAACTTGACTCCGAGATTGGAGTTCGGGAGTGATTTTGGCTGGGGAGGCAGGTGACAAAAGCCACGGCTTTACCAGCTGAATTGCGGCGAACAGGACCACAAGGAGCATGGAAAGAGAAAGCGTGAGTCAGCCAAAAAACAAATTTTTGAATTTAAAGTTGCAATTGAGTGGTGGACGGGGTGGGAAGGAGAGCAGATCATAAGGAAAGGCAAGTGTGTGAAGGAACGAGGACGAGAAAGAAGGAAAGAGAGTGGGAAAGGAGGGATAATGGAGGCAGTGGAGAAAGAAATTGAAAGTTAAAAGTTGGAAGGGAAACAATGGTCGAGGTCTTGGAGTGCTGTGGAGAGATTGGAAGGAAAAGAGAGAGAGAGAAGGAAAAGGAGAAGAAGGAGAAGAGAGAGAAGTGGATAAGTGGTGCAAAAATTGGGAGTTGTAAGAATAAGAACGGAGAACAGATTTTGGTGGACGGAGTGTTTGGAGAAGGGAGGAGGGGCACCCCTTGAAGCCGCAACAGAGGCTGGCGATTAATGGTGCAGATACAATTTTTCCTTGTGGATTAAAACAGCGAAATATCGAGCAATATAAAGCTTATTGGTCTATGGGTCTTCTTCCCCTCATTTTTTTCCTGGAACTATTGAGCAATACCTTTTGGACCCCTCGGTTGTCATTTTGGATTACAATTGCATTTTTTCTCTCTTCTTTGGAGTGATTGCTTCTCCCTCCCTCCCCTATTTCTTTCTCTTCTCTGCAAGATCTGGGATACATAGTTTCTGGAATGCTTAACAGTGCTGGGGTTTTGGTCTTCTGAAACATAGTTACAATTTGGATTATATAAATAGTTGCCAACCTTTGGAGAAGCAAGAGGAGAAACCTTCAATTAAGCTTTGGGTCTTGGAAATCACGTGGTTATTTTACTATTTGGAATACAACAAAGCAGCTGATTTGTGTGTTTGGTTTGCAAGGAATGCAGCTTAGTTTTGGAGCTGTATTTGGAATATAAAAACTTCAATCAAGATCCTTGGGGGGTTTTTTTTTGGGGGGGGATTACAATTTTTTTTTGGTAGGATAATAACAAAGAATTTGTTGTTTTTTGGCATGAACATAAAGTGAAGGGAGTAAACTAGGAGCTGTGTTTGTCATTTATTCAACAGACCCTGGAACTTGATCAAGATTTTGGAACTGGTGGAAATCAAGTTTTGGCTGCATTGAAAGAGTTACTTGACGTCACAATGGATAAAATTGGGAGGGGGAAGGGAAGGAGGAGGAGGTGGTAAGACCTAAGAAGAAGGACAAAGCTGCAACTGAGGATACATCCCCTCCATCATCATCACCAGATCCTGTAGTAGTGGACCAAAAACAATTAATGGTTGAGATGGGTAAATTGTTTAAGAAATTTGAGTGGATGGAGGAGATGAATGTTAAAGATTTTCAAGAAATGAAAGAATTAAGAGGGAAAGATAAAAATGATATCATGGGAAAACAAGATAAAATGCAAACAATGTTTCAAGATTTTTCTCACAAAGTGGATTTTACATTTCAAAAGTTGGAAACAAATGTTAATTTGTTGCAAAGGGATATGAGATTGATGCAGGCTGATATGAAAGGGTTGCATGAGGAAGACAAAAAAATTAAAATAAAGGTGGAAGTGCAAGAGAAAAGGATAGATATGGTGGAAGAGATGATGAGAAAGCAGAATATTGTGATATGTAATCTGATGGAGAGAATGCCAGACCAGCTGAAGGATAGAATAATTGATTGGCTGAACAATTTGAAATTGGGAAAAGATTTTGCTAATGAGGACATTGCAAGTGTCTACAGATTGGGATTGAGAAGAGGTAGAAGTGCTCAAATAAATGTTTTGGTTAAATTTGTAAATTGGGGGGATGAACTGAAAGTGATGGCATTTTTAAAGCAAGCTGGGTCTGGCACTTTGAAAATTGATGGGAATGATGTGGAGGTGTACAATGATATTGCAGTGAATGAACATGTTTGGCACTAGAAAATGAAACCAGTAACTAAGCTTTTGATGTCACATGGGATAAAATACAATTGGATATTCCCACAGCAGCTAAGCATTTTTATGACAGAAAAATGCATATAATTGATGTTGAAACTGATGCACTGAGTTATTTGAGTTCAATCGAATTAGTTGAAGTGTCTTCAAGAGAGTGGCTTGCATTAAGCAAAGACTTATTAGAATCTGGAGGCATAAGAAGAGAATTTGGAGGTTCAGAACAGGAGGGTGCAGCTGGAGGGAAGGAAGAGGGGTCTAAAACTGAGAATGGGGCAAGGGAAGGGTGAAGTGTCTGAAAGAAAGAATATATGATAGAGGAAATAGGTTAAAGAGTTGTTTTGTTTCGTTTCTTTTCATTGGTATAAAATGGAAATAATAATGTAAAAAAGCGCCGAGGCTTTCTGAGTTCAGTAGATTCATCTTCCACATTCCACCCCACTCTTTGGTTGGCAAAGGCGGCTTGTTTTTTTTTTCTGGAAGAAAGAGGGTGTGCAGGATAGAGTTGAATGTTTATTGTAATAGGTTTAGTTTTAGTTATGGGAAGGAAGAGTGCACACCCATTGCAGAAATCGGAGATGAGAGAGGATTGTTGTTGTTTAAGCTATGAAGAACATTAAGGATTTAACATGGAATGTGAAAGGTACAGGTTCCCAAGTTAAGAGAAGAAGAATTGAATCAGTTCTAAGGAAAGATAGGCTGGATGTAGTCTTTCTGCAAGAGACCCATCAAAAATCTCGAGATACGAACAATATTTTCTTAAGAGGGATGCAATATTATGAAAAATCATTTGGCACCTCAAAAACTAGATAGATAGATAAATCTTTATTGTTATTGTCCTGCACAGAACAACGAGATGGGGGGGGGACCCTTAACAACCCAACAAAACACAAACAAAACACAACTATACAAAATTATCAACACACTCCCACCCCATATATACAAATTTAACCCCTAAAAGCTCTAAAACTCTAAAAACTCTAAAACTCTAAAAACTCTAAAACCCTAAAAACTCTAAAAACTATATACAGAAGCTCCCTCATAGACTGCATTGCACTGCATTCAAAGCCAGAACCGCTTTTGGGTAGAAACTATTTCTCAAGTGGCTGGTCCTGGTCTTTATGACCCTATACCTTCTTCTAGAAGGCAGAAGCTGAAAGAGATCATTCCCGGGGTGCGTACTATCTTGTGCAATCTCTACAGCTTTCTTATAACACCTGGTGGCATAGATTTGATCTATAGTGGGAAGAGTATGCCTGATTATCCGCTCCGCAGTCTTTATGATCCTGGACAGCATTGTTCTTTCCCTAGCTGTACAACTCCCAAACCATACACACAGATCATAGGTTAACACACTCTCTAGGGTACAGTGGTAGAATGCCAACAGCAGGTCCTTTGAAAGATTGTTCTTCCTGAGGATTCTGAAGAAGTATAACCTCTGCTGTGCTCTCTTCATCAGAGCTTTGGTGTTTGCTCCCCATGTTAGATCATCCCTCAGCTCCATTCCCAGAAATCGAAACACCGAGACCTGTTCCACACAATTCCCTTCAATAATAAGTGGCTGGATGTTCAATTTGCATTTTCTAAAGTCCACAATGATCTCTTTTGTCTTTTTTACATTGAGGAATAAATTGTTTTCCCTACACCACTCCGTCAGCATCTCAACCTCCTTCCTGTAAGCCGACTCCCCCTCCCCAGCAATAATCAGACCCACCACCATTGTGTCGTCTACAAACTTGATGATCTTATTGCTGGGGTAAGGGGAACACAACCATATGTGTAAAGCGTGTACAGAAGCAGGCTCAGGACACACCCCTGCGGCATCCCCGTACTTATACTGAGATCTGCAGAGACATGAGAGCCCATCCTGACCCGTTGGGAACGATCTGATAGAAAATCTAGTATCCACCTGCATAAGCATGGCGGAAACCCCAGATCTAATAATTTGGGCACCAGTCTATGCGGAAGAATTGTGTTAAAAGCAGAACTAAAATCTACAAATAACAGTCTCACATAAGTCCCTTGTTTCTCCAAAAGGGTCAGAACAGAATGTAGGGCCGTAGCCACAGCATCCTCTGTGGATCTCTTTCTCTTATATGCAAATTGACAACGGTCAAGTCCAACTGGTAAACAAGCCATAATACGGTTCCGCACCAACTTTTCAAAGCATTTCATTATGACAGGTGTAAGTGCCACAGGGAGGAGGTCATTCAGACTATCTATGTTAGGCTTTTTAGGCAGAGGTATAATAGTAGAGGATTTCAGACAAGTTGGGACAGTGGCTTGGGCCAAAGACTGATTAAAAATCTTCATAAAAGTTTCTGCTAGCTGTTCTGAGCAGTCTCTCAGTGCCCTACCAGTCACTCCATCAGGACCCATAGACTTGTTCGCATTTATCCCTTTTAATATTCGCCTCACTTCTCCCTCTTCCACCTGGCAACATTCCCTAAGGGGAGTAATGACGATGACTCTGGCAACACTGCTGGATCCACTGCTGGTGTCACCTCAAATCGGGCGAAGAAGGTATTCAGCTCCTCCACCAGAGAAGCACTGCTCTCTACAGGCGATGAATTACTGGGTTTGTAGTCAGTAAGGTGCTGGATCCCCTGCCACACTTGCCTGGTGTCATGACTACTTTGGTGATCTTCAATTTTCCCTCTATACACAGCTTTTGCCTTCTTTATACCCCTCTTCAGGTTTGCCCTTTCTATACTATACAATACCCGGTCTCCAGTTCTAAAAGCAAAGTTTCTGGCCTTCAACAGTCTCTGAACTTCACTTGTCATCCAGGGCTTCCTGTTTGGATACATGTTTACATGTAGAGGGGTAGCAATTTTGATTACGACCAGGTTGGGTTTTGAAATGACAAGTAGTATTTCTGATCCAGAGGGAAGATATTTGATTGTAAAAGGGAAGACTGATGATGAGGAAGTGACCTTTGTGAATATATATGCCCAATATGATCAGCAAGTGTTTTTTTTTTAGAGAAAATGTGTAAAATATTGGAAAAAGAAAAAACGATGAAGATGATAGTGGCTGGGGATTTCAACTTAATAAGGTCAAATTTAGATTGTACAAATATATTAAGATGTGGAAAAGGGGTTTAAAAACAAATTTTGGACAAATGGTTGGAAACTCTAGGACTGAAGGATACATGGAGAGAGTTCAAGGGGTCAGAAAGGGCATATACCTATTTTTCACATGTACACAATTCATATTCCAGAATTTGCCCTTTGCCCCCCCTTGGCTTAGGGGACTATGTTAATGTTGAGGCCCTTCTGGCCCGCGTTGCGGCCCTCGAGGCATCCCTCGCGAGGGTCAACCACCCGGGGGTGCCTTTTGGGGCGCAGGTTGATGCTTCGTCTGCCGGGCAGCGGCAGGCGGCGGGACGGGTCGAGCTGCCCGAGGCGCGTGGGCCGGCGTCGGCCACTGCCTCACAGCTCCCCAATCAACAGGCTGGTGCTGAGCAGGCCCCATCGACGAGCTCAATCGCGATCGTGAGCTCCGACGCCCCCAGTGGGCCGGAACCCCCGGTGGGGGCGGCACACGGGGGTGCAGCATGTGAGTATGCGGTTCAATCTAGTGCACCCACACACCTAACTACTTTGGGGGGAGCATTTCAGTGGCCATGGCCTCGCACGGGTGGCGCGACGGTTCAGTCGCCCACGTCCCACCCGGTGACTTCACCTCCCACCCAGGGCCCTGTTTGGGGGGGTGCCTCCTACTCAGTCGGGAACGTGTTAGGGGTGACCGGGTTGGTCCAGGCTCCTTTTACAATGCCCGCAGTTCCCACCGTGCCGGTGTCGGCATTGCCGACAGCGGGGTATTCCTTGCCCCTTGGGGATCATCTGGCCCAGGCTACCAAAGAAAAGATCTGGCGTGGGGAGTATGTGGACATCTTCTCCCTTCTTAACAGAGAGCCCACCAAGGAGGAGAGGGAGGGGCAGGATGAGAAGGATAAGGAACAGGCACGTCGTCGTAAGCCGCCACGCACGTGGGCCAACTGGTTGCCAGCGTACCTCATATACATGGCGGTTTACCTCAGGGCCAGGCCGGATCTGGCAATCCCGATGGTCCAGTATTTGGACAACATCTACCGGGCGATGGTTGACTTCCCGGGCCCGTCGTGGTTGGCTTACGACGAGGAATTCCGTATGCGAATTCCCCTGCACCCAGAGATGAGGTGGGATGAGCCCTGCCAGAAGGTGTGGCTTCTGTACATGACTCCCACGCGCCCTGCGCCTGGGGAAAGATACCATGGTGGACACGCGGTCCAGCGAGCGGCCCCAGCACAGACACCCCGCCAGGTGGCGGGGCAGGGGGTTCCAGCCCGCCTGCTGTGCTGGACTTTCTCGTCCAATGGTTCCTGCAATAGGAAGAATTGCCGGTACAGGCATGAGTGTCACTCTTGTGCTGGCCCCCATGCTGCCTCCGCCTGCCCCAGGCCTGGAGGGATGCGGGGCAGAGGTAGGGGTGGACAAGGGGCTGGCAAGACTGCCGCAGAGGGAGCTGGTCCACCGAAAGGCCCCCTCCCCAATTAATGTGGACATGTTGGAGCGTTGGCTCGCATTGTACCCGAGGAAGGCAGATGCGGTTTACCTGCTTCAGGGTTTTCGACTGGGGTTTCGTATTCCTTTCACGGGTAATAGGTCCCCCCAAGACGCCCCCAACCTTTTGTCCCTTAGGGGAAGGGAGGAGGTGGCTGCTGCCAGCATTACTAAGGAGGTTGATGCGGGCAGGGTCGCTGGCCCTTTCCCTGCACCCCCGTTTCCCAACCTTAAAGTGTCCCCCTTGGGCTTAGTGCCCAAGAAGTCACCGGGTGAGTTCCGCCTGATTCACCACTTGTCCTACCCAGCCGGCCGATCGGTCAATGATGCTATCCCTGATGACCTTTGCTCGGTCAGGTATACATCTTTTGACCAAGCGCTGCGCATGGTGCGCTCATGTGGCCCGGGTGCGCTGTTAGCTAAGTGCGACATTAAGTCTGCCTTTCGTCTCCTGCCGGTCCACCCGGGTGACTTTGAGTTGCTGGGTTTCAAGTTCCGGGGTGAATATTATTTCGATAAGGCCATGCCTTTTGGCTGTTCCATATCATGCTCGGCCTTCGAGCGTTTCAGCACCTTCCTACAGTGGGCTTTTGTCCGCAGGTCAGGGTCTCGGTCTGTAGCCCATTACCTCGATGATTTTTTATTTGGGGGTGAACGGGGCTGGGACACGTGCACACGTCTCCTCAACACATTTCAGACGCTAATGGAGGAACTTGGTGTCCCTTTAGCGCCCGAAAAGACCGAGGGCCCATCTACTCAGCTAGTCTTCCTGGGGGTGGAGATTGACACGGTAGCGCAAGCTTCTAGGTTACCGGGGGATAAGGTGTCAAGGATAGTGGCCCTCATCTCGGACTTGCTTGCTAAACACAAGGCATCACTGCGGGAACGGCAGGTGCTACATGGTCACCTCAATTTCGCTTGCAGGGTGGTCGCACCGGGCAGGGCATTTGCTCGGCGCTTGTGCGACGCCATGACAGGCTTATCCAGGCCCCACCATAGGGTGAGACTGACCCGGGGTATCAGGGCAGATATGCTTATCTGGCTCCAGTTCCTGAGGGAGTTCAATGGGGTGTCATTTTGGAGGTCTGACCTTCTGGCTTCACCTCGTTTCCAGATACAGTCCAATGCCTCTGGATCCCTGGGTTATGGGATGTACTTCAATGGGAAGTGGGCCTATGGTGGGTGGCCGCTAGCCTGGTCGGGCACGGGTCACCTGCGTGATCTTACGTATCTGGAATTTTTCCCCATCCTGGGGGCTTTGATGCTATGGGGTGCGGAGTGGGCCAACTCGGTTGTTCATTTCTGGTGTGACTATGCGGCCGTTGTCCACATTGTCAACTCACAGACTTCTAAATCACCCAGGTCATGGACCTGGTGCGCCAGTTTGTATTGCGCAGCCTGTGCCTCAATGTGCTGTTCAGGGCCAGGCATGTCCCGGGTGTCAATAATGATATCGCTGACGCTTTGTCCCACCTGCAGATCTCCCGGTTCTGTGCCTTGGCCCCGGATGCGGAGGAATTTCCCTCGCCACTCCCGGACGAGATATGGACCCTTGGCAAGGAGAGGTGAACCGGGCGATCGGCATGTCACTAGCGCCACGCACGCGTAAGGCGTATAACCACGCATTCAATTCTTTCCGAGCATTCTGCGCCCAATTTCGGCTGCCTGACACCTGGCCGATCCCGGTGGCCCACATCCTTCGATTCATGGTTCACCTACATTCCCAGGGCCTCGCACCTCGCACCATAGCATCCAGGCTGTCAGCGCTGGCTTTTATGGCCAAAGTAGGCGGTCATGCGGACAGCACCGCTGACTTCCGTGTGAGACACGTTTTGGAGGGGTGGGTGCGGGAGCGTGGGCGTAGCCTGGATGACCGCCACCCAATTTCCCCAGGGGTTCTTATCCAACTGGCACGGGGCTGGCATGACCTATGTTTTGACAGGTATGAGGCAGCCCTGTTTCATGCGGCTACAACGGTGGCCTTTTTTGGAGCGCTCCGCATCAGCGAGCTTGTGATGCTGTCTAAGGCGGATGCAAGTCGTAGGGCACTGGAACTCGAAGATGTCTATGTTGGCATTGATTGGGCTCAGTTGAGGATACGCTCCTCTAAAACGGATCAGCACGGCGTTGGCAGTGGAGTAAGACTGCTACGGTGTTCTTTGGCAGACATCTGTCCGGTTGGTGCCCTACGAGAGTTCCTTGCACTGCGTGGCACGCACCATGGCCCGTTTTTCTGTCACCAAGATGGGTCTCCCCTTACTAAATTTCAATTTTGGAAGGTGACCGGCAAAGCGCTCGCCAGTGTTGGCCTCCCAGGGGCCCGTTACGGCACCCATTCATTCAGGATAGGGGCGGCTTCCACTGCGGCTGCTTTTGGGTACTCCGGGGCTGAAATACGCCGCATGGGGAGGTGGGGATCGCAGTGTTTTCAGTTTTATGTCCGCCCTCTTTCACCGTGAGTACCAGTTGAGTCACCGCACATTTTCTCTTCCACTTGTTTTTTTCCTTGACAGACCCTGGGTGTCGTATTACACCGGTGACAGTATGGCTGGTGGGCCATAGCTACATGCACAGGGCAGCGCGTTACGCTGCGGCGACAGAGTGGGGACCCCGACTGGGACTGGGTGCATACGCAAGTCTCAGGTGGTATGGTAAGCCCGGATGTTATGGTGGGAACTGTTGCCATTCCTTTTCTCGGGCCGGAATGCTGACCCGCCTGACATTCTGATCATACACCTTGGGGGCAATGATTTAGGTCGGGTCACCGGCCTATCGCTGAAGCACGCGATTTGCGGCGACCTCGCCTACCTACATTACGTGTGGCCCGCCACAACCCTCGTTTGGTCAGACATAGTGCCGTGGCACACTTATAGGGGAAGGTTCGACCTCCAGGCCCTTGACCGTGCTAGACGCATGGTAAACAGGGCTGTTGCCCGGTTCCTTGTCGACAGGGGTTGGGGGCGGGTCAGTCGTCACCCCGCCATTAGTCTGCAAAATTATGAACTTTATGCAGGGGATGGGGTCCATCTGTCGCGAGGAGGTATGGACCTCCTGTTGGGCGATTGGCGAGCAGGCCTGTTGACCGAGCTGACGGTCTGGGGGGGGGCGTCGAGCCTTTATTGAAGCCTCTCCGTGTGGCGGGTAGCACTGGTAAGGTAAACATTTATGACCCACAGGTATCCGGCAGGTTCGCAATTGACTGGACAACACTAGACAGGCATAAGTTGGTTAAACGTTGTCCGGTCAACGACGAACCAGGCGACGGGGTGATGGCTACAGCTAGACAGCATGCATCACCCCGTGATTTTATGGATACGCGTCAGAGGGTGGGGTCATTAGTTAGATATTGACTACGGTCAACAATTTGTTTGTTGTCAACAAACAAATTGATACAAATAGATACATTGTAACAATTGCCGTCGGCAATTTTGGGTGGTACCTTACCAGTGTTACTTCGGCCTGCTTGCCTTAAGAATTATAATTGGTCAATTACCAATAGAAATCTATAATTCGGACTAGGGCATGAATCAATAAATGTGGCCCAATGCCGTTATCCACTTTCATCAGTGTCTGAGTCCTTTATTGGGGGGTGCGCCTGCAATGCAAGCGCGGCACCAAAATGGCCGCCGCGCTCTTTGCGGGGGCCCCCCACCGGACGAAGGCATCCAGGTAGTTAGGGGCGTGGCCAGCACCCTTATAAAAGGGGTGGCCACGAGGCAGCCGAGCTGCCATTTTGCAAAGCGACGGAGCGGAGAAGTTTTTCCCCTCCACCCCCTCCCTAGTTAACAGTGTGATATTTTGGTCGCTTCGGGGCCGGGTGGGAATTTTTGGCTGGGACTCACAATTGGCTCTCGGGTCCTGGTTTTTTTGCCCATCCCACACTGTTGCTATGGTTTGATATAGGGGTTTCTGTTGCTGCTGTTGACTTTGGTCACATGGGCGGGTAGCACTGGTAAGGTAAACATTTATGACCCACAGGTATCCGGCAGGTTCGCAATTGACTGGACAACACTAGACAGGCATAAGTTGGTTAAACGTTGTCCGGTCAATGATGAACCAGGCGACGGGGTGATGGCTACAGCTAGACAGCATGCATCACCCCGTGATTTTACGGATACGCGTCAGAGGGTGGGGTCATTAGTTAGATATTGACTACGGTCAACAATTTGTTTGTTGTCAACAAACAAATTGATACAAATAGATACATTGTAACAATTGCCGTCGGCAATTTTGGGTGGTACCTTACCAGTGTTACTTCGGCCTGCTTGCCTTAAGAATTATAATTGGTCAATTACCAATAGAAATCTATAATTCGGACTAGGGCATGAATCAATAAATGTGGCCCAATGCCGTTATCCACTTTCATCAGTGTCTGAGTCCTTTATTGGGGGGTGCGCCTGCAATGCAAGTGCGGCACCAAAATGGCTGCCGCGCTCTTTGCGGCCCCCCCCCCGAACGAAGGCATCCAGGTAGTTAGGGGCGTGGCCAGCACCCTTATAAAAGGGGTGGCCACGAGGCAGCCGAGCTGCCATTTTGCGAAGCGACGGAGCGGAGAAGTTTTTCCCCTCCACCCCCTCCCTAGTTAACAGTGTGATATTTTGGTCGCTTCGGGGCCGGGTGGGAATTTTTGGCTGGGACTCACAATTGGCTCTCAGGTCCTGGTTTTTTTGCCCATCCCACACTGTTGCTATGGTTTGATATAGGGGTTTCTGTTGCTGCTGTTGACTTTGGTCACATGGGCGGGTAGCACTGGTAAGGTAAACATTTATGACCCACAGGTATCCGGCAGGTTCGCAATTGACTGGACAACATTAGACAGGCATAAGTTGGTTAAACGTTGTCCGGTCAATGATGAACCAGGCGACGGGGTGATGGCTACAGCTAGACAGCATGCATCACCCCGTGATTTTACGGATACGCGTCAGAGGGTGGGGTCATTAGTTAGATATTGACTACGGTCAACAATTTGTTTGTTGTCAACAAACAAATTGATACAAATAGATACATTGTAACAATTGCCGTTGGCAATTTTGGGTGGTACCTTACCAGTGTTACTTCGGCCTGCTTGCCTTAAGAATTATAATTGGTCAATTACCAATAGAAATCTATAATTCGGACTAGGGCATGAATCAATAAATGTGGCCCAATGCCATTATCCACTTTCATCAGTGTCTGAGTCCTTTATTGGGGGGTGCGCCTGCAATGAGATAAAGCAGTTGCAAGAACTACATGCAAGGACCAAGGACAAGAATTTTTTTGATAAAATGCAAAGATTGAAGACCGAACTAACAGGGAAAGATATAGAAAAAGTAAAACGAGATTTGGTATATTTAAAAAGAATATTTTGAATATAGTAACAAGAATTCAAAATTACTAGCAAGGGCTGCAAAAGAAAAGAGAGAAAAAAGGGAAATCGGAGTCTTGATTAACAAGGATGGAGTAAGATGTAATAAGGTTAGGGATAAATGTAAAATTGTGAAAGATTTTTAAGCAGGCTTTATATACAATAAAGAATATAGATTTGATGAAATTAAGAAAACAATTGGAGAAACAAATAAATAATAAGACAACACAGGAACACAAGAACAGGATGGAGGAACGAATAACTGAAAAGGAAATAAAAGAGGTTATAGCCAGTTTAAAAACAGATAATGCACCGGGAGAAGATGGGTTACCAGTGGAGTTTTATAAGGAGTTTAAAGATGTAGTGGTGCCAAAATTAGTTAAATTATATAATTATATAATAGAAGGGGGGCAAATTCCAACTTCATGGTATAGGACCACAATCGTACTATTGCCAAAGCCTGGAAAGGATCCGGAAAAAGTTGAATCATATAGACCAATCTCATTGATAAATCAAGATGCAAAGATCTTCACAGCGATATTGGCCAAAAGACTGAATAACTTTATGGGCAATTATATAAATGAGGACCAGGTGGGGTTTTTGAAAGCTAGGCATATGTCAGATTTGACAAGAAGAGTTGTAAATTTAATTGACATGGTAGGACAAACAAAAGAAAAAGTAGGATTATTATCTTTAGATATTTTTAAGGAATTTGATTCTTTGCAATGGGTAACAATTAAAGAGATAATTAAATGCTATGGATTTGGAGATAAATTTAGGAAGACAATTGGTCAATTATATCAACAAGGTACAGCAGTTGTAAGAGTAAATGATGAGGATACAGAAGAAATAAATTTAGAAGCAGGTACAAGGCAGTGCTGTCCCTTATCTCCAATTCTATTTATCATGGCAATGGAGATGTTGGTGAAAGCTGTAAGGGAAGATAAGGAAATAGAAGGCGTTTTGGGTATTAAGATTAGTTTATATGCTGATGACACTTTGATAATAGTTAAACATCCTGGGAAGGCATTGGATAGAATACAAGTGCAGTTGAAGGATTTTGAGGACATAACAGGTTTGAGAATAAACTGGGATAAATCAGAAATGATACTGTGTAATATGGGTAAGGAAGAACAGCAAAGGATAAAGGGAAAGAGTAATCTACAAATTAAGGATAATTTAAAATACTTGGGGATAAATATTTCAAATAAATTTGAAGACCTTAAGAAATTGAATTCTGTAAAATTGAGAAAAGAAATTAAGGAAAGAATACAACAGCTACAAAAATTGAAGTTATCTTGGTTTGGAAGAATTGCAATTTGTAAAATGATGTTATTACCAAGAATTAATTTTTTATTCGATGCCCTTTCAATTCAATTGAAGGATAAAGAAATTAAGGAGTTTCAAAAAATGATTAATAATTTTTGTAGTGGGAGGGAGGAAAGGCCCCGAGTGGCGAAAAAGTTTTGGTATTTATCTCAGAAGGAAGGGGGATTAGGGATGCCAAATTTGATGATATATTACCGAGCCTTTCAAATAATGAATGTTGTGAAGATCTTAGCTAGAGAAAATGTAATTTGGGAAGAAATTGAAATGAAAGATTTTGCTCATATAGGAAAAATGGTCTTTTTAAGAGGCTGTATGGGGAAAGTACCTAATAAAAATAGAATGGTGAAGGCAACACTGGGAACATGGAAAAAAGTAAAGAGGGAATTAGTACCTGGCATTTCCCCTATTACAGAGTTAGAGGATATAGTAGATTTTCCAATAATAATTTAAAAAAGGGTTAAAGAAGTACTTGAGAAGAATGGGGTCTTTTTGCTGAGGGACTGGATAAGGTAAAGGTAAAGGTTTTCCTTGCTCAAAAGTCAGTCATATCCGACTCTAGGGTGCAGTGCTCATCTCTGTTTCAAAGCCGAAGAGCCAGCGTTGTCTGCTTCTGCAGACGTTTCTGTGGTCATGTGGCAGGCATGACTAGACACCGGAGCGCACGGAATGCTGTTACCTTTCCACCGAAGTGGTCCCTATTTTCTACTTGCAATTTCTTGCTTTTGAACTGCTAGGTTGGCAGGAGCTGGGACAAAGACGGGAGCTCATTCCGTCCTGCAGTACTCGGGAATCGAACTGCTGACCTTCCACCTGCCAGTCAGCATATTAGCCAATTGAGCCACTGCAGTCCCGGGGGACTGGATACGGGCCTGTAAATATAGTGAGAAGAAAATAGATCTGTATGGGCAATTGAAACTGAATTGGCTTCAGAATTCAGATAGGGATGGTTAATAAATGGAATAGCAAATATATGAATGAAGTTGGATTAGAAAGAGACAGGACTGAGTTTGAAGAACTGATTCTAAAAATAAGAAAGGGACAAGGTGGTATAAAGGGGTTGGTAAGTAAAATATGTAATCCACAAGTGGATTTGAGAGTAAGTTGGGAACAAGATTTAAGAATAAAGATTGGAGACCAGAATTGGAAAAACAAATGGGAAAAAAAGAATTATGAGAACCATGTCTGTCAGAGTTAAGGAACACAATTATAAAATGTTATGAAAATGGTATTTGACTCCAGTGAGGTTGCACCAAATAGACAATAAGAAAGATAAAATGTGTTGGCGATGTATGGAGGTATTGGGAACATATGAACATATGTGGTGGAGTTGCAATGTGATAAAGGACTTTTGGAAGAAAATTGAGTGAAATTAGGGTGTGGCTAGGATGATACCAGAGTAGCACGTAGTTCGATCAGCTCGCGCTTGAATGTGGAAATAAATGAGATTTTACGCTTAAATCTGGGATTTTAATCTTTGGAGATAAGACCACGGAGCCTTGGAAGTACTTGCTACAATTGTTTTAAAGTGGAAGGGCCATCGGAGTCGGAGTTCAGTGGACAGGGGGGTGAGTGAGGTGCGGAACAGGCCGTGCTAATCGAGCCACTCAGGGCTGGACGAGACCTGGTGTTTGTTGTTTTTTTGGGCTCCTGTGGGAAAAGTGGGTTAAATAACTGGCACTGGTGGAGGACGAGACCCGAGGATTGAGTTCGGAAACTGGAAGAAGGTAAAGAGGGGAGGCGGAGGAGGTGTGTGTGAAAGAGAAGGACGGGAAAGACGAGTGGTGTAATGGCGATGAGAGGAGAAGGAATCAAAACTTAAAGAGGGAAAGAAAGGAATGTAATGGCGCAACAATGTTTAAAGTTGTAGCTGAGAAAGTGAAAGCATGAGAAAATGAGGAAGAGAAGCCAGGTGGCCGAGAGGAATGGATTAAGAAATAAGAAGAATTGAAAATTGTAGTTTGGAGTTTGTTTCTGGCTGGATTGGCTGAGGAGGTATGAAGAGGGTTCTCGCTTGAAAGCCGTTGCCGCTGCTGTGGTTTGGATCTTACAAAGATTTTTACTTATTTTTTACTTTTATTTCTGCTTTTGCTTCTTCCACTCTGGGATAGTTAATGTGGGTCCCTCTTTATTTTTGGACTGTGACTATTTCCTCACAGTGGTGGAATATTGATGGAATATAAGTGTTGGCAGTTTCCTCATTTTGTTTTTCAGCTTGCTTTGCTGTGCCATCTTTTTCTTTTTTTTTCCTGGACCTTCACCTCTTTGGAACATTTACAATTGGGGAATTGTTTTTCTCATTTTTATCTACACATTTGGATTATAAAATTAAGAAGATTTGGATTATAACAAAATCAAAATACGGATATAAAATTCAATATTACTGGATTGGCTCTGGTCTGATTTTTGTATTTGGATTTTGACTGCAATTGTTAAGAATTCTGGAACATTTTCAAGGGAAGTGTGGTGGGGGATCAAAACCAATTTCTGCATTGAAGTTATTATTTGACATTACAATGGATAAGGCTGCAAGGAGCAGGGAAGAAGAGGAGGAAGTTGTGAAGCCAAAAATAAAGGGCAAAGCAAAGGATGTGGAACCCCCACCATCATCTTCATCATCACCTGATCCCGCATATGACCAGACTCAAATTATGGTGGAACTTGGCAAATTATTTCAAAAAATTGATAGGATGGATGAAGCGAGGGTGAAGGATAAAAATGAAATGTTGGATAAATTGACTGGATCGATCACTGACCTTTCTAAAAAAAATGATTTAAATATTCATAAGTTAGAGGGTAATGTTAAGTTGATGCAAAATGAAATGAAAGTGATAAAAGGGGAAATGAAAGGGATACAAGGGGAGGAGAGAGAAAATAAGATGAAAATGGAGGAGCAAGATAAAAGGATTGATGTGATGGAAGAGATGATGAGAAAGCAGAATATTTTGATCTGTCATGTGATTCAAAGATCTCCAGACCAGCTAAGAGATAGAATTGTAAATTGGTTAAATAATTTGAATATGGGGAAAGTGTTTGTTACTGAGGACATTGTAAGTGTCTACAGAGTGGGATCGAGAAGGAAAAAGTGATCACAGGAATGATTTGGCCAAATTTGCAAATTGGGGGGATAAATTGAAGGTGATGGCTTTTCTCAAACAAGCTGGTTCTGGAGCTTTGAAAATTGATGGAGTGGATGTGGAGGTATATAATGATATTCCAATCAAGGAACATGGATGGAGATTCAAAATGAAACCAGTGACAAAAACTTTGATTAAAAAGGGATAAAATATAATTGGAGATTTCCACAACAGCTAAGATTTTTTTATGATAAAAAGATGCAGGTGATTGATGAAAGAACTGATGCTTTGGAATACTTGACTTTACTTGATTTGATCAGTGCAGGTTCAAATGAATGGTTGGAGTTAAGGAAAGATTTGTTGGCTTCAGGAGGGATAAAAAGAGACTTCAGTGGAACTGATGAGGGAGGCGTAGCAGGAGGAGAACAAATGGGAGGGGAGGGAGAATTGTCATTGATAATGGTGGAGGAGGAGTCAAGCAAAGGTTAGAATGGAAAGGAGAAAAAGAAGGGAGAATTGTTAAAGGTAAAGTGCTATTTACAATAGTTTTATTTTCAAAATGTGATAGTGCGCTGGAGCTTTAAGTATGATGCTTACTAGGTTCATCCTACCCGTTCCCCCCTCCCCTCTTTGGAGGTCAAAGGTGCTTTTATTCCTCTTCTTTTTTTGAAGGAATAAGCGGGGAGGTTGCTAATGAGTGTTTTATGTTTTGTTTTTATTTTGTTAGGTTAATTGGTAGCACGCCCAATGGAGAGCTCAGGAGGGATAAAAGTGGGGGACAATTCAAATCATGAGAGCGATAAAGGTATTAACATGGAATGTGAAAGGTACAGGATCTCAGATTAAGAGGAGGAGGATAGAATCAGCTCTGAGGAGGGATAGACCGGATATAGTCTTTTTACAGGAAACTCATCAAAAATCTCATGATACAAATAAAATCTTTCTAGGTTGGATGCAGCACTATGAGAAATCCTTTGGCACATCAAAATCAAGAGGAGTAGCAATTTTGATATCAGCTAGATTGGGGCTTGAGATAATAGATAGTATTTCAGATTCGGAAGGGAGATTTTTGATAGTGAAAGGGAAAATAGATGATGAGGAAATAATATTGGTGAATATATATGCCCCCAATGATCATCAAGGGGAATTTTTAGAAAAAATATGTACAATTTTGGTAAAAGAAAAGTCAACGAAGATGATTGTGGCTGGAGATTTTAATTTAGTAAAATCAAATTTGGATTGTACAAATTTAGCAAGAAGTGGAAAAGGGATTAAAAGCTGAATGTTGGATAATTGGATGGCTGCTTTAGGCTTGAAAGATGCTTGGAGAGAACATAAAGGTACTGAAAGGGTATACTCATATTTTTCACAAGTTTACAACTCTTTTTCCAGATTAGATTATATATTTGTAACTGAAAACTTGATTAAAGGCTTGGAGGATATGGAAGTGGGAATATTCAAGGAATCAGACCATGCTAAGGTGATATTGGATTTAAAATTTCAGAATGAGATTAGACCAAGGAGAATTTGGAAATATGATGCTAACTTATTTAGAGATCAAAAGTGTAAAGAACAAATTACTAAGAACTGGAGTGAAAGTTGGCAATGGAATGATAATGGGGAGATAGAATACAATGTGGTCTGGGATACCATGAAGTCGATTTTTAGAGGGGAGTGTATAAAGATGGCAAATAATAGATATAAAAATTATAAGTTGGTACAGGATAAGCTTGAAAAAGAGATAAAGTTGTTACAGGAGGAACATTCAAAAACAAAGAATAAAAAGGTCTTTGCTAATTTATTAAGATTAAAGACTGAATTGGCAGGTAAAGAAATAGAAAAGGTGAAAAGAGATTTGGTTTATTTAAAAAGGGAATATTTTGAATTTAGCAATAAAAATTCAAAACTTTTAGCAAAAGCAGCAAAGGATAAAAGGGAAACGAGGGAAATTGGAGTTTTGATTGATGATCAACGGATAAGATGTAATAAAATAAAGGACTGTAAAATTGTGAAGGATTTTTATCAAGCTCTTTATGCAAGAAAAGATATAGATGAGGAGAAACTTAAAAAGCAATTAGAAAAACAATTAGTCGAATAAAACAGGAACATAGGGATAGAATGGAAGAATCAGTGACAGAGAAAGAAGTAAAAGAGACAATTGCCAGATTGAAGTTGGGAAAAGCCTCTGGAGAAGATGGGTTGCCTGCGGATTTTTACAAGGAATTTGGAGATATTGTGATACCAAAGTTGGTAAAATTGTATAATTATATATTAGATGGAGGGCAAATTCCGACTTCATGGTACACAATTGTACTTTTGCCAAAACCTGGAAAGAATTTAGAGAAAGTAGAATCATATAGACCCGTCTCACTGGTAAATCAGGATGCCAAGATCTTCACAGCAATACTTGCCAATCGATTGAATATTTTTATGGGGGAATATATAAATGTTGACCAAGTGGGGTTTCTGAAAGGAAGACACATGGCAGATTTAACCAGAAGAGTAGTTGATTTATTTGATACGGTGAGTCACACAAAAGAAAAAATGGGATTAATATATTTGGATATATTTAAAGCATTTGACTCTTTGCAATGGACTTCAATTAAGGAAATAATAAAAAGCTATGGTTTTGGGGTTAAATTTAGAAGGGTATTTGGTCAATTATATCAGCGAGGAATAGCCACTGTTAGAGTAAACAATGAGGTTACAGATGAGGTCAAGTTGGAGGCAGGTATGAGACAGGGTTGCCCATTATCTCCAATACTATTTATAATAGCAATGGAGGTATTAGCAAAAACTATACGAGAGGAAGCAAAAATTGATGGAATTATGGGGAATAAGATAAGTATGTATGTATGCGGCTGACACTTTGATAATTGTAAAACAACCAGAGAAGGTAATGAATAGAATTCGGCAAAAATTAAAGGACTTTGAGGATATTACTGGGTTGAAAATAAATTGCGATAAATCGGAAATGATGCTTTGCAATATGGACAAAAAAGATCAGAAAAAGATAAAGGATATAGTTAATATTCAGATTAAGAATAAATTGAAATATTTGGGAATAACTATATCAAACAAATTGGAAGAGTTTAAAAGATTGAACTATGATAGCTTGAAAATTGAAATTAGGAATAAGATACAAAGTTTTCAAAAGTTGAAATTGTCTTGGTTTGGAAGAATTGCACTCACTAAAATGACGCTGTTACCTAGAATAATTTTTTTATTTGATGCATTAGCAATTCAATTGAAGGATAAGGAAATTAAGGAGTTTCAAAAATTGATTAATAATTTTTGTAATGGTGGAAAGAAATCTAGGTTACCAAAAAAGTTATGGTATTTATCGCAGAAAAAAGGAGGGTTGGGAATGCCGAATTTGATGGCATACTATCGAGCATTTCAAATCAAGAATGTTGTGAAGATCCAGGCAAGGGAAAAGGCAATATGGGAGGAAATTGAGATGAGGGACTATAAATATTTGGGTAAAATGGTCTTTTTAGGAGGCAAATTGGGAAAGGTAGCGACTAAGAATACTTTGATGAAAGGATTAATGAATGTATGGATGAGGGTAAAAAAGGATTTGGTCCCAAATGTCTCTCCAATATTGGAAATATTAGATATGGCGAATTTTCCAATTAATATAAATGAGGAGATAAAGGAGATTTTGAAGAAGAATGAGGTTATCCTGTTGAAGGACTGGTTTTGGATATGTAGAGATGAAGCTAGTAGGACAAAATTGTTTCAGCAATTAAAAATTAATTGATTTCAAAGATTGAGGATTATTAATTGGAATAGTAAATACATGAGTGAATATGATTTAGAAAGAGAAAAGACGGAATTTGAAGAGCTGATTCTAAAACTTAGAAATGGGGATACAAATATTAAGGGATTAGTTAGTAAATTGTATATATTGTTAAATAGGGATGGTGATCCACAAGAGGATTTGAAATTAAGGTGGGAACAAGATTTGAATATAATGATAGGAAAGGATGTATGGAGAAATAAATGGAAAAAGAGGATTATGAGAACTATGTCAGTCAGAATAAAGGAGCATAATTTTAAAATGTTGTGGAGATGGTATCTGACCCCAGTGAGGCTACATCAAATGGATAATAAAAAGGATAAAATGTGTTGGAGATGTAAGGATACTATTGGAACGTATGAACACATGTGGTGGAGTTGTAAAGTGGTTAAAGATTTCTGGAATAGAATTGAAAAAGAAATAGGAGAAATTTTGGGTAAGATTGTAAAGCTAGGATCAGGTATCACTCTGTTGACAAATGTGGAAGATATTAATTTAAATAAGGATAAGAAAGAGTTATTAGAAATAATGATTTCAATGGCTAGACATTGGATAGCTAGACATTGGGAAAATGATGTAACTATACAAACGGAAGAGTGGTATAAAGAAATGTGGAATTTAGCTTTGAATGACAAATTGACGTGGGAGATAAAGAAAAAGAGAGATAATTTGAAAGAAAATAGATTTTGGCATATTTGGAAACCTTTTGTGGACCACTCCCTTATGGGTGATGAGAGAAATAGCCTGAGCAAAAGGGATTTTGGGATTAAGTTAATGAGATATTCTGAGCTCTCCAGGGCAATGTAAATAAACACAGGGTGATCTATTATTTGCATTTATATTTTTGTATAACTATCCATATTAGAAAATGAGTTTTAGAGAGGGGAATTAAGGCTAGAGAATCAATTGCAAGTAACTAGTTAAGAGATTGTATCTATAAAGATGGGTGTCAATTACCAGGACAGCTGTACATATTTTTTTTGTACTTTTTGATATTACTTTTTTCTCTTTATTAGTTGTTTTTTGTACTTTGTATATGAATTACTATTTTTCTTAAATATTATGTTGTTTAACTTTGTATTGTGTTTTGTATTTTATATTGATAAAATTTAATAAAAATTAATTTAAAAAGGTATGTGAAATTATGGGAATAGAAATTAAGCTGGATGCAAATACTATTATGTTGACAGATGTGGAAAGTGTAAATTTAAGTAAGGATAAAAAGGAGTTATTAGAAATAATGTTGACAACAAGTAGACAGTGTATTGCTAGAAAATGGAAAAATGAGCTGAATATTAATATAGAGGAGTGGTATAAGGAAATGTGGGATTTAGCACTGAATGATAAGTTAACATGGGAGATAAATTTTAAAAAGGGTATTGTTAAAGAAAACAGATTTTGGCACGTTTGGCAAGCTTTTGTGGATTACTCACTGATGGGAGAAGAGCGGCATAGACCTGTACCTGGATGCATGAGTTTTTGGAAATAATTTTGCTGAGTCACTCCGTGCTCTCCAGGGCATTGTAAATAACACTTGGTGGTTAATTTTTCTTTCTTTTTTATTATTTGTCTTTTTCTTTTTTATATTAATAAGTTTGGTAAATGTTGCATTGAAACCATGATTAGGATATTTGACATAGTTGATATATTACATTATACTGGATATGAAAATGTACCCGAAATTGAATATTAAGTCATAGTTAAAATATTTTATAAAGATGAGGGCATGGTTTGTTGATGTTTTTGAGATATATGTAACTTGATGCCTTTTTATGTATGTAAATTTGATGTTGTTTTATTTGTAGTTATTGTATTTTGTTAAAAATTTAATAAAAATTTATATTAAAAAAAGAAGTCTCACTCCCATGTCTGATATAGTGGACTTGATTCACGAAAGCTCACATTAAAATATAACAGTCTTTCAAGTGCGACAGCATTTTTGTTTATTCTCTGATATGCCTTTCAACTTAATTATTCTATGCTTCTATGCTTCTATTTTGTGCAGTTGCATTGTTTTATTCAACTAAGTGTTTCTGAGTGATAACCCAGTTGTTCTTGACCACTAATGATATCAATGAATTTGTGATAGAGGTCAATATCCAACAGTTGATTTCTGACAGGGAAATGCTAGAATCCAGTATAATCCAGTGAGAGGAAATTGTTTGCTCCAACTGCAGCACCACATACACTCACACACCGAGCTCTGGACAGCTGGGAAATTCTCACCCCATGCCAGTTTTCAGATGGCATAGAAAGATGTAAGTCAAAATGACAAGGAAAAATGTTTTAATTTTGACTCCAAATATTTTAACTCTTAAATTGCTGTTAAACATCCAAACTTCTTAGTTAACCAGTGGTAAAACAAACTGACCTAAGTTCTTCATTGAATAAATTACTTTTAAAAAATTCAAGCAATTGCTCATAAAAATACTACTGCTATTCTAAATAGCTCTATAGGCTCATCTGACTCCCTTGTCCGGCACACACCTGACACCTTCGAGAAAACATGTCTGTACTTCTTCTTTTCACAAATTAAATACAAAAGAAAACAAAAAATGTCATCAATGTGAACATTAATCTATGGGAAGAACTATAGGGAGAAATAATAATAGCTGTTGTTATCTTCTCACAACAGGTTTCATACCCATTCCCTGTGGCCATTTAGAAAAAAAGTAAATATTCTTTCTGGCGTTTCCTGTGATATTTTCCATTTATTCATTTGCAATCTCAGTTCTTAATGACTTGGCCTAATATAAAATAAGCTTTAAATTGATCAAATATTTCAAAATAAATTTAAAAAAACCCACCACTCTTTTCTTCTCATTGTGATATTTGTTTGCATGTAAAAACCCCTCTTGCAAGAAATTTCAAGGAAATTTTTGATCAGCTGTGTGTGTGTGTGTGTGTGTGTGTGTGTGTGTGTGTGTGTGTGTGTGTGTGTGTGTGTGTGTGTGTGTGTGTGTGTGTGTGTGTGTGTGTGTGTGTGAATCCTAAAATGCAACAAAAATTTTACAATTCCATTGCATAATCTTTCCTACACAAGGGTTTACTGGCAAGGCATCAAACTACATAGAAATTGGCACTTTCTAGAACATAATAAGGGGATAATTTTTTAAAAGGTTGAGGGGAATTAGACTAGAACCTCCTTTTCATGAGACTGTTACTTCAATCTGATGGGATATATGGAGTACCCAGAATCCATTCTATGACAAGGAACAGACAAAATCACACCAGCTTGAAATGTTGGGCACTCCTGTTTTATAACATTGAAAAACAAACAAACAGGAAACAGACATGCACAGAGTTTCATTAGTAAAGTAGCAAACTTTTGTGGTCTGACATTGAGTGTAGCTCCTTACCTTGTAGCCCCTTACTTTTGCACCTTCTTAACAAAACAACTAGCTGGCTCTAAATGATTTTTATTCAACTTCTTGTGGTTTGACATTTAAGCAGCTTCTTTAGCACAGAGGTTATTAATAAGTTCCATCTTCCCTCAGTCTAGGCTCAGTTTCACACTTCCTTTTTCTGACTAATATAGAAAAAAAGCCTCAGTGGGCAGTCCTGAATGGGTTGAATGGGTTGAGATGCTGACGGAGTGGTGTAGGGAAAACAATTTATTCCTCAATGTAAAAAAGACAAAAGAGATCATTGTGGACTTTAGAAAATGCAAATTGAACATCCAGCCACTTATTATTGAAGGGAATTGTGTGGAACAGGTCTCGGTGTTTCGATTTCTGGGAATGGAGCTGAGGGATGATCTAACATGGGGAGCAAACACCAAAGATCTGATGAAGAGAGCACAGCAGAGGTTATACTTCTTGAGAATAATCAGGAAGAACAATCTTTCAAAGGACTTGCTGTTGGCATTCTACCACTGTACCATAGAGAGTGTGTTAACCTATGGTCTGTGTGTATGGTTCGAGAGTTATACAGCTAGGGAAAGAACAATGCTGTCCAGGGTCGTAAAGACTGCAGAGGGGATAATCGGGCGTACTCTTCCCACTCTAGATCAAATCTATGCCACCAGATGTTATAAGAAAGCTGTAGAGATTGCACAAGATAGTACGCACCCCGGAAATGATCTCTTTCAGCTTCTGCCTTCTAGAAGAAGGTATAGGGTCATAAAGACCAGAACCAGCCACTTGAGAAATAGTTTCTACCCAAAAGTGGTTCTGGCTTTGAATGCAGTGCAATGCAGTCTATGAGGGAGCTTCTGTATAGAGTTTTTAGAGTTTTAGAGCTTTTTAGGGGTTAAATGTGTATATGTGGGGTGGCAGTATGTTGATAATTTTGTATAGTTATATTTTGTTTAGGTTTTGTTGGGTTGATAAGTGCCCCCCCCCCCTATCTCGTTCTGTGCAGGACAATGACAATAAAGATTTATCTATCTATGTTACAAAGAATGATTTTCTGAACATTCATTATATTCTTAGTCTAAATCAAGAGTGGGTGAATTTCAATCTTGAATTGTTTGTTATTGTTATGGCCTAGCCAGCAGCTGCTGAACTAAAAGGTAAGAGAAAGCCTATAGTAAATTTACAAGGTTGAAGCAAGGTCGTCGTCAGGAGTCCAGGGTCAAAAGCCTATCAAGAGTAGCTGAAGTTTCAAGGGTTTTCCGGAGGTGTCATCAAGGTCTCATGCAGGGGTTCAGGGTTCCAAAGGTTTGGGTCCAGGTCTTACAGTGTCAGTAGGGGAATTGGTCCAACAAAAGCTTTGCCAGAATGCTCTACCTTTAAGGAGACTCAGACCCCACAACTGGAGGCTGGTTCAAGAGGCTTGTCTGGAGTCTGGACACTCCTTCACCTCAGCTGCATGGTCTGTCTTAAAGAGGCTCTGCACCTCTCAGACATGCTGGCTTGCCCTTCATCATCCTGATTGGTGCCTGGCCTAACTGTCAAGCTCTGATCGTCCTGCCAGCCTTGGCTCTGAGGAGCTGGCTCCAAACTGACAGCCGGCTGTGGGGCTGGAGTCAGATCCATGTCCTCCTGCTTGGGCCAGCTGCGGTCTGAGGAACTGGCAACAGGTCCTCCTCAGGCTCAGGCTCCAGATTGGAGCTGGCAGCAGGTAACTGGGCCAGCTGGGCCTCCTCCTCGTACCCAGGACCCCAGGCCACAACAGTTATCATTGAATGTAAAATCCTCATGAAACATTGCAAAGCAAGAGTATCTGCTTAGAGCCTCTTGATATTGAAAGCTGAAATGAACCAGAGCATGTAGCCTTGCTCTTTAAAATTATCAGAAACAAATCCAGAATTCAACCATATGGAAATATAAGAGAAATAGAAAAGTTAAGATGTTGTTTGGAACAAATAGGATAAATATAATAAATCTGAGTTAGGAAGCGGATAACCCTCAAAATATCCAAAGATCTACCAATAAATCTGTTGTGTTCTCAATACTATGCCTTTAAACAATGTAACACTCGAAGGAGTGAATATAACAACCATCAGCTGTAACATTGTAACCCGCTGTAATAGGACGCGAGCTAGTGACCACCGGGTGGCAATAGCGAGCGTCCAGCTCACATGGTTCCAATTCCCCAAAGAACTACAGCGCGGGAAGATTCCCGCCACCACCTCACCTGGACAAGAAGGGCGTGACCAGGAATGACGTCATGCAGACAGTATCCAATGGGCTATCGAGGAGCCACATTCAAATGTATAGTCACTGTATATATTGAGCTGTTCGTCCACCATTACCACATGTTCCCCCGGACCACCATGCAATAAAGATGTGTTAAGCCAACCTTTCGGCTGTTCAATTGTCTTGGTTCTCATACACTAAACTGGCGACGAAGGTGGGATAATGGATCCCCACGGAATCAAGACAAACGCCGGTTTCGACATCAACAAGCCAGAAGAATGGGAGCTCTTCGAAATGGACTTCCAAAGCGCACTGGTGGTGTCCGACATCACAGACGAGGGGAAGAAGAAGGCCATCCTCACCCGGATGCTCGGCTACTCCGCCATGAAAGTACTGGTGGACCTGGTGTCACCGAAGAAGGTGAGCGAGGTGTCGGTCAAGCAGCTCCTGAAGGCAATGCACGACCATTTCCAGCCCTCCGTTTCGATGTTTTCGGCTCGAGACGCGTTCTGGAAGAGAGTCCAAGCGCCCGGTGAGTCCGTTGCCGCCTTTGCAGCGGCCCTCCGGTTGGCCGCCGGCCCATGCAAGTGGGAGAACCTAGAAATCGCCCTCAGGGACCACATGCTCTGTGGCCTGTAGGACGAGGAAGTTCAGCGAAAGCTGATGAACCAGGAGCCGCCCCCGACGCTGCACGAGGTCGTGAAGGCGGCGCAGGCCGCGGAAGCCACGAGGGCCGGAGTCAAGGGGTTCAGAGAAAGGCCCCCACAACCCGACAAGGCAGCGGGCTCGGTGCACGCGGCCAGGCGAGCGCCACAATCCTCCGCGGAGAGCAGCGACGACGAGGACATCCGGAAAGTTCGGAAGGACAGCCGACGCTGCGATGGCTGTGGAGCGGCCCATGACCGCGTAAAGTGCCCGTTCCGGAAGGCCGAGTGCCACAACTGTGGACGCCGAGGGCACATTGCCAAAGTCTGCAGACAGTGGCGCAAGGACCCGAAAAGATCGTCAGACCGTTCGCCGAGGACCAAGTAAGGGGCCCGGGCCGCGAGGAAGCAGGACGGCGTGGGCCGCATCTCCGATGACAGCGGCGACGACACCCCAGTTTACAGCGTGTCCTTGGGATACCCCCGTTACTTTGTTGAGGTACTGGTGCAAGGGGCCCCCGTTAGGATGGAGATAGACTCGGGGTCTTCATATTCAATCATTTCCCAGAGGGAGTTTTTGGGAATTTCCCCCAACTTGCGGCCCAGGCTCAAAGCGCTGAGGTCTACGCTGCGGGACGTTCAGGGAAACAGCATTCCAGTGTTGGGGGTTGGAAAATTCAAGGTCCAATACAAGCGGCACGCTGCGGAACTCCCCCTGGTTGTCCTCAAAGGGGGAAGCTGTAGCCTTCTCGGGACTCAATGGTTTAAGCCGCTGGGTTTGTTCATTGGGGGGGGGGGGTGCATGCCGTTGGGACTGACCCAATACAAGAGGTGTGTGACGCGCACCCCGAAGTGTTCAAGAAGGGACTCGTAAAATTCAAGGGACCCCCAGTCGCATTCGACCTGGACCCGGAGGTCCGCCCTATAAGACTCAAACCGCACAGAGTGCCTTTTGCACTCAAGGACAAGATAGAGGCGGAACTGGACAAATTGGTGGGCCAGGGGATTCTTGTTCCTGTTGATTCCGCGGAGTGGGAAACTCCGATTGTAACAGCGCTGAAGGCCAACGGGGAGGTTCGCATATGCGCAGATTACAAATGCACCATTAATAAGGCGATACGCCCAAATGCGTATCCGGTACTGGTGGTCAGCCACCTGTTGGCCAGGTTACATGGGGGAAGGTGTTTTGCAAAACTTGACCTGGCACAGGCATATCAGCAGCTCTCGGTAACCCCAGCTGTGGCTGCTGCGCAGACGATAGTCACTCATAAGGGGGCGTTCCAGGTCACGCGCCTACAGTTTGGCGTGAACTCAGTGCCAGGTATCTTCCAATCGCTCGTGGAACACCTCTTAAAGGGTCTAGAGGGGGTCTTACCATACTTTGATGACGTGTTGATAACGGGGGGGGGGAGCGAGTCTGAATTGGCTGAAAGGCTAGACAAAGTACTGACGATATTGGAAAAGGCGGGTTGAGGCTGCGGAAAGACAAATGCGTCTTCTTCGCAAAAGAGGTTGAGTTCTTGGGTTTCCGGGTAACCCCTGCAGGAATCAAACCCTCCAAATCAAAGGTGGCCGCCATTCAAAATGCTCCTCGCCCCA
Organism: Bradypodion ventrale; assembly: GCA_035047345.1. Lineage (NCBI taxonomy): Eukaryota > Metazoa > Chordata > Lepidosauria > Squamata > Chamaeleonidae > Bradypodion > Bradypodion ventrale. The sequence goes on from JAWDJE010000003.1 coordinate 175,288,680, forward strand.
CCTCCAAGCCCGAACTGCAGTCGTTCCTGGGGCTCCTAAACTTCTACCATTCCTTCCTGCCTCGGAAGGCATCGGTAGCGGAGCCGCTTCACAAGCTTCTAAAAAAGGACGAGGCATGGAAATGGGGCGAGAGCCAAGAGGGAGCATTCAATGATTTGAAACAACTCCTAGCCTCAGACGCTATATTAACCCATTTTGACCCCAAGAGGCCAGTAGTCCTGATATGTGATGCGTCCCCAGTGGGGGTGGGGGCGGTTCTGTGCCATGTGATGGAAAACGGGCGGGAGGCCCCGGTAGCATTCTACTCAAGATCCCTGTCCCAGGCAGAGCGGAACTATGCGCAGACAGACAGGGAGGCACTAGCGATAATTGCTGGGACCAAAAAGTTCCACGATTTCCTCTATGGCCGCCCCTTTACCATAGTGACCGACCACAAGCCCCTGCTAGGCATTTTTACTGCAGACAAGCCCACGCCACAGATCCTGTCCCCTAGGATGCTCAGGTGGGCCATTTTTTGAACGCGTACCAGAACGCGCTGGTGTATCGCCCTGGAAAGGACATAAGCCCCGCGGACGCCCTGTTGAGGTCACCCCTCCCCCACACAAGCAGCCACGTGTGCGAGGTTGAGCAAGACCGCCAAGTGCTCATGATTGAGGTCTTAGATTCACCCCCCATACTGCCCGCAGAGATCGCCAAGGCGACAGGCAAGGACAAGACGTTGGCCCTGGTTAGTTCTTGGGTGCAGAAAGGGTGGCCAACGTCCTCCCCGGCGTCGGAGTTCGCCCCATTTTTTCAGAAAAAGCTAGAATTATCCTTGGAGAGGGGGTGCCTCCTGTGGGGCCAGCGGGTAGTCGTCCCTGAATCCCTGAGAGCGAGGGTGCACGTCAGCCACCCTGGAATTGTCTGCTCCAAGGCACTGGCCAGGAGCTACTTCTGGTGGCCCCAGTTGGACGCCAATATCGAGCACATGGTGGGCACTTGCGCGAGCTGCCAGAGCTCCCGGCCCGAAGAAGCTCGTCTTCCGCACAGGGAATGGGACACGGCAAAGGGGCCGTGGTCCTGCGTGCACATTGACTTTGCGGGCCCCTTCAGAGGATCACTTTTTCTCCTCATAGTGGATGCTTACTCCAAGTGGTTGGAGGCAATTCCAGTTGCGAACACCTCCTCAGCCACAACAGTTAAACATTTGTGAAGGGTGTTCAGCACGTTCGGTATACCCGACACCCTTATTAGCGATAACGCTAGTTGCTTCACGTCCGCTGAGTTCAGGGCATTCACCGAGATCAACGCCATCCGGCACATCACCTTCGCACCCTTCCACCCAGCGACAAATGGCCAGGTAGAACGCCTCGTGCATACCACCAAAGACGCGCTGAGGCGCATGGGCCCCGGGGATTTAAACCTGCAGTTGTGTCAGTTTTTACTGGGATACAGGGTAACCCCCCTAGCGTCAGGGTACTCGCCCGCAGAACTCCTAATGTGCAGGAAGCTGACTACGATACTGACCAGGCTAGACCCCACAAGGGTGGAAGACACTGGGAGGAACATCGGGGTAGTGGGCATGAAGAGTTTCGAAGTAGGCGCCCCGGTTCATTGCAGAAACTACGCTAGCGCAGGGCCAGCCTGGGTCCCGGGCGTAGTCATTGGACAGACAGGCCCCGTGTCGTATTGCGTAGAGACCAGCACAGGTCTACTCTGGAGGCGACACGCAGACCAATTCCGGCGCCGGATCTCCGAAAACCTGGGCGCTGACAGCGCAGAAAAGGATTCAACGTTAGGGTTCTCCCCCACCCGTTCAGCCCAAGGGGGAGGAGAGGGGGGCCAGTGGTCCCCACTACGGGGGGAAGGGTCCCCACCACAGGGGGAAGGGAATAAGTTTGTCCCCATAGATATCCTGACAGATACCCCCATAGATACCCCAGCAGATGATTTTGAGTTTGAGTTACAAAACCGGGGGGGGTTTCAGAGTGGTCCCCCACCCATCCAAGCGAGAAGCGGGGTTTTGCGTTAGCCCCCAGTGCCCCCGGTTTTCCCACAATGGAGTTTTTCCCTACCCCGAAAGCCGCGGAGCCGCGGCAAGTCGTTAACGAGTCTCCCTCTCCCATTGCAGGACAAGAGACCAGGGAACAAAGAAGCGATAGCGCCCCCGGGACAAGCCAGCCAGCCTTGCGCCCAAAACGCGTTTGCAATAAGCCATCTTGGATGAGAGACTTCGTCTCATCCTAGGGGGGAGGGATGTTGTGTTCTCAATACTATGCCTTTAAACAATGTAACACTCGAAGGAGTGAATATAACAACCATCAGCTGTAACATTGTAACCCGCTGTAATAGGACGCGAGCTAGTGACCACCGGGTGGCAATAGCTCACATGGTTCCAATTCCCCAAAGAACTACAGCGCGGGAAGATTCCCGCCACCACCTCACCTGGACAAGAAGGGCGTGACCAGGAATAACGTCACGCAGACAGTAGCCAATGGGCTATCGAGGAGCCACATTCAAATGTATAGCCACTGTATATATTGAGCTGTTCGTCCACCATTACCACATGTTCCCCCGGACCACCATGCAATAAAGATGTGTTAAGCCAACCTTTCGGCTGTTCAATTGTCTTGGTTCTCATACACTAAAAAATCTCTCTGTGAAAGTCAATCTTTTGCAAAGTAGAAAGGCATTGCTGCATAAAAACATAGAAGGCTCCTTGATAACAAGCAAAGAAAGTGGCTGGAGACCTTTTGAGAACATGGCTGATAAGAAGAAGTCTTGGGAAAACGTAGATTTGAGGTATCTTTTTGCCCTTTCAAAGACAGGAGATTATTTGTATTCATTGATAGAGCAAAGATGATTCTCTATACTGTTTGAACTGTGGCTGTGTGGGTATAGCAGAACAACATTATTTATATGATGCCTTTGCCCTGACAAACATCATTCTTAATTGTGGCTTTGACATTTTGGTTCCATTTTAAAGCATTTGGAAGTGTCCTCAAGCATTTCGGGGTGTTTTGATGCAGAGATTGTTTTTCACTTGTTTGCTTATTTAAAACATAAGCATATTTGGTGCCGTCGCTGCGCGTCCTGCCCCGGTGGGGGCGAAGAGAGGGCCATTCCATCGGCCTCTCACCTGGCCGGCGTCCTCGGGCCCCGCCTTCCCCCTCGCCCTTGGACTTAAAAGGCGAGGGGCGCCCGGGTGAGCCTGCCGCCGCTGCGCGTCCTGCCCCGGTGGGGGCGAAGAGAGGGCCATTCCATCGGCCTCTCACCTGGCCGGCGTCCTCGGGCCCCGCCTTCCCCCTCGCCCTTGGACTTAAAAGGCGAGGGGCGCCCGGGTGAGCCTGCCGTCGCTGCGCGTCCTGCCCCGGTGGGGGCGAAGAGAGGGCCATTCCATCGGCCTCTCCACCTGGCCCCGCCCTCCTCTCCCGTCCCTTGTGCGGGGAGATAAAGGGCCGTGGGCCGCCGGGCCAGGCCCAGGACTGCCGCCGCCCCAGGACCATCGCCGTCTTTGGCTCCTTTGCTGTGGCTGCCTTGGCTCATGTTGAGACTGAGACGTGGACCTCCTTCCCCAAGCTGTTGGGGGAGTGGTAGCTCCTACGACTGTTCTCCAGTGGACATGGGGGTCTTGCTATGTTGGGTTTGCTGTAGTATAATTATATTTATTGCATTTTTATGACCTAATTATGTAGTGTAGTTTTTGTATTATGATATTATGCTTATCTGGATTGTTTTCCATTTTGAACTTGTTGTTTCTCTGTATTATCTTTTTATTGTTACTTTGTTGGATTATGTTGTTAGCCGCCTCGAGTTGGTCTCGGCTGAGGAAGGCGGGATATAAATTAAACTGATTGATTGATTGATAGATATTTTGTGAAATACATGAGAAATTGTCCTGGCTAAACAATTCTTTCAACATCTGACACTTTAAAATTCTATCTTTTCTTTCAAAGAACAAGAACAGATGGGTTTCCTTTGGAACTGAGGAAGGCAAGTTGCAAGCTGGGTTTTATGTCTTCATTTTCAAAGTAACTATTGGGAGGGACATCATTCAGGTGTAGATGCTTTGGATGTGAAAGATTTTTTGGGGCAAAACTGTATCTGTGCCAATTAAGAGTAATTTAGGCAGCAGCAGTTTGGTCATTTGGGTGCAATCATGTCAGCTGCCTGAGTTGCCTGCACATACCGCATGGCAACCTGAGCATCAACAGGAGCCCTAGCCAAGTCATCTGGAAACCCACCCAAGGTTGCCTGGAAACCAATTGGATCCAGCAGCCTTCATAGATGGACCATTTTAATTGGTCCTGGCTCCCCATAATTTCAAACCTCAGCAGCATATGATCAGAAAATAAGGTGCTAGGAACCATGATAAGATGCTAGGAACAACATCTATCACCCTTAGATCATTGTCTTCACAGAGTCTAGAAAATATCAGGTCAAGAGTGTGGCCTGCACATGCCTGGGCCTGATGACATCCTCTGTGTGAATGTTGAAGTTCCCAGCACAACCAGTTTGGGGGATGACAGCAGCAGTATGGAGATGAAGTCAGTCAACCCAGACAGGGATTGGGCCAGGTCATGGGGAGCTCGGTACACTAGCCCAATCCCCAGACTGTCTCTAGATCCCCCACAAACATGAATGGCTTCCCAGCCAGAGTTTAAGTTATAGTTTTCAAACCAGCCTTTCTTAATAGTGGGCAAATAAAATCCTGCTTTCACTGTAAGTAACAGAATTTATACTCAATTTAAGGTATTTTGCTTTGGTGATCTAATGGATATTCACTGCCAAAGTGGGATGCATGCTGCCCTACTTATAAATTCAAATCTTCTTTTGTCTTGGTCATGTGCCTTGAGACCTTTAGAGTTCAATACACTATACACCAGTATTGCTTGTTACATCTTTGTGATCACACTGTCCTACCGTAAGTTAAATACTTAATTTTTTTAGATGTCATAACATTCTGGCTGCCTGCCAGTTTTGAAATGGAAATACATTAAGATAGTCTTCTTCTTCTTTCTTATGGTAGGCTGGGATTATTTTGATACCATTAAAAGTAGTGATTAGTCTCTAACAGATTTTTAAAGAATTAAAATATTTTATATTCAGTTTATAAATTAGAACAAAGAAAACATAAATTACTGAAAACAAATATCACATTTAAAAGTTAATATTAAATTAATACTCTTACATTAGGATAAAGATATATTGTTTGGATGGTGGGGTATTTTCTCACCTAAATGAGAATTTTAATGTAGTGTAAGGTATAAAATGCTTTCAGTATAAAAGAGTGTCTGTACATAATTAATGAAATGTTCTACTCAAACAACAAGGATCACAAACTGCAGTGGAATAAAAATCAAATCAAATCAGGAAGCCAATTAATTGAAAGTTTTTAAAAAATGTTGTGAGGCCTTTTTGGTCTGACTACATTGCTTTTTTGAGTATAACTGTAGCAAAAATCAATTGATTTGTTGGTGTTTTTTTGCCTCAGACATTTTTTTGTTATATGAAGAGAAAAAATGGCATGTGATTGAACTTTGAAGATGTTCTTTATAATATGGCCGGTGAGAATGTTGAATTCCCACATTGTAGGCCTGCTTCTATATAGTTTCAGAAAGGAATTTTTTTGGGGGGGATGAATTAGAATGCTCCAATGTTCAAGGGTATAAAATCATGACTGGTGTTCAATCTCTTGTCATTATTAAAATAGTTTAACTTTCTACTGTTCACAAATCTATCACTACTTGGCATGAGATTCTTAGCTTTTTTGAAGTATGTGTTGTCATGGAAAAGAACTTACAAGAGCATGAAATTTTTAATGATTGCAGCTTCAATTGATTTGTTCCTCCTTATTAGAGGTGATTATTAAGCCTTACTACCTTCTTGATATTAAATTGTTAACATACAAGAACCTAATATGTGTAGGCTGCGTGTTTATTCAGCATTAAGCTCTCTGAGCTCTCTGGGACTCCCTCCTTAGGAGGCCTGTATATGTTTTGCAGCCTTAAAACATTCAGTTCTGTCCCTTTCTCCTAGCAAAGGTCAATAACTGAAAAAAACCACAAATTTCTTGAAGGAAAGTTGGAATGTATTGATTGACAAATAAAGAGGAAAGACCATTTGATTGCCTTTCACACAGAAAAAAGTGCACTCATCACTCTGCTGAACTGCTGACATGTTGAAGGACCGAGATTTACAGAGTTCTGAGATTTCAGACTGTGTTCATGTATTCGGCTTTGCTCACTTCTTAGTGGAAAGTTTAGGGCAGCATAGAATTGGTCTCTCAGGGAAGCCTTAAGACTACTTCCCCTTAGGGCAAAAATAATTTAGGTCAATTCCCTAGACTTGAGAAAGTCCCATGTCACCTTTAGGGGGAAAATGTTTTGAGAAATAGGCAGAAGAGGAGCATTAAAAATTGGCAGTGATTTTGTGGCCTCAATTGTATTGGGCTTAGAATTGGTGTTGTTGCTAAGTAGAGTGAGATGGCCTGCCACAAGCTTTATATGTAAGCTACCACTAAATGCCTCCACATGATCCTTTTTTAAAATTGCATATTTTTTTACCATGATGCAAGCTCTCCCACAATCCTTCATTTTGTAATTTCTGGCTCAGGCACAGAAATATCTGAGTGTTACAAGAAGCTATACTACCTTGAATGAGACCTTTGGTCCATCTAGCCCAGTTTGCCAGAATTTCTGGCAAGCACTATACATATAACCCTGGTTTATCTGCTAGTTTTCCATCAAAATCTGAGCAGGACTAAATTTACTTCGCTTCCATACTCAAACAAGAGCTGGTGTATTAAGAGAGGTATCCCCCCAATCCCAAGATTGACTCAGCCTTCCATCCATCCGAGGTCAGTAAAATGAGTACCCAGCATGTTGGGGACAAAATGCTAATTAACTTGTGAATCGCCCAGAGAGTGCACTAAGCACTATGGGGCGGTATATAATTGTGATCCTTGCTTTGCTTTATAAAAAGAAAGTTCCATGGTTTTCACAAGACTGAACTGAAATACCTTAGAACAGTGGTCCTGTTGGAAAACAGGAATTTTAGAAAATTGAAGAATGGTACAATTGAAGAATGGTACAATGTGGGATCTCACATTGAATGATAAACTAACATGGGAAATAAATAAACATAAAGGTAAAGTTAAAGAAAATGGATTCTGGAAAATTTGGCAACCATTTGTGGATTATTCCTTGAAGGGAGGTGAGGGGAGCAGTCGAATACCAGATCAAATAAGTTTTTGGAAATGGTGAAAGTAAATGTGACATTCCGCAAACTCCAAGACTATGTAAATACACTGGGTGATTATTGTGAAATTGTCTAATATAATTTAGTATTGGATTATGTTTTTAAATCAGTAGTGGTATAGCAAGATATAGATGCAGCAATTAATATGGATTAATAAGTAACATTGAAGCAATTTTTTTTGAAAAATTTGATTATATTTAAGCGTGAATTTCAATTGAATTTATATGGTTTCTTTTTTGTATTGTATTTTACTTGTATTCCTGCAATTTGTAATCATACTATGATTAGACTTATATTTGTTCTCTGTTTGCTTTTTTTCTTTATTTTCTATTTGGCTATGTTGTGATATTGTTTTAATTAATAAAAATATTATATAAAAAAAGGACAGTGATCCCCAACCTTACAGGACACGGGGCTGCATTAGGATGCCCAGTGCCTAAAGAGGCACACAAATCAAATCAAAATGTGAAAAAAGCTGTTGATTTAATCAAAAGTAAACATTCCAAAGGCCAATGGAGAAATGTTAACTTGAATGCAATCCGTTTGGAACAATATTTTACTGTGGAATCCTTATATCTAGCCACATGTATTTATCTAGTCCTAGTGTAAGGATAACTGAACCCATTATCCCACTATTACAGGATCCATTCCACCTGACAGAGACCTCTACTCTTTCAGGAAGTCAGCATAAGGCCTTTGCTGCTTCAGAGTACATAAGGTTCTGCTCCAGGTTAGGGAAATGTATGATAGGTTTTAATCCCTGGTTGTTTCTGCTGGCAAATCAGCCAGGTAGGAAGTTCGGAATTAGATAGTGATAGCCCAAAAGGTTCAAAAGGAACTGGAATACTCCCAGCAGCCTAGGCTTCAAATAAAAATCCAAAAGACCTTCTGTAAAAAGTCAAAAGCTTTATTATATATAAAAAGATAGATTAAACATCTGGAATACAAAACATTATAAAAATAATGCAAGCGCGGCGCCAAAATGGCCACCATGCTCTTTGCGGCCCCCCACCCCACCCAAGACATCCGGGTAGTTAGGGGGCGTGGCCAACCCTCTTATAAAAGGGGTGGCCATGAGGCGCTCCGCGCCATTTTCGAAGCGACGGAGAGGAGAAGTTTTTCTCCGTCACGAGTTGGTTCTCTCTTTTGATCTCCAGAGCAGGGGAACCTGCTCCAGCGATCTTCCATTGTCACTTTGGGACCTGTATGGGGGTGGCCATGGCCCCCAAGAAGAAGGCTGTCGTGGGCCCGCGGCAGCGTGGTCCCACCCTGCAACTTCTAGTGGCCACTCGGGCCAGAGGGCTCGGGCGGCTGCGTGAAAGGGGGTTGGCAGCGACTCCAGTTCTGCTCGGCAATCGCTAGGGCCCAGCGGTTCAGCCTTGAGGCAGTTCATGGGGCCTAATGCGGGGCAGGGTGGCTTGGGCGGACAGGGTGCGGGACCGCACCCCATCGTGGCACCTGTTTTTCTAGGGCCTGGACGATTTTGTATGGCCCTGTTCTGACTGCGGGCCGGTGCCCGGCCCGCCAATGTAGCCCTCGGGCACCACGGGCCGTGGTTGTGGATTCGTGCCTGCTGACCATGGTCCCCCCACTGGCCCACCTAATGCATACGGCCCGCCTTATTCTGGTGGGCCGGAAGTGGTGGACATGCTTCTGGCCTGCGTTGCGGCCCTTGAAGCATCAATGTGAATTTCCTGTCTGCATACCGCTCGCCTTATTGGGCCGGGAGTGGCGGATATGCTTCTGGCTCGCATTCCGGCCCTCAAAGCATCGTTAGGGATTTCCCGACCCTTATGACATTTGGGGCCGGGCTACCTTTGGGACCCTAATCATTTACCTTTGCAGGCATTTCGGCAGGCCTTGGGCCGGGTTGAGCTGCCTCAGGCACCTGTACATTCACAGGGTGGTGCGCCGCAGCTCCCCGGGCCGCCAACATAGCAGGTCATCCCGCTGGTTCACGGGGTGACCTGGCTTGGAGTCCCGTCGACCCTGAGCTCGACTTTTGTCGCCAGCTCCGACGCTCCTTCAAGGCCAGAACCCCCGGTGGGGGCGGCCCGAGGGGGTGCTCCTAGTGAGTATAGTGGTCAAGTTAGCATGCCATCCACAATGTCACTGGTTGCTAACGGGTGCGGTGGCCTTGGCTTCACCAGGCTGCATTAGCTGGCCGATATTCCACCCAGTACCCTTCAGCCGCTTGGCTTTCCCCCAGCGGCCGAATATTACCTTCCTTCGGTTGGCCACTTGTCATAGGTCACTGGGTATAAGATATGGTGTGGGGTGTGTGCAGACGTTTCGGTCTCCTAAATCGTGATCTGACTAAGGGGGAGTAGGAGGGACAGGACGACAAGGATAGAGAATTGTCCCGTTGTCATAAACTCCCCCCACATGTGGGCTAATTGGTCGCCAGCTTATTCATATATACGGCTGGGCAACCCAGCACTCGTCCTGATTCGGATATTCCAATGGTTCAGTGTTTGGACATCATCCAACGTGCAGTTGTTGATTACCGGGTCCGTCAGACCTAGCCTATGATGGGGAATTTACTATGAGACTTGCCCTTCACCCCGAGGCGAGATGGGATATGACCCGTCAGCGATTGTTGCTGCTGTACATGACCCCTACGTGCCCGGCACCGAGTGAATGGTACCACTGCGGTCCCACAGTGCAAAGGTCCACCACTACGCAGGTTCACTGCCGGCGGGAGGGGCAGGGGGTCCCTTCCTGCCTGATGTGTTGGGATTACTCCGCTACCAGAATATGCAAAGAGCGGCGATGTTAGTTTAAGCAGGGGTTCTCTTTCTGTGCCAGGCGACACGCTGCCTCTGCGAGCCCGCGGGCAGGCATGTCCCGAGGCAGGGGCAAGTGTTACCAGGGATTTGCCAGAGTTCCCTCTGATGCCACTACAAGTGCAAAGGCCCATTCCCCAATTGATCCAGCTGTGCTCGGAGGGTGCCTCCGCATTTATCCTGGGGAGGATGATGCGGTTTACCTTGGAGGGTTTTTACGTTTGGTTTCTGCAACCCTTCGGGGGTGTTTGTGCATCCCATGATGCACCAAATTTACAGTTCTTCAGGGATAAGGAGGCCATTTCTGCACAGTAGGTGGATGGAGTATTGCGGGAGAGCAGGGTTGCTGAACCGTTTGATCTCCCCATACTCAAATCTAATAGTCTCCCCTCTCGGTTTAGTGCCTAAGAATCCTCTTGGGAATTTAGTTCATTCACCATCTTTCCTACCTGCAGGGCCCTTGGTAGGCAGTGCTATGCCGGGTGACCTTTGCTGTGCCAGGTGTGCTCCTTCGACCAGGCTGCACGGATGGCCCTCTCATGCGGTCGTGGGGCACTGCTGGCGAATGCGACATCAAATTCACATTCTGGTTGCTGCCAGTGCACCCCGATAACCTTGAGCCTTCAGGCTTTTGTTTTCATGGCTGGCTTTCAGTGAGTTAAGCCATTCTCTGGGCTGTTCCAATTCCTGTATTGGCCCTCGAGGGTTTCAGCACCTTCCTTTACTGGGCTTTCACTTGAGGGTCGGTGACTCACTTTCTCGACAATTTGTTAGGGGGTGACTAGGCTTCGGGCACATGTGGGTATTTGGTCAACACGTTCTGGGGCCACAGGGTGCCTAAAATGACAGGGGGCACAGCCACCACCCTCACCTTTTAGGTGTAGATTGTGTCATCGTGGCCCAGACTTCCAGGTTACCCATGGATAAGGTGACACGGAGCTAGGATCCTATATTCGCAAGGCTTGCATGACGTAAGGTGTCTCTCCGTAAGTTGCAAGTGCTACATGGCCGCCCTGACTTGGCCTGTAGGGTGGTAACACCAGGTGGGCCTTTCCCAGGCGTCTTTGTGCGGCCATAGTGGGGTCTTTGTAAATCACCATAGGGTCTGACTACCAGGGGTTTGCGGGCCGACCTACCGGTTTAATGGTCGATGGGCCTGTTGGAGGTGGCCCCAGGGATAACAGGGTACGAGTCGCCTCCGCGATCTCACGTCCTTGAATTTTTCCCCATCTCAGATGCGCTCATGCTCTGGGTGGATAAGTGGACTATTTCTGTAGTTCATTTTGGTGTGACAATGCTGCCACAGTGCATTTTTGTTAACGCCCACCCACCCAAATTCGCAGAGTCATGGCCTTGGTTCGGCAATTTGTTCTCAGGCCCTTGTGCCTTAACGTGCTATTCAGGGCCGGACATGTGCCAGTCATTGATAATGATATCTATGATGCTGTCTCCCACCTGCAGATCTCCCGGTTCCTTGCCTTGGCTCCATACGCGGAGGAACTCCCCGTTCCACTTCCAGCTGAGATGTGCACCTTTGGTGTGGAGAAGTGAACCGGGCGGTCGGCAGGTCTTTGACGCCACACACGCGTAAAGTGTATCAGCATGTCTTCCTCCAATTTGGAGTTTTCTGGGGAGAGGCAGCTCCCCCAAGTTTGGCCTAGGCTTTTGGCCTTGACATTCATGGCTGAAGTGTGAGGTTTTATTGTTGGCGTGGGCGACTTCTGTATTCACCAGGTATTGGAAGGGTGGGCATGTGAGTGGGGCCACCACCCCGACACACGCCAGCCTGTGTCTCCCTATCGATTAGCCCTCCTTACCAGGGGATGGCGCAGCCTGGGTTACGAGACCTATGAGGAGTCTCTGTTTCACGCAGCTACCACGGTGGCTTTCCTTGGAGCTCTGCGAATGAGCGAGCTGGTCCCGCTTTCACAAGGGGACGCGTCATGTCTGGCACTGGAACTGGAAGATGTGTTGCTCACTCAGGAGTGTGCTCAGTGGAGGATTCGTTCCTCTAAGGTGGATCAGCAAGGACAGGGCAGTAGCGTGACGCTTCTGCAACGCTCGCTTGCTGATATCTGTCCAGTTGGTGCCTTACATGTTTTCCTGGCAGTGCATGGTTCACGCCTGGCCTGTTGTTCTGCCACTGAGATGGGTCTCCCCTGACTAAATTTCGATTCAGGTGGGTCACTGGGATGGCACTTTGCAAGGTGGGGATCCCCGGTGCTAGTTATGGTACACATTTATTTCGGACAGGCGCAGCGTCTACTGCTGCTGCATTTGGTTACAGGCGGGGATCTGTGCCTTTTCTATATATGTTCGTCCCCTTGCTGTTTAGTGCCTTGTTATGCCCTCCATTTTCTCTTCTTCTTTTACAGACCCTGGTGGCAGTGTGGCTGGTGGGCCGTAGTTGTGTGCACTGGGCGGCACAGTAGGTGGCTTCATCAGAGTGGGGACCCCATCTTGGGCTACGTGCATCCATGCGTATGCAGTGGTATGGTATGCGTGGCATGTGGTGGCGGGAACTGTTGCCATTCCTGATGTCTATCGGGGATGCTGGACCGTCTGATATCTTATCCTGCACCTCGGAGGCAATGAGCTGTACAGCTCACTGGCCTAGCATTAACGATTTCCGTGTGCAGTGACCTGGCTTTTTTATTCACCATTTATGGCTGTACACACGTTCGCTATGGTCAGACATCATGCCGAGACACTGTTATAGGGGAGGCATTTACTCCCATGGTTTGGACCGTGCCTGGCGGTCAGTGAACAGGGCTGTAGCCCGGTTCCTTATTGAGAATGGATTCGTACAGCCGTTCGTCTTTCGGGGATAGGGTTACAGGTTTTCAGCCTGTATTGCAGAGATGGGGTCCGCCTAGCAATGAGAGGTCTGGACCTATTTTGAATGACGGGCAAGCGGGCCTGGTGACCGAATGGTCGGTTTAGGGGGGCGGTGAGTCATCATGGACGCCTCCCCGTGTGGCGGGTAGCACTGGTAAGGTAAAATTTATGACCCATAGGTATCCGGCAGGTTCGCAATTGATTGGCCAACGTGTAGATAGGTACAGGGCAAACAGGATTGGCCGGTCAAGGGTGAACTATGAACGGGGTGATGCCAGGAGCTTCACAGCCTGCATCACCTTGATATTTGAACGGATACACGTCAGCGGGTGGGTCAATAGATAGTATATGGACTTCGGTCAACAATTTGTTTGTGGTTACAAACAAATTGATACAAATTGATACATAATAGCTAATTGCCTCGGGCAATTTGGGTGGAACCTTACCAGTGCTCCTGCGGCCTGTTTGCCTTAAAGAATTACAATTGGATGAAACACCAATTGAAAGTTATAATTCGGACTAGGGCATTATTATTCAATAAAAGTGGCCCAATGTTTTATATCCAAGACCGGCGTCTGTGTCCTTATTTGGGTGGGTGCGCCTGCAAAGAGGAACATTCTTCTCTCCACCCTTTCCCATTGTTAAAACAAACAAGGTATATTTATCTATATATATTCCTTGGCCTAGCCAACTAATACAATAAGGATTACATTACTCTACTTTCTACTCACTCTGTAGACATCAGTCGCTCTTGCTTAAGCATGGTGTTTCTTTCCTCTATCCGAAGATTAACAGTCCTATCTTCCATCCATTGTCCCACCTTTCCTCTATGATTAACGAATAAGATTCTAAATTTTAGTGTCTATTGTTCCCCTTTATTGCTCTCACATTCCCAGATTGTTTTTACTATCTCCAGAGGACAAGAATTTGCACTTCAAATTCCACCCTTCTGACTTCTCTAGGAGGGAATGTAAATGAACAGAATCCATTTTAAATCACAAAATCAAGACTCCCCTTTAATTTCCCAGTCAGTGTGATTTTTATGGCTGTTTTCTGTTAGCCAAGGCATTAATTTCCAATTCAAGCTTTGTGACAGACACTTAATATATAGTGTAAATGTTCATCTATAAGCATTGATCTACACTTGGTTTCACAATTTTCATCTTGGAAAAAAGGTTGTTCACAGATGTATGTGGTGCCAAAGACTGTAAATGTACCTGTAGCAAGTTTCTTTAAGTAAACTAGAATAGAAATTCAATAGACTCTTTTCTTTGTAAACATTTCTGAGCTTATCACTGGATTGCAAATCAGTTCCATCTGGAAAAATTTACTTGCATCTTCTAGTGCTACTTCAAATGGATTCTGAAACATTCTGAATTCATTTCCAGGGTTATGGGAGTGAATCTGTTCTGGAATTCCACCTGCTCTGATGGGTGGAGCCTCAAGAAATGTTTGGTATGCAAAACACTTTATATCCTTTTTGCAAAAACACCAGAACTTTTATTCTCCTGTTCCTGCTTTCCCCCCAAAAAAGCAGGTCAGATATCTACCGATTCACACAGCCACATCATCTTTCTTACACACAAATATAGCCTTCAAATTGGTAACATATGGAGGAGAGTGTTTGTGTGTGCGGCGGGAATGAGTGGTACAGGCACCTGAGCCCTGCTGATTAGCAAAATACCCAGAATGCCCACATATGTTAGTATGGAGGATAAGACCAAGAGGGGGCTGACAGAAGTAGTCATGGAGATAGGAGATCAAAAGAAACAATGATGTGTTTTTGTAAGAAAGGGATGAGAAAAACAGTAGTACTTGAGGCAGGAAAAACACTGTGGATCTGAGGAAACATGTCTTGAAGATAATATGGGTGGGGGGGGGGCAGCTGGGGAGATAGCAACCCTGGGCTGGCTTGTTTAAGTATTGCCTGGGCTGTGACTTTTAGTAAATCTGGTGATGTGGCATTGGGAGGGCATTTTTTTTTAAAAAAAAATATCTTAAAAAATTCCAACAATCTTAGTTTTTAATTGTTGTCTTAAATGTTTTTGTAAAGTTTTAGTTGTCATGTTTTATGTGTAAGCCATCCGGAGTCACCTCGGCGAGGGAGCGGTGGTAGAAATGTGATTAATTAATTAACAAATAAATAAATAAATAAATAAATAAATAGCAGTAAACAAGCAGGTTGGAGAGCTGCACAGAAAGAGCTTGGGGACCTTTTTTGGCTGCATCTGCAGATTGGGGTCCCCTGGCTTAGAATGTGGAAAAGATACTTTTTGGAACGAGAACTCCTACAGTCGTGGTCAGGGGCTATGCTAGCTGGGATATTCTTGGAGGCATACTCTAAAATGTAACTTTCCCAACATCTAGATTAGAACAAACAGCCTACATGGTGGCTGCCAGTTCTTCGATCATGTGGGGGTCCGAGACAATATTAAGAAGCATAAAAGTAGGCAGTTCCAAAGCTATTGGCTGACTACACTGTAGATGATTCACTCCTAGGCTTCAAACCATAGTGTTCTAGATTTTAGTGGGGGAAAGGCAATAACTATGAGAGGCTATGCACTAAACTTTTCAGAACTAACTGAGACTTAACTACATATTTGTTTGGAGATTAATTTAATACAAGGCCTTCTTTGTGTAATTGCACTATTTTCTTTATCTATACTAGATTGCATAAAACATGCAATTTTGCTTCAAATGGGTTGAGGAAATTGAGTTTTGATTGGTTTTTATGAAACTATTTTGTACTTCCTTTAGGTTCCTCTAATTACAAAAGTTTAATGTTTAAATAAATATGATAGTTTGTGTGCAGAATAAATTCTATTTTTTTAAAAAGAATACTAAAATTTTAAACTCCCATACTCACTTATCAGCTGGTTTTGGCTCTTGTGAACTGAAGTTCAATGCAAGTGGAGGGCTCTAACCTATGCAATGCTGATGTGGTTCATTGTATGATGCTGAAGACAACAAAGGGAGTGGAGGGAGAACAATCACCATGGGGCTCTCTCTCCTTTTTTATTTTTATTTTTGCTCTGAACAGTGCTAAAATGTGATGGATAGGATTCAATTTTCTGATAGTTCCTTTCAGAAATGGTCTGAACATCAAGAGGACACATAGCTAAAGCAGGGGGAGTCTATATATTGTGACTCCACTTCCTATTCTATTCCTTCTGTTCTGTTTGAACAATTTATATCTTCCAATTGCTTTATTTAGTCATGGAAGTCAACCTAAATCACAGGTTTCCCTATCAAGTTGTTCTGAACTAAGATTCCCAATTCTTGTTTGTTTCCCATATCCTGGCATTCAAATACAGATGCCAGAGATTGTGTGACTTGTGATCTACTTTCCTCCTTACATTTTAAAGAAGAGTATTATTATTATTATTATTATTATTATTATTATTATTATTATTATTATTATTATTATTATTATTATTATTATTATTATTATTATTATTATTATTATTATTATTATTATTAGTCTCTCACTCTGTTCATCTTATTGTGTATAAATCTTCATTTATCATTACATCTAAGTATGAATTTCTTTCCCCTTCCAAATAAATTTAAAGTCTTCATGATGAAGTTGTTCATGCTGAACCCAACTTTATTTATTTATGCATTCATTCATTCATTTATTGAATTCATATTAAATCCTAATTAATGAAACTACTACTCTGGGAGGCTTACAAAAAGGATACAATCAAAATATAACAAAAACACAATAGAAAATCAAAATAACAAATTTAAACAAAACAAATAATGAAACATAAGCAACAAAAAGCAACATAACCTATCAGTGCTCACATTCTTTCCAGTTCTTGTGAGGTGCATCCATTCCTTGCCTGAAGTCTGTGTTCCAATAAGTATTGCCTGTGGTCTCAAAATCCAGATCCTTTACATCCACACTATCAATGATCTACGCAGCCTTTATGACCCCAGACCACAGAGTCCCTGCTAAATATCTGTGTGGTAGGGCGAAGATGTCTTCCAATTGCACCAGGCATTTTGCTGGTGGTGCAGATCTTCTGTCAAGTTGTACTGTCTCTGTTGTGTTCAATGGTGTAACCTCCTACATGGGTTAACAATGTATCTTAACCAATGTAACCTTGCCTACGGGTAACAATGTAACCTTCAGTTGTATCACTATAGACCCTGTAATAGGACGCGAGCTAATGACCACCAGCTGGCAGCAGTGAGCGTCCAAGCTCTCTTGGTCCAAACTCATCAAAGAGCCACAGCGCGGGAAGTTTCCCGCCACCACCTACACCTGGACAAGAAGGGCGTGACCAGCAATGACGTCACGCAGACAGTAGCCAATGGGCTATCGTGGAACCACGTTCAAATGTATTACTACTGTATTTAAAGAGCTATTGATCCGCCATTACCTTATGTTCCCTCTGTCCACCATGCAATAAACCTGAGTTAACCCAGCCCGAGGCTGTGTCCTGTGTCTTAGTTCTCATACACTAAATTGGCGACGAGGATGGGATCATGGATTCCCAAGGAGCCAGGGCACAGAGCGGGTTCAACATCACCAAACCGCAAGACTGGGAGCTTTTTGAAATGGACTTCCAGGCGGCACTGGTGGAACTCAAAGTCAAAGAAGACGACGAGGAAAGGAAGAGGGCCATCCTCACCCGAATGCTTGGGATGGAAACCAAGCGAACGCTGGTGGGCATCATTGCACCGAAGAAGGTGAGCGATTTCAAAGCCGATGACATCATGAAACTGCTGCGTGAGCGTTTCCGACCCTCGAGGGCAATGTTTCCCGCTCGGAGCGCGTTTTGGAGGCGAGTCCAAGCGCCGGACGAGTCGGTTGAGGCTTTCGTAACAGCCTTGAGAATAGCCGCCGCCCCCTGCAGATGGGACAATCTAGAGATGGCCCTCAGGGACGGAGTTCTGTGCGGCTTGAAGGACAAGGAGGTGCAGCGCAGCCTGATGAACAAGGAGCCACCACCCACGCTGACAGAGGTTGTAGAGGCCGCGGAAGCCGCGGAATCCACGAATGCTGGAGTAGACGAGATGCACCAGTGGCGTGAGTGGCGTCCGAGGGCCGGCAAAGCGGAGAATTCGGTGCACGGAAAGTCCGGACAGTCGGTGCACGCAACCCGACGGGCCTCGAAGTCGTCTACGGAAGGCAGCGACGGCGAGGAGGTCCAGAAAGTTAGAAAGGGAGGGCGCCGCTGCGATGGTTGTGGAGCGGCCCATGAGCGCGCGAGGTGCCCATTCAGGAAAACCGAGTGCTACACCTGCGGCCGTCGGGGGCACATCGCCAGGGCGTGCAGGAAGCGGAAAGAGGGCCGGAGGTATTCACAAGACCGTTCGGCCAGACCGGACCGTCCAGCGAGGTCCAAAGATGGCGCCCGGACCACGAGGAAGCAGGACGGCGTGGGCCGCATCTCGGACGACAGCGAGGACGATGCTCCCGTGTTCAGCGTGTCCGCGGGACAGCCCCATTATTTCGTTGAGGTACTAGTACAAGGGGCCCCTATTAGGATGGAAATTGACTCGGGGTCCTCCTATTCTATAATTCCCCAGAGAGAGTTCTTGAAAATCGACCCCCAAGTGCGGCCCAAACTTAAAACGTTGAGGTCCACGCTACGAGACGTACAGGGGAACAACATTCCAGTGTTGGGGGTCGGGAAATTTCGGGTCCGTTTTAAGAGACATTCTGCGGAACTTCCCCTAGTTGTCCTAAAAGGGGGAAGTTGTAGCCTCCTAGGGACACAGTGGTTTCAGCCTTTAGGTTTGTTCATAGGGGGGGTGCATGCCGTGGGGGTAGATTCAATACAAACGGTATTGGACGCGCACCCCGCCGTTTTTAAAAAAGGACTGGGAAAGTTCAAGGGACCCCCCGTAGCCTTCGACCTAGACCCGGAGGTCCGCCCGATAAGACTCAAACCGCGCAGGGTACCGTTCGCACTAAAGGACAAAATAGAGGCGGAACTGGACAAGCTGGTGGGCCAGGGGATTCTTGTGCCTGTTGATTCCGCGGAGTGGGAAACTCCAATTGTAACAGCGCTAAAGGCTAACGGGGAGGTGCGCATTTGTGCTGATTATAAGTGTACAATTAACAAGGCGATCCGCCCCAATGCATACCCGGTGCCGGTGGTCAGCCACCTTCTGGCCAGGCTGAATGGGGGAAAGTGTTTCGCTAAACTCGATTTAGCACAAGCCTATCAGCAACTCCCTGTAACGCCTGCCACGGCAGCGGCACAAACAATAGTCACACATAAAGGGGCGTTCCAGGTGTCGCGTTTACAGTTCGGCATGAACTCGGCACCCGGCCTTTTTCAGTCGCTTGTGGAACGCCTCCTGAAGGGGCTGGAGGGGGTGTTGCCTTATTTTGATGACGTGTTGATTACAGGGGGGAGTGAGGCCGAACTGGCAAAGAGATTGGATAAAGTACTGACTGTGTTCGAGAAAGCGGGGCTGCGACTGAGAAAAGACAAATGCGTTTTTTTCGAAACAGAGGTTGAGTTTTTGGGGTTCAGAGTCACACCCGAGGGAATTAAGCCGTCCAAATCCAAAGTAGCCGCCATAAAGAAGGCTCCTCGCCCCACATCCAAAACCGAGCTGCAGTCATTCCTGGGGCTCCTCAATTTTTACCACACCTTCCTTCCACGGAAGGCGTCGGTGGCCGAACCGCTCCATCGGTTGCTAAAAAAAGAGGAAACATGGGTGTGGGGTGACGAGCAAGAGAGGGCGTTCAAAGAGTTGAAGCAACTCCTAACATCCGAGGCAATCCTAACGCATTTCGATCCCAAACGGCCAGTGGTTTTAGTCTGTGACGCATCCCCGGTGGGGGTGGGGGCGGTGCTTTGCCACGTGTTGGACGACGGAAAAGAGGCCCCGATAGCGTTTTATTCAAGGTCCCTGTCCCAAGCAGAGCGGAATTACGCACAGACCGACAGGGAGGCATTAGCGATAGTAGCGGGAACCAAAAAATTTCACGATTTTCTGTATGGTCGCCCGTTCAAAATCGTGACCGATCACAAGCCCCTGTTAGGAATTTTCACTGCAAATAAGCCCACGCCACAGATCCTGTCCCCGAGGATGCTGCGGTGGGCTATCTTTCTCAACGCATACCAACATGAGTTGGAATACCGGCCCGGGAAGGAGATCAGCCATGCAGACGCACTCTCAAGGTCTCCTTTGCCCTTGTCGGGTGACCAAAAGGCACGGGTAGAGAGAGACCACCAGGTATTGCTAATAGAGGTCTTAGATTCACCCCCAATAGTACCCGCCGACATTGCCAGGGCGACAGGCAAGGATAGAACGCTGGAGAAAGTTAGCTCATGGGTACAGAAGGGGTGGCCGGCGTCATCCCCAGGTACGGAATTCGACCCATTTTTTAGGAAAAAGATAGAGTTGTCCCTAGAGAGGGGGTGCCTTTTGTGGGGCCAACGGGTGGTGGTCCCTACGTCCCTACGACCGAGGGTGCTCAGACTGCTGCACGTCAGCCACCCGGGCATCGTCCGTTCCAAGGCGCTGGCCCGGAGCTACTTCTGGTGGCCACAGCTGGACGCAGACATAGAGCACATGGTTGGCACTTGCGAGGCTTGCCAGGGCTCCCGACCGGAGGCGGCCCGTCTCCCGCATAGGGAATGGGACGCAGCACGGGGGCCATGGTCCAGAGTGCACGTAGATTTCGCTGGCCCGTTCCGAGGAACCATTTTCCTCTTGGTGGTGGATGCGTTCTCCAAGTGGCTGGAGGTTATCCCAGTAAAGAGCACGTCCTCCGCCACTACAATTAGCCAGCTAAGGAGAGTCTTTTCCACGTTCGGTTTACCCGACACTCTGGTCAGCGATAACGCTAGTTGTTTCACGTCCGCTGAGTTCAGGGCATTCATGGAGGCAAACGCCATTCGGCATGTCACATCCGCGCCGTTTCACCCGGCCACGAATGGCCAAGTGGAACGGCTGGTGCGTACAACAAAGGATGCGCTGCGGCGCATGGGCCCGGGGGACCTAAATCACCAAGTATGCCAGTTTTTATTAGCGTATAGGGTGACCCCCTTAGCATCAGGTTACTCGCCGGCAGAGCTGCTGATGCGGCGGAAACTGACCACGATCCTGTCCAGGTTAGACCCGACCAGGGTCGAGGACAAAGGGAAGAACATAGGGTTAGCGGTCTCGAAAGGTTTCGCCGTCGGCGATCCCGTACACTGCAGGAACTACGCCAACGCTGGTCCAGCCTGGGTACCAGGGACGGTTATGGAACAGACGGGACCAGTATCTTACCGGGTAGAGACTAACACCGGTCTCCTCTGGAGGAGGCACGCGGACCAACTTAGGCATCGAGTGAGTGAGGGGCCGGTCAGTGGGGCTCAGCTACAGAATTCAGCGTTAGGGTCCTCCCCCACCCGTTTAGCCCAAGGGGGAGACAACGACGGACAACTGTCCCAAACAAGGGGGGAAAGCAGCGGCGGCCCCGACTCATATCCTTTGGATACGCCAGCTCTATCAGAGCCTGGGGAAGGGGGAGAGGAGTTTGCGACCGCTGTCCCCGAACTTGATTCCGATTTTGATTTTGCGAGCCGGGGGGGTTTTTGGGAGTGTTCCCCCACCCATCCAAGCGAGAAGAGGGGTTTTTCGTTAGCCCCCAGTGCCCCCGGTCCTTCCCAAATAAAGCACACACCTCCCAACAACGCCGCAGAGCCGCGGCAAGTCACTAACAAGTCTCCCTCTCCAATTACAGGACAGGAAACCAGGGGACAAAGAGAAGGTAGCAAACCAGGGGAAAGGCAGCCCGCATCGAGACCCCAGCGTGTTCGAAATAAGCCATCTTGGCTGAGAGACTTCGTCTCATCCTAGGGGGGAGGAGTGTTGAGTTCGAGACTTCGTCTCATCCTAGGGGGGAGGAGTGTTGTGTTCAATGGTGTAACCTCCTACATGGGTTAACAATGTATCTTAACCAATGTAACCTTGCCTACGGGTAACAATGTAACCTTCAGTTGTATCACTATAGACCCTGTAATAGGACGCGAGCTAATGACCACCAGCTGGCAGCAGCGAGCGTCCAAGCTCTCTTGGTCCAAACTCATCAAAGAGCCACAGCGCGGGAAGTTTCCCGCCACCACCTACACCTGGACAAGAAGGGCGTGACCAGCAATGACGTCACGCAGACAGTAGCCAATGGGCTATCGTGGAACCACGTTCAAATGTATTACTACTGTATTTAAAGAGCTATTGATCCGCCATTACCTTATGTTCCCTCTGTCCACCATGCAATAAACCTGAGTTAACCCAGCCCGAGGCTGTGTCCTGTGTCTTAGTTCTCATACACTAAAGTCTCATACATGGGAAATGGCAATTTTGTGATGTTGCAGGTGTCTCGTAGCAATATTATGTGGCAAATTAAGAGTCCCTCTAGAAATGCCTCATCCCACATAACCACACCAATTTTGCAGAGAAGAGTTGCTCAGGGAAACTTCAGGGGGTGGCAAGGCAAGCTTTACCTTCAAAACAAAACTGAATGAGCTGATAGCGTTCTCCCTCTCTGGGAAATCAAAGTCTCCAAGTCTCCTCCTTCTTCCCTTGATGCTCCCCTCTAGGCTTAAGAAAATGGTCTTATTGTTAACCATTCGGGCACTATCTCTTCTACACAAGTTCTCCTCTCCTTTGATTAAAAACACTACTTAAAACTTCAGTTTAGCAGCTTTATTGTAGCAAAGTGCATTATCCAAAAATATATAAATAATTGATCTAAAAACTCATATTGGATAACATATTCAGTATATAAAGTAAACATATTCAGTATATAAAGATAACTAACTTAAGTAAAGCATAGATTCTGGCAGGCTTTCTCGACCTCATGCAAGAAAGAGATTAAGTCATTATTCAAAATGACAAGAGCTGCTATCGACATCCAAAATCAGTGATCTTTTATAACCTTTTGGGGTCCTCCACCCACATTTAGAATGTGGAATACGTTCCAAAAGACAATTATTTTGATTCTTATCATGTTTGTTAAGATACACATGTGTCCCTTATCTGGTGTTCCAACTCTGAAATGTCCCTCTCCTAATTGGCATCCAGAGACTGGCCTTCACTACTTGGCAGGCTCCATGCTAATGTGGAGTGTGCATGGGTGCATACCTGTCAACTTTATGGATTTGAAAATAAGGGAAATTTTGGCCACACCCTCTGTGGGTGTGGCCAAATCTGTGGGCATGGCCAAATATAGCCATATGACTTGCTGGGCTCTAGTCATGCCTGCCACATGGCCATGAAAATGTCTGCAAACAAAGACAGCACTGCCTCTTTGGCTGTAAATGGAGATGAGCACTGCACCCTAGAGTTGGATACGACTGGCAGATTTTACTTTCTTAGGATCAAAAATCTCTGCAGATGGGGATTACAGCCGTGAAATAAAAAGGTGACTGATGCTTGGGAAACAAGCTATGAGAAACCTGGGGAACATAGTGAAAAGTAGAGGCATCACCTTGCAAACAAAAAATTGCATAGTCAAAGCAATGGTATTCCCAGTGGTAATGTATGGGTGTGAGAGCTGGACCATTAGGAAAGCTGAGCGCAGAAAAATAGATGCCTTTGAAATGTGGTGTTAGAAATAGGTCGATCCTAGAAGAAATCAACCCTGACTGCTCACTAAAGGTCAAATAGTAAAGATGACGCTAAAGTACTTTGGACATCAAATGAGAAGAGAGGTTTCACTTGAGAAAGCCTTGATGCTGGGAAAGGTGGAGGACAAAAGAAGGGGGTGGCCAAAAATAAGATGGCTAGATGGTATTGTAGATGCAATGGGCACAAAGCTGTGTGGGCCAAAGAACCCTTTCCCCATCTTCTTGGGGTCTTTTGTTTTGTTTTCTTTCTTGTTTACTCAGTGGCTTAAGTGACTAAGATGCTGACTGGGAGGCAGAAGGTCAGCAGTTCAATTCCCGAGTACTGCAGGACAGAATGAGCTCCCATATTTGTCCCAGCTCCTGCCATCCTAGTAGTTGAAAACAAGAAATTGCAAGTAGATAAATAGAGACCACTTTGGTGGGAAGGCAACAGCGTTCCATGCGCTCTGGTGTCTAGTCATGCCTGCCACATGACCATGGAAATGTCTGCAGATGCAGACAGCGCTGGCTCTTCGGCTTTGAAACAGAGATGAGCCTAGAGTCGGATACAACTGGCTTTCGAGCAAGGGAAACCTTTACCTTACTCATTTTTAATTATTTTTTTTCCTGGGAAACAAAGAAAGTGCAGAATAATAAACCAACCCCCTAGGGTTACCAACTGCTTGTAAGCAGTTAACTTTAGAACAGAAAAGAACCCCCCCCCCATTTCTCTCTCTCTCTCATATAGTGATCAAGTACCATCCCCTACCCCCACCCCTCCCAAGTTAATTCTAGAACAGAAACGAAACCCCCCTCTCTCATATAGTGATCAAGCAACGTTTCCCTCCCCTTCCCAAGTTAATTCTAGAACAGAAATGACCCCCCCTCTCTCTCATATAGTAATCAAGCAACGAAATCCTCCAGCCAGGAGGCAGGGCAGAAACAGCTCAATAAACCATGAGAGTGAGAGACCAAGAGTTGATTTGCCCCTGCATATATGAAATATCGCTCACCTAGAGTAGACTCCCCGTGTGTCCCATGGTGGCTGCAACCAGCTCAGCAGCAAAAATGAAGTGAAGTCTCCATTGACCATGTGGCCAGGAAACTATAGAAGGCCCCTCCCACCAACTTCCCTCTCTCCTTTCACACAGCAGCCTCTGGTGGCAGGAAAAAACATACTGCAGCTTCACCTGTGAGGGCTCCGGTCAGAATATTTTTTAAAAAAAAATAAGGGAAAATACGGGGAAATTAATAAAACGGGAGGGGCAGGAAGAGGGGTAAAAATAAGGGGTTTTCCCATGAAAACGGGATAGTTGACAGGTATGCATGGGTGATGGAATGCAAATGGCATTACAGCTGCTTCTCTCTCTGAGTTAGGCTACTCAAACTAAAGAGAATCAGAAAAACTACAGGGTACTGTTAAATGAATACAAAGTAACTTAAACTAAAAGTAACTTCTTGATGGATTTCAAAACACACACCACCTTGCAATAAACACAAGAGGGGAGGGGTAGATGCTATGAGTTTGACTAAAGGAGGTCCCATCCACCACAATTTCTACTACCACCATCTTTCTCCTGGAGCCTGCTCCAAGTCTCTGCCACTCCAAAGTGCATGGAATCCTGGGGCTAGAGAAAAATCTCCTCTAGGAATCTCCTAATAGCTAATGCACAACAGGTGGAACAGGTAGGTCAGTGGTTCAAAATCTGAACTAGTAAAGGTAGAGTGATGTTTGGTCCTCTTGTCAAGGCACCATCTTTAGGCATCCCAACCCTTATAATTTACAAAATGTCTCTTCTAACAATATTCAAAAAACTTAAAAAACAAAGAAATGTCGAAAAGCATAAAATATAATAACATGACAAAATATGGTGTACTACTGAAAAGGAATAGTAATTCAGAGCAATAGTTACAAAACAGAATAAAATAACCTTTCATTTCCCATATCCCTGTAAAAATAAAAATATATATTCTCTTACACTCTTCAGGTTCTAACTAACTCTCTTCATGTCCTAACTTAAAGTCATCCTTTCTTTTTCTATTCCTCTTCTGAGTATTGGTAGGAATTCCTCTTCTGAGTATTGGTAGGATGGACAACTGGACTATCTGGGCCTTGAACTTCCTTCCCAGATCACCAAAGACTGATGTGATGTCTTCAAAGTTCCGCTTGGCTGTGCTATTTGCTCCCACATAGATGAGAGGGATGTGCATAGACACTCTTTCTCTCCTGTCCCTTATCTGTCCTCAAGTGAGACAAGATACCTGGAGGGTTCATGAATCTTCTTGGCATTTTTCAGTTTCAATCCCACACAGCAGAGATTCTCCTACTACTCTTTCTTCTTCTGTAATGTACCAAATAACAAAACATATAAATAAATGACCATCCTGCATTGCTAATTATCTAGCTGTCATTTCTCAACTGCAAAATGGTGTCAGGAGAGACATGCAACTCTTTGCTACCTGACATAGATTAGCACACACCTTCCCCTCCTCATTTCAAACTGTGCAGCATCCAAAGACAGGCAAATTATTTTAGCAGAAGGTGCAGAAGATCAAGTGAACATTTCTCCCTTCCCAAAGAAAAACGATTAAAAACAACATAATTAAGAATCTACTACTTTTTGTAACCCCCTCCACTAAATCAACTGCTTAGTGGAACATCTAATGTTAGTTAGGGCTTGATAGGTTGTATTTTATAAGAGAACTGGCACATGAGATGACATGTTCCCCACTCTCTTCTCACAATTTCCATTTCCACTGTGTTCTGCCACACTTTTCTTTTTTCCCCTTCTTCTTTTCCCCATCCATGTTCCTGAGGGAAAGTCAGTAGTAAATATATCTGAGAGTAAATAAAACAGAACAACAACAACAGCAAAACATTGTGGCACCTTAAAGACTAACTCCTGTATTTAATTGTGAGCTTTCGTGGACCAAAATACAGGAGTCAGTCTTTAAGGTACCACAACGTTTTTTGTCTTTTGTTGTTGTTCTGTTTTATTTACTCTCAGATATGCTTGCACAGACTAACAACATGCCTACCACTTTAAACATTTCAGTATTAAATGGTTCAGTCGTCAAATTAATAGGGGTGCACAGAAAGAGCCTCCTTGAAGATTGTGGTATTTTTTAATGGCAACCTTGTTGCAATTTTTCTCACACTAGGTCAGGGGAAAGGAACTATGGAATTAATTCACTTAAAGGTGGCTTTGTTTTGGCAGTTTAACAGTCAACCTAGACATGGAAGAAGAAGTAAAATCAAAAGAAGAGCCATAATGAATCAACATGTGAGCTATCTCCATTGAAAAATACTCATGTTTGAATAGACAACTGGTGAAATGAAGTTCTGTTTGCAGTGATTAACCTGCAATTATTTGTGTGAGATGAATCAGACAATAAAAAGAGACTATGGAAATGCTGAAGAGAAGGGTGCTACAGGAGGAGCAGATGTGGATTTTAAAGCATTGGCGGTGGTTGATGAAGTGTGAATCAGGATTTAGGGGATGGAGAAGAAAATAGGATTATGCAGGGGAAAGAAATAATCTTTATAAATGTTTGTGTGTTTTCAAAAATAAGATTGAGTGCTGGAGCGTTAGACAGTAGGCACATCTTGCACATTCCCCCTCCTCTCTTTGATAGTCAAGGGCTACTTTTTGTAGAAAGAAGTGGGGAGGGTAGATATGAATGTTTATTGTTATAGTTGTTGTTATTGTTTATGTGTGGTAGAGGGAAACACGCCAGTAGGAGGAAGCGAAGGTCATAGAAGAAGGTTTTTAAGATTAAGGTATGAGAAATATCAAACTGTTATCTTGGAATGTGAAAGGTACTGGTTCTCAAGTGAAGAGGAGAAGAATAGAATCAGCCCTGAGGAAAGATAAACCGGACATAGTCTTTTTGCAGGAAACTCTTCAAAAATTTGGGGATACAAATAAGATATTTTTAGGATGGATGCAAATTTATGAAAAGTCCTATGGTACATCAAAAGCAAGAGGGGTTGTGGTTCTGATCGCGAGTAGACTAGGTTTTGAGATGATAAATAGTGTTTCTGGCCTGGAAGGTAGATACTTAATAATAAAAGGGAAGATTGATGATGAGGAAATAATTTTAGTGAACATATATGCACCAAATAATCATCAAGGGGAGTTTTTAGACAAAATATATGGTATATTGGAGAAAGAAAAAGCAACAAAAATGATTGTAGCTGGAGATTTCAATTTAATAAGGTCAAATTTGGATTGTACAAATATAGCAAGGAGTGGAAGAGGATCTAAAATGCAGATTCTTGAAAAATGGATGAAATCCCTATGCTTGAAAGATATATGGAGGGAGTTTAAAGGGTCGGAAAGGGTTTATACATTTTTTCACAGGTGCATTAATACAACTCCAGAATAGATTACATATTCATAACAGAGAGTATGATAAGGAATATAGATGAGGTGGAAGTGGGAATTTTTTAAAAATCAGATCATGCAAGTGTGTTGATGGAATTAAGGACAGAGGGAGCGAAGGAAATTAGAAGGAATTGGAGATATGATGCCAAAGTTTTTAAAGACCATAAATGTAAAGAGCAAATAATTGAAAAATGGAAGGAAAGTTGGTATTGGAATGATATGGATGAGGTGAGTTATAATATGGTATGGGATGCCATGAAGTCGGTTTTTAGAGGGGAGAGTATTAAGTTGCCTAGCATTAGAAATAAACAATTTAAGGAAGCACGAGACAAGGTTGGAAAAGAGATAAAGTGGTTACAAGAAGAGCATGTTAAGACAAATGATAAGATTTTTGACAAGATGCAAAGATTAAAGACGGAATTGGTAGGAAAGAATATTGAAAAGGTAAAAAGAGATTTGGTGTATTTAAATAGGGAATATTTTGAATACAGTAATAAGAATTCAAAATTATTAGCAAGAGCTGCTAAAGAAAAGAGAAATAAAAGGGAAATTGGATTATTGGTCAATAAAGAGGGAATAAAATGTAATAGGATTAGAGATAAATGTAAGATTGTCAAAGATTTTTATCAGGATTTATATGCTAAAAAGAATATAGATTTCGAGAAGTTAATGGATCAATTGGGGAAACAAATAGAAAATAAGATAAAACAGGAACATAGAAATAGAATGGAAGAGCGAATAATGGAGAAATAAATAAAAGATATAATAGCCAACTTGAAGTCAGATAAAGCCCCGGGGGAAGATGGGTTATTAGCTGAATTATATAAGGAATTTAAAGACATTGTGGTTCCAAAATTGATGAAATTATATAATTATATTTTGGAAGGAGGGCAAATTCCGACTTCATGGTATAGAACTATAATTGTTTTATTACCAAAACCTGGAAAAGATTTAGAAAAAGTGGAATCATGTAGGCCTATTTCATTGATAAATCAAGATGCTAAGATTTTTACAGCAATATTGGCAAACAGACTGAACAGTTTTATGGGCAATTATATAAAAGAAAATCAAACTGGTTTTTTTGAAAGGAAGACATATGGCGGATTTGACAAGGAGAGTTTTAGATTTAATAGATATTGTATGACAAACAAATGAGAAAGTTGGATTATTATCATTAGATATTTTCAAGGCATGCGATCCATTACAGTGGGCAACAATTAACGAGATAATTAAATGTTATGGATTTGGAGATAAATTCAGAAGGACGATTTAACAATTATATCAATATGGTACTGCCATTGTTAGGGTAAATGATGATGTTACAGAAGAAGTAGAATTAGAAGCTGGAACAAGGCAGGGTTGTCCATTATCACCAATTTTGTTTATTATGGCAATGGAGTTGTTGGCAAAGGCTATAAGAGAAGATAAGGATATTGAAGGAATACTAGGAAATAAGATAAGTTTGTATGCTGATGATACTGATAACGATGAAGCACCCTAGGAAGGAGTTAGAAAGAATACAAGAGCAGTTAAAAGATTTTGAAGAGATGACAGGTTTGAGATTAAATTGGGATAAGTCAGAAATGATATTGTGTAATATTGATAAGGAGGAACAGCAGAAAATAAAGGGTAAATTTAAATTACAGGTTAAAAATAATTTGAAGTATCTGGGAATAAATTTTTCACATAAATTTGAGGACCTTACAAAATTGAATTATGGAAAACAGAAAGTGGAAATTAAAGATAAAATACAGCAATATCAAAAGCTGAAGTTGTCTTTGTTCGGCAGGATTGCGTTATGTAAAATGATGTTGCTACCGAGAATTAATTTTTTGTTTGATGCCCTGCTGATCCAATTAAGTGATAAGGAAATTAAGGAATTTCAAAATTTGTTGAATAATTTTTGTAATGGTGGAAAGAAACCTAGAATTGTAAAAAAAAATGTGATACTTATCTCAGAAAGAAGGAGGACTAGGATTGCCAAATTTGAGGAATTATTACAGATCTTTTCAAATTAAAAATATTGTGAAAATTTTAGCGAGGGAAAAGGCAATATGGGAAGAAATCGAGATGAGGGATCTAAATCAAATGGGGAAAATGGTCTTTTTAGATAGTAATATTGGGAAAATAGTTACAAAAATAAAATGATGAAGACAATATTGGGAGTATGGAAAAAGTTGAAGATGGAATTGGCTCCAGATATATCTCCTATAATAGAAATAGAGGATATCAAAAAAAATTCCAATGCAAAATGATAAAAGGGTGAAAGAAGTTTTATTTAGAAATGATGTTTTCCTGTTAAAAGACTGGATACGGGTTTGTAAAGATGGAGAGAGAAAAGCAGATATGTTTGTACAATTGAGATTGAACTGGCTCCAGATTGTGTTGGTAAATAAATGGAATAGTAAATATTTTGACAGAAGTCAGTTTGGAAAGAGGTATGACTGAGTTTGAAGAATTGATATCAAAGATAAGAAATGGAGAAAGGGGTATTAAGGGCTTAGTAAGTAAAATATTATCCTATAAAATCAAGCGTTAACCGTTGGAACTTTTGATACAATCTTTAGCCAGGCCCTACTAGCCCGCACCCACCATTTGTGCACATGGGCGAACTGGGTCTTGAGGTCAACGAAGGATTTAGAAAACCGGCAGTGGGGCAACAGCTCCACAAACATGAAAAAAGGGAAACAACTTCATTTCCCAATGTTCCTTGCACCGCACCGCGCCAGAGCCAATCAGGCTGAGAGGTTCTGGCGTGGTGCAGCGCAAGGAACGTTCGGAAACACACTGTGGCCAATCAAAAGAAAACCATTTTAAAAAAATGCAGCACAAACACAAACCACAAACCCATAACTACAAGCCCCAGCGTCCTGCACGCCATGAGTGCGCAGAACTCTGAGGAAGCCGGCGTGCAAAAAATTAAAATTAAAACCACAACGTGAACGCAAGTCCACACAACCACCCACCGGTGTTCATGCACAGAGCAATGGGGAGGAGAGAGACTCCCTCTCCTCCACGCAATGCTGCCAAAGACATGCCGAGACCACCACCGGCCTCAACAAAAGTGGAGGCGGGGTGGGAAAAACCACAAAAAACGAGGAAGTTCAAGGGGTGGGGAAGGTATTGATGCCTTCACCCCCATGAAAGCAAAACAATTCCTCCCCAAAGCAAAGGCACCGGACGGCGCTCCACCCGGTGCCTTTACTTTAATAGTGTTTCGCTTACAAGGGAGGGTGAAGGCATCATTGCCTTAGCCCACCCTTGAAAGTGAACCCATTCCCAGGTAAGCAAAGCCAGTGGACGGACGGTGCTGCGCCCACTGACTTTACTTACCCCAAAAGAGTTTCACTCTCAAGCAGGGGCCAAGGCAATGGTGCCTTCACACACCCCCTTGAAAGTAAACCCATTCCCAGGTAAGCAAAGCCAGCGGATGGTGCTGCGCCCCCTGACTTTACTTACCCAAAAGAGTTTTTCTCTCAAGCAGGGGCCAAGGCAATGGTGCCTTCGCCCCCCCTGAAAGTAAACCCATTCTCAGGTAAGCAAAGCCAGCAGACGGCACTCTGCCCGCTGACTTTACTTACCCCAAAAATAAACCATTAATTAAAAAACACCAAAAACATCCAAAAACAACCAAAATCAACAAGAAAGAACACACATAACCCCCCCAAAAAAATTACAACCCCCCCAAAAGAAATTAAACCAGAGAACTCACCCAAACGACCTTCCTCCATGACGACCGGAACTGAAATGAGGACAGAAAGAGACTACTTACTGGAAGAAGCAATACCCAGAGGCCAGTAGAGAAATACAGTCAAAATCAATGAAAACCTCAACAGCCCCACCCAGAGGCCACAGGAGAAAAAATAGTCAAAAATATTCACAGAAATAAATCACAAAATAATACAATACAAACATTTCTAAAATCCTGTATACAGTTTTCACTCAAAAAAAGTCAAAACATCTAAACACAGTTTAAAAATATTAAATTTAAACAAACATATACTTACACATTTTTAAAATTATTATCCAACATACAACTATTTGAAAAATTTCACATAGTAAAACATTATTTGGTTAAATAAAATAATTATTAAAAATTATATCATCCTTTCCTCTTTTTTAATTAAAAAAAAACCACCAAAAAAAGCTAATCACAGTTTATAACAGTCCGTGCGTATAAATAAACATTTTAAAAAATCACAATTACAGACTAACCTCATTTGTATAAACATAAAACAAAAATCTTTCAACACCTTTTAAAACAGCCCTGCAACGCCGCACATCCTCTGCTAGTATATATATGTATAATGTTAAATAAAGATGGTAATCCACAAGAAGCGTTGAAAATAAATTACAAACAAGAATTGAAAATAAAGATAGTAGACGAGGTTTGGAGAAATAAATGGAAGAAAAGGATCATGAGAACAATGTCTGTTAGAGTGAAAGAAAATAATTATAAAATGTTGTGGAAATGGTACTCGACCCCAGTGAGGTTACATCAAATAGATAAAAATAAAGATAAAATGTGTTGCAGATGTAAGGATACACTGGGAACATATGAACACATGTGGTGGGGTTGTAATATGGGAAAGGATTTTGGGGGAAAAGTTGAGAAAGAGATTTGTGCTGTTATGGGTATGAAACTTAAATTGGGGCCAAGTACTGTTTTGTTGACAGATGTGGAAAATATGGATTTAAATAAGGATAAAAGAGAGCTATTGTGAATAATGTCGACAACGGGCAGACAGTGTATAGCCAGGAATTGGAAAAATGAAGCAACTCTGAAAATAGAAGAATGGTATAAGGAGTTGTGGGATCTTGTGTTGAATGATAAGCTAACATGGGAAATGAATAAGAAAATGCAAGCGCGGCGCCAAAATGGCCGCCGCGCTTTTTGCGGGGCCCCCCCCAGGACGAAGAATCCGGGTAGTTTAGGGCGTGGCCAGCTCCCTTATAAAAGGGGTGGCCACGAGGCATCCGTGCTGCCATTTTAGCTAAAGCGACGGAGCGGAGAAGTTTTTCCCCTGTGTCTCCGTCGCTCCTTACCTTGCGGGAAGCCTTTTGGCGGCAAATCTTCTTTTCGGCTTCCCTCTCCCGCGATTGAGATGCCTTCGAAGAAGAAGGCAGCTTCGAGTGCGGCTCGAGCTGTGAGGAGGCGCAACCCGGGTTGGAGGACCACGGTGGCGCCTCCCCAGCAGCCGCCTGTCCAGGCCCCCGCCGGGGCCGGCGGAATGGGGTCCATCGCCCCTTGGCTGGACGCGGGGGATCGGAATGCGGGCGCGGCAGGGGCTCCGGCCCGCGCCCCGCGAGCGGTGGACACCGCTACTCTCTCTGCCCATCCTGTTGGGCCTGCCTCTCTTCCTCCCGGGCCTTCTAGCCTGGGCGGGTGGTGTGGTCCCCTACCTTGGCAGGTTCCTGCACCGACCCTACCGGGCTTCGGTGTTGGGCAATGGCCCTATTCGGGTCCTGGGGTACAGGGACCTGTACCCGCGCCTGGACTTGGCGGGCCGGCCGGCCCTTGGCCCCAGATCGACGTGCAGGCCTTACTGGCCCGCCTTGCGGCCCTCGAAGCGTCTTTAGCTCGGGCCAGCCAGGCTGGGGCTCCCTTTGGCATCCCTTTTGCGGCGCCGTCGGCGGGAGGACAACAGGCGGCGGGCAGGGTTGAGCTGCCTTAGGCGGGTGGCGCGGCTTCGGCCACTGCCCCGCAGCTCCCCAGCCAGCAGACGAGTGCAGGTCAGGCCCCGATGATGAGCTCTACGTCGGTCGTGAGCTCCGACGCCCCCAGTGGGCCGGAACCCCCGGTGGGGGCGGCCCACGGGGGTGCAGCATGTGAGTATACGGTACAAGCCAGTACACCTGCACACATTGCTTCTATGGGGGGAGCTTTTCAATGGCCTTGGCCTCGCTCGGGTGGTGCGGTGGCACAGCAGCCGGCACCCCACTCGGCGATGGTAACTGCCACCCAGGGCACCGGGATGGGTAGTTTGTCTTTCACTACGGGGAATGTACTGGGGGTGGCTGGGTTAGCTCAGGCCCCTTTCCCGGTGTCTGTGGTGCCTTTTTTGGCCTTACCAACTGCGGGGTACTCCTTGCCACTGGGTGACCACTTGGCTCAGGCCACCAAGGAAAAGATTTGGCGGGGGGAGTATGTAGATATCTTCTCACTCCTGAACAGAGAGCCCACCAAGGAGGAAAGGGAGGGACAGGATGAGAAGGATAAGGAGCAGGCACGTCGTCGTAAGCCGCCACGTACCTGGGCCAACTGGCTGCCGGCTTATTTAATTTACATGGCAGTGTATCTGAGGGCGCGGCCGGAGTTGGCTATTCCGATGGTCCAATATTTGGACAACATATACAGGGCAATGGTTGATTTCCCGGGCCCTTCGTGGCTGGCTTATGACGAGGAATTCCGTATGCGGATTCCCCTCCACCCGGAGATGAGGTGGGACGAGCCGTGCCAGAGGCTTTGGCTTCTGTACATGACGCCCACGCGCCCCCGCGCCAGGGGACAGATACCATTGCGGACATGCGGTCCAGCGAGCTGTCCCAGCACAGGTTACCCGCCAAGTGGCGGGGCAGGGGGTTCCAGCCCGCCTGCTGTGCTGGACTTTCTCGTCCAATGGTTCCTGTAATAAGAAGAATTGCAAATACAGGCATGAGTGTCCCACCTGTTCGGGCCCCCACGCAGCCTCCGCCTGTCCCAGGCCTGGGGGGACACGGGGCAGAGGGAGGGGCGGACAGTGGGTTGCAAGGCTGCCACAGATGGAGCTGGTTCACCGAAAGGCCCCCTCCCCAATTAAGGTGGATGACTTTTTATTCGGGGGTGAACGGGGCTGGGACACGTGCACACGTCTCCTCACTACATTTCAGACGCTAATGGAGGAACTCGGTGTCCCTTTAGCGCCCGAAAAGACCGAGGGCCCATCTACCAAGTTAGTATTCCTGGGGGTGGAGATTGACACAGTAGCGCAGGCTTCTAGGTTACCGTAGGATAAGGTGTCCAGAATAGTGGCCCTTATCTCGGAGTTGATGGCCAAGCGCAAGGCATCACTGAGGGAACTGCAGGTGCTACATGGTCACCTAAATTTCGCTTGCAGGGTGGTCGCTCCGGGCAGGGCTTTTGCTCGACGCTTATGCGACGCCATGGCAGGGTTATCCAGGCCTCACCACAGAGTTAGACTTACCCGGGGTATCAGGGCAGACATGTTTGTCTGGTTACAGTTCCTGAGGGAGTTCAATGGGGTCTCATTTTGGAGGCCTGACCTCCTGGCATCCCCCAATTTTCAGATCCAGTCTGATGCCTCAGGATCCCTGGGTTATGGGATGTACTTCAATGGGAAGTGGGCCTATGGTGGGTGGCCACCGGCCTGGGCAGGCACAGATCGCCTGCGTGATCTCACATACCTTGAATTTTTTCCTATACTAGGGGCTTTGATGCTATGGGGCGAGGAATGGGCCAACTCGGTCGTGCATTTCTGGTGTGACAACGCTGCTGTTGTCCACATTGTTAATGCACAGACTTCCAAATCGCCCAGGGTTATGGACCTAGTGCGCCAATTTGTGCTGCGCTGCCTGCGCCTCAACGTTTTGTTCAGAGCCAGGCATGTCCCAGGGATTAATAATGATATTGCTGACGCTTTGTCCCGCCTGCAGATCTCCCGGTTCCGTGCCTTGGCCCCGGATGCGGAGGAATTTCCCTCGCCACTCCCGGACGAGATATGGACCATTGGCAAGGAGAGGTGAACCGGGCGATTGGCCTGTCACTAGCGCCATGCACGCGTAAGGCGTATCAACAAGCATTTAATTCTTACAGGGCATTTGCTGCTCAATTTCACCTGCCAGAGACCTGGCCTATTCCGGTTGACCATGTTTTGCGGTTCATGGTCCACCTGCATGCTCTTGGCCTCGCACCTCGCACCATAGCATCCAAGCTCTCGGCGCTGGCTTTTATGGCCAAAGTAGGGGGTCATGTGGACAGCACCACTGACTTCCGTGTGAGACATGTTTTGGAGGGGTGGGTGCGTGAGCGCGGGCGTTGCCCGGACGACCGGCACCCTATCTCCCCAGGGGTTCTTACCCAGTTGGCCCGGGGCTGGCCAAGCCTCTGTTTTGATCATTATGAGGCAGCCCTTTTTCATGCAGCCACAACGGTGGCATTTTTTGGAGCGCTCCGCATCAGCGAACTTGTGATGCTGTCTAAGGCGGATGCAAGTTGTAGGGCACTGGAACTCGAGGATGTCTATGTTGCCAAAGACTGGGCCCAGTTGAGGATACGTTCCTCCAAGTCAGATCAGCATGGCGTAGGCAGTGGCGTAAGACTGCTACGGTGTTCTTTGGCAGACATCTGTCCGGTTGGTGCCCTACAGGAGTTCCTGGCACTGCGTGGCATGCACCATGGCCCGTTTTTCTGTCACCAAGATGGGTCTCCCCTTACTAAATTTCAGTTTTGGAAGGTGACAGGCAGAGCCCTCGCCAGGGTGGGCCTACCAGGTGCCCGTTATGGCACACATTCATTTCGTATTGGGGCAGCCTCTACAGCAGCTGCTTTTGGGTACTCCGGGGCTGACATACGCAGCATGGGAAGGTGGGGCTCGCAATGTTTTCAGTTTTATGTGCGCCCACTTCCACCGTGAGTACCAATCCGATCACCTTACCTTCCTTTTTTCTCAATTTTTCTTACAGACCCTGGGTGTCGTGTTACACCGGTGACAGTATGGCTGGTGGGCCACAGCTATGTGCACAGGGCAGCGCGTTACGCTGCGGCGACAGAGTGGGGACCCCGACTGGGACTGGGTGAACACGCCAGTCTCACATGGCATGGTAAGCCTGGGATGTTATGGCGGGAGCTGCTGCCTTTCCTGTTTTCAAGCAGGAGTGCTGACCCGCCTGACATTCTCATCATACACCTTGGGGGCAATGATTTGGGTCAGGTCACCGGCTTATCGCTCAAGCATGCGATTTGCGAGGACCTTGCCTACTTGCACTACGTCTGGCCTGCCACAACCCTGGTTTGGTCGGACATGATCCCGCGCCATTCTTACAGAGGGGGCATTGACCTCCTGGCCCTTGACCGCGCTAGGCGCGCGGTCAATGGGGCGGTGGCGCAGTTCCTTGCCGACAAGGCTTGGGGACGGGTCAGTCGTCACCCCGCTATTAGCCTACGAAATTATGACTTGTATGCAGGGGATGGGGTCCATCTGTCGCGAGGAGGTATGGACCTCCTGTTGGGTGATTGGCGAGCAGGCCTGTTGACCGAGCTGACGGTCTGGGGGGGGCGTCAGGCCTTCTTTGAAGCCCCTCCGTGTGGCGGGTAGCACTGGTAAGGTAAACAGTATGACCCACAGGTATCCGGCAGGTTCGCAATTGACTGGACAACACTAGACAGGAACAAATTAGTTAAACGTTGTCCGGTCAACGACGAACCAGGCGACGGGGTGATGGCGATAGCTAGCCAGCATGCATCACCCCGTGATTTCACGGATACGAGTCAGAGGGTGGGGTCATGAGTTAGATATTGACTACGGTCAACAATTTGTTTGTTGTCAACAAACAAATTGATACAAATTGATACATTGTAACCAATTGCCGTTGGCAATTTTGGGGTGGTACCTTACCAGTGTTACTTCGGCCTGCTTGCCTTAAGAATTATGATTGGTCGTTTTACCAATACAAATTTATAATTCGGATTAGGGCATTGAATCAATAAATGTGGCCCGATGCTGTTATCCACTTTCAATGTTGTCTGAGTCCGTTATTGGGGGGGTGCGCCTGCAATGCAAGCGCGGCGCCAAAATGGCCGCCGCACTCTTTGCGGCCCCCCCCCACAGGACGAAGAATCCGGGTAGTTTAGGGCGTGGCCAGCTCCCTTATAAAAGGGGTGGCCACGAGGCAGCCGTGCTGCCATTTTAGCTAATGCGACGGAGCGGAGAAGTTTTTCCCCTCCATCCCCTCCCTAGTTAACAGTGTGATATTTTGGTCGCTTCGGGGCCGGGTGGGAATTTTTGGTTGGGACCCACATTGGCTTTCGGGTCCTGGCTTTTTTGCCCATCCCACACTGTTGCTATGGTTTGATATAGGGGTTCCTTTCGTTTCTACTGTTGACTCCGGTCACATTGGCGGGTAGCACTGGTAAGGTAAACAGTATGACCCACAGGTATCCGGCAGGTTCGCAATTG
The DNA here is from genome assembly GCA_035047345.1 of Bradypodion ventrale. Classification (NCBI taxonomy): domain Eukaryota; kingdom Metazoa; phylum Chordata; class Lepidosauria; order Squamata; family Chamaeleonidae; genus Bradypodion; species Bradypodion ventrale. The sequence goes on from JAWDJE010000003.1 coordinate 175,326,674, forward strand.
ACTGGACAACACTAGACAGGAACAAATTAGTTAAACGTTGTCCGGTCAACGACGAACCAGGCGACGGGGTGATGGCGATAGCTAGCCAGCATGCATCACCCCGTGATTTCACGGATACGAGTCAGAGGGTGGGGTCATGAGTTAGATATTGACTACGGTCAACAATTTGTTTGTTGTCAACAAACAAATTGATACAAATTGATACATTGTAACCAATTGCCGTTGGCAATTTTGGGGTGGTACCTTACCAGTGTTACTTCGGCCTGCTTGCCTTAAGAATTATGATTGGTCGTTTTACCAATACAAATTTATAATTCGGATTAGGGCATTGAATCAATAAATGTGGCCCGATGCTGTTATCCACTTTCAATGTTGTCTGAGTCCGTTATTGGGGGGGTGTGCCTGCAAAGGGTATAGTTAAAGAAAATAGATTTAAGAAAATATGGCAACTATTTGTGGATTACTCATTGAAGGGGGAAGAAGGGAATAGACCAGTACCAGAACAAATGAGTTTCTGGGGTTAGAAAACAACTGTGACACTCCGTTTTCTCCAGGGCATTGTAAATAACACTGGGTGTATTATGTGAAAATTGTATTTTAACTATTGTATTTTTACTGTGACTTAATAGTTGTATCAAATTAATGAGTAAGAATAGAGTTTGAATATGTATATTAGGATACTTATAAGAGTATTATAATGTACTAAAAATCTTGGAAATATAACTAAAGATGTATGGAAGAAAGAGGAAGGTAGTATATTATTAAATCGTAGTTTAATTATATTCTTATGCATTTTTTCTTTTATATTTTTTGTTATATATTGTATTTGTAAGTATGATGTTTATATTTTCATTTATAGTTGTTGTTCTTTTTAAGTTGTATTATTGTTAAAATTTAATAAATAAATTATAAAAAAATGTTTTAGTCATCAAATGAATAGCGGTGCACAGAAAGAGCCTCCTTGAAGATTGTGGTATTTTTAATGGCAGCCTTGTTGCAATCTTTCTCACACTAGGTCAGGGGAATGAAAGCGCGGCGCCAAAATGGCAGCCCCGCTCTTTGCGGGCCCCCCCACCCGGACTCAGACATCCGGGTAGTTAGGGGGCGTGGCCATCCCTCTTTAAAAGGGGTGGCCACGAGGCAGCCGAGCTGCCATTTTACGAAAGCGACGGAGAGGAGAAGTTTTTTGCTCCGTCGCACTTCGCCTTGTTGGGGAAGCTCCTTTTTGGCTGCGGCACGCTTAGCACACCCTTTGCTTCTTTTCTTCGGCTTCCCATCTTTAGATTCCTGCAAGGGATCCGATTCGATATGCCTCCTAAGAAGAAGGCTATGGCGACATCGGCTCGCCCTGCTAGGAGGCTGCAGTCGGGTCGGAGGACCGCGACTGTGCCCCCCCCCAACAGGCCCCCTTAGCGGAGGCACCCACCGGGACCGGTGGGATGGGGCAGATCAGGACGTGGCCCGCGGCTACCCAGCCCCAGGCAGGCCCTACAGGGGTTCCGGCCCCCGGCCCGCAAATGCCGGCCATGGGCTCGGAGCAAAGGGGTGGGCATGGTGTGACCGGGCCTTCGGCCCCCGGCCCGCATTCTCTGGCCATGGGTTTCAACCAGGGGGGAGGACTGGGTGCAGTCTCACAGCAGGGCCTGCCCCCGGCCCCTCATGGGCCGGATTTTTGGGCATGGCCCTACTCGGGCCCAGGCGCTATGGCAGTGGGCCCTGAACCATTACCCAGTGGGCCGTCCGGCCCACCTGGCCCCCTGTACGCAGGGGGCTCGGTGACAGTGGATGCTCTACTGGCCCGTGTGGTGGCGCTAGAGGCATCCCTGGGGATAACCAATCAACCCGTTGGGGGGGGGGTCTGCATTGCTACCTGGGCCCCCTTTTTGCCAACAGGTGACCGTGGCAGCCGCCACACTTCAGCAGGCAGCCAGTCAGGTTGAGCTGCTTGAGGCGCACAGGCCTGTGCCCGCCGCGGCCTCGCAGCTCCCCGCGCAGCTCCCCGCGCAGCTCCCCGCGCAGCAGACACTACCGTCAGGTAGTGGTCGGATGGGTCCTCAGAGCTCGATTTCGGTCGCGAGCTCCGACGCCCACCGTGGGCCGGAACCCCCAGTGGGGGCAGCCCATGGGGGTGCACCCTGTGAGTATCAGGTTCAAGCTAATGTCCCCACACCTCGATCCACTTCAGGGGAAGGTTTCCAGTGGCCATGGCCGCGTCATGTCGGGGCTGGGGGGCAGCAGTTCCTGGCTTACCCGGGTGCAACTTGGTCTCACACAGGTCCATTAGGTGGGGGGGTCTACGCCCCGGGGACTGCACCGGGTGTCACAGGGACAGTACAGGCTCCTCTCTTGCCGCCCCGTATCGCTACCGTGCCGGTGTCGGCATTGCCGACAGCTGGGTATTCTTTACCCCTCGGGGATCATTTGGCGCAGGCCACGAGGGAAAAGATTTGGCGGGGGGAGTATGTAGATATATTCTCCCTATTAAACAGGGAACCCACCAAGGAAGAGAGGGAGGGGCAGGATGAGAAGGATAAAGAGCAATCTCACCGTCGCAAGCCACCACGAACGTGGGCCAACTGGTTACCCGCATATCTTATATATATGGCGGTGTATCTCAGGGCCCGGCCTGACCTGGCCATTCCTATGGTCCAGTATTTGGACAATATCTACAGGGCAATGGTTGATTTCCCGGGCCCATCGTGGTTGGCTTACGATGAGGAATTTCGAATGAGAGTGCCCCTACACCCAGAGATGAGGTGGGATGAGCCCTGTCAGAAGCTGTGGCTTCTGTACATGACCCCCATGCGCCCCGCGCCTGGGGAGAGGTACCATTGTGGACATGCGGTCCAGCGAGCCGCCCCAACGCAGGTTCCCCGCCAGGTGGCGGGGCAGGGGGTTCCAGCCCACCTGCTGTGTTGGAGCTTCTCGGCCAATGGTGCGTGCAATAGGAAACAGTGCCGATACAAGCATGAGTGTCCCTCTTGCGTTGGCCCCCACGCTGCCGCTGCGTGTCCACGAGCAGGTGGGTCACGGGGCAGAGGTAGAGGTGGACAAGGAGCAGGCAGGCCTGCCGCTGATGGAGCTGGTCACTCAAAAGGCCCCCTCCCCGGTTAACGTGGGCATGCTGGAGCGGTGGCTCTCAGTGTACCCAAGGAGGGAAGATGCTGGCTACCTTCTCGAGGGTTTCCAGCTGGGTTTTCACATTCCATTCAAAGGGGAGAGGTGCCCCCAAGACGCTCCTAATTTACTTTCCCTTAAGGGCAGGGAGGAGGTGGCCGCCCTAAGTATAGCTAAGGAGGTTAATGCAGGCAGGGTTGCTGGCCCCTTTTCACGTCCCACCCTTCCCCAATCTGAAGGTTTCCCCTTTAGGGTTAGTGCCCAAAAAGACACCTGGGGAGTTTCGCTTAATTCACCATCTGTCATACCCGGCGGGCCATTCAGTCAATGATGCCATCCCTGATGACCTTTGTTCCGTAAGGTATACATCATTTGACCAGGCCCTGTGCATGGTGCGCTCTTGTGGCCAGGGTGCACTTTTGGCGAAGTGTGACATTAAGTCTGCATTCCGGCTCTTGCCGGTGCACCCGGGCAACTTTGAGTTATTGGGCTTTAAATTCCAGGGAAAATTCTATGTGGATAAAGCCATGCCTTTTGGCTGCTCCATCTCCTGTTCAGCATTTGAACGTTTTAGCACTTTTCTCCAGTGGGCCTTTGTTCGCAGGTCTGGCTCTCGGTCTGTAGCCCACTACCTCGATGATTTCTTGTTCGGGGGTGAACGGGGCTCGGACACATGTACGCGTCTCCTTGACACATTTCAGACAGTAATGAAGGAACTTGGTGTCCCTTTAGCGCCCGAAAAGACCGAGGGCCCATCAAACAAGCTCACATTTCTGGGTATTGAAATTGACACGGTTTCGCAGGCATCCAGGTTACCCATGGATAAGGTCTCCCGGATCACTGCATTGATTTTGGCCTTACTGGCCAAACGCAAGGTGTCACTTCGTGAGCACCAGGTTTTACATGGTCACCTTAACTTCGCCTGCAGGGTGGTCGCACCTGGCAGAGCTTTTGCTCGACGCTTGTGTGACGCCATGGCTGGCCTATCCAGGCGCTATCATAGAGTCCGACTGAACAAGGGCATGAGGGCCGACATGTTAATTTGGCTTAAGTTCCTTAAGGACTTCAACGGGGTGTCATTTTGGAGATCTGACCTTTTGGTGTCCCCTCAGTTCCAGGTTCAGTCAGATGCATCGGGGTCCCTGGGTTATGGGATTTACTTCGAGGGGAGGTGGGCCTACGGCTGATGGCCTCCAACTTGGAGGGGCACGGATCGTTTACGCGATCTTACGTTCCTCGAGTTCTTTCCAATACTGGGAGCTTTGATGCTATGGGGTGCGGAGTGGGCCAATTCAGTGGTTCATTTCTGGTGTGACAATGCTGCAGTAGTGCACATTGTCAATACTCAGACATCTAAATCACCCCGGGTCATGGAGTTAGTGCGCCAGTTCGTTTTGCGCAGCCTGCGCCTCAATGTCCTATTCAGGGCCAGACATGTACCAGGTATTAATAACGATATTGCTGATGCTTTATCCCGCCTGCAGATCCCCCGGTTCCGCGCCTTGGCTCCGGACGCAGAGGAATTTCCCTCGCCGCTCCCGGACGAGATTTGGACGTTTGGCAAGGAGAAGTAAACCGGGCGATCGGCATGTCGCTGGCGCCCCGCACGCGTAAGGCGTATCACCATGCATTCAGTCAATTCCAGGCTTTTTGTGCACAATTCCGGTTGCCCGAGATTTGGCCCATTCCAGTGGCACATGTGCTTCAATTTATGGTTTACCTACACAATCAGGGCCTAGCTCCCCGCACCATAGCATCCAGGCTGTCAGCACTGGCATTCATGGCCAAGGTGGGGGGTTATGCTGACAGCACAACTGACTTCCGTATACGACATGTTTTGGAGGGGTGAACGCGGGAACGTGGACGCTGCCCGGACAATCGCCACCCAATTTCTCCAGAGGTCCTTACCCATCTCGCACGAGGCTGGCATGACCTGTGTTTTGACAGGTATGAGGCAGCTCTGTTTCATGCGGCTACCACGGTGGCCTTTTTTGGAGCGCTCCGCATCAGTGAGCTGGTGCTACTGTCTAAGGCGGATGCGACACGTAGGGCACTGGAACTCGAAGATGTCTATGTCTCCAATGAATGGGCTCAGTTGAGGATACGGTCCTCAAAGGTCGATCAGCACGGTGTAGGCAGTGGTGTAAGACTGCTACGTTGTTCCATTGCAGACATCTGTCCGGTTGGTGCCCTACAAGAGTTTCTTGCACTGTGTGGCACACACCCTGGCCCGTTTTTCTGCCACCAAGATGGGTCTCCCCTGACCAAATTTCAATTTTGGAGGGTGACCGGTAGGGCACTGTCCAGTGTTGGCCTCCCCGGGGCTCGTTACGGCACCCATTCTTTTAGAATAGGAGCTGCTTCTACTGCAGCTGCATTTGGGTACTCTGGGGCTGATATACGCCATATGGGGAGGTGGGGTTTGAAGTGTTTCCAATTATGCGTTCGCCCTCTTCAATTATGAGTGCCAGTTAAGTCACTGTCCTGTTTCCTTTTTTCCTTTACAGACCCTGTGGCAGTATGGCTGGTGGGCCATAGCTACGTGCACTGGGCAGCGCAGTATGCTGCGGCGACAGAGTGGGGACCCCAGCTGGGACTAAGTGCATCTGCATGTCTCAGGTGGTACGGTAAGCGCGGAATGTTATGGCGGGAACTGTTGCCATTCCTTTTCTCCATCAGGGATGCTGAACCGCCTGATGTCCTGGTGTTGCAGCTTGGGGGCAATTATTTAGGCCAGGTCACGGGCCTTTCGTTAAAACATACGATCTGCAGTGACCTGGCTTATTTGCATTATGTGTGGCCTGCCACAACCCTCCTATGGTCGGACATAATACCGCGTCATGCTTACAGGGGAGGTATCAACCTCCAGGCCCTTGACCGCGCTCGCCGCTCGGTGAACAGGGCAGTAGCCCGGTTCTTTGCTGACAAGGGTTGGGGGCGGGTCATCCGACACCCCACCATTAGTCTCCAAAATTGTGATCTTTACACAGGGGATGGGGTCCATCTGTCGCCCAGAGGTATGCACCTCTTTTTGGAAGATTTGCAAGCAGGCCTGTTGACCGAGCTGACGGTCTGGGGGGGGCGGTGAGTCTTTATTAGCCTCCCCGTGTGGCTGGTAGCACTGGTAAGGTAAATATTTATGACCCACAGGTATCCGGCAGGTTTGCAATTGACTGGCCAACACTAGATAGGCACAAGTTGGTTAACGTTGTCCGGTCAACGACGAACCAGGCAATGGGGTGATGGCACGAGCTATTCAGCATGCATCACCCCGTTATTTTATGGATACGCGTCAGAGGGTGGGGTCAGTAGTTAGTTTATTGACTACGGTCAACAATTTGTTTGTTGTAAACAAACAAATTGATACAAATGGATACATTGTAGCCAATTGCCATTGGCAATTTTGGGAGGAACCTTACCAGTGTTACTGCGGCCTGCTTGCCTTAAGAATTATAATTGGCGGAGTACCAATTGAAATTTATAATTCGGACTAGGGCATGAATCAATAAATGTGGCCCAATGCCGTTATCCACTTATACCGGTGTCTGAGTCCTTTTTTGGGGGGTGCGCCTGCAAAGGAACTATGGAATTAATTCACTTAAAGGTGGCTTTGTTTTGGCAGTTTAACAATTGACCTAGACATGGAAAAAGAAGTAAAATCAAAAGAAGAGCCATAAGTAGCTCTTCATGAATCAACATGTGAGCTATCTCCATTGAAAAATACTCATGTTTGAATAGACAGCTGGTGAAATGAAGTTCTGTTTACAGTGATTAACCTGCAATTATTTGTGTGAGCTGAATTAGACATGTATTTGATGATGAAATTAATGAGTGATTAGCATGATTACAACTGAACCGGGTTTGGGATTTTTTGGGAGGGGGAGAGGAACCATTATTGCCTAAATGTAAATACTTTATTGTCTAAAGATAACACATGTAGAGTGTTTTCATTCTAAGACAAATAAAAATACCATATTGAGACCAAATGGGTTTGAAATTTAAAAAAATCTATTCATTTTAGTTACTCATCATAAGAGATATAAACAATTCCTTTCTACCATAATAGAATAAATCAAAAATTTATTTAAAATGTCTTATGTTTCTTATCCCTACATATTGTCTTTATAGGATGGAAGGACCATTCATATGAGAAAAGATCTTTAATCTTTTTTGATAGAACACATCTGGAAAAAACAACCCTGAAAGAATGGCTACTTGCATTGACTCTGTGTCAAATGTCAGCTTACTTTGCACTCTCCTCAGAGCAGCTGGAGAGATTCTGAACACCAGATGTGGCTTCTGATTGTAGCGCAACTGTGGCAGAAGGGAATCAATTATGCAGCTGTACAATAACATACCTCCATGTGAAGCATTCACAGACTTTCATATCTGCTGAAAATATCCTTGATATAAAAAAAAATACCAGCTTTTGGTTACTAATTGGACTAATGACATGCAGAGCCAGAGTGAGTCCAGTCATGTCTTATACAAAAAGGCAGCCCGCCAAGGCTTTGAATCCATTCAGTTTGACATTTGACAAAGCAAACAGTAGTTTCCGAGCCTTTGGATGTCCTCTGACCTTACTTAGCAAACCTTCTGTTGTTTAAGATTATAAATGCCACTTTGCCAGAACTTGTGATGAAATATGGCAAGGAGGGAAGCACAGGGTAGAGGACAGGATGGAGGGAAGGGGAGGGAAGGGATGATATGAAGATCCCAAATTGCATTCTTGCCTTTGATTAAAAACCAGAGTGAGAAATGGGGGGAGCAAAAGCTTGCAACAGCACATCTCTTAAGAAAGAAAGAAAAAGAAAGAAAATGCCTAGCTCTTTGCACTGTGCTACAACGTTTTGAAGAAACAACCATGGTTGTCTTTCCAGGCTTTTCCAGGGTAGTAAAAAGTGATTTCCAGTCGTGAAGAGAAGGTGTTTCTTAGTAATGTTTATTTAGTAGCCCGCTCCTGGATATGCCTAAAATAAAATTACCCAAAAGGAACAAATGCAAGCGCGGCACCAAAATGGCCACTGTGCTCTTTGCAGGGGCCCCCCACCCGGACTCAGATATCTGGGTCAGTTAGGGGGTGTGGCCATCCCTCTATAAAAGGGGTGGCCACGAGGCAGCCTCGCTGCCATTTTAAAGAGAAGCGGAGAAGTTTTCTCCATCGCTGCTCCCTCCGGCTTGCTCGCCTTTCTAATTTTTACAATTCTGATGGGAGGATACCTCTCCTCGGATCAGTGCTGCACCCAAGCACAAGTCTCAGGTGGCCCCTGGGCCGCGACTTAGGGGGAGAGCTCACCCCACCCTCTCAACCTCTTTGGGGCAACCACCAGGCCAGAGAGCTTGGCCAGCCGCCCCACGGGGGGTGGGGTGGCGGGGTTACAATCCCCACTGCCACCAATGAGGGTGACCAGGCCTCTGCCTACCCGCCCAGTCGGAGGACTCGGGCGGGGGCTGCGCAGGCCTGCTCCCCTGGGGTTTCCACCCTTATCCATCCTTTGCCCGGCATGGGGCATAGCGGCCCTTTTGGGCGCGGTGCGGGATCGCGCCCTGCCGTTCCACCGATCCCCCATGGGCCGGATTATTGGGCATGACACTAATCTGGCCAGGTATTGCCACACAGTTTTATCCCTCCACCCTCTCATCGATTGCCCGGCGGACCGTCCAGCCAATCCGGCCCACCTTAGTCTGGTGGGTCTGACACTGTGGATGCTCTCCTTGTTGAGGCATCTATGGGAATTGCTCCACCACGTTCGGATGCTGGGCTTGGCAGCTCTTTGGCTCCGGCCCACATGCTGGCCACGGCCGTGCAGCGGGCCGCCAACAGGGTTGGGCTGCTGGAGGCCATCAGGCCAGCGCAGGCTGGCGCCTCACAGCTCCCCATCAGGCCATTACAGCAGGGCATTCCACTGGGGACCGGTCCTGTTTGGCAGGGACACACCGTGACACAGAGCTAGATAGCCATCGCAAGCTCCGATGCCCACCGCGGGCCGGAACCCCCAGTGGGGGCGGCCCATGGGGGTGCACTGAGTGAGTATCCTGGTCAAGTCAGTACACCGGTGACACTAGCTCATAACACTGGGGGGGTCCAGTGGCCATGGCCGCAACGAGTTACTGCGGAAGGGCAGTTCAATCCACACTCCCCTGTTACCTCCTGGGCTCCCCATTACCCCCAGGTTCTTACAGGGGTGACCGCCCCAATGCTTCCACCTAACTTCTCTGGGGTTCGACAGGGCCCATTATGTGTTACCCCACTCCAATCCATGCCAACGGCGGCCCTGCCGACGGCCGATCAATCCCTACCCCTGGGTGACCATTTATCCCAGGCTACTAGGGAGAAGATATGGCGTGGGGAATATATTGACATTTTCACCCTCCTGAACCGTGAACCCACTAAGGAGGAGAGGGAGGGGCAGAACAACAGAGACAAGTAGTTATCCCGTCGTCGTAAGCCGCCTCACACTTGGGCCAATTGGTTACCAGCCTATTTGATATGCAGGGCAGTATATCTGAGGGCCCGTTCTGATTTGGCCATCCCAATGGTCCAGTACCTGGACAATATTTACCGGGCCATGGTTGATTTCCCTGGCCCGTCATGGTTGGCCTATAACGGAGAATTTCAGATGAGGGCGGCCCTTCACCCTGAGATGCGGTGGGACGAGCCCTGCCAGCAGCTGTGGCTACTGTATATGATCCCTACCGGCCAGCGCCTATCCTCTGTATGAAGAGTCTATTTTCAGGCAACTACCTCGGTGGCTTTCTTTGGGGCTCTGAGAATCAGTGAGCTGGTCCCACTTTCAACAGGGGACATGTTCTGCAGGGCACTGGAACTGGAAGATGTGTCGCTCGACCAGGAGGATTCTGTGGAGGATTCGTTCCTCAAGGGCCGGTCAGCGAGGAGTGAGTAGTAGCATGATGCTACCATCCGTCTGGTTGGTGCCCTACATGTGTCTGTGGCAGTGCGTGGTTCATGCCCTGGCATGTTGTTCTGCCACCAATATGGGTCTCCCCTTATCAAATTACAATTCTGGAGGGTTACTGGGATGGCGCTTCACAGTGCGGGGGGTCCCTGGGGCTCGTTACGGTACCCATTCATTTTGGATAGACGCTGCATCAACTGCGGCTGCATTTGGGTACTTGGAGTCTGACATACGTCGCATGGGCAGGTGGGGATTTGTGCCTTTTTTCTCCGTCTGTTCGTCCCCTCACTGCATGAGTGCCTTGTTATGCCCTCACTTCTGTCTCCTTCTCTTACAGACCCTGTGTGTTTCCGCACACCAGTGGCAGTGTGGCTGGTGGGCCACAATTTACGTGCACTGGGCGGCACAGTATGCTGCTTCGTCAGAGTGGGGACCCCATCTCAGACTACGTGCAACCGCACGTATGCAATGGTATGGTGTGCCGGCATGAGGTGGCGGGAACTGTTGCCATTCCTGATGTCCATTAGGGATGCCGGACCGCCAGAAGTTTTAATTCTGCACCTCGGAGGCAATGATCTTGCACAGATCACTGGCCTGGCATTAAAGACTTCTGAGTGCAGTGACCTGGCATTTCGTTACCATTTATGGCCATACACACAGTTGCTATGGTCAGACATTGTGCCGAGACACTATTATAGTGGAGGCATTGACCCCCGTGGTTAGGACCGTGCCCGGCAGTCAGTGAACGGGGCTGTTGCCTGGTTCCTTATCAAGAATGGCTTGGGGGACAGCCATTCGTCATCCGGGGATAGGGTTACAGGATTTTAGCCTGTATTCTGGAGATGGGGTTCACCTGTCAGCAAGAGGTATGGCCCTCTTTTTGAATGATGTGCAAGCGGGCCTGGTGACCGAATTGTCGGTCAGGGTGGGGTGGATCTCTGACACGATTTTGGCAATGCTTGCCAAGCATAAGGTGTCTCTCCAGGAGTTGCAGGTGCTTCACGGCCATCTCAACTTTGCCTGCAGGGTAGTGACACTGGGCAGAGCCTTCGCCAGGTGCCTGTGTGACGCTATGGTGGGCCTTTCTAAACAACACCACAAGGTATGGCCGACTAGGGGTTTACGAGCAGACCTCTCGGTTTGGCTCACATTCCTAATGGACTTTAATGGCTTATCCTTCTGGAGATCTGAGCTTATGGTCAGCCCCCAGTTTCAAGTACAGTCGGATGCCTCCGGCTCCCTGGGCTATGGGATTTATTTCGAAGGACAGTGGGCCATACCTCAGACATGGCAGGGCACGGATCGCTTACGCGATCTTACATTCCTGGAGTTGTCTCCAATTTTGGGGCCCTTATGCTCTGGGGGGACAGGTGGGCTAATTTGGTGGTTCACTTTTGGTGTGACAATGCTGCGTTGGTGCACATTGTCAACACCCAAATGTCTAAATCCCCCAGAGTCATGGCCTTAGTTTGCCAATTTGTTCTTAGGTCTTTGCGCCTTAATGTGCTCTTCAGGGCCAGACATGTGCCAGGCATTAATAACGATATTGCTGATGTTTTACCCCGCCTGCAGATCTCCCGGTTCCGTGCCTTGGCTCCAGACGCAGAGGAACTTCCCTCTCCACTCCCGGCCGAGATGTGGACCTTTGGCGAGGAGAGGTGAACTGGGCGATCGGCATGTCTTTGGCACCTCGCACGCGTAAGGCATATCAGCATACACTCCTTCAATTTAGGACCTTGTGCAGGGAAAGGCAGTTGCCTGAAAGGTGGCCGATACCGGTCGACCAGGTTTTGCAGTTCATGGTGTACATGCATGGTCAGGGATTGGCCCCACGCACCATCGCTGCTAGGCTTTCAGCCTTGGCATTCATGGCCATGGCACGGGGCTTTCCCGACTGCACGGGCGATTTCCGTATATGCCATGTTTTGGAAGGGTGGACACATGAACGCGGCAGCCACGTGGATACACATCACCCTGTTTCACCGTGTATTCTGTCCTGCCTTGCTTGAGGTTGGCATAGACTGTGTTATGATAGGTATGAGGAGTCTCTTTTTCATACAGCTACCACCGTAGCTTTCTTTGGAGCTCTGAGAATCAGTGAGCTGGTCCCATTGTCAAAGGGGGACATGTCTCATAGGGCACTGGAACTCGAAGATGTGTCTATCAACCAGGAGTGGGCTCAGTTGAGGATTCGTTCCTTGAAGGCCGATCAGCATGGAGTAGGCAGTGGTGTTAGACTGCTACGATGTACATTTGCTGACATCTGTCCGGTTGGTGCCCTACATGCATTTTTGGCAGTGCGTGGTACGCGTCCTGGCCCGTTGTTCTGCCACCAAGATGGGTCTCCCCTTATCAAATTTCAGTTCTGGAGGGTGACCGGTACCGCACTTCACAGTGTGGGGCTCGTTATGGCACCCATTCATTCAGGATAGGTGCTGCATCGACTGCGGCTGCGTTTGTGTACTCTGAGGCTGATATATGTCGGATGGACAGGTGGGGGTCCGCGCGTTTTTTCTTATATGTTCGTCCCCTCACTGTATGAGTACTTAGTTATGTCCTTCATTCCTTCTTCTTCTTTTACAGACCCTGTGTGTCTACACACACCGGTGGCAGTGTGGCTGGTGGGCCACAGTTATGTGCACCGGGCGGCACAGTAAGCTGCATTGTCGGAGTGGGAACCCCATCTCGGGCTGCGTGCATCCGCACGTATGTGGTGGTATGATGTGCGCGGCATGAGATGGCGGGAACTGTTGCCATTCCTGATGTCCATCAGGGATGCTGGACCGTCAGATGTTCTGATTCTGCACCTCGGCGGCAATGATCTTGCACAGATCACTGGCCTTTCCTTAAAAATGTCGGTGTGCAGTGACCTGGCGTTTCTACATCATTTATGGCCGTACACACGGTTGCTATGATCTGACATTGTGCCAAGACACTGTTATAGAGGAGGCATGGATCTCCATGTTTTGGACCATGCCCGGCGGTGAGTGAACAGGGCTGTTGCCCGGTTTCTTGTGAGAATGGCTTGGGGATAGCCATTTGACACCCGGGGATAGGGTTACAGGATTTTAGCCTGTATGCAGGAGATGGATCCACCTGTCGGCCAGAGGTATGAACCTCTTTCTGGAGGACGTGCAAGCAGGCCTGGCAACCGAGCTGACGGTCGGGGGGGGGGGCGGTGAGTCATCATGGACGCCTCCCCGTGTGGCAGTTAGCACTGGTAAGGTAAAGATTTATGACCCATAGGTATCCGGCAGGTTCGCAATTGACTGGCCAACACGTAGATAGGTACAGGGGAAACAGGATTGGCCGGTCAAGGGCAAACCATGAAAGGGGTGATGCTAGGAGCTTCACAGCCTGCATCACCTTGATATTTCGATGGATACACGTCATAGGGTGGGGTCAGTAGATAGTATATTGACTTCGGTCAACAATTTGTTTGTGTCAACAAACAAATTGATACATGTAGCCAATAGCCATTAGCATTTTGGGTGGAACCTTACCAGTGCTACTGCGGCCTGCTTGCCTTAAAGAATTACAATTGGATGATACACCAATTGAAAGTGATAATTCGGACTAGGGCATTATTCAATAAAAGTGACCCAATGCCTTTAATCCAATACCGGTGTCTGAGTCTTTATTTGGGTGGGTGCGCCTGCAATGCAAGCATGGCACCAAAATGGCCTCCACACTCTTTGCGCCCCCCCACCCAGACTCAGACATCCGGGTCAGTTAGGGGGCGTGGCCTTCCCTCTATAAAAGGGGTGGCCATGAGGCAGCCTCGCTGCCATTTTAAAGAGAAGCGACGGAGCAGAGAAGTTTTTTCCTCCACCCCCTCCCTAGTGGACAGTGTGATTTTTCTGGTTGCTTCGGGGCCGGGTGGGAATTTTTGCTTGAACCTTCAATTGGCACTTTGGTTCTTGGCTTTTTCGCCCATCCCACACTGTCGCTAGTGTTTGAGATATGGGGTAAGTTGACTTTGGTCACTTTTGGCGAGTAGAACTGGTAAGGTAAAGATTTATGACCCATATGTATCCGGCAGGTTTGCAATTGGCTGGCCAACACGTAGATAGGTACAGGGGAAACAGGATTGGCCGGTCAAGGGCGAGCCATGAACGGGGTGATGCTAGGAGCTTCACAGCCTGCATCACCTTGATATTTCGACGGATACACGTCATAGGGTGGGGTCAGTAGATAGTATATTGACTTCGGTCAACAATTTGTTTGTGTCAACAAACAAATTGATACAGGTTGATACATGTAGCCAATAGCCATTGGCATTTTGGGTGGAACCTTACCAGTGCTACTGCGGCCTGCTTGCCTTAAAGAATTACAATTGGATGATACACCAATTGAAAGTGATAATTTGGACTAGGGCATTATTTAATAAAAGTGGCCCAATGCCTTTAATCCAATACCAGTGTCTGAGTCTTTATTTGGGTGGGTGCTCCTGCAAAGGGAAAAGGAAAGCAAAATATTTCCAGAATATTTCTTCAAATTGTCTTTCATACCTCATACTTTTTATCTGATATCTCTGTATTACTTCTCTGCAGACATAGGAAAATCAAAGGAGAACATATAATTTTTTCCTTTAATTAGCAAAATTACAATATCACAGATCATTCCTCAAAACCAATGAACCCCAGAAACACAACTACTGTACACCAAAAAATAAAATAAAAATGCAGCATAAAAACCAAATGTGGAAAATTCCAGCCTGTAATAAAAGGCTTCCCAAACAGTCAGCACTGGATCAGCTTCTTAATTATCAGGATAAGTATGGTGAAATGGGTTTTCTGAGTATGCTCACTGATGCAGAATAGCTGCTATAATGGCCACACTGCTACCAAGGCAAAACAAATAAGTAACATTATTTCAATGAATAAAGGTGTGTACCTTTGGTATGCTCACTAACAAAAATGGGGTTGCCTTCTCTGGATATGTTTGAAGCCTTAAAAGCTTCGGGCAGTATGGCTAGAGGTAATGGATTCAAGTTGTTGATGTCTAAAACATCTGAAGGAACAAAGATTGAGGCAGAAATAACCGACTTCCTTTTATTCAGAGACAATATACAAACACAGAGTTATGCTTCACTTTTGTCCTGTCTTTCTTGTCTCCTTTATGTCTAACACTTTCTTTGATGAAAAGAGAGTGTTCACAACAGCTTGCACACTTTTATTTACCTTTTCATTGGTTTAGTGTAGATTGTATGCTTCCTTTGGCTTGAATCTTATTCGTAGAGAGAAACAAGGAAAAAATTAAATAAATAAATAATTTTTAAAAGAGCAATCAGCAAAAAAAATGGAATGGGATATATTTGTAATTGAAAATAGGGGAAAGTGCTATGACATGGAATTAGACTATTCCTTCCTTCTCCTGAATAATCTTGATCTGAATCACAAAAAAATTCCTTATTTTCTTTAATAATGAACAAATAGACAATTGTATACCATGACCTGTGGTCACCTGTATCATGATGATAATAAAATTTATGTTCTCATCTCATCCAAAAAAGCTCAAGGCAGTGCAGAAGATTTAACCATCTTATTTATACCATGCTTTTGGGAGTTTGATGACCTATGCCAAGCTCACAGATGAAGTTTCAGTAACGAAATACATGAACTACACACACACGAATATAAGAGAAAAATTGTCTGAAGAGATCTCAGCACCACTGTCAATCACTTTCTTGAAATCATGGAGGATGGATGAAGTGCCAGATGATTGGAGAAGGGCTAATGTTGTCCCTATCTTCCAAAAAGGAGGAACTGGGAAACTACAGATCAGTCAACCTGATATCAATCCCAGGGAAAGTTTTTGAAGCAGATTATGAAGCGATCACTTTGTAAGCACCTTGAAAACAACGACAAAATAAATAGAAGCTAATACACATTTTGGAAGAACAAATCATTCCAGACTAAACTTATCTCATTTATATTGGTAGTAGATGTTGGGAATGCTGTAGATGTAATATAACAGCATTCAGAAAAGGTTTTGATAAAGTGATCCATGATATTCTTTTCAGCAAGTTAACTATGGGAGGGCTTAATAGCATAAGTGCCAGGTAGATTCACATTTGGTTACAGAATTGCACTCAGAGTAAATTTCATAATGGCTTTGACTCAAACTGGGAGGAGTAATTTTAACAAAATTAATGCCTTGGAAGAATTACTTAGACTTACTGTATATACTCAAGTATAAACTGAGTATTTTAGCACCAAAAATGAGGTCCAAAAAGGGAACTCGGCTTATACACAGGTCAACAACCACAAAGTTTTGGAAGCAGCAGGGCCCACTTCATTGGGAAGGTAAACAGAGTTCCATGGGAGGGGGCAGGGACCACTTCATTGAGATGGTAAATGGAGGTGTGTGTGTGGTGGGGAGGCATGGAGGTGTGGAGCCTTGGGCAAGGTCTAGGGCAGGCTAAGGGGGTTTTCCAGGGAGGAGGGTGGGGGGAACGAGGGCCGTGGAGTTCCCTGGGCCAGTTAGTTTTTAAGGTGCCACAACATTTTTGTCTTTTTTCCCCTGATACTGTATGCTTGAAACACAGACTAACATGGCTACCATTCCAAAAGTTTTATTCTGTGCAAGCATATAAGAGAATAAACAAAACAAAAATACAAAAATGTTGTGGCACCTTATAGACTAACTGCTGTATTTTAATGTGAGCTTTTGTGGCTCAAGTTCACTGGCTCTTTGGCTGTAATCAGAGATGAGCACTGAACCCTAGAGTTGGATACGACTGGCTTTCGAACAAAGGCAACCTTTACCTTTACCGAATAACAGAAGATCCCTGATTGGTATTCAGATTTGCTATGAGGTTTTGGTCCTGCTTAGTTAACGGTTGTCCTTGCTAAAAAGCCAGTCAGATAGGAGTGCAGTGTTCATCTCCATTTACAGCCAAAGAACTAGTGCTGTCTGTGTTTGCAGATGTTTTCATGGCCATGTGGCAGGCATGATTAAATCACCCACCCAGTCACATGGCTTCACTCACATTGTTGGCTCCACCCTCAACATAGGCCCCACCCACAATGTTGGCTCTGCCCACAATGTAGCCTCCACTCTCAGTGTGTTAGCAAAAAAAAAATGCCCACCACTGGATAAATCTAATGGCGAAATAGGGAGTTGAATCTGGATTTCCTGAGCCCTTGCACTTCATTTTAATCACAGCACCACAATGGCTTTATATTGTTTTGCTATAGAAAATCCTGCCTTTTTATCAAATGCAGTAACAGAAGTTTAATAGAAAAAATCTTTATCACTTGATAAGATGGTAAGGTACAATTCAGTGTTGCCCAGTGTGATGTAATGGATAGAGTGATGGTCTAGGACTCTGGTGATTTGCATTCATATCTCTGCTTGGTCATGAAAACTTGTTGGAGAGTTGAACTGATTAACAACAACAACTGTGTGCCATCAAGTCAATTGTGATTCATGGTGATCCTGTCCAGAGGTTTGGAAATATAGAGTCAGCAAAAGTGGCTTTCCATTCATTTCTTTCATGGGTAGTGGCTGAGACCGTGCAGCATTCCTAACACTATACAGGTGGTCTGTACTACTTGGCAGCACAGTAGAGAATTAAACTCTCAGCCTCTGGCTCCACAGTCAGACTTGATTCGATCTGGTACATCTATCCTTTAAACATCTCACTTATCCTGAAAGTCCTATTAGAATTGTTATAACTCAGTTCTGTCTTGATGGCACAAAACACACACACTAGTAACTTTCCTGCTGAAAAATTGGTGATACTTATTCCTAGATGTGTAAAAGGTAAAGGTCACCCTTGCTCAAAAGCCAGTCATATCCGACTCTAAGGTGCAGTACTCATCTCTGTTTATAGCCGAAGAGCCAGCACTGTCTGTGTCAAAAGCCAGTCATATCCGACTCTAAGGTGCAGTACTCATCTCTGTTTATAGCCGAAGAGCCAGCACTGTCTGTGTTTGCAGACGTTTCCATGGACATATGGCAGACATGCCTAGACAATGAAGTGCACGGAATGCTGATTACCTTCCCACTGAAGTGGTCCCTGTTTATCTACTTCCAATTTCTTGCTTTCAAACTGTTAGGTTAGCAGGAGCTGGGACAGAGACAGCCACTCATTCTGTCATGCAGTTCTCAGTTTTTGAACTGTTAACCTCACACCTCCCAGTCAGCAGTCCTAGATGTGACAGATGCACAAACAAAATCTGTCAAAATAAATTCCTGTACTTCAGGTCAAGAATATGTATATACAGAATCCAAAATGGGTTTATATTGAATAGCAGAAAACCAAAGCTATCCGGTGTACAGCTTTTCAAATACTTCAACAGGGTTTTCTATAATGATGATACAAAATAATGATAATCAATATACCTAATTACATACATACACACATATATATATACACATACTGTTTATCTACAATCCAGAGGATACGCTTACCTTCTCAATCAGTTCCTAGAAATGTATTTAATGAAAATAGATAGATTAATCTGCGTCATGGCCTCTTTGTTTTTTCATATGTGCCTCGATGTTGTACTCAATTGCAATGCAGTAATTTAAATACACTCAGCACATGGTCCAGGTGTGTTCATTTACATCAGTGATGTTTTGCTCTAAAAGCTATATTGTGCATTTATAAGTAGCAACTGAGGTCTAAATCAGCATTTAGACCATGTGGTATTAAAGAATCAAAAAGATGGATATAGTAAGCTTCTCTACATAATAAAGAATTATTCATATCAGTTGTTGCATGTTTTTTGGGGAGTACCTTTTCTAAGGCCAGAAACTTAATATCATCTTCGGTATGATTGTTGTCAAGAAAATGTGATACAAGAAGAGCAGATGTTATATGGCTACAGATACGGGACCGGTGTTCCAACACCCGTACTTTGAGGGGCCGCTCAGTTAAACCGATATAAAATTTGCCACAGGGGCAGATTATGGCATAAATAACGTTACTGGAATTACAATTAGTACATCCCAATAATCTAAGTTCACGGTCTTTTCCAGGTATCTTAACAGACTTGGTTTCAATGGCAAAGCAGCAGGCAGCGCAACCCGAGCAGCGGTAATGCCCCTGAATAATGGGGGTGGGCAGTTTCAGATACTGATCCGAATTCACTATGCTGTTGCCAATAGTCTTGGTTCTCTTAAAACCGATGTGTGGACTCAGTGTGCACCCTGGGATATCCTCAATAACATGCCAATGTTTAGTAATCACTTTTTTTAATTTTAAAGGCTAACGGAGAATATTCAAAAGAGCAACATATCATGGGGGAAGTATCCCGTGTTTTTTGAGTAAGGAACTGTTTCCTAGGTGTGCTACAAACTCTCTGAAATTGAAAGTCAATGGTACCATCCAGGTATCCTTTGTCCTGTAGGAATTTTTTGATGGTGGCTCCAGATTTAATAAAGTCTGGTATATTTCTTTTGAGGTGACTCGGGTGGAAAGATCGGAAATTCAGGTATGAATTACGATCTGTCGGTTTCCTAAAAAACCTCATGCATAGTCTGTGCTCTGAGATATACACTGAAACATCTAAAAAGGGGAACAACAGTCTTATCAAATTGGCCAGAAAATTTCAAATTACTATCTAATGAGTTTATCCAGTTGATGAAATCAGGAACAATATCTACAGAGTCAACTACAAAAAAGAGATCATCTATAAAACATTTGTACGAGAGCATGTGACAGAGCACCTAGATGTGACAGTCAGAAAAATCCAGACAAATAAAAAAAATTTTTTTTTCTTATGATTCTGCAAGACACTTTTCTAGTATATCTCTGTTTTATGACCAGAAAAGCAATAAGCAACATAAGAGAATGTACACTGCAAAACAAAACGGAATGACATACAATGGAACCTCATACAACAATCACCCTGTATAGCAACGAAATTGCATAACAATTAGGTTTTGGGGGGAAATGGTGTCCCGCATAACAATTTTCCCTTTGGAAAACATCGTACAACAATTTTTCAATGGGAAAAACTACTTAGCAAAAAAATTGTTGTATGATGTATCCCATAGGGAAAATTGCAATACGATGTATGCTTCGTATAGCAATTGTTTTGCACAACAATGAGCCCTGTGGAATGGATTAAAATCATTTTTTTGAGGTACCACTGTATATCAACCTTGCTCACAAAGGGTATTAATCTCATCAAAATATTTTTGTGATAGAAGATGAGGGATAAAATACTTGTTTTATTTTTTTAGTATAGTTATCCCATATATTCAGCAGTGATCTACTCCCGGTTGCTGAATGCTTAATTAAATCCCTTTGTGCTTCAATTATTGGATAGCGTGGTTTTTATTAAATAGATGCCATTGAGATGGAGGAATATTTACTCCTGTATATCTTTTTATGAGGCACAGATAATGTTACCTATTGTGCAATTTTAAAATAGATTGCCTGGAAGCTATATAGCAGGGGTTCCCAACCTATGGCCCATGAGCTTGCCTGGCCCACGACGCCATTCCATCCAGCCCATTTCCATCTCTGCTGCACCCAGAAGTTGAAGCTGGTGCATTCACATCAGACGTAAAATGCACCGACACATACACAAACACACCTGTGGCTGTCGTAAATGTGTAAGTGGACACATTTACAACAGCCATAAATACACCCACTTCTGCTTCCGGGGGGCATGGAATCCAGCCTGCCCAGATGTCCGGGGGCATGGTCAGGCCTGCAGCATAAAGAGGTTGGCCACCCCTGCTGTATAGAGTATGAATGACACATTTGTGTTATTCATTGGAAAAATCTAGAAGTCTACCAGTTACCTCACAGTCAATGTTCATCATGTATATCTATTTTAAAAAGAGATCAATATTTATTGGCACAGACAAAAATAATATTGATGGCATTGAGTCTTAGTGAAGGAGGACATGGAAATTTTTTTACAACAATGCATAAAAATTGGGGAATACATGCACTTTAAAAATGTACTGCTTATTTATTGGTCTTTCCCTTTGCTTGCTGCCTTGCCATTCTAATCAGTAGTTTCTTTCTGATGCCTGTGAGTCAGTGTGCAAATGAAACAGGTGAAGTTGACCATCTTCCCACTGTGCAATAGTGATCAAGTCATGACACATGACTTGTGCTGAATCAAAATGTCATTCTAATTAGGTCTCTGTTACTGCTTGGATGGGAAGTGTCACACCATTTTTGAGAGATAGATTCTCACTTTTCTCATCCAGCTGCAATATCCTTATCTTCACTAGTAAGAATCATGAGGATATTCCTTGTACGCTTGAAATATTTCTTTTAAAATGATATTGTACTCAGAATTGTAATTTGTTTCACTATTGCTTTATTGAAGACATTGAAGTGCTAAATGGATTATATGGACAGTAAAAACCTCAGATAATGAATGGTTTTGATAACAAAAAAATTGCATAGTGAAAGGAAATCCGGAGAAAATAGTGCCGTCAGATAACAATTTTTTAATTTTTTTTGCTTACCAAAAATGTTTCCCCAGGGTGCGGTGGTGATGCGCTGCATTTGGCAATTATTCACCCAGTGTTTACTGCAATTTTGCAGCCAAAATCAGTGTTTGGGTGTTTTCTGGTTCAGCACTGGGAACACAGGTGCTGTCCAAAGCACCTCCTGTCACCCGGAAGTAGAAAAAATCAACGCATTTCCCCTGCGTTTCATCATCCATTTTCAATGGATATTCAGTACATTTCTGACAGCGCCGTCTAGTGGTCACCTCTAGTAATTGCAGGAAAAGTACCCACCCATTAGCTGTTTCAGAAAGGGGGAGGGATTTTCAGCAGCACTGAACCAGGAAGCACCCAAACACTGCTTTTTGGCTGCAAAACCACAGCAAAAACTTGGTGAAAAATTGCCAAAATGCAGTGAATATGTCCTCACTACCACCACCACCACCACCATGGGAAGCGGCGGTGGCTGGCCAGGCAGCCAAAAAGGGTGCAGTTGCACCTATCCCTGCTGCATTTTGGCAGTCCGCATTTTGGAACTTCCATTTCTCAAGTGGTGGAAAGGTAGGTAACTGATCTTCACCTTTTGCATGCTTTTTAATGAGTGTTTATTGGGACATTTTTTGGCTTTTTTGATTTCCGGAACAGATTTATTGATTTTAATGCATTCCTATGGGAAACAGCATTTTGGTTAATGAAAATTTCAGTGTATGAAGGGTCCTGGAGAATGCATTAATTTCGTTATCCGAGGTACCACTGTATCTTTCTTAACAATCAGCCATTACCTCTATGCTTGTTTACTGTGTGTGTGCTTTGCTTCTCAAGGGAAAAAAAACCTTAGAGACATTGTGTAGGCTCTGAGTGAGAGAATAAGCATACATTTTCCACTCACCTTAGCCTTTCAGATGTTTCAGGAATCTCCAAAATCTCAGTCCAGCCAGACACACAGCCAACCAAGAGTCAACGTCTTCAAATAGTTCCAGCTTTTATTATCAAACTTTTAGTCATCAGCATTCCACAGCAAAAATAAAATAAAAACACACCCTGGTCACCAGCAGGGCTTTTCTCATACTCCATTCCCCAACGGAGGGAGTCACAAACATATCCCCTGGAGGCAGTTTCTCTCTGTTCATTTCCCAATGAAGCACATATATTCCATTTCCCCTTCTTAACCCAGTCTTTCCCAATATACAATTACTGGCTTTCCATAACATAGCTAACCTTTTGTTTCTTTACTCCTTCTTCAATTCCCCTTCCCCTCCTTGAATGTCCAGCAAAACTTGCTACCAATTAAAGGGATACCTCCTTTTACACCCCCTCCTTTTCCCAACCAGCTGGGCCCTCTCAACACCAGGGGAAGGAGAGCAAAACAAATCTTCCTCAGAAGGAGAAAAAGGCTACTCACTCTGATTCTTATACATTGCATGCAAATTAAAGAGAAGTTGAAAGAAAAAACATCTTGCCATCTTTTAGACAGAAGTCATAAAATAACAATGTATTTTTAAATTCCTGATTTAGATGTCTTGTTCTATCATGGCAGCTTAAATCAACAAGAACTTGAAACATTTGACAAAAAAAACAACAAAAAAACTCAACAGACAAACCATTGTAACACCTTTAAGACTAACTGCTATATTTAAATGTGAGCTTTTGTGGATGAAGTCTACTTCCTCAGTTATTAATTTTTGTCCCGCATGAAGAGCTAGGACTTTGTTGAATGTTCTTTCCATTGCTAATTCACTAGTAGTCTATATGAGTCATGCCATGAAATTTTGTAGACCTTCTTCCATCTAATGGAGATATGTTTTCTTAGAAAATAATAATAATACAGCCTACAGCTACCAGTTTTACTAGCATATTGAGCTTCTACTGACTTCCAACTATATTAACTAACAATCAAGACCAATATGGTCAAGTGGGGGCTGCTGCTGTACAACAAGATACAGAATCTGGTTCATTTACTGGTCTGCTGAAACATGAACGGATGAGTACTTAAGTTTGGGCAATGACAAAGTGAAGAAAGTGGTTTCATTTTGGCAGTCCAGGATTAGATCAGGACATGAAAGAAGAAGAAAATTAATATTTGGTTTTTCTAATCAGGATTGTCATGTTTTCCTTACTTATGTTTTCTGCCTGACAAATTAACTTGTCTGTTATGATTAGTACTGATTAGATTACTAATTAGATTACTAATCAGTACTAATATTATAGTTGAATACTGTATATTATAAATTCAAGTGGAGAGTGACCATTGCTGTATTCTCCTAGTATGGATGATTTATGAGTTTTGCATTCAGGGCTTTAATCTCTTGATCAAAGAGCATTATTAGGAATAAGGAATAATGCAAAATCAAGCTGTTTTAATTATTCTTCACCACTGAAGGGAAGGAACTCTAGGGTATTGAAAAGTAAGATAACATGCAAAGTTTAAGTACAGAAGTAGTATTCACATGTTCCCTGCATGAAAATTATAAAATGGAATAATTCTCATTTTCATCCTGTCTAATAAAAAAGAGACCATTTATTTTAAAAAAGGGATACAGCAGAATGTAATTATTGTAAAATGGTGTTCTCAATATATGTTGGGATGCTGAAACTTTTGCTGTTCTAACTACCTTTTAAACTACCCTTCATGTATATGGTATTTGGGAAAGATATGTAGTTAAATTAGATCATGACCACAAAATTTGAAAAAGCTGATGGAAGAGAAAAGCACGTTGCTGAGGAAGTGTGGGCTGAAAACTGTGGCTGCAATCCCAGCCATGCTGATCAATGAGTAATCTTCATTGAAAACAGTGAAATGTACTTTTTTTATAAACATGTGTTGCTGTACCCTTCTCAGTAAAATACAAATTGTGTCATTGAACACAATTTTGAAAAGACCTCAGGTTCCACACATATGGATATGAGGTTTGGTAGAAAACACTAGTTTTAAGCTGGAAAGTGTCAATTTTGTATAATAAAAACGGTACTAGGACTTTACTCCTGACCAGGATGAAGACATTACAACACCTGCTTACCAAAATTGTTTTATTATACACCTATAGTAACTAGTGTTTCTATGGATTTTGGAATGAAACCAATGGCTATGTCCACAAGGATCCTTATTTGAAAGTTATTCCCATTGAACTCTTAATTCCAAGCAATGTTTAAGATATGACTTTAAATAGATTGGCACACTCTGAATCATTCTTTTTCATATGCCACATTCTTTCTGGATATTGGCTATCAATATCAACTCCTTAGAACAGTTCTTCCATTGACATTCCACCCCACTCTCTCATGTTCTTTAGCCACAAAGTCTTTCTACAACCAGGGTCTCTTCCCAGGGATCTTCTTTTGCATAGTGAGTTGGAATATTCTATACTTTATGTTGTTCCTTATGATATGGCCAAAGGATTGGAGCTTTCTTTGGTTAATGGTCTTAAACAGGTCTTGTTCTTTATCAGTTCAGCACAATACTTCTATGTTAGTCACATGACCAACCCATGATATCTTTAGCAGCCATCTGTAGATCCACATTTCAAAAGCTTCAATTTTCTTTTCAGATCTCAGTCTGGCCAGACATCCTACTACGGTAATGAAGTAGACCGTACAGCCAGTGACTCAACACCGAGTGTTGGGTGGCAGTAAATAATCTGAGTCCATAAAGGGACCAATGGCTACAGATGGATGAGCCCCTTTAGGTGGGGTAATGGTCCCCCTCAGTGCAGGAAATGCCCCTGGAAACCATCATATTGGGCCTAGCAGCAAAATGAGCAGGGGAGGAACCACTTCACTATTCTGATTCCCAATGGTCATGGAGGCAGAAGAGACAATGCCAGATGGACTGGCTGAGAAGGCACACCTTGTTAATATTTTCAGGGCTGTGACAATCCATTGCAATCCTGGTGTCAAATCCTGCATGTCTAATTTCATACACCGTGCAGGAGATGGCTCCATTATCTCATGGAAAGCTGGGATCCACCTTAAACAAATTCATGGCAATGGCATTTTTCCTGTTTGAGACACATCTATCAACTATGGAAATATGTATACTTGGATATGAGTAGCAGCCACCACCACCACTGCCACCGAGTCAATGTCCAACCTTTGACGCCATATAGAAACACTGGGAGTACATAACATCTCACTATTTGGATCTTTGTAGTGAGAGTTAGATCTCTCCTGCAAAACAAATGTTGCACTTTTATGAAGGTGGATCATGCTTTGTCTATTCATATTTTACCATAGGATCCCACTTTTCATTTAACATCCTGAGTGTAGGCATTATGCCCATGCCTCACCTGTACTGCGGGAGCGCCATTGGTTGCTGGTGTGCCTCCGGGTGCAATTCAAGGTGCTGGTAATTACCTTTAACGCCCTACATGGTAGTGGTCCAGGGTACTTAAGAGACCGCATCACCCCAAGAACATCTTTCCATCCCACTAGAGCAAACCGGAGAGGTTCTTTAAAATTACCATCAGCCAGAGAGGCTTGCCTCTCTACTACCAGAAAGAGGGCCTTTTTGGTCTCTGCCATGGCCCTGTGGAACCTCCTGCTGACTGAGCTTTGTCTCCAGACAGAGCTAATGCCCTTCAGAAAAGATCTAAAGACCTGGCTGGCACAGCAAGTATGGCACACAGAGAACATGGCTAACACCCCCCGCCGCCCCCTGGGCTGATATAACATTGCAGATTATGCTTTTAGTTATGTTTTAATGGGTAGGGTGTGTGTGTGTGTGTGTGGGGGGGTATTTTTAAATACTTTTAAATGTTTTTTAATGATTTTAGTGTTTTTTTGGGGAATAGTTTTTTATGATGGAATGATCTTGTGAGCTGCCTGGAGTCGATTGTCAATTGGCAGGTGATACAAATTGAATAAATAAATAAATAAATAAAAATACTCCCCAAATAGATAATTTTATCCTCAATTTCGATTTCTTGTGTTCCTTCCATTAGCTTTCCATGAGTTGGTATTTGGTTTATAACAAAATATTCAGTCTTCTTCATGTTGAGATTCAAGCCATACTCTGTGCTTGAAGATCTAATTAGATCCAGCATCAACTGAAGGTCTGCAAGTTTGTGGATGTTGGGTATTAGTCAGATATTCCCCATTATTTTTAATGCCAATGTTTACATCTGGTAGTGCTTCTGAAAAAAAAATAGTCTCTAAAAATATATTAAACAGTGTCGGAGACAACACACAACCTTGTTGCACACCTCTGTGAATTTGAACCTTCTCTGTCAGTGCTCTTCAGCTCTGACTTGAGCTATCTGATTCCAATAAAAGTTGGTGATGTTTCTGATATCCTTATCATCTATACTTATTTTCTTCAGTGCTATAATCATATTTCATGCTAGCATCTGTCAAAGGCTTTTGCATAATCTATAAAACATGCATGCACATCACATCTCATGTCTTTACATCTTTGTATGAGGACCTGCATCATAAAACAGTGTCTCTCTGGTACCCATAGAATTCCAGAAGCCAAATTATTTTTCACCTGAACTTTTGTCAGGGTAGGATATGTGCCCTGGTTCGGCCTTGTCCAAGATAGAGATTTCCATGCATGGGAGAATCTTTAGCACATACCTTGGAGGGATTGGAATGTGTAAACATAATGGCCTTGTGGATTGGAGGAAATGAAACCTAATGTGTGATGGACAAGTTATGCTGTATGGTCATTGGCTGGATTCGTTCAAGGGAATGGCAATGGGGTGGACCATGAGTGAGAAGATAAAACCCAGAAGGTGAGGCCAAGATACTCTCTTGATCTGATGCTTTGAGCTAAGGGTGAACTGCAAAAAATATAGGTAATTAAGCTAGAAGGGTGGCCCTTGGGCTTCCTCAGTTGGAGAAGCTTTCTTTGCAAAGATATGCGTTCTGAACTTTTGATAAACTTTCTTAAGTAACTTATTCTGAGTACAGTATGTCTTGAATGCTTGCCTAGGCGCTGGCTTACAGGAGGCATGTACCGATCCTTTAGGCTGCGATAATTTCCTTTATCCTCACACTCCCAGTGCAGCCTAAGGTCGCCTATCTGTACCGCTTCCCAATCGGCTTCAAAGAACTCCACCTGTCGCTTACAGGGAGTATGCGGTGGTTTAATATATTGGTAGCATATGGGGGCATAGAGCAAAGCACTTGGATATTGTCTGATAAACTCACATCAACTCAGGATCATGTGTTGTGACTGCATTAAGTTTGTGGTAGTCTACACAAAATCTGATCTTGGGTAAAATTTCCCCTTGAGCATATTTCTTTTTAGCTAACACCACAGGAGCGTTCCAGGGTGATTCACATTTCTCTATCACACCTAGAGCTAACATTTTATCAACCTCCTCATTAACTTTAGCTTCTATAGCTACAGCTAACCTGTATTGAGATACCCAGATTGGTTCAGAAGTAACCAGAATATCATGTGATAAGACATTTGTACATCCTGGTTCGGAAGTGAACAAATCTCTGAACTTGGCTATTACATTTCTCAATGCTAACTGTTCAGTTTCTGGTACATTTTCAGAAATATATACAGAATCAACATTT
The DNA here is from genome assembly GCA_035047345.1 of Bradypodion ventrale. Lineage (NCBI taxonomy): Eukaryota > Metazoa > Chordata > Lepidosauria > Squamata > Chamaeleonidae > Bradypodion > Bradypodion ventrale. Next base: position 175,354,663 of record JAWDJE010000003.1, read on the forward strand.
CCAGCATTTCCAACATTCACCCAGTCCCATTCTTCCCCTGAAGATTTTGAACTGGTAATTCTGAACATTTGTACATTAGATCTGGACACATAAGGTTTCAAAGAGTTTGTATGAACAATTTTACAAACTTTTGTGTCTTCAAATTGAATCTTATAGTTACATTCATCAACTTTTTGCAATACCTTGGCTGGTCCCTCCCACTGGACTTGGAGCTGCCAAACAGGATGTGGATTCAGAACCATGACCTGCTGTCCTGGCTGGAAATCTCTGTGTCTAGCTTTACGATCATAGTACAGTTTGGTGACATCCTGAGCTGTCTTCAAGTGTTTCTTAGCCAATGCATGTATGTCATTTAACTTCTTCTGCAAGTCTCCAATGTATTTAGATACTGGTTGGGGCAGTGGTCGTGTCAATTCAGAGGTTGCACCTTCCCATTCTCCTTTGAGAAGATGGAGAGGCCCTCGGAGATTGAACCCAAACAACATCTCAGCTTGTGTGGTTTCCCCTAAACTTTCGTGTGGGGCTGACCTGTATGTGCTGAGAATTAGTGGTAAACCTTCCACCCAGTTTTCTCCAAAATCTTGTACATATGCAGTTAACAATCTTTGTAATGACCCTTGACATCGCTCTACTGTCCCATGGCATTGGGGATGGTAGGGCAAAGAAAATGTTTGTTCTACACCTGCTCATTTGCATACAGTCTGCATGAGACGTGAGACAAAAGCTCCACCTCTGTCTGAGACAATTTCAACAGGTAAACCTAACCTACTGACAATTTCAATAAATGCTTTAGCAATATGGGATGCAGAAATTGAAGTTAAGGGTACAGCTTCACACCATTTTGTAAAATTATCAACATAGGTAAATACATACTGTTTTCCCCCTTTTGATTTAGGTAAAGGACCAAACACATCAATTTCTACCCTCTGAAATGGCTTTCCTGCTATTTCAGGTACACCAAGTTTAGCTTTGGTTTTAGACTGTACATTCCCAATTCTTTGACAAGTGAAACAGGTTTTTATGAAATTTCTACAATCAGATGTACACCCAGGCCAAATGAAGTGTTCTGCAATCCTTTGAAGAGTTTTGTTTCTTTCTTGATGCAATGCGAACGTTGAGTCATGTGCCATTTTAAGAACAATGTCCCGAAAAGATTAAGGCACAACTTGCAAGTCTCTAATCCCTGTATCAGGTTTAGCCAACATGATCTGTTTGTACAAAAGTCCATCTGCTGAATAAAAGAACTGGCTTGGCCTGGCACCTGACAAAGGCAAATTCAATTTAGCCTTCTGTCTAATTTCTTCTAAAGTTGGGCACTGCTGTCGTTTCTTAGCAAAATTGGCATAGTCCAGGTTTTCATAAAAAGTCCAAGAATACACTTTGGGCTGCTCACCAGGTGGTGCTGGTGCATCTGGAACAGTCACAAACTGGTTTTGACTTCAGGTTACCACTTTAAGTATATTGGCCTGCTTGGACCTCAATTGTTCCTCTAAAATCATTACAGAAAGTCCTAGAAGTAGAGAAGGGTGGCTACTAGACCTGTGGACCAAGCAAAGAGCTTCTCCTGTGAAACAACCATATTTCAGCTTAATTTTAGCCACAGGACTATTAACCACTTTTTCCCCACTTTCTAGGTGGTACCCTTCAATTGGTAAATAACAATCCTGCAAAATCTGTTCAGGTTTAACAAATCTCTCATGTATGCTGCAAAAATCAGAACCAGAATCTTTAAATGCTTTAATAGAGACAAACTGTTATCCCTGCTCATTTAGTAAAGTCACTAAGGCATATCTTTGCTCTTCCATTTTAGACAAGATATCCTTTCCTAGCAGTTCAGTAGGATCTAAAGCTATTAGTGTCTCTGTGTGTGCAGTGGTAATATTCAGCTGCCATGCTACTCTAGGGTCTCTAACAATGTGAGTGCTATACTCACAAGCTGGCTGGACCTGCTGTGTGTCCGGACCTAAAGCAGAATCTCGGGAAGTTACCGCTATTCCCATCTGTGATGGCTGATTCTCAGATGAATCAGTTGATTGGCTTGCAGCTTGAGCAATGTGGGAACTGGAAGTACTGGTTCCTGATTTCTCCTTTGCTGGTTGAGTTGCACCTTTCTGCAACACAGGGCAATGCTGGAGGGTATGTCCCGGCTTGGAGCAATGATAACAGGTAATGTTAGAAACAGGTGCCGTCTTACCCTTTGGCTTATTACCGTCCCGTTTTGGCGCATGCTCCTTTGCTCCTCCCAATGCAGGTGGTTTCTTCACAAAAGCCTGACTTTTTGCCTCTTTGAATTTCCCTGAAGACTGGGCTGTCTTAGGCATCAGCTTCTTGACATTCATTTTGCTGATCCAAATCATATCAGCTTTTTGGGCAAGCAACTGAGGATCATCAATTTCCTTATCAGCAAGACTAGGTCTTAAAGAAGGTGGAATCACCTCCATAAACTGTTCCCTCAGTGCGAACTCTTGTGCACTCGGTGTCATCTCTACTTTGGATGCTCGGACCCATCGGTCATAGGCTTACACCAGCTGAATCATGAGGGCAACAAATGGTTGTTTACCATCCCATTGGATCTCCCAGAATCTCGTTCTCAGAATGTCAGGGACCATCGCACAATATTTCTCCAAAGCATCTCATATTTGGGGCCATGTATAATCTTTGGACAATCCATCAAAATATTCCAGGATTGGACCCCTCAGCTGTGTACTGATTAGCCCTGGCCACTCAATCTCATCCACTTTCATTGCCTTGCATGCATGCTCAAACCTGGAAAGAAAAGAGAGAATGTCCTGGGGGTCTGTCAGAATTGGCAGACACTTCCGATCAGCATTATCGGCTGTCACAGGTTTTGGTTGCTGCTTCATTTGCATAACACGAATCTGTGTTTCAAAGAAATTTGCCATCAAATCCTCCAATTGACCTGTTCCTGCTGGAACTCCTCCTACCGCTCCCATTGGCAAGGAAGGGTTTCCTCCTGGTATCACTAAAAGTGGAACCTGTGGAAAAGAAGAAGGAGGGGGAAGAACTCCCATTGGTGGCACCGGTAGATGGACAGGCTGAGGTACAGGGGCTCTGGGCGGCGGCTTAATCTGTGGAAGTGGGTTTAGTGCGGCGGGCTGTGGAACCGCTGATAGTATAGGTTGGGCTGGTGCTGACTGCACTGCCCCTTCTTCTTCTTGTAAAGCTTGGGGATATATTTCATCCTCCATCTCCTGCTTTATCTTAGCCGGTTGACATGCCGCTTCAACCGCTCCTTCAAGATTACCTGCCAACCGAGCCTCCTGCTCCGGTTGAAGGAGACCATATGTTTGATCAAGCCTGATCTCATCCTCCGTCGGTGGTGGAACAGCTGCTACTTTCTCTGCTTGGCGGCCTGCCTGCTTGGAGGCTAAGGCTTCCTGTGCCTCTACAAGCCTCTGTTGCAATTTCATGATATAGGTACAATATCATTCTGCCCTTTGCTGTTCCTCCCGTAGCTTCTGCTGTAAATCCTCCTGCTCTGTGGCAGGGGTTTGGGCACTGGTCCTCTCCTGAGGAAAGCGCCTTGGCTCCCAGTGGCTTAACAGACAGTTTAGCCATTCCAGAGCCCGGTTTCCGTGCCTCTTTGGGTCTGGCTCCCAATCCGACCCGTTGGTCTGATCCCGGCTGGATCGAGACCACTGGCTCTGCTGCTCCCTGTAGCAACTGTGCCAGTTCGTGTTGATCTCCTGATTCGACACTCCAGTCTGGCCCCGCCTGGACCGAGACCGTTGGTGCTGCCATTCCGCTCTCCTGAGCTCGGGATGCTGTCTCAATGGCTCCTGGTGCTTCCTCCTCTGTGATGTTTTGTCTAACGGGGCATGCTGGGATAGCTTCCTCAAGCACCTGGTATACCCTACTAGAGGGGCCATACCTTCGAAGAATCTTCTCACACTGAACCTGGTGCTCAATGATTTCCATTAGATTTCTCTTTTTGGGACTCCGTAACACTCCCCTTAAAGGGTGCTTTACATACCACATCCAGTAGCCATTCGGAAGTCGTAGGGGGACCTGCAGGCACCTCCCTTTCCCAAGACAAGCTCTGGTGAGCTTGCTTACGAGCTTTCTCCTCCGACTGGCATTCCTCTTCCTCCGCCCATACGCTTTCGCCTCTCATGGTATGGAGGAGGACGCATTCAGCCGCAAGTGCATCAGCCCATGCAGTTTCATCCACTACCTGATAGGCTGGATGCTGAGACCTGATTATTTCCCACTCGGTAGGTCTCTGGTGTCCTTCCTCCTGGCCAACATAGCTTGTCTGGGACAGTAACAGATTCAGTTCTGTATCTGGAGAGACTCCATGCACAGGGGGCAGCACAAGAAGGGGTTGATCAGACCCTCCAGCCTCTTCCCCTTGCTGGGTTTCCTCTACCTCTTCTTCCTCAAACTCACATATTCCCAGAAGTTCCTGAAGGGTTAAGGGCTTTGACAATCTTTGTCCTGTCATGGGATGGAATAGGAACACCCAGTTCTCATTCCTGGAAGATCGCCCTGATGATGGCACCTCCACTTCTATGGTAACCAGTGATAACTGTGAGTCATCCATCCTTATACCTGTAAGGAAACAAAACGTTGCAGGCTAATCTTACCCTCTTTTTAGAGGAGCCAAAAGTCCTGCTCTATTTGCCTTGACAAAGCCTCTGGGCTCTCGGATCCAAATCCAACCACTCAGCCATCAATGTCTTGAATGCTCGACTAGGCGCTGGCTTACAGGAGGCATGTACCAATCCTTTAGGCTGCAATAATTTCCTTTATCTGCACACTCCCAGTGCAGCCTAAGGTCGCCCCACTGTACCACTTCCCAATTGGCTTCAAAGAACTCCACCTGTCACTTACAGGGAGTATGCGGTGGTTTAATATATTGGTAGCATATGGGGACATAGAGCAAAGCACTTGGATATAGCCTGATAAACTCACATCAACTCCGATGGTATTACTCACAAAGAGTTTTATTTTCCATTAGCATCTGAAAAAGAACAGAGACAGACAAAGACAAAAGACAAAGTGCATGGCAATGCATAGTTAATAGGGCTCCTTTTGATCGGAGAGGCTCATCTCGGGTATGAGCCAAAGCTTCCGCTTTGGGAAGTCTGAGTCCGGCCTGAGGAGACAGATTTCTGCCTTCAACCAAGGGGGACCGAAGAACTGAGGGAAAGGGCTCTGCTTTTATACACAAAAAGGAGCAGATTTCCCTCCCACCTTTGCATTCTTGGAATGTCCAAATCTGCAGGTGTTAGACCCATGGGGTTTTGATTGACAGGAGGGGAGGCATCCTCTCCCTCATGGTATAGTCAGCTGACCCTTGTAGGAATGCATCTGGATTCTGTCAGCCTGTCTTCTGACACATTTTGTAAACAAAGGCCTCTTTGCCTGAGAGACAACGCTGTGCTTTAGGCATGCGTAGAAAAGTGAGAGAAATTCTTTCTCCTTATTTGGGTTATGTAGGTGAAGTTTCGTTTCTGGTATTCTCTGTCAGCCTGAGTTTCGTTTTCTGATATATACTCTGCCTGAATAAAGAAGTTAGTAGCGTTTGACCAGCCAAGGACTGCAGTGTGCTTTCTCTCTGTCTCTCTGTTTCTCCCTACGAAAAGCCTAATGAAGCAGAACTTCATGGGACTGATTGCTATCTTAAAGATCTGAGGATATAACTGCTGCTAATGAGGCTGACTGAATAATAAAGAAGATATCTTTACATGAAGCAGAATTCCAACAGACCCTGTCATCACCCTGTACCCTCGTGGGGCTGCACCTGCAGTAGCTGTCAATCACTCCAGTGTGGGATCACAGCTGTGCAGATTTCATCAGAAAGGAATGTGTGTGTGTGAAACAGCTCTAGTAGCTTTGTGATAAGGTTGCCATAGTTACTCAAGGATCATGACACAGTATACTTTAAAACTACCCAAAGGTGACTGGAATGTTTTCTCAGCTATGCGCTACCTTATTTACACTAATATAATATCCTGGTTTGCTTAACTAGGAGGGTGGCAGCTCAGAAGTGGGAACCAACCACCTGTGGGCAAGAAGTCCTACTCATGAGTAAATTTGTTTCCTGACATGTTGGCAGCTAGTGGATAAATAAACACACTATCAAGATAAGAATCATGCCACAGACAATTGTGAGGCTCTTGTGGTTCCAAGTTCCAGTAGCGACACTGCAGAGATCCAGAAGAAGGGCAGAGAGTCCCTGGGGGTCATGCAGCTGTTGACAGCTGGAGGGAGGCACAGCTGTTTTTTGAACTTTGTATGTCTAACAAATCTCCTGAAATTCATCTGAGTGTCTCCAGAGGAGCAAGACTATGAAAAAGGCACAGAAGCACGGGGCCCCAAATGCTGTGGGTTGGAGTCATTGAACTAAGAAAATGTCTTCGGAGGTGGGAAATCAACAGGCTACAAGTCCCTTGTTGCAGTCTATGGTGTGAGAAATTTGGAAGATTGTTGCTGGAGTGTGGCTTCTTTAAGAAGCCAAGCCTCGAAGGAGGTTTTTTTTTCTGTTTATGTTTCAAATTCCTTTCTTATCTGTCTACTGGAAAAATCACTTTGTTTCCCTGGTTCAGCTGTATAGTCTTGGAACTTGGAAGGAGGTGAGCATGTGAATGTGCTGTCTGAAGAGAAAATGCCTGATTTGTTCCTTGCAGGCAACCCCTAAATAAATGTCACTCAGGGGAGGGGTTTGGTTGTTTATTATTCTTTCTCAAGTCTGTTTTCTGGAAAATTCATCTTTTAATAAACTGAACTTTTGCAAGTCCGAAAAAACATCTGGCTGTGTTTAAATTCTAACTGGAGAGGGAGAATCACAACATTCCTTATCTTCAATCAACTTTGCTTTGTTTGGATTTTCACTAATTGGCTTTGTTTGGACTTTATTCTGTTGCAGGGGAACTCTGATTTGCTATAATTGGATTTGTTTACAGCTGAATTTTGGTTAGGTTCCATACAAGCAATCTTTGGAGTTTCCCTGTGTCTGCTAAGTATTAATCTGTAATGCCTCTCTGATCTATTCTCTTGAATCTAACTTTCCTTTTTCCATTTCTTCTTTCTGAATGTAATGCTGATTCATAGCTTTCTATGCATTACCATGCTGTAACTGAATTCATAAGTTAAGCCTCAGTTACTGCCTTAGGGAGTGGGAAGAATTTTTCATGCTTTACCTCATGTAATTGAGTATGCTTTAATTGCTTACTATGTGATAGAAATGCATAGAGTTTAATCATGTTAAATGGGAGACTATAGAGCCCATGTGCCATGTTGAAAGGCAGATTTGATCACCAAAATCTTGTTTCAACCGGGGGGGGGGAGCGTGTCAGGGTAGGATATGTGCCGTGGTTCGGCCTCATCTAAGATGGATATTTCCATGTGTGGGAGAACCTTTAGTGCATAACTTGGAGGGATTGCAATGTGTAAACATGCTGGCCTTGTGGGTTGGAGGAAATGAAACCTAATGTGTGATGGACAAGTTATGCTATATGGTCATTGGCTGGATTCATTCAGGGGAATGGCAAGGGGGTCAACTGTATTTGAGAAGATAAAACCCAGAAGGTGTGGCCAAGATGCTCTGTTGTACTCTCTGAGTACAATATACTTTTAAACTACTCAAAGATGACTGGAGTGTTTACTTGGCTATGTGTTACCTTATCTACATTAATCTAATCTTCTGGGTTGCTTAGCTAGGAGGGCGACAGCTCAGAAGTGGGAACCAAACACCTGTGGGCAAGAAGTTCTACTCATGAATAAATTTTTTCCTGACAGCTTTCTTCCCACTTCTTATACATTCTACTATGGATGATTTTCAAGAAAACCTTATGAGCATGACTCATGAGGCTAATCATGCTGTACTCCTCACTGGACGTCATGTTTGGTTTCTTTGGCAGTGTAATAAAGTTTTATAGCAACCAATTGCTCAGAAGGATCCCTGTGTCGTAAATGGTGTTAAAAAGGTCCATCAATTCTTTGATGTTAACTTCAGACAGACATTCCAAAATTTATACGGGGATGTCATCTGGCCCTGTTGCTTTCTCATCTTTGGATCTTTGTGAAGCTCTTACAATCTCACTTTCCAGTATTGGTGGTTCAGTATTGCCATTTATGACAGGCTGTTCACCTATTTCATCACTCAACAGTTCTCCTATGTATTCTTTCCATACATTGATCTTATCCCTTATTTCCATTGCAAGATTCCCATCCTGGTCCTTTAACAATGCATGTGTCTTCTGTTGTCTTCCCTGATTTTTTATGTATGTTGAAACAATCATGCTTAATTTGGTATTCCTCTATCTCAGCACATCTGTCAGCCATATAAGCTTCCTTTGCAGCTCTTATTTTGCACCTAATCATCCTCTATAGATCATTATATTTTTACTTATCCTGATTCTTATAGGTCCTTCTTATTTCCATTATATAGAGTACTAGCAAAGGTTGCCCGGCGTTGCCGGGCTGTTTTAAATGGTGTTGGAAAGTTTTTGTTGTTGTTGTTGTTAATGTTTGTAAAGAAGAGGTTAATCTATATTTGAAATTTTTAAAATTTTTATTTATACAAAAAAAATTGATGGCCTGTTTTAAACTGTGATGAGTTTTGTTTGGTGTTTTGGTTTTGTGGATGAAAAAAAGAATAAAGGATGATATAATTTTTTGAAAAACTCTTGGGGCCTTTTGTGTGGGGCTATTGTGTCTTTTTGAATTTTTTTTATTATTGTGGGCAGCAAGTGCTGCCGGTAGGGGTTATCTTGTATTTTGACTGTTTTTTCTCTCGTGGCCTCTGTGTGGAGCTTCTTCCAGTAAGTAGTCTCTTTCTTTATTCATTTCTTTTCCAGTCATTGTGGTATGAGGTTGTGTGGTGGTGAGTTAGCTGTTTTTTCTTTATTTGGGGTGGTGGTGGTGGTTGGATTTTGTGGTGTTTGGCTGGGTGCTGGGTGTGTTTGGAAATGTTTGTTGTTGTTTACTTTTTTGGTGTTATTTTTGTTTGTTTTTGTGTATTTTTGAATGTTTTTGATTGTTTGTTTTTGTGTTTTTTGGTGTCCTGGGGGGGATCCCCTCTCAGACAGACTCCTTTGGTTCCCCCCCACCCTCTCAACCCCAGGGGAGCCAGTAGAGAGGGAGATTTCCCCCCCACTCCGTTTGTAAAGAGAAGTAACCGCTTGGTTTCTTCTCTTTAATATGGGGCATGTGTGTGTGGGGGGGAGGGAATCCCCTCTCTGCTGGGTCCCCTGGCATCAGGAGGGTGGGGGAGACAGACTCCTTTTGTCCCCCCCCCCATCCTCTCAACCCCAGCGGAGCCAGTAGAGAGGGGGATTCCCCCCCAACTCCGTTTTTAAAGAGAAGTAACCACTTGGTTTCTTCTCTTTAATATGGGGCGTGTGTGTGTGTGTGGGGGGAGGGAACCCCCTCTCTGCCGGGTCCCCTGGGGTCAGGAGGGTGGGGGAGACAGACTCCTTTTGTCCCCCACACCCTCTCAACCCCAGGGGAGCCAGTAGAGAGGGGGATTCCCCCCCAACTCTGTTTTTAAAGAGAAGTAACCACTTGGTTTCTTCTCTTTAATATGGGGCGTGTGTGTGTGGGGGAGGGAATCCCCTCTCTGCCGGGTCCCCTGGGGTCAGGAGGGTGGGGGAAACAGACTCCTTTTGTCCCCCCCACCCTCTCAACCCCAGGGGAGCCAGTAGAGAGGGGGAGCACAACACCCCCTCCCCCACACAGTGATATTAAAGGGGAAACTCCGATTAGGAGCTTCAGGCGCCGATAGGGAGGGGGGCTTTGGTTCCCGCGGCTTGGCGGACTTGCGCTCCCTTTGTTTTTGTTTTATTTTTTGGATGCCGGCTTCCTCAGCGTTCTGCGTGCTCATGGCGCGCAGGACGCTGGGGCTTGTAGTTACGGGTTGGTGCTTTGTGTTTGTGCTGCACTTTTTTAAAATGGTTTTCTTTTGATTGGCTGTGGCACATTTCCGAATGCTGCACCGTGTGAGAGCCTCTCAGCCTGATTGGCTCTGGCGTGGCACGGCACAAGGAATGTTGGGAAGTGAAGTTGTTTCCCTTTCTTCGCGTTTGTGGGGCTGTTGCCCCACTGCTGGTTTTCTCAATCCTTCGTTGACCTGCGGACCCAGATCGGCCCTGTGCAGGAAGGGTGAGTGCAGGCAAGTAGGGCGAGGCATAGCAACCTATAGCCAGTTACAATGGTTAACCCTTGGATTTATAGGTTAAGATATCATTGGTCATCCATTCCTTAGCCTAATGGTTTGACTTTTGCCTGCAAAGGTGTTTCTGTCTAACTTTCTGAGTTATTTTATTATCCCCCCCATTTCTTTTCTACATATATTTCCCCTTAATCTTTTCTCATTTTGCCTAACTTCGCTCTCATTGTCTCTTTCACCACTGTTCTACTTTCTTTGTTCTTATAGTTTTAATTGTTTTAGGTACAATTTTATGTGAAGATGACATATTGGGTTATGGTTGGATGAAATATCAGATCCAGGATAGGTCTTTGCTGACCTTCTGTTTATAAAAGCAAAGTCTATTGTGATTTCTGACCATATTATTTGGGCTATCGGCAGACTTCCAAGTATAAAGTCATCTGAGTGGCAGCTTAAACCATGTCATGGTGATCACTAGATCTTCTTCTCTGCAAACTGTACGAGATTATTTCCTCTCTCATTCCTTTTTCCAAGGCCATATAGTCCAACTATGTCATTCTCTTTTCCCTGGCTGACTTTCTCCTTTAAGTCTCCCATAATCACAATAACTTCATTTCTTTTGAATATATTTCAGCACAGCCTGAGTTGATCATAAAATTTCTCAATTTCTTCGTCTAAGTTGTCTGAAGTTGTTGCATAGACTTGTATGGCATTCATGTTGAAAGGTTTGCCTTTAAATTTGATCATAATGATTCTGTCTGAAAATAGTATCACACTAAGCACTGTGTTCTTTATCACTTTGCTCAGGATCACACCAACTCTATTCCAGTGATGTTTTTCATTGTTTCCTGGTTAAGAACTATGTACTCCTGGGGTGGCCAAACTATGGCCCACGATGCCAAATCATCCCACCCGTGCCGTCCATGCCACTCCTGGAAGCAGAAGTAAAACACATCTATGCATGCACAAAACACTGCCATAAATGCACATGTGACTGTCATAAATGTGTTTAGAACAGCCATGGGTGCATTTATGGCAGCATTTTTCACATACATGGGTGCATTTTACTTCTGCTTCCGGGGGGAGGAACCACATGATCGGCCTGCTCAACCACGTGACTGGCTTGCTGTGTAAAACATATAGGGACCCCTGATGTACTCCAACACACAATGCATTGGCTCACTCTTGGCCATCTTGTCTTACTCATTCCCATTATATCATCATCCAGCTTCTTTATTTCCTTTACGACCTTATAAATCTTTCCTTTTTCATAAATACTTCTTATGTTCCAAATAATAATAATAATAATAATAATAATAATAATAATAATAATAATAATAATAATAATAATAATAATAATAATAATAATAATAATAATAATAATTATTATTATTATTATTATTATTATTATTATTATTATTATTATTATTATTATTATTATTAATTTAATTTAATTTAATTTAAATACCGCTCTATCTCAGCCCATTGGGTGACTCAGAGCGGTTTCCAACATGAAAAATATGGCGGTGCAACACAGCAAAATATAAACAATACAATCAATACACAGTATATAAAGTCCACAAAAATATCAGTCAAAAAATACAAGCTAAAATACAGCAATACAAAAGTGTACATAGGCCAATAAGCTTAAAAATACAATACAGCATGGTCACAGCTGTGCTCCAGCTGAGGCAAGGCCCAGAACGCAGGTGAAGAGGCATTCAATAAGACCAAAGCCTCCTCATACTATCAGTGGAGCTGTCGAGCGGTGACAGAGTCCAGCTGTCTTTAAAGTTCTCAATTCCAGGAGCCGGTGGCGTGGGCTCCAGAAGAGCAGGGAGTGCTGGCGAGCGGTGGTGGCTCCTCTTCAACCCTCCAGGTGGGCTGAGCTCAAAGGGCGGAGGCAGTGGTGGCAGCTCCCACCTGCTCTCAATCCTGGTCCTTTTGGAGTACAGACTTTTATGGCTGACCCGGGGATTTTTAGCAACCTCTGCTCACTGAAGGGTTGCAAGGGACTGAGGGCTGTGTTTATTTGACTTTCAGCCATGAAGATTGTCCTGGGATGAACATAATGCAGTGGTCTTCTCCAACCTTCCACATCACAGCGTCACACCCATCCAGTTCTGCGAGTCACTTTCTGGTCTTGAGTCCTTTTGGAGTATAAGGTCCTCATCAGACCCCTGGCTAGTATTGATGAAGCTACTGCTGTCCATCAAGATGGATTTGGGTGGGATTTAATCCACTTGGGGACAATCACTCTTCTCTGTGGATTTTGCCACCCAAGGGTGGTTCTCAGGGTGGTCAGGTTAGTTAACTGCTGCCTGACAATCAGCTTTGAGTCACTGGCAAGTATCATCTACTCTATTACCATATCAGGGTAACTTGGCCAAACTTCCTCTCAGTTATAGGTCCATTAAAAGACTGTAGGTTTTAAGCACCATCTGTTCTCAACACAAACAAGTCTTTGTTTAAAATATTAGTCTAGCTATCTTGATACAATGCATTGCCTTCATTTGAAGGAAGGCTATATAACTTTTTGAATAAATTCATTAATACTCTTCCTTGACTCTCCTTAACAAGGAAGATGGACTTAGCTTCACAATCAATCTGTGCACAAGTACACTTGTCATGCTAAAGGACAAGGTTATTTGGAGCATGGATGATTACGTATTCTGTTGAAAGAAACAGATGCTAAATGATCACTGGCTTCTAAGAATGAAAGTATCAAGGAGAATGGATAATATAAAAGGGTGAAAAATGGGACATTTCAAGTACATGCCAAGTGATTTGAAATTCACGTGTTCTCTTGTTTGCAGATAAGTTAAGTCCTATCTGTTCAAAAAGTTGTTTATAAGTAAACTGCAATGTTTTTTTTAAAAAAAATCGGTACTACTGATAATAATTTATCTTCTTCATATGCATTCATTTATTCCATTTGGCCACATTCCTATACATTTGTCAGATTAAGCACACTAAACACAATGGGATTTAATTATGAGTACATGATGGTATCCCAGTTGAATTATTCAAAGTCCTAGAAGATGATGGAATTAAAGTATTGCATTCTATATGCCAGCAGATATGGAAAACACAACAATGACCACAGTATTGGAAAAGATCAGTATATGTTCCAATCCCAAAAAAGGGTAATGCCACAGAACGTTCAAATTATTGAACAATTGCACTCATCCCACATGCTAGTAAGGTTATGCTCAAGATAATATAGAATAGACTTCAGCAGCACGTGGAGAGAGAATTACCAGAAGTGCAGGCTGGGTTCCAAAGAGGCAGGGGAACTAGAGACCACATTGCCAACATACGTTGGATCATGGAGAAAAGAAAGGGATATCAGAAACAAGTCTACTTCTGTTTCATTGACTACACCAAGTCCTTTAATAATGTGGACCACAACTAAATGTGACAAGTAATTAAAGAGATGGGAATACCAGAACTTCTTATATATCTCATGAGAAATCTGTACATGAGTCAAGAAGAAACAGTTAGGACAGAGTATGGAATGATGGAGTGGTTTGGAATAAGAAAAGGATTAAGACAAGACTGCATTTTGTCACCCTGCTTATTTAACTTATATCCAGAGCACATAATGTACAATGCCAGTCTGGATGAATCACATGTTGGAATTAAAATTCCTGGGAGAAACATCAAAAATTTGAGATATACAAATGATACTACCCTAATGGCAGAAAGTGATGAAGACCTAAAGAAGCTCCTGCTAAGTTTGAATGAAGGGAGTGCAAATGCTGGCTTGAGACTCAGCATCAAGAAAACCAAGATAATGGCAACAGGTTCTATCACTCCCTGGAAAATAGATGGGGAAGAAGTAGAAGCAGTGACAGACTTTACATTCTTAGGATCAAAGATCACTGCAGATGGTGATTGCAGCTATGAAATAAAAAGGCGACTGATTCTTGGGAGACAAGCCATGAGAAACCTGGGGAACATAGTTAAAAGTAGAGACATCACCTTGCAAACAAAAATCCACATAGTCAAAGCAATGGTATTTCTGGTAGCAATGTATGGTTGTGAGAGCTGGACCATAAGGAAGGTTGAGCGCAGAAGAATAGACACCTTTAAAATGTGGTGTTGGAGGAGAATTTTGAGAGTACCCTGGACAGCAAAGAGAACAAATAGGGCAATCTGAAAAGAAATCAACCCCGTTTGCTCCTTAGAAGGTCAAATATTGAAGATGAAGCTAAAGTACTTTGGATATAAAATGAGAAGAGAGGATTCATTTGAGAAAGCCTTGATGCTGGGAAAGGTAGAAGAAAAAAAGGGGATAGCAGAGAATGAGATGGCTAGATGGTATTGTTGGCACAATGGGCACAGAGCTGGATGGGTTGAGGACGATGGTAGAGGATAGAAGTCCCTGGCGTGCAATGGTCCGTGGGGTCACAAAGGGTTGGACTCGATTATGCAACTGAGCAACAACAACATGGTGCCTGTTAGTCACTGAACTGAAATAATCACATCAATAGCCATTGGCATGTAGTAACTTAGGCAACCTGTATTTAGATACCAGTTTGGCCATTGAAAATCACTGAAAAATCCTAGTGTGGTGTAGTAGATAGAATGATGCACTAGGACTCTGGACACTAGAGTTCAATTTTTCACTTTGCTGTGGAAACTAACTGGAGGAGCAGAACAGGTAGAACTACTCCTTAAATATCTCACTTACATTGAAAAACCTTCATAGGGTCACCATATGTTGGTTCTGAATTAACATCACAAAGCATTTGACTCTGTCCAAGGGATTACAATAAAATATCTAGTAAATAAAAAACATCTACCGTATTTATTCGTGTATAACGCGCAAAATTTTATACCCAAAAAAAGGCTCAAAGTTTGGGTGCGCGTTATACACGAGGACTGGGCCGCGCGACTCAAGAAGCCGGCGCCGGGTAGGCGCGGAGCACGCCGCGGCCCTCCTCCCAGGCGCCCAGGTCCCGCTGCCGCCGCCGCTCACCTGCACGCACCCGCCGAGAAGGGAACCCTACGGGAGAGGGCCGCGGCGTGCTCCACGCCTACCCGGGCTGCGCGACTCAAGGAGCCGGCGCCGGGTAGGCGCGGAGCACGCCGCGGCCCTCCTCCCAGGCGCCCAGGTCCCGCTGCCGCCGCCGCTCACCTGCACGCACCCGCCGAGAAGGGAACACTACGGGAGAGGGCCGCGGCGTGCTCCACGCCTACCCGGGCCGCGCGACTCAAGGAGCCGGTGCCGGGTAGGCGCGGAGCACGCCGCGGCCCTCCTCCCAGGCGCCCAGGTCCCGCTGCCGCCGCCGCTCACCTGCACGCACCCGCCGAGAAGGGAACACTACGGGAGAGGGCCGTGGCGTGCTCCACGCCTACCCGGGCCGCGCGACTCAAGGAGCCGGCGCCGGGTAGGCGCGGAGCACGCCGCGGCCCTCCTCCCAGGCGCCCAGGTCCCGCTGCCGCCGCCGCTCACCTGCACGCACCCGCCGAGAAGGGAACACTACGGGAGAGGGCCGCGGCGTGCTCCACGCCTACCCGGGCCGCGCGACTCAAGGAGCCGGCGCCGGGTAGGCGCGGAGCACGCCGTGGCCCTCCTCCCAGGCGCCCAGGTCCCGCTGCCGCCGCCGCTCACCTGCACGCACCCGCCGAGAAGGGAACCCTACGGGAGAGGGCCGCGGCGTGCTCCACGCCTACCCGGGCCGCGCGACTCAAGGAGCCGGCGCCGGGTAGGCGCGGAGCACGCCGCGGCCCTCCTCCCAGGCGCCCAGGTCCCGCTGCCGCCGCCGCTCACCTGCACGCACCCGCCGAGAAGGGAACACTACGGGAGAGGGCCGCGGCGTGCTCCACACCTACCCGGGCCGCGCGACTCAAGGAGCCGGCGCCGGGTAGGCGCGGAGCACGCCGCGGCCCTCCTCCCAGGCGCCCAGGTCCCGCTGCCGCCGCCGCTCACCTGCACGCACCCGCCGAGAAGGGAACCCTACGGGAGAGGGCCGCGGCGTGCTCCACGCCTACCCGGGCCACGCGACTCAAGGAGCCGGCGCCGAGTACGGTAGGCACTGCTGAGATGCACCGTCTGCCCCACCCACGGGCCCAGGGGCGCGCGGCTGGCGGGATCTGATTGGGTGGCGCGGGAGACGAGGCGTGTGAAAAAAAATTTTATACCAATATTTCATGGAAAATTAGGGGTGCGCGTTATACACGAGTGCGCGTTATACTCGAATAAATACGGTAAATATCTTACATACTTCAAAATCCTATTTGATTTGCCATAACTTGGATGTGACTTGACAACATGCATAACATCTTTCTATCTATTGATATCACACCTCACCTTTTAAACTTAGATGTAAAGTATATATTATTCACAATTGGTGCAGCCACATGTGTTTTACTATGTGAACCACTTTTCTGTAATTCTTCTTCAAGTGCTGTATCCGATTTTGAATATCTGCGATCATCTTGTCAATCAGCCATGAAGATTATCCTGAGACTATAATGCAGTGTCCTTCCATTTGCCTTCTGAATTGCAGTGTGACACTTGTACCACTGATCCAGTTCCACGAGTCACTTTCTGGTCCTGAGCCCTTTTGGCACACAAAGTCCGCATCAGCCCCCATCCAGTACTGAGGAAGCTGCTGCTCTGGTTAGACATAACACTTTATTTTTCTCAAATTAGATTGTATACAAAATGATTAAGTCTTCCTTTGTCTTTCACTCAGCTAAGTGATTCTCAGCTACTGGTCCTCCAGGTGCTTTGGACTTCAGCTCTCAGGATATCTGGTCATTGGACATGCTGGGAGGGCTTCTAGACTGCCAAACATCTAGCAAATCAACTGGTGAGAACCACAAACCAAGGCAATTAAATGAAGCAACATAATTCTATACTTCTAAAATATCTACTACT
The DNA here is from genome assembly GCA_035047345.1 of Bradypodion ventrale. Taxonomy (NCBI): domain Eukaryota; kingdom Metazoa; phylum Chordata; class Lepidosauria; order Squamata; family Chamaeleonidae; genus Bradypodion; species Bradypodion ventrale. The sequence goes on from JAWDJE010000003.1 coordinate 175,371,690, forward strand.
TATTGTTTGGCTGTCCTAGTGTTCTTCTATTTTTTTAAAAAATGTGTAGGATACTTTATTGTTATTCTGTTGTAACTCACTGTTACAGCTGTGGTGGCTCAGTGGTTAAGACATTTGTCTTGTTAGCTGGAAGGCCTGCAAGTTGGCAGTTTGAGACCCAGGTACTGCATGACGGTTTGAGCACCCGTCTCTGTCCCAGCTCCTACCAACCTAGCAGTTTGAAAGCAAGAAATTGCAAGTAGATAAACAGGGACAACTTCGGTGGGAAAAGATCTTGTGGACATGAAAGGAGCCTCATTTGGGCGTCCCCTGAGTGGAGTTTCTCCAGCAAAAATCCTTTCAATCCAGAATAATTTCTGACACGAAATTAGTATTATTAGTAGTAGAGAACTTGGGGAGATTTGCTGAAAAGATTCCTATAAAATGCAAATAATAAGATGCATAAATAAATAATAAAGTATAAATTAGAAAATTCCATGTTGCCTAGATTAACTAAGCATTCAGTGGTCACTTCAAAACTCTTGACACTAAGCATAAGGAATAGATACCTGTATCAAAAATTTCCTGCTTGTTTTTTCATAACTCTTGCCTTTTAGATTATGTAATGTACATCCTGATTCATTTTATTATCAAACTGACTTGTGACAATGTTTTTGCAACTCTAAAGATTTTCTCCTAAAAATTATGGGCCCTTTCTTGTGAAAGCCTTCCTCTGGAAAATCTGTAGTTGTGAAATTAATTCCTATCCCTGCTTCTTCTTCTTCTTCTTCTTCTTCTTCTTCTTCTTCTTCTTCTTCTTCTTCTTCTTCTTTTGCTGCTGCTGTATACCATTATGTAAAGTGAGGGAGGAAACCTAATCTTCCTCCAATACTCAGCCAATAATGTTTGAGATAGCCTTTTGAAACTTACAATTCTGAAAATGAAGCAAGTATTTGTTCCTCATCTTCAGGAGATGGGTAAACAACTTTTGTTTTCTTTCTTCAGAATAGGCACAGCAATGGAAATGTGATTCACACCTGCTCTGTGAAAGTAGTTGAGCAATATCAGTTGTCTTCATATACCTGTAAATCCCTCTCCATTAAAGAAAGAGAACTTAATTTTAAACTAATGTGGAGGTGGTATATGACCCCATTATGGATTCACCAGATAAATCCAAACAGCAGAAGAAACTGTTGGAGATGTAAAATAGAGGAAGGATCTCACTCCCATATGTGGTGGTCTTGCAGCTATACCTATACATTTTGGAAAGCAGCGGAAAAGGAAATAGAGGAAATTATAGGAGCTGCATTGAAACTAAATGCAAAATTAGCATTATTGGGAGAAGTGGAGGATACTGGTTTAGAAAAAAAGAATAATTATTACATGTATTGTTAACAGTAACAAGGATTATGATTGCCAGAGAATGGGAAAAGAAACTTAAGTTTAATAAAGAAAAATGGTATGGGGAAATCTGGCAGTTGGCACTTAATGATAAACTAACAACAGAAAATAAGTTTTTAAAAGGATTAATTAAAGATAATATATTCTGGAGAATACAAAATCCATTTGTCACATATGCTATAAGAAATGAAGAAGGGACCAAACCCAGTCCGGAAGCACAAAAATTCTGGGAGCAATAGAACAAAAAGAAGGAATTGCAATTTTGGCATGATTAACACGGGAAGAGGGGTGGTGATACAATTTTAGTTAGTTAGTTAGTTAGTTAGTTAGATACTTACTTACTTACTTAGTTGATATACATGTATTGATTGACTTGTTTTTAGATGTAATAAAATTTCATTTAAAATAAAATTAAAAAAGAAACAGTTTGTATCAAAAAGTGACTTGGGTAACCACCTTCGATTGGGGACCTGATGCAGATTAGGTGGTTTAGACACAGGGAATCTTTGATGCCCATCATGACAGTTTACCTGCATTCTGATGCTTTCCTAATCCATCTCAGTGAAAATAACCTCCCAACTGGGGGGAAAAACCAAACACTTGGACTTGATGCTATCAGTTGAATAAGATTGAGCTCTTCTGTGCCTTTGGCTTCCACACACCATGTTGATATGGTCCTAATGGCTGGAGACGTATGTGTGGCAGGGTGAAATAAAACCTGGAAGAGTTTCCTTGGTAAGAAAAACAGTGACTTGATTGGTGAGACACATTGTGCAGGAAGCTGGAGACAGGCAGCTGGAGACAGGCAACAAGCACACAGAACTGGACTTATACAGGGATTGATTTGGATTCCTGCATTGGGCATGTGATTGGACTTGGTGGCCTAAAGGCCCCTTCCAACTCAGTGATTCTATAGTTCTGTGGTTATATAATGGATACACCTGTTTGAGCTAGGCCAGGAGGCCTGGTTGTGGAGGGTTTGGGGGTACCTACTTGAATGGCTGTAGTGCCAATCTTTCTTTATTCATGTCAGATGCACCACCAACATATAATAATCTTAACCTATAAATCTAAGGGTTAACCGTTGGAACTGGCTATAGGTTGCTATGCCTCGCCCTACTTGCCTGCACTCACCCTTCGTGCACACGGCCGATCTGGGTACGCAGGTCAACAAAGGATTGAGAAAACCAGCAGTGGGGCAACAGCCCCACAAACGCGAAGAAAGGGAAACAACTTCACTTCCCAACATTCCTTGCGCCGCGCCGCGCCAGAGCCAATCAGGCTGAGAGGCTCTCGCACGGCGCAGCATTCGGAAACGCGCCGCAGCCAATCAAAAGAAAAGCATTTTAAAAAAACGCAGCACAAACACAAAGCACCAACCCATAACTACAAGCCCCAGCATCCTGCGCGCCATGAGCGCGCAGAATGCTGAGGAAACCGGTGCCCGAAAAATTAAAAAGAAAAACAACTCACCGCCTCACAGCCAAGCACACACCAGCCGGCTTTCTTTCCCTCACCAACGGCGCCTGAAGGTCCCGACTGGAGTTTCCCCTTTAATATCAGTAGGTGGGGGGGGGTTGCGATCCCCCTCTCCGCTGGCTACCCTAGGGTTGGGAGGTTTGTGGGAACAAAAGGGGTATGTTGCCCAAACCCTTCTGGACCCAGGAGACCAGGGAGAGGGGATCGATCCCCCCTCCTTAAAACAACTCCGTCTTTTCTTCTCTTTAAAAATGGAGTTGTTTTAAGGAGGGGGGGAATCGATCCACCCTCCCTGGTCTCCTGGGTCCAGAAGGGTTGGGGCAACATACCTCTTTTGTCCCCACAAACCTCCCAACCCCAGGGGAGCCAGCAGAGAGGGGGGTCGCAACCCCCCACCCACTGATATTAAAGGGAAAACCCCGATCTACTTTCACGACTCCACACAAACAAAGCACCATAACACAATAAAGCCCCCCTCCCTACCACCTAGCCCACCCTTCCTAACCCCCAATGACCACGACCCCCTCCCCACCACCTAGCCCACCCTTCCTAACCCCCAACAACCACGACCGCCTCCCCACCACCTAGCCCACCCTTCCTAACCCCCAACGACCATGCCCCCCTCCCCACCACCTAACCCACCCTTCCTAACCCCCAATGACCATGCCCCTCTCCCCACCACCTAGCCCACCCTTCCTAACCCCCAATGACCATGCCCCCCTCCTCACCACCTAGCCCACCCTTCCTAACCCCCAACAACCATGACCTCCTCCCCACCACCTGGCCCACCCTTCCTAACCCCCAACGACCATGCCCCCCTCCCCACCACCTAACCCACCCTTCCTAACCCCCAATGACCATGCCCCTCTCCCCACCACCTAGCCCACCCTTCCTAACCTTCAATGACCACGTCCCTTCCCCACCACCAAATAAATAAATTTTTAAAAATTACTAAAAACAGTCAAACACATCCAAAAATACACAAAAACAAAAACACCAAAAACAATACGAAGTAAACAAAGACACAATCAAAAACAAAACAAACAGACAAAAAATACAAATTCCAACACCCCCCCTGCCCACACACACACACACACACACAAAAGAAAGAAAACAAGCAAACTTACCAAAAGATGTCCTACCTCCACCAGGACTGGAAAAGAAATGAATAAAGAAAGAGACTACTTACCAGAAGAAGCTCCACCCAGAGGCCAGGAGAGAAAAAACAGTCAAAATACAATAATCCCTACCAGCACCACCTACTCACCACAATAGTAAAAACAATTCAAAAACACACAACAGCTCCAAATAAAAACAAACCAAAAACATAACACAAATTCACAATTTTACACAAAAGGTCACACCAATAAAAACAAGTCAAAAAAATTACACTAAAACACACTTTAACACAAATCACAAACATATGTCAATAAAATACAATAGAAACTTTTAAAAATCCTGTGCTGAGTTTTAACTCAAATTTAAACTCAAAACATCTAAACACATTTTAAAAACATTGAATGTAAAAAACATTTACTTTTACATTATTAAAATTATTAACTACGGTACAACTAATTAAAAAAATTCAAAAAACTAAAATATTATTCGCTTACATAAAACAATTTGAAAAAATTATATCATACTTTGTTCTTTTATTAATCCTCAAAAAACCCCAAAAAAGTAGATCACAGTTAATAACAGCCAAGCCAAAAAAATTGCATAAATAAACATTTAAAAAATTAAAATTACAGACTAAGCAATTTTTTTAAAAAACATTAACACAATTTAACCTTCCAACACAATTTAAAACAGCCCGGCAACGCCGGGCAATCTCTGCTAGTAACATATAAAGCTAAAATTAACACATCTGAAACAAAATAGAATTTAAAGGGTTAGATGAAATCTGCCCAATATCTAGTTAAATCAACAGCATTTCCTCTTGCCAGCATAAGGTCCTCCTCAGTGCACATTTAGGGGCATCATGTGTATTGTATCATATGGGAGATAGTTTTTACTTTTCCGCAATCACACAGGCTATCATCTGCAGGGAACCCCCATTTTCTGTAGTGACAGTAACATGGTGGAAAGCAGTTAGGGAGGCAGGTTGCACATGGGAGCAGATATGCATGAGAAATATAGGATTGTTCCCCTATCCCATGCAATTGAGTTGCCTCCCCACTTGGGTCTGTGGTAGGGAAAAGTTAAGTTAGAAATTAAGTGTTGGCATTCCCAGCTCAGAAGTGCTGCCACCAGTTATCCACAAAGGAAACCAAGGAGTGACATCCCCTTAATGGATTCACACCTGAGGGGTCTGCGTCCCTTGATGCTTCAGTCACACGGTGAACCCAGTTTTGCACTGGGAGTAATTTCTACACCTGCAAAGCTGGGACCAAGCGTCAGCATATGTCCCCCCCCCCCCCCCCCGCTAATAGAACTAGGTAAAAGAACACAAAAGGGACAATAACAGATTACATGCTTTCAATATCCCCTTCCTTATGCATTATCATTGGAGAATTTTGTGAGATTCTTGCTCCCGATCAGTAGATACATCTATGATTGAGAAAAATCCATCTCTTCTCATCCCCTTCCATTGGGTGTTTACTATTTATATTGGTATTCTGCCTCATTTTGGAGACATATATTACAGCTTTTCTTTAGTGTAGTTTGATATCTGATTGACCAAATTGATTTCGACTAGCCCAATTTAATTTTGAACTGCTCTAAACCAAGCAAATTTTATTTGCTCTCTATTAAATCCAAGATTCAGCTAAACTGGTTACATGACAGTAATTATTACAGAATCGATAATTATTGTCAGCTAAAACAATTGCAGTTCACTTATTTGATTTGCTCTTTCTTAAATTCAGCTTGCACGAGTTTTCTTTAATTCCAATTAAAGTAGAAAAGTTATACTCTTCTCCCTGTGTGAACAATTTTCATCCTCCACACACATTCATCCTTGTGCATTTGAAGCTAAGAGAGTGAAAAGGGAATAATTTGGACTTGATAGCACTGTTTATAACTGGACTACTCTATGTTGCTAAGATACCATTTTGGTGGTCATCTGCCTCTGGAGCTGCTTCTATTACTTGCCAGACTGATAGATGTAATATAGCTTTTAATCCTCTCTTAATACTCACACTAAGAGAAGGTTCCATTTGGTCTTTATATTCCCACTGAATGTGTTTTTGTTCTTTTTCAAAAGGTGTGTAGGAAAAGGGTGGGTGGGGAAAAGAAGCTCCCCCCCCCCTTTACAGTCATCTGGTGCCAAACATCAGTGTGCAACAAGGCATTGATCTAAGAACAGGGTTTCTAATACAGTTTGAATCCAACCTGAAATAGTACTATTGATTTCACTAAGTGTCATGTAGAAATTGTTATACACTTTTAAGCAGGAAGAGGTGACTGGATAGCTCAGTGTTTTCAATATCTGGCTTTGGAGCCAGAATATGAAAGTTCAGTTTCCCACTGTGCCTTGTATGAATAGAAGCCAGCCTGTGGCTTTGCCTGCCAACCCCCAGAATAAAGAGACAGAGACAGTGTTGGATTTAAACATAGAGCCATTTTATTAACCAGAACTTCATAATGAACTATTTGCCTGTGGCAGGGGCTGAGTAGCGCGGATCTAAGTGATGGAGCCAAGGTGATCAACCTTACCTTCTCTACTCACCACCAGATAAACAACAGCTTACCGGGATCTTCTTCTCAACAGTCTCCATCCCGGCTCACTATTCGGGTCAATTGGCCAATGCTGTTCTCAAGCCTCAAGACTGTAGGCAAACAGCACATTCCATGATCACTGAGCGTGCCCGTCACCTGGAAGTGGAAGTGAGCTGATTTCCATCTTCCGGCTGTCTGACATGCCCAATGTTATCTCCGAATCATCCTATGCCTTCACCCACCATTTTAACTATGTGCTACCCGCCAAGTGACCAAATTGAACCATCAAACCAATTACTCCAATCTGCAACAGTGTGAAGTGGGCAAAAACACCACCATCCCATAGGCCAATCAGAGATGTGTGCAAAAATTCCCACTCGGCCCCAAAGCGATCAGCTAATCCCACACTGCTGTTCATGTGGGCGGGCAGGAGGGCTTTCGCTCACCTACTGAATTGCCGACTGGGCCAGGGTGGGGGAGGCAAAGCCCTATATAAGGACATAGCTCCTCCCCCCAGCCCAGCACACCCCTGGGCGTGCCCACCCTCTGTCTCTCCTGGGGGAGGGTGGCAACACCACACCATGGGACATATGTCCCGTGGCACGTTCCCTTGCCAGCCAACCCCTGCAATAAAGAGACAGAGACAGTGTTGGAATTAAACATAGGGCCACTTTATTAACCATCAGCGGAAGTGAGCTGATTTCCATCTTCCAGCCATCTGACATGCCCAATGTCATCCCGAATCGTCCTAGGCCTTCACCAACCATTTTAACCATGCACTACCCACCACAGCAAGGGGTTATCCAATCAACCGCTTGCCCCCACCAGAATGACCAACTCGGCCTGGATGCCCCTCCGCAGGCTGTTCAAAAACATGTTGAGGCCCAACTCAGTAATGTGGCCCCTGTCCGTGCAGTACAATCCGGAACTGTCCACACGGATATCAGGGAGTTCCACCACGGTGCCCAGGCCTCTCACCATGAACCTGGCCAGCGCCTTGTTCACACCCTTCCTGTCCTTGTCAATGAGGCGAGGGTCGCAGCTGGCATGCCACTGCCTCTGTGGAATGACATTGGACCACTCAAAATGCACCTCCAGCCACCAGCACTTTATCTCCGCCAGGTCACATTGGATGGCCAAACTGATGGCCAACCCATTGAACTTGCCTAAGTTGTTACCCCTGAGCTGTATCAACACAACATCTTGGGGCAAACCTGAGAAACTGGCAAACACACAAGGGAGGAACTCTCCCCAGGTCATGCCCTGTTGGCCCATCCACTCCATATTGGCCGGCAAGTTGAGACTCAAATTGGTATCCCTAGGAAGGCCAGCTGCATGTCGGGCCACCCAGTAGATGGAACTGTGGCCCACCAACAGGACCCGAGCCCTCTGGTCTCCCCACTTGTACCCTACAACAAAAGAAAAACGTGAGGGTGGGTGCCCTAATATAACAGTGGATGAATGTACAATACTTTAGTGTATGGGACCAAAGACAATGAAACAGCCGAAGGGTTGGCTTAACACAGGTTTATTGCATGATGATCCGGAGGAACATGTGGTAATGGCGGATGGGTAGCTCAATATATACAGTTGGCTATACATTTGAATGTGGCTCGTTGACAGTCTATTGGTTGCTGCCTGCGTGACGTCATAGAAGGTCACGCCCTTCTTGTCCAGGTGAGGAGGTGGCGGTAATCTTCCCGCGCTGCTGATCAAGGGTGGATCTGGGCCATGAGAGCTGGACGCTCGCTATTGCCATCTAGTGGTCACTAGCTCGCGTCCTCTTATAAGGGTTACAGTGATGCAGCTGGAGGTTATAATGTTGCACACAGAAAGGTTGCATTGTTTCCACATGACTAGGTACATTGTTAAAGGCACAGCTTTACAGAACACAACATCCCTCCCCCCTAGGATGAGACGAAGTCTCTCAACCAAGATGGCTTGTTGCAAGTACGTTTGGGCCGTGATGTGGGCTGAGCTGCCCCGGGGGCGCTACCGCTTCTTTGTTCCCTGGTCCCTTGTCCTGTAACGGGAGAGGGAGACTTGTTAGCGGCTTGCCGTGGTTTGGCGGCTTTAGGGGAAGGGAAAAACTCCATTGTGGGCAGACCGGGGGCGCTTGGGGCTAACGAAAAACCCCTCTTCTCGCTTGGATGGGTGGGGGACCACTCCGAAAAACTCCCCCGCTTCTGAAAATCAAATCCTAACTCAGTTGGGGTATCCGTATTTGTGGGGGAATTCCGCGAGGTATGTATGAGGTCGGGTTCCTCCTCCGCCGCAAGATCCTGCAGGATATCTATGAGGACAGATTCCCTTTCCTCCCCCCTTGGTGGGGACCCGCGCCCCCCTTCTCCTCCCCCTTGGGCTAAACGGGTGGGGGAGAACCCTAACACTGAGTTTTGTTCCTTTCGGTCCGGGCCCTGCTCATCGGGGACCCTGCGCCGGAGCTGGTCCGCGTGCCGCCTCCACAGTAGACCTGCGCTGGTCTCCACGCGGTACGAAACGGGGCCGGTTTGCTCCACGACAACGCCCGGTACCCAGGCTGGGCCCGCACTGGCGTAGTTCCTGCAATGCACAGGGGCGCCTACACTGAAACTCTTTGTGGCCTCTAGCCCGATGTTCCTCCCCTTGTCTTCTACTCTCGTGGGGTCTAGCCTAGTGAGGATGGTGGTCAGTTTCCTGCGCATTAAGAGCTCCGCAGGGGAGTATCCTGACGCCAACGGCGTCACCCTGTATCCTAGCAGAAACTGACACACTTGCAGGTTGAGGTCCCCGGGGCCCATGCGCCGCAGCGCGTCCTTCGTGGTGCGGACGAGGCGCTCCACTTGGCCATTGGTGGCCGGGTGGAAAGGGGCGAAGGTGATGTGCCGGATGGCGTTAATCTCTGTGAATGCCCTGAACTCAGCGGACGTGAAGCAACTAGCGTTATCGCTAATTAGAGTGTCGGGTATGCCGAACGTGGAAAAAAATTTCCGCAAATGCTTTATTGTCGCGGCCGAGGAGGTGCTCGTGACTGGGATGACCTCCAACCACTTGGAGAAAGCGTCCACAACAAGGAGAAACAGAGTTCCTCGGAACGGGCCCGCGAAATCTATGTGTATCCGGGACCACAGCCCCTTAGCCGCGTCCCACTCCCTGTGGGGAAGACGGGTCTCCTCTGGTCTGGAGCATTGGCAACTCTCACAAGTGCCGACCATGTGCTCAATGTCGGCGTCTAACTGGGGCCACCAGAAATAGCTCCGGGCCAGGGCCTTGGAGCGTACGATCCCGGGGTGGCTGACGTGCAGCAGTTTGAGCACCCGCGGTCGTAGGGACGTAGGGATCACTACCCGCTGGCCCCACAGAAGGCACCCCCTCTCCAGGGACAACTCTAGCTTTTTTCGAAAAAATGGGTCGAATTCCGCTGCCGGGGAAGACGCAGGCCACCCTTTCTGCACCCAGGAGCTAACCTTCGCCAAGGAATTGTCCTTGCCGGTCGCTTTGGCGATGTCGGCGGGCAATATTGGGGGTGAATCTAGGACCTCTATCATCAGTACCTGGTGGTCTGGCTCCTCCCCGCCCACGTGGCTGCTATCCTGGGGGAGGGGGGATCTCGACAGGGCGTCCGCATGGCTGATTTCCCTCCCGGGCCTGTACACCAACGCGTGCTGATACGCGTTGAGGAAAATGGCCCACCTAAGCATCCTCGGGGACAGGATCTGTGGCGTGGGCTTATCTGCGGTAAAAATGCCTAGCAGGGGTTTGTGGTCAGTCATGATCATGAATGGGCGGCCATACAGAAAATCGTGAAATTTTTTCGTCCCCGCAATTATCGCTAGCGCTTCCCTGTCTGTCTGTGCGTAATTTCTCTCCGCTTGGGACAGGGACCTGGAGTAGAATGCTATCGGGGCCTCCCTTCCATTTTCCAGCACGTGGCACAGCACCGCCCCCACCCCCACCGGGGATGCATCGCAGATCAGGACCACAGGGCGCTTGGGGTTGAAGTGGGTCAGTATGGCATCAGACGCCAGGAGATGTTTCAGTTCACTAAATGCCCTCTCTTGGTCGTTGCCCCACTTCCATGCCTCGTCCTTCTTCAGCAGTTTGTGTAGCGGTTCAGCCACTGCTGCCTTGCGGTGGAGGAAGGAGTGGTAAAAGTTAAGCAGCCCTAGGAACGACTGCAGCTCGGGCTTGGAGGTGGGGCGAGGGGCCTTCTTGATTGCGGCTACCTTAGTTTTGGATGGCTTTATTCCCTCAGGAGTCACACGAAACCCTAGGAACTCAACCTCGGTCGCGAAGAAGACGCATTTGTCTTTTCGCAGTCTCAACCCCGCCTTTTCGAATATTGCCAGAACCTTTCCCAATCTCTTGGCCAATTCAGCCCGACTCCCCCCCCCCGTTATCAACACGTCATCAAAATAAGGCAACACCCCCTCTAGCCCCTTCAGGAGGCGTTCCACGAGTGACTGGAAAATTCCAGGCGCCGAATTTACGCCGAATTGAAGGCGCATCACCTGGAACGCCCCCTTATGGGTGACTATGGTCTGTGCAGCAGCTGCGGCAGGGGACACCGAAAGCTGCTGGTAGGCCTGTGCCAAGTCGAGCTTTGCGAAACACTTCCCCCCGTGCAACCTGGCCAGCAGATGGCTGACTACCGGCACCGGATACGCATTAGGGCGGATCGCCTTGTTGATGGTGCACTTGTAATCGGCGCATATGCGGACCTCCCCATTGGCCTTTAGTGCTGTTACAATTGGAGTTTCCCACTCCGCAGAATCAACAGGAACAAGGATCCCCTGGCCCACCAATTTGTCCAGTTCTGCCTCTATTTTGTCCTTGAGTGCAAACGGCACCCGGCGCGGTTTGAGTCGTATTGGACGGACCTCCGGGTCTAGGTCGAATGTCACTGGGGTCCCCTTGAATTTCCCCAGTCCTTTTTTGAAAACTTCGGGGTGCGCGTCGCACACCTCCTGTACCGGGTCAGTCCCAATGGCGTGCACCCCCCCCCCCAATGAACAAACCCAGGGGCTGAAACCATTGAGTTCCGAGGAGGCTGCAATTTCCCCCTTTAAGCACGACTAGGGAGAGAGCCGCGGCGTGCTTCTTAAACCTGACCTGAAATTCTCCCACCCCCAACACTGGAATACTGTTCCCTTGCACGTCCCGTAGCGTGGACCTCAACGCTTTGAGCTTGGGTCGCATGTGGGGGGCAATTCTCAAAAACTCCCTCTGGGAAATAATTGAATATGAGGAACCCGAGTCAATCTCCATCCTAATGGGGACCCCTTGCACTAGTACCTCAACAAAGTAACGGGGGTGTCCCGCGGACACACTGAATACTGGGGCGTCGTCCTCGCTGCCGTCGGAGATGCGGCCCACACCGTCCCGCTTTCTCGTGGCCTGGGCGCCGTCTTTGGGTCTCATCGAGCGGTCTCGTCCCGCCGAATGGTCTGTCGAGCTCCTTCGGGCCTCGCGCCGCTTTCTGCATACCTTGGCGATGTGCCCGCGGCGGCCGCAGTTGTGACACTCGGCCTTTCTGAACGGGCATTTGGCCCGGTCGTGGGCAGCTCCACAGCCGTCGCACCACCAGCCTTCTTTCCGGACTCTCCGGACGTCCTCGTCGTCGCTGCTCTCTGCGGACGATTTTGAAATTCGCCGGGCTGCATGCACCAAAGTCTCTGCCTTGCCCGTCTTCGGCCGCCAGTTCTGGAGCTCTTGCACCTCAGCCTTTGTGGCTTCCGCGGCCTGTGCCGCTTTCAGGACCTCCTGCAACGTGGGGGGTGGCTCCTGATTCATCAACGCGCGCTGAGTCTCGGCGTCATTCAGGCCGCATAGCACGCAGTCCCTGAGGGTGACTTCAGCGTTCTCCCATTTGCACGGGCCGGCAGCCAGTCGCAGGGCCGCCACGAAGGCGGCGACCGTCTCCCCGGGCGCTTGGACTCGCCTCCAGAACGCGCGCCGAGCGGGGAACATCGCCGTCGAGGGCTGGAAATACTCGCGCAGCATCTGTAGGAGTTCTTTGACCTTGAATTCGCTCACCCTTTTCGGTGCGATCAGGTCCACCAAGGTTCTCTTGGTTTCTTGTCCGAGCATCCTGGTGAAGATGGCCCTTTTCTTTGCCTCATCCGTGACTTCGGATTCCACCAGTGCTCCCTGGAAGTCCATTTCGAAGATCTCCCAGTCTCCCGGTTTCTTGATTTCGAAACCGGCGCATGTCTTGGTCCCGTGGGCAGCCATATCCCACCTTCGTCGCCAATTTAGTGTATGGGACCAAAGACAATGAAACAGCCGAAGGGTTGGCTTAACACAGGTTTATTGCATGATGATCCGGAGGAACATGTGGTAATGGCGGATGGGTAGCTCAATATATACAGTTGGCTATACATTTGAATGTGGCTCGTTGACAGTCTATTGGTTGCTGCCTGCGTGACGTCATAGAAGGTCACGCCCTTCTTGTCCAGGTGAGGAGGTGGCGGTAATCTTCCCGCGCTGCTGATCAAGGGTGGATCTGGGCCATGAGAGCTGGACGCTCGCTATTGCCATCTAGTGGTCACTAGCTCGCGTCCTCTTATAAGGGTTACAGTGATGCAGCTGGAGGTTATAATGTTGCACACAGAAAGGTTACATTGTTTCCACATGGCTAGGTACATTGTTAAAGGCACAGCTTTACAGAACACAACAAATACATAATTGGAAGAGACCCAACATCCCATCCTTTGGATGTCCTCTGGCAAATAGCCAAGGACAGCAGCGGTAGATGCCACTCCGATATGAAAGGAGTGGGTGCCAAAACGGGTACCCTCCAGACCTGCTGCTGACAAGGCCAAACTGGTAACTGTCCAGAACTGGTATCTGGTCAAAGGGGGGCCATCAGGATGCCAGAACAATGGCCCGGGCTCACTACCCTGCTCCCTCATGTAGTCAGACATGGCCCTGACTGGGCACAGTTCAAGTCGTGAGCATGGGCCCAAGGCAAGTTTGGGCCCTTTGGCCCCCTGGTCAGTTTTAGAAGACCTGACAGCCAAATACCCCCACCCCTTAGGCTGACATCATCAAACTGGAGAGCCCTCCTAGAAACATCATGCAGTCACCAGCTCACTAACCCTGAGGGCCCTGAAAAAAGGCTGCCAAAGAGGCAGCCTGAAACAGGAACACCCCATAGGAGGAGCTTCAGATCCCATGTCTGCGTGAGGCGCACTAACAATGCTGGGGAGATCAGGACCCTGCAGTCTGGACAATGGCCACACTCCCGTGACCACCCTTCCAGCACCTTGCAGATCCTAAAATCCTGCAAGGAATCTGCCCCTCCCCCCATGGCTTTGACCTGAAATGCCATGGCCGATAAGCAGCCCTTGATTGTCTTGGGCACCAGCTCCCTGGCCGTCAGGCTCACAATGAATTGGAGTGTGTGCGCCACCGGTATGGGCCATACCTCACCCAATTCCACCTCCTCACAGAAGTGTAAAAACTCCTTGAGGGCCTTGCCATAGAGCGTCCTTGTTCTGGGTGCAAAATACAACCCAATGGCCATGTGAACCTCTACCCCCCCCCCCCGGCTCCAAATGCCGTCCAGCAGGATGTCGGGAAGATCCCTTGCCCCTGGCACCAGCTGACTGAACCGGGGCATCTGTTGGTGGGACAGGGCACCAGCAATAGAATTGTCCAGCCCGGGCACATGCCATGCCTGGAAACATATGCTAAATTGCAGGCAGCATAAAACGAAAGCCCACACTAAGCGCATAATCTAGAAGTCGAGGCGGTCACTATGTGGACCACGGCCCGGTTATCGCACCAGGACAGTACCAACAATTTGGCCCACATGTCTGACCAAAGCCATAGGGCACCCAAGATCGGGAAAAAAATCCAGGAATGTAAGGTCCCTGAGAATACCCAAATCCCCCCCCCCCCCAATGCATCGGCTAATGGCTGGCAAAATACATGCCGCAACCCACGGCGCCAGAAGCATCCAAGCTGAACTGAAATTGGGTGTCCAGGGACCATGGTACCCACCAGAAGGAGACCCCATTAAAGTCCAGCGAAAAGGTCAGCTAGACCCTAAGGTCCTCACGCATGCCAGACATGAACCTGGTTCTGTGGTACGGCTTGGACAGGCCATGCATGGCATCACAAAGCTGCCTGAGGAATGCATGGCCTAGTGCCATCACCCTGCAGGTGCAGTTCAGGTGGCCGTTAAGCTCCTGCAGCTCCCTCAGGGTGGTCTTACATCTTACGTCTTAGGAGCATTTGTTCCACCTTCCCCAATAAAGTGACCACTTCATCCCTGGGGAGCCTGGAGATCTGTGATGTAGTGTCTAATTCTACCCCCAGAAATGATAAGGTAACAGAAGGGCCCTCCATCTTCTCCAGGGCAAAGGGTACCCCCCAGCTCCTCCGCCAAGGCCTGGAATGATACCAGCTAGTGTTGGCAGCCCCCTGACCTGGCCAGCCCAGAGAACAAGAAGTCATGGAGATAATAGACCACATGCTTCTGGCCTGCCCAGTGTTTTAGTGCCCATTCCAAAATGGAACTCAAGCGCGGTGCAAGAAATGGAGCAGCCGAATGGCAGCGGCCTTTCAACAAAGTATTGTCCCTTGAAGGAGAACCCTAAAAGCTCAAAATCTGTGGGGTGAACCAGCAGCGGGTGATAGGCTGATTTAACATCACACTTAGCCAGCAGTGCACCAGGCCCGCACGAGCTAACCATTTCTACAGCCATGTCCAAAGAGGAATACTGGACAGAACAAAGTGTGTGTGGAATGGTGTCATTAACTGACTGCCCTCATGGTAGGAAAGGTCGTGTATCAGTCTGTACTCCCAGGGACCTTCTTTGGCGCCAAGCCCAATGGGGAAACCCTGAGGTTGGCAAAGGGAGGCTGATCAAATGGGCCAGCCACCCTGCCCAACCTAACTTCTTTAAAATTATGTTCCCTGATCACATCTTCCATACCTATAACTGAACGTAAATTATTAGAATGTCGGAGAAGGCGTGCCCCCTCCGCAGGGATCCTAAATCCCCTAGAGAGTCCCTCAATCAGGTAGGTGGGATCCTTCCTGCTCGGGTAATCAATGAGACATCGCCCAAGGACCGACAGGCTAATTAGGCTGGGCCCCTTTTGGATTGGCCCCAAGGCCACCCTGGTATCTGTTTCCACCCCCCTGTTCCCTCCCATGCCCCCGGCTGGATCTGGCCTTGGGGCAGGTGGAGGTCAAATGGGATCCTTGGCAGATAACATATTCATGCTGGAACTTACACTGCCGCCAGTTATATCGTCCATGACGGTGAACTCACATGCACCCGATATATGATATCCAGGTACAGCCCGCACCAAAAAACCCATATAAATGAGGTAAGCAGGCAGCCAATGAGGTCATGTCCTAGGAGGTTTCTTTTTCCTCGTGAGCTCCCTATCCTTGTCTACCTCCTTGCCAGCCTCCTCCATATCCGAATCCCTGTTCCATAGACTAAACAAGTCTACATACTCCCCGTTCACAATCCTATCTATGGTGGCCTACAACAGGTGATCCCCTAAGGGGAGAGCTGAGTCCCAACCGAGGGATGCCCCGGCTGGCACCACATCTTGACCGGAGCCAGAAGAGGCAGGAAAGGTATACCCATCTGTGGCAGGCTGCGCACCCCCCCTCCTGGGTGCCCCCAGGCTGGGCTGGCAGCAGGGAACTACCAGTCTGCAAAACCCCCACTGAGCTAGGGGTTGGTGCACTTCCCACCTGATTAAACTCTGCCTGGCTAGTAGGTGGGACACAACCTGCCTGCTGGTCCCCAGTCTGACTAGGGGGTGGGCCACTCCCTGCCTGGCCTAATCCTGTCTGGTTGGGGAAAAACCAAGGTGGACAGGGGAAACCCCATGTGAATTGTGGCAATGCTGATGTGCTGATACACTGCCCTGTGCAGTAGACCCTGTAGCCATCCAAGGCCAAACCTGTGCAGGACCCGGGGCCCAGTTCAGACTGGGTCCCCCACCCTGCAATGTGTTAGTGTCATGTGTGGGTGCTGACTCACCAGTTGTGGCGGAAGCTCCCACAATAGCCCCCAGGTCCACAGATGGCTCCACAGTAGCCACTGGCAAAGACATGACCGGCTCAGTCGCTTCCTCCTGCTGATGTCCCGCAGGTTGGCTGCTAAGGCCCGACACTCCCAGCACACCAGGTTCAATGGGTTCCTGATCAGAAGAAGACACAGAAGAATGAGTATTACTCCGCACAGATTCCAAGGCCTCCAGCCAGCGCTGGAGGGTCAGCCATATCCCTCCAATTGGCAGCATTGCAGGCCACAGCCACCCTGTCCAATCTGCGGGGGTGTGTGTGTTCAAGCCCCATGTACTGGGGCATTACGCCTGCAGCCTCCTCCAAGGCTGCAATGCAGGCCACAATTACTCTGGGGTCTGGAAACACCTCAGGTCCCTCTGTGCCCAGAGGTGCAGGGCCCGACTGGGAGTGAGGGCACTTCCTGGGTGGGCACTTGCCCATCCTAGCACCTGCCCCTGCCCCTTCTTTGGACCCATAACCAGCTTGAAGAATGAAAGTAAACAGGAAAAATGACCATATATACTGCCTAGCAACAAGTGCCAAGCAAACTGGCCACTGCTATACACAGCAAAATGGCCGCCAGTACCTGGTTCTGCCCAACAACAGGGCCTATCACAAAATGGCCACCCCTGGCTCCTGCCCAACTACAGGGCCTGGTCCATGATGGCCACCAGAGAAAACCAGAGACAGGGCCTGCCAGGCCACAGGCCAAGGGACTAACTCCTCCTGCCCAAAATGATGCCTGCCATTCACAGCCCCAGAGGGCCAAGTGTGAGCCCTGACACCAGGCTCCGTGTGGTGTTGAGAGGCCTGGAGGAGTGCTCAAACACAAATGAGCACTCCATGGCAAAGCTTCGACACAGTAGGCGAGCTACTTTCACTCGCCTACTGAATTGCCCACTGGGCTAGGGTGGGGGAGGCAAAGCCCTATATAAGGGCATAGCTCCTCCCCACAGCCCAGCACACACCTGAGCATGCCCGCCCTCTGTCTCTCCCAGGGGCGCATTCCCTTGGGGCAAGGTTCATAGTCTCAGGGTACTCCTTGAAGAAGAGAATGGACGCGCGGCAGCGCTGATCCGCTGCTGCGTGCTTTGCCGGCCCCGCCCCATAAGAGACGGGATGAGGCCGGAAGGGGAGGGGGCCAGGCCTTCCCCTTAAGGGAGAGTCTCGGACCGCCCTTCCTTTTCTGGGCTGACTGGGCCAGGCAGCGTTTGCCCTCCACCCCGGCCCTGGGTCACAGTGTGATTGTTTTGGTTGCTTCGGGGCCGGATGGGAATTTTTGCTTGAACCTCGATTGGCCTGTTGGTTCTTGTTATTTTCACCCATCCCACACTGTCACTGTCAGGCTCCTGTGGGGTACCTTTTGCGCCTTCTGGACATTTGGTGGCTAGCACTGGTAAGGAGGCTCTGGGTGATCCCTACGGGTCCAGCGGGAGCACACCCGGTTAGCCTCTGCCAGGTCTAGATAGAGGGATAATTGCCTGGCCAATCCGGTGTGCTCAGGAACAAGACGATGCCATGCTTGACACAGCATGCAAAGCCTTATAAGTTCACCGGACACACGTCAGAAGCAGAGGTTTGGTCATTTGCGCTTCTGTGGGGTCAATATAGTTGGCTATAACCAGCGCTCCTTACCAGTGCTATGTCGGCCCGCTTGCATTAGTGAATTATTGTTAATAAAGTGGCCCAGTTTCAATCCCAGCACTGAGTCCGTCTCTTTATTGGGGAGTGGGCCCGGCAATGATAAACCATTTCTGAGTACTCTCTTTCTAGAAAATCCTGAGAAGGTCACCATAAGTCAGAATTGACTCCATAGCAAATTATTATTATTTTTTAAGGAATAAAAAAACATTGTTCTCCTGAACCAAATAATAAAGATTGATTCAATATTTTTTCTGTTAATGTATTTAAGCATCTACATGTGTCAATATCACAAATTCTTGATATTTATTTTAAAAAAGGGAAGAAAAACAGAAGCATAGACATACACTCTTGCTTAGCACAAAATTTTACTCCTTTGACTGCCTTTAGCTGTTAGATAACGGCATTCCTGTCAACCTTCCTGGATTGGCTGGGATTTCACTGTTTTTGGCGCCGATTTGTGCCATTTCCCACCATGCGCTGCCAAAACCCCGGAATTTGGCAGTGGGGGAAAGGAGGTACTGTGCAACCCTTCTGCTCAGGTCACCTTCTACGCAAGCAGTGTAGCCTTCTACGCATGCGTAGAAGGGTTTTACACTTGCGTAGCCCTATTCTATGCATGCATAGAAGGCTATGCTGCTTGCATTGAAGGCGACCTGCACAGAACCATTTGCGCAGGTCCCGTATTTTCCGGAGCTGCGGTTGACAGGTATGGATAATGGTTTAATGGATAATATATTTCATCCCTTTAATATTTTTCCTAGTCATGGGTGAGGATTTTAATTGCAACAATTGGTGGTGATGATGATGATAAGCCTATATTTAATCTACCCAATTAATTTCTTCATGTGCTTTCAAATTTAAATTGAGTTCTTTATATCAATCAAACAATCAAACTTTGTTATGGTCCAATATCAGCATAGTAAAGCAACAGGAGTTATAAAGAGACAGAAGTTAAGGTACTTAAAATATATTTTAAAAAGGAGTGTTTCTGGTCAGAGTTAATGAATAGTAAAAATAGTACAAAGAATAATAATGTTACAACTATTACCAAGCCTATGATGTAGCACTAGTACTTTATTTAGCTGAAGGACCTGTCAGTGTTGTGGGTGAAGGTGGGGTTTTCATCAGACAGTAGCCAGTTGGGTGTATGTGCTGTTTCACTGACCAGGATACTTGCAGAGCAGCAGAGATATGAACTTGTTCCGGATGTCTCTATATGGCATCTGGAACAAGCTGCACAGAATGCAAGCGTGGCGCCAAAATGGCCGCCGCGCTCTTTGCGCCCCCCCCACCGGACGAAGGCATCCGGGTAGTTAGGGGCGTGGCCAGCACCCTAAAAAAAGGGCTGGCCATGAGGCAGCCGAGCTGCCATTTTGCGAAGCGACGGAGCGGAGAAGTTTTTCCCTCTTACCTCCGTCGCTCGTGTTCTTCAGGGGAAGCCTTTTCGGTGCAGCTTTTCCTTCCTTTGGCTTCCGGCTAGGCTAGCTATGCCCTCTAAGAAGAAGGCAGCTGCGAACATGGCTCGATCTGCGCGGAGGCGTCAGCCGGGTCGGAGGACCGCGACTGCGCCCGCGCAGCAGCCACCTTTGGCGGAGCCCACCGGGACCGGTGGGATGGGATCGGTGGCCCCTTGGCCCGATGCGCGGCGCGCGCAGGCTGACCCGACTGGGGCCTCGGCCCTTGGCCCGCAAACGATGACCACTGCCCCGGGCATGGTCCGTGCGGCTGGGCCTTCTTTCCCGGGTGCACAGTTCCCCACGGGGGGAGCGAGCCATGGGGGGGTGGTTGGGTTCCCTGCCGTGGCAGGGCATGCCCACGGCCCCTCAAGGGCCGAGCAGGGGCTCTTGGCCGTATCTGGCCCCTGGGGCCCAGGGACCTGGACAGGTGCCCGTTACTTGTGGGCCGGCTGGCCCTTTGCCCCCTGTCGGGGCTGGGGGCTATCTTAATGTGGAGGCCCTTCTGGCCCGCGTAGCGGCACTCGATGCATCCCTGGCAGGGGCCAACCAAGCGGGGGCGCCTTTCGGTTTCCAGGTTGATCCTTTGGCTGCCGGGCAGCGGCAGGCGGCGGGTCGGGTCGAGCTGCTTGAGGCGCGCGGGCCGGTGGCGGCCACTGCCTCGCAGCTCCCCATTCAGCAGGCGCAGCAGACTTGTGCTGATCTGGCCCCGTCGACGAGCTCAGCTTCGGTCGTGAGCTCCGACGCCCCCAGCGGGCCGGAACACCCGGTGGGGGCGGCCCGTGGGGGTGCATCGGGTGAGTATGCAGTTCAAGCTAGTGCACCCACACAACTGACTTCCCTGGGGGGGGGGCATTTCAGTGGCCATGGCCTCGCACGGGTGGTGCAGCGGTGCAGCCGCCTCCGGCCCACCCGGCGACTTCCTCCCTGACCCGGGGCCCGGGTTGGGGTGGCGCCCCCTATGCGGTAGGGAATGTGTTGGGGGTGTCCGGGTTGGTTCAGGCCCCCTTTGCTTTGCCCGCAGTTCCCTCTGTGCCGGTGTCGGCATTGCCGACAGCAGGGTATTCCTTGCCCCTAGGGGACCATCTGGTCCAGTCCACTAAGGGAAAGATTTGGAGGGGTGAGTATGTGGACATCTTCTCCCTTCTTAACAGGGAGCCTACCAAGGAGGAGAGGATAAGGAGCAGGCACGTCGCCGTAAGCCGCTACGTACGTGGGCAAATTGGTTGCCAGCATACCTAATTTACATGGCTGTTTACCTCAGGGCCAGGCCGGATCTGGCCATCCCGATTGTACAGTATTTGGACAACATTTACCGGGCAATGGTTGACTTTCCGGGTCCGTCGTGGCTGGCTTACGACGAGGAATTCCGTATGAAGTTTCCACTGCACCCAGAGATGAGGTGGGACGAGCCCTGCCAGAAGCTGCGGCTTCTGTATATGACCCCCACGTGCCCAGCGCCTGGGGAGAGATACCATTGTGGACATGCGGTCCAACGAGCGGCCCCAGTACAGGTACCCCGCCAGGTGGCGGGGCAGGGGGTTCCAGCCCGCCTGCTGTGCTGGACCTTCTCGTCCAATGGTTCCTGCAACAGGAAAAATTTCAAGTGCAGGCATGAGTGTCCCTCTTGTTCTGGCCCCCATGCTGCCTCCGCCTGTCCCAGGCCGGGAGGACTTCGGGGCGGGGGTAGGGGTGGGCAGGGGGCAGGTAGGACCGCCGCTGAGTGAGCAGGTCCACCGAAAGGCCCCCTCCCCAATTAATGTGGACATGCTGGAGCGTTGGCTCGCATTGTACCCGAAGAGGGCAGACACAGATTACCTGCTTCATGGTTTGCAACTGGGGTTTCGTATTCCTTTCACGGGGGATAGGTCCCCTCAAGACGTACCCAACCTTTTGTCACTCAGGGGAAGGGAGGAGGTGGCTGCCGCCAGCATTAATAAGGAGGTTGATGCGGGCAGGGTCGCTGGCCCTTTTCCTGCACCCCCGTTTCCCAACCTTAAAGTATCCCCACTGGGACTAGTGCCCATGAAGTCCCCGGGCGATTTCCGCCTGATTCATCACTTGTCCTACCCAGCCGGCCGGTCGGCTAGTGATGCTATTCCTGATAACCTTTGCTCTGTCGGGTATGCATCCTTTGATCAGGCATTGCGCATGGTGCGCTCATGTGGCCCGGGTGCACTGTCAGCTAAATGCGACATCAAGTCGGCTTTCCGTCTCCTGCCGGTGCACCCGGGTGACTTTGAGTTGCTGGGTTTCAAATTCCGGGGGAATATTATTTTGACAAAGCCATGCCTTTCGGCTGTTCCATATCCTGCTCGGCCTTCGAGCGTTTCAGTACATTCCTACAGTGGGCATTTGTACGCAGGTCAGGGTCTCGGTCTGTAGCCCATTACCTGGATGACTTTTTGTCCGGGGGTGAACGGGGCTGGGACACGTGCACACGTCTCCTCAACACATTTCAGATGCTAATGGAGGAACTTGGTGTCCCTTTGGCGCCCGAAAAGACCGAAGGCCCATCTACTAAGCTAGTGTTCCTGGGGGTGGAGATTGACACAGTAGCGCAGACGTCTAGGTTGCCAGGGGAAAAGGTGTTCAGGATAGTGGCCCTCATTTCGGGATTGCTGGCTAAGCGCAAGGCATCCCTTCGGGAATTGCAGGTGCTACATGGCCACCTTAACTTCGCTTGCAGGGCGGTCGCACCTGGCAGGGCATTTGCTCGGCGCTTGTGCGATGCCATGACAGGCTTATCCAGGCCCCATCACAGGGTGAGACTGACACGGGGCATCAGGGCAGATATGCACATATGGCTCCAGTTCCTGAGGGAGTTCAATGGGGTCTCATTTTGGAGGTCTGACCTCCTGGCTTCACCTCGATTTCAGATACAGTCTGATGCCTCTGGATCCCTGGGTTATGGGATGTACGTTAATGGGAAGTGGGCCTATGGTGGGTGGCCACCAGCCTGGTCAGGCACGGGTCGCCTGAGAGATCTCACATATTTGGAAAATTTTCCCATACTGGGGGCTTTGATGCTGTGGGGTGAGGAGTGGGCCAACTCGGTGGTGCATTTCTGGTGTGGCAATGCGGCCGTTGTCCGCATTGTCAACTCACAGACTTCTAAATCTCCCAGGGTCATGGACCTGGTGCGCCAGTTTGTATTGCGCAGCCTGCGCCTCAATGTACTGTTCAGGGCCAGGCATGTCCCGGGGGTCAATAACGATATTGCTGACGCTTTGTCCCGCCTGCAGATCTCCCGGTTCCGCGCCTTGGCCCCGGATGCGGAGGAATTTCCCTCGCCACTCCCGGAAGAGATATGGACCTTTAGCAAGGAGAGGTGAACCGGGCGATCGGCATGTCACTGGCGCCACGCACGCGTAAGGCGTATCACCATGCATTAGTTTCTTGTCAGACATTTTGTACACAATTTCAGCTGCCAGATACCTGGCCGATCCCGGTGGCCCACATCCTCCGTTTCATGGTTTACCTGCATGCCCAGGGCCTTGCACCCCGCGCCATAGCATCCAGGCTGTCAGCGCAGGCTTTTATGGCCAAGGTGGGAGGTCATGCGGATAGTACCGCTGATTTCCGTGTGAGACACTTTTTGGAGGGGTGGGTGCGGGAACGTGGGCGTAGCCTGGACGACCGCCACCCAATTTCCCCTGGGGTTCTTACCCAACTGGCACGGGGCTGGCATGACCTATGTTTCGATAGGTATGAGGCAGCCCTGTTTCATGTGGCTACAACGGTGGCCTTTTTTGGAGCGCTCCGCATCAGCGAGCTTGTGATGCTGTCTAAGGCGGATGCAAGTCGTAGGGCACTGGAACTCGAAGATGTCTATGTTTGTAATGATTGGGCTCAGTTGAGGATACGCTCCTCTAAAACAGATCAGCACGGCGTAGGCAGTTGAGTAATACTGCTATGATGTTCCTTGGAAGACATCTGTCCGGTTGGTGCCCTACAGGAGTTTCTTGCACTGTGTGGCACGCACCATGGCCCGTTTTTCTGTCACCAGGGTGGGTCTCCCCTCACTAAATTTCAGTTTGGAAGGTGAATGGGAAAGCCCTAGCCAGTGGGGGCCTCCCGGGGGCTTGTTTCGGCGTCCATTCCTGCAGGATGGGGGCGGTTTCTACTGCAGCTGCTTTTGGGTACTCTGTGGCTGAAATACGCCGCATGGGAAGGTGGGGATCACATTGTTTTGAGTTTTTGTGTTCACCCTCTTCAACCGTGAGTACCAGTTTAGTCACTGCAATGTTTCTCACCCCCTTTTTTTTCCTTGACAGACCCTGGGTGTCGTTTTACACCGGTGACAGTATGGCTGGTGGGCCGTTGCCACGTGCACAGGGCAGCGCGTTACGCTGCACAGGGCAGCGTGTTACGCTGCACAGGGCAGCGCGTTACGCTGCGGCGACAGAGTGGGACCCCGACTGGGACTGGGTGCACCCGCACGTCTCAGGTGGTGTGGTAAGCGCGGCATGTTATGGTGGGAACTGTTGCCATTCCTTTTCTACATCAGGGATGCTGACTCGCCTGATGTCCTGGTTATTCACCTTGGGGGCAATGGTTTCGGACAGGTCACTGGCCTATCGCGGACGCTTGCGATTTGCAGTCACCTGGCCTACTCACATTATGTGTGGCCTGCCACACCCCTCATTTGGTCGGACATGATACCGCAGTACGCTTACAGGGGAGCGTTTGGCCTCCAGGCTCTTGACCGGGCTCGTCACTCCAGGGCTATTGCCCGGTTCCTTTTTGACAAGGGTTGGGGACGCATCATTCGCCTCCCCACCATCAGTCTGCAAAATTATGAGCTTCATTCAGGGGATGGGGCCCATCTGTCGCAGGGAAGTATGGACCTCTTGTTAGTAGACTGGCGAGCAGGCCTGTTGACCGAGCTGTCGGTCTGGGGGGGCGGTGAGCCTTTTGGGAAGCCTCCCCGTGTGGTGGGTAGCACTGGTAAGGTAAACATTTATGACCCACAGGTATCCGGCAGGTTCGCAATTGACTGGACAACACTAGATAGGCATAAGTTGTTTAAACGTTGTCCGGTCAACGACGAACCAGGCGATGGGGTGATGGCTACAGCTAGACAGCATGCATCACCCCCTGATTTTACGGATACATGTCAGAGGGTGGGGTCATTAGTTAGATATTGACTACGGTCAACAATTTGTTTGTTGTCAACAAACAAATTGATACAAATAGATACATTGTAACAATTGCCGTTGGCAATTTTGGGTGGTACCTTACCAGTGTTACTTCGGCCTGCTTGCCTTAAGAATTATGATTGGTCAATTACCAATAGAAATTTATAATTTGGACTAGGGCATGAATCAATAAATGTGGCCCAATGCCGTTATCCACTTTCATTTGTGTCTAAGTCCTTTATTGGGGGGTGCGCCTGCAATGGGCATTTGTCCTGTTGTTTGATGTGCTGCAGGGGCAATTTGGGTCACTTTTTTTTCTGGCCAAGCCACCCCCAAATGCCCCTTCCCATACTTTTACCTTTTTTGTCTGGTTAGGTGCATTCTACTTTGATCCTTGTAGCTGTCAAAGCTGCCAAGTATTCTTCTACTGTCAATTTTCAGTATTGTGAAGTGCAAATGAACAGAAGTGAAGTTATTATCTTTTGTGTTCAATCATTTAGGTTAATTTGGGGGGGGGGGATTAATTACCTTGTGTGTAGTGTTGGTTGTGTGTAGTAACCACAGCTACAGTTTCAATCAGCACTGCACACAAACACAAAAAAATTAAAAAAGAAATTCAATACATCAGCAATGGTCTAACAAAGGCAAAAAAGAAAAAAAATCACTCCCCCTGCCCCTCCGCCAAAGTGGCTCATTTATTAAGCCACTTCACAATGCCAGAAATACAGTGGCTTGAGTTTGTTTGCCATTTGGCTGCGCAGATTCCATCAAAATAGTATACCACACCTCTCTCCAGCCAACATGGCCACATCCTTAGTAAACAAATCTACTCACAGTAACCATGTATAAGTAAAACTCTGATTCATTGCTTTCCTACCTGTTTCATGGATCTTGATTTGCCCTTGATCTAATTCAATAAGAAAAGAAGGAAGGGGAAGGAAGAGGAGAGATAGAGTGAAGGAGCTTTCAACTAAGTTCTTCACCAGTTCTTTCTCTCCACATTTATTTAAGTCACTCTGTCCACTTGATTTCCTGCAACTCTAAATCTAGAAACTCACAAATAATATCACGGACATGAGGAAGAAGCAGCTTGGAATGTCTCCTAAATGATACATGGACGCTTAGTCATGAGCTGTGTACTTTTTGCTTGGGCCACCATTTACAAACTTATTCAGAACACCAAAATGAAAGCAGTAATAAGGAATTTGGTATTGTGTAGTAGGTTCTACTGAATTCAAATGGACTTATTTCACAGTAATGGTACACAGAACCACAGCATTGACCTTGTCAATGCAATTCCGTGTCAATGTCCATGCATTAGGACTGATATTCTAAATATATTTACTTGGATGTACAGTAAGTCCTATTCAGTACACTGAGATTATCTCCAGTTAAAATGCACAAGATCAGGCTTCATATCTTCTTGTGTTTGTTCAATTTAATGTAAATCATCAAGACATAAATGATCCCTGAAAATAGCACCCACAGTATTTAAACATCCTTCTGCACCCCCACCCAATCCAAAAAATGTTTGGTAACAATAGCCAAAGTTTGACATTTAGGAATGCTCTGCTTAAAGTCCTTTCTACCTATAACTGTTATACCAAGTGAGATCCTTAGGCCCTCTAAGTCCAGTACTATCAGTTTTGCAGGCAGTGGCTGTCCTAGGATTCAGCATTGGAATCGGAAACTCTTTGAAATAATAATAATAATAATAATAATAATAATAATAATAATAATAATAATAATAATAATAATAATAATAATAATAATAATAATAATAATAATAATAATAATAATAATGTTTTTATTTATATCCCGCTTCACTCAATCCAATGGATGTCTCAAAGCGGATTACAAAAAAATTAAAGATACAGGGATACCTCATACAATGTCCAAACTTGGTTCCACAAGTTTGGACTTTATACGGATTTGGACTTTGTATGAGGCATGCAAAATCCTAGTTGCGATGCCTCATACAATGTCCAAATCCTTGTCACGATGCCTCGTACAATGTAGTTTCTATAGAGATACATTGTACTGTAACAGCACAGACTTCAGGGCAAAGTCAAGGAAACAGACAGTAATCTGACAGAACTTTAAGAAATCATTGTCTAAAAGCTAAATACATTACAAAAACATGTCAAACAACCCTGATTGTCCAAGGACCTGAAGAATGCTGCAAAAATCCCAGGATTGCTTCTAAAAATTCTGATGAAAAAATTCAAAAAAATCCAAAATCGCGCTCAAAACCACTCCTAAATACTCTTTGCCTCATGCAAAACCCACAAGAGCAATGCACTCATGTGTCCTACCTTTTATACTGCCCAGTAACAATGCAACCTGGGAAAAACTCCAATGCTTCATACAAAGTCACAGCGACTTTGTATGAGGCAACTTTTTTCAAGGAATTAGGCGATGTTGTATGAATTCAATGTTGTACAAAGTGGACTTTGTATGAGGTATTACTGTACAGTATAATGTTAAAGATACAAAATTCAAAAATACAGTATAACAACAATATAATCAAAAATATAATCTGAAGATACAGAATGATAAAACCAGAAATACAATATAGCAAAATAAGTAAATACTCAACTCCAGACAAGTCCAAAAGGGTGATTGATGGCCACAAGGTTCAGCGGACTCAACGTATAGTTCAAAGGCGAAGTGGGGCAGGAGACACCGGCAGGTGGAAGAGACTCCGCATCAGCTATGGAGGCATGGGTCAGCTGCGCTCCCAATCCCCTTGACTGGGCGAGCCTGGGGAGGGAGCCAAAGGTGGTCGGTGGCTCGGCCACAGCAGCTTTTCTTGGCCCCGCCATGGGCAAATGCCATCAGTTGCGCTCCCACCCCCCCTGACCGGGCGAGCCAGGGGAGAGAGCCAAGGGTAGTCGGTGGCTCGATAGCAGCAGCTTTTCATGGCCCCGCCATGTGCAAGTGCCGTCAGCTGCGTTCCCACCCACCCTGACCGGGCGAGCCAGGGGAGAGAGCCAAGGGAATATATTGGGAAACCTGGTGTAATTCATCCACACTCAAAGTGTGTGCTCTTTTCTAGAATCAGCCATTTCACAACAGAGGGAAAGATCAATTTTCTCCCTCCATTAGCCAATATCTCTCAGCAATTATCCCACATACCTGGAGTAGAAGAAAGGTCGGGCCACTCCAACACAACCTCTGAAATGAAGAGATGAATCAGAGTGACTGGAGAAAACATTGGGCCACATTTATTTAAAATTAACCCTACCCTGCGGAGATAAGAAAGCTTCCATTTAGTTCTTGCTGAACATTTCATATCACAGACAATCATTAACAACTACTATGGCCTTTCAGTTCAAGCATTGGTACCTGGTTTTTCTTATTTTCTTCTTTCATCCTCATAATGTTCTTCCTGCTGTTATAATCTCTAG
Source organism: Bradypodion ventrale (assembly GCA_035047345.1). Classification (NCBI taxonomy): domain Eukaryota; kingdom Metazoa; phylum Chordata; class Lepidosauria; order Squamata; family Chamaeleonidae; genus Bradypodion; species Bradypodion ventrale. The sequence goes on from JAWDJE010000003.1 coordinate 175,399,879, forward strand.
ATTCCAAGTCAAAGAGCAGGGTCTATATTTTTATGTATACAACTTTAGAACATTTTGTGGCTGAAGAGAGGGATAGATATAATTTCAATTAAAAAATAAATGATTGTGTTTTTAATTGTTTACTCTTAGAAGTGGCCTCAATCAGCAAGATAAGTCTGATCAAATTAACAGCTTTCTGTGCTCTGTTCTAATGCTTCTCCAAGACATAACATTTTACATAACTAGTTACTTAATTATTTTCATACAGATTTGATGATATTTTATTAACTGTTTGGATATATACCTGGAAAAGTTACTAAATACCAGATAATGGATGAAAATGGGGGTATGCTCAACTATATTTTATGACAATATGGAAGATTATAACAAAGGGCATACTTTTGCTAATATTTTCCTAATACTGGAGGATTGGGTTTGTGAGTTTCATAAAGGGTCTTGCTATATTTGCCATCTCCATAATTCAAATATGCAATGCAATCACACTTCTATGCCACCCCATAGCGCTTAGTGCACTCTCTGGGCAGGTCACAAGTTAATTAGTATTTTGCCTCAACATGCTGGGTACTCATTTTACCAACCTTGGAAGGATACTGATCTTATGTTGCATTTGACAGCTTTCCCAGGAATATACATGGATTTGGACCATTAAAAAGTAGAATCATACTGCAGGGAGAGAATAACTAAACATTTGTAAATTGATGGCAAGAAAAGCATAATTGCTAGAGCCTACCATACTATCTTTGGAGAATGTGCCCCTTGTAAATCCAGCTGCTATGCAGCCTGGAGGAATTGTGTGTGTGGGGGGGTGTAAACCCGCCACCATCGCCTTTCATTAATGGGAGCAGTTTTGAGCATCAGAGGCTCTAGCTTCCCTGCTCAGAAGTCTAGGGGTGAGGAGAAAAACCAGCTTATAGGCCCCTCCCACCCTGGTTCAGGACTCTTTGACATTTACAGGGCTGCATGTGTCATGGGAGCTCTGAGCAGACATCATAGTGTCTTCAGTGGTTTGCAGTCACTCATTGACCTTGAGCAGCTAGTGACCCATTGCCTTGTTTATTATTCCTTGTTTTGGTACCAATGCTTTAAGTCATTGCTTACCATTTGGCCTGTATTTGAATTTAACCTCCCTTTTGTATTCTTTTTACCTGTCATAACTAAGTGGGGTTTGTTAGCTTATCATTAAAATCATTATCTAACTTTAGATTAGTTCCATAGGAAACTGCCCTTTACTGAATCATATCATGGTCTATACTGAACAGCTACAGATCTCCAGAGTATGAGACAAAGGTCTTTCTGAGGTGTATCTAGAAATGCCAGAGACCAAACCTGGGACATTCTGCCTTGGCAAGCAGCATTTTGACCATTAAAACACAGCCACTATTTCCATTGCAAACTGTGAAGTGTGTTAATATATTTTTTATCTATTATTTTATTTTTCTGATTTCAATTGCCATCCAACTCCGAATATAATTTGGTAATTACCTTTTTCTGGCAGTAGGATTCATTCAAATGATGATTCATTCAAATGATGATGAATTTTATTAAACATTAGTTCTTGCATTAGATATTTCTCCCTCCCACCGAAAAACAAAAAAAACACACAAAAAACACCACTATGCTCAGTTTCCTTCTTAAAAGTCAGAGGAGTAGGAGCTGTTGCACAGGAGTTGAATGACAAAAGCTACCCTAGGATGTAAGTCCATGGCAAGAACAAAAGTGCTACAAATACACATGTGTGTATTTTTGCCAGGGCTGTGTTAACTGGCTGAATGATTTTGTATGTGTGTGTTTCACCTTGGTTACTTCCAGAAATAAGCCATTTGAAATGCACTCCACACAGGCATGCTGTGCTTTAAAATGGAGGCAGCTGGTGGTGAATAAAATTAAGGCCCAGGAATCACTGTTTACAAGTGAATAATGAATGCCTAAGTGAACAAACACAGGAGGCAGAATATGATCATTCAGTCAAATTCAGTTCTGTAGGTTTAGCATTTCTAAGGCTTTACTATTAGTCTGTAACACATGCTAATGAACAAAATGCCCATCGTGATAAAAGTTGGTGTTTATATGTGTATGTGTGAGCACATGTATATATACACTCACTGGGAAGGAATGCACAAATACATGTTTCAACCTCATTCTCTTTGGGAATTTCTGTCCGAGATGGAGAGTTGATGTTGATCTCACACCACACAACTGTCCTCATGGTTCAGTAATTTACTTTCCCAGCAAAGAAAGCAATTGCAAATCTGATTTGGATGTCATTTTATCGAAGTAAAAGTTAGCAAATAAGGATATCACTGCTGCTGAGAGACCCTCAGACTTGGAACTGGATCTCCAAAAAGTCTATCCCAGGTTCAGTTTTTTGGACACACTAGACCAGGGGTCCTCAACCTTTTAAAGCCGAGGGCTAGTTTATGGCCCCCTCAGACTGTTGAGGAGCTGGACTGGTAGTCCCGGTGGCAGTGGCAGTGGGGAGTGGCTTGGGGCTCAGGGTGGTCCGGAGCCACCCACCACTCCCCCACCACCATCACCACCAGTGACTACCCCAAGCCACCCTCCACTCCACCCCACACTGCTTCCCTGCTTACCAACTTGGAGGAGCTGCATGGCATGGATGAACGAGGGGCCCAGGCTGCCCCCTGGAAAGACATGCTCAGCCAGAGAGACCACCAGGAAAGATGTGAATGGCAGCATGCATCCACTGGAAAAACTATGCTTGGCCAGAGCGGACCCTGGGAAAGATGTGGCCGACCATGTGGATCCGTCACTTCTGCCACCACCTCAAACATTGTCCCCTTCACTTGGCTTATTTTGTCCCTAACAGCGCTCCATAGCAGGGTGTATGTTGGAATCCTTACGACATCCGCCCTGCTACAGAACACTGTTAGGGATACACCAAGCTAAGTGGAGGAGACAAGGTTAGAGGCATTGGTGGCAGCTGAAGCAAGGGCACAGGTCAGATGATTTGGTGTCATGGGCCAAATCCAGCCCACAGGCCATAGGTTGAGGATCCCTGTACTAGACCAATGATTGAATGTTGGAATCTATATAAATATAACCCTGGCTATGACTGGATTCACTAGCATGCTGGTGTAAGATCACAGCTATATTGTGATTGATGACACATGTATGTTTACATCTTGCTTCTTATAAAAGAAGGACAATGGCCACAAGTAGAGAGATTTTCATAAATGAAATAAACTTATATGTCAGAATAATTTAAATGTGAGATAAGCAGGTGTGAATCTAAGAAGCAGAAGCAATGGAACATATGAATAAGGGGTTAATTTTACACTGTTCAAGAACTGTCTACATGGAAATTTTCAAGTACAGTATAGTGAAAGCATCATGGCTTTCTTCAAAGAATCTGAAGATTGTGATAATAGCCACTTCACAGAGCTAAAGTTACCATAATACTTCTCAGGAATTGCAATGAATTTTAAATGCTTTCAATTTGTAATATAACCAGTCCAACCTCTAATGCAGCATTTCATGATGATAGGATATGGGCCTGTTAAAAAGAATATGATGAGAAAGCATATGGTATGTAGTTATGTTTTAATTTTCTTTTGCAATAGCAAGCAATAACAATAGCAGAAGTAATATACTACTTCATAGTGCTTGTGCACTTTCTGGGCAATTCACAGGTTAGCTAGCACTTTGCCCCCAACATGCTGGGTACTCATTGTACTATCCTTAAAAGGATGAAAGGCTGAGTCAACCTTGATTCCCATCAGAATCGAACTCAGATTGTGATTGGAGTTTGGGCTGCAATACAGCAGTTTAACCGCTACATTATGATTTTGGGTGATGAGCTGTCTTGAATCAGGGAATATATTTTGAAGTAAATTGAGATGAAATTAAATTGATTGAAATGATAGTCCAGTTAAAAAACTCTATATCTTTTAACTTTTACATTCTCTTTTTAACAATGACATTATGTTTGTACATATGGATTTCCAAAAGTCTTTTGAAATTCTTTTGTACATTTATTTAACATACTGTATTGGAGTTATTATGCATTGAAAGGTTAGCAGATCTTACCATGTGTGAAAATTCAGAATTTTTTTTGTTTAGTTTTAGGATCAGAAAAGTGGTCCTATCTGAAGCACATCAAGGCTTCAAATTTACCAGAAATGTGTGGATTATTTCATTTGAAACTAAGAATGTTCAGTTCCAGTACTTTCTGCATAAAAGATACTACTTTATAATTACTTGTACTCATACACATGTATGGGCAGTGGGCACAAATATAGAAAAAGAGAGATTTTTGATAATTTTTGGCTGTGGTTATTGCAGGAAAACTGATACTGTATGTGACAAACATTGTCTCCTAACAAGGTCTGTGGAACAAGAAGAAGGATCCTACTAGAAATAAGTTGGTCTATGTTTAGGTGCAAATTTATTCAGGTGAGGATCCACTGTTCCAGATGGAATAACTTTACAAAGAATATATGTTTTACTTCTTTTATTATTCTGGCTGCAGCTGTAGTGTCTGCTTTCCACTTTATTACTATTAGGGGCACAGGTGAGTCCATTGAATTTGCTTTGTAGGTGCTGTCTGTGACTGATAAAGTGTTTCAGCTTCCAGTTGAAAAAAGATTTGGTTTAATCAGTTCCAAGAGCTGCACGGCTACTCCTGCATATCTTTTCCAACACTGGACAAAGTAATTTTAAATGCTTAGCTTTAACCTTAAAAGAAAGCAGGAGAGCAAGAGGTGAGAAATTTAGTGTAAATTTAAAACCGAGTGTCTCTTTTCTAAGGATGAAAACATGCAATAACAAAATGAAGTTCTAGAACGTTTTCAATCAGGTACAAGGGATTTCAGAAAGCTTTACAAATGCTTTTTAATTAAGTTCTGCTATGCTCTCAGGGAACAAAATCATGGTCCACATCGGTTGCCAGATTTAAAATGATTCAAAGAAACAAACTTTTAAAAAAGATATTCTTTAAGTCTAGCCTCACATATGGAGTTTTGTACATCCATGGCGGTGAGATGAGTATTTTATTTAATTTGGATGCCCACCAATATACTAATGTCAGAGGATGTTTATCCGGGGGCAGGGGGCCACTGGGGGGAACAGGGGTAGTTTTGACCCAACATAACTCCATGGCTGAAAACCCCCTTCAAGGATGACAGGACGAGGCTTTGAGCAACCACCTTTTCAGGGATGCTGCAGTGGTTTATTCCTTTGAGCTCAAACCTCACTCAGACCTCCAGGCAGTGAGAGAAAAAATACTCCTACACAGTCCAGCCTGGGTACCTTTATCAGCAAAGTCTGAGCTAGTCCTTTGATCCAGTCTCCTTGCCCCGGCACTCTCATGGGAAAGTAGCAATTTTCAGCTCTGTTTTCCCCTTCTTATCTCAGTGCAAGAACCCTGCTCTTCACAGGTTCACAAAACAAAGATGTGCTGTTGTCTTTGCAGGTTTTATTGAAGCAATTATGAAAATCCAAAAATAATCCATTTCAGAAAACAGACTAATAAACTCATTATTAATCTAACTAAAAATACTTTCCCTAACTGAAAGCTATATCCCATGGTAGGATACTTAAATCTACACTATTACTTTGAATCTAAAGAAAATGACAGAGCTAACTTCTCTCAAAGTTTTCCATCTCATTTTCTTTCTCAGAGACTGAGTCCAGCCGATGCTGATTTTTCAGCTGTGTCTATCCATCCTGGTGAGATTTTACTATCTCCTAGCCATGGCCTGATGGCCACATATTGTGGGTTGAATATTTTCTAAGTGTACGTCTGATGTTCTGATAAAGCAATGTCCATCATAGGCTCCCACAGACTCCCACCATCCTGGAGATGTTCCTCTCTAACTATCTAAAATAAGGGGGGGGTATACATAATTTCCCCTCTCCCCATATGACGATTCCGCGTGCCCGGTTGGGCATCGGTGGCCTCTGGCAGAGGTTAAACCAGTGAGCAGACTCCTGGCCTCTGGCCTTTGTCGGCGAGCAAGGGGGGAGATTAATGGTAGGGATTAATTCGGCCGCTTATTGCCTGACCAGCGATTCTGCGAGAAGTTCATCTCGCTGACCCCAGTTACCCATTAGAGTAATGACTCATCTCCTACCCAAGGTAATGCCCGGTGCAAATAAGGGCTATGTTTGCCCCTGCCTAATCCCTGAACAATGGGACTCCTAAGTCCATGTTTGCCCCAGTTAATTAACTTCCCTTTGAGGTGTTCCCCATTAACCCAGGTACGTGGGTGAGGTAATTTTCCTGTCAGATGACGGTTCTGCCACCGTTGCGCTTTTTTCCCTATAAATGATGTTGCCTTTTCTCAATAAAGTACTGATCTGATCTCGCTCCGTTTGCCTTGTGTCGTCACTTGATCAGTCCTCCTCCGGGCTCCCCGGCCCTCAGTGGCCCTGATTCCTTCATCTGGTGACCCCGACGTGATTTACTCGTGAGTAAAGGGACCCCGGAGAGGTCTACTCATGAGTAACGATCCACGCGGTCCGGTTCTGCGCTTGAACCACGACCTGACAGCCCGGAGGACAGCGCGGCGCTCTGGTCGGCAGCCAGCCGGACAGAGAGACGGCCAGCGGCGAGGCATTCCAAAGAGGCATTCCTACAGCTTGCTCCCAGCTTTCGGGGAGGCTTGCGCAAAGGGAAAAACGCGTTCCGCTCAGGGCAGGCTGTGAGCCCCTGACAGCGCAGAGGCCGCCAAGGGCCCGTGGCAGAAGGTCCACGCTCCGAGGTCTACCCCAGACACCCGACGCCCGAACCTGTTGCCTGCAAAGACGCGTCGATCTTCGTCCCGAGGAGGAAACTTCAGAGGACCATCGCAGGTAATATGGGGACTTGTTCTCATGGACCAAGTCCGTCCGCTAGCCAAAGAACTCGTGAGGAAGAGTTCAAAATCCTGGCCAGGGTATTTCAGTTACGATTTCACAGCAGGGAACTAGCGAGACTTTTGGCGTACCTCAGGGAACACTGCCTACTTTACCCAGAAGTAGGTACGTTAACCCTGCAGCTCTGGGATCAGATAGGAGACTGCATTCAGCAGCCCCCCAAAGCTCCAGGAGGGATAGTTCGTACTTGGAGGAAGTGTAGGAAGCTCTTAGAACAGATCGAGCCAGTCCGGATAGAGGCCAATGAACCCCCGTTAGAGAAGTCATCAGGCAGGCCAGTCGAGCCGACTGCGCCCACGGCACTCTATCCGTCAATCAGCTATCAGCATAGTAACGCAGGGAGCATTCCCGCGGTGACAGCTGCAGACGTCACCGAAGGAATGCAAGGAATGAGAAGCGCAGGCGCTTCTCTGACAGCTCCAAGCTCCCTAGTCGTGAAGAGTGCCCTTCAGCGCACAGCCGAGATAGAACTCAAAAAGGGGGAATTGTCAGCGGAAGAACTAGCTGAGCTTAGACAGATATGTCCAATCCGAATGGAGATGGACGCGCTCACAGGCGCTCAACAAATCGTCCATTCCCCAGTCCCGTACAAGCTTCTCATGGCTTTGCGGAAAGCAATCTCAGAGACAGGGCTCCAAAGCCGTTTTACCAGGGGCATGCTCCAGCAGGCGTGCGAAACCACCATGTGGATTCCTCATGATTGGAAAGCCGTCATGAGGATGATGCTAACCCCTAGCCAGTACATGATCTGGGACAGCGAGTACCGGCTCGAGGCTCAGGCCAGAGCCGCTAGGATGGGAGGCGCGGTAATTGCTGAACAGCTATATGGTTCAGGAGCCTTTGAGCCCATCAATGCTCAGATCGCCTTGCCTCTAGCCACCCTAGAGATGTCGGCCGAAGCCGCCTATAGGGCATACTTCAAGGTCCCAGCGACTGGCAAGACGGCCAAAAATTACACTGCGATCAAGCAGGGAGCCCAGGAGCCCTACATGGACTTCATCAATCGCCTGGAAGAAGCAATCACCAGGCAGATTGATAATGAGCAAGCCCAGCAAGAGCTCATGATTAAGTTAGCCAAGGACAATGCCAACTTGGACTGCCGTAAGGTTTTGCAGTCGCTAGGCAATCGTCCTGACTTGACCTTGACAGACATGATCCGAGCATGTGCTGACGTTGGCACAGATTCCTATAAAATGGGTCTGCTAGCGGCAGCCGTGCAAGGGGGTAGAAGATCTCATCCTAATGGAAAGACCAAAGGGGCATGTCACACTTGTGGCAAGGTCGGCCACTTCGCTAGGGAATGCCGATCCAAGGGAGGCGGACAAAAGTCCGGCCATTCCAAGGCTCCGAATACCCTCTGTCCGAAGTGCAAGAAAGGCTATCATTGGGCCAGGTTTTGTCCAAGTTCGGGAAACCGGAATCCGGGCACGTCTCTGGCCCCAGTCCAAACAGAGGCTTCCTTCACCCAGATCCAGAACTCCCCAGAACTAGACTAGATTCTAGGCACATTCCAGGCACTGCGAGGGCACAGGCCAGCCCCAAGGGTAGTACAGGGCTAGAATTGACTTGCCAGGCGGACGTTACATGCGACCTGCCAGGCACAGTCTATCTGGTCGATTCCCAGTACATGGGTCCCCTGCCCAGAGGCTTTTTAGGTTTAGTTTTGCCCCGTAGTGTAGCTGGTGCACGTGGAATTTTCATAATTCCAGGAGTCATTGACTCAAATTTTTCAGGCGTTCTCCAAGTTCAGCTTTGGACACACCTGCCCCAAACAATTCACAAGGGAGACACCTTAGCGCAACTGATCATGGTTCCTTGTCACTCGTCAGCAGGCAGCCAGGGAGGGCCCAGTGACAGCTCAGAGCCCGGTTCAGCTGACCGCTTGAGCGTGAGCGAGGCAGTGCAAGGATACCAGGTCTTAGCGACAGTGGAAACCAACATTGAGTGGAAACAGCGCCCCGTTATCGAGGTATTTTTGAACAAAAGAGTGTTCTCAGGGTTACTCGATACCGGAGCAGATGTGAGCGTGATAAGCAGGAGCCAGTGGCCGCGAGAGTGGGCCATTGAGCCGGTCTCCGATGTGTGGGGGGTAGGCGGTGTTCAGGAAGCGTTTAGGAGCCGAGAGTGGGTAGAAGTCACAATCCCAAGGGCTGAAGGCACGGCGGTAATTCGGCCGCACATTCTTGACGTGCACATCAACCTTTGGGGGCGAGACATTCTCCAGCAGTACGGTGCCACCCTTACCTTCGGGTAATGGCGCTGCCACTTAAATGGCTCACCGATACTCCGGTCTGGGTAGAACAATGGCCGGTAGTGGGAGAGAAATTAGTTGCTCTCAAGCAGCTAGTGAAAGAACAGCTAGACGCAGGACATATAGAACAGTCCACGAGTCCTTGGAATTCGCCAATTTTTGTGATTAAGAAGAAGTCGGGGAAGTGGCGACTCCTCCACGATCTCAGGGAGATCAATAAATGTATTCAGCCGATGGGTCCGCTTCAATGCGGCATCCCTAATCCTAATATGATTCCCGAGGGGTGGGAGATTCTAGTCGTAGATCTCAAGGATTGCTTTTATACAATCCCCTTAGACCCCAGGGACCGGGAGAGGTTTGCTTTTACGGTGCCGGTTGTGAACCACAGTGAGCCCACGCTCCGTTACGCGTGGAAATTTTTGCCACAGGGCATGCTCAATTCGCCCACTCTGTGCCAAATCTACGTTCACGACGCACTGGCAAGGTTTCGAAACCTCTACCCACAAGCTATAGTTTGTCACTTTATGGATGATATTTTAGTAGCGTTGCCGCAACTCGGCAGCACAATGTTTTCTGACCTCCAGGCCAGCCTGGGGGACAAAGGTTTGCTCATTGCCCCTGAGAAAGTGCAGAGAACCGAGCCCTTCTCATACTTGGGCCACCGGCTTCGCCGCTCTTTTGCAGCGCCAGTTTTGCCTCAGATAAATCTACAGGACTCAGTCACCCTCGTAGAATTACAGCAGATTTTAGGAAACATTAATTGGGCCAGACCGTACTTCCGATTGGATACGGATCTTCTAAAACCGCTCTTCTCGCTGCTAACTTTAGGTAAGCAGCCGGCAGACCGGATAAAAATCTCTCGAGACGCGTGCTTGGCGCTCGAGAAAGTGAACCAGGTTCTCAGCCAGAGGTGGGTGGATAGGATCGCCCAGGGGCCATATGCCCCGATCCTGAATTTGTACATCGTACGGTCAGGATCCATGTTCACTGGGGCGCTAGGAGTGGACTCAGAGAAGGGAGCGAAAATTGTGGAATGGGTCTACTTGCCTAATACATCTTCACGGAACATCGTCCCGCCCCAAGAGCTGGTCTCCGCGGTGGTTTACCGTGGCAGGCTGAGAGCTAGGGACATTTCAGGAAATGATTTGGCCAAAATTGTGGTTCCGTTTACCAAGGAATAAATTCATCAGCTGATGCAGCTAGGTGACTCGCTCCCGATAGCTTTGGAGGTTTCACCGGCAGTTTGGCATATCATTTGCCCAAAGACCCCAGACTCGTTTCACTTCAGACAGGAACAGTCAGCTTGTTCGAATTGCTCTCGCTGGTCCCACTTCAGGGGGCCAGAACAGTTTTCTCTGATGGCGGTCGCACCTATGGTGTCCTGACCTGGCAGGAGGGCGAAGCTTGGCACACGCTGTTAACTCTTCCACAGAAGTCCGCTCAGCGGGCAGAGTTGGCAGCCGTGAACCTTGCCTTGCGCACCTTCGCCCAAGAATGGTTGAATATCATAACTGACAGTCTGTATGTAAGGAATTTGCTTCACAGTCTACCGGGAGCTTACATTACTCCCGCGATAGACAAAAATTTGCTTAGTCTGTTTCTCACCGCTCAATTTCACTTGCGAAACTGCACGGAGCCGCTCTATATTGCCCACATTCGATGTCACCAAGACCTACCGGGTCCGATTTCCGCGGGCAATAGCAGAGCGGACGCGGCCGCAAAGGAAATTCAGCAACGTTCAGTTTTGGGAGTTTTTACTACTCCAATCCAAAGTCATGCCTTTTTTCACCAAAACGCCAAGGCACTCGCCAGACAGTTCAATCTGCCACTTTCTCAAGCCCAAGGCATAGTTCGCTCTTGCCAGCATTGTGCAGGGGCACCATGGGGGCCCTCGTGGGGGGTCAACCCACGAGGGACAGAGGCTAATCAGGTGTGGCAGATGGATGTCACGCATGTGCCGCAGTTTGGCAGATGGCAGTACATGCACGTCTGCATTGACACTTTTTCACAGTTCGTTTGGGCTACGGCGCAGAAAGGGGAAACTGCGACCCATGTGGAGCAGCACCTCCTTTCCTGCATAGCTGCCATGGGCAAACCACGGCACGTTAAAACGGATAACGCCCCTTCCTACAGCTCTAGGCAGTTGGCCGCCTTCATGGCTACTTGGGACATCAAGCATACTTTTGGGATTCCCTACAATCCGCAAGGGCAAGCGATTGTAGAGCGGGCCAATCGGACGCTAAAGTCCTATATTGACAAACAAACAGAAAGGGGGGAGCCACCAGCCTTCCCCAAGTCACAGGGAGAAGCTCAGTTTTGTCTCAACAAGGTATTGTTCACTTACAATCACCTTAATGTTTTTTCGGATTGTACGCCGCAGGAGAGGCATTTCCGCCGTTCGGAAGCTCTCCCGCGACCTATGGTCCGGTACCGAGTGCCACCAGACCCTTCTTGGAGGGGCCCGGTGCCGCTCATAACCTGGGGAAGAGGGTATGCTGCAGTTATGTCTCCTACAGGTGTCGTTTGGATTCCAGCCCGGTGTGTCAAGCCTCACTTGGAACCTCATGGCGTGGACCCAGACCGACCCGAGTCCGATCCCGGAGATGGAGGACCTCACTCTGATCGAGGAGACCCACCGGGAGACGCGGTGGCTGCAGACCCCGGCACAGAGGATCACCTGGGGGATGGTCAAGACCCTTTGCTGTGAGGCCCGGGACGCCCTCCAACGCGAGGGGAAGGAGCCGACACCGGAAAACTTCATTGCAGCAGTCTTTGCCCAGATTCACATCAATTCTGTGATCTACACCATCATCCTGGCCCTCCTCCTGCTTTTGGGGGGAGGCGTTCAGGCCGCTTCACTTCAGGCCAACGGCTTGCCGCCTGGTGAAGATCTTTCAGCACGGATGCAGTACAACTTGTGGGAAAGGTTGGCGGGTCTCGTCAACCAGTCCGATTTTTGCCTGAAGCAGGACATTGGTTCTGCCTCGATCCTCAGCACCTGTCTCATCCCCGTGTGCCACACTCTGGATGCGCGCACCAAGGATGGCGACTGGCTGTTGAAGGCGTTCTTTGGCCCACACACTCCCACCACCTTCTCAGCATACGCCCGCTGGGGGGGATTGCGACTTGCACCAACCTTGCCAGCTGACGCAGCCACTCTTCATACCCCTCGAGTGGCGGTCAGCCCGGACGCTGCTTGTACCCGAATGACCGGCTGCACCTCAGGCGGTCAGACTCGGCGCCGCTGCATTAACCCCGGCAGCGGCAACTGGACTTGTAATAAACCAGAAACACTCATTTCGCTGTACTCTCATGTCACCCTACCTTCAGGGTGGTTTTTCACCTGCAACCAGTTCACATGGAACTATATCCCTGCGAATCTGTCGGACTCAATGTGTTGTATCAGTCGTTTGACACTGTTACTTCCTACCAAGGACATGATTGCCCCAAGTGTAAATGACACAAATGTACCAAATGTTGATATTTCCCCACTCATACGACACACACGCACAACCCAGTTAGACAGCTCTTGTGACAGCAGCTTTAGGGTAATGAGTCCCGCTGAGTATGTATCACTAGCAGTCAGCCTAGTCGGCGTGCCAGGCTTGGCCGTCGGCAACGCACGGAGGATTGGCCGCTTGGCTTGCGGTTTGGCTAAAGCCATTAACCATACCTCCACAGCGATAGCGCTCCTCAATCAGGAGCAGGCAGAACTTCGCCATGCCGTTCTTGACAATCGAGCGGCTATCGACTACCTCCTCTTGCTGCACCACCTGGGTTGCGAATCTTTTCATGGAATGTGTTGTTTCAATCTTACTGATAACTCCCGTAAGATCCAAAGCCAGATCACGGATCTCCACACCATAGTTGCAGGCATTACAGAAGGCTCCGCGTGGGGAGCTTGGTGGAGTTCCCTGTGGAATTGGATGTGGTCGTGGATTCCCTGGGGGTGGCTGCAAACGGTGCTTAAGGTAGTGGTGGGGATAGTCATACTAGGCATCACGATTTGTTGCCTTGCTCAGTGCATTCCCTCACTGATCTCTAAGTGCCGCCCCAAAGAGAAACTCCGTGACGTCACTCACGCCCAACAGCTGATGCCGCTTTTGCGCGGGATCGCCGGCCAGGCTCTTAAATTAAACAGAAAGGGGAGATGAGGATTCCGCGTGCCCGGTTGGGCATCGGTGGCCTCTGGCAGAGGTTAAACCAGTGAGCAGACTCCTGGCCTCTGGCCTTTGTCGGCGAGCAAGGGGGGAGATTAATGGTAGGGATTAATTCGGCCGCTTATTGCCTGACCAGCGATTCTGCGAGAAGCTCATCTCGCTGACCCCAGTTACCCATTAGAGTAATGACTCATCTCCTACCCAAGGTAATGCCCGGTGCAAATAAGGGCTATGTTTGCCCCTGCCTAATCCCTGAACAATGGGACTCCTAAGTCCATGTTTGCCCCAGTTAATTAACTTCCCTTTGAGGTGTTCACCATTAACCCGGGTACGTGGGTGAGGTAATTTTCCTGTCAGATGACGGTTCTGCCACCGTTGTGCTTTTTTCCCTATAAATGATGTTGCCTTTTCTCAATAAAGTACTGATCTGATCTCGCTCCGTTTGCCTCGTGTCGTCACTTGATCAGTCCTCCTCCGGGCTCCCCGGCCCTCAGTGGCCCTGATTCCTTCACCCATATCTGTGTGTTCCCATGGAATTTTTTATGTTTTCCCCAGGTGTCTTTCCATGGTGTGGACCCTGTGGGCCAGATTCCTTATCTGGGTCTCCCATCACCCTCTATCTCCGGATCTAAGAGTTCAGATGTCAAGTGTAAATGTTCGGGTTAGGGTCATGATGATCCCTTCCTGGGCTTCCCCCTCCCAACTCATTGAAAAGTGAATGACCAGCTGTTAAGCAAGTGAACTGTGAAAGCTGAGTTCACTATTGGTCAAATACAGTTTGAGAACCCTCTGACTAACTCAGGTGATGTGTATCCACTGGGGCACTAAACCTAGTGATGTCATGTCTCAGGAATGTGATTGGACTATACTGTGAGAAGTTGCGAATGAGCAACTAGCCAGTTCCTCAACCTTTCTCTACACTTCTAATACACACATAATAACTCAAATAATGTAATATTTCTTAAGCTCTTGACAACTAAATTTAACACTATACTAATATTTAGCTTGTCATGGCAAATTCTTGTGTTTGCAGGCTGACACAGCAATAGAGAAAGAAAATTTCAAAACATACCAGAAGAAGAAATACATTTATCAATTTACAAGCTTTCATTTCCTTATTCTCTTGATCAAACTGTAGTTTGTCATTTCATCTAACTTGTGCAAACTATGGCTTCATCAAACCAGGAAGTGAGACAAGGAATCAGAGCATCAAAAGCAGGAGGGAAAGCATCACGACATGAATGCTCAGGCCATGGATTACTAGCTGAATGAGCCCATTGGTGAAATAGATGGTCATGAATCGATAGCTATGACAGATGTAATATTTTCTGTCCATCAAACAGTTTTTGGGGCTGTATCTCAGTGTTGAGGGGTGCACAGACAAAAAGGTTAGCACCACAAAATCTAGTATAGTAGAACTTAAAGATGTACCTAAGACATAGGGCAGGCTTTTCAACATTTTAGAATGGGGGGAAAGCACATTTTAAAAACTGGGAAACCACTTACTATGAAATTATAGGGGACTGTATGATGAATGCCAGATACTGACAATATTGCATAGAAACCTGGAATGTAAGATCTATGAATCCAGGCAAGCTGGGTGTGATCAAAAATGAGATGGAAAAACAGCATTGATATCTTGGGAATCAGTGAACTAAAGTGGACAGGGATAGACAAATTTAACTCAGGAGACCATTATATCTACTACTGTGGGCAAGAATCCCTTAGAAGAAGTGGAATGGCACTTATAGTCAATAAAAGAGTAAGGAAAGCAGTAATGGGATACAATCTTAAAAATGACAGAATGATCTCAGTCTGAATTCAAGGCAAATCATTCGGTATCATAGTAATTCAAGTCTATTCCCCAACCACAGATGCAGAAGAGGCTGTAGTCAACTAGTTTTATGAAGACCTACAACACCTTCTAGAACAGAAACCAAAGAAGATATCCTTATCATCATAGGAGATTGGAATGCCAAAGTACAAAGTCAAAAGGTAACTGGAATAAAAAAGGTAACTGGAATAACAGGCAAGTTTGGCTGTGGAGTACAAAATGATGCAGGGAAAAAGCTAATAGAGTTTTCCCAAGAGAATGCACTGATCATAGCTGTTGTGATCCAGTCCTCGTCAGACTCTGAGGATGACCTGGATCAGAGGGTATTCCCTATGCCTAGCCCACCGAACCTGAGAATGTCCTATGCCAGGAATCTCAGCCTGCTTCTGGCCCTAGTCTCTTGCCCCTGGCAGAGGACCTGTCAGATCAGAGTTCTGACTCTGACAGTAATCAGCCCTCAGTCAGAGCAAAGTGCAGAAGGCAGCTACACCTGAGATGCAGGCAAGCTACCAGAGAAGGCTCCCAGCTGATAGTGATTAGCTGGGAGACTTATAAGCAAGCTTGTTGCAGTCTTCCAGCATAGATACAATTCTTCAGTGCAAAGACCAACACACTACTTGACTTTGGATAACCTTCCTAGACCCTGACCTGCCTGCCATGACCCTGACATCTCTGCCAACTCTGATGATGCCCCTGGACATCTTTTGGACTAGACACTTGCTTGAACTACTGGTAACCAGACCTCTGCTTGCTCTTTAGACTTTGCTATCTGGACTCTCCTCAAAAAGATTCTCTGTGTAGGGCCACTGTGTGGCAACCGTGCCTGCTGGGGTGGGTCAGCACAATAGCAAGCACCCTCTTCCATCAAACAAATAGGTGACTCTACACATGGACATCATCAGAGGCCAACACCGAAATCAGATTGATTATGTACTCTGCAGCCAAAGATAAAGAAGCTCTATACAGTCAGCAAACATGAGATCTGGAGCAGACTTTGGCTAACGTCATGAGCTAATTGCCAAATTTAGACTTAGAATGAAAAAAGTAGGGAAAACAATTAGGTCACCCAGGTATGCTCTAGATAACATCCTTCATGAATATACAGTGGAGGTGAAGAATAGATTTAAGGGATTAAACTTGACAGACAGAGTGCCTGAAGAATTAAAAGAGGCAACTAGAACCACCCCAAAGAAAAAGAAATGCAAGAAAGCAAAATGGTTGTTTGATGAGGCTCTACAAATAGCTGAAGAAAGAAGGAAGGAAAAAAGCAAAGGTGAAAGAGAAAGATTCACTTAACTGAATGCAGAATTCCAGAGAACAGCAAGGAGAGAGAGATAAGGAGGCCTTCTTAAATGAACAGTTCAAAGTAATAGAGGAAAACAACAAAAGGAGAAGGACTAGAGATCTCTTCAAGAAAACTGGGGAAATCAAGGGAACATATCAGGTAAAAATGGCCATAATAAAGGACAATAACATATGCAGAAGAGATTAGGAAACTATGGCAAGAATATACAGAAGAACTCTACAAAAAGGACGTTAATGTCCCTGACGACTACAATGGTGGGATCATTGACCTTGAGCCAGACATCCTGGAGAATGAAGTCAAGTGGGCCCTAGAAAGTATAACTAATAACAAAGCCACTGGAGATGATGGTATTCCAGTTGAGCTATTTAAAGCCCTAAAAAGATGCAATTAAAGTGTTGCATTTAATATGTCAACAGATTGGAAAAACACAGCAGTAGGCACAGGATTGGAAAAGGTCAGTTACGTTCCAATTCCAAAGAAGGGCAATGCCAAAGAATGTTCAAATTATCATACAATTGCACTCATCTCACATGCTAGCAAGGTCATACACAAGATCTTACAAGCTAGGCTTCAGCAGTACATGGATCAAGAACTTCCAGAAGTACAAGCTGGATTCCAAAAAGGCAGGGGAATTAGAGACCAAATTGCCAACATTTGCTAGATCATGGAGAAAGCAAAGGAATACCAGAAAAAAGTCTACTTCTGTTTCATTGACTATGCTAAAGCCTTTGATTGTATGGATCACAATAAACTGTGGCAAATCCTTAAAGAGATGGGAGTACCAGACCACTTCACCTGTCTTCTGAGAAATCTGTATGTGAGTCAAAAAGTGACAGTTAGGACAGCATATGGAACAATTTATTGGTTTAGAATAGGAAAAGAAGTATGACAAGGCTGTATATTGTCATCCTGCTTATTTAACTTGTATGCAGAGTCCATCACGCATAATGCAGGGCTGGAAGAAGCACAAGCTGGAATTAAGATTGCTGGGAGAAATATGAACAACCTGAAATATGCAGATGATACTGCAGTGGCTCAAGTCGCTAAGACGCTGACTGGGAAGCGGAAGGTCAGCAGTTCGATTCCCGAGTACTGCAGGATGGAAATGAGCTCCCGTCTTCGTCCCAGCTCCTGCCAACCTAGCAGTTCGAAAGCAAGAAATTGCAAGTAGATAAATAGGGACCACTTCGGTGGGAAGGTAACAGCATTCCGTGCGCTCCGGTGTCTAGTCATGCCTGCCACATGACCACGGAAATGTCTGCAGAAGCAGACAGCGCTGGCTCTTCGGCTTAGAAACAGAGATGAGCACTGCACCCTAGAGTCGGATACGACTGGCTTTCGAGCAAGGGAAACCTACCACCCTAATGGCAAAAACTGAAGAAGACCTAAAGAGCCTCTTGATGAGGGTGAAAGAGGGGAGTGCAAAAGCTGGCCTGAAACTCAAGATCAAAACCCCCAAGATCATGTCATCTGGTCCCATCTCTCCCTGGCAAATAGAAGGGGAAGAAATGGAAGTAGTGACAGACTTTACCTTCTTGGTATCTAAGATCACTGTGGATGGTGACTGCAGCCATGAAATAAAAAGACATTTATTTCTTGGGAGGCAAGCTATAGCAAACCTATGCAACATAATAAAAAGTAGAGATATCACCCTGCGAAGAAAAGTCTACATAGTCAAAGCAATGGTCTTCCCAGTTGTAATTATGGCTGTGAGAGCTGGACTATAAGGAAGGATGAGCATGGAAGAATAGATGCCTTTGAACTGTGATGCTGGAGGAGACTCTTGGGAGTCCCCTGGACTGTAAGGAGAACAAATCAGTCAATCCTGAAGAAAATCAACCCTGGATGCCTCTTGAAAGGACAAAGACTGAAGCTAAAGCTCATGTACTTTTGCCACCAATCAGAAGAGAGAATTCACTGGAGAAGGCCCTGATGTTGTGCAAAATTGAAGGCAAAAGGAGAAGGGGGTGTCAGAGGATGAGATGGCTAGATGGCATCATTGATGCAGTGGGCATAGATCTGGACAGGCTATAGAGGATGGCAGATGATAGAGGATCCTGGCATGTAGTGGTCCATGGGGTCATAAAAGGTTGGACTCGTAGGCTTTTCCTTCCAAGACTACAATGATCTCTTTAACTGAGGAGCTTTAACTGGAGTCTTTTCAACATTCTTATATACTCCTGAGAAAACTCTTTAGCCTTGACTCATATGAATAGAGTGCTTGGGAGATAGTGAGGTATTCCTCCCTCAAAAATGTACATTAGATGGACCATTAAAAACCCATGAAAGTGATCATCAGTGTTCTAGAGCAGAGGTGAACAGAGCATAGTCCACAGGTTACATGTGGCCCTTTATGGAGTCCCCAGTGGGGCAAGTTTCCCTCTTTTGCTGATTTTTATTTTATTTTGATGCTTTTTATATGCAAAACTGCAACCTGACCTTTAGAAGTTGCCAGTTCATCTCCTATCCAAAGTAGTATGTATCTGTTTGAGGCAACAACAATAATGACCAAAAAAATCAGACAGTCTTTTGAATAATAAAGAATCTCTGTTTATTCCCAACAACATGTTGTGTTATCTCAGAAGCACCACAAAAATGAAAGTCTTCTCAAAATTACAACTCAAAACAGATATCGTCTCTAAATCAAATTGTCTCTAAAAATCCAAAGTTGTTCAAAGGTCTAACGTAAAAATGTTTCTAAATCCACAAAATCCTTGCCTAACAACAAGAATATGTGGTTCAGAGGGAGCTCTGATTGCCCCTGCGCACAAGTCGGTCACGACTGTGATGCTTAGTACACACATTGTCAGCTGAGCAGGCCGAACACAGTAGGCGGGCCGCAACCCCCCGCCCGACCAGTCTGCTTGGGGCCAGTGTCTGAAAAGCCCGCTGCTCAGCATGACCACCATGGTGCCCATCACCAGGCACGATGAGCCAACTGTAATGGGCCCATCCGATCAACCAGGATAGTGGGCCCCAAGGTGCTCGGTGGCTAATGACAGTGGGACATCTCTTTGCCTCAACCGTCCCATCCGTCTCTCTCCTGCCAGTGGGCTCGCGGTTCAATAGGGAGAAAATCCACATGTCGCCTTACGGCCCTTGCCCCTGATGGCCTGCGGCCCATAATCAACCGGGGCCAGTAGTAGCCGATCCTCAGCCAGGCCCTCTACGGGACGTCCTGTGTAACAGGGCCTACGCAGCAGGATCCAGACAGCCCCCACGATGCCCCACACCGTTCAGAGGTCGGACGCCTCAGTGCATGGTGGTTTACTACGGGGGACCACATGCTGTCTCTATCGTCCAGTCCGTACCCCCCATCCCCATTCGGGTCTCAGTTCATAGGGGTAATATATATCCACGTACTCCCCCCCCACCAAATCTTTTCCCTCCCGATCTGGAGCAGATGATCACTAGGGGGGGGGGCATGAATAACCAGTTGACGGCAGTGCCCATGCTGAAGCATGATGTACAGCGGGCATGCACAGCGGGACCCGGACAGCCCCTGTGATGCCACGTGCCGCCCCGGGAGCGTAACCCCCCACCCCCAAATGTCGTGCCAGAATGCAACCAAGGGGCACTGGTATAGGATGGCGAGTGATGCCCCCCAGCCTCAAATAGGCAAGGCCAAGAGCACTGCCCCCACCGGGAATGGACTGTGATGTGTGTGCATTCACTTGAACGTAATACTCACAAGTTGCACCCCCGTGAGCCGCCCCCACCGGGGGTTCCGGCCCACGGTGGGCGTCGGAGCCCACGACCGAAATCGAGCTCTGAGGCGACATCCAATACACTCCCGCCGCAGATCCAGACAAACGGGAAGCCGCGAGACAGCGGCGGGCACAGGCAGGCGTGTCATGAGAAGCACAGCCCAGCCGGCCGCCTTGTGGAGAGTGGCCGCAATCAAAGTGGCCGGCAGACACAAAGGGGCTCCGACGTTTGGAAAGGGGCCTGCCACGAAAAAACCCCTAGTAGGTGGGCCAGGTGGGCCAGACGGCCTGCTCGGTATAGCGTCAGAGGCCCCCAGTTTGAGAACCTGGGCTAGAATAGGGCCCTATCCGAAACCTGGCCCCTAACGGGCAAAACGCACTGTGAGGCAGCGCCAGGCCCCCCTCCCAATTGTTCCGGCCCGTAGCCGGCAGGCGTGTGCCGAATCCTCTGAATGGCCAATCTCTAGGGGTGCCTCTAGCACCACCACGTGGGCCAGTAATGCCTGCCAACCCCCTGCATAAGTGGGGCCAGGTGGGCCGGACAGCCCACCTGGCATGGTCCAGGGTCCCTACTTGAGAGCCAGGCCCTAACACGGCCATGCCCAAACTCCGGCCCATGCAGGGCCGGGGAAATCCTGCTGTGCAACCGCGCCTGGCCCACCCCCCTGCTCCACACCCGTGGCCAGGGATTGAGGGCCGAGGGCCGAAGCCCCTGCAGGGCCGGTCTGAGGGCGGAGGGCCGCGGGCCACAGCCTGAGCTGCCCTACCCCACCAATCCCGGTGGGAGCCTCCGGTTGGAGGTCCTATCGAGGGGGTGCAGTCGCGGTCCTCCGACCCGATCACTGCCCGCCTAAGCCTTCTTGCAAGAAGGCATAAATGAGAGGCCAAAGACCTACCTCTAAGGCTGCAGCCTAGGTATCAAACTGCTGACCTAATTAATCCCCTCGCAAAGATGCAAAGGAAAAGTGGGGAATCGAACTCCCCAACCTTTGTCCCCAAAGACAAATACTTAAAGCACTGAGCTATCCAGCAGCTTGCAGAAAGGGAGCCTCAACAGAGGCTAACAAAGGAGGAAGCGACGGAGCAAATTCCTCTGCCCCGTCGCTGCTAAAGCAAATCCTGCAGCGACTCCTTCTAAGGTCTTGCCTCTAGGAAGGAGAGAGAGCGACGGAGCAATTGGAAAAACTTCTCCTCTCCGTCGCTTCGGAAAATGGCAGCTCGGCTGCCTCGTGGCCACCCCTTTTATAAGGGTGCTGGCCACGCCCCCTAACTACCCGGATGCTCTTCGTCCGGTGGGGGGGCCCCGCAAAGAGCACGGCGGCCATTTTGGCGCCGCGCTTGCACTGTGTTCACATAGAGTCTAAACCCTAGTTTATCACTGATTCAATTTCCTGTAGATTGTTCTACAAAACACGTTCAGTCTATGGCAAAAGCTTCCTGCTTCATTTTTGGGAAGCACAACTAGCATTTTCAATGTTTTGTCATATATTACAAAATGTATAGAAACAGTAAGAAAATGTATTGGGCAAATTTCTGACATGGATGACAGTAAGCTCAGACATGCTTTTCCATCTAGAATAAGCTAAAAGGAAATGCTTGCAATGGTTTTTATATCTTATTCTTGTCTTAAATGTTATATAACTCTTCCTCCTATAATGTAAGCAAGTTCCATCCTTTGAGTACTTGTTGGGCTGTACTCTCAATATACTTCAACAACCTTCTGAGAAATTTGTCTCCCGTATAATAATAATTTCATGTCAGATATTATTCTGGTTTGAAAGGATTTTTGCTGGAGAAACTCTGCTCAAGGGAAGTCTGAATGAGTCCCCTTTCATGTTTCCAAGATCTCCAGTATGATTAGGTGGTTTGCCTGTGTTTTTCTTAACATGAAGCCAGTCCATTTGTGCCTGTTCTCTGTATATATGTGTGTTATACTTCTCAAAGATTGGCCCAACAGCAAAATGAGTGTAGGAAGAACTCTGATTCCCAATGGTCATGGAGGCAGAAGAGTCCATGCCAGATGGATCGGCTGTGAAGGCACACCTTGTCCATATCCTCAAGGTTGTGGTGGTCCATTGAATTCCCGGTGTTAAATCCTGCATGTGTGCCGTGGGTGATGGCTCCGGGATCACAGTGTATGGGTCACTTCATGGCAAGATGGGATCCACCTTAAACAAGTTCATGCCAGTGACATTTTTCCTGCTTCAGGAAAAAATGCATTCTCAGATATGAGTTGCAGTCGATGACGATACTTCTCAAAGAGAAAAAGGCACTTTGAGTAAATTATAGATATCTTAATTAGGAGAAAAAGAACTCCGTGTCTCAGTTTCAGCTGGAGGCAATTTTCAGTTAGCATCACTACTACCACTATCAGCTAGATTTGTTTGGAGAAGAGACTGCAAGGATATCACCAGACTTTTGGGGGCTGCATACATTTGATCCTCGGGGGGTTTCATGTAGTCTGTGGTCCATAAATTGACAGTCCATGAACTTTTAAAGTTCTAAATGTTTCACCATATCTTGTCACAGCAATTTATAAAATAACTCTCCAAGTTACATCAGGACATTATCTCTTGTTTGCTATACATTCTCTTTCTCAAAGGGTAGTTCCATCCTACCAATTATTTTGGCAAACTGAATAACTCTGAGTCCCTGTTTCTCTTAAAAATCAATGCCCGTGTCTGTGATTTAAAGCACTGAGTGAATGTATCTTCTGTTATTTTGATCTCAGCACCACAGACACACCTTTGTTGTTATTGGGAAAAGTAATGCCTTAGAGCAACTCATCAAATGTCAGTCATATCACTATAAAGTTTTGTACAGCCATCTATGTAGACTTCAGAGGCAGGTGTTTTTCACTGAAAGTGATTGCTATTGGGTTTACAATGAAAGAATGATGACAAAAAACAAATATTGAAAACAAAGTCACCATAGAGACAAATCATGGCTTTGACATAAATACCTCCTGACTGTAGTAAGATAAACACTCATGAAATAATCATCTGATGAGGATAAAATAGATGACAGGAATACACAAATAGACACAAGATGACTATCAAGGTGTTGAAGTAGCAAAGTTGGGGCAGGGATGTGAAATTATTAGAAAGAGTAATGTCCAGAAGGAAATACAGTCTGAAATCTTGGTACTCATCATACTAAGTCACACTGTAGATGGCCCACTAAATAGATTCATTGATTCAAATGGGCCTATTCTAATTTTGACTTACTATGTGAAAACAAATCACACTTACAATAGGTGCATTTGAATTAATGAAGTTGATAAAGGAGTTGACTCACCAAATTACAACTGATTTAAAGTGCCTGGTCTAGTGCAAGTTACAATGCAAAGCAACAAGCTTCCAGCCATTATCTGTTACAGCAAGAGCAACAAGTATTGAGCAACTTAAAAACTATAAGGTTGTACTTGTCAATAAAGATTTTGTGGCTGCATCTCACTTCATCACCATGGCTGAGCGACTTCCTGGTTCCACATTGGGGACCCAGCCACACTGGGAACCCAGCTCCGCCCGGCACCAGAAGTCACCCAGTGACATTTTCTAGCAGCCAAAACAGAGCCAGGTACATGGCAAAAAAAAGCCCAAAAGTGATTATGCTCCAACAAGTCTCCTGCCATCATGGGGAGTGGCAGAGGCTATTCAAAACCTGGGGAAACTGTGCAATTCTTTGATGTTGCACTCGGAGGCAGCAGGCGGGCCAAACACTTCTTTATTGCAGCATGGTCAATCTGTACGTGGGCACATGTAGGAGACGCAGCTCCTTATATACTGTATTTGAATTCCCCACCATGGATACTCATTGGCTGTGGTGGCAGTGATGTCATTGGGGGCGTACTGCATAGCTACTAAGGTACACCTTAAACCAGGCTGGCTGCTGATTGGTTAATTGGATCTGCATGGGCTGAGCTTCCTCAGCTGTGCTACCTGTGGCAGCTGAGTAGCGTTCAGAATCGGGAGGCTGCTTGCATACATAATATCCCTCTCCCCTAGGATGGGATGAAGTCCCTTAGCCATTGTAGGGGCCGGCGATTTCGCTGAGGCCGGCCTGCCGGTTCAGAAATGCTCCCCAGGGTGCCGGGGGTGCCTGGGCTTTTCCCTCTGGAAAACTGAAGGGCCCCATCGAATCCTGGCAGGGGAAAAGGTGGGGTATCCCTAGTTCGGGGAGGATGAGGGGACCATTGGGAGAACTCAAAGCCCTGCTGCTGTCTGGGATGAGTGGGGGAACACTCGGGAAAACTCCCCCCATCCTGAAACAAAAAATCAAACTGGGGGTCCGCTTCCTCGGGCTGAAAGGCTGACTCCGGTGATTCCATGCAGCCTGTAATGCTCAATCCTGTATTCCCCCCCCTTGGGTTAAGCGGGTGGGGGACAACCCTAACGTTGAACCCTCTCTATCACTCCTTTCAGTGGGTTCCTCTGGATCAAATCCCCTTGTGGCTCCCGTGACCCTTCTCCTAAGTTGGTCAGCGCGTCTGCGCCACAGTAACCCCGAGTCTGTCATGACTTTGTATGATACAGGTCCGGTTTGCTCTACTACCTCCCCAGGCACCCACACTGGTCCTGAACTTGCATAGTTCCTGCAATAGACCGGGTCACCTATCCCAAACACCTTTTCCTGCTCTACTGACACATTTGTACCCCTATCCTCCACCCTAGAAGAATCTAGGCGGTCGAGCAACTTTGGGATTCTCCTCCGCATCAAGAGCTCCGAGGGGGATTGCCCTGAGGCTAGTGGGGTGACCCTGTAGCTTATGAGGAATTGGGAGAGCTGAAGTTCCAGGTCCCCCGGGCCCATTCTCCTTAACGCCTCCTTTGTGGTGCAGACCATGCGCTCCACTTGGCCATTTGTGGCCGGGTGAAAAGGGGCAGAGGTGATGTGCCTGACTGCGTTCCACTCGAGGAACGCTTGGAATTCCGCGGACGTGAATATGGATGCGTTATCCGAAATTAGCACATCGGGAATGCCGAAACAAACGAGCATCCTTCTTAGATGTTTTATTGTGGCCGCGGAGGACGTGTTACACATTGGAATGACCTCGAGCCATTTTGAGAATGCGTCAACCATGAGTAGGAACATTGTGCCCTTGAAGGGCCCCACAAAGTCCACGTGGAGTCTGGACCACAGACCACGTGCTGCGTCCCACTCCCTAGGGGGTAGCCTATGCTCCTCGGGCTGTGATTGCTGGCAGCTCTCGCACCGGCCCACCAGTTTCTCTATGTACTCATCTATCTTGGGCCACCAGAAGTAGCTCCTTGCTAGGGCCTTTGACTTCACGATCCCCGGGTGGCTCGTATGGAGCAGATGGAGCACCTTGGCTCGCAGGACCTCAGGGATTACTACTCTTTGCCCCCAGAGGAGTTTTCCCCACTTGAGCGACAGCTCAAAATGCTTCCTGAAGAATGGATCGAGTTCTTCAGAAGGAGGCATTAAGGGCCAGCCCTTCTTAACCCACGCCAATGCTTGGGACAAGACCCTGTCTTTGGCGGTTGCCTTGGTGATATCCGCAGGCACAATTGGGGGTGATTCGAGTGATTTGATGAGCAGCACCTGGTGCTCTTTCTCAACCTTGCACTCTGGCTCTCCCAGCTCTGGTAGGGGAGACCTGGAAAGTGCATCCGTGTGTGTGATGTCTTTCCCTGGGTGATGCACCAGTGTGAGCTTAACATCCCAGGGGACAAGATCTGTGGGGTGGGCTTGGTTGTGACAAAGATACATAGGAGGGGCTTGTGATCCATGACAACAGTGAATTCCCTCCTGTACAGGAAGTCATGGAACTTCTTTGTCCCTGCGATGATCGTGAGGGCCTCCCTGTCTGTCTGGGCATAATTGTGTTCTGCTTTCGAGAGGGATCTTGAATAGAATGCAATTGGCGCCTCCCTCCCATCCTCAAACATATGGCATAGTACAGCCCCGACCCCCACTGGGGAGGCATCACATACTAACACTAAGGGTTTCTTGGGGTCGAAGTGAGTTAGAATCGCTTCGGAAGAGAGAAGCCTCTTCAACTCACTGAACGCTCATTCCTGAGCCTCCCCCCACTGCCAAACTGCATCCTTTTTCAGTAGGCAGTGCAGCGGCTCTGTCACAAATGCCTTCTGTGGGAGGAAAGAGTGGTAGAAATTCAGGAGCCCCAAAAACGACTGCAGCTCTGCCTTAGTAGCTGGCGTGGAGGCGTCCTGAACAGCTGCAACCTTTGATTTGGATGGCTTTACCCCATTGGGGGTGATCCTAAACCCCAGGAACTCTACCTCATTTGCATAAAAATGCACTTGTCCCTTTTCAGGCGTAACCCAGCCCTCTCAAATACGGACAGAACCCGGTCTAACCTTTGTGCTAGCTCTGACTCCCCCCAGTGGTTATTAATACATCATCAAAGTATGGCAAAACCCCAGGGAGTCCCTTAAGTAGGCGTTCCACAAGTGCCTGAAAGATAATGGGAGCTGAATTCATGCTGAACTGGAGGCATGTCACTTTAAAGGCACCCTTATGCGTCACTATTGTCTGGGCAGCTGCAGCCGCAGGTGTGACTGTTAATTGCTGATAAGCCTGTGCTAGGTCCAGCTTCGCAAAACACCTCCCCCCATGTAACTTGGCCAGCAAGTGGCTAACTACCAGCACCGGGTAGGCATTGGGGCGGATTGCCTTATTGATAGTGCACTTGTAATCAGCACAAATCCTAACCTCCCCGTTAGACTTCATGACCATTAAAATCAGAGTCTCCCAATCCACAGAGTCTACTGGTACCAAAATCCCCTGACCCACCAGTTTGTCCAACTACGCCTCTATTCTGTCCTTTAGTGTGAAAGGCACTCTGCGCGGCTTGAGGTGCATGGGCCGGACGGAAGGGTCCATATCAAAGTCCACAGGAGGCCCCTTGTATTCCCCAAGTCCTTTCCTGAAGACTGCCGGGTGTGCGTTGCACACATCTTGGATGGGGTCGCCTTGGACGGCATTGATTGCAGTCAATGCAATTCTCAGCGGTTCAAACCACTGGGTCCCCAAAAGGCAACTGGACCCCCCCTTAAGGACTATTAAGGAGAACTTTCCGGTGAAGTTCTTAAACCATACGGTGAAGTCCCCCACCCCCAGGACTGGGATGTAACTTCCCTGGACATCCCTCAAGTTCGTTCAGAGGGCTCTAAGCTTGGGGCAGTCCTTAGGGGTATGTGCAGAAACTTGGTTCCTGAGGCAGTCCCTGAGTCCACCTCCATCTTCACCTGGACCCCCTGCAAAAGTATTTTAACAAAAAATGGGTGTGCTGGTCTGACACACGTCTCACCACTGTGTCCTCCACGTGCACCTTCCCCACGCTCTGGTCCTTCCGGCGGCTGGTCCGGTCAGGGTCTCAGCGTTGTCTGCACACCTTAGCGATGTGGCCCAAATGCCTGCAGTTGTGGCACTCAGCTTTCCTGAAGGGGTACTTCCTCCGGTTGTGTGTGCTCCCGCATCCCTCACAGCGTCTGCTTGCTTCGGCGGTGTCTCTCCAGTTCCTCTCAGAAGGTCGTTTCCTCACCTTCTGGACCTCGGTCTCACTTTCACTCTTGCTGAGGTCAGATGAGGATATGGCGGCAGCTGCCACGTCTCTGCTCTCACTCCCTGTGAGGCGAGCATCTGTGGGCCTGCATGGCGGACGATGGGTTCTCTGAGGTGCCGGTTCTCACCCGACACGCCCGTACCCTGTCTTTTACTGAATCTGCAGCCTGGGCAGCTCTGAGAACCTGCTCAAAGGTGATGTCCTTGTCCCGGGCCAACGGTCTCTGCTGGGCCTCCTCGTCCCGCATGCCGAGGAGAAGGCGGTCTCGTAGCGCCTCACTCAGGTGTGTGCCCTAGAGGCAAGGGACGGCTGCCAGTCTCAGTGCGGTGACGTATTCCACCATGCTCTCTTCGGCCCACTTGTCATGCTGGTAGAAGGCCAGCCTAGCCGGGAATACAGACAACTTCGGCTGGAAGTGTGCCCGCAGCACATTCAGGATCTCGGCGAGGGGTACCAGCCTTAGCCCCCTTGGCATCAGGTGGTTCCTCACCAGCTCCATGGTCTGGCAGCCCACACTGAGCCAGGAGGCAGGCTCATCTCTGAGCCTCGTCTTCGATGCCTTCGGTGTCCATGGCGTACATGAACTGCTCCTCATACAGGTCCCATGACTCAGGCTTCAAGGTTTCGAACAGTACGAGGGTTACTCTGTGGGAAGCCATCATCCCACCTACATCGCCAATTTGATGTAGGCAGATTGATTGTACTCGGATGCAGCAGGAAGGCCAAACACTTCTTTATTTCAGCATGGTCAATCTGTACATGGGCACATGTAGGAGACGCAGCTCCTTATATACTGTATTTGAATTCCCCACCATGGATACTCATTGGCTGTGGTGGCAGTGATGTCATTGGGGGCGTACTGCATAGCTACTGAGGTACAACTTAAACTGGGATGGCTGCTGATTGGTTAATTGGATCTGTATGGGCTGAGCTTCCTCAGCTGTGCTACTGTGGCAGCTGAGTAGCGTTCAGAATCAGGAGGCTGCTTGCATACACAATAAATTCCCAATGCCACCACCACCACTAGTGTCCATGTCATTAGAGTGACAATAACTGAAAGGCACTTTGAGTCTCTGAAAGGCCAAAAAGCACGAATATGGGCACAAAAAATAAGCCTCAAAAGATGTTAAAATTGAGTTTTTCTATACCTAGTTCCTGTTTCCTTAAATGGAAAGTTGCTGAGCAAAGATTCCCTCTCCCTGCTTTTGAAGGAGCAGAGAAAAGTTTTGGGAACATTCAGTTATAGAACATTCACTTCTTTGTTAGCGAACATTTGCTAAAGATCACAGAGATTCTGATGTCACATTTTCCTATATAAGCAGGATACATTCAAGTGTTTGGGACCATGGATTGGATCTTATGGTCCACCACATGCCAAAGATTCTGTCTGATGTGCCCCCTCCTATTTGTGAGTAGACTGTGCTTTGTAACTTGATCTATTAGCATTACAGAGAGGCAGGCACCAGACAATGTTCCATTATGTTTCTCAAGTTTTTACAGCTGAACACATTTTATGATTTTCTCATCACTTTATTTCCATTTAAAACTATGCCTTGATGTTTCTTGCTATGGTATTTGAAATAAAATGACAGTTAAACTTCCCTGTGTCTTTTAAATGTCCTGCTGTTTTCACTGCCAGCCAGCCAGCCAAACACTGGAGATATTTGCATAGAGACAGAAGTCTCTCTCCCCCCCCACCCCACCCCCCCCACACACTCCTGTTTTCTGATAAGCCACACAGAGAAATTAACCCTTTTAAACCATTCTGCTATTAAGAATTTTCCCTTACTGAAAAAAACTAAATGTAAAAGCTATTTCAATTGTTTTGTGTCTATATAATTATTACAACCTGTCAAACCCTGTTACTTTTATCTTCCACTTAATAATTATAAAATTGTATAAGTGCAAGAACTGTTAAGAAACTATTAAGCCAATAAATGCTTTCTTTGCTATTCTAAGTCATATACTTATGTTTTGTTGTTTAGGTTACAATTATATTTATAATTGCTTTTCATTTGTCTCACATAGCATACCAATTGCTTTATTAATTGCATAGAAGTATTAAAATATTTTGTATAAAGCTAAAATACATTTAATCTTATGGAGCCAAACAGTTAAGCTAACATAGAAGTTTTAAGTTACTTTGTAAGATTGTATTTTCTCTCTAAAGCAGTGGTTCTCAAGGTTTTTGCACCACCGGCAGGACTACTTACCCTCAGACAGCTGAGCGGGCCAGACACATGGTTTCTTCCCATCATAAATGCTGCCAGAAACCATGGCAGGCATGTTTGCACATGTGCAGGTGCATATACAACAGCTGTAAATGTGGCTGCTTCCACTTCCAGGGTCATCACTGTGGGACAGTTGGATGGTGTTGGGAGCTGGGGCCAGCCGGTTGCAAAACCCTGCTCTAAAGCATGTAAGTCAATCAATTAATCAAATCTTTATTACAGTCCAAGACCAACATAGAATGTAAGTCTAAAATGTGTTGCTCGGTGATTTCTTTTGAAATACATCTGCTTGTAATAACTTTCCTTTAAAGTAATTCATTATCCAGCCCCTTCATTGGCATAGGAAAGTTGTTTCTCACTCAGGTCTAGTTCCTTACATGGAATAATATATTTTTTTAAAAAGTGATATGCTTTTTTCATGAGTCCCACAACCATTCCACTCTATTGAATTATAAAAGTTATATATGCCACATCGACTATTCTGGACTTTCTAGAATATTGTGTTGCCCCAGATAAAAAAAGAAGATATATTAGATTCCATTATCAGTACAATTAGTTTATGTCCATGGAACGGGAAAGGGAAACCATTTTATTCTTGGGTTAGGAAGCTCAGTGTTTTGATCTGTGTAGAAGCTTTGTGTACATAAATATCTGAACATTCTGGCTGCCTGGATAGTTCAAAAATTTGAGTAAAAGAGGTTGGTTGCACCAGAGGTTGGAAAAAGAATGAGCTTGTACCTGTATGTAGTCCTGAGTAAGTTGCACAGTGCTAGGACACCCCCAAAAGTAAATGATGAAACACTTTTTAGTAGTCGATGACTAAAAAAGCATGCAAAGATAATTATGAGTCAGAATTTACTGAATGGCATGTAATTAATGTCAGGGCAGGATTTGTGCCCTGGTTCAGCCGATGTTGGCTCGGGGCCGCGGAGCGGCCGTTGGGTCCCGGAGGAGACTGGTCAAGTAACGACACGAGACAAGATGGAGCGAAGACCAGTGGTTTATTGAGGGAAAATCATCATCATATATAGGAATTCAAGGCAGCGTGTGATAGAATCGTCATCTGACAGAAAATCACATCACATGTTTACGCGGGTTAATTGGGAACCTTGCCCGGGGAAGTTAATTAACTAAGTTAAACACTGGCAGGGGAAGTCCATTGTTCCTAGCTTACACAAGAGTAAATATGGCCACTATTGACGTTAGGGCTTGGGGTAACCCGCAAGCCTCATCCAAGATGGAGATTTCCATGTGTGGGAGAACCTTTAGCACATGCATTAGAGAGATTAGAATGTGTAAACATGCTGGCCTCATGGGTTGGAAGAAATGAAACCTTGTGAGTGATGGACATGTTATACTGTATGATCATTGGCTGGATTCCTTTAGGGGAATGGAAAGGGGGTGGACCATGTGTAAGGCAATAGAACCCAGAAGGTGTGGCCAAGACTCTCTCTTTATCCGATGCTTCGAGCTAAGGGTGAACTGCAAACATGTAGGTGCTTAAGCTAGAAGGGGAGCCCTTGGGCTTCCTCAGTTAGAGAAACTTTCTTTGCTATGATATGTGTTTTGAACTTTTGATAAACTTTCTTCTGTAACTTACTCTGATTACATTATACTTTTAAAATACCCAAACATGACTGGAGTGTTTACTTGGCTTGTTGTTGTTGTTCAGTCGCACAGTCGACTCCGACCCTTTGCGACCCCATGGACCATTTTCCTCCAGGCGCCCCTGTCCTCCACAATTCTCCTCAGCCCACCCAGCTCTGTGCCCACTGTGTCCACAATACCATCTATCCATCTCATCTTTGGACACCCCCTTATTCTCTTGCCCTCCACCTTTCCCAGCATCAAGGCCTTCTCAAGTGAATCCTCCCTTCTCATTTGATGTCCAAAATATTTTAGCTTTGTCTTTACTATTTGAACTTCCAATGAGCAGTCAGGGATAATTTCTTCTAAGATTGACCCATTTGTTCTCCTCGCTGTCCAGGGGACTTTCCGCCGCTCGGCTGGCTCTCTTCCTCCTCCTCCTCCTCACCCACTGGCTGGGGGTGGTTGCCCGGCGGTGGCGATGGCTGGCCTTTCCACCGCTAGGCCGGCTCTCTTCCTCCTCCTCCTCCTCCTCCTCCTCACCCTCCCCCCCCCGCTGGGGGTGATTGCCCAGTGGCGGCGATGGCTGGCTTTTCTTTACTTGGCTATGCACTACTTTATGTACACTAATCCTCGGTTCCTTATCTAGTAGAGTGGCAGCTCAGAAGCAGAAACTAACCACTTGTGGAAAATATGTCCTACTCATGAGTAAATTTGTTTCCTGACAATTAACTAATTAGGGAAGATAATAAACAACAGTGATCTGTTTTACAACATCTACTCAATGAAGCCCAGATGGAATATACTGATTTCTAACAGTCCCATTTCAAATGATACAACTTAAACAAAACTGTATTTTTTAAGAAGAAAAAACAGTTGAGAAGCACATCTTACTTTCAGCTACTTTGCTGCCCAAAGGTCTGCGCTCAGCACCATATCAGAATGTCGCATGCTGCTTAAGATGTTTTTCACAGCACCATCTGACTTCTCAAAGGGCCTTTTCCACTAGTACATGTCATATCAAAGCTATTCAATTTGTTTCAGCATGCAAGAGATTGTAGCTGATGAAACCAAGTAGCAGCTACTGTACACTCTGTACTGTACACTCTTTAGGCACTGTGAAGGGGAAGTTACTGCGAAGAAAAACAAAATGTGGGACTTGACTGTGCAATCTATTAGTACCTTCTTCTCAGTTGGAGAGAGGTTTCTTTAACAGATGTGGATGGATTTCAGTGGGGGAAGTAAAGAGGAGTTGGATGGACACAAAAGGGAAGCTTCCTGACTGAAGAGTTATCTTGTAAGAAGATGGGTTGGAACAGCTACTGCTGCTTGTGCTTATCATCTCCCCAGTCACACAACCTCAAAGAAAAAGTTGCTTAAAGATTTCCCAAATCAAACAGAGATAGAGTAACTCCAAAACACCACTGCAAAAGCCTCTTTTCTGTCATGCCAGAGCCTTGTGTGAAGAAAAACCTTTGTGTTGTCTTTGTGGCTGCTGTAGATACACATAGTTAATTTTCATCTCCAATTCAGAAATCTGATACACATTCACTATAAAATCTTATTAGCCAGCATGCCCAGCACAATGTTTTGTGTGGTTTCTAGAAACAATTATATCGTCTATACTATTTCTCTCTGTCAAATTACTTATAGGCTGAACACAAAGAAAAATGGCTTTCCCTCCCCCATCTATCTTCTGTAGCTATCTCTGCTTTTTGGCAAAGCCACCCACAATAACCACAGTAGTATTTTAATTACACATTAGAATTCAAATCTCAAAAAGAACTCAAGAAGCTGATCAGATATTCTTTGTTTTGCCTTCCTAAACTGAACTTACTTAACCTTACATATTTGATACCATAATGGAAAATGCTATGCAATTCTGATTGAATAAAGCAAATGTTTTTATTAGCCTTACATATTACCAGAGCTTTTCAAATATTTCTTTTTATGTTTTGGAACCTAAAATCTTTTTAAAAAATCATTTATGGCAGTTCCAGATGTTTTGTTTTAATTGAACAAGAACTTTCTAAATCCATGATTTTTCTTGTTACATGCTGTCATATCCCCTCCAGCTTATGCTGAAACTTATGTTTCAGTAATCACCAAAATGTCTTGTTGTCAGTAGTCCTGCTAATACCTTGAAAAGTCATTTCAGTGGCTTCTTTTAGGGAGTCAATCAATTTCATATTTGGTTTTCCAGTTTTCCTGCTGCTTCCAAAGTATCCCACCAGATC
This sequence comes from Bradypodion ventrale, assembly GCA_035047345.1. NCBI lineage: Eukaryota > Metazoa > Chordata > Lepidosauria > Squamata > Chamaeleonidae > Bradypodion > Bradypodion ventrale. Next base: position 175,433,620 of record JAWDJE010000003.1, read on the forward strand.
ATCTTGCCTTTTCCAGATCATCTTGCCTTCTCATAAAGTGCCCAAAATAAGACAGCTTCAGATTTGATGGATGAAATTTAAAAACTCTGTTTTTGGCTGTCAGTCCTAGTAGCTTCCTGCTGTAACCATTGCCCATCCCTGCCCGTTCACAATAAAGTTGCTTACACACATGGGTGCATGAGCCCTGGAACAGTTTTCACGAAGCACTGCATGTCCCAGTTTCCACAGGCACCACACAAGCCCAGTTGTGCAAGGGAAGATTCAGTGGACTAAGGGAATTCACCTGGGGTAATTCTGGAAGAAATATTACGTGTAAATATGTTGAGTTCAAGGCCACTTGAACAAATGGGAATGGGATTTCCTTCTGTGATTTGTTAATAAAAAAGAACTTTATCTTCAGCAAAGATTGCAGGGTCCACTCTAAGTATGCAATATTGATGATTTATGAGCTAATATGTTTTATGTAGTCTTTTCCCCATGCTGTGAAATTTGAATAAATTAAAGACAAAGACAGAGATCTCCCAGACATTCCAAGAGGTACTGTAAAGGGCACCGGGCAAGATGCAGACCACCAGGAACAATTGGGACTCAGAGATAATCCTGTCATCCCCTGAAGATAAAGAGAATTGCATTTTGCATTTTGTCAACATCATGAACTGTAGGAGAATCCTCAGGCATTATGTGCCACATCCTGAAACTTGCAACATTAATAAAATTTGTGGGGTAGGAATTTGCATTTCTTTGGATGACCTCACCCATGAACTGTCTGGACTCCTTAAGCCTCAGCATTTTGTGATAATAATAATTGTGTGATGGTGTACAAACATTATCCTACTTTGTATAATGATATGTGGGCATTGGGCTTTATTGGTGTAACACTGAAAACTTTGTACCCCTTTTCCTTTGGTGATGTGTGATGCAATTTCCTGCTTTGGTGACACTGCTAAGGCAAGCTCCTCCTCTCAGATAGTGACAACTATAGTCAATCCCTCCTTGATATTCTGTATGGTGTAATTTCCTGCCTATGTGGCACTCCTGGCCCCATGTGACAGTTGCAAATCCACCTTTTGAGCCCTTATATTCTTTGTGTATAAATATTCCTGGTTTGAATTGTTCTGGGCTGATCCTTCGCATTAGAAGGCAGCCCTACGAAAGGGAATTTTCTTGCATAAAATTTCTTGGGCCATATAAAAAATAATCTCTTATTTTTCCCCACAGTCCTTTGCCTAGTGTTATTATTTCCATTTTGGCCAGAGGGTATTAAATTAAAATAAATTAAATGATACCAAAATGTTTTCCTTTTCAGTTATTTCACTAACATGTGTTTCCAGAGTAGTTGCACCCTTCCAACATGGGTGTCTCAAACTTTGGCTTTCAGGTACTTCCAGGTAAGGGTGCAACTGAAAAGGGGTACCCAAGAATTTTAGGTATCAGATTCATCATTTTTGTCGCTAGAAACTATTCAGTGTTGATTTTCTCTAGGACGCACTTGTTCATTTTTCTGGCACTCCAGGGTATTTATTCCTCAAAAAAATAAATCAATTTTTTTCTGTCACATTTCTTTCCTAATTCCTTCATTGTCTAAGTTTCTGAGTCTAAGTTTTCTTCAGATTTCTTAGCTCCAGTATCCATTTGGATTGATGATATACCTGTCAACTATCCAGTTTTCCCCTGGAAAACCCCTTAATTTTACCGCTCTTCCCGCCCCCATCCCGTTTTATTAATTTCCCCTTATTTCCCCTTATTTTTTAATAAAAAATCCTGACTGGAAGCTGCAGTATGTTTTTCCAGCCACCAGAGGTTGAAATTTGTGGCTTTTTGCTTGTGGAAAGGGAGAGAGAGAGAAGGTGGTGGGGACTTTTTGTAGTTTCTGTTTCCCTTCCCTGCCAGCCACATGGTCATGGGGAAGCTTCGTTTTTGCTGCTGCTGAGTCTACTCTAGGTGAACAATATATTTCATATATGCAGGGGCAAATCAGTGGGGGGAGAGAGAGTGGGGGGCAAATCAGTGGGGGCAGAGGGGGCAAATCAGTGGGAGACAGAGGGGGCATATCAGGGGGAGAGAGAGGGGCAAATAAGTGGGGGGAAGAGAGAGAGGGGGCAAATCAGTGGGAGAGAGAGGGGGCAAATCAGTGGGGGGGGAGAGAGGGGGGCAAATCAGTGAGGGAGAGAGAGAGGGGGCAAATCAGTGGGGGAAACAGAGAGAGAGAGAGTAACCCTAGGGGGCTGGTTTACTATTCTGCACTTTCTTTGCTTCCCAGGAAAAAAAATTAAAAATGAGAAAGGTAAAGGTTTCCCTTGCTCGAAAGCCAGTCGTATCCAACTCTAGGGTTCAGTGCTCATCTCTGTTTCAAAGCCAAAGAGCCAGTGTTGTCTGAGTCTGCAGAGGTTTCCGTGGTCATGTGGCATGCATGACTAGACACAAGAGCGCACGGAATGCTGTTACCTTCCCACCAAAGTGGACCCTATTTATCTACTTGCAATTTCTTGCTTTTGAACTGCTAGGATGGCAGGAACTGGGACAAAGACGGGAGCTCATTCCATCCTGCAGTACTCGGGAATCGAACTGCTGACCTTCTGCCTCCCAGTCAGCATCTTAGTCACTTAAGCCACTGAGTAAACAAGAAAGAAAGCAAAACAAAAGTCCCCCAAGAAGATGGGGAAAGGGTTCTTTGGCCCACACAGCTTTGTGCCCATTGCATCTACAATACCATCTAGCCATCTTATTTTTGGCCATCCCCTTCTTTTGTCCTCCACCTTTCCCAGCATCAAGGCTTTCTCAAGTGAATCCTATCTTCTCATTTGATGTCCAAAGAACTTTAGCGTCATCTTTACTATTTGGCCTTTAATGAGCAGTCATGGTTGATTTCTTCTAGGATTGACCTATTTCTAACACCACATTTCAAAGGCATCTATTTTTCTGCGCTCAACTTTCCTAATGGTCCAACTGTCAAGTATCCTGTATTTGCCAGGAAATTTCCCTTCTGACAAGTATCCTGTATTTGCTGGAAAATTTCCCTTCTGTCAAGTATCCTGTATTTGCCGGGAAATTTCCCTTCTATCAAGTTTTCTGTATTTGCTGGGAAATTTCCCTTCTGTCAAGTATCCTGTATTTGCTGGGAAATTTCCCTTATTTCCGAATCCAAAACTTGTACTTGACAGTACAATTAAAAAATTTTAAAACTTGAAAACTTTAAAATTTTAAAATTTCAAAATTTCAATTCTAAAATTCCAAATTCCAAAAAATTAAAAATCTAAAAAAATTAAAATTTTAAAATAAGTTAAGATTACTTCAGAGTCCAGACTTATCATTTAAGGCCAAAATTCACTTTTGCTGAGTCATGTTACATATTATGGCACACAAAACAGTTTGTTAGTACTTTGCTCTAGTTAATGATTAATGTAATTCTCCCTAGCCACAGCAATTTTCAGTTTCTCTTTCTTTTAGTTCCAGTTCAATCTTCCACTGTTCTCCTACACAGAGCTTAGAAGTAACACATTAAAAGCAACAGCATTGATTGTAAATGTTACTTTTGAAGGAGATAATAAGAACACAACCATTTCCCCTTAGGAGCTTAGTAAATCACACAGCCCTTGGCGAATGATCTCATTGTTTTGTAAGTAGGAGGAGACTCTCCTTATTACTCTAAAACATACCTGTCAACTTTTATGTTTTCCCCGAGAAAACCCCATATTTTTACCCCTCTTCCCGCCTCCATCCCGTTTTATTAATTTCCCCTTATTTCCCCTTATTTTTTTTTTAAAAAAAATCCTGACTGGAGCTGCAGTATGTTTTTCCAGCCACCAGAGGTCACTGTTTGTGGGTTTTCACTTGTGGAAAGGGAGAGAGACAAACCACGATAATGTATTTGCCGGGAAATTTCCCTTATTTCCGAATCCAAAACTTGACAAGTGTGTCCTGTATTATCTTGAGCATCACCTTGCAAGCTTGTGGAATGAGTGCTATTGTTTGATAATTTGAACATTCCTTGGCATTACCCTTTTTTGGGATTGGAACGTATAGTGATCATTTCCAATCCTGTGGCCACTGTTTCATTTTCCAGATCTGCTAGCATATAGCATGTAATAGTTTGACTCCATCATCTTTTAGGGCTTTGAAAAATTCAACTGGGATACCATCGTCTCCACTGGTTTTGTTGTTTGCAGTGCTTTTTAGGGCCTTTCTTACTTCAATCTCTAGGATGTCTGGTTCAGAGTTGTTAAGGTCTTTTTTGTAGAGTTCCTCTGTGTACTCTTGCCATCTTTTCTCGATCTCTGCATCCACTAACTCCTTTCCATCTTTGTCCCTCATCGTGGTCATTTTTGCTTCAAACATTCCTTTGACTTTCCCACTTTTTTAAAAAAAGATCTCTAGTCTAGTCTGTTGTTTTCCTCTATTTCTTTGCATTGTTCATTTATGTAGGTTTCCTTATCTCTCCTTGCTTTTATTTGAAATTCTTTATTCAAGTGATCATATTTTTTCCCTTCTCCTTTGCCTTTTGCATTCCTTCTTTCTCTGCTATCTTAAGGGCCTCATCAGATAACGACTTTGCTTTTTACACTTCTTTTCTTTTGGTATGGTTTTCCTTGCTGCCTCCAGCATGGTGTCTCGCATCTCTGTCTATAATTCTTCTGGTACTCTGTCTATCTGGTCCAGACCATTAAATCTGTTCTAGACCTCCACCGTGTATTCCTTGGGTATGTTGTCTAGATCATATCTGTCTGGCCTATTTGTTTTCCCTATTTTCTTTAATCTGAGCTTGAATTTTGCAATCAGTAGATTGTGGTCTGGACCACAGTCTGCCCCAGGTCTCGTTTTTGCTGACTGTATGGAGATTCTCCATCTTTGGCTGCAGAGTATGTAGTCAATTTGTTTTTGATGTTGGTCATTTGGTGATGTCCATGTGTAGAGTCCCCTCTTGTGTTGCTGGAAAAGGGTGTTTGCTATGACCAGTCTGTTATCTTGACAAAACTCTATTAGTCTTTGCCCTGCTTCATTCTTTGTTCTGAGACCAAACTTGTCTGTTATTCCATCCACTTTTTGACTTCCTACTTTGGCATTCCATTCTCCTAAGATAATGTGGACATCATTTCTTGGTGTCTGTTCTATGAGGTGTTGTAGGTCCTCATAGAACTGGTCCCTGTGGCTTCATCTGCATCAGTGGTTGGAGCGTATATTTGGATCACAGTGATATTGAAAGGTTTGCCTTGGATTCTGACTGACATAATTCTATCATTTTTGAGATTGTATCCCATAAATACTTTCCACACTCTTTTATTGACAGTTATGGCTACTCCGTTTTTTCTGAGGTTTTCTTGTCCACAGAAGTAGAACTGATGGTCTCCAGAACTGAATTCGACCATCCCTGTCCATTTTAGCTCGCTGATTCCCAAGATGTCAATGTTTATTCTTTCCATTTATTTTCTTACCACGTGCATCTTTCCTTAGTTCATAGATCTTACATTCCATGTCCCTATGCAATATTGTTCCTTACAACACTGTTTTCCCCCTCCCCCTTTTCTGCCCATCCCTTTCTTTCCATCTAATGTGCTGAGCATCCTGTTTCCTCTAATTTGACCCTTTGTTTTCCCTTTGTTTTGGTCCATAGGGTTCTCTTGGCAAACTCCCTGGTGTGGTTTGCCAGTTTCTAAGCCATTTTCCTCCCATCATACATATTATCACAGTTTAAAACAAGGTGACATAATGCATATAATCACATTTTAAAATACATTATCAGATTACAAGATGAGTTAATTAATTCTAGCTATATGATATTAGGTATTATGTGTGAAGTGAGAAATTCTATGAGAAAGAAAAGTCCACTATATCGTTTCTACTATTAGTTAACTGTTTTTTAAGTCACTATGTAAATCAGTCTCTTATAAAGTCTAAAGTCTCTATATCAGTTTCTATATTAATTCAAACTCAGCTATAGTACAGTCAACCAGTTACTTATCCTATGCATGCATTTGATGGTTGATGGTTGATGGCCAGGATGATCTTGCTGTGGTGGTTTGCAGCGGCACGGCAGCAGCTGGTCCTTTTTACCTCCTGCCCAGGGCAGTTTTGTGGCGGCTGCGGTGGCACATCCCCACAGGTGATGCACCTCGGCCAGGGTTGGTTTTAATGCGGTGATGGCTGGTCCTCCTCACCCCATCTCAGGCAACAGGTGATGGCGGCAACTGTGAAGCCATTGTCTTGGGCAACGGCTCCTGCCTGTGCGGTCTCTCCTCCTCCCCTCTGGTGGCTGGATCGTGGCCGGAGGGGTCACGGGCAATGGCACCTGCCTGCATGGTTCTTCCTCCTCCCCTACGGCAGCTGGATCATGGCTGGAGGTGTCTCGGGCAATGGCTCCTGCCTGCACTTTCCTTCCACCTCCCCTCTGGCAGCTAGATCATGACTGGAGGGATCGTGGGCAATGGTGCCTGCCCGTGCAGTCCTTCCTCCTCCCCTCTGGCAGTCTTTATGTAGAAGATATTAAACAGAGAGCCAGACTGCAGCAGACACAAAGGTGTTTATTATCTTGGTTTGTCAAGGACACCCTGTTTTGACTCCACCATCTTTTTAAAGAGGCCAGCTGAAAAACTTTACTGCTTCAAAGTGTGTAGAATCACCATCCAGGGCTAGGGAAATGTAATCTAGATCCCATGTGCTTTGTTGTTCTCAGCTGACCAACACCAAGACCAGGTAGAGTGGTAGACCATTGGTTAGTAGTGTGCAGCCTGGCAGTTGTGGCAACTTTCATTAGCAACATCCAACCTTCCTCCAAGACATGACAACTTGCTGAGTAAAAAGTTAAAAGAAAAGAGTACAGAAAGGAAAAAGCATTTCAAAAGTCCAAATTCAAAAGTAAAAGCAGAAGCAGAAGAGTTTATATTTGTCCCCTTTCCCAATGGAAAATTTGAAAAAAAGCTATCTAAATCCCTGAACTAAGAATAAACCTCTTCTGAGGGCAACTTGCTGGCCCTCATGGTCTAGGAAAGCTAAATTCTTGCAAGACAAAAGACCATTGCAGGCACACACCCTAAAGAAAGACTCAGACACTGGTATATGGATAAAGGCATTGGGCCACTTTTATTGAATAATGCCCTAGTCCGAATTATAACTTTCAATTGGTGTATTCATCCAATTGTAATTCTTAAGGCAAGCAGGCCGCAGTAACACTGGTAAGGTTCCTCCCAAAATGCCAATGATAATTGGCTACAGTGTAACTATTTGTATCAATTTGTTTGTTGACACAAACAAATTGTTGACCGGAGTCAATAAACTATCTACTGACCCCACCCTATGACGTGTACCCGTCAAATCACGAGGTGATGCATGCTGTAAAGCTCCTGCCATCACCCCTTGCCTGGTTCGTCATTGACCGGCCAAAGCTATTACACCTGTACCTGTCTAAGTGTTGGCCAGTCAATTGCGAACCTGCCGGATACCTATGGGTCATAAATCTTTACCTTACCAGTGCTACCCGCCACACAGGGAGGCTATCTTCCATGAATTTGTCTTGATCCCTTTAAAAAAATTTTTTATTACATTATACAAGTCATCTATGAAGACTCACCGCCCCCCCCCCCCCAGACCGTCAGCTCGGTCACCAGGCCTGCTTGCAAATCTTTCAGAAATAGGTTCAAGCCTCTAGCCAACAGGTGGACCCATCCCCTGCATAGAGATCGTAATTTTGCAAACTAATCGTGGGGTGCCAGATGACCATCACCAAACCCTTGTCTGACAAGAACCAGGCAACAGCCCTGTTCACCGAGCGGCGAGCGCGGTCAAGGGCACGGAGGTAAATACCTCCCCTGTAAGTTTGACGCGGCACGATGTCCGACCATAGCAGCCTTGTGGACGGCCACACGTAATGCAAATAAGCTAGGTCACTGCAGATCGTGAATTTTAAGGAAAGGCCAGTGACCTTGGCAAGGTCATTGCCCCTGAGGTGCAGATGGAAAACAGGAATGGCAACAGTTCCATCTCATGCCGCGCTTACCGTACCAACGTATACGTGCGGTTGCACGTAGTCCAAGCTGGGGTCCCCACTCTGTCGCCGCAGCATACTGCGCTGCCCAGTGCACGTAACTGTGGCCCACCAGCCATACTGCCACCGGTGTGCGGGGACACACAGGGTCTGTAAAAGAAGAAAAGAGAATAATGACTTAACTGGTACTCATACCTGAAGTGGGCGAACATACAATGCAAAATGCATGGATCCCCATCTCCCCATCCGGCGTATATCAGCCTCAGAGTACCCAAATGCAGCCGCAGTTGATGCAGCACCTATCCTAAATGAATGGGTGCCATAACGAGCCCCGGGGAGGCCAACACTGGATAGTGCCATACCGGTCACCTTCCAAAATTGGAATTTAGTAAGGGGAGACCCATCCTGGTGGCAGAAAAACGGGCCGGGGTGCGCGCCACACACTGCCAAAAACTCATGTAGGGCACCAACCGGACAGATGTCTGCAATAGAACATCGTAGCAGTCTAACTCCACTGCCTACGCCGTGCTGATCAACCTTTGAGGACCGTATCCTCAACTGAGCCCACTCATTAGTGACATAGACATCATCGAGTTCCAGTGCCCTACGAGTCGCATCCGCCTTAGACAGTAGTACCAACTCACTGATGCGGAGCACTCCAAAGAAGGCCACCGTGGTAGACACATGAAAAAGAGCCACCTCATACCTATCATAACACAAGTTATGCCAGCCTCTTTCAAGGTGGGTCAGGACCTCTGGTGAAATTGGGTGGCGAGTGTCTGGGCGGTGGCCACGTTCCCGTGTCCACCCCTCCAAAACATGACGTATGCGGAAATCATTCACGCAGTCAGCGAAGCCCCTCACTTTGGCCATAAATGCCAGTGCCAACAGCCTGGATGCTATAGTACGAGGAGCCAAACCCTGATTGTGAAGATAAACCATAAATTGTAAAACCTGTTCGACTGGAATGGGCCACACTTCGGGCAACTGTAGTTGCACACAAAAGGTTCTAAATTGTACAAAAGCATGTTGATACGCCTTACGCGTGCGAGGTGCCAAAGACATGCCGATCGCCCGGTTCACCTCTCCTCGCCAAATGTCCAAATCTCGGCCGGGAGTGGCGAGGGGAATTCCTCTGCTTCTGGAGCCAAGGCACGGAACCGGGGGATCTGCAGGCGGCATAAAGCATCAGCAATATCATTATTAATGCCTGGAACATGTCTGGCCTTAAATAGCACATTCAGGCGTAGGCTTCTTAACACAAATTGGTGAACCAACGCCATAACCCTAGGCGATTTAGACGTCTGAGCGTTGACAATGTGCACCACTGCCGCATTGTCACACCAAAAATGGACCACTGAGTTGGCCCACTCCTCGCCCCATAGCATCAAAGCTCCCAGGATGGGCATGAACTCAAGAAAGGTTTGACCGCGGAGGCGATCCGTGCCAAACCATGCGTGAGGCCATTGGCCGTAAGCCCAACTCCCCTCGAAATAAATCCCATATCCCAGGGAGCCGGAGGCATCCGACTGTACTTGGAATCTAGGGGAGACCATAAGGTCTGATCTCCAGAAAGAGACCCCATTAAAATCCCAGAGGAATGAAAGCCAAACCAAAAGGTCAGCCCTCATGCCCCTGGTCAGTCGGACCATATGGTGGCGCTTTAACAGGCCAGTCATGGCGTCACATAGGTGCCGGGCAAATGCTCTGCCTGGTGTCACCACCCTGCAGGCAAAGTTAAGATGTCCATGAAGTACCTGCAGCTCACGAAGGGACATTTTACGTTGGGCCATCAATACCAAAATCATCGTGGAGATCCTGGCGACCTTATCCATGGGTAACCGGGATGCCTGTGCGACCGTGTCAATTTCAATACCTAGAAATGTAAACGTAGTAGATGGGCCCTCGGTCTTTTCAGGCGCTAAGGGGACACCCAGTTCCCGCATTAGCATCTGAAATGTAGTGAGGAGACGTGTCCGAGCCCCGTTCACCCCCGAACAAAAAGTCATCGAGGTAATGGGCTACAGACCGAGACCTGGACCTGCAAACAATGGCCCACTGCAGAAAAGTGCTGAAACATTCGAATGCCGAACATGAAGTAGAGCAGCCAAAAGGCATGGCCTTATCTACATAGAACTTCCCTTGGAATCTAAACCCAGTAGCTCAAAGTCCCCAGGGTGCACTGGCAGCAATCGGAATGCCGATTTAATGTCACATTTTGCCAGGAGGGCACCGGGACCACAAGAGCGCACCATCCGTAGGGCCTGGTCAAACGATGTATACCTGACCGAACAAAGGTCATCAGGAATAGCATCATTGACCGAAGAACCCGCCGGGTACGATAGATGGTGGATTAAACGAAATTCACCCGGGGTCTTTTTATGTACTAGCCCCAGAGGGGAGACCTTCAGGTTAGGGAAGGGCGGTTCGGAAAAGGGGCCTGCTACCCTCGTGGTCTCCACTTCTTTAGCAATACTCAGGGCAGCTACCTCCTCCTTACCCTTCAGGGAAATTAAATTGGGGGCATCTTGGGGTCCCCGCACCCCCTCGAACAGAATACGAAAGCCCCACTGGAAACCCTCCAGAAGGTACCTCGCGTCCTCCCTTCTTGGATAAGTTGAGAGCCATCGCTCCAGCATATACACATTAACCGGGGAGGGGGCCTTTTGAATGTCTAGCTCCATCAGAGGAAGCCCTGACCGCCCCCTGTCCACCTCTACCTCTGCCCCGTGACCCACAAGCCTGCGGGCACGCGGAAGCGGTGTGGGGGCCAGCGCAAGAGGGACTCTCATGTTTGTACCGGCACTGTCGCTTATTGCACACGCCATTAGCTGAGAAGCTCCAACACAGCAAGCGGGCTGGAACCCCCTGTCCCACCAGCTGACGGGGAGCCTGTGTTGGAGCAGCTCGCTGCACAGCATGGCCAAAATTGTACCTATCCCCAGGCACCGGACACGTGGGGGTCATGTACAAGAGCCACAATTTCTGGCAGGGCTCATCCCACCTCATCTCTGGGTGTAGGGCCACCCTCATTCTAAATTCCTCATCGTAAGCCAACCACGATGGGCCAGGGAAATCAACCATCGCCCTGTAAATAGTGTCCAAGTATTGGACCATAGGAATGGCCAGATCAGGCTGGGCCCTCAGGTATACCACCATATAAATAAGATATGCCGTCAACCAGTTGGCCCAAGTGCGCAGTGGCTTACGACGACGGGACAGCTCTTTGTCTCTGTCGTCCTGTCCCTCTCTCTCTTCCTTAGTGGGCTCATGGTTCAATAGGGAGAATATATCCACGTACTCCCCCCGCCAAATCTTATCCCTCGTGACCTGAGACAAATGATCACCCAGGGGCAAGGAATAACCAGCCGTTGGCAAGGCCGTCACCGGCACATTAGGTACCCGGGGCATACACAGTGGAACCTGGACAGTCCCTGCGATGCCCGGCACTGCCCCAGGGGCGGACACCCCCGCCCTTTACAAGGGACCATTTTGAAACCATGGGATACTGGGATAGGATGGTAACTGATGCCCACTCGCCTCAACATGACGAGGCCAGGGCCACTGAACCCCACCACTGGAAGTGGGCTGTGGTGTTGGTGCACTAAATTGAACCTGATACTCACTAGGTGCACCCCCGTGAGCCGCCCCCACCGGGGGTTCCGGCCCACAGCGGGTGTCGGAGCTCATGACCAGAATCGAGCTTTGGGACCACCCCTGACTGCTCCCAGTCTGGACATCAGGTCGAACGGGGAGCTGCGAGACACCAGCTTGGGCCGGCCGGACCGTCTCAAGCAGCTCAACCCGGTTGGCCGCCCGCTGAAGCGTTGCTCAAGGATGCTTCCAGCACTGCTATCCGTGCTAACAGAGCATCCACTGCCCCAGAGCCCCCAGTATAAGGCGGGCCGAGTGGGCCGGACGGCCCACTAGGCAGTTGAGGGAAAGGCAACCCAAAAGGAGAGCCAGGGCCAGAATAGGGCCATGCCCAAAACTCTGGCCCATGAGGAGCCGGAGGAGCAGTGGGTTGGGCACCCGCACCAGCCCCCCCCCCCCAGGCCGCCCTGTCCCATGCCCGGCAAAGGCGGGCCGAGGGCCGAAGCCCCGGAGGGCCCGGCCTGTAGCTGACCAGCTACAAAGCTGGAACCCGGCTGCCAAGTGGTAGCCTGACCAGCCCCACTGGTACCAGTGGGCGAGGCTGGCACATCGCCCTGCCATGGGGGTGCAGCCCTTGTCCTCTGACCCAAAGGCTGGCCCCCATCCGGTGCAGGCCCGGTAAAAGTTCTTCCCCTCGGCCGTGGCTTTATCACCGGGGCCTTCCGCTTGGGAGCCATGTCTCCCTAGGAGAAGAAAGTTGCTGCAGGATCCCTAGCCAGGGATCAAACTCCCAGCGTTTAAGTACCGCGGTAGCCAAGCAATCCAGAAAGGCTCCAGGTACTTTAATCCTTCTTTCCCAGCCGGGAAACGAACTGCAAGGCTCGATAGCCGAAGACTAAGGAGAAAACAGCGACGGAGAAAACTTCTCCTCTTCGTCGCTATTCTAAAATGGCAGCTCGGCTGCCTCGTGGCCACCCCTTTTATATAGGGGTGGCCACGCCCCCTAACTCACCCGGATGTCTGAGTCCGGGTGGGGGGGCCCGCAAAGAGTGCGGCGGCCATTTTGGCGCCACGCTTTCATTCTCAGACTGAACAACTCTAACATCTTTTTAAACTAATAAAACTACTACATTCTCCATCTGCCTGCAATCAATCAATCTTCTTGCCTCCCTTCCTAGCATACATGTCAAGTTCTGGATTTGAAAATAAGGGATTTTGGCCACACCCCTCTGTGGGCATGGCCAAATCTGTGGGTGTGGCCAAATTTGACCATGTGACTTGCTGGGCTCTAGTCTAGTCATGCATGCCACATGGCCATGAAAACGTCTGCAAACACAGACAGCGCTGGCTCTGGCTGTAAATGGAGATGAGCACTGCACCCTAGAGTTGGCTACGACTGACAGATTGTACTTTCTTAGAATAAAAGATCACTGCAGATGGTGATTGCAGCCATGAAATAAAAAGGAGACTGATGCTTGGGAGACAAGCTATGAGAAACCTGGGGAACATATCATAGTTAAAAGTAGCAACATCACCTTGCAAACAAAAATTCACATAGTCAAAGCAATGGTACTCCCAGTGGTAATGTATGGGTGTGAGAGATGGACCATTAGGAAAGCTGAACGCAGAAGAATAGATGCCTTTGAAATGTGGTGTTGGAGGAGAATTTTGAGAGTCCCCTGGACAGCGAGAACAAATAAGTCAATCTTAGAAGAAATCAGTCCTGACTGCTCCTTAGAAGGTCAAATAGTAAAGATGAAGCTAAAGAACAGCCAGGCTGTTCTTTATGATATTAGCCAGGCTGTTCTTTAATGTGGCTCTGACTTTTTCTAAGGTTTGTCAATTACATTGCAAGGCACATATTTCTCTATTCTGTTTAAAATCATAGTATTCTATTGTGTCATTCTACAATAAGTTTCCTTTTGCAGCCATCAAGAGGGGTGGTGATTTAGAAATGCATGAAATAGATAATAATAATTTTGTGACAGAAATTATTCTGGGTTGAAAATATTTTTGTTTGATGGAACTCCGCTCAGGGGATGCCTGAATGAGGCTCCTTTCATTCCCCAAGATATTTTCCTAGAAAAGTGGTTCCTATTTCACTACTTGCAATTTCTTGCTTTTGAACTGCTAGGTTGGCAGGATCTGGGACAGACAGATGCTCAATCCGTCATTTAGTACTCGGGTCTTGAATTGCCGACTCACTGGCCTTCCAGCCTACAAGGCCAGCTTCTTAACCACTGAGCCACCACAACCCCTGTGAAATAGATGATAGGTAAAGGTAAAAGCAAAGGTTTCCCTTGCTCTAAAGTCAGTCATATCCGACTCTAGAGTTCAGTGCTCATCTCTGTTTCAATGCCGAAAAGCCAGTGCCATCTGCTGCTGCAGACGTTTCTTTGGTCATGTGGCAGGCATGACTAGACACCGGAGTGCACGGAATGCTGTTTACCTTCCCAGCAAAGTAGTCCCTATTTATTTACTTGCAATTTCTTGCTTTTGAACTGCAAGGTTGGCAGGATCTGGGACAGAGACCATCCCATCAAATAAATAAAATTGCTATCTTCCATGAATTTGTCTTGATCCCTTTAAAAAAATTTTTTATTACATTATACAAGTTTGAAATCTGCCCGATTGCAAGACTGGAAAATACGGCAGTAAACAAAATCAGTGTGTTTAAAAGCAATAACCCCCACTCACTTACTTAAACAATAACCTTTCAAACCTAACTAAGCAAAAAACAAACATTGGCCAGACTGGCACTTCTTAGCTATTAATGGCTGGGTAATCCCTGGTGTTAAAGCATTCTACAAGGCAGATGCAACTATCTTTGGACAGCTGAACAACAGTCAGTCAGTCAGTCAGTCAGTCTGTCTCTCTCTCTCTCTCTCTCTGAGGGGGGGAGAGTTGTAGCAGAGGGTGTTGGGGAAGGAAGGAGGAGGTGATGGTGGAGAAAGGCAGGAGAGCAAAACCACTCTGGCTACAGCCTGTTGCCTCAGCCCTCCCTACACCTGCTCATCCTCGGTCCCCAGAAAGGCAACGGAGCCTCTTGCTCACCCATCTCATGGCTGCTCCGACTGGCTACAGACACTTCCGGAGGACTCAGAGGAGCGGAAATGAACCAACCCTATGAAAAGCCACAGCGAAAAGCCACAGCGCCCTCTGGTGGCAGAAGTAAAAAAGATGCAGCTTCGCTTGTGAGAGCTCTGGTCAGGATTTTTTAAAAATTAATACCGGAGATTAAGGGAAAATTAATAAAATGGGAGGGTGGCGGGAAGAGAGGAAAAAATAAGGGGTTTTCCCGGGAAAAACAGGATGCTTGACAGGTCTGCTTCCTAGACTTTTTTAAAAAAATTATTACATTTTTCAAACAAATACAAAACAATACCTAATACATTAATAACCTAAAATACAAAATAAACAAACAATATGAAAAACAAATACAAATTAAGCAACACCTATCCTAATACAATTTTGTATCTATCTCTGTACTCCATATGCAATACACACTCCTATTAGTAATAAATTCACTTAGTTTTGACTTATACAATTATTCTCTAACATTAACTAGAATTACCAACCAAATTTCCCAATAAGCAATTCTATAGTATTTTGGACAGGAAACATCAACAAAAACAAAATTGCACATATTATTACACCCCGTGTTTACCTACATTGCCCTGGAGAATTCGGAGTATCTCATTATTTTACTTCCAAAAAATCACTTTGATCAGGTCCAGGTCTGTTTCCTTCATTTCCCATAAGGGAGCGATCCACAAACGGCTTCCAAATGTTCCAAAAGCTATTCTCTTTCAAATTACCCCTTTTTTCTCTTATCTCCCAAGTCAATTTATCATTCAGTGCTAAATTCCACATTTCTTTATACCACTCTTCGATTTTAATATTTACCTCATTTTTCCAATTTCTAGCTATACATTGTCTACCCATTGTAAGCATAATTTCTAATAACTCTTTCTCATCCTTATTTAAATTAATATATTCCACATTTGTTAACATAGTAGTATCCAACCCCAGTTTGATTATCTTTCCCAATATTTCGTCAATCTCTTTTTCAATTCTTTTCCAAAAATCATTTACCACCGTACAACTCCATCACATGTGTTCATATGTTCCAATCATATTCTTACATCTCCAACACAATTTATCCTTAATGTTATCAATTTGATGTAACCTCACTGGGGTCAAATACCACTTCCATAACATTTTATAATTATGTTCCTTAATTCTGACCGACATAGTCCTCATTATCCTCTTTTTCCATTTATTTCTCCAAATATCCTTTTCTATCTTTGTATTCAAATCTTGTTCCCAACTTAATTTCAAATCCTCCTGTGGATCGCCATCCCTATTTAATATTGCATACAATTTACTTACTAAACCTTTAATGTTTCTATCCCCTTTTCTAACTTTTAGAATCAGCTCTTCAAATTCAGTCTTTTCTCTATCCATGTCATATTCTCTCAAATTCTTACTATTCCAATTATTGATCCTCAGTGTCTGAAACCAATTCATTTTCAATTGTTCAAACAAATTTTCTTGCTAGCATTATCCCTACAGACCCTTAACCAGTCCTTCAACAGGAAAACTTCGTTTTTATCCAATATTTCCTTTACCTCTTTATCTATTTTCAATGGGAAACTCGCCAAAATTGGAGAGAAATTCGGGGCCAGATCCTTCTTTACTTTTTTCCACACATTCATTAATCCTTTCATCACAGTATTGTTGGTTACTATCTTTCCCACATTGCCACCCAAAAAGATCATTTTACCTATTTTTTTTTATAATCTTCCATCTCAATCTCCTCCCAAATTATTTTTTCCCTTGCCAAGATCTTCACCACATTCTTAATTTGAAAAGCACGGTAATATAACAACAAATTTGGCATACCTAAACCACAAAGTGCTATCCTCCCAAACCATGACAGTTTTAACTTTTGAAAACTTTATATTCTAGTCTTAATTTCCATTTTCAAACTGTCATAGTTCAATCTTTTGAGCTCTGTCAGATTAGTTGATACAATTATACCCAAATATTTCAACTTATCTTTAATTTTAATATTACTGATTCCTTTTATCTTTTTCCGCTCCTCTTCACCCATGTTACACAGCATCATTTCCGATTTATCCCAATTTACCTTCAACCCCGTAATATCCTCAAAATCCTTTAACTGAATTCTAATTCTATTCATTACCTTCTCAGGATGTTTTGCATTTATCAACGTATCATCTGCATACATACTTATTTTATTTCCCATAATCCCCTCTATTTTTCCATCTTCTCTTATAGTTTTTGCCAAAATCTCCATTGCCATAATAAACAATATAGGGGATAAAGGACAGCCCTGTCTCGTACCTGCCTCTAACTTCACCTCATCAGTAGCCTCATCATTTACTCTAACACTAGCTATCCCTTGCTGATATAATTGGTCAATTACCCTTCTAAATTTATCACCAAATCCATAGCTTTTAATTATTTCCTTAATCAAAATCCATTGTAAAGAGTCAAATGCCTTGAAGATATCCAAAGATATTAATCCCACATTTCTTTTGTTTGACTCACATTATCTATTAAATCTAACACTCTTCTGGTCAAATCTGCCATATGCCTCCCTTTTAAGAAACCCACTTGATCTATGTTTATATAATTACCCATAAAGCTATTTAGATGGTTAGCCAGTATTGCTGTGAAGATCTTGGCATCCTGATTTATAAGCGAAATTGGTCTATAAGATTCCACTTTTTCTAAATTCTTTCCAGGTTTTGGCAGCAACACAATCGTAGTCCTATACCATGAAGTCGGAATTTGCCCACCCTCCAAAATATAGTTGTATAATTTTACCAGCTTTGGTACCACTACATCTTTAAATTCCTTGTAGAAGTCAGCAGGTAATCCATCTTCCCCTGGCGCCTTCCCCAATTTCAACCCTGCAATTACCTCTTTTACTTCCTTTTATGACACTTGTTCTTCCATTTTATCCCTGTGCTCCTGTTTTATTCTACTATCTATTTGTCTCTCTAATTGCTTTCTAAGCTTCACCATATCTATTTCTTTTCTTGCATACTGGGATTGATAAAATTCTTTCACAATTTTACATTTATCACGCTTCCTAGACTTAACCATTTGGAGTGCCTTTCTTGGCATCAATCACCTCCCCCGTTTTCCAAAGTCTCTTCCCATGAAAAAGTGCATTTATGACCCCCAATTAGAAAGGAATCCAAGCAGTGTTGGTATGTTGTGTCTTGAAGTGCCATATTCAGTCTTCACTCCCTTCCATCCTTGGTCTCACTCCCTTCCATCCTTGGTCTCTTACCAGCACCTGGGGAAGAGAACTCAGAGAAACCAAATGTTTATTTTAAACACTTCTACAGCATACTTGGGGGTATGGACTTGGGGGTATGGACTTGGATGGACAGACGCCCTAAGGACATCTGTCCGTCCAACCAGAGCGAACATTGTGCCATAATTGTGCCATCAGCCAGGGGGGCTCGCCTCACTGGCACAAGGAGGAGGGCCTTCTCCGTGCCCGCACCGGCCCTTTGGAACCTCCTGCCAGTAGAATTGTGCCTCCAAATGTAGTTGCTGCCCATTAGAAAAGAACTAAAAACCTGGCTGGCGGGCCAAGGTGGAGGGGTGGCTTCCGTTGGGTGGTTGGTATAGAAGATTATTCCTTCCCCCATGGTTCCTTCGGTACCTGCACCCTTTTTTAGGGGGCAGGTTTTTAGTTCCGTTTTATCTATGATTGTGAACTGCCCTGAGACGGCCTTGGTCGAGTGGGCGGTATAGAAATCCAACAATTAAATTAAATTAAATTAAATTAAATTAAAAATGTGTGACCCAAGCACAGTTTAATTATTTTAAACTTAAGGCCTTCTTGTTAGCATTACACAGACTAGATTCAGATGATGGAAGAATAAAAATTGGTGGAAGAAAGATCATTAAGCTAAGATATGCCAATGACACCATTCGACTGACATAAGGTAGCAATGACTTGAAATGACCTTTATTGACAGTGAAGGAGGAAAGTGCCAAAACAAGCTGCAGTTGAATATTAAGAAGACAAAAAACATAACTACAGAACCACACAACTTTTATGTTGAAAATGAAATTGAAATAGTGAAGTAGTTTGTATATTCTGATTCAATCATCAGAGTGATAAGGAGAGTCTACTCCTACTTACAAAACAATGAGATCATTCACCAAGGGCTGTGTGATTTACTAAGCTCCTAAGGGGAAATGGTTGTGTTCTTATTATCTCCTTCAAAAGTAACATTTACAATCAATGCTGTTGCTTTTAATGTGTTACTTCTAAGCTCTGTGTAGGAGAACAGTGGAAGATTGAACTGGAAATAAAAGGAAGATAAACTGAAAATTGCTGTGGCTAGGGAGAATTACATTAATCATTAACTAGAGCAAAGTACTAACAAAACTGTTTTGTGGGCCATAATATGTAACATGACTCAGCAAAAGTGAATTTTGGCCTTAAATGATAAGTCTGGACTCTGAAGTAATCTTATCTTATTTTAAAGATAATTTTGGAATTTTAGAATTTTGAAATTTTGAAATTTCAAGTTTTTAAATTTTTAAATTGTACTGTCAAGTACAAGTTTTGGATTCGGAAATTAGGGAAATTTCCCGGCAAATACAAGATACTTGACAGAAGGGAAATTTCCCAGCAAATACAGGATACTTGACAGAAGGGAAATTTCCCGGCAAATATAGGATACTTGATAGAAGGGAAATTTCCCGGCAAATACAGGATACTTGACAGAAAGGAAATTTCCCGGCAAATACAGGACACTTGATCAGCTACTAAACATAAGTAGGGGAAAGGGAAAGGGGAGGGGGGAAAGGGGAGGAAAAAGGGGAAATACGACACAATATAGTTCATTATGCAATACAGGACAATAACAACATATCAAGCATAAACACAAGATAAACAATTAAATAAAAAATAAACAAATACAAAACATAACAGTTTACAATGTTACAAGATATAATCAGGAAATAATAATAATAATCCAAAGGAGGGGAGGGTCGGAGCCCAAGGCTCAATGACCTTACACAAATCTTAATGCGAGCCGGGCAGGTGGAGGACAAAAGAAGGGGATGGACAAAAATAAGATGGCTAGATTGTATTGTAGATGCAATGGGCACAAAGCTGTGCGGGCCAAAGAACCCTTTCCCAATCTTCTTGGGGGACTTTTGTTTTGCTTTCTTTCTTGTTTACTCAGTGGCTTAAGTGACTAAGATGCTGACTGGGAGGCAGAAGGTAGGCAGTTCGATTCCCGAGTACTGCAGGATGGAATGAGCTCCCGTCTTTGTCCCAGTTCCTGCCATCCTAGCAGTTCGAAAGCAAGAAATTGCAAGTAGATAAATAGGGACCACTTTGGTGTGAAGGTAACAGCATTCCGTGCGCTCTTGTGTCTAGTCATGCCTGCCACTTGACCACAGAAACATCTGCAGACTCAGACAACACTGGCTCTTTGGCTTTGAAACAGAGATGAGCACTTTACCCGAGAGTTGGATACGACTGGCTTTCGAGCAAGGGAAACCTTTACCTTTCTCATTTTTAATTATTTTTTTCCTGGGAAGCAAAGAAGGTGCAGAATAGTAAACCAGCCCCCTAGGGTTACTCTCTCTCTCTCTCTCTCTCTCACCCCCACTGAAATTCCCCCCTCTCTCCCTCACTGATTTGCCCCACCTCTCTCTCCCCCACACACTGATTTGCTCCCCCTCTCTCCCCCCACTTATTTGCCCCTCTCTCTCCCACTGAATTCCCCCACTCTCTCTCCCCCACTGATTTGCCCCTTTCCCTCTCCCCCATTGATTTGCCCCCTCTCTCGCCCCCACTGATTTGCCCCCTCTCTCTCCCCCCTGATTTGCCCCCCCACTCTCTCCCCCACTGGTTTGCCCCTCTCTCTCTCCCCCCACACTGATTTGCCCCTGCATATATGAAATATATCGTTCACCTAGAGTAGACTCAGCAGCAGCAAAAACGAAGCTTCCCCATGACCATGTGGCTGGCAGGGAAGGGAAACAGAAACTACAAAAAGTCCCCACCACCTTCTCTCTCTCTCTCCCCCTTTCCACAAGTAAAAAGCCACAAACAGCAATCTCTGGTGGCTGGAAAAACATACTGCAGCTCCAGTCAGGATTTTGTATTAAAAAAATAAGGGAAAATAAGGGAAAGTTAATAAAACGGGGTGGGGCCAGTAAGAGGGGTAAAAATAAGGGGTTTTCCTGGGGAAAATGGGATAGTTGACAGGTATGATACAGGATAGACTGCAGCAGCATGTACAGAGAACTACCAGAGGTGCAGGCTGGTTTCAGAAGAGAAAGAGGGACTAAAGACCACATTGCCAACATGGAGAAAACAAAGGAATACCAGAAACAAGTTTACTTTTGTTTTATTGACTACACTAAGGCATTTAACTGTGTGGACCACAACAAGATGTGGCAAGTAATTAAAGAGATGGGAATATCAGTCACCTCATATGCCTCCTGAGAAATCTGTACATGAATCAAGAAACAACAGTTAGGACAGAGTATGGAATGACGGAGTGGTTTGGAATAGGAAAAAAAGTAAGACAAGGTTGTATTTTGTCATCCTGCTTGTTCAACTTATACACAGAGCACATAATGCACAATGCAGGGATGGAAGAATCACAATATGGGATCAAAATTTCTGGGAGAAACATCAACAATTTGAGATATGCAGATGATACCACCTTAATGGCAGAAAGCAAGGAAGACCTAAAGAAGCTCCTGATTAGGTTGAAAGAGGAGAGTGCAAAAGCTGGTTTGAGACTCAATATCAAGAAAACCAAGATAAGGGCAACATGCCCTATCAGTCCCTGAAAAATAGATGGGGAATAAGTAGAAGCAGTGACAGATTTTACTTTCCTAGGAGCAAAGATAACTGCAGATTATGATTGCAGTCATGAAATAAAAAGGCGACTGATTCTTCACAGACCAGCTATGAGAAACCTCGGGATCATAGTTAAAAGTATAGACATCTCACTGCAAACAAAAGTCTGCATAGTCAAAGCAATGGTATTCCTGGTGGTAATGTATGGTTGTGAGAGCTGGACCATTAGAAAAGCTGTGCGCAGAAGAATAGACGCCTCTGAGATGTGTTGTTGGAGAAGAGTTTTGAGACTCCCATGGACCGTGAGGAGAACAAATAGGTCAATATTAGAAGAGATTAGCCCTGACTGCTCCTTAGAAGGACAAATAACAAAGATGAAGATGAAGTACTTTGGACATCAAATGAGAAGGGAGGATTCACTTGAGAAGGCCTTGATGCTGGGAAAGGTGGAGGGCAAAAGAAGAAGGGGACGACCAAGAATGAGATGGCTAGATGCCATCATGAATGCAGTTGGCACAGAGGCCCTAAGATGCTGACTGAGAGGCAGAAGGTCAGCAGTTCGATTCCCGAGTACTGCAAGACGGAATGAGCTTGCGTCTTTGTCCCAGCTCCGGCCATCTCAACAGTTTGAAAGTGATCAGTTCATATAGTAAATTCCCCCACCTCTCTCTCATATAGTGATCAGGCAAACCCCCCCCCCCAATTAGTGTGGAGGAGCAAGGGATTAATTCCCCCTCCCTCTCTAAAAAAAGTGATCAGGCAACACCCCCCCCCCCCATTAGTGTGGAGGAGCAAGGGATTAATTCCCCCCCTCTCTCATATAGTGATCAGGCAACACACACACCCCAAATTAGTGTGGAGGAGCAAGGGATTAATTCCCCCCCTCTCTCATATAGTGATCAGGCAACCCCCCCTTCCACTGATTTGCCCCTGCATATATGAAATATATCGCTCACCTTAGAGTAGACTCCTACTCCCAGCAGCAAAAATGAAGCAGCCTTATGGCAGGAAAGGGAAAGAGAAACTACAGAACGCCCCTCCCACCAACTTCTCTCTCTCTCCTTCCACAAGCAAAAAGCCTGCCACACAGCAACCTCTGGTGGCCGGAAAAAATACTGCAGCTTCACCTGTGAGGGCTCCAGTCAGGATATTTTTTAAAAAACATAAGGGAAAATATGGGGAAATTAATAAAATTGGAGGGGGGCGGGAAGAGGGGTAAAAATAAGGGGTTTTCCTGGGAAAAACAGGATAGTTGACTGGTATGCACAGGGCTGGGTGGGATGAGTAGGATGGTAGAGGATAGAGGTGCCTGGAGAGCAATGGTCCATGGGGTCGCAAAGAGTCAGAATCGACTGTGCAACTGAACAACAACAACAACAACAAAATACTGAACAGATAAAGCTTTTTTTGCAAAACCTTGAACATAATTTTGCTTGTATGGGGAAAAAATCTCCCTTTGGTGGGATTGGAATGTATACTGAATATTGTTAGTCTGTTGGCCATTATTTTATTTTCCATATTTATTAGTATATGTTTTGTTGAAAATTTAACATATTCAATTTCTTTGACTTTAAATAGTTCTATTAAACTAATGAATTGATTTATTATGGTCAGTGACCAAAATCCATAAGTTAACATATACAAAACAAAATAAGAATATAACGGATTTTCAACAATTGGATTTCATTATAGCTAAATTTTGTCTAGCAATCCTAAGACTCACTGGCCTGTATGTTCTACTGCTAGAATGTACTTTTTAGTTTGGATTGTTAAGTAATAGTCTGCAATGCTTAACTGATTTTTTAATGTTGAATCTAACTTTTATTTTTCCATTTCCTATTTTTGAGTGTGATAGTAATGCACTGTTGTTTGCTTGCTATGACAGAAATGCATAGAGTTTAATTGCATTGAGTGTGGAGACTAGAGCGCCCATGTGCCTTGTTAAAATGCAGATTTGCTCATCAAATCTGGATTTTAACCTGGAAGGAAAGGCATGTAATGGAAATGGAAATGGACCTGTGTGTTCTTTGAATCTGTAATGGATATTTCCAAGTGTGGGGGGAGTTATGGTGCATTCCAGAGAAGGAATGGCAGTGAATACATTCTAGCCTCATGTTCTGGAGGAAATTAAACTTAGAATTGATAGACATGTAATACTGTATAGTCATTGGCTGAAATCCTTTAGGGGAAGAGCCAGAGGATGGAACTTGTTGGAAGAGATAAAAACCAGAGGGAGGCGGCAGGACACCTTCTTTGCTCTTCACCATGCTTAGTAAGTAGTTCTCTGGAGTCTGCTTAGAACTTAGCAAATCTGTAGTCTATTAAACCAAAGGGAGAAGCCTTTTGGGCTTCCACACTTAGTCAGGCTTTTATTATTTTTAATGTGCTTACAGATTTAAAATTGCTTCATTGCCTAGAATTGTTTTGCTTCCTGAAACTAAGAAATATGTAACTTTTGCTGAAATATACTTTTAAAAGACATGAGTATGACTGGAGTGGGTTAAATTTCCTATGTGCTACCTTACTTACAGCTGGTGCTTAGGTCAAGACATGTGAGAAGGCAAGCTAAAATCCTGAATTGCTTAACTGATGTTCAGGTGCAGTCCCACTTCCATGTAGACAAAGGTTCTACTCATGAGTAACAGGTCAGTGACTGCTGAGGTGGTGAGGAACAGCAGTAGAAAATATACCAACTTTGGTTGGAAGGCTCTGGCAAGGTATGAGTAGCAGTCTGGATGACCAGTACTGGAGCTTCAAACTGCTGCTCCAGTTACTACTGAAGGGATTTCTCCCTCTTCCTTCATCCACTGCCTAAAGGAGCTTCATGGAATGGGTGAGGGAAAAGTCTATGATCCTTTGTGAACAAAAAAATAGACTGGCACTTCTTTTTTGAACTGTTTGGATTTGCAGCAACAGCAGCTGTTGTCACTCGTGCTCCAAGAAAAAGCTAGTGCTCATCATGTAAACTCAAATGAGGTTGAGGGGGATATTCTCTTTGCTACTGTTGTTTCAACCTCAGATACTCAGGTGCCTTAGCAAACAGGCACAAGACTCTCTGGCATGTTCATGGTATACATCAGAGTTTGCTAGTAAAGTATTACCTGCTGCTCCAGGCTGTCATTTGTTGCCATTCTGTCCAGTTCTCCTACTCTCTTCCACGTATTGGATCCCCAAAGTAGTGCTGTTGGTGCAGGGCTTCATTTCACTTTCCATGGCAGCACTGTGCCATGTCTGAGATTGAGTTCTCGGTTCCTCTCCTCCACCTCTCCAGCTTCTGCTGCCATATTTATATTTCACCTTTGCATTCTTCACAATGTAGAAACACACTGATTTTATGTTTGCCACAACTACAACTATGAGCAGGGTAACTGGCACAAATAGCATGGTGATGTTATGCTCGATATTTCAAGATCAGCTCTTCCTCCTCATTATCCAGTGCAACAGCACTGTAGTTCCTTTGTCAGAGTCAGACACATTTCCATCCAGAGTTTTCTTTACACTTCTGCTACTTCCAGTACATCTTTTCCTATATTTCTTAGTTTCTGTTCTGCCAGATACTTGTATAAAAGCATGATGGGAAGGTAGAGGTGATACCACCACGGACATCAAGAGGTTTTTCTTAGTGAAGGCTACCTCCTCTTCATAGTCAGAGTTGTTCATGAACATGAGCATTTCTCCTCCATCATAGAGAGCAATACTGGATTTCACTGCAAGTGCTCATCACTGAGCAAATGTCATCTACTTATTAATCAATCTGTATGCAGAACATATAGAATGGAAAGCCAGATGAGATTCAGATGAAGCAGGAGTGAAAATTAAAGGCAGAAATATGTAAGATCATACCATCTTACTGGCATAAAGTAGCAATAACTCAAAATGACTTTTAACGAAAGTAAAAGAAGGAAGTACCAATGCAAGATTGCAGTGGAACATTAAAAAAATCATGGCTAGGCCTCTCTTGTGTTGGGTAGTGCTGGGTTAGAATGGTAGTGGTGAATCCCTCAGAGAGTCATTGGATGAGGGGAATACTCTATGCCTGACACAATTCGAGTGAATCAATGAGGCTTGAGGTGGACACCATATGACCACATCCATTAATGGGAATCTTAACCTATAAAACCAAGGGTTAACCGTTGGAACTGGCTATAGGTTGCTATGCCTCGCCCTACTTGCCTGCACTCACCCTTCATGCAAATGACCGATCTGGGTCAGCAGGTCAACAAAGGATTGAGAAAACAGGCAGTGGGGCAACAGCCCCACAAACGCAAAAAAAGGGAAACAACTTCCTTTCCCAACATTCCTTGTGCCGTGCCACGCCAGAGCCAATCAGGCTGAGAGGCTCTCGCACGGCGCAGCACAAGGAACATTCGGAAATGCGCTGCAGCCAATCAAAAGAAAACCGTTTTAAAAAAATGCAGCACAAACACAAAGCACAAACCCATAACTACAAGCCCCAGCGTCCTGCGGGCCATGAGCGCGCAGAACGCTGAAGAAGCTGGCACCCAAAAAAATAAAACAAAAACACCGGGAGAGCAAGTCTGACAAGCCGCGGGAACCAAAGCCCCCCTCCCCATCGGCGCCTGAAGCTCCTAATCGGAGTTTCCCCTTTAATATCACTGGGTGGGGACGGGGGTGTTATGCTCTCCCTCTCTACTGGCTCTCCTGGGGTTGAGAGGGTTGGGGGACCAAAGGAGCCTGTCTCCCCAACCCTCCTGGCCCCAGGGGACCCGGCAGAGAAGGGATTCCCCTTCTACACACACACGCCCCATTTTAAAGAGAAGAAACCAAGCGGTTACTTCTCTTTAAAAACGGAGTTGGGGGGGGAATCCCCCTCTCCGATGGCTCTCCTGGGTCCGGAAGGGTGGGGGAGACAGATACCTTTTGTTCACCCAACCCTCCCAAACCCAAGGAAGCCAGCGGAGAGGGGGATCACAACCCCCCCTGATATTAAAGGGGAAACCACAATTGAGATTTCCCTTTTAATATCAGAGGGTGGCCTGGATTCGATCCCCTCTCCTGGGTCCCATGAGTCTGGAAGGTTTGGGGGGACCAAAGGAGCCTGTCTCTCCAACCCTCCTGACCTCAGGGGACCTGGCAGAGAGGGGATTCCCCTCCCCACACACACACACATGCCCCATATTAAAGAGAAGAAACCAAGCAGTTACTTCTCTTTAAAAACGAAGGGGGGGGAATCCCCCTCTCGAGGGCTCTCCTGGGTCCGGAAGGGTGGGGGAGACAGACCCATTTTCTCAACCCAACCCTACCAAACCCAAGGAAGCCAGCGGAGAGGAGGATCACAACCTCCCCCCCCCCACTGATATTAAAGGGGAATCCCCAATTGAGATTTCCCTTTTAATATCAGAGGGTAGCCTGGATTCGATCCCCTCTCCTGGGTCCCATGAGTCTGGAAAGTTTGGGGAGACAAAAGGAGTCTGTCCCCCAAAGCCTTCCAGAGCCAGGGGAGATGGCAGAGAGGGGATCCCCCCCGTAGGACACCAAAAAACACAAAAACAAACAATTAAAAACATTCAAAAATACACAAAAACAAACAAAAATAACACCAAAAAAGTTAACAACAACAAACATTTCCAAACACACCCAGCACCCAGCCAAACACCACAAAATCCAAACACCACCACCACCCCAAATAAAGAAAAACAGCCAACTCACCACCACACGACCTCATACCACAACGACTGGAAAAGAAATGAATAAAGAAAGAGACTACTTACTGGAAGAAGCTCCACCCAGAGGCCACGAGAGAAAAAACAGTCAAAATATAAGATAACCCCTACCAGCACCACTTGCTGCCCACAATAATAAAAAAAATTCAAAAAAACACAATAGCCCCACACAAAAGGCCCCAAGAGTTTTTCGAAAAACTATATCATCCTTTATTCTTTTTTTCATCCACAAAACCAAAACACCAAACAAAACTCATCACAGTTTATAACAGGCCATCAAAAAAAATTTGAATAAATAAAAATTTTAAAAATTTCAATTATAGACTAACCTCTTCTTTACAAATATTAACAACAACAACAAAAAAAACTTTCCAACACCATTTAAAACAGCCCGAGTTTGGGGGGCATGGCTAAGATGGCCAACGAGTAACATCTTGATCCAGACGCTCGCGCTTATCAAAGTGGTAATCAATGTAACTGAGCAAAATGGGAAAATTTTAAAGTGGTACTTTTAGGCGATAAGACTCCTGCTTGCCTATTTGGAAAGTTTTGAGGTCGGACGGTCGAAGTTTGGGAGGTTTCCCTGGGCAGGCGAGGCTCGCGACGGAAGCCGCGGCTTTCCCTGCTGAGGAGCCGAGAACGGGACCAGCGAGACGGAGGAGATTTGTGGCGGCAGTGGAATTGGCAAGAAAACAATCGTATGTAAGTGCATGAAAGACTATATGGAAAAGTTAAAGTTAACTGGGGATTTTGCTTAGAAGAGCCTGGACTTGGAAGCGGGTGGAAGTGGATGAAATTGGGCGGTCGTCCCGTTAATGGCGGCGGTCCTGGAAAACGAAAGTGATTTTGTCCTGGTCTATGGCTTCCCTGGGCCCCAGGAGAACCGCGGCGTGTTTTGGCGATAATAAAGTGGCCTAAGAAGTTCTCGTCTGGGCTCCAGTTTTGGAAGGCTGCAGTATGTTTCCAGTTTAGAGTGTGTGGGGAAAGTCTGCCGTTTCACAGAGGAAGAAGGGGGGTTTCCCCCTGAAGTTAATGTAATCGCTGGGAAAGGGTGCTTTGATTTGTTTGCTTCAAGAGAAGGCTTAACTTGTTTCTTTTTTATTCCTTCACCGTGTGGATTACAAATATCACTTTCTTTTTGGACATATTGCTCCTCACGTCTTTCTTCCTTCCTTGCTTGGATTTTGGGCTTTTTTTTCCTCTCACACCCCCCCCCTTGGTGGCTTTGACTCAAATGAAAAAGTCTGGGTGACCGTTTCCTTGGAGCCTCTTTCGTGGTTTGGAAGACGAACAGTTGGACTGCTTGCCTTGGGGAAACTGGTCGGATGTGGATTATTCTTTTCCTCTATTTGTTTGGAGCATATTCCGGTTCCTTTCTTTTTTTTGTGGATTATAGCAACTAACTCCTCGCTGGATTTCTTCCTCCCTACAAGCTTTGTCTGCCTTGTTTGGATATGTGGTACCAGTGGCTGCAGTGTTATAGGCTTGTTGGACTGACTAAATCTTTACAAAGTTCTGCAACACTGGCCTCTCCTATTGCATGTCATCATGGATAAAGGCACAAGAGGGAAAGCAAAAGAGGAAGAACCAGTAGTGAAGTCTAAGAGGAAAGAAAAAGCACCAATGGAAGAAGCCCCTCAGTCTTCATCACCGCCACCGGAGCCTTATGATCAAACTCAAATTATGGTGGAAATTGGCAAATTGTTTCAGAAATTGGAGAAGAATGAGGAATCAAGGGTGGAAGATAGAAATGAAATGATGCAGACTTTTCAAAAAAGGTGGACTTAAGCTTGCAAAAAAATAGAGGGAAATGTGAAATTGGTTCAAAATGAGGTAATTGCCATAAAAAGGGAAATAAAAGGGACTCAGGAGGCGGTGCGGGAGAATAAGTTGAAATTGGAAGAGCAAGAGAGAAGGATTGATGCTGTGGAAGATATGATGAGAAAGCAGAACATTGTGATCCGTCAGGTGGTTGAACGGACACCGGATCAGTTAAGAGAAAGAGTGGTTCAGTGGTTAAATGGTTTGAATACAGGAAAGGAATTTGTTCAGGAAGATATTGTAAGTGTATTCAGGGTGGGCCCAAGAAGAGGGAGGGTGGTTCAAAGAAATGTTTTGATAAAATTTGCAAATTGGGGTGATAAGCTAAGAGTAATGGCTTTTCTGAAACGAGCTGGACCTGATGCCCTGAAATTTGATGGTTCTGATGTAAAAGTTTATAATGATATTTCATTGAAAGAAAGAACATGGAGATAAAAGATGAGGCCTGTAACCAAATTGTTGATGAGTAAAAATATAAGGTACAACTGGAGATTTCCACAGCAACTGCACTTTTTTTATGATAAAAGAAGGCAAGTAATTGATGAAGGGACTAATCCATTGGAGTATTTGAGTTTGCTGGAGTTAGTAAAAACAGACTCAGAAGAGTGGATAAATCTTAAGAGGGAATTGATGGAATTGGGTGCCCTGGGGAGGGAGTATGAGAGGGCGGAGGGCGGTGGTGTTACAGGTGGAACATCGCAGGGAAAGGAAGAGGAGGAGGAGCTGTCGTTGATCATGGTGGAGGAGGAGACAAGTAAGGAGCAATGAGAATTAGATTATTAAAAACTAAAGCATTTAAATGATATAGAAGGGTGAGTAGCTCGTAGCACTGGTAGGAAGGCACATCTTGCATGTCCCCCCTCTCCCCTCTTTGGTTGTCGAAGGTGGCTTTTTTTTTAATAAGGTGGGGAGAGAGATAGTGTGTGTTTTATGTAGATTTTTGTGTTTATGGGGGAAGAGGTTGGTGGTGGCATGCCCAATGGAGAGTTTAGAAATTAGAAAGGAAATAGATTATGGGAAATATTAAAATATTAACATGGAATGTGAAGGGTACAGGTTCTGTCCTTAAGACGCGGAGGCTGGAATAGGCATTGAAGAAAGATAGACCCGATATAGTGTTCTTACAGGAAACGCACCAGAAGTCAAAAGACACGAATAATTTTTTTTTGGGATGGATTCAACATTACGAGATGGCGTTTGGAACTTCAAAAGCGAGAGATGTGGCAATTATGATTTCTAAAAAATTAGGATCTGAGATTACAAAAAGTGTTGCTGACCAAGACGGTAGATACTTGATTGTAAGAGGAAAAATAGAAGATGAGGAAATCATGTTGGTAAATATTTATGCTCCAAATGATCATCAAGCGGATTTTTTAGAAAAAGTTCGGAAAATAGTGGAGCCAGAGAATGTTGCAAAAATTATTGTGGCTGGAGATTTTAATTTGATAAGGTCAGGTTTAGATTGTACGAATATAGCAAGAAGTGGAATTGGCTTGAAAGGGAAGGTTTTAGACAAATGGATGACTGCAATGGGTTTGAAGGACTCTTGGAGAGAGATTAAGGGCTCTAAAAGGGCATATTCTTTTTTCTCACACGTCCATGGGACTTATTCGAGAATAGATTACGTCTTTCTTACGGAAAACTTGATTAAAGATATAGAGGGAATGGAAATTGGGATCATCAAGGAATCAGATCATGCCAAAGTACTTTTGGAATTGAAATTACAAAAAGATATTCGAAGAGGAAGATGTTGGAGGTATGATCCTAACCTATTTAAAGACCGAAAATGTAAAGAGCAAATCATGGAAAGGTGGAAAGAAAGTTGGCAGTGGAACGATAACAATGAGGTTACTTTTAACGTTGTATGGGATACTATGAAGTCGGTTTTTAGAGGGGAAAGTATAAAGTTGGCGAGTTTTAAATATAAAAGACATAATGTAGAACAGATAGAAAAAGAAAGAGAAATAAAGCAGTTACTGGAGGATCATTCAAAAAGTAAAGATAATTTTTTCCCCACAAAATTACAAAGACTTAAAGCAGAGCTAATGGGCAAGGATATTGATAAAGTTAAAAGAGATTTGATTTATCTAAATAGAGAGTATTTTGAATTTAGTAATAGAAATTCAAAACTATTAGCAAGAGCAGCTAAGGCCAAAAGGGAAAAAAGAGAAATTGGGGTATTGGTTAATAAACAAGGTTTAAGGTGTAATAAGAATAGAGATAAATGTAAAATTGTGAGGGAATTTTATCAAGCATTATATGCAAAAAAGGAGGTAGATGTGGAGAGGCTCAAAACGATTTTGGAGAGACAGGGAATGGAATAAAACAAGAACATAGAGAGAAAATGGAGGAAAGGATCACTGACAAAGAGGTAAAGGAGGTAATCAGTGGGTTGAAGAAGGGGAAAGCCCCGGGAGATGATGGATTATCGACAGAATTCTATAAAGAATTTAAAGATGTTGTGGTTCCAAAGTTAGTGAAGTTATATAACTATATTTTAGATGGAGGACAAATCCCGACCTCATCCTCCAGAAAGAGGTTCATACCTCTAGCCGACAGGTGGACCCCATCTCCTGCATATAGATCAAAATCCTGCAAGCCTATCCCCGGATGTCGAATGGCTGTTCCGAAGCCATTCTGAACAAGAAACCAGGCAACAGCCCTGTTCACCGACCGCCGGCACAGTCCAAGCCACG
Source organism: Bradypodion ventrale (assembly GCA_035047345.1). NCBI lineage: Eukaryota > Metazoa > Chordata > Lepidosauria > Squamata > Chamaeleonidae > Bradypodion > Bradypodion ventrale. The sequence goes on from JAWDJE010000003.1 coordinate 175,465,276, forward strand.
GAGGTCCATGCCTCCTCTATAACACTGTCTCGGCACGATGTCAGACCATAGCAACCGTGTGTACAGCCATAAATGATGTAAAAATGCCAGGTCGCTGCACACCGACAGTTTTAAGGAAAGGCCAGTAATCTGTGCGAGATCATTGCCGCCGAATTGCAGAATCAAGACATCAGGCGATCCAGCATCCCTGATGGACATCAGGAATGGCAACAGTTCCTGCCATCTCATGCCGCGCATACCATACCACCGCATACGTGTGGATGCATGCAGCCCGAGATGGAGTTCCCACTCCGTCGCTGCAGCATATTCTGCCGCCCAGTGCATGTAACTGTGGCCCACCAGCCATACTGCCACCGGTGTGCGTAGACACACAGGGTCTATAAAAGAAGGAAAAGGAAGTAAGGCCATAAATGGTACTCATACAGTGAGGGGACGTACATATAAGGAAAAACGTGCGGACCCCCAACTACCCATCCGACATATATCAGCCTCAGAGTACCCAAACGCAGCCGCAGTTGAAGCGGTGCCTATCCTGAATGAATGGGTGCCATAACAAGCCCCAGGGAGGCCGACACTGTGAAGTGCCATACTGGTCACCCTCCAGAACTGAAATTTGGTAAGGGGAGACCCATCCTGGTGGCAGAAAAATGGGCCAGGGTGCGTGCCACGCACTGCCAAAAATGCATGTAGGGCACCAACCGGACGGATGTCAGCAAATGTACATCGTAGCAGTCTAACACCACTGCCTACTCCGTGCTGATCAGCCTTTGAGGAACGAATCCTCAACTGAGCCCACTCCTGGTTGATAAAGACATCGTCGTGTTCCAGTGCCCTATGAGACACGTCCCCCTTTGACAATGGGACCAGCTCGCTGATTCGGAGAGCTCCAAAGAAAGCTACGGTGGTAGCTCCATGAAAAAGAGCCTCCTCATATCTATCGTAATACAGTCTATGCCAACCTCGTGCAAGGTGGGTCAGAACACCTGGCGAAACAGGGTCCACCCTTCCAATACGTGGCATATACGGAAGTCATTCACACAGTCAGTGAAGCCCCGTGCCTTGGCCATAAATGCCAAGGCGGAAAGCCTGGTGGCGATGGTGCGTGGGGCTAACCCCTGATCATGAAGGTGCACCATATACTGTAAAATCTGGTCAACCGGTATCGGCCACATTTAGGACAATTGCCTCTGCCCACAAAAGGTCCTAAATTGGAGGAGTGCATGTAGATACGCCTTACACGTGCGAGGTGCCAAAGACATGCTGATCGCCCGGTTCACCTCTCCTTGCCAAATGTCCAAATCTCGGTCGGGAGTGGAGAGGGAAGTTCCTCTGCATCTGGAGCCAAGGCACGGAACCGGGAGATCTGCAGGCGGGATAAAGCGTCAGCAATATCGTTATTAATGCCTGGCACATGTCTGGCCCTGAATAGCACATTAAGGCGCAAGGACCTCAAAACAAATTGGCAAACTAAGGCCATGACTCTGGGAGATTTAGATGTTTGGGAGTTGACAATGTGCACCATTGCAGCATTGTCACACCAAAAGTGAACTACCGAATTAGCCCATCTGTTCCCCCAGAGGATTAGGGCCCCTAAAATGGGAAAGAACTTCAGGAACATAAGATCGCGTAAGCGATCCGTGCCTTGCCATGTCTGAGGCCATTGACCATAGGTCCACCATCCCTCAAAGTAAATCCCATAACCCTGGGAGCCAGAGGCATCCGACTGTACTTGAAAATGAGGGCTGACCATAAGCTCAGATCTCCAAAAGGAGACGCCATTAAAGTCCTGTAGGAATGTGAGCCAAACCGCCAGGTCTGCTCGTAAACCCCTGGTCAGCCGTACCCTGTGGTGACGTTTTGAAAGGCCCACCATAGCGTCACACAGACGCCTGGCAAAGGCTCTGCCTGGTGTCACTACCCTACAGGCGAAGTTGAGGTGGCCGTGAAGCACCTGTAACTCTCGAAGAGACACCTTACGCTTGGCAAGCATTGCCAAAATCACAGCAGAGATCTGAGTCACCTTTTCCATAAGCAACCTGGACGTCTGGGCAACGGTGTCGATTGAATGGTGAAAAACCAAGTCACATTGGTTATAAATCACCAGCATATGTATATTTAATTTAGGTATTTTAAAGGAAAGCAATCTCCAGGCTACCCTAAAGCACTAATTAACAAGTGTAACCTTATAGAGGTTCCAAGAAGAGATTTTGACTGGTATCTCTGTGTGTGCATGTGTGTTAGATGTAATATCACACTGCCCTGAACTACATATACCACAATGCATTGACTATGTAACCCTATCCCTCTGACCACACCTAACCCTATTAAAGGACCCTTGCTTACCCGCTGATCCATTCCCTTTCCTGATCCTTGAGACCATCACTGACCGCCATGTGGCCAGTGAAAATAAAAGACTTTAAAGACAAATGATTGAACCAGGAGTTATTGGGCCGAACCATCTGAAACTCTCTAACAGTGTGTGCATGCATGCATGCATGCACATGGCCATTGGAAATTGTTTTCAAGATGTTTTCTGCCTCAGCAGCCCATGCATTCTCTTCCATCTGTAAAAGCTTGTAGGACTGGCAGCTTACTCTATCCTAATGCAACAGCATTATCTACTGCAGTGGTTCCCAACTATTTCAAGCCTGGGGCCGGGTCACGCTCTCTTCATCAGGTTCAAGGGCCAGATGGAAATGGCACCGTGGGCTGGATACAGCCTGCAGGCCTTAGGTTGAGAACACCTGCTCTACTGTAACAAAAGAAGTAATCATGCACAGGGGATGCAGGCCAGGGATGACTCCAACATGAGGCAAAGTAAGGTACAGATTTCTTTCTTATTACACTTTTGGGCCACCCACCTATATCTGCTGTCTTTTCATTTTTGCTTAATGTTAGGGCAAGCCATGGTCATTTTGGTATTAGTATGCAGACTATTATAATACTGATTAATAGTTAGGTAGGCAGCTACAATGCTTGTTTCCTTGAACCTTCATCTCTTTCCCCTCTTTCTTATATGTAAAGCTTTGTCAGACACAAAAGAGTTATTTGCCCCATATCTCTCATTTCAAGGTAAGATAATGTTTATGTCAAAAGCTGAACTGTGGTGGTGACAGGAGTGTGCATGTGTTTCTGTGTGCATATGAGTGTGTTGTATGTCTACTATGGAGACAGGGTAGGTTTCTTAAATTAAATTAGTATTACCAGAGATGTCAGTTTTCATTTAATCCTTTATTTCACTGGTTGAAGAAATCTTTAAGGAGATTTATTTATTTATTTGTTCAATTTCTACCTCACCCAATCAGCCAAGGCCAACTCAGGGCGGCTAACAAACACAGGATAAAACAACAGATAAAACAATTAAAACCTTCCAATCCTTCTTCTGAGCTGAAAACTGAACCTGAAGATCAGTTTGGGTCAGTATGAATGATAACATCTCAATACACATATATATTTTCAGAGGAAGGCCATCATAGCCCCAAAAAAGACAAAGGCAGAAACTAATTTTAAACTGAGGAAAATAAGAGCAGCTGTTCAGTTCAAGTACTCCTCTTCTCCAGTGGTAGAAAACATATACCCCACAAACTGCATAGATCTCCCAGGGGTCCAGTTGTGGTCATCCACACACCTCAAACAACCTACTTTGCAGGCACCCCCCCCCCCCAAAGAAAGACTCAGACACCGGTATATGGATAAAGGCATTGGGCCACTTTTATTGAATAATGCCCTAGTCCGAATCATAACTTTCAATTGGTACTCATCCAATTATAATTCTTAAGGCAAGCAGGCCGCAGTAACACTGGTAAGGTTCCTCCCAAAATTGCCAACTGCAATTGGCTACAATGTATCCATTTGTATCAATTTGTTTGTTGACACAAACAAATTGTTGACCGTAGTCAATAAACTATCTACTGACCCCACCCTCTGACGTGTATCCGTCAAATCACAGGGTGATGCATGCTGAACAGCTCCTGCCATCACACCTTGCCTGGTTCGTCATTGACCGGTCAATGTTATTACACCTGTATCTGTCTAAGTGTTGGCCAGTCAATTGCGAACCTGCTGGATACCTATGGGTCATAAATCTTTACCTTACCAGTGCTACCCGCCTAAGTGACCAAAGTCAAGAGCAAGAAAAACCCCTATATCAAACCTCAGCAACAGTGTGGGATGGGCAAAAAAGCCAGAACCCAAGGGCCAATTGTGGGTTCCAACCAAAAATTCCCACCCGGCCCCGAAGCGACCAAAATATCACACTGTTCACAAGGGAGGGGGTGGAGGGAAAACTTCTCCTCTCCATCACTATTTTAAAATGGCAGCTCGGCTGCCTCGTGGCCACCCCTTTTATAGAGAGGTGGCCACGCCCCCTAACTCACCCAGATGTCTGAGTCCGGGGGGGGCGCAAAGAGCGTGGCAGCCATTTTGGCGCCGCGCTTTCATTGCAGGCGCACCAGGTAGAGTGGTAGACCATTGGTTAGTAGTGTGCAGCCTGGCAGTTGTGGCAACTTTCATTAGCAACATCCAACCTTCCTCCAAGACATGACAACTTGCTGAGTAAAAAGTTAAAAGAAAAGAGTACAGAAAGGAAAAAGCATTTCAAAAGTCCAAATTCAAAAGTAAAAGCAGAAGCAGAAGAGTTTATATTTGTCCCCTTTCCCAATGGAATTTTTTTAAAAAAAAGCTATCTAAATCCCTGAACTAAGAATAAACCTCTTCTGAGGGCAACTTGCTGGCCCTCATGGTCTAGGAAAGCTAAATTCTTGCAAGACAAAAGACCATTGCAGGCACACACCCCAAAGAAAGACTCAGACACTGGTATATGGATAAAGGCATTGGGCCACTTTTATTGAATAATGCCCTAGTCCAAATTATAACTTTCAATTGGTGTATTCATCCAATTGTAATTCTTAAGGCAAGCAGGCCGCAGTAACACTGGTAAGGTTCCTCCCAAAATGCCAATGATAATTGGCTACAGTGTAACTATTTGTATCAATTTGTTTGTTGACACAAACAAATTGTTGACCGGAGTCAATAAACTATCTACTGACCCCACCCTCTGACGTGTATCCGTCAAATCACGGGGTGATGCATGCTGAACAGCTCCTACCATCACCCCTTGCCTGGTTCGTCATTGACCGGCCAAAGCTATTACACCTGTACCTGTCTAAGTGTTGGCCAGTCAATTGTGAACCTGCCGGATACCTATGGGTCATAAATCTTTACCTTACCAGTGCTACCCGCCACACGGGGAGGCTTCAATGAAGACTCACCGCCCCCCCCCCCCCCGACCGTCAGCTCGGTCAACAGGCCTGCTTGCAAATCTTCCAAAAAGAGGTCCATACCTCTAACCGACAGGTGGACCCCATCCCCTGCATACAGATCATAATTTTGTAAACTAATGGCGGGGTGTCGGATGACCATCCCCAAAACCTTGTCTGCCATGAACCGGGCAACTGCCCTGTTCACCGAGCGATGAGCACGGTCAAGGGCACGGAGCTCAATACCTCCCCTGTAAGCATGACGTGGTATGATGTCCAACCATAGCAGCCTTGTGAACGGCCACACATAGTGAAAACGAGCTAGGTCTCTGCAAATCGCGAATTTTAAAGAAAGGCCAGTGACCTTGCCAAGGTCATTGCCCCCGAGGTGCAGTACAAGGACATCAGGCGGTTCAGCATCCCTAATGGAGAAAAGGAATGGCAACAGTTCCCGCCATCTCATTCCACGCTTACCGTACCAACGTATGCATGCGGCCGCACGCAGTCCAAGCTGGGGTCCCCACTCTGTCGCCGCAGCATACTGCGCTGCCCAGTGCACGTAACTGTGGCCCACCAGCCATACTGCCACCGGTGTGCGGGGACACACAGGGTCTATAAGAGAAAAAAGAGAACAATGACTTAACTGGTACTCATGTCTGAAGAGGACGAACATATAATGCAAAACGCATAGATCCCCATTTTCCCATACGGCGTATATCAGCCTCAGAGTACCCAAATGCAGCTGCAGTTGAAGTAGCACCTATTCTAAATGAATGGGTGCCGTAACGAGCCCCTGGGAGGCCAACACTGGAAAGTGCCATACCGGTCACCTTCCAAAATTGAAATTTAGTAAGGGGAGACCCGTCCTGGTGGCAGAAAAACGGGCCAGGTTGCGTGCCATGCACTGCCAAGAATTCCTATAGGGCACCAACCGGACAGATGTCTGCAATGGAACATCGTAGCAGTCTAACTCCACTGCCTACGCTGTGCTGATCAACTTTTGAGGACAGTATCCTCAACTGAGCCCACTGATTAGAAACATAGACATCATCGAGTTCCAGTGCCCTACGAGTCGCATCCGCCTTAAACAGTAGTACCAACTCACTGATGTGGAGCGCTCCAAAGAAGGCCACCGTGGTAGCCGCATGAAAAAGAGCTGCCTCATACCTGTCAAAACATTGGTTAGGCCAGCCTCGTGCAAGGTGTGTGAGCACCCCTGGGGAAATTGGGTGACGAGTGTCCGGGCGGCGGCCACGTTCCCGTGTCCACCCCTCCAAAACATGCCGTATGCGAAAATCGTTCATGCTGTCAGCAAACCCTCCCCCCCCCCCTTGGCAATAAATGCCAATGCTGACAGCCTGGATGCTATAGTGCGGGGAGCGAGGCCCTGACTGTGTAAATAAACCATGAATTGTAAAACCTGTTCCACTGGAATGGGCCACACCTCGGGCAACTGAAGTTGCACACAAAAGCTTTTAAATTGAACGAAAGCATGCTGATACGCCTTACGCGTGCGAGGTGCCAAGGACATGCCGATCGCCCGGTTCACCTCTCCTTGCCAAATGTCCAAATCTCGGCCGGGAGTGGCGAGGGGAATTCCTCTGCGTCCGGAGCCAAGGCGCGGAACCAGGGGATCTGCAGGCGGGATAAAACATCAGCAATATCATTATTAATGCCTGGTACATGTCTAGCCCTAAAAAGCACGTTGAGGCGTAGGCTACGTAACACGAATTGGCGAACTAAAGCCATCACCTGGGTGATTTTGAGGTCTGAGCATTGACAATGTGCACTTCTGCAGCATTGTCACACCAAAAGTGAACCACAGAGTCGGCCCACTCCTTGCCCCATAGCATCAAAGCTCCCAGGATTGGAAAAAACTCAAGGAATGAAAGATCGCGGAGGCGATCCGTGCCCTGCCATGCTGGAGGCCTTTGGCCATAAGGCCTTCTCCCCTGGAAGTAAATCCCATATCCCAGGGAGCCGGAGGCATCCGACTGGACTTGAAACCTAGGGGAAACTAAAAGGTCGGACCTCCAAAAGGATACCCCGTTGAAGTCCCGCAGGAATGAGAGCCAAACCAAAAGGTCAGCCCGCATGCCCCTGGTTAGTCGTACCCTATAATGGCACCTTGTCAGGCCAGACATGGCGTCGCATAGGCGCCGGGCAAATGTCCTGCCAGGCATAACCACCCTGCAGGCAAAGTTAAGATGGCCATGCAGTACCTGAAGCTCACGAAGTGACACTTTACGTTTGGCCAGCAAGGCCAAAATCATCGCGGAGATCCGGGAGACAAGCTATGAGAAACCTGGGGAACATAGTGAAAAGTAGAGATATCACCTTGAAAACAAAAATTTGCATAGTCAAAGCAATGGTATTCCCAGTGGTAATGTATGGTTATGTAAGCTGGACCATTAGGAAAGCTGAACGCAGAAGAACAGACGCCTTTGAAATGTGGTGTTGGAGGAGAGTTTTGAGAGTCCCATGGACAGTGAGGAGAAGAAATAGGTCAATCTTAGAAGAAATCAACCCTGACTGCTCATTGGAAGGTCTAATAGTAAAAATGAAGCTGAAGTACTTTGGACACCAAATGAGAAGGGAAGACTTGAGAAAGCCTTGATGCTGGGAAAGGTAGAAGTCAAAAGAAGAAGGGGGCGGACAAAGATGAGATGGCTAGATGGTATTGTAGACACAATGGGCACAGAGCTGGGTGGGCTGAGGAGGATGGTGAAGGACAGAGGTACCTGGAGGTCAATGGTCCGTAGGGTCATGAAGAATCGGAATCGACTGTGCGACTGAACAACAATAACAACAAGCTACCTATTTATCTACGTGCAATTTCTTGCTTTTGAACTGCTAGGTTGGCAGGAGCTGGACATATGTCTTAACCACTATGCCACTGCAGCCCTAAAATGGATATATACACATGTAGCAAACATACTTTTAATTGTTTGCTTGTTTGTTAGCTGTGTCGTGGGAAAGTCCATTTCTGAGTTGTACCTTCCCCTGAGAATTATATGATGTGCTTTAGCCCATTCAAGATGTAGATTTCAATACATGGGAGACCCTTTAGAACACATACCAGAGAGATTGGAATGTAAACATGTTAGCCTCGTGGGATGGAAGATGTGTGTTGGAAATGTTATGCTGTAAGATCATTGGTTGGAATCCTTTAGGGGAATGGCTGGGAGATGGACCCTGAGGGAGGAGATATAAACTGAAGGTGGGGTAATAAGAGGAAACACTCTCTTCGATCTTAATTGCAATCATGTAGCTAATTTAGGCAGAGGGAGGGCCACACTGGCTTTCCCCCAGATAGCAGCTTTCTTTATTTCTGTATTTTGAATTTTGAAATGCTTTCTAAGCTTCTGTACCTTACTTTGATTTCAATATACTTTTAAAATACCTGAAGGAGACTGCCATTTTTACTTGGCTCACATTACCTGAATCTACACTAATTTCACAAGTACCCTTTTTTCACCACCTAGATTTAGGTCAGGAGTGAGAGGGCACACTTTTAGGAAAAGCCTGAACTGCTGGGCCAGAAAGGGCCAGGGAAGCAGGATCAGGCACAATCCCATCGCAAGGATGCTGGAGTGCTATGTGGGAGTAAGAGGATCTCTACAAGTTGTGGCAGTGCTCTTGGTCCCCTGTGGAGGAGAAGACATGCTGGCAAATTGTTCAGTGCTGTAATTACTTCTTTTACTATTTTTACATCACCATATACAATGTTGATTTAGGGGCTCTTGTGTCAAAATGCTTGTTACAATTATTCTTGAAAATCAAGAATAATTTTTGAATGGACATTCCAAAAACTCAAGATATATTTCATTCCCTTTGATTTATAATATTTTTCCTGCTAGTTTTGAATAGTTCATACAATTGTTTGGCATCAACCACACAAATGAAAGTGCGGCGCCAAAATGGCCACCGCGCTCTTTGCGCCCCCCCCCCCCCACCTGGACTTGGACATCTGGGTAGTTAGGGGGCATGGCCACTCCTCTATAAAAGGGGTGGCCATGAGGCAGCCGAGCTGCCATTTTAAGAATGCGACGGAGCGGAGAAGTTTGCTCCATCGCTTTCTCCCCCTTTTCTCCTCTTTGCAAGAGGCTTGATTTTCTTCTAGGCTTCCTTTTACTTTCTCACCTCTTTCCAAGAGGCTCGGTCTCCTTTTACAAGCGACGGGGCGGAGCAGTTTGCCCCGTCGCTTACTCCTCTCCTAGCCTCTGTTCGAGGCTTTCTTTTATCTTTGCCTCTTTGTAAGAGGCTCGATTCTGTTTGCAGCACCGGACTGCAGTGGCTCAGGTGGCTAAGAGGCTGCATGGGAGGCTGACTGGGAGGCTAAAAGTCAGCGGTGCGATTCCAGGGTGCTGCAGAATGGAATGCTTCTCTTCTCCCTTGGCCTCAGCCCACCCCCTATTTGTCGGGCGTTCCATCGGGCCGGAGGGCTCGGATGGCAACCCCGCAGTTTTAATGAGCCCTGGCTGAGGGCTTGGGCGGGGGGTGGCACAGGCCTGTCTTGCTGGGGTTCTTACCCTGCTCCTTATTTGCCCAGCTTGGGCATAGCGGCGCACTTGGGCACAGTGTGGGTTTTTGCCCCACTGTCATTCACCCTGTGGGGCCACCCAGCCCATCTGGCCCACCTCGTCTTGGTGGGTTAGATTTGCGGATGCTCCCTTGCCTCCAATTTGGCAATGGAGGCATCAATGGTCATTACTCTGCAACCTCGGATGGTGGGCGCACCAACTTGGTGGTTCTGGCCCACGTGCCGGCCATGGCTGCAGAGTGGGCCGCCAACAGGTTTGAGCTGCCGGAGGCCTTCAGGCCAGCATAGGCTGGTGCCTCGCGGCTCCCCATCTGGCCCAGGACGCACAGGAACACGGAGCGAGAGGAACATCGCGAACTCCGACGCCCGCCACGGGCCGGAACCCCCAGTGGGGTCGGCTCATGGGGGTGCACCGAGTGAGTATCCTGGTCAAGTTAGCACACCTCTGACACTAGATTGTCACGCTGGTGTGTGTGTGTAGTGGCCATAGTCGCAGCAGGACAATTACACTCTGGTTCTTAATGGGGTTACCGCCCCTATGCTTTTATTTACTTCCCCTGGGCCCGTAGGGCCGGTTATGTGTTTATCCACTACAATCAGTGCCAAATGTGGTTCTGCTGTCGGCCAGTTGCTCTGCCCCTGGGTGCCCCCTTGTACTGGGCTATTCACTGGGCACTGTGATTTGGGGAATATATTCACGTTTTCTCCCTCCTGCATTGCGAACACACTGATTAGGGAATTAAGAGTAGGACGACAGGGTCAAGGAGTTGCCCCCTCGCCGCACCCTGCCCCCCCCCATGGGGCTGATTGGTTGCCAGCCTATTGGGCATCCATGGCAGGATGTGTGAGGGCCCGTCCTCATTTGGCCGTTCCAATGGTGCAGTGCTAGGACAATGATGGCAGGGCCGTGGTAGTTCTCCCTGGCCTGTCATGGTTAGCATACGTCAAGACCTTAGGCTTAGGGCAGCCCCTTCCCCTATGAGGCCAGCGATGGCCCCTGTTAGCGAGGGTGGTTACTGTATGTGACTTACGCGGCAACGCTTATGCTGCGTGCGGAGAGTCCACTTTTGGGCAACCCCCTCCACCTTGATCTGGAGCTCCCAGATTGAGTTAGCTGCTACTACATTCAACGGGGGACATGTTTTGCAGGGTACTGGCGCTAGATCATGGGTTGTGCGATCAGGAGTGGGCTCTGGTGAGGCTTCGCTCCTCAAGGGCCGATCAGCCGGGAGAGGCTACTAGCCTGGCGCTGCCATATGTCTGGTCGCTCCCCCACAGGTGTTTGTGGCAGCCCTTGTTTCGCGTCCCGGCCTGTCGTCTGCCACCAAGCCGGGTCTACCCTGACTGAACTGGAATTGGTGCCCATTCCTCCTGGTTGGGCGCCGCATCAGCTGCTGCTCCGTTTGGGTGGCCAGAGCCCGACATATGTTGCAGGGGCAGGGTGGATTTGCCCAATTTCCTCTATCCGTTCGTCCCTGCACTGAATGAGTGCCTTGTCTGCCCGCTATTCTCCCTCCTTATTTTACAGACACAGTGTGTTCCCGCACACTGGTGGTAGCATGGCTGGTGGGCCACAACTCTGTGCACTGAGGCAGCGCAGTCTGCCGCTTCATTGGAATGGGGACCCTATCTCGGATGACGCGTAACCGCGCGTATGCAGTGGTATGGGTGCATGGCATAGAGGTGGCGGAAACTGTTGACATTCCTGATGTCCATTGGGGATGCTGGGTCGCCACATGTTTTAATACTGCACTTCAGAGGCGGTGATCTTATCCGGATTGCTGGCCCGGACTTAAAGACTTCCGAGTGCAGTGACCTGGCGTTTCTTTGCCATTTGCCGTCTACACAATTGCTATGGTCATATATCATGCCGATGCAATATCATCGGCGACACTTTGTCCCAGCATTGGACCGTGCCCGACAGTCAGTGAACAGGGCTGCTGCTTGGTTCTTTCTCTAGAATGGCCCGAGGACAGCCATTGGTAGTCTGGGGATAGGGTTACAGGAATTTGGCCTGTATTCTGGAGATGGGGTTCATCGGTCAACAAGGCGAGGCACCTCTCTTTTGAATGATGTGCTAGAGGGTCAGGTGACCGAATTGTCGGTCAGAGTGAGCAGCCCCTGCTGCAAGGTGGCAATGTTGCCAAGTGGAAGGTGCCTCTACAAGAGTCACACGTGATGCAAGGCCACATCAACTTCGCCTGCAGAGTGGTAATGCTTTCGCCTAGTGTCTGGGTCACGCTAGGGCAGGTCTCGTTACACGACGCCGCGGGGTACAGCTGATTAGGGGTTTACGAGTGGACCTGTTGGTTTGGCTCACATTACTGCAGGACTTCCATGCTGTCGCATCGGGAGGTCTGAGCTTATGGTCAGCCCCAGTTACAAGTACAGTCGGATGCCTCCGGCTCCTCAGGTGGGGGGATTTAATTAAGGACAGGGGTCTATAGTCATTCGCCCCAGGGATGTCAGTGCACGGATCATTTACGCGATCTTATGTTTCTAACATATCTTCTCAATACCAGTTACATGTACAGTCGGATGCCTCCGGCTCCCCGGGTGGGGGGATTTAATTAAGGACAGGGGTCTATGGTCATTGGCCCCAGGGATGTCAGGGCACGGATCGTTTACGCGATCTTATGTTTCTAACATATCTTCTCAATTCTGGGTACCCTTTATGCTCTGGGGGACAGGCGGCCTGATTCTGTGCTTCACTTTTGTTGTGGTAATGCTGTGGTGGTGCACATTGTCAATGCCCGAACGCATAAATCACCCGAGTCATGGCCTCAGCTTGCATATTGTTCTGGGGTTCATGCGCTTTAAGGCGCTTCTTTGGGCTAAACATGTGCCAGTCATTTATAACGATATTGCTTATCCTTTCCCCTGCCTGCAGATCGCCCGGTTCCATGGCTGGGCTCCGGACGCTTGTGAGCTACCCTCTCCACTCCTGGCTGTGGTATGGTCATTTGGCAGGGAGACGTGAACCGGGCGAATTGCATGTATTGGTAACTCGCACGTGCACCCCGCATCGGCATCCTATCCTTCACTTTAGACCCTTTTTGTTGGGAAAGGCAATTGCCCAAAATGCGGCCGACATTGGTCGACTGGGTTTTAGATTGTATAGTCTGCCCTAGGATCTGGGGTTGGCTCCACGCACCATAGCCACCAGGCTTTGAGCATTGATACTCATGGCCAAAGCACGGGGTTTTTCTGACTATGCGGGGGTCTTCTGAATAAGCCATGTATTAGGGGGGTGGACATGTGTACGTGGCTGCCGCCTTACACACGTCGCCCTATTCTCACAGATATTCTGACCCACCTTGCACGGGGTTGGCATAGACTATATCACAGTAGGTAGGAGGAGTCTCTTTTCATGCAGCTACCGATGTAGCCTTTTTCTGGAGCTCGCTGACTCAGCGAGCTGGTCCCATGGTCAGAAGGGGACGTGTTTTGTAGGGCACTGGAACTCGAAGATGTCTATGTCAAACTAGAGTGGGCTCAGTTGGGGATTCGTCCCTCGAAGGCCGATCAGCATGGAGTGGGCAGTGGTGTATACTGCCATGACGTACATTTGCTGACATCGTTCCGGTTGGTGCCCTACATGCGATTGGCAGTGCCTGCTGCATGCCCTAGCCTGTTTTTCTGCCACCAGGATGGGTCTACACTTACCAAATTTAAGTTCCAAAGGGTGACCGGTACCATGCTTCCCAGTGTGGGGCCCGTTATGGCACCCATTTACTTAGAATAGGCATCGCATTGACCGCGGCTGCGTTTGGGGTACTCGGAGGCTGATATAGGTGGGTACGTGGGGGTGTGCGCGTATTTTTTCTATATGTACGTCCCCTCACTGTATGAGTACCTAGTTATGTCCTTAACCCCTTCTCCTCTTTTACAGATCCTGTGTGTCTCCGCACACCGGTGGCAGTGGGGCTGGTGGGCCGCAGCTATGTACACTGGGCAGCAGTATATGCTGCGGCGACAGAGTGTGGACCCCAGCTCGGGCTGCGTGCATCTGCACGTATGCGGTGGTATGTATGCATGGCATGAAAGGGCGGGAACTGTTGCCATTCCTGATGTCCATCAGGGATGCTGGACCGCCTGATGTTCTTATTCTGCATCTCGACGGCAATGATCTCACACGGATCACTGACCTTTCCTTAAACTGTCGAGGTGCAGTGACCTGGCGTTTTATATCATTTATGGCTTACACACGGTCACCATGGTCTAACATCATGCCGAGACATCAATTTAGAGGAGACATGGATCTCCGCAGTTCGGACCGTCCCGGCAGTCAGTGGACAGGGCTGTTGCCCAGCTCCTTGCTGAGAATGGCTTGGGGGATAGCCATTAGATATCTGAGGATAGGCTTACAAAAATTTTGACCTGTAGGCAGGATATGGGGTCCACCTGTCGGCTAGAGGTATGTACCTCTTTCTTGATGAGATGCAAGCAGGCCTGGTGACCAAGCTGACGGTCTGGGGGGGGGGAGGTGAGTCATCATGGACACCTCCCCGTGTGGCGGGTAGCACTGGTAAGGTAAAGATTTATGACCCATAGGTATCTGGTAGGTTCACAATTGACTGGCCAACATGTAGAAAGGTACAGGGGAAAGAGGTTTGGCCGGTCAAGGGCGAACCAGGCAAGGGGTGATGGCAGGAGCTTAACAGCCTGCATCACCTTGAGATTTAACGGATACACGTCATAGGGTGGGGTCAGTAGATAGTTTATTGACTCTGGTCAACAATTTGTTTGTGTCAACAAACAAATTGATACAAATAGTTACATGTAGCCAATTGCCATTGGCATTTTGGGAGGAACCTTACCAGTGTTACTGCAGCCTGCTTGCCTTAAAGAATTACAATTGGATGATTACACCAATTGAAAGTTATAATTCAGACTAGGGCATTATTCAATAAAAGTGGCCCGATGCCTTTATCCATATACCGGTGTCTGAGTCTTTCTTTGGGGGGGGGGGGTGCGCCTGCAATGGTAAGTGTACTATGTACAGAACTGGAATGTGTTATTTATTTTGTGTATTGTAGCATTGTAGAAATGACAGATCATATCAAAATATCTCAGTGATTCAAGAAAGAAAACACACACATTTCCCAGTGTTAAATATGTTTTGCTTATGGGAACATTTATAGCACAGCAAGTGAAGAGGAAGATGGTTCCCAAAGGTTTTAAGGAAAATTCTACCAACTGGGGATAATTTTCATTTAAAATTAGCTTGAAAATTAAACTGACTCCCTAGTGAGTGCTTGAATATTTTTGCCAGTTAAAAGACTCTAGCTTGAAAAGGGCAAGAAAAGAATTAAAATAGCACTTCTATGTTTAGTAAAAAAACAGCAACATTTTGCAAATCAGTTATTGGAGTCAAAGTGATATTATATAGTCTTAATTTGGATTTTTTTCTTTAAAAATAACAGTGTCATGCATTAGATATTTTAAAATTTATGGGATTCTTTTTTTTAAAAAAAGGGAACCAGTATCATGCATTAGAGCTTTTCAGATTTATGGGATTCTTTCAATGATTATATAGTATACAAAATATCAGGATGAGGATAACTCAATTATGTTTAACTTGATCATAGACCGCAAGTCACTGATAAAATTTAACACAGAGACCTTAAATTATCAAAAAGGAAATTTCCCAAAGATGAGGAAACTAATAAAAAAGAAGATGTAAGGGAAAATTGAGAGTGTCCAAACACTCCAAGAGGCATGGAGGCTGTTTACAAAAACAATAACAAAGGCCCAATTGGAATGCATACCCAAAAGGAAAAAGGGCACTGCCAGGTCCAAGAGGACTCCGATGAGGCTTACAGGAGCTGTTCAGGAAGTAATCAAAAGCAAGAAAAGTTCATTTAGAAGATGGAAGGCTTATCCGAATGAGGAGAGCAAGCAGAAACATAAATTCTGGCAGAACAAATGCAAGGCAACAATCAGGAAAGCAAAGCAAGACTTTGAGGAGCATATAACTAAAAACACTCAGAGAAATAACAAAGACTTATTTAAGTACATTAGAAGTAAGAACCCAACTAGGAAGGCCATTGGACCATTAGATGGCAATGGAAGGCAAGGGGTTATTAAAGAAGAAACAGAGATTGCAGAGAGACTCAATGAATTCTTTGCTTCAGTATTCACTGAAGAAGACAGAGACCACAGCTCAAAACAGAGCCTATGTTCGTAGGAAGGGAAACCAAAGAATTAAGCCAGATAGAAATAACCAGGGAGGAGGTCCTTGCATGTCTTGTTAAACTAAATGCTAACAAATCACCAGGACCTGAAGGCATCCATCCACGAGTTCTCAGGGAACTTAAAGATAAAATTGCTGATCTCCTAGCCAAAATATATAATATTTCCCTCAAATCAAGCTTTGTGCCTGATGACTGGAAGGTAGGGAATGTAACAACAATGTTCAAAAAAGGATCCAGGGGTGATCCAGGAAATTACCGACCAGTCAGTTTGACATGTGCCCCAGGTAAAGTGATGGAAACCATCCTAAAAGATAGTATTAATAGGCACATAGAAGAGAAGGCATTGCTAAAGGAGAGCCAACATGGCTTTTGCAAGGGCAAATCATGCCTCACTAATCTGTTGGAACTTTTTGAGAGTGTCAACAAGCATGTGGATAAGGGGGATCCAGTTGACATTGTTTATCTGGACTTTCAGAAGGCTTTTGACACAGTCCCCCACCAAAGGCTCTTGAATAAACTTGCAGGTCATAGAAAAAAGGAACAGGTCTTGTCCTGGATCAGCAACTGGCTAAGGGACAGGAAACAGAGGGTAGCACTAAATGGACACTTCTCCAAGTGGAGGGAAGTAAAGACTGTGGCCCCCCAAGGTTCAGTACTGGGATCCCTGCAACTTTGGAGTCCCACTAACTTCAGTGGTAAAGTCTTGCATTTGTTGAGAACAAAACATTGAGTCCCTACATGTGCAGGGACTGTGGTGGCTCAGTGGTTAAGAGGCTCACCATGTTAGCCAAAAGGTCGGCAAGTCTGCAGTTCAAGACTCGAGTACTGCATGATGGAATGTGTGCCCATCTGTCCCAACTACTGCCAACCTAGTAGATCTAAAGCAAGAAATTGGAAGTAGATAAATAGGGACCACTTTGGCGGGAAAAGATCTTGGAGCCTTATTTGGGCACTCCCTGAGCAAAGTTTCTCCAGCAAAAATTCCTTCAACCCAGAATAATTTCTGACATGATATTTTTTATTATTATTATTATTATTATTATTATTATTATTATTATTATTATTATTATTATTATTATTATTATTATTATTATTATTATCCTCAAACACAGCCAACAAGATAACAATGCTGTATTTTGAAAATCATTAGTCGAACACTTCCCAAGCATTTAAGACTGCATGTTGTATTGACAAATTATGCAAGCAGATCCCAGCAGGGTGGCCTTTTGCAGCTGACTGATGGTGATTTTGTCAACTCCAATTGTTTCTAAGTGCCTGCCAAGGTCTTTAGGCACAGCACCCAGTTTGCCGATTACCACTGGGACCACCTGTGCCAGTTTTTGCCAGAGCCTCTGCAGTTCAATTTTCAGATCCTGATATCAAGTAATTTTTTCAAGCTGTTTCTCGCTGATTCTGTCAGTTGTAATATCAAACTGCTATGAACTACATGTACTACAATGCATTGCTATATGACATCACCCTGACCTCACCTAACCCTATTAAAGGACCCCAGCTTTCCCACTCCTCATTCCCTTGCTGACTCTACTGACCACCACTGACCACCATGTGGCCAGTGGAAATAAAGACTTTAAAATACAGCTAACCCATCTGGAGTTATTGGACCGAACCATCAGAAAAAACTCTCTAACAGATTCTGCTGTCACCAGGTATGGCAATGTCGATGATCCATACTTTTTCCCCCTCCACAATCGTAATATCCAGGGTATTATGCTCCAAAACCCTGTCAGTCTGTATTTGAAAATCCCAGAGTACTTTTGCATGTTCATTCTCAATCACCTTTTCGGGCATATGATCCCACCAGTTCTTTGCTATGGGCAAATGGCATTTGTGACACAAATTCCAATGAATCATTTGAGCAACTGTATTATGGCGCTGTTTGTAATCAGTCTGAGCAATTTTCTTGCAGCACCTCAATATATGGTCTATAGTTTCATCCGCTTCTCTACAGCGTCTGCATATGGGGTCATCACCTGATTTGTCTATTCTAGACTTTATTGCATTTGTTCTGTTGGCTTGTTCTTAAGCTGCCAGGATCAGGCTTTCTGTCTCTTTTTTCAGTGTTCCGTTAGTAAGCCATGACCAGGTCTTTTCCTCATCTACTTTTCCTTTGATCTTTTCAAGGAACTTCCCATGCAATGCCTTGTGGTACCAGCTGTCAGCCCATGTTTGCATCATTGTTTTCCTATATTGACTGTTTGCTGTTTTAAGCAGTTCCTTGTTCTTGACCTCCATTAAAGCTGGTTCTACACTGTTTTTTACGTAATCTGCTAGTGTATGCTTCTCTTCTTCAACTGTCTGTTTCACTTGCAAGAGACCTCTACCTTCTGATTTTCTAGGTAAGTACAGGCTTTCCACATCACTGTGTGGGTGTAATGCATAATGGATGGTCATAAGTTCTCTTGTTTTCCTATCCAAACTATCTAGCTTCGCCTGAGTCCAGTTATAATGCCAGCAGTATACCTCATCACAGGTATGGCCCAGATGTTAATGGCTTTGATGGCATTGCCTCCATTGAGTTTGCTTTTTAGAACTTTTCTGACCCTATGAGCATATTCTTTACTGACCACACTTTTCACTTGCCCATGCTTGATGTTATTCAATTGCAATATGCCCAGATATCTATAGGGTTCAGACTGATAACACTTAATGGCTTGCCCATTTGGCATTTCAATTCCTTCACTTTCCGTGATTTTTCCTTTTCTTAGTGCCACTGTGGCACATTTATTCAATCCAAACTCCAAGCTAATGCCAGTACTGAAAATTTGGGCTGTGTTGGTCAGTGACTGTACTTTGGTTCCTGATTTCCCATACAGCTTCAGGTCATCCATGTATAACAGGTGAGAAATTGTCCTTGAATTTTTGGCAGTTTGGTACCCCAGGTTTGTCTTCTGCAAAGCATTGCACTTTCAATAAAGGTACTAATTTGTTTACATATCCCGATGACATCCAGGCACTTAATAATCCAGCTATGTGGCACTGAGTCAAAGGCTTTTTTTGTAATCAATCCAAGTCATATACAGGTTAGTTTTCCAGCTTTTGCAATTCTCAAGGATCATTTTATCAATGAGGAGCTGATCTTTTGTCCCTCTACTTCCCTGTTTTTTCCCTTTCTGCTCTACTGGCATTATGTTATTTGCTTCGAGGTAGTCTTGAATTCTATCAGCTATAATGCCAGTCAGTAGTTTAAACATAGTCGGTAAACACGTTATTGGCCTATAATTTTCAGGTATTGCTCCTTTTGTTAAGTCCTTCTGAATCAAATAAGTTTTTCCAGTTGTTAACCATTCACTGATGAGACCTGTCTGCAGCATTTCATTGTCTTGTTCAGCCATTTTTCCATGCAGACTGGTTAGGTGTTTAAGCCAAAAACCCATGCAGTTGATAATTGCCAGGTGATGTCCAATTTTGACTCTTTGTACTCTTTTACTGATCATATCAGTTGTTATTTCTATCTGATCCATTATGTTCTTGGAGAATTTCTTCTCAAAGTTTTGGATCCATCTCGCATTTCTGTTGTAATCTTTCTCAGTCCCCCATATATCTTTCCAGAACTGAGTGGTTGTTATTTCTATCTGATGCATTATGTTCTTGGAGAATTTCTTCTCAAAGTTTTGGATCCATCTCGCATTTCTGTTGTAATCTTTCTCAGTCCCCCATATATCTTTCCAGAACTGAGTGGTTGCCATTCTCTCAGGATTTTCAGCCCCTACACCTACCTTCTGATTCAGACTCTGGTAGAACCTTCTTTGATCTGATTGGAACAACTGCTTGTTTTTATACTGGATGACCCTAGCTTCATACCTCTCAATTTTTCTGGCTGTTGCTGTTATTTGCTGCTTCACGATTTCCGAAGCTTCTCTGATTGTTCTTATACTTGATCAGGTATTTCTTGGTCTTACTGTTCTTCAGCTTGTTCTCCTGCAAGTTGTTTTAAGATTACTCGCATCTGCTCGGAGTCTTTTGATTTTAAGCTCCAGCCTGATTTTCCACCTTGGGTTCTTTTTTCTTTTTTTATATAATTTTATTAATATTTTTCAAATATACATAAAGAAACCAAAAAAAGTATACATATATTAACTAAGTAAACAACAACAGCAAAAAAAAAGAATATAATAAGACATAGATTAATACCTAACAGACATAAAAAAATCAAGATGAAAATATTACTTAAAAAAATAAACACACTTATATAATATAGTGAGAGCTTATATCTAGCAATTACATTTTATATTAATTCTATCTCACTATTTTCTAAAATTTCTTTCTCACAAAGCTGTAAAAATGATCAAACATAAAAAGTCACCCAGTGGTATATTACATTGTCAAAGGAGGATGTGGCCGGTCTTACCAATATTCAGTATTCCCAGTACTTCATTTGATCTGGTACCGGTTTATTGCCTCCACTTTTCCTGAGAGTATACTCAACATATGGTTTCCAAATCTTCCAGAATCTATTTTCTTTGATTGTCCCTTTCTTTTAATTTAATTTCCATGTCAATTTGTCATTCAAGGCCAGCTGCCATGTTTCCCTGTACCTATCTTCCAGGTTTTTTTTATTGGATCCTTCCAATTTCTTGCCATACACTGTCTTCCCATGGACATAAGAATCACAATCAATTCTTGTTCCTCTTTATCCAGATTTAAACTATCTAAATCTGTAAGCATGGTGGCACCCATTCCAATCTTAAACCTTTCTCAAAACATTCGTATCTCTTTCTCAATCTTTTTCAAAAAATCATTAACATCCTTGCAATTCCACCACATATTATTGTAAGTTCCAACATTTTTTCAAAATCTCCAACACCTGTTATTTTTAGACCTGTCCATCTGGTTCAATCTCACCGGGGTCAGTTACCACCTCCATATCATTTTATAACTATGTTCCTTAACTTTGGTCGACAAAGTCCTCATTATCCTCTGTTTCCATAAGGATCCCCATTTTGCATCAGAAATTTTTATATTTATAACATCTTCCCAAATTTTTCACAAAGTCTCTTGTGGATTACTTTATTTATTTTTAAACTTATAAATCTTAGCCACCAAACCCTTGAACCCAATCTCCCCTTGCCTTAATTTAAACAACAGCTTTTCAAATTCCGTCCTGGCCCAATCCAGACTGGAATTATTATTCCATTTATTTACTCTTACCATTTGAAACCAATTCAACTTCATATCTGCATAAATTGCTGCTTTTTTCTCTACGTCCTTGCACAATCAAATCCATTGTCTCAACAAGCAGACATCATTTTCAATCAGCAATGATCTCACTCCCCTATCTATGTTGATCAGAAAACTCTTCATGTCTTCAACTTCAATTAATGGGGATATATTTGGGGCTAATTTTCCCTTCATCTCCTTCCATACTTCCCACATTGACCTTAACATTTTATTTTTAATATTAAGTTCCCCCAATTCCTTATCTTAAAAAGCTGCCTTGCCAATTTGTTCAAAATCCTCCATCTCTATATCTTCCCAAATCACCTTTTCCTTAATCAAAATCTTAACTATATTTCTAATTTGGAATGCCATATAATAACTTTTAAGATTAGGTATTCCTAGCCCACCTTCTTTTTGAGATATATATCACCACCTTTTAGAGATTCTAACTTTTCCCCCACCGTTACAAAATTTATTTAAGAGATCCTTGAAGTCTTTAATCACACTATTGTTAAAGTGAATTGGGAGTGCATCAAACAGGAAATAGATTTTTGGCAACATCATCATCTTACACAAAGCTATTCTACCAAACCATGACAGTTTCAAATTATTAAATTGTAAAATTTTGTCTTTAATCACATTTAATTGTTTATCATAATTCATTTTTTATATTTCCCAATTTATTAGTTACAATATCTCGCAAGTATTTTAAATTGTATCTAATCTGAATTTTATATTTCCACAGTATTTCTTGTTGATCAACATTGTTCACATTACATGTTATCATTTCTGATTTCTCCCAATTAATTTTTAACCCCATCATATCCTCAAAGTCCTTTAAGTGCTTGATTCTTTTCCAATGCCTTCTCCGGGTGCTTCATAATGACCAATGTATCATCCACATATAAACTTATTTTATTGCCCACCAATCCTTCTATATTATCATCCCTTCTAATCACTTCTGCCAGCAATTCCATAGACATTATAAATAACATTGGAGATAGCAGCCATACCTGCCTTGTTCCAGCCTCTAACCTGAAATTTTTAGTATAAACATCATTTACTCTAACCTTTGCAGTTCCTTTGTAGTATAATTGTTTTATAACTTTTTATAACTTTGTCCCAAATCCGTAAAATGAAATAATCTCATTTATTGTTATCCATTGAAAAGAGTCTAAATCTAAATCTTTATAATTTCAGCCAAAGGCCAGACAGAATTGAAAAGATTCAAACACCTTAAAAATATCAAGAGATAACAATCCTATCTTCTCTTTCCTATGGGTGGCAATATCCAAAAGATTAAGAACTCTCTTTGTTAAATCCACCAGGTGCCTACCTTTTAAAAAACCAGCTTGATCTTTGTTTATATAACCACCCATAAAACTGTTTAACCTATTTGCTAATATGGTTGTAAAAAAAATTTGAGCCCTGGTTTATTAAAGATATGGGCCTGAAAGATTCAATTTTTTTCTAAATCTTTCCATGGTTTGGGAATCAAAACAATTATTGATCTTACCCAAGAGGTTGGGATTGAGCCTCCTTCTAAAATAAAATTAAACAACTTTTTTATCTTGGAGTAACTATATCTTTAAATTCCTTATAAAACTCGGAGGAAAGTCCATCCTCACCTGGTGACTTGTCTAATTTACAATTAGTTATTATATTTTTGATCTGTTTTTCGGAAATTGAGTCTTCCATTTTATCTTTATGTTCCTGAATCAGCTTTTGATTTGTGCATTTCTCCAGATAGTCTCTTAATTTTTCCACATTTACATCTTTTTCTGAATATAGCTCCTGATAAAACTCATTTACTATCTCTAATTTATCTTTAGTTTTATGATGTCTAACACCTTTTTTAAATCAAAATACCTATCTCTCTTCCCTCTCTTTTTTCTTTAGCCGCTCTTGCCAATGACTTTTAATTTTTATTACTATATTCAAAATATTTCCTCTTCAAATATATTAAATTCCTTTTTATCTTTTCAATGTCTTTACCCGCCATTTCCTTTTTCAATTTCTGCATTATTTCAAATATTTCCTTGTTCTTTGTCTTTGCGTGTTCCTCTTGTAAACACTTTAGTTCCTTTTCCATATCTTCCTGTTTTGCCTTGAGCTGCCTGTATTTAAAGTTAGACATCTTAATACTCTCTCCTCTAAAAATCGCTTTCATAGTATCCCAGACTATATTATAACTTACTTCACCATTATCGTTCAATTTCCAACTTTCCTCCCATTTTCCAATAATCTGCTGTTTACTTTTGGGGTCTTTGTACAAATTAGCATCATATCTCCATGGCTTTCTCACCTTCTTTTCACCTTCCAATCTCAAATCCAATACCACTTTTGCATGATCTGATTCTTTAAATGTCCCAACCTCAATCTCTTCCAAATTTCTAACCAAATTATCTGTCACAAATATGTAATCTATCCTTGAATATGTATTATGCACCTGGGGGGGGGGGAGTATATGCCCTTTCGAATCCTTGCAGTTTTCTCCAAGTATCTTTAAGTCCCAACACTGACATCCAACTATTTAAAGTCTGTATCTTTGTCATTTTGCTACATCTAGTGATATTTGTACAGTCAATTGTTGACCTTATTAAGTTGAAATCCCCTGCTATGATCGTCTTTGTACATCTTTCTGCTACTAAAATATCATAGACTTTATCTAAAAAAATTTATTGGTATTCATTTGGAGAATAAATACATATTTGCTAATGTTATCTGCTCATCATCATTTCTTCCATTAATTATCAGATATTTTCCCTCTTGGTCAGATATACTCGTTATTGTAAATCCAAACCTATTTGAAATAAAAGTTGCTACACCTCTTGATTTAGATGTACCATATGCCTTTTTGTAAATTTTGGTCCAACCTAAAAACAACCGATTCACCTCAGCAGATTTCTGGTGGGTTTCCTGCAAAATATAATATCAGGTTTTTCTTTCCTAAGAGCAGCTTCTATTCTTCTCCTCTTCAACTGGCAACCAGTAACTTTCATGTTCCATGTCAAAATTTTCATATTTTTCATTCTTTATCTACAACCTTTTTATTAATATCACATCCGCACTCCCCCTTTGGCATGGTCAAACCCAAAATTAATGCCAAAAACTCCTTACATAGATACATTAAATAAAAAGAAAAAAGAACAAACAATAAAAAAGCATATTCACCCTCTCCACTTTTTCCAAGAAAAAAAGGCCTTTGAGATTCAAAGAGGGGAGGGGAGGAAGACACTCCAACAGGGACCCGAGCATCAGCAAATCTGTTAGCTGCATTAAAACTTTTTAAATGCCTCCTTCAGCACCCTTAGGCACACTATCATAATAGTTTTTTCCAAGACGCAAGCCTCTGGAAAGAATCAGGGCATCTTTTAGGTTATTACATTCTTTAGTTCCATTTTCAAGTAGTTTTGCCTCCACTAAAATGTCTAGTACAAAAGCATCTTCTTGTACAAGAAATCTTCTTCCCATTTGCCAAAAGGTCATCTGTTTTTGAGACTTCCAATTATATTTGATGCCCTTCTCCCTCAGCCACTTAGTTATAGGTTTCATCTTTTGTTGCCAAATTTGTTCTTCTACTGGTATATCATTATACATCTCTATGTCCGCTCCATCTATCTTCAAAACCATTGGGCCATTTTGTCTGATGTAAGACATCAATCTCATCTTATCTGCCAAGCAAGCAAATTTGACCAACACATTTCTAGGGCTAGTCCTACCTTTCCTTTGCCCAAAATGATAAACACTTACAATGTCTTCTGATGATAACTTGTAACCCATCTCAAGGTTGCTCATCCAATCCACTAGCCTATCTCTTAAATGTCCGGACTCATCTCTGGGATGCTGTGGATGACTATATTTGCACGTCTCTGTTGTTCTTCAGAGATAAAAGAAAGCAGTCTGAGGCAGAATCAATGTAATGTCTATGAAATGGAAAATTTCCATCAAAAGATTATATAGCTTTCAAAAATTTAATAGTCCATAATTTTTCCAGAAAAATACAGTATCCAAAAATTAATTTTGCATAAATATATAAGATAACTCAAAAAGGGTGGGATATAGTCTCTCAAGTTGTTCAACATATGATGTTTTTCAAATTTTGATATTTTCCAAAATTATCTATTGAAAACTAATGAGATTTTGTCTCTCAAGATTTCGAAGCTGTTTCCTGGATATACAGCTTTTCATTTAGGATTTCTTCTTCAGGAAAATCTAAAAAGAAACAAATAATCATCACAGTACTTCACTTCAACAAAGATTCATTTTACAGAATGTTATATACAAAATGTTATATACAATTAAATAAAAATACAAATGCCTTATAGTGCGTCAAATAGCCTCACTGTGTTAAATACTTTGAATTCTCTGACGTTAAAACTAGGTGAAAGAGTAAAGTATTATACAGGCTAAAATGTGTCATGTGAAATTATTTAGTAATCAACTACTCTGGCAAGCATGAACAAAGATGTTAAAGTAATCACAAGTAACATGAGAGATCAAGCTTGCTATTGAGTCCGTCAGGTTCTAAGGTCCGGAGCTTAAAAATGAAAAAAGCTTCTCTCTGCAACAGCCGCTTATTGATGTTAATTCTTTCAAAACTTACTGGCTTAATGACTTACAAAACTACAATGTGGAGCTGGTCTTCCGTATGATTTGCATTCAGGAAATATGAAACAAGGGGCGCACCCAATACCTGTCCCTGATCGATGCTTCAATATCTGGGTACAGATCGGCCTGGTGGTGACCCCGACATAGCATTTGTCACAGGGACACATGATCAAATAAACTACATTACAGGTTCCACAGGTGGAAATGCTTGTGCTGTGCAAGCCTATCAGAGAGTAAACAAAACAAAATAAAAAAGATGAAAAATGTTGTGAAATAGCAATCACTATGGTAATCAATATAGTTAAGCATTGTTTTGCTGCTAGATATATATTTTGCTAACAAAGCTGGAAATGTATTTTGCTGAGAAGTGCAGGTTACTCATTGTTAGCTGGGAAACAGGATATAGCAGGGTGGGGTTGCACTAACTTCTTTTCGGTTCTGTATTCTTTGCTAGCTAATATCATGATCTATATAAGATTTGTGTGAGATTTTTGGATGTGCCAGTATTTTATTTAATTTTAATTTAATTTAATAGTCATATTTATATATTTGGAAACTGATTCCACTGGTACGTAGCCGGCTGATTTCTTTCAAATAAAGAAGCTGAAAACTCAACTTGCGTCTGTGGTCTTTTAATCCATACCCTTAAATAAACTTCCCTAGTTCATTTGGAGGTTCTACCAAGATTTGAGGATAAGGGCTGTAAGGTGGCATTTGCTCTGCTTTTGTCCAGTGGTTGGCCTGTGCCGTTGGCTTTAGTTGACCGGGCCCTTCAAGGTGCCACTGACTATATTTGTCAGAAGAAGGGTGTGTTTCGGCTGGTGCCTATGGTGGGTGGCTGTATCCTGACTTAAGAACCACATGAGATGGGGTGGACTCAGCTTGAGGTGTGGTGAGTATATCCTGGGAATGAGCTTGAAAGGCTTAGAATGTTATGTGAGATGGAATGGTCTAGCTTTGGTCAGGGAATACGCTGGCCAGCTGAAGGACCCCTGGATTTGGTTATAGTTAAACATATGTACGCAAGGATCCAGGCTGAACATTTAAATCAGTTTCCTTATGCTGATTCCTGGTTGGTTTTGGCTAATCACCCTCCATCCTGGCTTCAGAAATGCTTGGAGCCTGATGATGGAAGGAGAAGTAGGAGCAGGTTGTCATATATATTCTATGCCCAAACAATGCCCCATAAGGGTGAAAGGCCTGAAAACTGTCCTTCCAAGTGAAGAAGATACTATTTTATCCCCCCCACCATATGCCCCAGTTACTAGGTTGTACCCAGACCTTACAAATGCTTTAGATCTTGCAAAATCGCCTCCAGGGACCCATGAATTGTGAGGAGTAAAATATTATAAGGCAGTGATAGGACCTAAGAATAAAGGGAAGGGGAAAGTGTTGGGGGCACAGTCCCACTCTGTTGAGAGATTGGGGGAAGCTAGTGCTGAGCTTGTAGCCCCTCTTAGACAAACAGTGTTCCCGCCTGGGGATGGCAGGGAAATCATTACTTCCTGAAGTCTGTCAGAAATCAGATGAAAGCCCTGGGGATTTTTTGGAAAGGCTTCTGGAATCCATGGTGTGGCAAAGATCCCATAAGAGAGCTTTGGTAACCTCTCTAGCTTTCTCTGTCCGGGTTGGGTAAGCTTCCACCCAACCTGTATAAGTATATACAAAAACCAATAAGTAACACAACCCATTAACTCGTGGCATTTCAGTGAAATCAACAACTTGCACCCCTGGAGGTGGGGTTGGCCCCTGTCGTGGATTATTGCTAAGTGACAAAGAGGGTGTAAGCCATTGATATACATAAATCTCTCTAAAGCTTGGGCCAAGGGCATTTTAGTCATGTGAGAGGTTGCATGGGCTTCCTCTGCCACTGGCCATGCAAGATGCTTTGGCACATACACCCGGTTATCAGGCAAAACCCACCAACCTTCCTTAACAAGTTTTGCCTGTAAATGTTGTATAGCTATTTTGTGGGTGCATGATCCCACAAATTAACCTGTAACATTGGACACAATAGGATTTCAGAATCAACCAATTCCCAGGCAGCTTGTTAAGCTGCTGCATCACCTTTTCTGTTACCCATGGCAATTGAGGAACTGTCACGTTGATGTCCCTTACAATGCATCACTGCAACCTGCTTTGGAGCCCACACTGCTCCCAAAAGGGCTAGAATCTCAGGTACATATTTGACTGTTCCTCCAGATGAGTTTATCAACCCTTTTTCTTTGTACAGAGCTCCATAAGCATGCAGTGTTAAAAATGCATTTTTGGAATCTGTATATATGTTTACAACTTGTCTTTTAGACAGCTCTAATGCTGAAGTGAGAGCAATTAGCTCTGCTTTCTGGGCTGTTGTTCCATGTGGAAGGGCTTTTGCCTCAATGATAGCATCTTGCATTACAACAGCATAGCCTGCTTGGTGAACTGTACCATCTACAAAACTACTCCCATCAGTGAAATATGTTACTGTTGGTTTGGGTCATGGGACATCTTTAAGATCCATTCTACTTAATTAGACCTCATCCATAGTTTGGATACAGTCATGTTCTAGTTTCTCCCCTTTTACTGGCAATAATGTGGCAGGGTTCAGTCAAGCTGTAACCTCCAGCTTAATGCGTGGATTTTCACACAACACTGCCTGATATTTAACCATCCAGCTACTGGTAAATCAGTAACTCCTTTGTATTCCATAAGAATTAATACAGCATGAGGTACATAGACTGTCAATTCCTGCCTTAAGGTGAGCTTATCAGCCTCTTTAACCAATAGGGTTGTGGCCTCAATGGTTTTGAGACAACCAGGCCACCCTCTGGCCACAGTGTCTAATTGTTTTGACAAATAGGCTACAGGTCGTTGCCATGACCCCATCTGTTGAACTAGCACCCCTACAGCTATGTGATTTCTCTCATGAACATACAAAGTATATGGACGAGTTACATCTGGAAGCCCAAGTGCAGGTGCTTCCAGCAATGCCTTTTTTAATTGTTTAAAGGCCATCACTCTTTCTTTTGTCCATTCAAATACAGCACTCTCCATTCCCCTCATAGCTTCATACAATGGTTTAGCCAATATTGCAAAATTGGGAATATTGCAAAATCCATACCATGGATTACCATATTCTATTGGCTCCAATAAGGTGGTTCAGATGGTGTCACATGTCCTAGGAATAGATTGGAAATTGCACTGTGCTTATAGACCTCAAAGTTCCAGGACTGTAGAGAGAATGAACCGAACCCTGAAGAACAAACTATCTAAACTTTGTCAGGAGACAGGCCTAAAATGGTTAGATGTTCTTCCCTGTGCCTTATTTAACATCAGATGTACTCTGCGTAGCGATGTTAAATTATCTCCTTTTGAATTACCGTATGGACGGCCTCCAGCGGTACTAAATTGGGCACAAAAGAAATGAGAAAGAATTAGCAAATCTGAAGTATATAAAGAGGTTCAGAGGCTAGCCAAGACTATACAAAGAATTCAAAAATATGTTTTAGAATCTCGGCCTCCAGTGTTGCAGACATGTGCACATCTCTTTGAAATAGGAGATGAGGTGTGGGTGAAATATTGGAAAGGAACACCTTTGGCTCCTAAGTGGAATTGACCATTTACTATTCTACTTTCTACCCCTACAACGGTCCAGGTTGATGGATGTAAGCCATGGATCCATTGATCACGAGTAAAGAAAGCTGGTGGACTGACCTGGGCTGCTTCCCAGAATCCAACTAACCCTCTTAAAGTTACTGTTTGAAGGGTTTTGATAATAGGAATTGACTTTGGGGTGGGCCGGAAAGGATGAAATATTCCAAGGATATCAACCTCTATGCCCCCTGTCTACCCAGGAATGGCAGGGAGCAAGAGAGAAGAGCGATACTCCACGTTGGCCAAGCATCATTTCCCGCCTAATGCCCATCCAGAGGTGGCATTCTCTGGCTTGAAAGAAGATGATAAACAGCAGATTCAAGTTGTGGTATTGGGTTTTAATGTGTTTGACTCTGCCTGGAGATGGGGAAGGTAATTTATGGGTTAAACATGCTCAATACTTATTTGAGCAACATGGGCCAAATGTTAGTTTAGTTTACGAAAGGCCAGTGTCAGTTTGTGCCATGTCATTTTTGCCTGCCCCCTTAAATGTAAGTGATATGATGTATCATCAAATGATAACCAGAGAGAAAGTTGATGGAACCCTGAATATATTTGCTAGTAATCTTAAGGTAAACACAATCAAAGTCCGTTGGTTTTGGTTCACACAGGGGATAAGGGGGATGTGTTTTTGCTGTGGGGCCCAAGAATCTATTAAAGTGTAGCAAATGATGCCTCGTTACAGCACCACGAAAGGTAGAACTGTAAACCTTCGTGCATATATGTGGTGCTCTGAGAAGTTTAGTCTTGACAGTGATACCACTTCCACAAACCGAGAAAAAAGGGACATGGAAAGTACAGTCCCTGACAACTTACCATTCCCAGGAGGTAGTTTTGGTCCACCTGACGATGTATTTTCCCCCCAGAGTACTTTGTATGATATATGTACTAGAATGCCCAAACTCCCATGGAAAAGGCCAAGTGATTTTACTCCTCCCCATAAATCCCCTGATAATGTATGTTTAGAATCCTAATTTGTCTTGGATCCTAATTTGTGGTTCTTCTTTGATGTGGGTGACAAATCACCATCCGGGAAAGGACAAATGTGCTTTTATAGGATTTTTAACCCTCCCAGCTCAAGTAATGCCATTTGAACTTCCTTCCCCTGTAATGAGAAGACGAAAGCGTGCAACCACTAGTGCCAAAACAAGTTTTTTAGGTTCACATTGCAATGATGAAGTAATAACAGGGAAATCTTTGTCAGAATCCCCTTTGAGTCGGACCTGTGGAGCGGCATTTGTTAATGCTCTCTCCCTTGGGACTTATGGTAGTATGGTGGCACAAGAATACAGGCATAGCATATTGGGTCTCACTTGTTGTATAGAAAAAACTGTTAATGCCACAGGAGCTATTATTAGAGAAGTGCAACAGGAAATTGAAGATGTCCATCAAGAAGACATGCAGATCCGTATGGCAATAGATTTCTTGCTAGCCCAGCAAGATTTTTTTTTGCAAAATCATTGGAAAGGGCAGAGGATGTGAAGTAAAATTTCTTATATATATAATTTTTTCAAGAAAAATTACAACACAATACATATTACATAACATAATTAGAATACAAAATAAACACACAATATTTTTTTTAAAAAATAAACATCCCCTATCCTAATAGCATTTCATGTCTCTTTTTATATTTCAAATGTACATAAACTACCTTTTAAAAATAATTATAACTTTGTAATTAATCTTTAACAATAACTAAAATTTTCCAAAAATACCATTCATTACTATTTAGGATAGGAAACAACAACAGAAATAAAATGACACAATATAATACACCCAGTGTTTTTTTACATTGCCTTGGAGAACTCAGAGTATCTCGTTGTTTTATTTCTAAAAACCACTTTGATCGGGTACAGGTCTATTTCTTTCCTCTCCCATAAGGGAGTGATCTACAAAGGGCTTTCAAATGTTCCAAAATCTATTTTCTTTCAAACTACCCCTTTTTACCTTTATCTCCCAGGTAAATTTATCATTCAAAGCTAAATTCCACATTTCTTTATACCATTCCTCAGTTTGTATAGTTACATTATTTTTCCAATTTCTAGCAATACACTGTCTCCCCGATGAAATCATTATTTCTAATAACTCTTTCTCCTCTTTAATCAAATTGATACATTCCACATCTGTTAACATAGTGGTACCCGGCCCCAGCTTAATTATCTTTCCCAATATTTCACCAATCTCTTTTTCAATTCTTTTCCAAAAATCTTTTACCACAATACAACTCCACTACATATGTTCATACGTTCCAATTGTATCCCTACATCTCCAACACATGTTATCCTTTTTATTGTCAATTTGATATAACCTCACTGGGGTCAGATACCACCTCCATAACATTTTGTAATTATGCTATTTTATTCTGACCGACATAGTTCTCATTATCCTTTTTTTCCATTTGTTTCTCCATGCATCATTATCTATCTTTATATTCAACTCTTGTTCCCACTTTAATTTCAAGTCCTCCTGTGGATCACCCTCCCTATTTAATAATATATATATATATATATTGCTAACTAATCCCTTAATATTTTTATCTTCTTTTCTAATTTTTAAGATCAATTCCTCAAATTCCGTCTTTTCTCGTCCCGAATCATACTCTCTCATACATTTACTATTCCATTTGCAAATCTTCATTATCTGGAACCAATACATTTTTAATTGTTCAAACAATTTAATCCTACTAACCTCATCCCTATAGAACCATAACCAATCTTTCAACAGGAAAATTTCATTTTTATCCAATACTTTTTTTGACTTCATTATCTATCTTAATCGGAAAGCTCGCCATGTCGGAGAGTTCCAATATTGGAGAGATACTCGGGACCAGATCCTTCTTTACTTTCTTCCATACACTCATTAAACCTTTCATCATAGAGTTTTTAGTCACTACCTTTCCCAAATTATAGCCCCAAAAAAACATTTTACCAATATGTCTATAGTCCTTCATCTCAATTTCCTCCCAAATTGCTTTTTCCTTTGCCAAGATCTTCACAACATTCTTGATTTGAAATGTTCGATAATATGCCACTAGATTCGGCATTCCCAATCCACCTTCCTTCTGAGGTAAATACCATAATTTTTTTGGCAACCTAGATTTCTTTCCTCCGTTACAAAATTCATTAATCAATTTTTGAAACTCCTTAATTTCCTTATCTTTCAATTGAATTGCTAGTGCATCAAATAAAAAATTAATTCTAGGTAACAACATCATTTTAGTAAGTGCAATCCTCCCAAACCATGACACTTTCAACTTTTGAAAACTATTTATTCTGTTTTTAATTTCAATTTTCAAACTGTCATAATTTAATTTTTTCAGCTCTTCCAATCTATTTGATATAATTATTCCTAGGTATTACAACTTATCTTTAATTTGGATATTTCCCGTTCCCTTTAACTTCTTCTGATCTTCTTCTCCCATATTGCAAAGCATCATTTCCAATTGATCCCTATTTATCTTCAACCCAGTAATGTCCTCAAAGTCCCTTAATTGTGCTCTAATTCTATCCATTACCTTCTCTGGATGTTTTACAATTACCAATGTATCATCAGCATACATACTTATCTTATTTTCCATAATCCACTCTATTTTTCCATCTTCTCTTATAGCTTTTGCTAATATTTCCATTGCTATAATAAACAATATCGGGGATAATGGGCAACCCTGTCTCGTGCCTGGCTCTAGTTTTACCTCATCAGTAACCTCATCATTTACTCTTACAGTAGCTATTCCTTGCTGATACAATTGATCTATTACTCTTCTAAATTTATCGCCAAATCCGTATCTTTTAATTATTTCCTTAATTGAGACCCATTGTAAAGAACAAGAACATAAGAATATCCTTGCTGGGACAGGCCACAGCCCATCCAGTCCAGCATTCTGTCTCACACAGTGGCTCACCATGTCCTTCAGGGTATTCCCAAGAAGATGCCTTCATCTACTTAGGATTCCCTGGAAATGGCATTCTCTCCAAATGCCTATCTCTCCAACCCCGAGGTTGTCCTTAAGTATCCATAATTATAGCCATTGATACCCTTGTCCTCCATGAACTTGTCTAATCCTTTCTTAAAGCTGTCAAGATTGACAGCTGTCACCACTTCTTCTGGCAGGGAGTTCCATAGACCAGTAATCCTCTGGGTGAAAAAGTACTTTCTCTTATTTGTTTGAGAAAAGTTTCATCAAGTGTCCCCTAGTTCTAGTGTTGTGCGATAGGGAAAACAGTTTTTCCTTATCTACTTTGTCAACACAGAGCATGATTTTATAAACTTCAATCAGGTCACCTCTTAGACGCCATCATTCAAGAGTGAAAAGGCCCAACCGTTGCAGCCTCAGATGGTAAGGAAGGTGTTCCAGTCCCCTAATCATTCTGGTTGCCCTCCTCTGCACTTTCTCCAACTTCATATCCTTCTGGAGGTATGGCAACCAGAACTGTACACAGTATTCCAGATGGGGCCTCACCATAGATTTATAAAGAGGCAAAATGACATGTGCTGACTTATTTTCTATACCCTTCCTAATGATCCCTAACATTGAGTTTGCTTTTTTCACTGCTGAGGCACACTGGGTTGACACCTTCATTGAGTTGTCCACCAGGACACCAAGGTCCCTTTCCTGGTTTGTCGCAGAGAGTTCAGACCCCATCAGTTTATAAATGTAATTGGGGATTTTTGCCCCAACATGCATCACTCTGCACTTACTAATGTTGAAGCTCATTTGCCACTGTTTTGCCCATTCCCCCAGTGTCAAGAGATCCCTCTGGAGCTCCTCACAATCTCTCACAGTTTTCACTACCCTGTATAATTTAGTGTCGTCAGCAAATTTGGCTACCTTGCTTTTTCTCCTACCTCTAGATCATTTATGAAGAGGTTGAAAAGCAGGGGTCCCAGTACTGAACCTTGGGGGACCCCACTCTTTACTTCCCTCCACTTGGAGAAGTGTCCATTTAGTGCTACCCTCTGTTTCCTGTCCCTTAGCCAGTTGCTGATCCAGGACAAGACCTGTCCCTTTATTCCATGACTGGTAAGTTTATTCAAGAGCCTTTGGTGTGGGACCTTGTCAAAAGCCTTCTGAAAGTCCAGATAAACAATGACAACTGGATCCCCCTTATCCACATGCTTGTTGACACTCTCAAAAAATTCCAACAGATCAGTGAGGCATGATTTGCCCTTGTAAAAGCCATGTTGGCTCTCCTTTAGCAGCGCCTTCTCTTCTATGTGCCTATTAATTCTATCTTTTAGGATGGTTTCCATCACTTTACCTGGGACACATGTCAAACTGACAAGTCGGTAATTTCCTGGATCACCCCTGGATCCTTTTTTGAAAATTGGTGTTACATTCGCTACCTTCCAGTCATCAGGCACAAAGCCTGATTTGAGGGAAATGTTATATATTTTGGCTAGGAGATCAGCAATTTCATCTTTAAGTTCCCTGAAAACTCGTGGATGGATGCCTTCTGGTCCTGGTGATTTGTTAGTGTTTAGCTTAACAAGACATCTAAGGACCTCCTCCCTGGTTATTTCTATCTGGCTTAATTCTTCGGTTTCCCTCCCTATGAAGAGAGGCTCTGTTTTGGGTATGTGGTCTCTGTCTTCTTCAGTGAATACTGAAGCAAAGAATTCATTGAGTCTCTCTGCAATCTCTGTTTCCTCTTTAATAACCCCTTGCTTTCCATTGTCATCTAATGGTCCAATGGCCTTCCTAGTTGGGTTCTTACTTCTAATGTACTTAAAGAAGTCTTTGTTATTTCTCTGAGTATTTTTAGCTATACGCTCCTCAAAGTCTTGCTTTGCTTTCCTGATTGTTGCCTTGCATTTGTTCTGCCAGAATGTATGTTTCTGCCTGCTGTCCTCATTCAGACAAGCCTTCCACCTTCTCAATGAGCTTTTCTTGCTCTTGATCACTTCCCGAACAGCTCCTGTAAGCCACATCCGAGTCCTCTTGGAACTGGCAGTGCCCTTTTACCTTTTGGATATGCATTCTAATTGAGCCTCTGTTATTGTTTTTGTAAACAGCCTCCATGCCTCTTGGAGTGTTTGGACTCTCTCAATTTTCCCTTTCAGCTTCTTTTTTACTAGTTTCCTCATCTTTGGGAAATTTCCTTTTTGAAAATTTAAGGTCTCTGTGTTAGATTTTATCAGTGACTTGCAGTCTATGATCAAGTTAAACATAATTGAGTTGTGGTCACTGTTCCCTATTGGATCAGTCACATTAACATCTTGCACCAGATCCTGAGTATTACTCAGCATCAAGTCAAGGATTCTTGTACCTCTAGTTGGGTCTTCAACCATCTGTCCCAGGGAACAATCATTTAGCATATCTAGGAACTTTATCTCTTTATCATGTGCTGAACAACAGTTCACCCAGTCTATGTGAGGGTAATTGAAGTCCCCCATTATAACCAGGCTTCCCTTCTTGGATGCCTCCTTTACAACATTCTCCAACTGCCAGTCTCCCTCAAGAGTTTGGGTCAGAGGCCGATAGTATATGCCTACTGTTAGACCATCCTTGTGGCCTGGTACTCTTACCCACAGAGCTTCTAATGGTGACTCCAAATCACCTAAATATTCCAATTCATACGATTTTATCACTTCTTTGACATACAAGGCTACACCACCTCCCGTTTGCCCCTTCCTATCCTTCCTGTACAGTTTGTAGCCTGGGATAACTGTATCCCATTGGTTATCATCCGTCCACCAGGTTTCAGTGATACCAATAATATCAATATTCTTATCTATTGCTAAGTATTCCAGCTCCCCTATTTTGTTCCGGAGGCATCTGGCATTTGTATACAAGCATTTATATATGCTTTCCTGATACAGTCTTTTGAGTCCAGTTGCATTGTTAGACTGCCTCTTGAATCCTTTTGCTAGAGTGCTGGTGACTAGCTCCTTGCTCTGCTCAGTAATTTTTGCATCCTCCTCACTACTCAAGTACACACTTTTCCGAACCGGATGCTGCCCAGCTCCTGTCGGCTTTCCCCCAGTTATCAGTTTAAAAGCTGCTCTGCAGCCTTTTTGATGTTGAGTGCCAGCAATCTGGTCCCATCATGGTTCAAATGCAACCCATCCCTCCTGATCAGATTTGGCTTGTCCCAAAATGTTCTCCAGTTCCTGACAAATCTGAAGCCCTCCTCTTGACACCACCGCCTCATCCACGCATTGAGGCTTCTGAGCTCTGCCTGCCTGGTAGGTCCTGTGCGAGGGACAGGCAGCACTTCTGAAAATGCTACCGGGACTTCAATCTTCTTCCTAACAACCTAAATTTGGCTTCCAGGACAGACCGCTTGGCCTTCCCAACATCATTGGTACCAACATGTACCATGACAACTGGCTCCTTCCCGGTTATCTCTAACAATCTATCTAGATTTCTTGTGATGTCTGCAACTTTTGCACCTGGCAGGCAAGTCACCATACGGTTATCATGTGCATCAAATGCCTTGAAAATATCCAAAGATATTAATCCCACTTTTTCTTTTGTTTGACCTACAATATCTATTAAATCTACCACTCTTCTTGTCAAATCTGCCATGTGTCTCCCTTTCAAAAAAAAAAACCACTTGATCTACATTTATATAATTACCCATGAAATTATTTATCCAATTGGCCAGTATCGCTATGTAGATCTTGGCATCTTGGTTTATTAATGATATTGGTCTATAAGATTCAACCTTTTCTAGATTCTTTCCTGGTTTTGGCAATAGTACAATCATGGTCCTATACCATGAAGTTGGAATTTGCCCCCCCATCCAAAATATAATTATATAATTTTACCAACTTTGAAACCACAATGTCTTTAAATTCCTTATAAAAATCTGCAGGTAATCCGTCCTCCCCAGGAGCTTTCCCCAATTTCAAACCTGCAATTACCTCTTTTACTTCTTTTTCTGACATTTGTTCTTCCATTTTATCTTTATGCTCCTGTTTTATTCCACTAACTATTTGCTTCTCTAATTGCTTTTTAAGCTTTTCCACATCTATAACTTTTTTTGCATATAAGGCCTGATAAAAGTCTTTCACAATTTTGCATTTATCTTTAGTCATGCTACATCTTACTCCTTGTTTATTTATCAAAACTCCAATTTCCCTTTTTTCCCTTTTGTCTTTTGCTGCTTTTGCCAATAATTTTGAATTTTTATTACTATATTCAAAGTATTCTCTTTTTTGAAGTAAAATTTCACGATATGAATAAAACTATTGAGGAGCAATTGGAAGATTTACAGGAATTTGAGACCCACAATGTCCCTGGTTTACTTGGAGGAGAAATTTGGAACTGGCTGGCAAGTTGGTTGCCTAATTTGGGATGGTTAAAGGAGCTTTTCCTTTTTCTGGTGAGAATTGTTGTGGTATCAATCCTTTGTTACTGCATAGTCAGAATTTGTATGACCTGTAAGTGGACAAAATCTAAACAGGTTAAATATGATTCAATCAGACCTACTCAAACAGTGGTTGCTGTCTGTGAGTGTCATGAAATGACTGTTGTCTAAATATATCACTATATACCATATATGCAATATTTTCTATAGTTTATACTGATTTATTTATTTTTTAGACTTAGGATAACTGTCCCTCGTCTTTAAAAAAAGGGGGGGAGTGAAATAGCAATCAATAGCAATCACTATGGTAATCAATATAGTAATCAATATAGTTAAGCATTGTTCTGCTGCTAGATATATATTTTGCTAACAAAGCTGGAAATGTATTTCGCTGAGAAGTGCAGTTTACTCATGGAATTTCCAGAAGTACATGTTTTTCTGTTAATTGTGAAAAACAGGAAATGAGAAGACAGGATATCAGCTATTATTAGCTGGGAAACAGGATATAGCAGGGAGGGTTGCACTAACCGCTTTTCGCTTCTGGATTTTTTGCTAGCTAATATCATGATCTATATAAGATTTGTGTGAGATTTTTCGGTGTGCCAGTATTTGTAAACTGATCCCACTGGTACATAGCCAGCTGGTTTCTTTCAAGAAAAGAAGCTGAAAACTCCACTTGTGTCTGTGGTCTTTCAATCCATACCCTTAAATAAACTTCCCTAGTTCAGTTGTGGCATCCTGTATTTTAATGTTAGCTTTAATGGATCAAGTCCACTTTGTCAGACATAAGAATGAATATCAGGAAAAAAACATCCTAATGGTTAGAGCAGTAACACAGTGGGACCAAATGCTTAAAGAGGTGTGAGCTCTCCAACACTAGAAACATTCAGGAGAGAACTGGACAACCGTCCGTCATGGATGGAGAACAAATACAACACAACTCACTAAATTAATAAATGCCAAATAATATCTCCCACCATTCTGGCTGAAGCATCTGTAAATCACTTAACAGACTTCAAACAAAGTAAGAAGATCAAAGAATTATAAATTAAAATGGGGCTACTTAGATACAGGACTAATTTTATCTGAATGTGGAAAAATTAATCAATGTGTGAAATTTATGCCTCACAATATGCACAAAAGAACATCTAATGAATGCCTATTGAATTATTTTATTTATTTATTTAATAAATTCTGATAACCATCTGGGTATTGTACCTACTCTGGGGGGTTTACAAAATAAAACACATACACATAAGATATAATAACTCACACACCTCTTTGTTAAAGTATAACAGAGAGTCATTGTCAGCTCGATGAAATTTTCCACTAATCCCATTATAGAAAACAAAACAGAGCTGAGAAAATACAAAGTAGCTTGCTCCTGGTCAAAAACAGTCTATTTTACTATTATAATTTTCAAAATTTATCTATATTTCATATATGTCCATCATTTTGAAGTGTGCAATGCTGCTACACATGAAGATAGAAAAATTATACATGCAAGTAAGTTTTAGTTTCTCTACATACGACTAGCTTTTGAGCAAGGGTGACCTTTACCTTCACTTGATTAATATAATTATGAGCTCATTCTAGATGTTCAAAATGTATAGACTTTGTAGAGTTCCCAGCCTGATGCATAGAGACAGTTTAGTCCACACTAATGTAAGTGCAGATTTCTCCAAATATTCAAATCACTATACTGCCTGCCACAATTGCACACTACATTCATTGTCTTGAACTGAATCCATTGAGAAGCAAAGGAACAGTCATGTAGGATCAAAAGTATGTGACATCACAGACCCCTGTGCAAAATCTCACTTTTCACTTCAATCATCAATGGTCTGTATATTCAGCTTCTGGTTTCACCATGCTTTGGAGAAGCTGACAAGTGTTCTGAATGACAGTAATTATTGCACACCGAAGTGGAAATTATTTGGAGTTTTTATTTCTATGCACAGACAACTGTAGAAGAACAATGAAATTTCAAGTATGAGCATACTCACACTTTTGTCATTCTTGATTCATAGTAACTGATCTCAAAATAAAGGGAGGGTGGGGCATACCTGTCAAGTATCCTGTTTTGCCCAGGAAAACCCCTTATTTTTACCCCTCTTCCTGCCCCCTCCCGTTTTATTAATTTCCCCGTAATATCCCTTATTTTTTTTTAAAAAAAAATCCTGACCGGAGCCCTCACAGGTGAAGCTGCATTATGTTTCTCCTGCCACCAGAGGCTGCTGTGGCTTTTCGCTTGTGGAAGGGGAGAGAGAAGGTGGTGGGGGCCTTTTCTTTCATTTCTCTGCCACATGGTCATGGAAGCTTCATCCCACCATGGGACGGGAGTCTACTCTAGGTGAGCGATATTTCATATATGCAGGGGCAAATCAGCTCTTGGTCTGGAGCAGAGACTTCTCTCTCACTCTCATGGCTTATTGAGCTGTTTCTGCCCTGCCTCCTGGAGGCTTTCATTTCTGTTCTAGAGTTAACTTGGGACGGGGGATGTTTATTTTGCTTGTAGTTGCCTGGCTGGGTTCCTTTTACAGCAGGAAAAGCTGCTGCCAAAGGTTTCTCCTCCCTGCCCAACTGGCACCCCAACTTCTAACAAACCATCTGGAGGGAGATTAACTTCTCAGCTGCTGGGAGGCTTGGAAGCTACAGAGGTTGCTTTTTACTTTACTAATTCCCTTCCTTAAGCTGGATCCGACATTCTCAGCTGTTGGTGCTTCAATTGGTTGCAGTGAGGAACAAATAGATTGGTTAATTTGGGGGAATTAATCCCTTGCTCCTCCACCCTACTGTGTGTATGTGTGGGGGGTGTCTAGCCACATTCAGGGCTAGTTCATTAAAGCCAAGCTGCTTATAAGCAGTTGGTAACCCTAGGGGGCTGGTTTACTATTCTGCACTTTGCTTCCCAGAATTTTTTAAAATTAAAAATGAGTAAACAAGAAAGAAAACAAAACAAAAGTCCCCCAAGAAGATGGGAAAAGGGTTCTTTGGCCCACACAGCTTTGTGCCCATTGCATCAACAATACCATCTAGCTCCAGCAAATCTTCCATGCTCCTCCACTGTTGTCACTGCTTCTTCCAAAGACTTCTCTGGATTATGTAGTATCAACACCACATCATTGGCATATGGTTTCACTTTAAATTATTTCCCTCTGATCTTCAGCCCTTTAATTTTTAAATTGTTTCTTATTTGGTTGAGAAGCACCTCTAATACTAGAATGAACAAGAGTGGTGACAGAGGAGTTCCCTGACTCATTCCTTTCTGAATTTGAAAATCTTTTGTCAACGAGCCATTTATCACCAAACTCACCCTCTGTTCTGTATATACACTGTCTATCGCTTTCTGAAATCGAGGTCCAACTCCCACTTCCAAAAGGACTTTCTTCAAAAAAATTCTAATTAACATTATCAAATGCTTTTTCAGCATCTAAGAACATTAATGCCAACTCCTCTTGCTGATGTACCTCATGGTATTCCAACACATCCATGACTACTCTCAGATTATCTTGCAAGTATCTATTCAGAAGAAAACCCACTTGTTTGGGTCCAATATAATTTTGTAACATTTTTTTCAGTATTTCTGAAAGTATTGATACAAAAAGTTTATAATCATTGTTCAATAAAGTGATCGGCCGGTAGTTTTTAACTGATGCATCCTCTTGCTGGTCTTTGGGTATCATAGTTATTACTGCTTGTTTCCATGAGTTGGGAGTTCTCCCTTCTTGAATTATTGCATTAAAAGTCCATTGAAGATATCCAGCTAGAGAATCTTTCAACACTTTGTAATGTTTTGCCGGTAGGCCATCCGGTCCAGGGGTGATCCGAGTTTAGCCCTAGAGATAGCTTCCAATATCTCTTCCTTGGTTATTTCTGCTTCCAACATCTCTTTATCTTGCTCTTGTATCTTTTTAGAGTCTTCTGGGATAGGAAATCTTCCATTTCTCCTTGATCCATCTTCCTGTCTTCTTTATACAATTTGGCATAGTATTTTTTAAAAAGTATGCTCTATTTCTTTTTGATCATAAATTTCGTTATCTTCTTCTATAATTTTTTTAAAATTATATTTTAAAATTGTGGTTTCCTCTTTTCTCCTCTTTAACCTCCAAGCCAACAGTTTACCCGATTTATTAGCCCATTCAAAATTTTCTGTTTCAGTTGCTTCAGATGCCTATAAATCTCTGTCATTTCTGTCGCCTCCAGTTGTTGCCTCAATAATCTCAGCTTTCTTCCTATTGTCTTTTTGCACGGTTTTTCCTAAATGATAGATTCTAATACTTCAATATTTTCATGGATGTCCTTTATTCTTTTTTCTTTCTCAATCTTAATTCTCTTGTTCTGTGACATCCAGACTCCTCTGATGGTTGCTTTATAGGCATCCAAAATCGTGAAGGGATCCATCCCCTCAGTAATGTTGCTTTGAAAAAAATATTGTGTATCCTGGGCAACACTTTTCTTCACATCTTTGATAAGCAATAACTCTTCATTTAACCTCCACCTCTTAGACATCAACTTCTTCCTCCATTTCCATACAACAGTTCCATGATCTGA
Source organism: Bradypodion ventrale (assembly GCA_035047345.1). Classification (NCBI taxonomy): domain Eukaryota; kingdom Metazoa; phylum Chordata; class Lepidosauria; order Squamata; family Chamaeleonidae; genus Bradypodion; species Bradypodion ventrale. The sequence continues at coordinate 175,507,568 of JAWDJE010000003.1, forward strand.
TATAAATCTTGGTGTTATATCAATCCTCTGTGTTAATGGCAGGAGGTTTTCAGAAGCCAAAATTAAATCTATTCTTGAGACGGACAGATGACGAGCCAAGTAAAATGTGAAGTCCTTTTCTATTGGATGTCTTTCTCTCCATACATCAAGCAAGTTATTTCCGGACATCAAGTCAAAAAATGAGGATGGAAGTTTTCCCGCATTCATCAACTTTCTGTCTGATTTTCTATCCATATCAACATCCAAAACTCCATTAAAATCCCCTAGCAAGACCAAGGATGTATAGGTAATTGATTGCAACTTGGCTTTTAATGTTTTTTTTTAAAATGGATTTTGCATCATTTGGAGCATATAAGCCAACTACCAGAATGTCTTGTGTGGTTTGTTTGATCTTAACAGCTACAAATCTTCCTTCTGTATCTTTAAATGCTAAACTTCGTTGTATTTATTTTTTACAATAGAGAGTTACTCCCCTTTTTTTCTTTTTATCCAAGGAGTTGATGTTTTCCCCCAGCCTGGCATGCTTCAAATATCTACTGTCTGTTTAATATGTGTTTCTGTGAGGCAAGTCAAGTCTGCTTTTTGCTTTTGAAGCCACTGATAGACCCTCTTCCTTTTAATAGGTTCATTCATCCCATTGACATTACAACACACACATGTCTGAATTATTTGGGACTCCATCATTGGGAAGGTATTTTATCTGATATAAATTTTTTCTCCTCGATGTCTCGAATGACAGTTCTCTTTCCATCAAAGGTAAAGGATAGACCCTCTGGTATTAAACCACTGTATCTTATGTCCTGTTGAATCAAATAGTCTTTAAGTTCCTTATAATCAGATCTTCTTTTCACCACTTCATAGGAGACCTCCTGCAAAATTATTATCTTACTTCCAGCTATATGCAGAGGATTTTCATAATGTAATCTCACAATATCTGACTGTAATTTTCTTGAGTTGAATCTTATCAACTATAACAAAACTAAACTTCTTTGTAAAAACATTTCAGAAGCAAAGAAAAAAAAGACTGGAGAGGATTTCGGGTTATCAGGTGGTGGATAAACTGAAATATCTGGGTATTCATATTATTGCTAAAATATTGAGTTATTCAAGAATAACTTTCTTAATGTCTGGAAAAAAATGTTAAGAATGATTTATTTAGCTGGAGTAGATTGAATCTATCTTTGATGGGATGAATAGCTGCAATTAAGATGAATGTGTTGCCCAAAATGTTGTTTCTCTTTCAAACAATACCAGTGATTAGAGAGAGAAAAGTCTTTGATAACTGGCAAAAAGATCTGGCAGGCTTTATATGGGCAGGAAAAAGTCAAGGATTAAACTGAAGAATGTGCTAGATGCTAAAGAGAGAGGTGGACTTGGATTACCAAATTTAAAACTTTATTTTGAAGTGTGCTGTCTAGACTGGATAAGGTTATGGATCCAACTGGAGGATAAGGAACTCTTGGAGTTAGAAGATTTTAATAACAGATTTGGATGACATGCATACTTACTTAATGATAAGGCTAAGGTCCATAAAGACTTTTTGGACCACTATGTAAGAGCATCATTGTTGTTGACATGGGAAAAGTATAAAGTGTTTGTGGGGGATAAAATACCATTATGGGCAGTACCTTGGGAGATAATAAATGTGAGAACCCATAATGATGGGCTTGACTGGTTGACATACAGAGATATTTTACAGGATAAAGAAGGGAAATGGGAGCTGAAACCACAAGATTAACTGAGTTGGCAGTATCCATGGATACAATATTTTCAGATAAAAAAATTTATTTGATTCTGAGAAGAAAAAAAGAGGGTTTGAGAAAAAAGATAGTGAATTAGATTTCATTATTTTGGGACCATGGCATAAATTGATTTCTAGACTGTACAAATTGCTGTTGCAATGGTATACAGAGGAAGAGGTTGTCAAAACATCTATGATTAAATGGGCTATTAACATGAATAAAGAAATACAGATGACCTCTTGGTAATGTCTACCTGTACTTATCTTAGAGAAAACAGCTATAAGATGTTTTACAGATGCTATTTAACTCCCCAAAAGCTATCAAAGATGTATAGAGGGACATCATCTTTGTGCTGGAAATATAAAGAAAAAGAAGGCTCCCTTTTCCATTTATGGTGGACATGTGAAAAAGTAAACGTATATTGGAGAGATATTGCAAATATGATGTCTAAGATTCTGAAATGTAAAGTTTAACTGTACCCTGAGCTTTTTCTTTTAGGATTGGGTTTAGAAACATCACCAATTACTGAGCAAAGGCTTATTTGGCTTATGGTTACAGCAGCTCGTCTGCTTTATGCACAATATTGGAAAATGGATATTATACCAGATTTACATGATTTGCTTTTGAAACTGTGGGGCTTGGCTGAGATGGATAAAATGACAATGAAGCTACGAGATCAAGAAGATGATTCTTTTTTCAAGTGTGGCAGAAGTTGGTGGACTTTATAAATAAGTACTATATGGAGGAGCATCAAAATAAATGTACTACAGTAATTAAAATTGATTGGCTTTAGAGGATAAGAAGGCAGCAGAGTAACCAGTAAACATCACAATGATTAAAATAAGTGCAGAAGAAGTAGTTGTTGGAAGTCATTAGCGGGGGGGGGGGAGGAGATATGAAATGTTTTTGTACTGGGTTAAAATTTGATGTTAATGTGTTTTTATGTGACAATTACTAATTACCATCTTATTTTTGGCCACCCCCTTCTTTTGTCCTCCACCTTTCCCAGCATCAAGGCTTTCTCAAGTGAATCCTCTCTTCTCATTTGATGTCCAAAGTACTTTAGTGTCATCTTTACTATTTGACCTTTAATGAGCAGTCAGGGTTGATTTCTTCTAGGATCGACCTATTTCTAACACCACATTTCAAAGGCATCTATTTTTCTGCGCTCAGCTTTCCTAATGATCCAGCTCTCACACCCATACATTACCACCGGAATACCATTGCTTTGACTATGCATTTTGTTTGTTTGTGAGGTGATGTCTCTACTTTTAACTTTGTTCCCCAGGTTTCTCATAGTTTGTTTTCCAAGCATCAGTCACCTTTTTATTTCATCTGCAGTGATCTGCAGCGATCTTTGATCCTAAGAAAGTAAAATCTGCCAGTTGTATCCAACTCTAGGGTGCAGTGCTCATCTCCATTTACAGCCAAAGAGCCAGTGCTGTCTGTGTTTGCAGACATTTTCATGGCCATGTGGCAGGCATGACTAGAGCCCAGCAAGTCACATGGCTATATTTGGCCATGCCCATAGAGGGGTGTGGCCAAATTTTCCCTTATTTTCAAATCCAAAACTTGACAGGTATGGGGCGGGGAATCCTTCCCTTTTATGGGGGAAAGGTAGAGCCAAAGGATGATGTGGTGGCATTGCTACTTGCTGGCATGGGGTGGAGCTGTGGAAGCTTTAAGGTTTACCCCATTTCAGTGTTGGCCTCTTTGCTTCAGATTTCCAATGGCCCTCCCTCGCGGCAGGTCAGAGTGCATACTGGGGCTCATTTGGGGGTTGAAAATAACTTTTGGGCCTAACTTCCAAATTGGCAATAGATCATTTTTGCCTATCCCACTCTAGTCTGTAGGATATTTGGGCTAATTATGGTAGTGTTGATTAAATAGGTCACAATTAGAGTTTGGCAAGCAGTGCTGCAACAGGGTGATAGCAGAGATTCCCTCAAGGTGTCATTGGACAAGGTGAGTACTGTATGCCTGACATGATTCAAGTGAATCAATTCGGCCTGCAGGGCAGACAACGAGGCAACTACGCAGTACGAGCAATATTTGTTCATGGGAACAGAATTAGAAATTCCTGCATAGATGTCTTCCTGAATCAACTGGCCTAGGCAGTAGCTGGCAAGGTCCAGCATTGCACAGGAGTAAGGGATTCACCAGTCTGTACTGAACAGGGGAGGAAAAGTCTCCCTTGCTCTGGAACCAGGTTTATAGCAGAACCAGGTCAAGGGTTTTAAAATTCTATAAATTGTGGGTCACATTTAATATTAATATCTTGTCTGTTTTTCCTCTTTATTTCATGGTGGGTAGGGAAGAGGACATGTGTTGAAAAACCTCATTATTAAAGGTGTCATGGGCAGCCAAGTATGGTAGTGGATGAATGAAAACACTGAACAGTCCTGTTTCAGTGAGGAGTACCTATCCCAAACAGCCCACTTGTCTTCATTTTGCTTGCACACATCTGTTCTTGTACTAAACTTTATTCCTTAGAACACCATGGGCAAAGGTAGCCCTAAATGGCCAGGCAGCTGAGTGCTCAAAGTGGATAATATGCAAATCAAGTTCTTCAAAGCTGACTGGCATGGAATTGTGAAATTTAGTACAAGCTGCTTTTTAAAATGGAGGAATCTGAAGTACAGATTGCAGAATGCAAAGAATAGGCAGGATGCTATTGAATAGGCAGGGTAACCGATGACAAAAGCTAGAATACTTTACTCATGTAATGAGAAAAAAGAATCACAGATGGACATGATTATTACTTAATCTCTGAATTGATAGGCATGAGGTTATGCTGTAAATGTCAGTTTGCTTCATTACACACAAAAGGCCTGTAGAGTTTAGCCCTCGGTCTCTTTAACAATAGCCTTGTTGGGGTCATGTCCTTAACATTCTCTTAAAGTGTGCTGGAACTTGTTTCTAATGGCAACTCCTATTAATAACCCAGGGTTGTAAACATGTCATTTGTTTTCTTTTTGAAAAGAACATTTCATCCTTCAGGGAAGCTCTTCAACATAGACAAACAAAACAGCACAGTACAAGAAGTAACCATACAAAATGTATGTTTAAAGCTCCAATTTCACAGAATACATAAAAATAGATGTTTCAGAAAGATACCAGATAAGGTCAAGTCAAAGCAATTGTGTGTATGAGGTGATAGAACCCTGAAAGACCCAAACAGATTGCATTAGTCTAAAGAAGAATTCCTAGCTTCACTTTCTTGTAATGTTTGAATGCCTTGTGGGGGTATTCAAATATTGCAACAAATTATAGAGTTGGCTGCAACCAATCAGAACCAGTTTCAGGACATAACACACAACATTATGAATAGAAAAATACCTTGATTACTGAAGATCATCTTAATTGACAGGCAGAAAACAGGTAGATATCCCAATTCCTGGCTTGCTAGGGCTTTAAAGATCAAGATGTCAACATAGAGAAGCCTGGAAAAAGAGCAGCAGAAATTGAAGATACTTTGGGGCTGGTTTAATGTGTTTTTGGCAAACATTCTGTTAATAGTAAGTCTAGCCATGACATTTCTGGTCAGCACTAGAAAAAGTAGAGATAGTGCTTTTGGGGACAACTAATGGCATGCCTTTTAAATATCTAATGAACAAGAAACTGTGGAATAGCACTTAGAATGTTCAGGAAATTGTTGAAGGTGATATCATCTTGTTACGTCTCTGCCTAAAGTGAATATGGGGCTAATCTACATTACTTCTGCCCCATCCAGCTTCTTCCAGTGTTACAGAGGATCATCTATATCAAAACTGTGATCCCTAAAATTCTGGCCTTTGAAGAAGGCAACATGTCAGTAAGATTCCTTCCCCTGGATCTCATAGGTCCTGAATAGTAGTATAGGAATTCTTAGCTCATCATCTGATGTCTTCAGGTACCTGCCAATAACTGTATCTGTAATTTAGGTCTTGGTAGAGATGTATATTATGACCATGTTCCCTCCCCCTTTCACAAATTGGACATCTCATAACCAATGGTGCACTTAGCCAATTCCACCAAGGTACACAATGCAGGCAAAACAAACACAAACAAATCACCAGTTCCTTTATCTAGTTTTTCAGTGGGCATTAATTCCTACTACCGTCACATAGAGATGCATGCTGAAACAAACAACAGCCAGGGTGTGATATCCCTCTGTCAGGTGATGTGCAAGGATGTTGGGTATTTCCATTCACTCACACAATACATTTTGTATCAGGGGTGCCCAAACTAGGACTAGCGGGCCAGATCCGGCCTATAGCACCACATTATCTGGCCCTCACTGCCCTTGCCACTCCTGGAAGCAGAAGTAAAATGTGCATTTGTGTGTGCATAATGCACTCATGCATAACACTGCTGTAAATGACATGCAGCTATCATAAACGTGTTTACGACAGCTGTGGGTCATTTATTGCAGCATTATGCACATGCTGCACATGCATGGGCACATTATGTGCCCACACATGCACATTTTACTTCCACTTCCAGTGGGAGGAACCATGTGACCAGCCCGCGGCCCAAAAATATTGGGCACCCCTGTTCTATTTTATTTTCCAACAATTAGCTATGCAACAGATAATTATTCAGAGATATTTAATCTCATCAGTATATTTACAAACAGGAAACTACTGAGCATCAAGAATGCAACAAAGTAGCATAAAGTAAGACCCATTCAGATAGTATGAAAGAACAAAACCTAAGATGAACATCCATATAACTAGGTGGAGAGAAACCTATGATCTACAGGAAAACAACCCATATTGAAAATGAAATCAACAGGGCTTGCAAGGTAAGTCCAATATTTGGGGTGAAGGGAGAGAATAAAAAAATACTTACTTATTTTTATACCCCATCCTTCTGGTGCAGGCAGAATATTTTAATGATAACCTGGAAAGAAACTAAATGGTCAGATTGTGTCAGAAGATGAAATGAAGGGTCTATCAATACTATACTGATCAGAGAAGTGATCATATAAAAGGGTACAGTAGGATTCTGTCATTTCCTTGTATCCAGCTGCAACTCTAGCAACAGGATGTTCTACATTAATTTACTACCAGAATAAGAAAAAAAACCAGGAGGATTCTGATTCAGTTTGGGTTTCTGTGTAGTGACAATGAAGCTTAAAGAGTGTAGTAAGACAAGTGTCTAATTGAAAGTGAGAACCTTGATGCAAATCTCTGTAGCTCTTTGATGGAATAAAAGATCGCTGTTTTTCCAGAAATGAAGACTTTTTTTCATGAATGTCCCTTATGTTAAAATCTGTATCAAGATAGAGAAAAGTCTTAACTGTTTGCCTATACCAGTGCTGGTCCTGATGCAAGCCTCCACTAAATGCATTTCTCCTGCACTGACCACTTATGTTGAAAATTCATCCCAGATGCCATTATCACCATCTATACCACCAAAATGATGGTGGCTTTCCTCCTTTTCTTCCCTTTTTGTCTTTCCTCACCCCTCTTTTCCAATGCAACCTCTGCTCTACCTATTGTCAGTCCAATATGGCTCTTCAAAACTGCACAAGGGCAATAGTCCTTTCCAGACATCCTACCTGACTATTTCCTAGTTGAACTCTTAAGGTGTTGAGCCCAATTTCATACCTTTTACACAGGACTGCCTAAGAAAAGTGCTTCTTCCCACTCATAAGAAGGAAAAATGATCTCCCTTGTTTGCAGATGCACCCTAGCCACCAATTCTACTAAATGGGTTTCAGCTGTCTACGAGTCCCTTGAAATCTGTTGGATTAGTCTAAGAATGACAGCTTCTATAGAATTATCTGAAGTCTCAGGGAAGTGCTACATGTCCTGAGATTTTGAGATGGGAAGGAAAATCTGAGGGCAATCAACACTGTGGGAGTAGAAAGTTTGCATATGAAGCAGATTAGGAACCACTTCAACCCATTACTAGGTATCACCAGGGTTCAGTGATTCATCACAGAGATGTGTGCAGGTGTCTTGTGGTTTCTCTTCCTCTCACCCTTGTCTGCCCTACTTTGATGATACCATAAGGACACCGATCCCAGTTGTATCACAGTAGATCTCTCCTGTGATCTCACAAGAGCCTCAAGCAATCTTTGTCCTGAGATTTGTCAGAAGAACTCATCCCTTATGTAAGGTTTTGGCCATGGAAACTTAAGGAGGTGAATGCTGCTGACTTCATAACCTACAGTACAGAAATTAACATTATATCATCCTAGATCTCCTGCTGCTCAAATACTAGTCAGTCTCTGGATCAATTTACTTCACAAATCCATCCCCTGACTCAGCCTTCACTTTCTTTATTTTCTTCCTAAAAGTCCTTTAGATTCATTTCTCCTAAGAAACACCAAGATAACACTTAACCAACTCCAAATGCATACATGAGCCTACTATAGGGTGACCAGGTCAGAAAGATGAGAGCTTTAAAAATTGCTTAGAAAATTTGAGTAGTGCACCTTTTAATACTGAAATTTCCTCCTCTGCACAACTATTAAAGTTGTACAGCAACTCTGCATTTTTTCAAAATCTGGTCACCCTAGCCTTCTAACAGTTGATATATTTCAGATGTTTTATACTCTCAGTGTTACAAAACAAGATGGTGAATAGTCTCTTAATGGGAGTTAAGGTGCTGACTTAAGGGTGGAAATGGTGCATATAACTGTTTGAAACAATATCATAAATAAAATATATTAGAAAACTATGATATATATTTTCCTTGTGTTCTGCTTGGTCAGCTTTTATTTTCTTAGACCCATCCCCCTCCCAATTCTTCAGTTCTTGTCTGTGATTACCTACCTTCTCTGCTTCCAGGCTACAAAGTGGACCCTTGGGAATAAAGACCATGTGTATCACAAACTGAAATACACACGGGAACTTTGCTTCTTTTTTTTTTTGCAAACACAGCATTGAAAGTGATTTCAAAAGTTCCATTAAACAAATAAAAGAATGCAGACAAGTTATTATAGTGAACAAATTAATATTGCTGCTGATAAAAATGTTTGAACAATATAATGTGTACATTATCTTACTTTTGTCCTTGTCAGTGCGATATAATGATTTTTTTTTGGTTGCACCAGTCATAACAACCTCACAAAAGAAACAGCTCCAACCCCAGTCCACAAAGAATGGCTACCTCAACTATTCCATACTGACCACTGTTGTGTCCAACTGTTATTCTGTTATCGCTTTAATTATTGCAACCACCATTAAGTCTTTGCTGTAATCACGTGCCCTTTCTGTCCAATGTAATCTGATTGGTTTAACACAGGTTTCCCACGTTAGCAAAAGCCCGGGCAAATGTATCACTGTAATTGCCATTCTGCCCGTATTTAAGTTGCTACCTCATTCCCCTTTTCCCCAGTCCGAACTGAGCTGATAATAAATCACTGCTGTTTAACCCTGAACTTGCTGTCGCATTGCTAATTGCCTTTGGACTCAACATTGGCGATGAGGATTTTATTTTATTTTATTTCAATTTTAATGCCACCCACTCAGGTAAAAACCCGACTCAGGGCGGCATACACCCGTTAAAAACATATAAAAACATGTTAAAATACCCTCATTACTCCCACCCCATTTAAAACCAAACAAAAAGCTAAGAAGGAGGGGGGAATGCAAAGACACAAAAAGAAGGACACAACTGGGCTAGTTGGGGATGAGCCAGCAGGCCGGGGCTGTATTCCCATTAGGGCCCCACACCTGCCCCGCCAGCCAGGTCTTCAAACCTTTCCTGAAAGGCAGCAATTCTGTCTGTAGACTCAATTTTTTTGGCAGGAGGTTACTTCTTCTTCTACTACTACTACTACTTTCCTCTTCTTCTTTCGTGTCCAGTGTCTGGTGTGAGAAAGATTAGCTGGCAAAACAAGGTTGCCATTGCCCATTTACGCCTGAATGTGCTTCAAAAATGTAAAACATATCCACAAATCTTGCCCAGATTAACATGGATATTCTTCCAGAAATTGTTAGGGAAGATAAAAGGAACACATGCACAAAAGCTCCAAAGACAGCATAAATTCATGCACAAATAAGATAAGATTACTTTTTTTGAAGTAAAACCTTAAAACCTTCATTTATACATTGTATATTTATAATACGAAGGCTCAAAAGAGATACAGACACATAGTTCCAGCCATTATTTAAAAATGTTTCAATTTTTTTTGGTTCAGACTGATGGGATCTCCTGCTGCCACAACGCCGTTTGGGGACTTCAACATGTCCAAGACTGACACCTGGCCAAGCTACAAAATCCAATTTGAGAATTGGGTTCTTGCCAACAAGGTCAAGCCAGAGGAACGGAAGGCGACATTTCTCATAAACTGCGGCATCACCACAATTGAATCTGTGAATCTGCTTCGGCCAAGAGAAGTAAAGGGCACTTCTCTAAGGGACATTCTGTCAGTGTTGAGAGACCATTTCAAGCCCAAGGTCTCTATCTTCACTGCCCGGGTAAACTTCTACCAGAGGGACCAGAAGCCCAGGGAGGCCATCACTGATTATGTTGCCGCCCTGCGGCAGGTGGCTGGAAGATGTGAATGGCCAAATTTGGACAATGCCCTCAGGGGCAAGTTGCTGATGGGCATCCAGGATGAGGCAGTGCAGAGGCAGCTAATGAAACGGAACACGCTGACATTCAGTGAGGTTTTTGAGGACGCTCTAGTATCCAAAGTCGCCAGCGCAGGTGTAAAGGTGTTCCATTAAAGACACTCCTCGGTTAAAAAAGCCTCAGCTGACCAGAAACCGGAGTGTTGCAGTTCATCTTCTTCAGATTTGCCACCCTCATCGTCCTCAGATGACCGAGAGTCAGGGGATGACGTGCAGAAAATTCACTGCAATTCCTCCAAGGCCCCACGCAAAGGATGTGGGGGCAAGCATTTTTGGGAGAAGTGTCTGTTCAAGGATGCAGAGTGCCACAGGTGCGGGAGGAAGGGGAACATTGTGAGAGTGTGCCGCCAGCATTCTGCTGGGTCGCCCAAAGACAAGAGTTGCCAAATCTCCAAGATCAACACCAGTCAAGGTAAAGGCTACAGCTCAAGTGTTTGTGCAGTAGCAGGCCAGTTCTTCATCAATGTCAGTCTCCAGGGTCATTGCTGCTGCATGGAGGTTGACTCGGGATCGACGTACTCGATCCTCACCCAGCATGAGTTTTTCCAGATACCACCTGCGGACCACCACAAGTTGCGGGCTCTGCAGGTCCAGTTGAGAGATGTGCAGGGACAACACATCCTGGTGCTCAGCATGGGCTCCTTTGATGTGCAGTTCAAAGGCATCACCACAAAACTCCTGCTTGTTGTGGTCAAGGCGGGTAAGAACAACCTTTTGGGTACTCAGTGGTTTGGCCCCTTTGGCATTGCCTTTTCGGGCATCAATATGGTTCAGGCTGACCCCATTCAGGCCATCTGTGACAAGTATCCAGAAGTGTTCTGCCCTGGGTTGGGAACTTTCACCGGGGCCCCTGTTCATTTTGACTTAGATCCTACAGTCAAGCCCATTAGACTTAAGGCCCAGAGGGTGCCCTTTGCACTAAAGGACAAAATTGAGGCTGAACTGGACAAGTTAGTAGTACAGGGCATTTTGGAGCCAGTGGACTCGGCCCCATGGGAAACCCCGATTGTCACTACGATCAATGCAAATGGTGAGATCAGGATTTGTGCGGACTATAAATGTAATATAAACAAGCCAATCCACCCAAATTCCTATTCTGTGCCAATTGTGAGCCATTTGCTGGCTGCGCTTCATGTGGTAAATGTTTTGCCAAACTGAACTTGGCCCAGGCGTACCAACAATTACCTGTGACCCCGAACTCTGTGCTGTGTCAGACGGTCACCACACACGGGTGTTTTTTGTGTGAAGCGCCTGCAGTTTGGCATCAATGTGGCACCTGGTATTTTTCAAAGGTTGGTGGGAAAATTACTGAAGGGTCTCCCTGGCGTGTTACCTTACTTTGATGATGTGTTGATATCTGGAAAGGATAGGGGAGACCTGACTGTTAAACTGGGTAAGGTGCTCGAGCATTTCCAGGGGGCGAGGCTCAAAGTTTAGAAGGGAAAGTGTTGTTTGTTCTATACAGAGGTGGATTTTCTGGGGTTTAAGGTTACCCCAGAAGGTGTCATGCCCTCTGATGTTAAAGTGAGAGCGGTGAATGATGCACCTCACCCAAATGCTAAAAGCGAGCTGCAGGCGTTCCTTGGGTTCTTGAATTTTTACCACTCCTTTCTCCCACAAAAGGCTACCATAGCTGCCCCACTCCACCAATTGTTAAAAAAGGATGTGGTATGGCATTGGGGTTCTTCACAGGGTAAGGCATTCCGTGAAGTAAAGCTGCTCCTTATTTCAGATGCCGTCCTTATATATTTTGACCCCCGTAAACCGATCATCTTAGCATGTGATGCCTCCCCTGTGGGGGTTGGCACGGTGTTGTGCCATGATATGGGGGGTGGCAAAGAGGTGCTGATTGCCTTCTACTCAAGGTCCCTGACGGACACAGAAAAGAGGTACACTCAAATTGACAGAGAAGCCCTGGTGATTATTGCAGGCACTAAGAATTTTCACGACTTCATCTATGGGCAGCCCTTCATGATTGTGACTGATCACAAGCTGCTCTTGGGCATTTTCATGCCCAGCAAACTGACCTCCCAGATATTGTCCCCAAGAATGCTTCATTGGGCGATGCTTCTGCAAGCGTATCAGTATGACGTGCAGCACTGCCCGGGTGCTAGTATCTCCCATCCGGAAGCCCTCTCTCGATCCCCAGTAGAGATAGTGGGCAAGGTTAGTTCAGACCGGCAGGTCCTCATGTTAGAGGTTCTGGACTCACTGCCGGTGTCTGCCGAGGACATTGAGGCAGCTACCAAGAAGGACCCCCTGCTTACCATGGTTATGTCTTATGTGCAGAAAGGGTGGCCAGCACCGCCAGTCACTGAGGAACTTTGTGTTTATTACTCTAAACATTATGAGTTGTCTGTTGAAAGGGGATGCTTGGTGTGGAGGGACAGAGTGGTGGTTCCAGAGGTGCTTCGGAACAAAGTCTTGCACACTTTTCATGTGAGCCACCCTGGCATTGTTCGCTCTAAGGTGCTTGCCAGGAGTTATTTTTGGTGGCCGAGAATCAACCTCGACATCAAGGCTTGGGTGGGGCATTGTCGTGCATGCCAGGCCTCACGGTTGGAAGAGCACCACCAGCCCACCAGGGAGTGGGACACAGTGAGAGGACCTTGGTCGCAAGTCCATATCGACTTCGCTGGTCCTTTTAGGGGAGCTACGTTTCTGCTTATGGTGGACTCTTACTCAAAGTAGTTGGAGGTAGTCCCGGTTTCCAGTACATCTTCTGCCACCACTATTCGCAAGCTGAGAAGGGTTTTTTGCACGTTCAGAATACTGGACGTAGTGGTGCCCAACAACACCTCGACTTTCATGTCAGTGGAGTTTCAGGATTTTCTCAAGTGAAATGGTGTTCACCATATTACTGCTGCCTCGTTTCACCCTGCTACTAATGGGCAAGTAGAGAGACAGGTCAGGTCTGTCAAAGAGGCCCTAAAAGATCAGGTGATCTTTGATTTACAGTTATGCCAATATTTGTTGGCTCATAGGGTTATGCCCTTGGCTTCAGGGTTTTTCCCAGCAGACTTCTTGATGAAGAGGAGAATGTTTACTGCCTTGAACCAATTGGATTCCCCTCACAGGGAAGATAGGGGTATCAACATTGATATTCAGAACACCAAGAGTTTTTCAGGTTGGGCAAGCAGTTCATTGCCGAAATTATGCCCCAGGGTCCAAGTGGTTGGGGGGAGAGGTCCTTGAATGGAAGGGTTCTGTGTCATATAAGGTACTCGTGGACAATGGGTTAATTTGGAGGAGGCATGCAAATCAAATGCATCCCCGTGTGACGGGGCAAAATGCTCTTTCAGACTCAGCTAAAATTGAGTCACCTCAAGGTGATCCTTCCCTGGGGGAGTTGGACCTCCAGAATTTTGATCCTGATTCGGATCTATTCAGCCAGCCCCCTCCTCATATGTCTGAGCCAGTTGTCAGTGCTCATTCCTCCCCGTAATCAAATACCGCCGGTTCTGTGGTAGAAAATATCCCTCACTCTATGGGTACAGTTTTGGCAGTTACGGGGTAATGCCACAGTGCAACCTTCACCAAGAACTCTCCCAGAGTTGGCAGACTCCATGGCAGGTCTGAGTCCTGGGTCGACACCTTGACTATCGGTCATGATTCCTGCAACTATTCCTGCTTCACGTAAGCAACACAAAACTCCTAGCTTGCCTAGGTCGACCAGTCAGTCCACCGGCACTTCCATAGACCCTGGTCCTCCTGTCCCCATTGCCCTAAGTCCCAGAAGTGTTGGGCACCCTATTCAGACCCGTGGTCCACCCCAAAGGTATGGAGAGTGGGTTCCCTGCTAAGGGGGAGGAATGTTGTTCAAACTGTTATTCTGTTATTGCTTTAATTATTGCAAATGCCATTAAGTCTTTGCTGTAATTGTGCACCCTTTCTGTAAGGTGCCACGCTGATATGTGTTCAATGTAATCTGATTGGTTTAACACAGGTTTCCCGCATTAGCAAAAGCCCGGGCAAATGTATCACTGTAACTGCCGCTCTGCCTGTATATAAGTTGCTACCTCATTCTCCTTTTCCCCAGTCCGAAATGAGCTGATAATAAATCACTAATGTTTAACCCCAAACTTGCTGTCGTGTTGCTAATTACCTTCAGACTCAACACCTGCCAAGCATAGTGCCCCTTGCAGACGCCCCCATTACCGGTGTGCCCACCATTTTTACGGAAGGCAGTAAAAACCGGGGAGTATTTACTGTCCAGGAATCTGGAGAATGGAAGACATGGTTCACTTTGCCACAGATGTCAGCACAGCGCTCAGAGCTTGCTGCAGTCATTTTAGCTTTACAGAAGTGTCCTGTTGCATGTAATCTCATTGTTGACTCTCAGTATGTAGTAAATTTAGTGAAGCAACTCCCCGGAGCTTATATTATCCCTGCTATTGATAACAATTTGATGGCTCTGTTTTTATCACTGCAGTACCTGCTTTCCCAGTGACAAGCCCTCCCTTTTTGTAACCCACATCCATAGTCATCAGAACCTTCCTGAGTTTCTGGTGGAGGGCAACCAAAGGGCTGACCAATTCCTTTGAGATCCCAGCCCACCTCAAGAGCTTTGCTCCTTGTTCACCAACCCCTTTGATAGCCACACCTATTTCCACCAGAATGCCAAAGCTTTGGCTAAGCAATTCTCTTAGCCCCTACTTCAGGCACAGGACATAGTCCACACCTGCCCACAGTGCACCGCAGTGCATCATGCACCTGACTTTTAATTCAACCCTCAAGGTTTGACAGCCAATCAGCTCTGGCAAATGGATGTCACCCATGAGCCTCACCTGGCTCCATGGAAGTACTTACAAGTATGTGTGGATACGTATTCTGAGTACATTTGGGTTACACCACAGTGGGGAGAAACTGCCAGGCATGTCATCACCCGTGTCCTTGCCTCCGTCATGGCTATTGGACAGCCCCGCCAGATAAAAACGGATAACGCCCCAGGTTACACCTCCTCCCATTTCAGATCTTTTGCTCCCAATGGGGTATCCAGCTACAGCACAGCATCCCCTACAATTCCATGGGCCAAGCCATAGTGGAATATGCCAACCGCACCCTCACAAACCAATTAAAAGGGAGGAGATGTACACCAAATCATGGGAATATCCAGGAACAAATCTATATCGGGTATGCTTCTGTGCTTGCTCCTACAGGTCCAGTTTGGGTTCCAGCGAGGCATGTCTGCCCTGCAAAGGCAGCAGATATAGTGAAACATGGCCTGGCATCAAGGTTCCTACAACCCGATCAGCCTGAGTCAGTCAGTTCCAGTTCCAACACGGCACGTCTGCCCTGCAAAGGGAGCAGATATTGTGAAGCATGGCCTGGCATCAAGGTCCCTACATCCTGATCAGCCTGAGTCAGTCAGTTCCAGTTCCAATGCAGCCCACCCAAAAGGCTTCCAATGTAACTTGGGGACAAGTAAAGAAGCTGAACCAGCAGGCCCAGGATGCCCTGAGGGCGGCCAACCTGGAACAAACCCTGGAGAACCTGTCTATAGCACTTTTTGTGCACCTGGTCTATAACTCTCTGACTATTATCTGTGTCCTGCTGCTGTTTTTTGTGTCCCTTGGAGCAGCAGCCCCGCCTGACACAAGAACTTCTCAGGACATTGGACAGCGGCTCACTTATAACTTGTGAGAACAACTTCTGTACAGTGTCAACACCAGTCATTTCTGTTTGCAACAGGGCAAGGACATGCACACCCTGCTGCACACCTGTTTGATTCCCGTATGCAAAGCACCAGGGGAGGTGGAAGACATTACCGGGTTGACAAACTTTATGAGTAAGTCTAAAATCAGATACAGCACCCTCTCTAGCTGGGGACCTGCTTCTAGGTGAGTCCCGCCCGATGCCATTTCCCTGTATACAATACATGAAAAACCAACCATTCAGAAAACATTATATTCAGTATTATGCTTCTTTTTAATGTTCTATGTACAATGTATTTTTCAACAACGAAGTATACAGTTCCAAAACTTTTCCAGTACAAAGTTTTTTTGATACTTCCTCAGGGAAACATAATGGCATTATTCTATAAATGTATGAATTGCAACACATGCAAAACCACCCGCCACCCACTCAACCTTTTTTAGAACAAAGAAAGACTGTACAAAGAAGGAAGAAAACATAGTATTTAATTTCTCTTCTAGGGTTTTGAGTTCTCATGAATTTTGTACCCACACCCCAACACTTTTCTTTTGACATCAGGGTGGACATCTTTAAGTTAATTAGGCTGTTAAAATTACATGTTTTCTATAAGGATTTTGCTTATTCACCCAGAGATGCTTGTCCCCACCTTCTTCTTTTTATCCCAATATCAACAACCCTTCTATAAATGTTTTCCATAAAGCAGTTTTGAAAGAAATAGCACGCCTTGAAAACAACAAGGTAATAATGTATAGTAATCTGTCTAAAGAGGATAAGCAAATCTTGGAGGATCTGGGTAAAGACCAATCAATTATAATTAAACAGGCAGACAAGGGTGGAGGTGTGGTCATCTTGAATAGGACTGAATATATCAAGGAAGTCCATAGACAGTTGTATGACGAGAAGTTTCACAGGCCACTTACTCAAGATCCAACCACTCAAATTAGCTCGATTGTTAGAGTATCCCTTTAGGAAGGGCTTGCACTTCACTACATTTTGGACAAGACCTATAAATTTTTAAAGAATGATTTACCAAAAGTGCCAGTTTTTCATCTCTTACTGAAAATATATAAACCTCGCATGGATATTGGCACCGTACCAGGTCCCCCAATTATTTCCGGCATAAACTCTGTCTTAGAGCCCCTCACAAAATTCGTAGATCATTACATCAATAGTTTTGCATGCGATACTCCCACATACATCAGAGATTCCACTGACTTCATATTACAAGTAGAAGGACTGAACATACCCAACAATGGAGGTTTACTTACTTTGGACATCCAATCCCTGTACACTAACATTCTGACAGAAGAGGCAAGAGAAGCAGTTGAACAAGCACTAGAATCCCATTCTTGAAATACACCACCTAAACATTTTTGTTAGATTTAATTGACATTTGTTTTGGGAAAAAATATTTCCGTTTTGAGGAATGCTTCTTCATTCAGACACAAGGTAACTCTATGGGAAGTGCTTTGGCTCCGTCTATTGCAAATATTTTTTATAATAAAATTCGAGAAAGCTACCATTCTGAATCCTTGCATCAATACATTTTCCCATCACATTATCACATATAAAAGATTTATTGATGACTTATTTTTTGTTTTTGATGATTTTGACATTATTGATGACTTTGGAACATGGATAAATGACTTAATCAACACATTAAATTCACTCAGAACTCTGATCGTTACCAATTACCCTTTTTGGACATCATGGTATGTGTTTCCCAACATATATATTACAGATGAAATTATACAAAAAAGACACTGATAGGAACACATATCTTCATCACAGATCATTTCATCCACACCACATAAAAAGTAAAAAGCGCACCGAAGCTCTCCTGGGCCCCCGCCATCGGCCCAGGATGGGAGCCACCTGCGAACACTGGCCCCGCCTCCCTCCAGCCCTGCCTTGACTGGAGGGATAAGAGGACGCTGCGCCGCAGCCGGGACGCCGCGCTGAAGCTCTCCTGGGCCCCTGCCATCAGCCCAGGATGGGAGCCACCTGTGAACACCGGCCCCGCCTCCCTCCAGCCCTGCCTTGACTGGAGGGATAAGAGGACGCTGCGCCACAGCCGGGACGCTGTGCTGAAGCTCTTCTGGGCCCCTGCCATCAGCCCAGGATGGGAGCCACCTGCGGCTCTCTCCCAGGGCCAAGTCGGTCAGGGGAGATGGGAGCATTGGTGCAGCTGTGCCTTGTTCCTGGTGGGGACTTCGGAAGCTGCTGCCACCGAGACGCTGAAGCCAACACACCACCTCGGCTCTCTCCCCTAGTCTGTGGTGAGAGTGGGGGGGGGGGCAGGGAGGGAGACAGAGGTACTGAGGCTGATGCTTGCCGCAGCTGGGGAAGTTGGGCTGGGCACTATATGGGATGTGAGCTGTGCTTCATCTCTTGGGGATTTTGTTAATATTGATATTGATTATTTCTGATTCTTTGTACTTATGTATTATGTGATGTATTGATATTGTGGTTTTTTCCACCATGAATTTCTCTTGATGTAATTGAACTGTATTATTATGTGTCATTGTATTATTATATTGTATTTATTGTCCGCCATGTAAACCACCCTGAGTTGGGTTGTACCCGAGTGGGCGGTATATAAGCGCGAAAATTAAATTAAATTAAATTAAACATACCTTACAATGTTTTGTCATGTGTAAAAATAAACTCGACTATTCAGCAGGATTTTTAAACTTCTGCCACCAAGGTGGCTAATGATTTATCCTCTAGGGGTTACCCAAGAACCACAATTGACACATATTTTAATAAAATTTACAATACTCCAATAACATTTTTTTTACACGTAAGAAATCACAGAGTCATACAGCTTTGCATTGGTCATTGAATTATTCACCCTTAGCAAATCAGGTAAGAAAAATCATTTCTAAACACTGGCACCTCGTTGAGGATCTCCCAGGTTGCCAAAGTTGTCCGATGATAGGTTTCAGAAAATCTAAAACTATTGGGAATAATATCTCATGTTCTGATTGCTTAATTCACAACCCAATAATCAACCTCACACAAGGCCATTTAAATGCCATCATTGCAATATATGTAGATTTGCCCTAGAAACAAAGCACGTTTTTCTTTTTCAAAAAATATCAAATATACCTTAAAACATTTTTCTAATTGTGTAAACTCTTTCTGCATATATTTTTGGATTTGTTCTACTTATTTAATACAAGTTCATATGATTTTACCTATTTCAGAAATTGGAGGGCAGAAATGGGAATGTCACTAAACTCTTCAGGTTTACAATTGTCTTACACAAAAGCCCAGAATCCCCAATGGGCAATACAAGAGCTTTCTTTAGTTATCAGCCCTGACAAGGTATACTTTGCTGTCCAGTTTGTGTATTATGAGCTAGTATAAACTAATAATGAATCTCCCATGTGGTTAAAGCATAACTTTTGTAGAATATCTGTTACACAGATTATACAAATTTAGGTTTCTAAATTTGCAAAATCTTGACATTCTCATGCACTAACCACAACAACATCTACCTCAGCTTCTTCTACCACTATTTCAGGATAGCACCTTTTTAGAGGACCATGCAGTGGATGGAGTGCTCATTATTATTTGGAAATCTGGAAAATCAAGATTATATATTGCATGGAAAGCCACCACAGACAGAGGAGAGCCAGCTCTTTAGATGGCTGCCCTTCACAAATAAGGGACAAGATATATTTATTAATGATTTATTTATTTTCTCAAAATATATTCTACCTTTCTGTTCAAGTAGACTCAAAGTGGCTTAAAATACTAAAAGCAAATGCTATAACAACTGGAATGTGGGTGGAGAACAAAGTGAAACAAAACAAATCAGTAACAGCAAGTTATTAAGATCAAGCCTACCCGAAGAGAAATTTTTTGATGGAGATAGTGTGCTTTCATGTTTATAATATAAATGATGGATATAAAGACAGACAAAACAAAGAACTCACTTTTTTATTTGAAAACCTGAGACATTGGAAGATGTTCTTTTCCATATTCAAGAGTAGAATATGTTTTCAATCTTTCCATCTGGTAAATTTCTTTTCTATTTCACCTCCCAGAGGAAAAACAGAGACGTATTACTTTGAAATCTCTTGGGAACTTAGTTTGATATTAGTTCAAGAAAGGTTTTGTTTTGTTTGTGTGAGTGTGTATGTTACTTCATTGCTCTTTGAACTAATTTAATATTTTAAAATCTAGAATTACAGCCTATTTTTTTCTATTTGTCCACAGATTTCTTCATTAGACAAACTGTTATTATCTAAGTATTATAAATCAATCTCTTTTTTAAACAATAAAGTTCTGAAAAATAAAGCTTGCCCCTTATTACAATGGATATTATGTTACTATTACATTTTCTGAACATTTATTAGACCAATGCAAATATGTAGCTTTCACAATTTATCTACAGTAATCCTAATTCTGGGTCACATCATTCAAAAATTTAAGCAACAGTGTCAACCAGAGCAGAATCATTATTGAACATCAGTTACATACCGTGAAACTCTGGATAACGACTGTACTGGATAATGCTAAATCTGCATAATGACACGTTCATTATGCACCATGTGATGCCCCGCATAACGCCAAAAATGGTACAAAATGGTCATTATGCAGGGCATTTGGTATCGATGCTTTGGATAACGAACACTTTTTGGTCGTTATCCAGAGCATCTCTCATAGGGACTGCATAGCGTCAAAATCTGGGTAGCGCAGCACTCTGTGGAACGGAGTTCTGATGGTATCTGGAGTTCCACTGTATTATAATTTTACTTACCTTCATTACATATCAGCTTGATGAGACGTTGGATCTGTCAACATTTTCTGACTTGATACTGCATGAGACATTTGTAAATAAGATGAAGAATAACAGATGAAAGAGAAATGTCACCCTTCAATAGAAGCATTTTCAGAATGACAATAAAGCACAAAGAAAGAGAAACACCAGCAATTTGATTTATGCCCAGACAGAAATTGGAAGCCAATGCAGCTGGCCGTATAAGCCCGCTCCTAGATTGGGACTCCTTGCTTATGGTCACGCACACTCTAGTCACCTCCAGACTTGACTACTGCAATATGCTCTACATGGGCTGCCTTTGATGACCATTCGGAAGCTGCATCTCATCCAGAATGTGGCTGCTCGGGTAGTGGTGGGGTGCAGGCGGTATGCCCGTGCCTCGCCTCTGCTTCGGGAGCTGCACTGGTTGCCGGTATGCCTCTGGGTGCAATTCAAGTCGCTGGTTATTACATTTAAAGCCCTACATGGTAGTGGGCCAGGATACTTAAGAGACCACATCATCCCAAGAAAATCTGTCCATCTCACCAGAGTGGACCAGAGAGGCTCTCTAGATACCATCAGCTAGAGAGGCTCATCTCTCTAGCACCAGAAGGAGGGCCTTCTCAGTGTCTACTCTGGCCCTATGGAACCTCCTGCCAATTGAGTTGCATCTCCAGATGGAGTTGCTGCCCTTCAGGAAAGGCTTAAAAACCTGGCTGGCAGAGCAGGTGTGGGGTACTGGCGATGCTGTGGCCCCAGCCTGCTGGCTGATTTCAGAGCACACTCTCCCTCTTTTAAAATTGGTGGGAGGGTAGGGAATTTTTTTGTGGTAGTTTTTAATGGGGGTTTTAATTGGATTTTTTTTTAAAAATGTGATGGTTTTAATGTCTGTACATCGCCCAGAGTCTTTGGAATTGGGCAGCAATCCAAATCCACAAATAAATAAATAAATAAATAAATAAAATTGTACAGTTGTATATATTCAGTTTTCCTGGCCCAAGTTAGTAACAAAGTAGCTAGATTGCCAGTTCCTCACCATCTTCACTGGCAGGCTTACACCTAGCCATTTAATTTAATTTAAATTTTAAATTTTTATGCCGCCCACTCAGGCAAAGCTGACTCAGGCCAGCATACAACAATTAAAAAACATACGTATAAAAACAGATTTTAAAAAAAATCCCAAGTCACCCACCTACCTACTCATCCTACTACCCCCACCCCATTTAAAAAGTGTGCATAGCAAGAGTACTTCTCATAAATCTGTAGCACCATGATGGTGAGCCGGTAGAATCCTTAATGCCTTTCTCTACAGCAATGTGTTTGGCTTCATAGATGATGTGTGATCCATTCTTTTATGCCCATTTCTAACTGTGGCAATTTTGCAGCATGCCCATGAAAAGTGTGCTTAGTTTTATCAAGTTTTTTCAGCTGATCCTCCTGTTTCCTCCACTCTCTTATCATTTTTTCAGTTGGAAGTGGCCCAAAAAGTCTCTCCACTGCTCTGTTTCCATGTTCTTTTGCATATTTTACTACCTCCAGTTTAAATGGAATTTTATATGATAATCTTTTTGTCTTTGACATTTTGTACCTTAGAGAATTGGTGTTTTTCTGAGGAAAATACAGTACAGTAATGAAAGACCTATCAGTTGTTATGAGAGAGAGAGAAAGAAAGAAAGAGAGAGATACAGAGAGACAGAGGAGGCCTGAGCTGTGCTGATGATGTGACCTGACTGACCATTGAGACTCCAGGAGGCAGGACTTGCAGTGCTCTCGTGATTGCCTCTTCCTGTGTGCCTCTTCCAGGCTGAAGGTGCACTGGGAAGTGTGGAGGGGAAAGCACCTCACTGCCAGGTGGGAACTGGCCTCAGTACTCTCAAGGTGAGGGAGTGACGGAAAGATGGAAGAGGAAGAAGAGGAGGAAGAGCCTTGCCTGAAGGTGCACAGAGCTGCTAACAGGTCTTTCTTTTCTTTCCCACCTCCAGCTACCTTTGCGGCTAGGAGCCAGGTAGGTGGTGGCTTTGCTACCTTTTCTCCCCCCAGCTCCCCAGCAAGAGGCTTCCTGGAACCACATGCTTTTGGTTGCCATCAGGCACCTGCCTGGCCTCCCATGGAAGGGGGTTCCTGCCTTCTTCCCTCCCCTTCCCACCTTAGGAGGTGGCCGGACTTGGGTGGGAAAAGAGGGGAGGAGCAGAGGCGGGGCAGCCGGGCAGCAATGCGGCACTGAGGAGCACAGCTAGTGAGGGAAGGCTGGGTGTTTGGGGGTGCGGGGGTCATAATGGTGGCTCCGAGTGGATGCGCAAGCCCCAGCAGGCTGGGTGGCGGCCTCGCTTGCAGCCATCCGCAAGCACCACAGTGCAGCTTCCCCCTACCCCCCGGCTCCCTTTGGGGCCGAGAGTCAGCTGGGCAGATTTACTTTGCTTGCTTTTCTCTCCCCCCTCCAACTCCCCAGCAAGAGGCTTCCTAGAACCACACACTTTTGGTTGCCCTCAGGCACTTGCCTGGCCTCCCACGGAGGGGGTTCCTGCCTTCTTCCATCCCCTTCCCACCTTGGGAGGTGGTCGGACATGGGTGGGAAAAGACGGGAGGAGCGTAGGGTGGGCAGCCGGATAGCAACGCGGTGCTGAGGAGCACAGCTGGGGAGGGGAGGCTGGGCATTTGGTGGTGCACGGGGGGTCATAGTGGTGGCTCCAAGCAGTTGTGGAAGCCCTGGCTGGCTGGGTGGTGGCCTTGCTTGTGGCTGTCTGCAAGCACCGTGGTGTCGGCACCGCCATGCCTGCGCCGTCCCACGGGGTGTGACCATATGCTGGCACACTAACCTTATTTACCCTTGATTAATTTTCTGCTAGCCACCCCGGGTTTCATCAGTTAGGGGAATGGTGGAACTTTCAAAATGCCCAGTGCATTGGCCTTACCTTGGTATCTTCTGCCCTGGCCTGTAGTAAATTATTGGGTGAGAGAAGTGGGTCCCCTGCTGCTCTTTATTAGCTGGGAAAAGGGTGGCTCTATAAATGAAGTCAGTTTCCTTTGACTCATGTAAGTAAATGCTGCCTTCCCTATCACCTTGCTGCACTGGGAAGAATAGAAGGTGAATGTGTTTGTCCTTCTGAGATAATTGGGTGCAAAGTTGTGGACCTGTGCCTTATTTGAAGTTTCCCCCTTCACTTTGTCCCCTTTTTCTTAAAGAGCGAAGGCATGCCCAGCTACCCTTCTTCTTAGGACTTCTGGTTTCCAAGTCTTTGGAAATTAAAGGAATAGTCTCTTTGTTTAGAGCTTGTTAAATTTCTTATCTCACCTTTCACCCTCAATTTCCTATTTGCTTTGAAGAAGCACACGCTTCAGCAGCATAGGATCTCTTTATTTGCAAAAGAGCTATTTTCTATAAAATAGGCATTTGAACAACATTTTAAAAACTTGCTTCTTAAAATCCTGTCTCTCTCCTCTGAGCATTCCAATAAGTGCAAGAAAGAAACATAATAAATTCAGCTTTCATAGCTACCTGTTTTCTCTGGCTAATTGTCTTCTTGGATTGGGCCTGACGCCCCCTTGAAGTTTCCTTTTGGCATCAAGTCAAATAAGGCATCTTGATGAGGCCTCTCCACATCGGAGCAGTGAGCTTCTCAGCTTTCTCCTCCCCCAAGCTATGGGCTGTAAGCTGCTTGTGTATTTTATAAGATTCTCCACTAGACTATATACGTCATTATCTTATAGTTAATGTACTCTTAGTGCTAAAGAATGTTGGCATTATGTGTGCCAGACTGGGCCAAAATATGGTACATAACAATGCATGGATGCCCAAGTCAAATGTACATTGAACTCCCCCTCCCATCTAGTGGATGAGGTCAAATATACATTGCTTCTCTCTTCCTCCCTCCTAACTGTGAGTCTGAGGTGAAGAGTTCAACTAATTAAATTCTTTCAGGTTACTTGCCAAGTACAGTGAGTATATGCTTGTGCCAACTATTAGAAAATGATGGATTCTCAACCTTTAAGCAAAATGATTTCTATAAACTGCAACTAGGCCCTTAATACACATTGTCTAGGTCCTGACATAAAGGATTATTTATGACATGCATGGTTAGAGTATGGCAGTGGGGAGATACTGGAATAAAAAGTACTGGAGAGAAGGATAAAGGAAGGTTAAAGGGAGATAAAGAATTCGAAGGAATTTGGAAGATTTTTGGTGTTGTAACTGAAGGTCTTTGGAGGAGGTTTTTTTTTGGGCAAGTCACGGCATGAGTTGTTGGGAGAAAGAAGGTCCAGTCTCAGAAGCCTCGGAGGTTGCCGCAGTTTATTTTTTCTCTTTTTTCTATACTTCTGTATATATCATTGTGGGTTTTTTGCTTTTACTTTTTTCTTTTCTAAGGACTGAGTTGGAGAAGAGGTACTTTTTTATATTTTTCCTCTCTATTCCCCCTTTTCCCCTCTCCCTCAATACTTTTGAAGATATTGTCATAACTCTGTTGGTGCCTTGGGACTATTTTTTATTTGCCTTTGCTGTTTAAGTGGATCATTGTGCTTCGGAATTTCTAACTGCCTCATCTCAACCTTTGGGGTTTCTATTTTTCCGGTTTCATATTCATAATATTTTTATATTTTAAGTTTTTTAAGTTTATATATATATATATATATATATATATATATATATATATATATATATATATATATATATATATATATATATATATATATATATATATATATATATATATATATATATATATATTCTTTTTTACTATTATTCTTTCAATTTTTCTAAGTTTTTAGGTTAATATTCTACACACAAAAATATACATATTATTTATGTTTGTATTTACATATATATTTACATTTATTCATATTTATACTCATTTATATTTAAATTTGTTTTTATTTACTTTTTATTTTTATTTTTAATCTTTTACATTTTCAGTACTAGGATTACTCTTTTCTTTTTAAACATAAATAATATATGGACTGAGTTTGATTAGGGGTATTGCAATATTCTTTTTTCCCTCCTTTTTCCTACCATAGCCCCTAATGTTTTGAGTTTACTGAAAGATCTATTTAAAAAAAATTAATTGTTGTTTTGATTAGGTTTTATTAAATATAATCTACAAATCATAAATTACATATTTTAAATTGCTTACTTCAGATAAGAAACTTAAAACTATAATTAATCAATTTGAATATATACTACACTTGGTTACCTTATTAATTAACAGGTTCATTTATTGATTGGTTAACTTGACTGATTGGTTAGATTTAAACATAAAAATAATATTAATATCATTAATTGTTAAATTGATTGGATGTTATTAATTAATTAAACTGATATATAGTATTGGTTATAGTATTGTTTTCTATTGAAATTAAAAAATTAATACAGATTAATTAATTGGACTATTTTTGAAAGTCAATCGTCATAATTGAAATTTTTTTGGGTATTAAGAATAAATTGGAAGTCAATCAGAGGAAAGAATTAAAAGACTCAAACGGAGTTCTGGCACTGGCATTATTATTTGAGGAAATAATGGAAAATGAAGAAAAGATTGCAAAGGCCATGAAGATGGAGAAGGAGAAAAAGGAAAAATCTGCTGCAGCACCCACCTCGGGGTCAGTTCTGGACCCTGCAGCCTGGATCAGGTTCAAATTCTGATGGAATTGGGAAAATTGATGAAGGGGTTGGAAAGGATGGAGGAGTCAAGATTGAGAGATAAGACTTTGAAGGGTTTTCAGGAGTTGAAAAAGAAAGAGTGAAAGAAAAGGAAGAGATTATGAGTAGCCATAAGAAGCTTACTTCAGCGGTTACTGAGCTTGCAAAAAAGGTTAATTCTAATTTTCTGAATGTTGAGAAATAAATAAAAACCTTACAAATTGATATGAAAATTGTACGATCTGATATGAATGAGGTACATGCAGAAGAAAAGCAGATTAAAGCTAAGGTGGAGGTCCAGGAGAAAAGGGTAGATATGTTTGAAGAGACTTTGAGAAAACAGAATATAGTGATTTGTAATTTGATGGAGAAAATGCCAGACCAGTTGAAGGAGAGAATTGTTAATTGCCTGAATAATCTTAAAATGGGAAAGATTTTGTTAACGAGGACATTGCAAGTGTTTATTGTTTATTGACTCAGGTGAGGAAAGGGAAAAGTGTTCAGAGCAATGTTTTAGTTAAATTTGCAAATTTGGGAGATAAATTGAAAGTAATGGCTTTTTTGAAACAAGCTGGTTCTGGCATTTTAAAAATAGATGGAAATGATGTTGAGGTGCACAATGATATTTCATTGGAGTAATGTCTGTGGCAACACAAAATGAAACCAATGATATTTCATTGGAGGAATGTCTGTGGTGATACAAAATGAAACCAGAGACAAGATTTCTGAGTGCATGAGGAATTAAATATAACTGGAGATTTCCGCAACGATTGAGATTTTTTTTTATTATACAAAAATGCATGTAATTGATGCAAAAATGGATCCATTAGAATACTTGTCTATGATTGGACTGGCCAAAACAGGTTCTGAAGAATGGCTTGGATTGAGAAAGGCATTGATTCAAACAGGAGGTATAGAAAGGGAGGAAGGAAAGGATGCAGAGAGGGGTGCAGTGGGAGGGTCTGAGGCTGGTGCTTGTGGAGATGAAGTGGTTGTTTTGGAGTCAGATGAAGGGTTAGAAGAGTTATATTCGATGGGGTAGAGAGGAAAAAGGAGTAAAATGTTTAAGTAGTTAGCTTTTTAATGCTTAGAGCGCTTAAATGGTCAGCATGTATATCTTACATGTCCCCCCTCCCCTCTTTTGGTACCAGGGGCAGCTTTTTGAAAAGAAGAGCAGGTAGGGTAGGCAAGATTGTTTTTTTATTTTTAAAGTTTTGTTTGTTTTTTATTTTATTTTAGGTAAGGTGGTGGGATTAGTTAAAAACACATCCATAGGAGGTTGCAGTGGTCACAGCAGGTAGAGGTTGAAGTAAAATATGAAAGATATGAAGTATTGTCTTGGAATGTGAAAGATACTGGCTGTCAAGTTAAGAGAAGAAGATTAGAATTGGCCCTTAGAAAACATAAACTGGATATAGTCTTTTTACAGGAAACTCATCAAAAGTCAGGTGATGTAAATAAGATATATTTAGGATGGATTCAGATTCATGAAATGTCTTATGGCACATCAAAGGCAAGAGGATTGGTGATTTTGATTTCAAATAGATTGGGGTTTGTAATGACAAAGAATAATGGGACAATTGATGATGAGGAAATAACATTGGTGAATATTTATGCTCCAATTGAACAGCAAGATAGGTTTTTGGACAAGGTTTATCATATATTAGAAAAAGAAAGAACAACAAAAATGATTGTGGCAGGAGACTTTAATTTAATAAGGTCAAATATAGATTGTACAAATACTGCGAGGTGTGGAAGTGGGTCTAATCTGTGAATCTTGGATAAATTGATGAAATCACTGGGTTTGAGAGATACATGGAGGGAGCTTAAAGGATCAAAAAAGGTATACACATTTTTCCCCCACAGGTTTATAATACATATTCTAGAATAGATTATATATTTGTTACAGACAATATGATGGGGGATTTAGAGGATATAGAAGTAGGAATCTTTAAAGAATTGGACCATGCGGAAATGTTGTTGGAAGTAAAAATAGAGGGTGCAATGAGGGTTAAGAATAATTGGAGATATGATGCTAAATTATTTAGAGACCCTAAATGTAAATAGCAAATAACTGAAAAATGGGAAGAAAGTTTCAATTTGAATGATAAAGTTAGTTATAATGTGCTCTGGGATACCATGAAGTCGATATTTATGGGGGGAAATATAAAGTTAGCTAGCATTAAAAATAAACAAGTCAAAAGTAGACAAGAGGAAATTGAAAAAGAAATTTAATTGTTACAAGAGGAACATGCAAAAACAAAAAATAAGTGAGTACTTGATAAGATTCAAAGATTAAAGATGGAATTGGTGGGAAAGGATATTGAAAAAGTGAAAAGAGACTTGGTTTATTTAAAGAGGGAGTATTTTAAGTTTAGTAATAGTAAGAGGGAAATTGGAGTTTTGGTTAATAAAAATGGAGTGAGATGTAATAAGATTAAAGATAAAAGTAAGATAATTTAAGATTTTTATCAGGATTTATATACAAGAAATAGTATAAATTTGGAAAAATTGAGGGACCAATTGGAAAAGTAAATTGGAAATAAAATAAATCAGGAGCATATAAATAGGATGGAAGAGCAAATAACGGAGAAAGAAATAAAAGATGTGATAGCTAATTTGAAAATAGATAAATCTCCAGACGAGGATGGGTTACTGGCCGAATTTTACAAAGAGTTTAAGGATAGGGTAGTGTTAAGATTATTGAAGTTATTTAGTTATATTTTGGGTAGAGGACAGATCCCGACTATATGGTATAGATCCATAATTTGTTCTACTTCCAAAACCTGGGAAAGATTTAGAAAAAGTAGAGTCATACAGACTCATTTCTTTAATAAATCAAGATGCAAAAAAATGCAGCAATATTAGCAAATAGGTTAAACAGTTTTATGGGCAACTATATTAATAAAGATCAAACAGGTTTTTTGAAAAGAAGGCATATGGTGGACCTTGACAAGGAGAGTCCTAGATTTTATAGATATTACAGATGAAAGTAAAGAGAAAGTGGGGTTACTATCATTAGATATTTTCAAGGCGTTTGATTCGCTTCAATGGGAAACAATTAATGAGACAATTAAATGTATTGGATTTGGGAATAAGTTTTAATTTAATTTAATTTAATTTAGTAGTAATATTTATATATGCCGCCCACTCAGGCAGAACCCGACTCAGGGCGGCATTACAACAAGTTCTAAAAACACATAAAAAACACTTTAAAAGACCCATATCCCACCCATTTTAAAAAACCCATATCCCACCCACCCATCCCACCCACTATAAAAAAGAAGAGAAAGTTCTTAACTATTTACATAAGCCAGCAGGTGGGGACCATGTTTAAAAGAATGATTGAACAATTGTACCAGCATGGATCTGCCAAGGTCAGGGTTAATGGTACTTTTATGAAAGATATAAAGCTGGAAGCAGGAATGTGACAGGGCTGCCCGTTATCGCCAATTTTATTTGTTATGCCAATGATATTGCTTGCCAATGCCATAAGAGAGGATAAAAATATTGAGGGCATAGTAGGCAATAAGATAAGTTTGTATGCTGATGACACCCTGATTGTGGGAATGTATCTCGTTTCTGTCTGGCTGTCTCTGACACATTTTGTAAACAAAGGCCTCTTTGCTTGCATGAGAGACAACGCTTGATTGTGGGCATGCGTAGAATAGTGAGAAAGTATTCTCCTTATTTGGTTCGGACATTCTTTGGACACTTCTAATTGGTTGTATGTGCCTTAGTGTTTCTGATATACTCTGCTTGAATAAAGAGAAGCCATGATTATGCCTTTGTTCAGCCAAGACTGCAGTGTGCTTTCTCTCTATCTCTTTTCCCTTCTTACTCTGCCTAATGAAGCTGGACTTCGTTAGGTTTTCACTCTTCCTCTGTTTATCTGGGGCTATAAACTGCTCTGTTAGATGAGGCTGATTATCTTTACATGGATCAGATTCCTACAAGTGGCGCCCCGTGGGAGGCTTTGAACTACAATGAGAGCCTTCTTTGAACTCTGCTTCAGCAATTAACACCTCATAATTAGCGACCGGGACAAGGTCTCACTCATTCACGACCAGAGAAAAAGGTCCGACCGGGAAGGTCATAAATCAAGCGCTTGAGAAAACATCACAACAGGGTGAGTGAAAATAAAAAAAAAGAAAGAAAGAATTTTTTTACCATGGGGTGCGTATTAACTTCGCAAAAGCAGGAGCTTTGTAAAGATATCTCAGATCTTTTGAAAAACAATGGGCGAAAAGCTGATGAGAAGGAAATACAACAGCTGGTCAAAGCTATAGAAAAAAACTGTCCTTGGGTTAAATATGATGAATGTTTGGACTTAAAACAGTGGAAACAGATTGGGAATGAATTGCAAAAGCATGAGAGAATTTCTGTTTCAGTGCAATTTACTTGGAGTGAAGTTAGAAACTGCCTTCAAAGACTCACTCCAAAGAATATGTTGTTCTCACAAAGGCTTGATGGTCCACTTCCACAGCTTTTGCCTCCAGCCAAGGGAGGGAGTCCAACTGCCCCTCCATCATATGAGAAACAACAGCATAAGCCCCCTGATGGAGGTGGGGGTGGAAAAGAAGATGGGGCATTATATCCTGCCTTGCAGCAATCAAGCACTTTTAGCCCTACAAAAGACCTGTTCTCTGCTGCTTTAACTGCAGCTGTGCTGGATATGGAACCTGTTGATGTATATCCAGTAAACAGAGAGCCGCTTGCAAATGGGAATGCTGCAATACTGCCTGCCAAGTTTAAAAACAACTAGTGCCAGCTGATGGGGAACAAATGGTGGGGACCTCATCACAGATTGAAGCTATTAATGCATGCAAAGTGGCAAGAAGCAAGGAGTGTGATTCAAAGAGCAGCATAGGAGATCTCAGCTCACCCCTGAAGCAACCCTCATCACAAAAGCAGGAGAAGCTGAGTAGTAAACTTGATACCTCACGTGTGGCCAAGAAGTGGAAGGATGGCCCAAAACCCAAGCCCAAAAAGGGGTCTTCTTGCAAGTACAAACTAACAGATGCAGTTTGTCATAAGGTTGAGAATCAGATGCTGCAGATGAAAAAAGTCCAGAGGAAAAGGGGGTGGATCCTTCCTCGATGGACAGCAGGCTGTTGCAAAAATACAAGGAGGGAGAAAACATTGAACTGCCCAACCCTCAAACAAAGAGATCAGAATGGGTTGTTCCAAGTTTCAGCATCAGGATTGCAGGGAAAGCATCTTGGACTTCCCTGTGATTTTCTTCTGTGTGCAAGCTGCTTGCAAATTCTGGAGAAGTTCTTTGTGCCTTCATACCTTATCTGCCTGCCTTAATGCAGATGGGTGTGGCTGGAGCATGAAGGAATGTGTGTTTGCCTGAAAAGCTGGAAAGGGGGGTTGGCTGGGTGTCTTGTGAATTCAGTGAGAAGTAATTTAAGGCCTAATTTCAACTTGCCATGCCAAGAACTGTGCTGGAGAGAAGATAGTATTTAGTGTTTAAATTGTAATCTGAGAAAGCTTCAATCAACATTTGGACTTTTAATTTGGACATTTTAATTGGACTAAAAAGTTTGTGGGGACTCTAAATAAGAATTGGCCTTGTTTGCATTATAAAACCTGAAAACCTTTTTAAGCAAAAAATTGTCTACCTGCTCATGCTATGAGTGTGAAATGCTTTATTTGTACTGTATTGATTTACCATTCTATGCTGGTTTTAAGTTATTGAATGCCTCTTTCACTTACACCAGTGAGAGAAGAAGAAATTTAATGCCTTACTCATGTAAGGAAGAAGAGAAATGTTCATGTTTTGTTCATGCTTAAATGTTTGCTTATTCTCTTGCAGGGACCTGTCTTTGCTTATGTTATGTTTTGCCTTATGAAACTGCATATCTCAAGGTACCTTCAGAAGTACATGGAAGAGTTTTCAGTACCCTACACATGTAAATGGGTTTGTGATATTGCATTTGTGTTAAATGTCAGGCATATTTCATGTTTAGTTACATGGTACTATTAATAACAGGGCATGCTCCTGTTTCTTAGGGGAGTGTCTTCCTAGGCCATTGGTCGTTTATTGGCAACAAGGGGATCCTGGGTGTGTGGATTCCTGCTCGAGCGATCCGCCCATGGAGAGAGAAGAAGGTTACTCAGCTCCAGGATGGTGGTTCACCAGTAGACTAAATTTGCTGACATTTGTTCTTTTCTTTCTTACTGTGCTTCCAGCTGTGAGAACAATGCCTCATGGGGGCAACCCCAACTTTTGGATTCGTCATGCTAACTATATGTTTGAGGTTCATGGTAAGCATGCAACGTTATACTATGAGCATCCACTGGCAGTGTCTCAAATGGCCTTTCTTCCGGCATTGTTCAACACGCCTGAGTTGGTTATTGGACATTTGCAACATCTGGATAGGTCTACACTCTTCTCTAATCCTCCAGAACAATTTAACAACACCCGCTGGTGAAGCATGACATTCAAGAAATACACTAAAGGACTTTGTTTCTGCTGTCATAGTTCTGGAGTCTGGAATAGTAAATGGAAGCACTGGACTCAAGCAAAACGGGTTTTGCGGAATGTAGGCAATTATACGGGTTGCGATTATTATTTTTGGTTATGGGGTAGTTATAACAGTTCTTATAAGCTTAATTATACCTTGTTTAACACTACTATTGAAGATATATATGATGTGTTTCCTATGTTTACTCCTGATTATTCTGCTATAGATAGTGGTTCAATTTGCAATGGATGGCAAATTAAGGATCCTAACATGTGGCTCTTTTTTAATGGAGTTGCCACGAATTTCCATCCAGGACAATATCAATGTGCAGCATTGGGTTATTTTACCTTACCCGTACAAGTGCAAATGCCGCTTCAGGCAGATACACGGCGCCGGAGAGCTGTTGCCGGCCCGATGGGTTCTGGTTGCAATGATGAAGTGATAATCGATGTTCAGCTTTCTGATGGTAGCTCTTGGGGGAGAGCTATAGGGGGTGCTATCACTGGAGCACTCACCTTGGGATCATACCCAGGTGTCATTTCCCAGGAGAATAGAAGGTCCATTTTGGGACTCACCTGTAGGCTGGAGAAATCAATCAATGCCACAGGGAGGGTCATACGGGATCTTCAAATGGAAATCACTGAGCTTCATCAAGACCAAATGCAGGACAGACTGGCCATAGATTACCTGTTAGCAAAATCCGGAGGATTTTGTAAACTGGTCGGGAACCAGGGATGTCGGGTAAAATTCCAGGATATGAATAATACTATTGAGAAAGAACTTCAGAATTTACAGGAGAGCATTACTAACAATGTACGCACTGATGTTAATCTCTTTGATTTGATGACTTCTTGGTTGCCTGATTTATCTGTCCTTAGACAAGTTTTCTTTTATGGGTTCATTATTATTATCTGCCTTATACCTTTGTGTTTTTGCATTTATTGTATTCCTAATCTTATTTCTATGTGTAACGCATGTCCACTGCGTAGAAGGGAGACATCGGGTTTTGCACGACGGCAATTGTACTCAATGAGGTATCATCCTCCGGAACAAGGTACCAGGAGTCAGGAGGGGTACGATGTCCAGGAGGACAGTGATGATGTATATGGAGGAGTACTTATGGAGTATGATGACATGCAGGGGTATGATTAGCCGTCTCTCTCTCTCTCTCAAATTTTAATGAAAAAGGAGGACATGTGGGAATGTATCTGGTTTCTGTCTGGTTGTCTCTGACACATTTTGTAAACAAAGGCCTCTTTGCTTGCATGAGAGACAACGCTTGATTGTGGGCATGCGTAGAATAGTGAGAAAGTATTCTCCTTATTTGGTTCGGACATTCTTCGGACACTTCTAATTGGTTGTATGTGCCTTAGTGTTTCTGATATACTCTGCTTGAATAAAGAGAAGCCATGATTATGCCTTTGTTCAGCCAAGACTGCAGTGTGCTTTCTCTCTATCTCTTTTCCCTTCTTACTCTGCCTAATGAAGCTGGACTTCGTTAGGTTTTCACTCTTCCTCTGTTTATCTGGGGCTATAAACTGCTCTGTTAGATGAGGCTGATTATCTTTACATGGATCAGATTTCTACACCTGATGATCATGAAAAATCCTATGAAGGTGTTGGAAAGGATACAGATACACTTGAAGGAATTTGAAGAGATGACAGGTCTAAGGATAAATTGGGAAAATCTGAAATGGTATTGTGTAATACAGATAAAAAGGAACAGGAGAAAATAAAAGCTAGCTACAAGTTACAAGTTAGAGAAAGTTTGAAGTATCTTTCAAATAAGTTGGAAGATCTTAAGAGGCTAAATTATGGAAGACAAAAAAGGGACATTAAGGATAAAATACAGCAATATAATAAGTTAAAACTGTCTTTAGGATAGTAGGATAGCATTGTGTAAAATGATGTTACTACCAAGGTTTATTTTTTTGTTTGATGCCCTGCCAATCCAATTTTAGGATAATGAAATTAAGGAGTTCCAAAATTTATTAAACAACTATTGTAATGGTGGGAAAAATCTAGAATTGCAAAGAGTTTGTGGTATTTATCCTAGAAAGAAGGGTGATTGGGAATGCCAAATGTTAAGAATTATTATAGAGCTTTTCAGGTAAAAAAAAATATTGTGAAAATTATAATGAGGGAAATGGTGATATGGGAGGATATTGAGATGAGAGAATTAGTTCAAATTGGTAAAGCAGTATTTTTAGACAAAGAGGTAGGTAAAATAATAATCAAAAATAAAATGGTAAAAACAATGATGGAAGTATGGAAGAAGGTAAAGAAGGAATTAGCCCCAGATATATCTCTGATTATAGAAATGGAGGACATGAAATAATTTCCAATAAAAATAGATGAGGGTGAAGGAAGTTTTCCTTAGAAATGATGTTTCCTTGTTGAAAGACTGGATATGGGTTTGTGAAGATAGAAAGAAGAAATGAGAAATATTTACACAATTGAGGATGAATTGGATTCAGATTGCATTAGTGAACAAGTGGAATAGTAAGTATTTGACAGAAACCAGTTTGGAAAGGAGTAAGGCTGAATTTGAGGATTTGGTATTAAAGATACCATGGCCATGGTGGTGGTGGGAGGTCCCCGGTCGGCACCACCTCCAGGCCAGTGCTGGGCCAGGGCATGCAATGTTGGTGGGGTGGCTGCTGCTCCTCGCAGCCTCCTCGCGGCACCTGTCTTTCCCTGTTGTATCTGCCGCCATGTTGGTAGTGGCTGCATCATGCATCACCTCCTTGTGTGGCCCTGCACACACGCCGCCACATGCACGCTACCACCTGGGCTGCTGGGAAGTCGGTTTAATATGCGCGGACAGTCACACATGGGCCCAGCTGCCTGCTCCGGCCAAGTTTTCCACCAGTGTGGTCTCGGGCCCCTGCAACCATTATTTGCAGACACAGAGCCCCAGACATGCACCATGACACCCACACAAGTGCAGTCACATGCATGCCGCTGCCTGCCATGCCAGGGAGGCCGTATTACATGCACAGACCATCACACATGTGTAGCACCACCTTCCCTGGCCATTTTTCCTGGCAGGTGGGGGTGTCGCCATGGTGACCCTTTTTGGGGGCACAAACCCTGAAATGGGCCGGCACAGCAGGCACTGCCATGCGGTGGGTAGTGGTGGTGGTGGTGGTGGTGGTGTGTGGTCCCCGGTCAGCACTGCTGGCCCTTGCCATGGCCACATGCAGGCCGGTACTGGGCCTGGGCATGCAGTTTTGGCGGGGTGGCCAATGGTGGCTGTGGCAGTCCGCCATGCAGCCACCACTCCTTGCCATTTTGGAAGCAGCCGTGTCATGCATCACCTCCTTGCACAGCCCTGAACATGCACCGCTGCACACGCGCCACCACCTGGGCTGCCAGGAGTCTGTTTAGTGTGTGCAGACAGTCGTGAATGGACCCAGCTGCCTGCCCCAGTCATGTTTTCTGCTGGTGGGGTTTGGCCCCCCGACGACCGTTGTTCACGAGCACAGAGCCCCAGTCAGGCTCAGGACACCTGTGCAGGTGCAGTCACATGCATGCCACTGCCTGGCATACCGGGAAGGCCGTGTTGCACACGCAGACCATCGTGCATACGTGATACCAACTTCCCTGGCCGTTTTACCCTGTGGGTGTTGGTGCCCCAATTATTCCCCTTTTTTGGGGGCACAAACCCCAAAACAGGCAACCAAACCCGTTATATACATACACACACACTAGCATAGGTTGCCCGGTGTTGCCAGGCTGTTATACACTGTGATTAGCTTTTTTGGGTTTTTTTGTGGATTAAAAAAAAACAAAGGATGATATAATTGTTTCAAATTGTTTTATTTAACCAAATAATGTTTTAATATGTGACTTTTTTTATTAATAGTTGTACCATAGATAATATTTTTTTAAATGTGAAAGTACATGTTG
Organism: Bradypodion ventrale; assembly: GCA_035047345.1. Taxonomy (NCBI): domain Eukaryota; kingdom Metazoa; phylum Chordata; class Lepidosauria; order Squamata; family Chamaeleonidae; genus Bradypodion; species Bradypodion ventrale. Next base: position 175,544,326 of record JAWDJE010000003.1, read on the forward strand.
TTTACATTCAATGTTTTTAAACTGTGTTTAGATGTTTTGGGTTTTTATTTGAGTGAAAACTCAACAGAGGATGCTATAAATCTTTTTATTTTATTTAACATATGTTTGTTATTTGTGTAAACTTTTGATTTATTATTATGTTTTTGACTTGTTTTTACTCTTGTAGCCTCTAGGTAGGGCTTTATTGTATTTGAGTTATTTTTAATATTCCGCCCTGCAGGTGGCGCTGTTAGTGGTTTTGTTTTCGTTTCACGTGCTTTTTCTCTCCTGGCCTCTAGGTGGGGCTTCTTCCGGTAAGTAGTCTTTGTTTCTTCATTTCTGTTCGGATCTCGTGGAGGAAGGATGGGCTGGTGAGTTCTCTGGTTTTTTCTTCTTCTGGGGTTTTTCTTTGATTTGTTTTTGTGGTGGTGGGCTGGTAGGTGTTTCTGTTTGTTCTTTTGTGGTTTGGTCAGGTTTTAGGTTTGTTTAATTGGTTTGTTTATTTCTGGTTTGTTTAATTTTTGTGATTTCGTTGTTTTTTTCTGTAATTTGTGGTAGTTGTGTTGTTAGAGTTAGGTATTTTTGTGTTGTAGTTAGGTGTTTTGTGTGTGCTTTTCTGGAATTGTGGATGTTTTGTTTGTGTATTTTGTGGTTTACTTTTTGTTTATTAATGGTTTTTTAAATTATTTATTTATTTTTGTTTTATTAATTTTTATTAATTTTAGTGTTTATTGTTGGTGTGTAGGTTTGCGTGAAGAACGGACTGCCTGTCAGTTCCTCTTTTCCCCGTTACTGCTTCGAATTTTGGTTTCGATACAGCAATGGGGGAAAGGAGGAGCTGGCAGTCAGCCTGTTCTTCCCCTGGCTGGTAAGGTTTGTTAGGTAGGTCGGGGGAGAAGGAGGCAGAGAAGAGTTCTCTGCCTGATGATGGTTCTCTCCTCTCTGTCTTCTTTCTCTACTGGCTTACCTAACCGGAGATCGGCAGGCAGAGATCCATAAGGGGTGGTGCTCTTCCTTGCAGATTGCTGGCTGCTGCTTTTGTAATACCTCTGTTGGTAGTACAAAAGCAGCAGCCAGTCATCCGCCAGGGATGGTGCTTCCCCTGATGAACTGCTGCCTGTTTTTGGGTTTTTTCCACCCCAGCACAACTTTCCTTGAGGCCGGTGGTGGTCTCGCCATGTCTTTGGCAGTGTAGCGTGGAAGAGAGGGAGTCCCTCTTTTCCCCCATTGCTCCGGGAAAGAAGCCTGGCGGGTGTCTCGTGGTGGATTTTTGTGGCTTGTTTGTTTTGCGAGGCTGTGAGGTGCTGCATCTGCCTGCTGGGGTCTTGCACTCCCGTTGCATTTTTAATTTTGTTTTTTGTGCGCCAGCTTTCTCAGCGTTCTGCACACTCATGGTTTGTTTATTTCTGATTTGTTTAATTTTTGTGATTTCGTTGTTTATTTCTGTAAGGTTTGTTAGGACACTGGGACTTGTAGTTTTGTGTTTTTAGTTTGCGTTCGTGCAGTGGTTTTATTCTGCGGCTTGATTTTAATTCGCCATGCCACGTTTCCCAATGTTCTTTTTGCTCGTGCCTCTCAGCCCAATGGGCTGTGGCGTGGCACGGCACGGAGAACATTGGGAAGTGAAGTTATTTTCCTTTTTCACATTTGTGGGGCTCTTGCACCACTGGTGCCTTTCTCAACCCTGCAGTAACCTCTGGTCTGGGTTTGGGTGAGTGCAGGAAGCTTGGTACAGGATATGATGGACGGGTGCAGAAATGTATAGCAAGTTCAAATGGTTAACTTATAAATTGTGATTAGCTGGTTTGGTGTTTATTTATTTTTTTGATTAAAAAAGAACAAAGGATGATACAATTATTATAAATTGTTTTATTTAACCAAATAATGTTTAGTCTGTGACCTTTTTGTTTTTATTTTGTAATACTTGTACCATAGGTAATAATTTTTTAAAATGTTAAACAACTTTTTTGTTACATTCAATGGCTTTTTGTTCTGAAGCATATACATATATTAAATGAATATATATTCATTTAAATGTACACCTATTTTAACCAATTACATTCATTCTTTACTCTCCACAAATTGATAGTTTTTTAAAATAAATTTTAAACAGTCTAACAATTTTTAATCAACATTTGTTACTATTTTTTACTGAAATGTCAATAACTGTAATAAAATATTTTATCAAACTTTTTTTGTCTTGTTTTGTGTTCTTGTTTTCTTGTTTTGATTATCTGAAAAACATAACATAGTATATTTAGTCGTTTAAAATTTTTTAGTATGTTTTTTTTTGTTTTGTGTGGTTTTTTGAATTTAAAATTTACTTACGTTAAATATTTTTACATGTTGCCTGTTCCTTTTAATTTTTGAAATTTGTTGTTCTGTGAAATAAATAAAATGTTTTAATTAATTTTTTAAAATAAAGATGTTTTGATTTTTTTGAAATCAACTTATTACTTACATTACTTACATTGTTTTTTTAAGTTTTGCTTGATGTTTGTTAGTTTGTTGTTTTACTTTTTGTAAATTAAAGAAGTTAGTTTTGTAATCCTTATATAGATAGATAGATAGATATAGATATAGATATATAGAATCAAAGTATTACTTACCTTCAAAAAAATGTTGGTCGCCTGTTCTTTCATGGTTTTGCAATTTGTTGTAATCAGAAAAAAATAACATATTACTTTTATTTTCTGTTCATTAATTTCTTTTTAAATTTATCATTAATCTGTCACTTACCAGATTCGAGTTTCTGGCTGGCTTGTTCTTCTTGTTTCTTTTTCATGGTCAGGAAATGATGTAGCATGAGCAATGCCAGTGGTATGTTTATTGTTGTTGGTGGCTGTAGCATAAAAAGGAGTTGTCTCTGTATGAGAAAGTCAATGGGTATTATGGTTTAATGTGGTATTTCTGTTTCATTTTTTTTGTTCATTGTATGTTATTTGTTATGGCTCTTTGCTTTCTAGAATTGTACTGAGTGTTGTTTTTTAATAGTTTTTCTTTTCTGTTTCTCTGTTTCTTTAATTGCCTTATTCTTTATCATTTCAATTATTTCTTGTATTTGTTGCTTTGCATTTTTGGAGATGTAGTCTATAGTTTCATTTTGTACTTTTTAATGTTTCAGGATTTCTTTTTTTCTTACTATTTTGAATTGTTCTTTGGTTGTTTGCATTGTATTTTCTGTCTGCTGTTGCATACCTGAGTTTCCTTCTGATTCTTGTGTTTTGTTTTCTGTATTGTTTTGTACTTCTCCTAGTTGTTTTATTGGTATTTCTTTTTTCCTGCTTTTTCTCTTTTAGATGTTAACATTGACAGTGGTATGATGATGTTTCTTCTCCTAACTACAGGTTCTGGTTCCATTGTGTTGTTTTCTTCAAATCCATGTAGTCTTCCTTGTATTTGATCAATAAATTTTCTAGATTCAATGCTGTAGTAGGCTTGAGGTCTGTTAGTGATAGTGGAGTCAGGTATTATTATTATAACTTTAATATAATGGTGTAATAATGTTTGTGTGCCCATGTTGTATTTGTATTCTGGTATGGTTATTGTAATGGATGTGTTGTCTTTCCTTCCTGGTGTTGTTGTTGTATTTGAAGTGTTTTTTTGCCTTGTATATCTGTATTTTTGTTGTCATAGTCTTCCTGCTTGTTGATCATTTCTGTTGCTGTATATATTAATATACCTGGTTTTGTGTCTGTAGATGTTGGCTGTCTTCGGAAACCTCTTCCTGTTGGTGTTCTTTTTTGATATGCATTATTTGTTTCTGTTTTATTGTTGCTGTTTTTCTGCTGTGTTTTTTCAAAAATGATTACTTCATGCAGACTTCCTTGGTTTGTATCTGTCTGTTTGTAACCCCTTCCTATGGATATCTTTTTGTCATCAGTCTTATTCATTTGTGTTAGTTTTCCAGGCTTTATTTCTGTGTCTGTTCTTGGCTTTCTGTATCTCCTTCCACTTGGGGTTCTTTTTCCTGGTTCCATTTAATAAGATATTGTATTTTAATTTTTCCTTGATATCTCCATTGGAGGAAAAAATTTCATCATTAAGCAGTGGTTTTGTTTGAGCTATGTATTCTTTTAATCGTTCCATGTCATAGTTTGTTTCCCTTATATAATCTGCATTTAAGGTGTCTCCTTGATTGCGTGTTGGTGCTGGGAGGCCAAGATTGTCTAGTGTTTTATTAGTCATGCGTATGCATTTGTCTTCGATGTTAATTAACGCAATGTTGTATATTTCTGTTCAAAGTCTATATCTAATGTTGGATGATCTTTTCTGGCTTTCATAAGTATATCTTCACTTAATGCATTTTTAAAATTTTCCCATAAACTGAGTGGATTTGATGGAGTGCATGAAGTGAGTATTATTTCAAGTAAGGTTCTCATTTGGTGAGGCATTGAAACCATTGTTGCTTCCTGTAATGTGGTTTCCAATGCTGATCTGCTTCTAATAAACCCATGTGCTGGCATACTTCTCTGTATGTTTCCATCAACTGGCCATCCACAGTTTTGAGTTGCTGAAAAGATGTAGGACCAAGTATTGTGTGCAGTAGCATTCGCAGATAGAAACATTCTGTATTGTTTGGATTTACATTATATAGTCTGCTATTGCATCACTTTCATAAATGCCATGTTCAGGGATATGTATGCCAGTTTTTCTTAAGCAGAATTGTTTTTTTTTCTTTTGTTCCAGGTGTAATATTTTGCCACATCTTGATAGAGTAGAGTTTGGGCAAATGCGTCTTTCTGACGCAGTTTTAAAAAGGCAGTTAATGTAGTTTCTTGTGGCTTGTCTGCCACAGTTGTGGCCATTTCAGGGGTAAAATAGACTCTTTGTCCATTTTCAAGGTGAACACTTAGACGTAGTACTGTTGGATGTCTGTCATGTATGTGGAAGCCTAGTATGTGCCAAAACCCCTCATTAGTACTAATATACCTTCCACATTGATATTGTAAAATTTCATCATTTTTGTTGCTGTTTCGAACACCATAAATGGCCATGTCACTGCCTTTATTAATATATTTACATACATACTTAATGGATTTAACAATATTGCAATATTCAACACTGATGTGTGCTTTGAAGATATTTGTGAGCAGAGGACTGTATGGCACTATCCAGCTATTGTCTATTACTATTTCTCCTTGTGTTTTCATTTTTAATTTAGTTGTGTTCCCTCCATCCTCTGGTGAACGTCGCCTGTATTGTGGGTATCCATCCTCTGATGTCTGTGTTTTTTTTTAGTAATGATTTGGGGTATCATTTGGTGCAATTTTTTTCTTTCATACAGGGTATTTGTGCATTAAGAAGACCACATGGTCCATGAATCATTTTTTTAACTATAGTATGTAGTTCATTGTCTTCTGTTTTGTTAGGTATTTCTGCAGAGATGATTTTATCAATATCTGTGGAATGTATTTTGCTTTTTAGCCCTATCAAGTTGTGTGAGTGTGGCAGCCCTCATTTCTGCCATTCAATCATATACATGCAGCAATTACATTCACCAAATATTTCATTTTTTGTGATTAGATTAATTAATAGTCTTTGTTTCTGTCTAAACACTCTTGCAATTAAGTCATGTCTGTCATTTGCTGTTTCATCATTTCTAAGGTTATTTTTTTATGTCTGGCCATGTTGGGTTACATGTAAATGTTATAAATAAGTCAGGGCTTCCATGTTTCCTTACATATGTCATAGCATCTTGAGTATATTCGTGCCTATGTCTGGGGCTTCCTGTGTATGTTGCTGGCAGGATGAGCAGTGTTCCATCTTGTGCTACAGCATCCTTTAAATGTATGTACTGTTCTGTTCTGAGTGATTTTTGATTTGTTCTAATGTATAGTAATCTTTCACTCTCAATCTTAGCATACATATCCACAACAAATTGATTTAATAACTTCCTGCAGTGGATTATATGATTTTGTTCTTCATTTCTAACCATGAGTATGTAAGAATAGTAGTCCATGGCTGTTATTTTTTTGTCAGTTTCCTTTCCTGTTTTGGGGTCAATGCATTTCAAGTTGAAATGATACCCATCCTTACCATATGGGAAAAGTATGGGATATTGAAGAGCATCATAGGAGCAATGTGTTTCTGATATATGTTGTAGTTTTTTGTCTTGTCATTTAAGTATTATATCTCTGGGATGGAAAGTGTCTCTAGAAATGAGTGCTGTGACTTCATTTGTTTCTGGTGCATTGTATCGCCGAATGTGTTCTCCTATTGGAGTTTTGTCTGCAGTTATGACAATTTGATATTCATTGGTTGGCATGTTTTGTATTGCAGTTTGGAAAGTGCAGATGATATAATGTTTCTGATGTAACATTCTTTGCAAACTCTGTACAAGATGATGTTTTGTTCCTTCAATGTATTTACATCATTGTGCTGTTTCGTCTTCCTCATCTCCCATGAAATATATTTACAGGAACTTAGGTTGATCTTCTGGTATTGGTAGTAGTGAACCGATGTTGTGGTAAATTTGCCCTTGTATTGTGAAAGTTGGATTGAATCCTTTGTGTTGTATAATGGCTGTGGCTCCAAATGAAGTCATTTGAAAACTTGAGTTGTATTTTCAGATGTTTTTAAAGAAATCTTTTGAATCTGGTGTTATTCCACTTGTATATTCTACTAGTTCTTGTGGTGGCTGGTGCTGTTGAATTCTAATTCTGCCTTCTTTACAACATAGTGACTGTGTTTCTGTTTTGAATTTCCTTGCTTGGCAGAATCTGCAGATTGTGTCTAGATTTCCAATTTCTAAATTGGTATTTTTTGAATAATCTGTTTCTGGATCATAGGAGAATCCTGCCATTTTTAATATTATTATTTTTCCCTTTGCTTCTCTCTTTTCGTAGTGTTCTGGTCTTTTTATTCTGTTGTAATCTCTTTTCATGATTCTTAGTTTTTTCTTTTGCTCTTGATGTACTGTCCATTTCTCTACGTACTGTAAACATGGCTTCATGTTCCTCTGAAATAATTTGTTCTCTTTTGTCAGCATATTTCTTTCTGCATTTACTTAGTTTTTCTTCCCTCTCCTGTGGTGTATTTTGTGTTAGCTCTTTTTTCCTTTTAAATGTAGTCCTTGTTTTTGGCCTATGTTGACACTTTTTGGGTGGCATTGTGAGGTACAATTTTCATTGAATAATAATATAATGATATGTTATTTTTATTGTGTAAGTATTTAAATGTTTGTCACATATCGTTGTTGATTTGGCCTGTTGATTGTTTAATGGCTTGATATGAGGCAATTTTTTTATTGCCCTGTAATTATCTGTTGAATTTCTTAATATAATTTTTATGAGAATGTTGAGTTGCGAACATATATATTTCATTTTTATCACCACTACTGCAATTTTACGTAGTTTGGTCCGAAGTTTGCGTCTGCAGCCACCAATCTGATGACCATAGTTTTCACTGTAGTTTTTTGCCTATTGTTTAATGGTTTTCCCTGAGGCACTTATATTTTTGTCCTTTAATGTTTCATGTTGCTATAAAATTTATTCATCCTGTGAATATCATGTTGCAAAGAGATATATTCCTTTTTTTCTTTGACAATGTAATGTTACTGAGTGTGCTCCGTACTTTGCATCTGCAGCCAGTAATTTGACGTCCACAATTTAAACCTGCGATTTTTGCTTTTACTGTAAGACCTTTAACAGGCACAATTCAATTTTAGTCCTTCAATTATTTATTGTACTATTTAATTTATGTTTTGTGACAATTTCTGGTTCTAAAGATATAAAGTTTCCTCGTTTATGTGGTGTATGATTTTACGGAGTTTGCTCCATACTTTTTGTCAGCAGCGACTTATGTGATGTTCATATTGTGGTGTATAGGTTTGTTTTTCTGTAAGGTTTTCCTTTTGGTTCACTGTGCATATCCACACTGTTATGCATATGCACCAATTCCCACACTGTGTTTTGTCTGTTTGTTTTGTTGAATTCTTTTATTTTGTTGCTGTGTATTGCACGTACTATTGTGCATAACCATGATGGTTATTTCTTGCCTTTTTAGACTGTGTGGGCTTTTTAATGTGGCAGATTGTCTTTTATTCATGTGTGTGTGTGTGTGTGTGTGTGATTGATTAATTAATTAATTAAATTCAAAGCCTCAGTCAGTTTTTTCTCAACAGCCTCAAAGGTTGTGCACTGTGTGGCAATTGCCAGGTTGTCGGTGTAAAGAAAGGTCCTAGTGGCTTCCAGCAAAGGTTGATCATTAGTTTATATTTTAAACAGTGTGTGGGATAACACATTGCCTTGCAGGAGGCCATTTCTTTGATTGTCTTGAACATTGACAAAAAAAAATCTATGGTTTTCCAATCAGCAACCTATGATTTTTCTATCTACAGCTATACACACAATAGTTAGTGAGACTTTGTGGCATACCTGTCAAGTACCCTGTAATGGCCAGGAATACCCCATATTTTTGCACCACTTTTCTTCATTTCCTGCTCAGAGCCACCTCTACCCCGTAATTTGGCTGCGGGGAAAGGTAGTTACTGTGCATCCCTTCTGCGCAGGTCCTTTCTATGCATGTGTAGAACCCTTCTACACATGTGTAGAATGGTTCTGTGCAGAACTGTTCTGCACAGGTCCCATATTGTCCAGAGCCACACTTGACAGGTATGCTTTGAGGTGAAGTGTACACCTCCATTTTCAATAAAGACCTTCATGCCTTCAAGTTTAATGTCTAAATTACTATGTTGGTAAAAGTCACCCAGATGCCAGGATCACCTCACACTATAGCTAAACATTGATTCTGACTAGCAATGTAGGCAAGAAACAATAGTCAAGCAATAGACATCAAGCACCATTTCTGTGGCTAGCCTTCTCCAGGGACAAGATGAGTTCCTGCTTCATGGAACATGTACGGAAGACTGTTATAGGTAATAGTATGAAAAGACACAAAAACAGCCAGGAAAATGACACACTCTTAATGTCTCCATCCCCAAAAATGGAGAAGGTAGTTTCTGTGCTAAAACAAGACCAGAAACCAGGTAGCAATGGATCTAGAAGATAACCAGTCCTATTCTATAATTCAACAACCCATTCAGATATAATTGACAAACAAAGAGGTGTTATTCCCCACATTTCATCAAATATTTTGTACATGCCCTCAGGCAGCTTCCATCAAAAATCATTGAACAAACTCAAGCATAGTAATGATCTAGCTACACCCACACACTAAGTGATAGGAATAGAGTAAACAATCCTGAGATGAGCATGAACAATTTTGTCTTCAGAGTGCTTAGCAAGCTTGTCACAGTGCACATTTCCTCAAATTATTTCAGGAAAGCTGTTTCTGGCAGGACAGTTATACATAAACCTTAATTCCTTAGGAACTAAGTTGTCCAAGCAACAAGAATAAAATTATTGGTTACTGAAGGGGTTTGTGTACTGAGGCCATGCTCAAATACACTGTTAAACCCCTTTTGTATATATCAGTTTAGCTAGCAGCTGAATAAACAGAAACAAATTGTTAGTCAGAAGTTTGGGATACCTTGTTTTAAAAAGAGGGAAAAGAAAATTAAAAAGAATCATGAATCATTGTATGTAATATTTACCATTAACAATGTTTTCAAGTAGCACTAGACCACAGTTACATAAATTGAGTGGTCATATCGAATTCTAAAGAAGCTCTTGACAGGCATGCTAGTTGTTTGCACAAAAACACTTATGAAACTGCTAATAAGAGAACAAGAATGACTCTTACACGCCATTATGGCTTTTATGGAGTTTTTTCTCTCCCCCTCCCTCCACCCAACCTCTTTTCATCAGGAAAGGCATCAAGGAAAGAAAAAAGGCAGACATTCCTGAATAATTGGGTTCTGTTAGTAAATTTTGATGATAAAAAACTTAGTTTTTTTGTTCTTTCTTCTTTCTTGTCTAGGTCAGACATTAAAATGCCAAAATGAAGCCACTTTTTTGGTGAATCCATTCCATAATTCCTTTTTGCCTGATCTATTGAGGGAAACATTAGCTGGCACAATAAGGCTGTTGTTGCCCCTGGGTTCAAAAATACCACAATCTTCAAGGAGGCTTTTTCTGTGTACCCCACATAAAGAATATGATAGCAATAGCAATCACACTTATATTCCACCCCATAGTGCTTAGTGCAATCTCTGGGCTGTTCACAAAGTAATTAGAATTTTGCCATCAACATACTGGGTACTCATTTTACTAACCTTGGAAGGATGGAAGGCTGAATGAACCTTGAACCCATTCAGGATCAAACTCAGATAGTGAGCACAGTTTTGGCTGCAGTACAGCACTTAAATTACTGAGCCACAAGGGTCCTTGATAACTGCAATGGATGAGATGAAAGGCATATCTGGTATAGCACTCTCTTCTACAATGGACAGCTACTGTAGATGTCCACAGGAAACTTACAAAAAGAAAAGAGCAACAATCTCTTCTCACTGTTGTCCAACAATTGGCACTGAAAGGATGCTTCCTTTGATCCAGTAGGTAGCATATCAAATCATGACTGATAGATTTTTCCTTCATCAATTTATCTTAACCCCATCTATTGCAATCCCCAGCAATCAATCCATCCTTCCTTTATATTCCAGGTTGGAAGTCATGGAGCAGAGCTGGATGTCAATCCCTATGGAAATGATATATCTCTCTCCCTCATTCTTATTGTGCTTGATGGTTGAATTTCTAAGAGTGGTGCTTACAGCAATAGTAGTGGGGTATTTAATATACACACACATTTATAAATAAATTCCCTTTCCTCTGCATTTCTATATCTAATTAACTAGATAATGTATTAAAACACCAAAAAATATTTTCAACCATACCTTCTGTAGTTAATTAAGAAACTCACCTGGCTATATGCCATGTGTGGCATTCTGATCTCATGTTTCAAAGTTTTAGCTGCCTTCTCAAGGTTTGCAGTGAAACGGCTAAAATATGAGGAAGCAAAGATGCCATGGAACAGGCATTCTATATAAGTGTTTCTTAGTTTGAAGGCATTTGATTTTTGGTGTATCCAATCAATATCTATTCTTTGCTACTAGGAGCCACCAAAATCTACCTCCTAACCATCAGGCATCATTCATGTCTCCACTGACTCAAATTCCTCCAACTGTCTCCCCAAATGCTTCAGTGGATCAAGAGGGGAATTAGAAACAACAAGCCATCCAGCCTTCCATACATTGATTAGGAAAAAAGTATCCAGGAAGTAAGAAGCCTGCTGATTTCAATAAATCTTTTTTTTAAAAAAATTAATTATCATTAGTAATTATCACATATAAAATTATTAACATCAAATGTAAACCCAGAGCAATAACATTTCATATCTCCTTCCCCCCTATTGACTTCCAACAACTACTTCTTCTGCACTTATTTTAATCATTACGGCATTTACTGGTTATTCCACTGCCTTCATATCCTCTAAAGCCAATCAATTTTAAGCATACCTGTCAAGTTTTGGGAAATTTCTGTCAAATAAGGGAAATTTTCTGGCCAAAATGGGAAACTGGACAGCTATGCTTATCCTGTGCTGGCCTCCAGTCTAACTCCAGTCTAATTTCAGTCTAAATAATATGGGATGACGGCGGGAAAGAGTGTAAAATACGGGGCTTTGACAGAAATTTCCTAAAACTTGACAGGTATGATTTTAAGTACTGCAGTGCATTTCTTTGGATGCTTCTCTATATACCGTATTTATTCGAGTATAACGCGCACTCGTGTATAACGCGCACCCCTAATTTTCCATGAAACCTCGGTATAACCTCGCCAGCCGGAGGGAAGCGCACCCCTGGGCCCGTGGGTGGGGCAGACGGTGCATTTCAGCAGGGCGCTAGACGACAAGCGGGAGGAGGGCCGTGCCGTGCTCCGTGCCTACCCTTGCCGGCTCTTGAGTCACGCGGCGCGGGAGCGCGGGTGGCTGGCGTTAGCGCCTCCCCCTTACCGTTCCGGCGGGTGCGTGCGGGTGAGTGGCGGCAGCGGGACCTGGGCGCCTGCCGCCGCCCGGGGAGGAGGGCAGTGGCGTGCTCCGTGCCTACCCGGCACTGGCTCTTGAGTCGCGCGGCCCGGGAGCACGGGTGGCTGGCGGTAGCGCCTCCCCCTTACCGTTCTGGCGGGTGCGTGCGGGTGAGTGGTGGCAGCGGGACCTGGGTGCCTGCCGCCGCCCGGGGAGGAGGGCCGTGGCGTGCTCCGTGCCTACCCTTGCCGGCTCTTGAGTCGCGCGGCCCGGGAGCGCGGGTGGCTGGCGGTAGCGCCTCCCCCTTACCGTTCCGGCGGGTGCGTGCGGGTGAGTGGCGGCAGCAGGACCTGGGTGCCTGCCGCCGCCCGGGGAGGAGGGCCGTGGCGTGCTCCGTGCCTACCCTTGCTGGCTCTTGAGTCGTGCGGCCCGGGAGCTCGGGTGGCTGGCGGTAGCGCCTCCCCCGGAGGGTTCCCTTCTCGTCCCGGCGGGTGCGTGCGGGTGAGTAAAAGAGGCTCATTTATAATGCGCACCAAGTCCTCGTGTATAACGTGCACCCAAACTTTGATTTCTTTTTTTGGTATAAAATTTTGCGCGTTATACACGAATAAATACGGTAGTACTCATTTAGAAAGTCCACCAACTTCTGCCAACACCTGATAAAAGGAATCATCTTCTTGATCTTGTAACTTCATCGTCATTTTATCCATCTCAGCCAAGCCCCACAGTTTCAAAAGCCAAACATGCACATCTGGTATAATATCTGTTTTCCAATGTTGTGCATAAGTCAGATGAGCTGCTGTAACCATATGCCAAGTAAGCTACATTTTAAGATTGGTGCACTTTAGTGCAAAAGATGGAAATTCTATACTACAAAACCTGCAGTTCCAACCATTTCCCCATAATTAAAATTTGTGTTTATCATAGATAAGGCAACACCTTCCAGAGTTATTTCCCCCACTCTGTCCCAGTCATCTCTGGGGATGCTGCTGTTAACTTTGCACAACTAGTCTTACAAACAACCAATTTCATTTGATTTCCAGATTGCTTTAAGGACTAGTAAAGATAGTATTCAGTTGGGATGGTGCTCATAGTAATTTATTCACTTGGAAAAAGTTAGTTTGCAGGTTATAAAATTATGTATCACATTTTGCTTTAACTATAGGCTGTTTCTGGAGGACTGACAATATTCATTTACTCAAATGTTCTTGAAAAGCTAGAAAGTATTGCTTCTTAACTGTTGGATTTCAGGATTTTCTTTCACGTCCATTTTCTCAAGATCTACTAATTATAGTATTAAGCACAGAAGGGTCACATTAGAATGATAGATAAAGCCACCTAGTCCAACCCTCTGCAGATACAATAATTCCATAGTAATAGTATCCCTTAACATTTTAAAAAAGCTTAGGATATGCAAAAAAAAGCTTAGGATATGCAAAAAAAAGCTTAGGGTATGCAATACTACCCAAGCAATCCCATTGTTACCAGTTCATGTCACTCATTGCACAAAACACTAGAAGGAAAACAGACTATATGTGTCACATTTTCCTAGCAAGCTTCCACATACCTGAAACTTACTTGATAACTAGACAGTGATGTACTAGAGCTAGGGTTCACAGAGGCAAAGCCTTGGGATTTTCTGAGTAGCAGGGGTGATGACATCATCACCACTCCCCTCATATTTCCCTTAGCTGTTATCCTCACAACATCTGTCAAACTAATGAACAAACCTTGCAGTAATGCAAAGTATCTGAAGATGGCTTAGTCTTGAATGGGCAGTTATGACCTACAGGTATCTGCTTCACAATATACCTACTCCCTATTTGCCCATACAGAGAACATCAGCCTACATTTTTAAAGCTTATGAGTTGGGGTGAAGTATTGTTTATTTACAACTAAGAACTTTCAGTTGAATAGAGCCATTCCAAAATAATTGCTATGATAATTTATAAAATGTTGTCCTACACTCACACCCCCAGTCCTCCCAAGGGAATAATTGCTTCCTCAGAGTCACTAAAGTTGCTTTTCCCAGCCTAGATCATAATAAACAGCAGGAGTGTAGATCATTCAATTTTATCCCAATAACATTCTAGCACTGCTGATAAAGTTTTAAGGACATTATGATAGCATAAACATGTACTTAATAAAACTGCCAGTTTGGTGGCTCAGCACTTTATAAATTTGTCACCTTGCATGTTGATATTTTTCTCATTTTTAGGCTGATAACAACCACTTCGTGTATAATTCCTATGCCAAAATATCCTGTACAAATATGATACCACCATGAACCTCCCCTTCTGGAACCACTTCCAGCAAAACACTTCTGGGATCCACTTCATTTAGAAGACAATTATATGTTTTTGTCTAATATTAATTAATAGGTCAAGCAGCACTTAGAGAAATTTTAGGCATTAATTAACATTTAAAAACTATCACATATGACACACTAATTAGATATCAATCACTTATTACCACTACTGACATTTAATAAGTATTTTCATTTATGCTAAACTAACTTGCTGCAGAAACACTTTAAGGAGAAAATTTTGATACAAATAGTCTGCCAGTTTAACAGTTTAACTGCTGTCTAATCTTCACTAGCATTTACACTGTACTGGGATATAAAATGGCTCTCTTCCCACAAAGAAACAACCTAGAGCTATTTACTTTTTATATATAAATAAGTTATTGTTGCTACATGCCGTTGGTTCATCTCTGACTTATGGCAACCCTATGAATGAGAGATCTTCAAAATGTCCTGTAGCCAACAGCCCTCCTTTGCTTTTGCAAACTAAATCCTGTGACATCATTTATGGAGTCAATCCATCTCACATTAGGTCTCCTTCTTTGCTGCTACCTTTAACCTTTACCAGTACAGTATCTGTCTTTTTGGCAGTCCAGGGAATCAACAAAGCTCTCCTCTAGCACCATATTTCAAATGAATCTTTTTTTTCCTTATCAACTTTCTTTACTGTTGAGCTTTCATATCTATTCATGGTAATTGAAGATCTTGGTCTACATCTTGATAATATTTTCTATTTTGTTCCATTACTATCCATCTGTGTGTCAGTATTCTTCCGATTCCTTGCCCCCATCCCAGAACAAAAGACAAAGACACCTTATTTTGGGTTAAACTAGGACCACAACTTTATTAATAATTAACTTCAATTGAGAGCAATTATGCAAGGTGGGGTCCTGGGATGGAACCAGGAATTTCCTTCCTACCCTGCTCATATGCCTATTAGGGAAAGTCCCAAGCTCCAAGAGTGTGCTGTCCAGCCACTCATGGCCAGTTGCATCAAGTCTAAAAGACTGAATGCCAGCTGCCAAGCCTCAGGACCTCCAGTGCCTCCTTTCATCCTGGAACTGAATATCGAGATCCTGGTATCTCAGATATTGTGGGCCCTGTGACCCACTCCCAAACTGTCATGGGACCTCATGGGACTACATGACTGTAGTTAGATCCAAGAGAGCGTCTCTTCGGCCCCCACCTTTCTCTGGGTTATATCTCCTCTCATAGGGTCCACCTCCCAGCCATTCCCTTAAGGAATTGCAACCAATGATATTACAGGATGATATGTCTATCACATGTTAGGTTTCATTTCTTCCAAATCACGAGGCTGCTCATGAAGCAAGGAGGTTTACATTCCATTCTCTCTCCCTGATCTGAAATCATCATCTTGAATGAGGCTAAAGCATAGCGTATTTCGGTGGACAAAAAGATCATGAAAAATCATAGTTTAAAACAGGGCTTATTTCATGACAGTATGCACCAGGAACAATCTCATCTGCAAGCTTTCAAATATCACATGGGTAGTGCTGTTTTCTCTACATCTGCCATTGCAGGCGCACCCCCCAAAGAAAGACTCAGACACCGGTATACGGATAAAGGCATTGGGCCACTTTTATTGAATAATGCCCTAGTCCGAATTATAACTTTCAATTGGTGTATTCATCCAATTGTAATTCTTAAGGCAAGCAGGCCGCAGTAACACTGGTAAGGTTCCTCCCAAAATTGCCAATGGCAATTGGCTACAATGTATCCATTTGTATCAATTTGTTTGTTGATACAAACAAATTTTTGCCCGGAGTCAATAAACTATCTACTGACCCCACCCTATGATGTGTATCCGTCAAATCACGGGGTGATGCATGCTGAAAAGCTCCTGCCATCACCCCTTGCCTGGTTCGTCGTTGACCGGTCAAAGCTATTACACCTGTACCTGTCTAAGTGTTGGCCAGTCAATTGCGAACCTGCCGGATACCTCTGGGTCATAAATCTTTACCTTACCAGTGCTACCCGCCACATGGGGAGGTGTCCATGATGACTTACCGCCCCCCCCAGACCTTCAGCTCGGTCGCCAGGCCTGCTTGCACCACACCCAGAAAGAGGTACATACCTCCAGCCGACAGGTGGACCCCTTCTCCTGCCTACCAGCAAAAAAAATTTTTTTGTAAGCCTATCCGCAGGTGTCCAATGGCTGTCTCCCAGCCATGCTCAGCAAGGGACCAAGCAACAGCCCTGTCCACTGACTGCCGGAACAGTCTGAACCACGGAGATCCACGTCTCCCCTAAATTGGTGTCTCGGCATGATGTTAGACCATAGCGACAGTGTGTAAGCCATACATGATATAAAACACCAGGTCACTGCCCCTCTACAGTTTAGGAATAGCAGTGATCCGTATAAGATCATTGCCGCCGAGGTGCCTATTAAGAACATCAGGTGGTCCAGCATCCCTGACGGACATCAGGAATGGCCATAGTTCCCGCCCCCTTGTGCCGCGCATACCATACCATTGCATACGTGCGGATGCACACAGCCCAAGTCGGGGTCCACTCTCTGTCGCCGCAGCATATACTGCTGCCCAGTGTACATAGCTGCGGCCCACCAGCCCCACTGCCACCGGTGTGCAGAGACGCACAGGATCTGTAAAAGAGGAGAAGAGGTGAAGGACATAACTAGGTACTCATGCAGTGAGGGGACGTACATATAAGAAATTGTGCGTACACGCATATCCGCCTCCGAGTACCCCAAACGTAGCCGCGATCAACGCGATGCCTATCCTAAATAAATGGGTGCCAAAACTGGCCCCACACCATGAAGCGTGGCACCGGTCACCCTCAGTAACTTTACTTTGGTAAGGGTAGACCTATCCTGGTGGCAGAAAAACAGGCGGGGGGGCGCAGCAGGCACTGCCGAAAATTCATGTAGGGCACCAACCGGACAGATGTCTCCAATAAAACTTCGTAGCAGTCTGACTCCACTGCCTACGCCGTGCTGAACAACCTTTGAGGACCGTATCCCCAATTGAGCCCACTCATGTGTGACAGAGACGTCGTCGAGTTCCAGTGCCCTACGAGACACATCCGCCTTACACAGATGGTACCAACTCTGGCACCCACTCACTGATGCGGAGCGCTCCAAAAAGGCTACCGTGGTAGCTGCGTGACCAAGATCCACTTCACACCCATCTGAACATAAGTAATGCCAGCCTCGTGCAAGGTGGGTCAGAAACTCTGGCGAACTGGGGTGACGCATGTCCGGGCGGTGGACACGTTCACGTGTCCACCCCTCCAAAACACAACGCATATGGAAGTAACTCACGCAGTCATTGAAACCCCCCCCCCCCACGTTGGCCATAAATGCCAGTACCAAAAGCCTGAAGGCTATAGTACGGGGGGCCAAACCCTGACTGCGATGATAAACATGCATTGTAAAACCTGGTCCACAGGTATTGACCACACTTGAGGTAACTGTAGTTTCTCACAAAAGTTCTAAATCGCATGAAAGCATGTTGATACGCCTTACGCGTGCGAGGTGCCAATGACAAGCCCGGTTCACCTCTCCTCGCCAAACGTCCAAATATCGGCCGGTAGTGGTGAGTGTAATTCCTCTGCTTCCGGATCTGCAGGCGGGATAAAGCATCAGTGATATCGTTATTAATACCTGGAAGATGTCTGGCCCTGAACAGCACATTTAGGCATAGGCTTCTCAAAGACTTGTCAAACCAATGCCATGACCCTGGGGGATTTGCACGTCTGGGTGTTGACAATGTGCACCACTGCCGCATTGTCACACCAAAAATGGACCACTGAGTTGGCCCACTCATCGCCCCATAGCATCAGTGCTCCCCAATTTGGGAAGAAACTCAAGGAAGGTAAGATCGCGGAGGCGATCCGTGCCCAGCCCTGCATGAAACCCTCGGTCGTAAGTCCCCCTACCCTCAGAGTAAACCCCCATAATCCAGGGAGTCAGAGGGATCTGACCGTACTTGAAATCTAGGGCAGACCATAAGGTCCGATCTCCAGGAAGAGACCCCGTTAAATCCCTGGAGGAATTTGAGCCAGACCGGAAGGTCCGCCCGTATGCTCCTGATCAGCCGGACCCTGTGGTGATGTTTAACAGGCCAGCCATGGCATCACACAGGCGCCTGGCCAATGCTCTGCCGGGTGTAACCACCCTGCAGGCAAAGTTAAGGTGACCATGAAGTAGCTGCAGCTCACAAGGGGACACTTTTTGTTTGGCAATCAATGCCAAAATTGCCGCAGAGATCCGAGCCACCTTATCCATGGGTAACCCGGATGCCTGTGCGACAGAGTCAATTCCAATGCCTATAAATGTGAGCTTAATAGCTGGGCCCTCGGTCTATTTAGGCGCTAAGAGGACACCCAGTTCCCCCATGAGTGTCTGAAATGTAGTGAGGAGATGCGTGCACGTGTCCAAGCTCCGTTCACCCCCGAACCAAAAGTCATCGAGGTAATGGGCTAGAGACCGGGACTCCGACCTGCGAGCAAAGGCCCACTGAATGAAAGTACCGAATCGTTCAAATGCTGAACATGGAATAGAGCAGTCAAAAGGCATGGCCTTATCGAAGTAGAATTCCCCTTGGAACCTGAAACCCAATAGCTCAAAATCCCCTGGATGCACAGGCAATAAACGTAAAGCCGAGTGCATATCAGACCGTGCCAGGAAAGCACCGGGACCGCATGAGCGTACCACCCTTAGGGGCTGAATAAACGACGTCCACCTGACTGAAAAAGGTCATCGGGAATGGCATCCCTGACCGAAGACCCACAGGGTAAGCTAAAAGGAGGATTAAACGACATTCACCCTGGTTCTACCTCGGTACTAGCCCCATAGGGGAGACCTTCAAATTAGTAAAGGTGGTTCCAAGAAGGGGCGCGCTACTCTCATAGCCTCAACTCCCTTAGCTGTGCTCAGTGGAGCAACCTCTTCGTTACCTTTCAAGGGAACTAGATTAGTAGCATCTTGGGGCCCCTAACACCCCCAAATGGAATACAAAAGCCCCATTGAACCCCCCCCCCCCGCAGGTACCCCGCATCATCCCTTCTTGGATAAGCTGAGTGCCACCGCTCCAGCATGAGTACACTAATTGGGGAGGGGGGGGCTTGACATGGCTAGTTCCGTAAGACGGAGCTCTGATCGCCCCCTGTGCACCCCTACCTCTGCCCCGTAACCCACCAACCCGCGGGCACGCAGAGGCGGTGTAGGGGCCAGCGCAAAAGGGGGCACCCAAGTCGGTAACGTCACTGGCGCTTATTAAACACGTCGCTAGCTGAGCAGGTCCAACACAGCAGGCGGGCCGGAACCCCCTGCCCCACCAGTTAGCGTGGAGCCTGTGTCTGATCAGCCCGCTGCACAGCATGACCACAATGGTACCTATCACCAGGTGCCAGTCACGTGGGAGTCATGTACAAGAGCAACAATTGCTGACAGGGCTCATCCCACCTCATCTCAGGATGTAGGGCCACCCTCATCCAAATTCCTCATCGTAAGCCAACTGCGATGGGCCCATGAAATCAACCATCGCCCTGTAAATATTATCAAGGGATTGAACCATCGGGGTGGCCCAATCAGGCCGGGCCCTGAGGCATACCACCATATACATAAGGTATGCCGGCCACCAGTTGACCCAGGTGCGCAGTGGCTTACGACGACGGGACAGCTCTTAGTCTCTGTCATCCTGTCCCTCTCTCTCTTCCTCAGTGGGCTCACAGTGCAATAGGGAGAATATCCACATACTCTCCTCCAGATCTTATCCCTCGTGACCTGCGACAAATGATCACCCAGGGGCAAGGAATAACCAGCCGTCGGCAAAGCCATCGACGGCACATTCTGTATAAAGGGTATACGCAGCAGGACCTGGACAGCCCCTGCGATGCTCGGCACTGGCCCAGGGGCGGACACGCCCGCCCTTAACGAGGGACCATTTAGAAAACATGGGATACTGGGATAAGATGGTAACTGATGCCCGCTCGCATCAACTTGACGAGGCCAGGGCCACTGAACCCCACCACTGTAAGTGGGCTGTGGTGTTGGTGCACTTAAATTGAACCTGATACTCACTAGGTGCACCCCCGTGAGCCGCCCCCACCGGGGGTTCCGGCCCACGGCAGGCGTCGGAGCTCGCAACCGGAATCGAGCTCTGGGATCACCCCCGACTGCTCCCAGCCTGGACATCAGGTAGAACGGGGAGCTGCGAGACACCAGCTGGGCCAGCCGGACCGTCTCATGCAGCTCGACCCGGTTGGCCGCCCGCTGAAGCATAGCGGCCAGCAAGGTATCCGGGGTCGACGGAGGGGCCCCTGGTGAAGAAATAGAAGTGCCCCCCCCTCCACAGGAGGCTGTGCAATGCCCAAGGATGCTCCCAGCACTGCCAAATGTGCTAACAGAGCATCCACTGCCACAGAGCCCCCCGCATAAGGCGGGCCAGGTGGGCCAGACGGCCCACTAGGCAGTTGAAAAGGTAACAGAAAGGCGAGCCAGGGCCAGAATAGGGCCATGCCCAAAACTCCGGCCCATGAGGGGCCGGAGGGGGAATGGGTTGTATGCCCACACCAGGCCCTCCCACGCTGCCCTGACCCACGGCCGGTAACGGTGGGCCGGGGGCCGAAGCCCCTGAGGGGCCGGCCTGTAGCTGGCCAGCCACCAAGCTGGAGCCCGGCTGCCAAGTGCCAGCCTGAGTAGCCCCACCAGTATCAGTGGGCAAGGCTGGCACAGTGCCCTGCCATGGGGGCGCAGCCCAGGTCCTCCGACCCAAAGGCTGGCCCCCGTCCTGTGCAGGGCCAGGAAAAGTCCTCCCCTTTGGCTGCAGCTTCATCACCGGTGCCTTCCGTTTGGGAGGCATGTCCTCAAAGAAAATGTAGGATCCCTTTGAGGGATCAAAAAAAACCCAGCGCCAAAGCACGCAATAGCCAAGCGAACCAAGGCTCTGCGTGCTCGAATCCTCCTTTCCCCGCTGGGAAAGGCTCAAGGGCTAAACAGCCGAAGACTGAAAAAGTTGGAAAGTAAACAGCGACGGAGAAAACTTCTCCTCTCCATCGCTATTTTAAAATGGCAGCTCGTCTGCCTCGTGGCCACCCCTTTTATAGAGGGGTGGCCAGCCCCCTAACTCACCCGGATGTCTGAGTCCGGGTGGGGGTAGGGCCCACAAAGAGCGCGGCGGCCATTTTGGCGCCGTGCTTTCATTGCCTTGAGTTTCTCTGCTACAGAGTGTACTGCCACAGTATGGAGGAACTCTGCCCATGCTAGTCAAGTTAATATAGTTAAGAGGCTGACTGGGAGGCTGTTGTAATGGTCCGTGGGAGTCGAAGTGCTAAACTCAAGGAAGGCACGCGAGACTGAAGTATGATGGAAAAGTCCAGCCCCGATGCCCCAGGGTGGTCTGTATTTATTAGCTTGCATTCTGGATCACAGACTCCACATGACCCCTATGACAGAAGGCTTTGCTTACATAGCATGCTGCTGGCTTAAGGTTTGCCAGCCTAAGAAAGTACTGCATGCCTAGGTTCGCCATAGGCAGAATAATCAGCAGATGTTGCAAGACTCACTGTTTCTGCCTTATTTCAAGCTAGCAGACTCTGTGTATTTATGCATAGCTATTTTGTCTAGCTGTGGTTTGCTTTTGCTCAGCTCAGCTCGTGGATGTGAGCCAAATACTGTATGCTGTTTGCGAGGCATTGTGACATTTGGTTGACTTCTGTCCCATTGCTTTCAGTGCCCTCAGCCAAGGAAACATGGAGTCGCTGTTGCTCCCTATTACTAATTTGCCCGTACCCAATCGCCTTTCCGTTTGAGCCAGGATGGTCTCGGGATTGTTTGCAAACTCCTGACAAACCCATTGGGAAAGGTAGCTGTCCAATTAGTGCCTGGCCAACCCACAATCCCCTTTTCTTTGTTTTCTAAAGTGACTTGGCTGAGAACCTGACAGACATAGGGCAGAAGCTGTCGAGGTGTGATTATATTTTGATGTCTCCTTCCTGAGTGGCACATGGATAGGAACGAGGGGATGCATTGTGCAAAGCAGCATAGCATGACTCCCACTACCACAACTCCAGCGGTGACTATAAGCATTGTTTGCAGCCAGCTGCATGGCACCGAGGACCAGAGCTCATTCCAAACAGGTTGAATGTGTGTGACTATTTTTGTCCAAGTCAGTGATTTGAATTTGGATTCTGTGGGAGTTGCCTATGAGATTGAGGCAACACATATTGTGAGCTGTTTCACATCCTAAGTGACGGAGAAGCAATAAGTTATCAATTGGTGTGCGATTATCCAATACTGCGTGTCTAATTTCTACTTGCTCTTGGCTTAATAATGCAATAGCTGATGAAGTGTGATTGGGAACTTTGGCCAGGGCACATGCCAGCTGGCCAGTTCTATGTGCATTACCCACTGTAAGTCTGGGCACCCCTATAAGGCTAGCAGCTAAAGATACATACTCTGCTCACTGAGTGACCTGACTGGTTGTGGGGTGAACGTGTGTAGTGCAAGCATTTTTCTTTTTGGGAGTACCAGTGTTAAGTGATTTATAGCAATATGAATCTGATACATTGACAAGTATATCCAAGTATGCTGGTTACAAGTGAAAGACCATTGTGGGCAAAATAACATGACTGTACATTACACAAATAATGTCTCAGTGATTACATTTCCAAGACTCCTTAACGGGGCTAAGGCAATGGGGGGCACTGCCCCTCAACTGAGGAGCAGCCAGTCATAAGGTGTGTTTGGGCTGATGGCCACTCAGAGTGTGGCTAGAATGACTGCATTACTGGGCAAAGTTTTTGTTACCTGAGTATGGCGATAGCATCCAAATATCTGTTTAGGCATCCATTCAACATTCCCAGCCTGCTTGCCCAAAGTATGGCAGACTGGAAGTAGGGCAAGTGGCCAAAAGTGAGGCAGGGTCCATGTTTTGTTCAAGGCAAAAGTTAGATTGGTTGGCAAGTGTCTTCCACATGTTGTACTGGAGCCTGGCGTTAAGTCCCTGCCAGGTGTCAAGTCCCCTGAAGAAGCCCAAACCCCTCCCCCCAGAAGCAAGGGAAGGAATAAGGCAACCATCAGGGAATTGTAGGTGATAAAGACCATGGCTTGCTTTCTGTCAGCAAAGGTGTCATTGATGTTAAACTGGAGGAATTAATCTCTTTTCCCCCCCTCCTGGTGGCAGCTTAGGCTATTTTGCAAAGTGACCTCTTTTGGTAACTATGTAGATGCTTCTCTAGCACAATAGAGGTGTGATTGACACTGAGAATGAATTACAATTGTCAGGGGTTACTCTGGTTCCAGGAAGCTCAACCTTCGGTGTAGCCCTGCGATTTTTCTCCCACCCGTGGTCAGGATAGCAAGGGTAGCATTGAAAAGGGGCAAATGTGTGAGTAACATGCAATTATGTATACAAGAATTAACTCTTGAGAAACCCACTTGAATCATGGTACAAAGGCATGAGAAAGACATTGAAATATGAAAATAATACAAGCAAATGGCAGTAGACATTCATCTGTTGCGCTTGAGCTTCTGTGGTGAAACTCTTTAAGATATTAATGAACTGTCCTTTTGGTGTGTAACTAAAAATGTCCATAGAAGGTGACAGTCCATTTTAGGCAAAGTAATGTGTTCACTGAAAGCATTGTTCATGAAAGTAACATTGTATGTCCATGTGTGTGCAAAATGTCCAATGTGTGTGTGAAATGTCCAATGTGTGTGCAAGATGTCCAATCCCAAATCCAACCCCCTAGAAGTAAGAAGCATGCCAAAATCATCTTAAGGACAACTGATGTCATATTTAGGCAATTCTTGTGCCTGATGGGTTTGGTTTATCGAGGTGGTGGTTATGGCTAGGATTCAGAGATAGACCTGCATTAGACAGAAAAAAACTAGCTGCGACACATCTTTGTGAAAATTAGTTTTGCAATAATATGACTGAGCATTAGCTATGAAATGCGGGGGGGGGGGCTTCCCCCTTTCTTTACTTTCTAAAGGAAAGAACAGTGTGAGCCAATTTATTCCACCCATGCGGGATAAGCTGGCCTGAAACTAGAAAAGCAAAATAATGGCAACAGGCCATATCAGTCCCTGGAAAATAGATGGGGAAGAAGTAAAAGCAGTAACAGATTTTATTTCGTAGGAACAAAAATCCCTGCAAATGAAGATTGCAGTCATGAAAGTAAAAGGTGATTGTCTCTTAGGAGACAAGCTACGAAAAACCTAGGGAACATAGTGAAAAGTAGAGATATCTTGCTGCAAACAAAGGTCTGCATAGTCAAAACAATGATTTCTCGATGGCAATGTATGGCTGTGAGAGCTGAACCATTAGAAAGGCTGAACAAAGAAGAATAGATGCCTTTGAGATGTGGTGCTGGAGGAGAGCTCCGAGAGTTCTCTAGACAGCGAGGGGAACAAATAGGTATTAGAAGAGATTAACCCTGACTGCTAATAAGAAGGACAAATAACAAAAATGAAGTTGACATCAAATGAGAAGAGAGGATTCACTTGAGAAAGCCTTGATGCTGGGGAAGGTGGTGGGTAAAAGAAGAATAGTACAGCCAAAGATGAGATGGCAAGATGGTATCTAGATGGTATTGTAGACACAATGAGCGCAGGGCTGAATAACAACAACAAAGCCCTTTATAGATAGACACAATTATTTTGGCCAAATCGTATCTTGAAATGTGAATGACTGTGACTGCCAACTCCTGCTGCAGGAGAAGGATTTGGTACAAACACTCATTCCACTATTTTCTGCCCCCCCCAGGTTGGAGCTCATGAGAGGGTCCAGCAAAAAAAGGGTACCAGTTGAAATCATGTACAGGTTTAGGATGGGCGTATAGCCCCCAACTAAGCCTACCTACGCAGCTACAGCTGAGAAAAATGGCCTACTGCCTGCAATGTTTGCTTAGACTTTTTTTGGCATGTGCCTTGTCTAACAGCAAAAAAGTGGCCCTCAGAGGCCTGCATCTGATTGGAATTGTGACCATGTCTAATCAGTATCCCCTAAAATTTGCTGGAGTTCTCCTTAGTGTTTAATATGGACCTCAGCCAAAACTGGTTTTGCACAAGACTTCTTTGCAGTCTGCACTATCTCAGGAGCTAGGCTAATCTTTTATTTTCCCCTGTAAAAGGGCAGACTAAAACTTCAGAAGGATACACAAACTAGAAGGACAATCTTTGGCTGAAAGCATTAGAATGAAGAGACATGTTATCAGTTAGCACTCCCTTGAATTCCTTTCGCTGTGGAGAAAAATAACAACCCTTGTCCAGGAAAGGTTAAACAACCGAATAAGCTGTGAAATAAACACTAATATTATCATACACAAAAGATTTGGACTGAGCTTGTTAAGAAAATAAATTGTCATTAAAACGTGACGCTTTGGAGAAAAGTTTGCAAACAGAAAAGCATTATTCATGTCATCTAAATGGATTAGGCAGCACTGTGGAAATAAATTCAAGTCATGAGGTGTTGCTCTAAAAAAGCAAAAAGTTAGAGACCTTTTACCCAGATTCCATGCAAAACCTTAGAAACGTTTAGACAGTTGCTTATACAATACTAACATGCATTAACCAGAAATGAGACATATATTATGAAAATTTTTGAGGATACAGGAGCCTCAGGTTCCATGGAAATCTTTTCCTTTTTGAAGAAAACACTAGCTGGGTCAAAACTCAGAAGGACAGTCCATCCACAGTTCACGATGCTGTGAAAAGACTGCCCCCCCCTGCTCCTGCAAAGGTTTCCCATGACTTCAAATCTCTTCCATTTACACTTCCCAATCCGTGCCTTTTACATTTGCCGCTTTCATTATGCATCCCTGCTTCTCTTCCTCTTTATCGACTTATCTGTGCCCTTGCTCCGACTTCTGTTTCTACACCCCTCCTTGCTTCCTCTTTACGTACTGTCCCTTTCACTCCCCTTCTCTGTCCTTCTCTCTACTTTCTCATTACCTTTCCTTGCTCCGGGTGCTCAATCTGTCAAGCAGACTATGGAATGAGGGAGTTACAGCTTAGTTCCTTGAAGAAGGAAAAAAGCCTCCCTTTGCATATTTAAGAACCGGCTTGGCTGAAAGGCAGGGGGATCGTTTTAGCCCCTTTCTCGAGCTGGAATTTCTCCCCCCTCTTCCCTTTACATTTCCTGCCACCCCTTGTCATAGTTTCCCCAGCCTGCCCCTTGAATGGATCAGGGCTGGGGTAACCATTCAGTGGCTATTGAAAACAATGTATTTTACACATCAATAAACACAATACCTGGCATTTCACATTTGCAACATTATTACACAATCATTCGAACCCATACTCAATCATACTTGTGTACCACACATGCATTCTAAAATTCAGACTTTCCAAATATGGATCATATATCTAACACATGAAAAAATATTTCCTAGCTGCCTATTCCAGGAAATTCACAGATGGCTGTAGGACCCTCTGGGCTTATACACTTACTGAGGAGTGAGTTACTGTGCTACTTCAAGACAAGACAAGTGGTTTCTGCCTGTGCCTCAGGAATGCTTGGGGTATCTATTGCTGGATACTGGCTGGCCAAGTGGAAGCCCTGATGGCAGCATGGGCACTTGGCGGTCTGCTCCTTGGTCTTGACCGGCATTCTCTTTTAGAACGCCCCATCTTCCCACACTGGAAACAAGCATCTTTGGGCTTCTGCACTGCTCTGGTCTTGAGTTCCTTAGTGTACCTGCCCTGGAATCCTATGCTAACAATGACTGTGTAGGTCTCCGGGAGCAGTCTACATAAGGCATGCATATGGACAATAGTCTGTCTGCTCAAAAATGTGTCTGCCTCTAGGCAGGCTGAACACAGCAGCTGTGTTTTAGCTAAATGTGCTGCTGGCAATCTCCCCTTGCATTGATGTTTTTCACTCCTCTGTTGGGGAGGACTCCTGACTGCCTTAAAGTGCCTAGGCTGTCTAAGTCCCCCCTACCCCCATGCTGGTGTTGGATGATCGGGTAGAGACACAGTGGGGCATAAACTGGTGGATTTTGGGTCTCTACTTGGACTGGACTAAATACTTAAATGATCTGTCTACATTTGCTCCAGGTAGCAATGATGTCGGCAGGAGAATGGGGCTCCTGCTTAAGGCAGTGTCCTATCCCATCCCAAACTTCAGGTGCTTTGGTGTATGAAGACCAAGACACAGGACACAGCCTCGGGCTGGGTTAACTCAGGTTTATTGCATCGTGGACAGAGGGAACATGAGGTGATGGCGGATCGATAGCTCTTTTTATACAGCAGTAATACATTTGAACGTGGTGCCATGGTAGCCCATTGGCTACTGCCTGCGTGACGTCATTTAGAGTCACGCCCTTCTTGTCCAGGTGTAGGTAGTGGCGGGAAAGCTTCCCGCGCTGTTGCCTTTGATGAGTTCGGACCAAGAGAGCTTGGACGCTCGCTGCTGCCAGCTGGTGGTCATTAGCTCGCGTCCTATTACAGGGTTTATATGATACAGCTGACGGTTACATTGTTGCTATAGGCAAGGTTACATTGGCTCCGATACATTGTAATCCATGTGGAGGGAAAACCATTAGAACACAACACCCCTCCCCCCTAGGATGAGACAAAGTCTCGAGCCCCCACTCAAACACACTCCCCCCCTAGGAGACAAAGTCTCTCAGCCAAGATGGCTTATTTCGAACACGCTGGGGTCTCGATGCGGGCTGCCTTTGCCCGGGTTTGCTACCTTCTCTTTGTCCCCTGGTTTCCTGCCCTGTAATTGGAGAGGGAGACTCGTTAGTGACTTGCCGCGGCTCCGCGGCGTTGTCGGGAGGTGTGCTCTCTCTTAGGGAAGAACCGGGGGCACTGGGGACTAACGAAAAACCCCTCTTCTCGCTTGGATGGGTGGGGGAACACTCCTGAAAACCCCCCCGGCTCGCAAAACCAAAACCAAAATTACATTCGGGGGCAGCGGTCGCGAATTCCTCTCCCCCTTCCCCGGCCTCTGATGGAACTTGTTTATCAAAAGGATATGAGTCGGGGCCGCTGCTTCTTCCTTCCCCCCTTGCTTGGGACTGTTGTCCGCTGATGTCTCCCCCTTGGGCTAAGCGGGTGGGGGAGAACCCTAACGCTGAATCCTGTTGATGAGCCCCACTGTCTGGTACGCTCACTCGGTGCCTCAGCTGGTCCGCGTGCCTCCTCCAGAGGAGACCTGTGCTGGTCTCGACCCGGTACGACACTGGCCCCGTCTGTTCTACTACCGTCCCCGGCACCCAGGCTGGCCCTGCGCTGGCATAGTTTCTACAGTGAACAGGGTCGCCGGCGGCGAATCCTTTCGAGACTGCCAGCCCTATGTTTTTTCCCTTCTCCTCGACTCTCGTCGGGTCTAGCCTGGACAGAATCGTGGTCAGTTTTCGCCGCATCAAGAGCTCTGCCGGCGAGTAACCTGACGCTAAGGGGGTCACCCTATACGCTAATAAGAACTGACATACTTGGTGATTTAGGTCCCCCGGGCCCATGCGCCGAAGCGCATCCTTTGTTGTACGCACCAACCGTTCCACTTGGCCATTCGTGGCCGGGTGAAACGGTGCGGATGTGACATGCCGAATTGCGTTTGCCGCCATGAATGCTCCGAACTCTGAGGAGGTGAAGCAACTCGCGTTATCGCTGACTAACGTGTCGGGTAAACCGAACGTGGAAAAGACTCTCCGTAGCTGGCTAATTGTCGTGGCGGAGGACGTGCTCTTTACTGGGATAACCTCCAGCCACTTGGAGAACGCATCCACCACCAGGAGAAACATGGTTCCTCGGAATGGGCCAGCGAAATCTATGTGTACTCTGGACCACGGCCCCCTTGCTGCGTCCCATTCCCTATGCGGGAGGCGAGCCTCCTCTGGACGGGATCCCTGACATGCCTCACAAGTGCCGACCATGTGCTCAATGTCCGCGTCCAGTTGTGGCCACCAAAAATAACTGCGGGCCAGCGCTTTCGAACGAACGATCCCCGGGTGGCTGACGTGCAGCAGTTTGAGCACCCTCGGCCGCATGGATGTAGGGACCACCACCCGTTGGCCCCACAACAGGCACCCCCTTTCTAGGGACAGCTCTAGCTTCTTCCGAAAGAATGTGTCGAATTCCGTGCTCGGGGACGATGCCGGCCACCCCTTCTGTACCCATGAGCTAACTTTTTCCAGCGTTTTGTCCTTGCCTGTCGCCCTAGCAATATCGGCTGGTACTAGTGGGGGTGCGTCCAAGACCTCGATTAGCAACACCTGGCGGTCTCTGTCTACTCTAGCCTTTTGGTCGTCCGACAGGGGCAAAGGGGATCTCGACAGTGCATCAGCATGGCTGATCTCCTTTCCGGGCCGGTACTCCAACTCGTGTTGGTATGCGTTGAGAAAGATAGCCCAACGCAGCATTCTCGGGGATAGGATCTGCGGCGTGGGCTTGCTTGCCGTGAAGATCCCTAACAGGGGCTTGTGATCCGTTACAATTTTAAACGGGCGGCCATACAGAAAATCGTGGAACTTTTTGGTCCCCGCTACTATGGCTAATGCCTCCCTGTCGGTTTGTGCGTAATTTCGCTCTGCTTGGGACAGGGACCTTGAATAAAACGCAACCGGGGCCTCCCTTCCGTCATCCAACACGTGGCAAAGCACCGCCCCCACCCCCACCGGTGATGCATCGCAGACTAATACCACCGGCCGTTTGGGGTCGAAATGCGTTAGAATTGCGTCAGAAGTCAAGAGTTGCTTTAGCTCTTTGAATGCCCTCTCGTGCTCGTCACCCCACATCCATGTCTCCTCCTTTTTAAGCAACCGATGAAGCGGTTCGGCTACGGACGCTTTCCGCGGAAGGAATGTATGGTAAAAATTGAGGAGCCCCAGGAATGACTGTAGCTCGGTTTTGGATGTGGGGCGAGGGGCCTTCTTGATGGCTGCCACTTTGGATTTGGATGGCCTAATACCCTCGGGTGTGATTCGGAACCCTAAAAACTCGACCTCGGTTTCGAAAAAGACACATTTGTCCTTCCTCAGCCTCAGCCCCGCTTTCTCGAACACAGTTAGTACTTTGTCCAATCTTTTTGCCAGTTCGGCCTCACTCCCCCCTGTTATCAACACGTCATCAAAATAAGGCAACACCCCCTCCAGCCCCTTCAGGAGGCGTTCCACAAGCGACTGAAAAAGGCCGGGTGCCGAGTTCACGCCGAACTGTAAACGCGACACCTGGAACGCTCCTTTATGTGTGACTATCGTTTGGGCCGCGGCCGTGGCGGGAGTTACGGGGAGTTGCTGATAGGCTTGTGCTAGATCGAGCTTAGCGAAACACTTTCCCCCATTTAGCCTGGCCAAAAGGTGGCTGACCACCGGCACCGGGTATGCATTAGGGCGGATCGCCTTGTTAATTGTACACTTATAATCAGCGCAAATGCGCACCTCCCCATTAGCCTTCAGAGCTGTTACAATTGGAGTTTCCCACTCCGCGGAATCAACAGGAATAAGAATCCCCTGGCCCACCAATTTGTCCAGTTCCGCCTCTATTTTGTCCTTTAGTGCGAAGGGCACCCTGCGCGGTTTGAGTCTTATCGGGCGGACCTCCGGGTCTAAGTCGAAGGCTACAGGGGGTCCCTTGAATTTTCCCAGTCCTTTTTTAAAAACGTCGGGGTGCGCGTCGCACACCGCTTGTATTGGATCCCCCCCCACCGAATGTACTCCCCCTATGAACAGGCCTAAAGGCTGAAACCACTGTGTCCCAAGGAGGCTACAACTTCCCCCCTTGAGGACAACTAGGGGCAGTTCCGCAGAATGTCTCTTGAAATTAACCCGAAATTTCCCGACCCCCAATACCGGAATGCTGTTTCCCTGTACATCTCGTAGCGTGGACCTCAATGCTTTAAGTTTGGGCCGCACGTGGGGGTCGATTTTCAAGAACTCTTTCTGGGGGATTATGGAATAGGAGGACCCTGAGTCAATTTCCATCCTGATAGGGGCCCCTTGTATTAGTACCTCAACGAAGTAATGGGACTGTCCCGTGGACACGCTGAACACCGGGGCGTCATCTTCGCTGCCGTCCGAGACGCGGCCCACGCCGTCCTTCTTCCTCGTGGTCTGGGCGCCATCTTTGGGCCTCGCGGGACGGTCCGGTCTGGTCGAACGGTCTGGTGACTGCCTCCGGCCCTCCTTTCTTTTTCTGCATGCCTTGGCAATGTGCCCCCGACGGCCGCAGGTGTAACATTCAGCCTTTCTAAATGGGCATCTCGCGCGTT
Source organism: Bradypodion ventrale (assembly GCA_035047345.1). Lineage (NCBI taxonomy): Eukaryota > Metazoa > Chordata > Lepidosauria > Squamata > Chamaeleonidae > Bradypodion > Bradypodion ventrale. Next base: position 175,575,736 of record JAWDJE010000003.1, read on the forward strand.
CGTGGGCCGCCCCGCAACCATCGCAGCGGCGCCCCCCTTTTCGAACCTTCTGGACCTCCTCGCCGTCGCTGCCTTCCGAGGACGATTTTGAGGCCCGCCGAGTTGCGTGCACCGATTGTCCGGACTTCCCGTGCACCGAATTTTCTGCTTTGCCGGCCCTGGGACGCCACTCACGCCACTGGTGCATCTCGTCTACTCCAGCATTCGTGGACTCCGCGGCTTCGGCGGCCTCGACGACCTCTGCCAGCGTGGGTGGCGGCTCCTTGTTCATCAAGCTGCGCTGCACCTCCTTGTCTTTCAGGCCACACAGCACGCCGTCCCTGAGGGCCATGTCTAGGATGTCGCCCCATTTGCAGGGGACGGCGGCTACCCTCATGGCGGCCACGAATGCCTCAACCGACTCGTCCGGCGCTTGGACTCGCCTCCAAAACGCGCTCCGAGCGGGAAACATCGCCCTCGAGGGTTGGAAGCGCTCCCGTAGCAGCTTCATGATGTCGTCCGCCTTAAAATGGCTCACCTTCTTCGGAGCGATGATGCCCACCAGCGTCCGCTTGGTTTCCACCCCGAGCATTCTGGTGAGGATGGCCCTCTTCCGCTCCTCATCGTCTTCCTTGACTTTGAGTTCCACCAGCGCCGCCTGGAAGTCCATCTCCAACAGCTCCCAGTCTTGCAGTTTGGTGATGTTGAACCCGCTCTGTGCCCTGGCTGCTCCTTGGGGATCCATTATCCCACCTTCGTCGCCAATTTGGTGTATGAAGACCAAGACACAGGACACAGCCTCGGGCTGGGTTAACTCAGGTTTATTGCATCGTGGACAGAGGGAACATGAGGTGATGGCGGATCGATAGCTCTTTTTATACAGCAGTAATACATTTGAACGTGGTGCCATGGTAGCCCATTGGCTACTGCCTGCGTGACGTCATTTAGAGTCACGCCCTTCTTGTCCAGGTGTAGGTAGTGGCGGGAAAGCTTCCCGCGCTGTTGCCTTTGATGAGTTCGGACCAAGAGAGCTTGGACGCTCGCTGCTGCCAGCTGGTGGTCATTAGCTCGCGTCCTATTACAGGGTTTATATGATACAGCTGACGGTTACATTGTTGCTATAGGCAAGGTTACATTGGCTCCGATACATTGTAATCCATGTGGAGGGAAAACCATTAGAACACAACAGGTGCCATCGTGCCTGCTTCTGGGTAGAACAAACAATGCTCCCCCAGATGCTTCACCAGCGCTGTCAGACACTTCTACTGACACCGACGTGGTGCCACCTGGCCAGGGCTTCTAGCTCACCACAATGAGTCTCTTGCCTGACGGTCAAGTGCTTCCCCAATCGTGCCCCCATTACCACCCGACAGGGAATTTTTCAGATGCCTTACACAACTCACGAGTTGATGCGATCACGGGACAAATCCGAGTGGTACGGCTGGGCAGGTGAAGCACAGGACAATGTCCCTCAGGTTTGGTGGATGGATGGGGATTGCAGCCTCGGTTGCTGTGCATCCTCTGCTCTGCCTTCTGCTGCTGTGTATCTCAGCTTTCCCCAGCTTTGGAATGTGTCCGTTCCCATGCGTGAGGTCTGCCGGTGTGTAAGCGCGCTGCCTCCCTCGAGACTGTGCTGAGTTCCGACCAGAGATGTTTTCCAGTCAGAACTGCTCCGCTACTCCTGAGTAGACACATTGTGGGTCACCATCTGTTGTAATGGTCCGTGGGAGTCGAAGTGCTGAACTCAAGGAAGGCACGCGAGACTGAAGTATGATGAAGAAGACCAGCCCCGATGCCCCGGGGTGGTCTGTATTTATTAGCTTGCATTCTGGATCACAGACTACACATGACCCCTATGACAGAAGGCTTTGCTTACATAGCATGCTGCTGGCTTAAGGTTTGCCAGCCTAGGAAACTACTGCATGCCTAGGTTTGCCATAGGCAGAATAATCAGCAGATGTAGCAAGACTCACTGTTCCTGCCTTATCTCAAGCTAACAGACTCTGTGTATTTATGCATAGCTATTTTGTCTAGCTGCGGTTTGATTTGCTCAGTTCAGCTCATGGACATCAGCCAAATACTGTATGCTGTTTGCGAGGCATTGTGACATTTGGTTGACTTCTGTCCCATTGCTTTCAGTGCTCTCAGCCAAAGAAACATGGAGTCACTGTTGCTCCCTATTACTAATTTGCCCATACCCAACCACCATTCCGGTCAAGCCAGGATGGTCTCAGGATTGTTTGCAAAGTCCCGACAAACCCATTGGGAAAGGTAGCTGTCCAATTAGTTCCTGGGCAACCCACAGGAGGCAGAAGGTCAGCAGTTCAAACTCCGAGTACCGAATGATGGAGAGAGCTCCTATCTGTCCCAGCTCCTGCCAACCTAGCAGTTTGAAAGTAAAAAAATTGCAAGTAGATAAATAGGGACCACTTTGGTGGGAAGATAAACAATGTTCTGTGCACTTCGGTGTCTAGGCATGCCAACCACATGTCAATGGAAATGTCTGCAAACACAGACAGTGCTGCCTCTTTGGCTATAAACAGAGATGACCACTGAACCTTAAAGTTGGATATGACTGGCCTTTGAGCAAGGATGTCCTTTACCTTTCCCTCTACCTAATGAAACAGGCCATATAGTTACAGGCTGTCTATGACCAACACCTGTTAATAAGATTTTTTCACTCATGGGTAATACCTAGAAATGTTAGAAGACAAGTAGTAGCATAAATTATTATTTTTTTGGGGGGGGACACAAAAAACAAGTTCAAGGCATCCTATGTTTGGACTTCAACATCATCTAACAAGGCTGAAGTCAAGGAAGAGCTTCTTATAAATGACAGCTCCAATTCTATCTTCAGGTGAGGCTTGGTGAACTGAATCATGGAAATGAATATCACCCAGAAGGTAATGGGCAATGAAGGAGAAGGCAGCAGCAGGTTATCTTCTACAATATGGGACATGTAAGATGTCGAATAGGCTGAGAACTGGGGTGACATGATGCAAAACAAACATAAAGAGGTGGGGCTCTATTGATAATGGTGAACAGTGTGAATACATTGAGAGCAAAGACTTTGGAACATCTGCAAATCTGTGTCAACTTGCCTGAACTGTGTGCTATGGAGAATTAATTTGAAGCAAATGATTGGGCTATTTAAACTGATGACTATTGGAAAAGAAGAGCGTAAATATGTAAATACCGTATGCAGGTTTATATGCATACATTTTTGAACTAGTGGCTTCTTTTAAAATATAGTGATTTCAAATTAACAATTTTAAAATTTAATCCTTCAGACTTGGATAAATAAGTTAATAAAATCTTAATGTTTCTTCCACCAATTTTCACTTCTCTATTATCTGAATCTAGTCTGGTGTTCCATATGCTATTTTCTCCATACAGATTGAATAAATAAGGAAAGCAATCCAATAAATTAACCCTTGTCTGACACCTTTGACTATATGAAACAAAAGCAAAAGCAATCATGCTTATACAGTAAAACCCTGACTTACAAATGCCCTGAGTTACATAAAAATTTACTTACATAATGATTTTGTGCTAAAACCATGTCCCGATATACATAAATGTCCCGATTGACATAATTTTACGTAACATGATTTCCTATTGGGTTGCTTTGGTTTTCATAAAAAATTCATTTTTCCTATGGGTTTGCTTCGAGTTACATACAAAAATAATATTTCCTGTGGGTTTGCTTCAAGTTACATAAAAAAACAATTTGGGCAAAAGCATTCTATCTCTCCATATAATCTAGTTCACAATATGAAAAAAGAATCTTGCTGACTTGTGTGAGAAAGACTCAAGCATGTACTGCATGTACTGAAGAGACAAACATGTTCTCTACTAGACATGTTGTTAAGAGGCAAAACATGAGTTCAGCCTAAGAAACACATAAGAGATAAACATGCTTTCTTGGCAGGCTTCTACTAGCTTAAATATTACGCAGCTAGCTGACATAGCATTCCTGCCTAGCTGAGCAGACAAGGCTTATCTGAGTAGAAATACTGAATCAGGCTTAAGAACTGACTGGTAGTATCTAGAATCCTCCGCTAGGTGAGAGCCTTGTTGAGGCATGGGGGCTTGAGCGGTTTAACTAGGCCAGGGGTTCTCAATGTTTGTAAGCTGCAGGCTGGACCACGTTCCCTCAGACAACTGAGAGGGCCTGACGGGTGCTGGAAAACATTCCACAGCTGTCGTAAACATGTTTATGCAGGAAAATGAGGGACCCAAACGTAGAAGCACAGGAGAAAGAAGCAAACCGTTTGAGTGGGATTCGTGGTTGGAGCTGGTCATGATTTGTCTGATAGATTTAGATTTTCTGAGACCTATCATAGGGCCATCAGAACAGTCCGGCAAATGACAGACTATGTGCCAATGTTTCGTAATGATAGTCTTAATTCTAGTTGCTAACGGGGAAAATTGAAAGGAGCAAAATAATTTGCCTCCTGTCCTCCTCTCTTTTTCTTTAAATAACTGACCTCTTGGCAAAGCTATAGCCTTATTCAAATTCTGAGAAATGACCTGCTCTGGATAGCCTTTATTTTGAAGAAAGGAACTAATGGTGTTGGCTGCTGATAAAAATTCATGGTTAGTAGAAGAATTCCGTTTCGCTCTCAGGAACAACCCCTAAGGTAAATTGTGTTTCAAATGATGCGGATACTCACATCCCTTTAGAAAGTGTAAGACCCATTCTGGAGGAAGTGTTAAACACTAGAAACTCAGCTTTACCTCCTACTCACTTTCTATTAGATTTAGCAGATGTAGTTTTGGAGAATAACTATTTTAGATATAAAGATCAATTCTACCTGCAGGTACAAGGAGTCGCCATGGGGAGCGCTCTTGCGCCAGCCGTGGCGAATCTCTACATGATTAAATTCAAAACTACATGTGTTTTTAATAGCGCCATTAACCCGTTCTATCACAATATGCTAATATACAAATGGTTTATTGACGACCTGTTTTTCGTATTTGAAGATATTGATGTGATTCCTAGGTTTATCAAGTGGATGAACACTTTAGACAGTAACCTTAGCTTTTCTGGGCATTATGATGCTGCGGTGGTACCTTTTTTGGATATTTCTGTGTATTTACAAGATAATAAATTGCACATGCGCCTCTTCAGAAAACCCACCAATAGGAATGCCTATTTGGACTATCGCTCCTTTCACCCGGGCCACCTTAAAAGAAACATACCTTTCAGTCTTCTAGCCAGGGCCAAGCGGAATTCTACCAGGGACGATGACTTTATTAGATCAGCTGCCACTATTAAAAACTTCTTATTAAAAAAGGGTACCCCACCCATATTATTAATAACCAATTACAGCGAGTTTCTAACACCCCTAGAAAAGTGTTCCTTACCCCTAAGACCAAGGAACCTTCACACTCTATTCATTGTGCTTTTGAATATTCACCTCTTGCATTTAAAATTAAGAACATTGTCTCCAAATATTGGCACATTATTGAAGACATCCCAGGGTGCTCTCAGAAGCCTTTTATTGGCTTTAAAAAGACCCAGAACATTGGCAATATTGTGGTCTGTGCAGATGCTTTACATATCACTCCCTCATCCATCATTCGAGGACATTATCATTGCAGGGGCTGTGCAGCATGTCACTTCGCTATAGAAGCTAAAACCATGAGGATTCCTGCGGAACTAAGGGAACATATACTTACAGGGTGTACTAATTGTAACTCTCAAAATGTGGTATATGCCATCATCTGCCCATGTGCAAAGTTTTATATCGATTGCACTTGTCACCCTCTGAAGGTTCGGATCCTTGAGCATCGCTCTCGGATCTGGAGCCACTTACTCTCTGCGCCTCTAGTGTCCCATTATCTTGATAATAACCATAATGAGGATGACTTAAAATTCATTGCATTAGAAAAGGTACTTCCCAATATGTATGATAAGATGGATATGAACAACAGACTATTACAGAGGGAAGCTCATTTCATACATTTATTCAAATCATTAGAACCATTAGGATTAAGTTCGGATCAGGATCTTAGTTGCTTCTTGTAATTTGGTGTACTATCGCTTTGGCATTATTATATTGTGACTCACTACACTGTTGCTTTAAGAATGTTCAGTGTCTCTAGCATGATTACACCTGGCTATGGTAGAGTGAGAATATAAGCAGTCTTTCTGACTGCCTTAATAACGTCTAAGGCTATTAGAACTCTACCATAAATCCTGACGTGAATAAAATAAAGAATAAAGAATATTACTTTTTCATTGATATTACACTTTGAGGTAAGCTACATTATTCGATGGTAACATGCTTGTACTAGTGTAAATTGTATAAAATGTTGTATAAAATGTGTATATAACATTTTTCAACTGTGATCTATAACTGTGTCTCTACACTATTGTAAATACTGTTATGTTGTATTATTGTAGAAAACCAGTGGAAGATTTTTGAAAAGCTGTAAACCGGAGAGCTTCGTTTTCTCTCAGCCAGTGAGGCATTTATTTTTCTGCAGTAAATAATTTCTGCTGGATGGAATTTCGTTCTCGTCTTTGATTAACATTATGACATGGCAGCTTTGCCATTTTGAGATATATTTTGCTTGCTCTTGTTCTTCCATTTTATAAGCAGATATGATGCTATTCCCCAAAGGAATGAATTAAGACTTGAAAGCCTGGCAGAGGACAGAATATGGAGCCAAAGGAGATGTCATATTTATTTTCATGATCAAAAAGTAATTATTAAAACTGTAGACAAGTGCCTTGCAATAGCTTGCCAAACTTTTCTGTGGCAGTAGTGTGTGGAATGATTCCTAATTTCGTGATATATTGTGCTATTAAGTTGGTATGTTCAATAACAGACAGTGTCCACTGCAACTGTGTGTTAGTATTTTGAAGAGTTAGTTAAAGGTAAATGTTTCCCTTGCTCAAACGCCTGTTGTATCCAACTATAGGATGCATGCTGATCTCTGGGATGGTAGTACTGATTACCTTTAATGTCTCTTGTTTCATATCTGTATAACTGTCTTTTGCTGAGGTAAACAGCAAACATCAGAAAGCAGCCCAATCAATTGGTAAAGTTGTCTTTTCAAAAGTGCTGGTGGCATCTCCATTAAATAATCAAACATTAGAGGTTATGACACATTTATTTTAATTTCCATTTCTCATTTCTGTAATTGAATGCAAAATGGGAGCAATAGTGGTCTGTCATGCAAGATTGTTGTAAGTATGAACACTAGGAATATAAATGCTTGCTTGTCTAATTCACTTACCTAAGAATGATAAACTGTAATTGTGCTCTCCTTGCCTGTAAGATAGTGGTACATCATTTTAAGAATTTAATGTGTTCCGCGAGATGGTTCGTATTAGGAAAAAACATAAAAGAAAATATGGTTTCTCATAGGAATGCATTGAAAACCAATTAATCCATTCCGGAGGTGAGAAAAAAAAGCAAAACAAAGCAATCACACTTTTATATTACCCCATAGTGCTTAGTGCACTCTCTGGGTGGTTCACAAGTTGATTAGCACTTTATCTAATGTAATTTATCACATTCTAACTGTATGGTCAGATGACTAACCAATTAATAAAGGATACTGGATATGTTTTTAAAAGCCCTTTTTTCTTGAGCATCCCCCCGCAGCAGCAATCTCTCAATTATCCATATTTTGATAACTGTTGTCCCCCTGAACCCGAAATAGGAAAGGGGCCTTTAGAAACTCATCCTTCACCCACCATATCCCTCCCTCTGGGCCAGTGGTGGGTAATAGCAGGTTTACACTAGTTCACCAGAACTGGTAGCAGAAATTCTGGCTGGCCCCACCTATCCAAGTTTTGAAATAAAGTAGTCCTAATCGGGTGCAATGCAGGGCTTTCCCCCTGGCAATGCCCACCATACCATGCCCACAGTGTAGTAGTAATTTTTTTTGAGCCCACCACTACTCTGGGTGCCCACTGACTGAGGTGAGGCAGGGGAAATGTGAAGTTGCCAAAGAAAGGCTTGTTGTAGATCATCTTCCTGGCCGCCCACTTTCTTGTGGGTCTGCGGGAGGCACTGAGCAGTGTGGGCACCTCATATTCAACATCCAGGGCACAACCGTCAATGTGCTGAGATGCTAATTTCACCACCACACCACATGGGATGCCGACCAGGCCTTGCATGTTCACCTTGGGTGAGCTGTCCTGGTAGTGGCCACTCTCAGCGCTGTTTCATAAGGTACAGTTGGTGCCGGCTTGTACACCATCCTCATCCAGGCTGCGTACCACACTAGCGGCCAGTCCAGTTGCGGATAACCTGCCGCCAGCCCCAACACCAGTGGCAGCTCCCACAGCACACAGAGACCATGGCTGCCCAGGTGAGAGTGAACCAAGGAGTATAACAAGCATCCTCTGGTCCCAAGCGAGGCTGTGACCCTGCCTGACAAGTTCTGCAGAGTCCCCACCTCTCTCACTAGGGGTGGCCCAGAAGTCAAGCCGGTGAATCCGGAGGAGAGTAGAGCCCCATGGCAGAGACCGCAGGTTAAAAAAGGTGAACTTTAAAGGCATAGATACAGGGACATGATTAATCAAGCAATAACTTCATATTGCAAAAAAAATATTACTTTAATCGAGGCATTCTTTTTTAAATTTAATTAGTTTTCATAAGAATAAACAAAAATAAAATAAGCATTAGAAGAAAAATATAAAACACAATACATTACAAAAAATACAATAAAATTACTTATAATGAAATAATCCAACATTACATAAACATCACTAATCGTGCTCCTCATTTTATATCAATCCCTTTTTAACCAATTCATCTTTATCAAATACATTCTCTTTTCATAAACAACATTTATAGTATTTACCACTTATATATCGAGCACGAATCAATCTAATAAGCAATACAAAATAATATAATAACATCACACAGTGATATATACAAGCCTTGAGGATTGCAGGTTTTTTACAATTCTAATCTTTGCAAAAACTCATATGTGGTACTGGTTTATCTCCTTTGTCATCTACCAATACATATTCCACAAAAGGTCTCCATATTTCCCAAAACTTATTTTCTTTCATTATACCTTTCTTTATATTCAATTCCCATGTCAGTTTATCATTTAAGGCGATTTCCCACATTTCCTTATACCATTCTTCTACTTTTAAAACTAAGTCATTTTTCCAATTTGTTGCTATACATTGTCTTTCCACAGTTAACGTTATAGAAAGCAGTTCTTTTTTATTTGTATTGTACATATATTCATATTAGCTATTTCTGTCAATAGGGTGGCACTTGACTCCAGTTTTAAATCCAACTTCAAAACTTGTTTCTCTATTTGTTTCCAAAAAGCACTTGTCACTTTGCAACTCCACCACATATGTTCATATGTCCCAAGATTGCTTTTACATCTACAACAATTCTTTGTTTTAGTATTATCAATTTAATTCAATTTAATCAGAGTCAAGTACCACCTCCATTTTTGTTGTTCAGTCGCACAGTCGATTCCGACCCTTTGCGACCCTATGGACCATCGTTCTCCAGGCGCCTCTGTCCTCCACCATCCCCCTCAGTCCTCCCAGCTCTGTGCCCATTGTGTCTACAATACCATCTATCCATCTCATCCTTGGCCTCCCCCTTCTTCTTTTGCCCTCCACCTTTCCCAACATCACGGCCTTCTCAAGTGAATCCTCCCTTCTCATTTGATGCCCAAAGTACTTTAGCCTCATCTTTACTATTTGACCTTCCAATGAGCAGTCAGTGTTGATTTCTTCTAAGATTGACCTATTTGTTCTCCTCGCTGTCCAAGGTACCCTCAAAACTCTCCTCCAACACCACATTTCAAAGGCATCTATTCTTCTGTGTTCAGCTTTCCTAATTGTCCAGCTCTCACATCCGTACATTACCACTGAGAATACCATTGCTTCGACTATTCTAATTTTTGTTTTCAAGGTGATGTCTCTGCTTTTCACTATGTTCCCCAGGTTTCTCATGGCTTATCTCCCTAGAATCAGCCGCCTCTTTATTTCATGGCTGCAATCTCCATCTGCAGTGATCTTAGATCCTAAGAACGTAAAATCTGTCACTGCTTCTACTTCTTCCCCGTCTATTTTCCAGGAGCTGATCGGGCCTGTTGCCATTATCTTGGTTTTCTTGATATTGAGTCTCAAGCCAGCTTTTGCACTCTCTTCCTTCAAACCGATCAGGAAATTCTTTAGGTCTTCCTCACTTTCTGCCATTAGGGTGGTGTCGTCTGCATATCTCAGATTGTTGATGTTTCTCCCAGCAATTTTGATCCCATATTGTGATTCCTCCATCCCTGCATAGCATTTTATAATTATGTTATTTTACCCTAATTGATAAACTTTTCATAATTCTTCTCTTCCATTCATTTTTCCAATTTATTTCAGGAATCCTAATATTTAAATGAAAATTCACAAAATATACTGAGAACAATATGGGAACAGGATTTAAATATTAGGATTCCTGAAATAAATTGGAAAAATGAATGGAAGAGAAGAATTATGAAAAGTTTATCAATTAGGGTAAAATAACATAATTATAAAATGCTATGGAGGTGGTACTTGACTCTGATTAAATTGAATCATGGTCTCAGTATATTTTGTGAATTTTCATCCATATTTAAAATTTTATATATCTTACTTACTAATCCCTTTATCACCATTTCCCCTTTCTTTATTTTACAAATTATCTCTTCAAATTCTGTTATATTTCTCTCTAAACTAGCTTCTTCTCAATTTCACATTCCACTTATTTACCAAAATTACTTGTAACCAATTCAACTTCATCTATTTAAATATTTCAGCTCATTGTTCAGTATTATCACACATTCTTATCCAATATTTCAGCAGGAATGCATCATTTCTAAGAAGTATATCCCTTATCCTTCTATCTATTTTACAGGAAACATCTTAACATCCTCCATATCCATAATCAGAGATGCATTTGGTGTCAATTTTTTCTTAATATTTTTCCAAACATCTAACATTGGTTTTGTCATCTTGTTTTCTGTCTATATTCTCACCTCCTTATCCAAAAAAAATTGCATTACCAAATCGTTGCAGTTCTTTTATCTCGATCTCCTCCCAAATCACCTCACTCTTTGTTATAATCTAAGCAATATTTTTAGTTTAAATGCTCTATAGCAATTTTTATTATTTGGAAGACCCAATCCATCTTCTTTTTGTGATAAGTACCATAAACTCTTTGAAACAATAAGCGTTTAACATACTCTGAAAAATCATTATATCTTTTTCCTTAAGTTGGATTGGCAGGACATCAAATAAAAATTTATTTTTGGCAATAACTTCATCTTACATAATGCAATCCTACTAAACAAAGACAAATTTGTCTTACTATATTGTTTTATTTTCTCTCTAATTTCCGCCCTTTGCTTATGATAGTCAATTTCTTAAGGTCTTCAATTTTATTTGAAATATTTGTTCCCAAATATTTAACACTACTTTTAACCTGTATACTATATTTTCCTCTTATCTTCTTTTGTTCTTCACCGACATTGCAAAATATTGCCACGGACTTATCCCAATTTACTTTTAATCCTGTCATTTCCTCAAATTCACCAAGGTGTATTTGAATCCTTTCCATTACTCTTATGGGATTTTTCATTATAATCATCGTGTCATCTGCATATAGACTTATTTTGATACCTTCTATTCCCTCAATTTTTTTTACCATCCCTTATAGACATCGCTTATAGTTCCATGGCCATTACAAATAATATCGGAGACAACGGATATCCTTGCCTAATTCCTGCTTCAAGTCTTACATCCTCCATAAATACCTCATTCACTCTCACTCTAGTTAAACCTTTTTGATATAGCTGATCAATTAGCTTTATAAATTTTATACCAAATCCATATTTTTTTATAATTTCTTTAATTGTAACCCATTGAAGAGAATCAAAGGCTTTAAAAATATCCAAAGATAACAATCCAATCTTTTCTTTATTTTGTTCAGCTATATCCATCAAGTCCACCACTCTCCTTGTAAGATCTGCCATGTACCTACCCTTCAACAACCCAGCTTGATCTTTGCCAATATAATATTTCATAAATTCATTTAATCTATTTGGCAAAATTGAGGTAAAAAATTTAGAATCTTGGTTTTTTAATGAGATTGGTCTATAGGCATCTACTTTCTCTGGATCTTTTCCTGGTTTAGGGATCAAAACAATTACTGATCTATACCATGAAGTCGGTAATGATCCCCTTTCTAATATATAATTAAACAGCCTCAAGAGCCTTGGAATTACCAACTCTTTAAATTCCTTATAAAATTCTGCAGGAAATCCATCCTCTCCTGGAGTTTTATTTGTTTTCAGGTTCTGTATAACCTCTTTAATTTCTTTCTCTGTTATTGAAGCTTCCATTCTATCTCTATGTTCTTTACTTATTTTAACCCCTTTCTTCCTTTCCCGATATTCCTTTAACTTTTCTAATTTATTTATTTCTCAGAGTATAACTCTTGATAAAACTCGTTTATTATTTCAACCTTTTCTTTCATTTTGTTACATCTCATTCCTTGTTTATTTACCAAAACATCAATTTCCCTTTTACTTGTCTTTTCTTTTGCCGCTCTTGCTAACAACTTTGAATTTTATTACTATATTGAAAATACTCTCTCTTTAAATATATTAAATCCCTTTTAACTTTTTCTATATCTTTACCTATCAATTCTTTCTTTAATCTTTGCATATTCTCAAAAATTCTATTCTCTCCTGTTTTTATATATTCTTCTTGAAGCTGTTTAATTTCCTTTTCAACTTTTTCTTGTTTACTCCTTAGTTGTTTATTTCTTATACTCATTAATTTAATACATTCACCTTTAAACACCAACTTCATAGCATCCCATACAATATTATATTTCACTTCCCCTGTATCATTCCATTGCCAATATTGATTCCAAATCTTTCCCATGTTTTCTTTATTTTTAATATCATTAAATAGTTTAGGATCATATCTCAAGCTATTCTTCTTTCCCTCTGTTACTTCTACTTTTAATTCCAATGTAACCTTCATGTGATCTGACTCTTTAAAAATTCCAACTTCCATCTCCTCTATATTTTTAAGTATGTTATCTGTAACCAAAATATAATCTATTCTGGAATATGAATTATAAACTTGTGAAAAGTAGGTATAAACTCTTTATGAACTGTTAAACTCTCTCCAAGCATCTCTTAAACAAAAGTTTAATCCATTTATCCAATATTTTCATTTTTGATCCACTTCTATCTCATGTCACATTAGTACAATCCATACTAGACCTTGATAAATTAAAATCACCTGCTACTATCATTTTATCCATTTTCTCTTTTCCCAATATTTGTTACACTTTATCTAAAAAATTATCTTGATACTCATTTGGTGCTTATATGTTCACAAGGGTTATTTCTTCATCATCAACTACACCTTTTACAATTAAATATCTACCTTCTGGATGACTAATACTTTTTGTCATAGTAAAACCCAATCCTCTAGATATCAAAATTGCAACCCCTCTTGCTTTTGAAGTACCATATGCCTTCTCATAAATCTGTGTCCAAACTAAAAATAATTTATTTGTATCTTCCAATTTCTGATGTGTTTCCTGCAAAAAGATTATATCTGGATGATCTTTCCTAAGAGCTAATTCCAATATTTTATGCTTAACTTGAGAACCAGTACCTTTCACATTCCATGTTAATATCTTAATAATCTTCCTATCTAACTTATAAACCCATTTTATCAAATCTACTGCAATCCTCAAAGCTAGTGCACACAATTAAACAAATTATCCCCATTAACCCAAAATTTATAACACAACAAAAATACAAGCAACCAAAAAATTCTTCTCAACCCCCTGCTTTTTATTTCGAAAAGCCGCCTCTGCATCACCAAAGAAGGGGGGCACAAAAGATGTACCTCGTAATCAAACAAAATGCTCTAAGCACTCAACTCTTTGTAACCAATCTACTTTGATGATTTCTCCTAAACACTCACATTCCTTCTCCAGTTTTTCATCTCATCCCTCATCATATTCCGTCACCTCCACCACACTCCCATCTGCAAGTCCCATACCTCCAACTGCACCTCTTTCTTCCTCTTCTCTCTCCTCTCTCTCAATGACCCCTGTCTCCATCATTGCTTGTCTCAATGTTGCCCAATCTTGTGTACTACCTCTAATTAGCCCTATCAATCGAAAATATTCCAGTGGATCCATTGTCGAATTAATTGTGTGCATTTTTTAAAATAAAAGAACCTCACTTGCAATGGAAATCTCCAATAATATTTGATTCCTTGATCACGCAAGAATTTGGTTGAAGGCTTCATTTTATACTGTCATATATGTTCCTCAAGAGAAATGTCATTATAAAACTCAACGTCATCTCCATCAATTTTTAAAGCACTGGATCCATTTTGTTTTATATAAGCCATGATTTTTAATTTATCCCCCACATTTGCAAATTTAATCAAAACATTTCTTTGAACTTTACCCATTCTTCTTTTACCCCAATCGATATACACTAACAATGTCATCGACCACAAACATTTTACCCATATTAAGATTATTTAACCAATCAAGGATTCATAATTTCAACTGGTCTGGCCTTTTTTCTGATAATTTTCTGATAACCAAATTCTGTTTTCTCATAGATTCTTCAATCATATCAACTCTTTTTTCCTGTACCTCCATCTTGACCTTAGCCTCATATTGCTTTTTTTAAATTTCTTTTACATCAGTTTGAATAGACTTCACATTATCTCGAACGGAAATAATTTATTTTTCAACATTATCAAAATTAACATTCACTTTTTGAACTAATTCATTAAACATCCCAATAAGTTTCTTATAACTTTCCGCCCTTGCTTCTTCATTTTTTTGCATCTGTGAGTCCAACCTTTCCAATCTATTACCAATTTTCCAAATTCTGTCATAAGAACCAACTCATCAAATTGTACTGGTGAACTGTTTGATCTTTCCCTGGAGTCTTTCTTTTCCTTCTCCTTCTTTCCCTCTATTTTTTGGGTTTCACCATGTTCTCCTCTTCCTCCCCCTTTTTTTATTTCCTCCCTCTTTTCCTGTTCCTCCTTTTTCCCCATAGTCCTCTTTTTTCCTTCCCTCCTTTTTAATAAACACAAATTAATTATTTGTATTCCAATTCAATTATAGTCCAAATCTTTTTAATTTATGCCAATATTGCACAGCCTCTCCAATCCTTTTCTTGTAGTTATGTCCAGTTATAATCAAATTTGTCCAATTAGTCTTTGTAATATTATATTGGTTGTAATCCAATCCAATCCACTGCAGTTATTTTTGTTATTATAATCCAGTTATATTCCAAGGATAATGTCCAATTGGTACAAAATAATCCAAAAAAACCCCAAATGAAATGGCTAGAAATTCCAAGCCACAGCAACAAATCTGAATGCAGCTTCCCCCCCCCCCCCCCAATTTGTAATCCGATCTAATACAAAATCCAGAGGAAAAAATTCTTTTCTTCTTCTTTCCCCCCTTTAATATTCAATGAAAAACCAATTATTTTCACATAGTTTATTATTATCCAATTAATTCCAAGTAAATAGTTCTTTTTTAATGTTCCAATCAAAAGCCAATTAGTTCCACTCAATTTATTATGTTCTAGTAATCCAATTAGATCCAGGTAAATACTCCAAGTAAATAATCCAAATGATTCCAGTAATTTCCTCTGATTAATTCCAAATACAGTAGGTAGCTGTTCAGTACCTTTGCTTTGATGAATAAAATCCCAATTTCATAGTCCAACGTTTATTATTCTTAACAGAGGGAGAGAAAGGGAAAGGAAAAAAAAGAAAAAATCACATCCACTTCTCTTTAAGCTTACGAGATTCAAAGGCCTCAGATCCAGGGTTCCAAAATAGATCCTTTCTCTCTTCTCCCACTTCTCCATTGTGACGCTTCTATACAAAAATTCTGAATCCAAGTCCAATTCCAAAACCTTCTTCTTACTCTCCCCTTCAAAATGCTTCAAAATCCAACTTGGAACAAACTTTCTCCAGCCACCACACACCGCTGATCACTTTCACTCTTCTGACAACCTTCTTAACTTTTGTTTTCATTCAGCACCACCATTATTTCTCTCCACTTCTCTCCTTTCTTCACTTTCAAACACCTTCTCCACCACCACCATGACCCCCACTCACCACCACCACTGCAATCACCTTCGGAGTCCCGATCCCTTTCGTCGCTTGATCGGCTCGATAGCACTTTTAAAGTCAGAAAGTTTTATTTTCTCTGGTGTCCCATTTGTGCCTGTCTCACCCAGTCACTGCCAGCTCCCTTGGCCTGGCTGTTCACCACTCGCCTCATTCACTATCACAATCCAGGCTCTCACAAGCATCCAGAACTGCCAGAAAAGCACCCGCTATGTCTCAAGCCTCACCCACAGCTTCTCTTTCAAAAAAATCTCAATTTATTTTTTCTTTCTCATTAATCCACCTTTCTGTTAGCCAGAGCAAAACAAAGTTTATGTTACTCTGCCATGATCTTAGCCACACAACCCTAATCGAGGCATTATTTTCAATGGATTTTCATTCGTTAAGTGAAAATTGCATTAAACGAAGCATTCGTAAAATGAGTTACCACTGTAATGTTGCAATGATTATGTTGCATCTATCTACTAACCATTTGCAGCTTTGCAAATAAGGTTTCACATGAATACATTTGAATATCTATCAGGGTTCTTCTGATTACCATATATGAAAAGCCACACTGACTCACATGGTTTGCATTGGTATCTACTACATCTACTACCATTAGTCTCCCTTTTCTATCCCCATTTGGTCAAGGGACCATGTATAAATTGTTGTCATGAAGTCTCAGTCCTATGTCTGAAATAGTGGGCTTTAAAATATTACAGTTAGTCTTGATGATGCCACAATGTTTTTGATTTGTTTTTTTCTTGTCTGATATGCTTGCACAGACAGAGCTGCCACTTTGAATATTTCTCATTTAATAGTCTTCCCCCTCCCTCCACACAAAATAGGTATTTAGCTCTGGAGTATATGTCTTGTTAGGCATTGCTGATAAACAGCAGCCACACTGCTGTCAAGTTATCATGATCAGAGGCAGCTTTAGGAAACTTACCAAGGGGAGTGAAATTAACAAAGCTGAAGTGAAATTAACATGCTCTTTGACAGTCTAACAAGCTCATTATGCTATCTCAGTAATACCTGACACATAGTAAGCAGCACAACTTCCCAAAACAGATAGGAAACCTGTGAAGAACACTCAGAAATCACAGCATGGTCTCTCAGTTGTGGGACCTGCCAACATCACTGCTTCCTTCAGTGATGGTGACTCCCACAACTTTCTTTGTGGCCTGCCACCACAGGTCTTTCTTTTGTCTTTCATTTCAGGTGGGGTAACAGTGCTATGTTGTTCATCCTTTTCATGTAAAAACTGGGACTTTCTGTAGACAAAACTTGAGCTCTGTGACTGAGTTATGGACTTTTGCTCCTTTCTTATTTATTAAACAGAAATAACCTTGGCCTAAAGATTTCTCAGAATGTTCATCTCATGACTCCCCAGTTTTCATGTCCTAGCCGTCATGTTTTACAGGGAATACTACAAGCTTTCTTATTATGTCTATTAAAAGTGTGTATAAAAGCATTAGTAATCAACTTACTGGTGCATTTTAACTAAGCAATATTCACTGGTTCTGTACTCTGATTTGAGATCACACAGCTGATGATTCTCTGCCAAGTTTACTTTCCAATCTGTTTAGCACTGAGGCTTTTGTAGTGTAAATCAGAGGTGTCAATTTAGCTTTTGTTGTCCTTATTCCATGGAGTAAAGACCAGTATGATTGACTGTGGTTTTCCCTTTTTTATTCTACACTGGAGAGGATTTAGCATTGTTTTAGAAGGAATTATG
Organism: Bradypodion ventrale; assembly: GCA_035047345.1. Classification (NCBI taxonomy): domain Eukaryota; kingdom Metazoa; phylum Chordata; class Lepidosauria; order Squamata; family Chamaeleonidae; genus Bradypodion; species Bradypodion ventrale. The sequence continues at coordinate 175,593,609 of JAWDJE010000003.1, forward strand.
GCTATTTCTATTTCTAATCTGGGATGAGCCTCTAGCGTATGCCCTTAAAGCCTAGCTGGTGACTGATACTTCAGTGAGATTTGGCTGACAACCAGAAACATTCCAAGTCAGATCATCCTTTTGTAAAGCCATAAGCTTATTTTTGAGAAGTGTTTTAGACACAAATAGCAGTTCTGAATTTGCTAGAGACTGCTTCTGCTCTAGATCAATTGTCCCTTTCAAAAATTAATAACACTTACCTTGCATGTCTATGTCAAGTTATAATATTAGGTATAGCTGCAGGTTACATGCTTTATTAAGAGAGACTCAAGATATAATAGAATAAAAGATTATATAGCATATTGTATTAATAAAATGATAACCTGCAATGATTTCCTGATAAAAATATGCTTCTAATATTAAAATTGTGGCTCAAACCTCCACAAACCCTCAATCAGGAATAACATTTCCATTGTCTTGACCTCTGCTTCTATCCAGAAGAGTATTATTTTTTTTCCTGTCACACATGCTTTGCTGTTGCTGCCACTGACAAATGGGCAGGGAAGGAACTGTCTGACATGGTCCTGCACTTTTAGCAGGACTTTTACTACATAGAGACACTCTTTAATTATTTGTTTCAAGGATCTCTACCCCTTCTTTCAATGTAAAGATGCACAAGTCAATGAACAACAAATAAGAATGCCATACAATATAAACAAAATAAAATTAAATGCAACACAATACAAAAAGCTGATGTGGCGAAGGAAATGGCAAGTAAAATGTTTAACTAACAAATGAAATTGAAACCCTTGCTGAAAGTAATAAAACTTTAACTGCTTACACATGGCAAATGTACAGGGACAAGTGTTGGAAATGTGACTAGATTTATTGCTTTTGTTTTGATGAGGACGGACCATTTCAATGCACTGGAATGCTTAGCAATGCATTCAGAACAAGAGGAAGTTCTGAATGCATTGGCTTCAGAACAAGAGCAAGACAATATCTTCCATTGTGGGGAGGCATCATCCTACACACTATTCACCCACTAGCACTTGCCGAAAGGGCTCATCGCCCATCAGAGATTTGGCTCAGTGTGCATGAGTATGTCATGAATGAATGTGTATGTGTTTCGGGCCTCTTGATACTGAATGATGTATAGAATAAATGTTATATGAATAGTGTGGTGTTTTTTTTTAAAAAAAATCTGGTGTTCAGAACTCACTCTCTCTTCCCAGTGTTCAAACTTTGTTTATTAGTCACTGCTCCACTTACAGTATACTGGATTAAAAGAACAAGGTCACTTTTGTGACATGCTTCATTATCCATGATTCAAAACATCTGGGAATTTACTAATATAGTTGTATAATATTGTGCAAGAAAAAGGATTCTAAGCTTTCCATAGTAAAAATATGAGTGTCCAATATATGCCCTTAAATTGTTGATATTGCTATTGTCAACATTCAGGCAGTTCCTTTTCTATAAAGTTTGGCAATCTTTTTTCTTTTTTTTTTTGCTGGCAATTCAGGCCATTTCCTGGCATTTTAAATCATGGATACAAAAGTACAATGCAGTATCTCACATTCATAAACAAGAAAGTTTTTTTAATGAATTTAATTTTCTGTCATTTTAAAACCGAATTTTAATTATCCATGCACTACACATACATTCCAATAGAAACAGTCCTAGAAGATGAGCACATGATCTGTACTATGGTTGCCGAGATAAGATAGAAGCAAGGACAGCTGGGATGTGGCTGCACTACTTCGGTGGAAAAATATTTTGAAGAACTGTTTGGTATTAAATAAAATGTTGAAACTAAGATGTCATTACAAGACAAGCAACACAGTAATTGACACATCTTTTAACTTCTCAGGTAAACTAATATTTCCATGCTCACTCTGCAGAATGCAGACTAGAAAACTATCTTCCCATTTCTTAACTCTTTCTTGGATTAGTTAGCCAAAGGTAGAAAAATGATATTGGATCAAAAGCTCTACAAATATGTTCTGTAAAAAGATGCCCCCTTTCATTAAAAAAGGGGAGAGTTGGGAGTCTGGAAATAATGCTCCTGGAGACCATGTTCAACATCATCCATACTATATTAAAGAAAATCAAGGGGAAAATCAACTTATTTGAAATGTGGTGTTTCAGATACCATAAACATCCAGAAAGGCAGAAACATGGGTGCTCACTCAAATAAAATCTGAATTATCATTAGAGGTAAATCAGTAAATTGGGTCTACCCTACCATGTACATAAAAATACAGAATTGCATACCCATCAAGCGTGGCTCCTGTAAATACAGAACTGCTCTGGCCCGGGCACTCATGCACAGCAACAACTCCTCTGCGCATGCACAGAGCCCCTCTGTGCATGTGCAGACCCCATTTGCGATGTGCGCACATACGCAGTAACCCCTTTTCTGCCGTTAAAATACAGGATGGCGGTGGGGAAGGGGAGGAACAAGTGTTGAAATACAGGAAATCCCAGCCAATCCAGGATACTTAACAAGTATGCAGAATTAACCAGAAAATGCAATATTGCTGAGTAAAGAGGTGACAGTAGGAAAAAAGGGAAACAAATACAGTACGAGATGGATTGACCCAATAAAAGAAGCCCATGTGTTAGTTTTCAAGCTCCAAGCCAGTGGTTCCCAATGTGTGGCACACACCACACAGGGGAACTTCAGTTCCCAGAGGCCTAAGTCAGCACATTGACTGATAAGTGCTTTGGGGAATTAAGTTAGGCTTCTGAGAATTGAAATCCAAAGGTTGGGAAACACTGATCTAAACAGAACTTACTGGAAAAGATAATACTACAAGGAAGGGGGTGGGTTGTAGCACAAGAGAACAACCTAACATGGGATGCTGTTACTTTGCAAGATCTTAACAAAGTTGTTAATGATAGAACATGTTGGAGATCATTAACTCATATAGACACCATACATCAGAACTGACTTAATTGGCACATACTATCTTTTGAGGGTTTCCCCTCTTAGTTATCAAACAATTATATAGTGACTAAGTTGGATGGAACAGGTATCAAAGTTCTGCTAGCTTCAAGTAAGACTATTGCCAACCACAAAGCAAAACCAGTAATTTCACAGCTTAAATAAATGAGGTTTTGAATATTTTTATCTAATATATACAGTAGTTTTAAATATTTTACAACCATACACAGAATTCCTTTTTAATGTTCATTTTACTAGGAAAAAGTTGATAGTTGTCCTCATGAGTGTCAACTAATTAGGTCCTGACCTGCAGTGTTAATAGCTGACTTGCATGTTCACCCAGATCTCAGTGAATTTGCAACAATGTGTCTATACATTGGAACATTCCTGGTGAACAGCCTCTTCAATTCACTGTCATTGTTTAACCATTTTAGAGGCCGTTTAAAAGGATCAATGGGCCTATCTCTACTGGCCTTCCTGAGCTGGTGTAGTGCATCTTTTTTTAAAAAACCAACTGCATAAAGTTGGAAGAAGGAGCAAATTATTGTTTGCCACAATTCCTCAGGTCACTGTAGCATGTCAGCATCACTGTAGCAATCACTTCCCATTTGATGGAGGAAGCACTCCTCCATCACCATAATGATATGGTGATCAGGCTGTAGCAGCCATTTCCTAATTGATGGAGGAGCAATCCTGACACTAAAAAGTGGCTTCTTTGGCTATGCTCTACTTAATCCTGACCCCAGTTTGCAGATATGTTGGGTACAGGATAAAATACAGTGAGACAACTTAGTATAGTGGTGGTGAACCTATGGCATGCATGCCAGAGGTGGCACTTGGAGCCCTCTCTTTGGACACCCATGCAGTCACCCCAGCACAGAGTTCACCCTGCCCCTCTGTCCAGCAGCCACATGGGAGTGCTTCATTCCTCCCTCCCCCCAGCACAGAGTTTGCCCAGCCCTTCTGTGCAGCAGCCCAATAGGAATGTTTACTTCCTCCCCTGTTGCTGTATTGGCACTTTGTGATAAATAAGTGTTTTTTGGGTTGCAGTTTGGGCACTCAGTCTCTAAAAGGTTTGCCACCCTAACTTAGTGGAACCTCTTAGTGGGTTCTCAAAATGGGGTAGGATTGGAGTGAGTTGGGACTGATTGGCAATCTAGCACAGAACACATGTACCCCAAAACCATCCAAAAGAGCAACCTATATGCCAGTGTAGACAGCCACATTATTTCAAGAGCTGTCTTGTAGAAAGCTGTTTTGCCACACTGCAGAATAATGTAACTGCATTCCTGTGCAGCTGTAATAAACAATTAGTAACAAATAACCCCCTTCCTCCAGTACAATATTCTTATTTTGACAGTGAAAATATGCCATCACAACTAGGACATAGTATTTCTCATATGTACAGAGTGTAAATATGACTCCTCATGCTAGCACACCTTTACAAATATTACAGGGTGGATGTAAGGTATGCATCCATGTGTGTACAATGTGACTGGCCAATCTTACTTGCAAACATATATGATAATGATCAACCATTGCCAGAAGCAACTAGGAGCTTTATCTACACTGACAACCTGGCAATCGCCACACAGTGTGCAACCTTCTAGGCCAATGAAAAAAAACAATTGAGGCTTTGAATTTAATGCCTATATATTATAGGGCTAAGCAAATGAAGTCTAACTGTGTAAAACTCAACTCTGTGCTTTTCATTTGAAAAAAACTGCAAGGCATCAAGAAGGTTGCAGGTGACTTGGAATGGCACCAAGCTCAAACACTGAAACACCCCCAAATACCTGGGAGTTACCCTGAACCAAACTCTACTTTCAAGACCCACTGCCTAAGTACCAAACAGAAGGTTTTTTCTGGGAACACTATTTTGAAGAAAATAACAGGCACAAGTTGGGGTGCCCAACCACACACACTAAGAACCTCTGCACTAGCTTTATTTTACTCTGTAGGAGAGTATGCTAGTCCAGTGTGGTACAGATCAAAACATGCAAAACAGGTGGATTTGGCCCTAAATGAAACAGTGAGATTAGTCACAGGATGCCTAAAACCAACTCCAATACAAAAAGTGCAATACTTAGCTGGCATCCCTCCATCAACATTCCATTAAGAAAGTGCTGCTCCAAAATGAGTGGGTCAAAACAAGATCCTCGGAAACACACCTGCTATTTGATCATCAACCACAAAGTAGAGACTGAATCAAGGCATAGTTTCCCTAAAACTTCTGCTCCCCCCCCCCCAACAACTTGTCCCCACAGACCGCCTTAGAACTATGGAAGTCAAGCAAGGAGCTACCAGATAACTGGGCAGAACCACATGGCTCGCCAGTGCCTGGCCAAGAACAACCATGGCCTGTGTGGAAAGGTTTAAACAGATTGTGTGCTGGGGTAGGAAGATCAAGGGGTAATCTGAGAAAGTGTGGTTTCCCTGTAGATGACAGTTTGTGTGAATGTGGAAAAGAATAAACTATATCCCATATGATACAATGCACATGATGCCCCTCAACATGCGCTGAGGAGGACCTTCTGTTGGCAAGAGGAAATGCTGTTGATGTGGCCCGATATTGGGCAGATGTCATCTAACCCTTTTAATTCTATTTTATTTCAGATGTATTAATTGTAGCTTCGTATGTTATTATATGCTGGTGTTGCATCTGATACAAATAAAGAAAGAAGACTTGCAAACAAATACCAATAATTCTCCTTTCTTTAATTTTTTTAAAATAGTGCTGTGTATTCCTCTTGGCCCAGCTATGTCCAAGGCATAGCTGGGACAGCACCCTTGACAAAAGATGAGATATATCTCAAGAGCAAGAGCCACAAGCAAGCAGAATAGCAAAAGAGACCAGGAAGACAGTTTTAGATGGATGGGAAGGCTGTTGTAGTACAGAAGGAAGCAGATGGCTTTGCAGACACTCTTGTAAGCTTATAGGGAACCATTAGTACTAGGAGAACTGAGGTTGTTCCAGAATGTTCATCCTTCCTCTAAAAGCTGCAGGAACTGGCCTGGTAGCTTTTCCACATGGCCTCTTTGCCCATTCCTCAGCTTTTACTTCTCCCACTTCAAGGAGGACACTTACACAGTGTTGCAGTCTTATTAATTTTATTTCAGTGCTAACAAAACCAATGGCCAACTGGGTCTCTTCCTTTAATAATACTAAACTGACACTGACACCCATTCACCCTCAACTTTCCCTCCACCAATGTAACAATTTGCTTCACCATTTTATGTCAGTTCGTTTCATTTTTTCCATTTCATTTAATATTTCTATACCGCCTTTCTCAAACCAATGGCCGACTCAAGGCGGTTTACATAGGACATGAAATGACAAAACAAAAATAGCATATACAAAGTTACATAATTCAATAAACAGGCACACACAATAGAAATTCAATTACAAGCAGCATCACAAGATATCAGCAATACAATACAATTTAAAACATTTCAAAAAGACAAAATGGAGACCTCAGCCACGAAGTCCCAAACAAAGTCTGGTAAAACAGAGCTGGAAGGGGTGAGGCAGCACAGCGGCAGCGGTAATTTGGAGTTCCCCGTGGCCACGGGGGCTCCCTTTATCCTCCTCCTGCCAGGTGGAGGGGACGGGAGGGGTGCAGCAGCGTGGCATCAGCAGCACGGCATCAGCAGCGGTGGCGATTCAGCGCTCCCTGTGGCCACGGGGGCTCCCTTTATCATCCTCCCACCAGGTGGAGGGGGCAGGAGGGGTTCAGCAGTGCAGCATTAGTGGTGGTTGCATTTTGGAGCTCCCCGTGGCCACAGGGGCTCCCTTTATCCTCCTCCTGTCAGGTGGAGGGGCGGGAGGGGTGCAGCAGCACAGCAGCAGCGGCGGTGATGATTCAGAGCTCCCCGTGGCCACTGGCGCTCCCTTTATCCTCCTCCCACCAGGTGGAGGGGGCAGAAGGGTGCAGCAGCATCACCCCTTTGTGTCAATCAAAATTCTACCGGATCCTGGCCTTCACAGCAATGGCCTGATGTCTTCCCTTGTGTTGCCCTCTATGGGGTAACTTTCAGCCATTATTCATTTCCCCCCCTTCTTTGTGAAGGCCATTCTGAGCTCCCATCTGGCAACTGCTTTAGATAAGCTGGCTGGCTAGAGAGCGAAAAACCACTCCTTTGTCCAGCCACCTGTGTTCTTGTTTTTTCTCCAGTTCTATCCTGCTCCTTTCCAAACAGGAGGGATTCCTTACTCCCCTCATCTTACACGCCCTTCCCAGGGAAAGAATCGGGGTTTGTACACCCCAATTCTTACCTCATCAGGGAGTGAGGAACACCTGTTAATTGTTTATTTATTTACATGTGCTTTCTAGTGTGATACAGAAAAAAGAAAAACAAGTAAAGTGGTCATAATACACTCTAACAGATTACACAGCTCGTTCAAGTCCTGATTCTTTACAAAACATAATCCTTGACACACACACACCCTTTTTTTTAAAACGAGCATGGTTATGTTTATCTACCCTCCAGGGTCCTTTCCCCGAAAATTCCCTGTGTTACCATTACTGTCTCCCTTCAGACCAGCCCTGGCAGCTTTCTGAACTCCATTAGGGTGAGTCAAAGAGGGAGCAAACTCAACTTTCAATCTTTTCTATGGTACACCTGAGGGTTTTCCTCTGGCAACTGCACCAGAAAATTGAGGGCATCTTGTTTCTGATGGACCACCCCTGATTTTCCCCAGGTAACACCCTCAACTTGGGGCAAAGGGGGTCTCCTCATTACCCAGTTCCCCAATCCTAGCTCAATGATTTGCTCAGGAGTCATAGACAAGCCAGAAAATTCACTCAGGATGTTCTGCAGAGCTGGAGGGGGGAGGATTTTTCTGTCTTCCCAATTAGCTTTTAAGAATTCAAGGTGTTGAGCAGCCTTCAATTCCTCCTCCCTCTCAGAAACTTCTTCTCTTTTTTGGGCATAAATGCACATTCTTAGCACTGGTCACATACTTTCATTACTTTAGCTGCCACACCTTCCCAAAAGAATTGCTTAGCAACTCTTTCTAAGATGACAATATAATTCACATGGCTTTTACTGTCTGTCCCATGGGCAATATGAATTAGATTGTTTTGTTTACTTTCAGGGACCACCAATTGCAAATGGGGTTTCTCTTTCCCTTCAGTCATCATTTCTCTATACAGTAAACCGTCATGCCAACTAAATTGGTCCACATACAATTTTGAACAAGGTGAATTATCAGTAGCTAAGGTTCAAAGACCCTTCAAAGAATTATCAGCTATTTGTTCCATTTTGAAGGCATGGTTCATTGGTAAACACTCAACAGAGAAATCTGAGTCTCTTTCAGCTATTAAGTCAGTTTTTAGAGCCATCTGTTTCTTGCTTTATGGCTCCCTTCTTCAGGTCTTCACCCATAAGAGATAAATTACCCAACATAGAGACAGGGAGGAATTCGAGCCCTGATAAGCCATTGCCCCCCCCCCCCCCGCCCTTCTCCTTCACAAGCTTCAGTTTTAAAAGTTTTTCTCTCTTGGCTCTTATCTGACAGAGTAATATTTGTCAAGGCAGGGAAATGAGCCCTAGTTTCTTTGGACAACAATTCTGTCTGGCTAGGGACTTTTCCAACAGCTTCTTCTACTTCATACAAAAGATCCATTCCCATTATAATGGGAGACTGATTTTCATCCATATGTGTTAAACATACCAATGGATCCTTGTATCCTTTTTTTCCTTTATTTATTGAGTTTTTAATAAACATACAAAAAAGAAAAGAAAACATTAACCATACGTTAACAATACAATACACTAACAAATCCGTAGTATCATACTAGCAAACATTACTGTATGCTAGCACATAACAATATCTATACTCATTAATTACTATTTAACTACCAAATATTAAGAGCCATTATTTCAAAGTCCAAAATGATAGAAGAAATTTTTTTTTCCTGTACTACCACAAATCTTTTTAACAAATAATAATCACCCTGTGAATATGTACAATGCCCGGAGAGTTTATTTTCTGCTCAACTCCAAAAACTTCTTTGAAATGGTACTGGTCCTGAACTATCACTTGCCATAATAGAGTGATCCACGAACGGTTTCCATATATTCCAAAATCTATTCTCTTTTAAATTATCTCTTTTGACTTTAATCTCCCATGTCAATTTATCATTCAGTGCTAAACTCCACATTTCTTTATACCATTCTCCAATCTGTATATCTACATCGTTTTTCCAATTTCTAGCTATACATTGTCTACCCGTTGTCAGTACGATTTCCAATAATTCTTTTTCCTCCTTGTTTAAACCCAAGCCTTCCACATTCGTTAAAAGAATAGTACCCGACACCAACTTAACACTTTTACCCAATATTTCACCAAACTCATTTTCTATTCTTCCCCAAAAATCCCTTATTTTTTTACAGCTCCACCACATATGTTCGTATGTTCCATCAAATTCTTTACATCTCCAACATAACATATCTCTTTTATTATCCATCTGGTAAAGTCTTAATGGTGTCAGGTACCATTGCCACAACATTTTAAAATTATGTTCTTTAATTCTTACAGACATTGTTCTCATAATCCTCTTTTTCCATTTATTTTTCCATTCAATCTCCCCGATTTTTATATTCAAATTTTGTTCCCACTTCCGTTTCAAGTCCTCCTGTGGATCTGCACCTCTATTCAGTATATTATAAAGCTTGCTTACAAGACCTTTAATACTGCTTTCCCCTTTTCTAATCTTCCTTACCAATTCCTCAAATTCCGTATGTATTCTATCTATCCCTATTTCTCTTTTATATTTTTTATTCCAATTGTCCACCTTTAACTTCTGAAACCAATTCAAATTTAATATCTCAAACATTTTTTTCCGCTCCGCATCAACATCACATGCTTTTAACCAATCCTTCAATAACAGGCAAGCCTCAAATATAAAAAGTATAAAGCAGAACATATAGAAAAAGAAAGGAAAATAAAACAATTACAGGAAGAAGACGCAAAAAGTAAAGATAAAAAAATTTTCTTGAAATTACAAGGACTTAAGGCAGAAGTAATGGGTAAGGATATTGATAAAGTTAAACGAGATTTGATTTATTTAAACAGAGAATATTTTGAATTTAGTAATAAGAACTCAAAACTATTAGCAAGAGCAGCTAAGGTTAAAAGGGAAAAAAGAGAAATTGGGGTGTTAGTTGACAGGCAAGGTTCAAGGTGTAATAAGAATAGCGATAAATGTAAAATAGTTAGGGAATTTTACCAGGTGTTATATGCAAAAAAAGAAATAGATATGGAAAAGCTTAAAAGGATATTGGAGAGGCAGTTAGGGAATGGGATAAAACAAGAGCATAGGGAGAAAATGGAGGAAAAGATAACTGATAAAGAGGTTAAGGGGGTAATAAGTGGATTGAAGATAGGGAAAGCCCCGGGGGATGATGGATTATCAACAGAGTTTTACAAAGAATTTAAAGAGGTGGTGGTCCCGAAATTGGTGAAGTTATATAATTATATATTAGATGGAGGATCAATCCCGACTTCATGGTATAACACTACAATTGTTCTTTTGCCAAAACCTGGTAAGAATTTGGAAAGAGTGGATTCGTACAGACCAATTTCGCTTATAAATCAAGATGCGAAGATCTTCACGGCAATATTGGCTAACCGTTTAAACAGTTTTATGGGGGAATATATAAATGTTGATCAAGTTGGATTTCTAAAAGGACGACACATGGCGGATTTGACTAGAAGGGTATTAGATTTAATAGACAATGTTAATCAAACAAAGGAAAAAGTGGGATTACTATCATTGGATATTTTTAAGGCATTTGATTCATTGCAGTGGTCTTCAATTAAGGAAATAGTTAGAAAATATGGGTTTGGGGATAAATTTAACAGGGTTATAGATTTACTATATCAAAAAGGAAATGCCAAGGTTAGAGTAAATGAGGAGCTTACGGATGTGGTAAAGCTAGAGGCTGGTACTAGGCAGGGCTGCCCATTATCTCCTATCTTGTTTATAATGGCAATGGAGATTTTAGCTAAAAGTATAAGGGAGGACTCAAATATAGAAGGGATTATGGGTAATATAGTGAGTATGTACGCAGACGATACATTGCTTATGGTGAAGCACCCGGAGCAGGTGATGGATAGGATTAAAGATCATCTACAAGTATTTCAAGCTATAACTGGATTAAAGATAAATTGGGACAAATCTGAATTGATGTTGTGCAATTTGAAACCAAGCGAGATGGGTAGCACGGTGTCGACACTTAATATACAAATCAAAGATAAGCTGAAGTATTTGGGGATAATAATTTCAAACAAATTAGAAGAACTCAAACGATTGAATTATGACAGCTTGAGAATTGAATTTAAGAATAAAATACAAGAACTTCAGAAGTTAAAGCTGTCATGGTTCGGAAGGATTGCCATGTGTAAAATGATATTGTTACCAAAGATTAACTTTTTATTCGATACACTAGCGATCCATTTAAAAGAGAAAGAAAATGAGTTTCTAAAAATGTTTAATGGTTTTTGTAACGGAGGTAAAAAATCTAGGCTTCCAAAGAAATTATGGTATTGGTCTCAGAAAAAAGGGGGTTTGGGTATGCCAAATTTGTTATTATATTATCGAGCATTTCAAGTCAAGAATGTTGTGAAGATCTTGGCAAGAGAAAAGGTAATTTGGGAACAATTGGAAATGAAAGAGTATAGAAATATTGGAAACTTGATTTTTTTGGGAATGAAGGATAAGGTGAAAAGGTCAAATAATTTTATGATGAAAGGTCTCATGGAGGTGTGGAAGAAGGTAAAAAAAGATATGGTTCCGAATCTCTCTCCAATTTTGGAATTGACTGATATGATGTGTTTCCCAATAAAATTAGACAAAGAAAAAATGGAAATATTGGATAAAAATGAGATCCTTGTATCCTTGACATTCCACTAATATTTCTGCTACCTCACTTTCTATTTCATTAGTGCCCTCCGGACCATAAGTTTTCATGCATAGTTTATATTCTTTCTTTAATTGCCCAGGAAACAAATAGGTTTTTTTTATTGAACTCAGGTCTGCTCCTTTATCTTTCCAGGCATGGATAGGAAAGTTTTCCCCATTTGCCAGGTTTACTATTTCCACCACCTCCTCTCTCTGTTGCCTGTCCCAAGCAACCTCTTCTTGGGAGAAACCTACTCCTAGCTCCCCCAATCTTATTTTGTCTAAACCCTTGGGTTGGGTAGGGGTCTTCATACTAAACTCCCCACAACTCCTTGTTTCAATCTCTAACCCTTCACCCTCAGGTTCCAAAGTCTTCGAGGTTGTTGCTTCAAAGACAGGAGAGTCCCGTTCACTAAAGTTCCCCCCATAACACAACCCATATATCACATTAACTCTTGCATTTTACTCAGAGCTTTGATCCTCAGCATCTGTGTTAGACTTACTATACTTTCCAGGTCGCAAATTGGGATGTGTAGGGCTCTTCACACCTTTGCCAATTACTGTCACCAAAACCAACTGGAGATTAACTACTCCAAAACTAAAACTATGGTGTTTGCCACAAAACCTAAAATACACCAGTGGTATCTAAACCAACAAGTAATTGAACAGACCCACTATTACAATTAACTGGGGGTACTCTTTCAATCTAATGGTAGCAAAAATTCACACATAATGCACCTAGCCTCTACGTCAAGGAGTAGTGCCGGCGCCATCCAAAACCTTTTCTGGAAGAAAGGTGGTTATAATGTTGTAGCCACTCTAAGGCTGTTTTCAGCCAAACCCCTTGCTCAAATGTCTTATGGGGCCCCATTTAGCGCTGCATCAAGTGTTCATCCCTTAGAAATTGTTCAATCTAAGTTCCTGAGGTCCATTGTGCAGACTCCATCTTGCATTTCTAATGCTGCCCTAAGGTTAGAAATGGGCATGCTAACTGTGAAGGCAAAATTATTAACATGTGCCGCTATGTATTGGGTGAAACTTCTGTTTTCTCCAGTGGGTCTACTTACTTTAATGATGGCAGATAATGTAACTTCCCCTTGGATTTCTCACACAGAAGCAGTTTTGACATCATATGGACTTTCTAAAACTCACCTTGCTTCCCTGGGACCAAATCGAGCCAGGGAGGAAATTAGACAAAGGGTAACTGATATACAAAAGTGTTTTTTATGTTTTTTTAGAACTTGTTGTAATGCCGCCCTGAGTCGGGTTCTGCCTGAGTAGGCGGCATATATAAATATGACTATTAAATTAAATTAAATTAAATTAAATTAAATTAAATTAAATTAAATTAAATTAAATTAAATTGAAAAACTATGGTGTGTATTATAGGATTCTCAAACAAATATTTAATTTTTAATATTTTACTGTATATGCTGGGTGTGTCGGAAATCCTTTTATTCTATATGTGATGCTAGAATGGTTGTGTTATCTGGTGCACTCTGTCTGGCCTTTGGCTGTAATAATAAAGATTTAGATTTAGATTTAGACTTACTGACAGCCTCTCTAGGGTTCAGTGCTGCTGGCTGAGGTAAGCCTGGGTTCTCCTATACTCTATAGGGAAACCAGTTCTTCTCTAACTTCCTGGGAGTACCTTCCCCTCCAGCCTCCAAGGAAGCCTGTGCCCACTTCAGCTTTGGGGTTGGCATTGGAGACTGTGCCAAGGGATCTCTATGTTTTGGACAAAATCTCTATGTGTGGCTCTCATGCTGGCAGTTAAAGCATTTCAGTCCTTCCCACACAAGCATAGCCACTTGATTGCTAGCAGGGATTTTGGGGGGTAGAAGGGTGAAATGTCTTTTGAGTCTCTCGTGAACCAGTCTGCAAGCCCTCTTGATGAAAGCTAGCATGTTGCTCTGGAGAACTCCTTCTAGGGGGCCTTGCCTCAGCTCCTTTGATGTGAGCATTTTCTGCTACCTGTAGGTTGTCTGCTATTCTTGCCAGTTCAGCCACAGGCAGCTCTCCATACTGCAACAAGAGCCTTCTAATAGGCACTGGGGTCTCGGCCATAAAGTGTTCTCTTAGGCAAAGCTGGCATAATTGTTCAAAGGTCCTCATGCAGGCTGCCTCCAGCCACAAAGCAAACTTCTTGGAAATGCTGCTCAGGAACTCCATATATGACTCTGTTCTTTCCTTCTTACAAGCCCAAAACTGAGCCTGTGCTGCATCAACTGTACAAGCATACTGGGTTTGAAGGCAAGCTTCCACCTCGTCCCAAGACAAGCCAGGATCTAAAGTAGCCAGAAAGGAAGAATAGGGTTCAGTGGTCTGTCTTACCAGCAGTCTTGGCCACATTCAAATCACAATTTCATAGTCCCGGCAAACATTCTCAAAGCAATTTAGGAAAGACAATAGTTCCTGTTTCTCCTGCTTTCATGGAAGTCTTGATCTGTCCACTTGGTGCAGGAACTCAGGGGGCCCATGCCTTGTCTCCTGTGCTTTCATATATTCAATTTGGACCCAGATCAAGTGTTCCAATGCCTCCTTGATCCCCAAAGCCTCTTGAGGATCAGTTGCACCGGCACATTCTTCTTTCGTCTCCATTTCGGAATTGTCCATTAAGCTAACAGGCCAACCAGCTTTCCATCTAGTCTCTTCTCTATTACTGGGTGGGCTGATTCTGACAGAAGATCCCTTGCATGCCTCCTCCTTCTTTTGACTGGGGTACTCTCTGCCATGAAGATTTTCCTCTGTGAATTCCATCCACTACTCATTCCTCCCCTTACTTAGAAAATCAACTTTAACTCACTGTTTACTGCAAATCAACAGACTGCTTTTGAAGATATACTCAACAACCTCTGCTCTCAGGACAGCAGACGATTTATTATTCTCTCAGGAGACGGACCAGGCAATTCCCCCAGCACTTCCTCATTGAGCATGCCTTCCCTTTGTCACTCATTGGGTAACATGGCAATCATTCACACCTCCACTTCCTTGGACATTGGTTCTCTCCTCACATCACACCTCCAGTCTTCTTGATGGCTGGCATCATGACGCGGCCACCATCTAAAAACTGGACAGGTAGTTTTTCCATGTGGCCTCTTCACCCATTCCTCGGCTTTTACTTCTCCCACTTCAAGAAGGTCACTTACACAGTCTCTGTTGCAGTCTTATTAACTTTATTTCAGTGCTAACTAACAAAACCTAAGGCCAACTGAGCCTTTAATAATACTAAACTGACACTGACACCCATTCACCCTCAACTCTCCCTCCACCAACGTAACAATATGTTTCACCATTTTATATCAGTTCCATCACCCCTTTGTGTCAATCAAAATTCTACCCAATCCTGGCCTTTGCAGCAATGGCCTGTTGTCTTCCCTTGTGTTGCCCTCTCTGGGGTAACTTTCGGCCATTATTCATTTTTTTCCTTTTTTTTTCTTTGCAGTCTATCCTGCTCCTTTCCAAATGGGAGGGGTTCCTCACTCTCCTCATCTTACACTTCCTCTACTCCACCTGGAAACCTGTCCAATGATTTGATGAAGAATGGGAGAAGTTGATTTGTAATTTGTATCTGATCTGACCAATGAAAAAAGTAAGAATACTTGTGAAGTGATACTTCTAATATTCTGATTTCTATCTTACTTGTACAATACCCTGCTACAGAAAATAATAATTATATCTACTCAGAAAAACTAGCTTTAATTTCAGGTGATTAGACATGAAATGGAGGTTTTTTTCTTCCCTCCAAATTATTACTAATAATATTATTGTGGACTGAATATGAGAAATGTAGACATTAGCAAATTGACTAATAGACCTTAATTTTACACTGGGGCTAAGTTGCAATCAAACACTTAGATTTCCTTCATGTGTATGTGCATCCAATTTGCAAATACATGTTTCTAATTGGTGATATTGTACATAGCTTCCAGGGCAAGTAAAGGGCTCCAAAAGTAAGATACTCATTAAACTCTTATTTTACATTGCTTCTTTTTAAGATGGGGAAAAGTGAAAGTGAGAAACACAGACAGGAAATTACAATATCTGTGACTCAGAGATCAACAAAAAGAAAGAAAGACATTTCAGACTAATTGATGGATCATAAGTATGCTTTTAAAAAGCAATCACATGGAGGAGCTTTCCTAAAAACAGGCTAATGCCCGTCAGGTGGTCAGGGAGTTGAAGCTAAGAGCAAAACATTGAGGGAAAGGTTAGTAGGAAAGCCCAAATCATATAGAAGCTTTTCACATGAGTAATAATGAAGTCTTAAAGTACATTATTTTCTTGGTTGGTAACCAGTTGTTCAAACCATATGTAACCAGTTGTTCAAACCATACATGGATCATATATGTGTAGTTCAGTGTGAATCCCATTACTACCAGGGGGAGTGGAGTCACCCAGCATAAGCTCCACAGACTCCAGATTGGTTTGGGCACTGAGGGGAACTTTTATTAAAAGCATAGACTCAGTCCCAGCTGCCCCTTCCAGCCCTATTCCCTTAGGCACAGTCCAACTGATTGGGGCCCAGTAACTTTGTTTGGGTCCCCAAGAGCCCAGGTACAGACATTAGTCCCTGTTAAAGGCACATGCCAATGAGCAGTTTCCATACCCCTGTCTCCATTAGAGTCTCCCTTGCTGCATCTGCTGCTGATTGTATCTTCAGCACTGACAGAGAATGGGAATGCTGTGACTTCTGTGTGGTGGCACAGACATCAAGACAGTGGCAGTGCTGCATTCATTCACAAGTGGCTGTCTTGCCATATGTTCTGGTTTCTTTTTTTTTTTTATAAATTTTTATTGAGTTTTTAATAGACATACAGAAAAAGAAAAGAAAACATTAACAGTACATTAACAATACATTACACTAACAAATCCATAATATCATACTAACAAACATTACTATATGCTAGCACATAACAATATCTATACTCATTAACTACTATTTAACCACCAAATATTAAGAACCATTATTTCAAAGTCCAAAATAATAGAAAGAAGCTTTCTGTACTACCACTAATCTTTTTAACCAATAATAATCACCCTGTGAATATATACAATGCCCGGAGAGTTTATTTTCTACTCAGCTCCAGAAGCTTCTTAGAGATGGTACTGGTCCTGAACTATCACTTGCCAGAATAGAGTGATCCACGAACGGTTTCCATATATTCCAAAATCTATTCTCTTTTAAATTATCTCTTTTGACTTTAATCTCCCATGTCTTCTTTATACCATTCTCCCATCTGAATATCTACATCGTTTTTCCAATTTCTGGCTATACATTGTCTACCCGTTGTCAGTACAATTTCCAGTAATTCTTTTTCCTCCTTGTTTAAACCCAAATCTTCCACATTCGTTAAAAGAATAGTACCCGACACCAACTTAACACTTTTACCCAATATTTCACCAAACTCATTTTCTATTCTTCCCCAAAAATCCCTTATTTTTTTACAACTCCACCACATATGTTCGTATGTTCCATCAAATTCTTTGCATCTCCAACATAACTTATCTCTTTTATTATCCATCTGGTAAAGTCTTAATGGTGTCAGGTACCATTGCCACAACATCTTGAAATTATGTTCTTTAATTCTTACAGACATTGTTCTCATAATTCTCTTTTTCCATTTATTTTTCCATTCAATCTCCCCAATTTTTATATTCAAATTTTGTTCCCACTTCCGTTTCAAATCCTCCTGTGGATCTGCACCTCTATTCAATATATTATAAAGCTTGCTTACAAGACCCTTAATACTACTTTCCCCTTTTCTAATCTTCCTTACCAATTCCTCAAATTCCGTAAGTACTCTATCTGTCCCTAGTTCTCTTTTACATTTTTTATTCCAATTGTCCACCTTTAACTTCTGAAACCAATTCAAATTTAATATCTCAAACATTTTTTTCCGCTCGGCATCAACATCACATGCTTTTAACCAATCCTTCAGTAACAACTTCCCATTTTTATCCAATATTTCTATTTTTTCTTTGTCTAATTTTATTGGGAAACACATCATATCAGTCAATTCCAAGATTGGGGAGAGATTCGGAACCATATCCTTTTTTACCTTCTTCCACACCTCCATGAGACCTTTCATCATAGTATTATTTGACCTTTTCACCTTATCCTTCATTCCCAGAAAATTCAAGTTTCCAATATTTCTGTATTCTTTCATTTCCAATTGTTCCCAAATTACCTTTTCTCTTGCCAAGATCTTCACAACATTCTTGACTTGAAATGCTCGATAATATACTAACAGATTTGGCATACCCAACCCCCCTTTTTTCTGAGACAAATACCATAGTTTCTTTGGAAGCCTAGATTTTTTTCCTCCATTACAAAAACCATTAAACATTTTTTGAAACTCATTAATTTCTTTCTCTTTTAAGTGGATCGCGAGCGTATCAAATAAAAAGTTAATCTTTGGTAACAATATCATTTTACACATAGCAATCCTTCCGAACCATGACAGCTTTAACTTCTGAAGTTCTTGTATTTTATTCTTAAATTCAATTCTCAAGCTGTCATAATTCAATCGTTTGAGTTCTTCTAATTTGTTTGAAATAATTATCCCTAAATACTTCAACTTATCTTTGATTTGTATATTAAGTGTCGACACCGTCCTACCCATCTCGCTCAATTTCAAATTACACAACATCAATTCAGATTTGTCCCAATTTATCTTTAATCCAGTTATAGCTTGAAATACTTGTAGATGATCTTTAATCCTATCCATTACCTGTTCCGGGTGCTTCACCATAAGCAATGTATCATCAGCGTACATACTCACTTTATTACCCATAATCCCTTCTATATTTGAATCCTCCCTTATACTTTTAGCTAAAATCTCCATTGCCATTATAAACAAAATAGGAGATAATGGGCAGCCCTGCCTAGTGCCAGCCTCTAGCTTTACCACATCCGTAAGCTCCTCATTTACTCTAACCTTGGCATTTCCTTTTTGATATAGTAAATCTATAACCCTGTTAAATTTATCCCCAAACCCATATTTTCTAACTATTTCCTTAATTGAAGACCACTGCAATGCAAGCGCGGCGCCAAAATGGCCGCCGCGCCCTTTGCGGGCCCCCCCCCACAAGACAGAGAATCCGGGTAGTTAGGGGCGTGGCCAGCTCCCTTATAAAAGGGGTGGCCACGAGGCAGCCGAGCTGCCATTTTACCTCAGCGACGGAGCGGAGAAGTCTTTTCCCCTGTGTCTCCGTCGCTCTTGAGCCTACCGGGAAGCCTTTTTGGTAGCGATTCTGCCTTGCTGGCTTCCCTTTGCTTCGGTGGAGATGCCTTCGAAGAAGAAGGCAGCTTCGAGTGCAGCTCGCGCGGTTAGGAGGCGCAACCCAGGTCGGAGGACCGCGGTGCCGCCTCCTCAGCAGCCGCCTTTGCCGGCCCCTGCCGGGGCCGGTGGAATGGGGTCTATTGCCCCTTGGCCCGGAGTGGGCAACCAGAGTGCGGGCGCGGAAGGGGTTCCGGCCCGCGGCCCGCGAGCGGTGGACACCGCTCCTGCACCTGCCCACCCTGTTGGGCCTACTCCTCTTGGGTCGCAGCCTCTCCCGGGGCCCTCTAGCCTTGGGGGGGGGTGCGGCCCCCTGCCTTGGCAGGTTTCTCCACCGACCCTGCCGGGCTTCGGTGCTGGCCAATGGCCATATTCGGGTCCTGGGGTACAGGGACCTGTACCCACGCCTGGACCAGGCGGGCCGGCCGGCCCTTTGCCCCTGGTCAATGTGGACGCCTTACTGGCCTGCATTGCTGCCCTGGAAGCGTCATTGGCTCGGGCCAGTCAGGCGGGCGCCCCCGTCGGGGTCCCTTTCGAGGCGCTGTCGGCAGGAGGACAACAGCCGGCAGGGAGGGTCGAGCTGCTGCAGGCGCGTGGCGCGGTTTCGGCCACTGCCTCGCAGCTCCCCAGCCAGCAGCCAGGTGCGGGTCAAGCCCCGGTGATGAGCTCTACGTCGGTCGTGAGCTCCGACGCCCCCAGTGGGCCGGAACCCCCGGTGGGGGCGGCCCGCGGGGGTGCAGCATGTGAGTATACGGTGCAAGCGAGTACATCAACACACATTCCCAATATGGGGGGGCCTTTCAATGGCCTTGGCCTCGCGCGGGTGGTGCGGGGGCCACGCTGTCGGCAACCCACCCGGCGACGACGACTGCCACCTTGGGCACTGGGGTGGGTACTTGTTCTTACACTGCGGGGAATGTTCTGGGGGTGGCTGGGTTAGCTCAGGCCCCTTTTCCTAGGCCGGCTGTGCCTTTTTCGGCTTTGCCGACGGCGGGGTATTCCTTGCCATTGGGTGATCACTTGGCACAGACTACCAGAGAAAAGATATGGCGGGGGGAATACGTAGATATCTTCTCACTCCTGAACAGAGAGCCCACCAAGGAGGAAAGGGAGGGACAGGATGAGAAGGACAAGGAGCAGGCACGCCGCCGTAAGCCGCCGCGTACCTGGGCCAACTGGCTCCCCGCTTATTTAATATACATGGCGGTGTATTTGAGGGCGCGGCCGGATTTAGCTATTCCCATGGTCCAATATTTGGACAACATATACAGGGCGATGGTTGATTTCCCGGGCCCCTCATGGCTAGCCTATGATGAGGAATTCCGTATGAGGATTCCCCTCCACCCCGAGATGAGATGGGATGAGCCGTGCCAGAGGCTTTGGCTTTTGTATATGACGCCCACACGCCCTGCCCCAGGAGATAGATACCATTGCGGACATGCGGTCCAGCGAGCGGCTCCAGCGCAGGTTACCCGCCAGGCGGCGGGGCAGGGGGTTCCAGCCCGCCTGCTGTGCTGGACTTTCTCGTCCAATGGTTCCTGCAATAGAAAGAATTGCAAGTATAAGCATGAGTGTCCCACATGTTCGGGCCCCCACGCAGCCTCTGCCTGTCCCAGGCCTGGGGGGGCACGAGGCAGAGGGAAGGGTGGACAGTGGGCCGGCAAGACTGCCACGGATGGAGCTGGTTCTCCAAAAGGCCCCCTCCCCAATTAATGTGGACATGCTGGAGCATTGGCTCGCATCGTACCCGAAGGGGGAGGACGGGGAGTATCTCCTTCAGGGTTTTAAGCAGGGATTCCGTATCCCTTTTATGGGGGATAGGTCCCCTCAGGATGCTCCCAACCTTTTATCCCTCAGAGGAAGGGAGGAGGTGGCTGCGGCCAGCATTAGAAAGGAGTTAGATGCGGGCAGGGTCGCTGGACCTTTCCCTGCACCCCCGTTTCCCAATCTTAAGGTGTCGCCATTGGGTTTGGTCCCCAAAAAGTCCCTAGGTGAGTTTCGCCTTATTCATCATTTGTCCTACCCAGCCGGCCGATCGGTCAATGATGCTATTCCTGATGACCTTTGTTCAGTCAGGTATACATCGTTTGACCATGCGCTGCGCATGGTACGCTCGTGTGGCCCGGGTGCCCTGCTGGCCAAGTGTGACATTAAGTCGGCTTTTCGCCTCTTGCCAGTGCATCCGGGCGACTTTGAGTTGTTGGGTTTCAAATTTAAGGGTGAATATTATTTTGATAAGGCCATGCCTTTTGGCTGCTCCATATCATGCTCGGCCTTCGAGCGTTTTAGTACCTTCCTTGAGTGGGCTTTCGTCCGCAGGTCAGGGTCCCGGTCTGTAGCCCATTACCTGGATGATTTTTTATTCGGGGGTGAACGGGGCTGGGACACGTGCACACGTCTCCTCAACACATTTCAGACGCTAATGGAGGAACTTGGTGTCCCTTTAGCGCCCGAAAAGACCGAGGGCCCATCTACCAAGCTAGTATTCCTGGGGGTGGAGATCGACACAGTAGCGCAGGCTTCTAGGTTGCCGGGTGATAAGGTGTCTAGGATAGTAGCCCTTATCTCGGAATTGCTGGCCAAGCGTAAGGCATCCCTGAGGGAACTGCAGGTGCTACATGGCCACCTCAATTTTGCTTGCAGGGTGGTCGCACCGGGCAGGGCTTTTGCCCGGCGCTTATGCGACGCCATGGCAGGGTTATCTAGGCCCCACCACAGAGTCAGGCTTACCCGGGGTATCAGGGCAGTCATGTTTGTCTGGTTGCAATTCCTGAGGGAGTTCAATGGGGTCTCATTTTGGAGGTCTGACCTCCTGGCATCCCCCAATTTCCAGATCCAGTCTGATGCCTCAGGATCCCTGGGTTATGGGATGTACTTCAATGGGAAGTGGGCCTATGGTGGGTGGCCACCGGCATGGGCAGGCACAGGTCGCCTGCGGGATCTCACATACCTGGAATTTTTCCCTATTCTGGGGGCTTTGATGCTATGGGGCGAACAGTGGGCTAATTCGGTGGTGCATTTCTGGTGTGACAATGCTGCTGTTGTCCACATTGTCAATGCACAGACTTCCAAATCGTCCAGGGTTATGGAACTAGTGCGCCATTTTGTGCTGCGCTGCCTGCGCCTCAACGTCTTGTTCAGGGCCAGGCATGTCCCAGGGATTAATAATGATATTGCTGACGCTTTGTCCCGCCTGCAGATCTCCCGGTTCCGCGCCTTGGCCCCGGATGCGGAGGAATTTCCCTCGCCACTCCCGGACGAGATGTGGACTATTGGCAAGGAGAGGTGAACCGGGCGATTGGCCTGTCACTAGCGCCACGCACGCGTAAGGCGTACCAACAAGCATTCAATTCTTACAGGGCATTTTCTGCTCAATGTCACCTGCCAGAAACCTGGCCTATCCCGGTGGACCATGTTCTGCGGTTCATGGTTCACCTGCATGCACAGGGCCTCGCACCTCGCACCATAGCATCCAAGCTCTCGGCGTTGGCTTTTATGGCCAAAGTGGGAGGTCATGTGGATACCACCTCTGACTTCCGTGTGAGACATGTTTTGGAGGGGTGGGTGCGCGAGCGCGGGCGTTGCCCGGATGACCGGCACCCTATTTCCCCAGGGGTTCTTACCCAGTTGGCCCGGGGCTGGCCAGGCCTCTGTTTTGATCATTATGAGGCAGCCCTTTTTCATGCAGCCACAACGGTGGCATTTTTTGGAGCGCTCCGCGTCAGCGAACTCGTGATGCTGTCTAAGGCGGATGCAAGTGGTAGGGCACTGGAACTCGAAGATGTCTATGTTGCCAAAGACTGGGCCCAGTTGAGGATACGCTCCTCTAAAACAGATCAGCATGGCGTAGGCTAATCGATTAAATAATTTTATACGGGGCTTTCCATATCTATTTCTTTTTTTGCATATAACACCTGGTAAAATTCCCTAACTATTTTACATTTATCGCTATTCTTATTACATCTTGAACCTTGCCTGCCCTACTGCCGGCGCTATGCGCTATTTACCCATTCTACCTCTATTAAATACTTATGATTACTACTATCTAGTTCTCATTGTTCCTTACCTATCTCCTCCTCCACCATAATCAAAGACAACTCCTCCTCCTCCTCCCCTCGTTGTGGTGTACCACCTGTTGCCCCACCAGCTTCCTCCCTCCCATGTTCCCTCCCCAAAGCTCCAGAATCCGTCATTTCCTTCTTAAGATTTTTCCATTCTTCCGAATCTACTTGTACCAGTCCCAACAAACTCAGATATTCCAATGGGTTGGTACCTTCATCAATAACTTGCATTCTTTTATCATAGAAAAAACGCAATTGTTGTGGAAATCTCCAATTACACCTTATATTTATGCTCATCAATAGTTTAGTAACAGGCCTCATCTTATACCTCCATGTTCTTTCTTTTAATGAAATATCATTGTAGACTTCTACATCTGAACCATCAAATTTCAACGCGTCTGAACCAACTCGTTTCAGATGAGCCATTACTTTTAATTTATCTGCCCAATTTGCAAATTTAACCAACACATTTCTTTGAACCATTCTCCCTCTTCTTGGACCCACCCGGAATACACTTCCTAAATCCTCCTGAACAAATTCCTTCCCCATTTTTAAACCATTTAACCACTGAACCACCCTCTCTCTTAACAAATCCGGAGTGCGTTCCGGCACCTGACGGATCAGAATGTTCTGCTTTCTCATCATATCTTCAACAGCATCTATCCTCATTTCTTGTTCCTCCAATTTTAGCTTGCTGTCCCGCACCACCTCCTGAGTCCCTTTTACTTCCTTCTTTACAGCATCCACCTCGATTTGAACCACTTTCAGCATTCCCTCAAATTTGTTCAAACTTAAGTCCACCTTTTTGGTGTAATCTGTCAATGTTGACATCATCTTTTCTTGCCTTTTAAACATTTCATTTTTATCTTTCACCCTTGAAGCCTCATTTTTCTCCATTTTTTGCAACAGCTTGCCAATTTCCACCATAATTTGAGTCTGATCCAATGGCACTGTGGACACGGATGATGACTGAGCAGATTCATCCATTGGTGCTTTTTCAATCTTCTTAGGCTTTACAACTTGTTCTTCTTCTTTCGTTTTCCCTCTCGTACCTTTATCCATACTGATGTAATATATTTCAAACCCAATGTTGCAGATCGCTGTAACAAATTGTCAATACAATAGGGCTTACTACACTGCAGCCATAGGTTCCACCAATACAACCGGAAAGTTCTTATGTCAGCAAAAGATCCAAAATTTACTGTAATCCACAACGATGAAACAAAAGAAAACAGCTCTCCAAACAGGCAGTTTAAAAGTTAAAATTGTTAACCACAAATAATCCTTTCCCACAAAGCCAGCAGTCCAATGGCGTCTTCCAACCACAGCAAAAAGGCTTCAGAGAAACAATTAATCAGGTTGCTGAAGGGGGGGGGAGCTCAGAAGGAAAGAAAAATCCAGCCACCAAGGGGTTAAGGTGAGAAGTTGAGCAGCTATTTGTAATCCACACGGTGAAGGAACCATACAGTCAAAGCCACATAATCCTTCCTTTGAAGTGGATAATCAAAGCACCATTTTCCAGCGAGTGCCTTAACTTTGAAGTGAGAAGAAGCCCCCCCTCTTCCCCCTCTTCCTTGAAGGAGCAGGCAGCTTAAGCAGAAGAGAGAAAAAAAAACTCCCACAGCTTCTACAATATTCCAGCCCAGAGAAGAGAGAGAAAAAAGGAAAAGGAAGATTAATCCACCTTATTGATCTCAAAATGTGGCGCGGTCCTCTGGAATGTAGAAAAAAAATCACAGTCTATGCACGATCACTTTCGTTTTCCCTGACCGTCGCCATTACAATGCCTCCACCTCTTCCCCCTCTTTTTTTCTTTTTTTCTTTTGAGAAACCCAGCCGGTTTTATAGCTTGTAGATAGGAATGTAGCTCCCTTCAGGCACTTACATGCAAATTGCTTTCACACTCAGCCACTTCTTGCCAGTTCCTTCTCCACAATCTCGCTGATCCCGTTCCTCGGCTCCTCAGCGGAAAAGCCGCGACTGCCGTCACAGCTCAACCGCCCAGAAAACCTCTCGAACTCCGATCATCTAGCATCAAAAGCTCACCAAACTTTCCAAGGAGACAGGCAAGGATCTTATCTTTGTACTTTACCACTTTAAAATTTTTCTATTCCGCTCCTTCACATTGTTCACCACTTTGTTGAGCGCGAGCGTCTGAAACTAGATGTTACACAGCGGCCATCTTAGCCACGCCCATGTTCTGGTTTCTGATATTTTCTACTGCTAAAGAGTCTGAGTGGGATGGGGAGCCCCACCATTCCTTTTTGCACTTTCAGACAGGATCCCAGTCCCATAGGATCATCTCTTCCCATGTATCCTCCTCATCTCATGTAGGTGATGACAACAGAAACATTGAGTCCTGAAAGCCCAGTCTTCTTATTCATGCCATCACATCTTCCTTCTGTTGTCCTACAACAAGCAGCAATCCCTGCTCCACCTCCTCACTAAGTAGGAGCACAGGAGATTTTTGTCATCTTCCCTCCCCCTCGGTTTGTGGAGCAGAACCAGGTGGCCTGCTGGGGGCACCCAGAACTAGCCCCTCACATAGAGACTCCCTATTTGAGATTTCCCTTACATCCACACATATGGATATTTTCTAGAGTCAATATGACAGTGCACATGGGTCCAACAGTTAAATAAAGCCCATTCTTAACTTCCCTTATAAGTTATTACTCTGTGTTTCTTGATGTCTTCATTCAAATGCACACAACAACATGCATGTGCAAAGGCATTTGATCAACCTGAAATGCACCAAGCTGGGCAAAGTGCAGCCCCTCAAACCCCATAAAGGACTGATTTTCCACTCCTGAAATGTCAGCTTCTCAGTAGAGGTCAAACCCCTCCTCTTTCTTGCCATCCTGCCCCAAAACCCATATCCAAAAATCAACAAGAGTAGGGACCTCAATGTGTGTGTGTTTTTTTAAAAAAAAAATAATTATCAGCCTGTTATAGACACTTGTTGGTACTAGGAATAAAAATATGTTCCCTGCTGATCATAGTTTCCTAAATCAGTGGAAAAGGAGAATAACCAACACCTACTGTATACCTCATGGCTTTTAAGAAAAAAATAGTTCTCATTTAGTATCCTCCTCTCAGTACTTGATTAGCATCCTCCCTCAATCACATGAATAGGAGTGAATTATGGGTAGAAAAATAAGGAGCAGAAAGGACATTAGAGAAATAGCGAGACATGGTTTTGAGGGTTAAAAAAGTACTTTGGAAAATAATTAATATTGGATTTTGTATGAAAAATAAAGCACAAACTAGTATATTTATGTTGGTTCAAAGTAAACAGAATCCAAGGTCTCACTCCTAGTTTATGTTTGGAATGCATAGGGATACCAGGTGCACTCTAGCCTACAGTTTTTTCTATGAACTCACAAGTACCACTCACCCACTTCCATTGTTCACAAGCAGGTAAAACAAAGTCTGGGCTGGGCAGATTGATAAAGGGAAAGGTCACCCTCATTTGAAAGTCACTCATGTCTGACTCTAGGGTTCAGTGCACATCTTTGTTTATAGCTGAAGAGCCAGCGCTGTCTATGTTTACAGACATTTCCATGGTTATCTACTTGCAATTTCTTGCTTTCAAACTGCTAGGTTGGCAGGAGCTGGAACTCACTCCATCCTGCAGTATTTGGGAATCAAACTGCTGACCTGCCACCTTCCAGTCAGTGTCTTACTACTTGAGCCACTGCAGTCTCCAGCTGGGCAGATGAATAGCAACTAAACTGACAGCAACCAAGAAGGGCAGTGGACACAGAATAGAAACTGGTGGGGCTCTCTTTGCATTCAGGAACAGGAATAATTGATAGATGAGATGTTTGATAGACTTGCCAACTGACAGCCATCTTCATGAGACATGCAATGTTATTATTCCTTGGGATATCAATGTAGTTTGGTCTATGTTTGTTTTTCAGACTACAAATACCAGAATCAGCCGGTTTGTCATGCTGGTCACTAGTCATTCTAACAGGGAAATTCTAGGAACTGCAGTCTTTTCAAAATCAGAGTAAACGTGTTATATTGATGAAGATATTAGTTCTTGAGATTTGACGGTCCTTAATCATTGCTTCCATACTGTTGTTTGAGTGCTAGAACATCTGTCTAGTGTTTCCTTATGAGCAATTCTGCAGGAGACTTTTCCAGTCACAGTTCCACTGATGTTGCCAAGAAGTTGAGCAAAGTAAGATATGGTTAAAGTCCATTTGTGGGTTTTGTTATGAATTCCATTGGGGTGTAATTATTTTTCATTCAAGTTACTTTGTAATCACTTAGGGAACATTGTACAATAGTTCACCTGTAGTCTTTGTAGAATGGTAGTCTAACACTTAGCAAGTTAACTGCTGTGAAGCCATTGCCAGACCCCAATAATGAATTGGATTAAAAATAGGGCCACTTTATTAACTTTTATCTTAAACTTTCCTTAATTACTTTTAAGGACCAAACGGGTTGTAATAGCACTGGTAAGGAGTGATTCTTAATTCCGAACCCAATTGAATGCATGTCACAATTTGCTACTATTGCAAAAAACTGTGGTACCCTGTCAACAACCTGTTTCCACTGAAACACATTGTTGACTCTTGTCAGGATGCTATTAGTTAGCTCCTTATTGTAAAATGCCTCCGGTCAATTATGGAGGTGTTGCATGCTGGTTAAGCATGGCAACAGGTCTAGTTATCAGCTGGTTGGCCATTACCAGTTTGCCTCAACCTTGTCCTCCCTATGGCCAACCAACTGCGTATCTGCCAGATTAAATAGGTCATGCACTTTCTCCTTACCAGTGCTAGCCACCAAAGTGACCAAGTAAGAAACAAAAACATAACCCCAGAGCTCTACCATCAGCAACAGTGTAGTATGGGTGAAAATGCCAAGAACCAATGGGCCAATGCAGGTTCAAGCAAAAATTCCCATCTGGCTCCTGAGCGAGCAAAATAATCACACTGCTACCTAGGGACGGGGTGGAGTGCAAACGCGCCCCTGGCCCAGCCGAATTGCAAACTGCCGGGGCCATGCGGGCAGCCATCCCTTATAAAGGGGTAGGCTGGCCACGCCCTGGCTCCATTTTGTCCCCATGCCCGTGCCTCAGGGCCGGGGCCGGCAAAGCGTGCAGCGGCCATTTTGTCGCTGGGCATTCCTTGCCGGACCCACTCCCCAATAACGACACAGACACTAGAATTGGATTAAAAATTGGGCCACTTTATTAACTTTTATCTTAAACTTTCCTTAACTACTGTTAAGGACCAAATGGGCCATAATACCACTGGTAAAGAGTGAATCTTAATTCCGAACCTAATTGAATGCATGTCACAATTTGCTACTACTGCAACAAACTGTGGTACCCTGTCAACAACCTGTTTTCACTGAAACACGTTGTTGACTCTTGTCAGGATGCTATTAGTTAGTTCCTTATTGTAAGATGCCTCCGGTCAATTATGGAGGTGTTGAATGCTGGTTAAGCATGGCAACAGGTTTAGTTATCAGCTGGTTGGCAATTACCAGTTTGCCTCAACCTTGTCCTCCCTATGGCCAACCAACTGCGTAGCTGCCAGATTAAATGGGTCATGCGCTTTCTCCTTACCAGTGCTAGCCGCCACATGGGGAGGAGTTCACTGACTCACCCCCCCACCCTGACTGCACACGCAGTCAACAGGCCCGTTTGCAAAGCTGTCAGGAAGAGGCCCATGCCTCGAACGGAGAGATGCACCCCATCACCGCGATACAAGCTGGGCTCCTGTATGCAGACCAGGGGATGCGGGACTACTGTCCCCAAACCAGTGGTATAAAGATACCAGGCTACTGCCCTGTTCGCAGACCGCCGGGCCCGGTCAACAGCATGAGGATCACCACCTCCCCGGTAAGATACACGTGGCACCATCTGCGACCACATGATCCGCACCTGTGGCCAGCAATGACCCAACAGGCTAAGATCCCTGCGAATGGTGAGGAGCAAAGCCACGCTCGTGATCTGCGCCAGATCATTCCCACTCAGATGTATCACCAGGTCATCCGGTGGACCCTGGTCACCAATGGACATCAGGAATGGGAGCAATGCATGCCACCTCATTCCCTGGAAACCAAACCACCGGAGATGCGCCACTGCGCCAATGCCCAGGTGGATTCCCCATGTGGTGGATGCAGCATGGCAGGCAGCCCATTAAACATAACTGTGACCGACAATCCACACCCTCACCAGTGCCATCGGGCGGCCAGGAGCTGAAAGAAAAAAAAGAGAAGGGGAACCAGCAAAGTGCTACTGCAACAATGGGTGCACATACAAGTGGAAACACATGGATCCCCCACCTCCCCATGGACCGTATGGCATCCTCAGAGTATCTGTAAGCAGCTGCCATGGAAGCGGCACCAATGCAGAAAGAATGGGTCCCATAACACACCCCAGTGAGGCCTAACTCGGCCAAAGCAGCCCCAGTAACCTTCCAGAATTGGTACTTGTTCAAGGGGAATGCGTCCTGGTGACAAAGGAGGGGACCAGGGGCATAACCACGCTGAGCTGGGAAAGAACGCAATGCACGCACCAGGCAGATGGGGGCATTGCTACACATGTAAAGGGTGATTACACTACCCCTGCCACGCTGTCAGTCTTAGAAAAATGAATGGTCAGGCGTACCCGATCCTGAGACATTAAGACATCAGACAGCTCCAATGCCCTGCGGGATGCATCCCTACGGGATCTGACGACAAGCTCGCTGACCTTGAGTCCCCTAAAAAACGCGACCGTGGAGGCAGCCTGGAAGAGAACCGCCTCATACTGGTCCCTGCAAACGACTGGCCAAACTCTGGCCAAGTGCGTAAGGAGGTCAGGGGGAAACGGCTGCTGAGAGTTGGGGCAAGGGCCACGTTCACAAGCCCAACCCTCCAACACCCGATGGATCCAAAAATCAGATGTGGCGTCCGGAAGCCAATTGACCTTAACATGAAAGGCCAATGCCGACAAACGCCACCAATAGTGCGGGCAGCCAGCCCCTTGGCATGAAGATGCACCATGAACTGGAGGAGGTGGTCAACCGGGATGGGCCAAATACTCGGCAGGGAAGCCTTGTGATGGAATGTCTTGAAGGCCTGGTGTGTGAGAGTGTATGCCTTACGGGTGCTGCTAGCCAGTGACAAACCAATGGCCTGGTTCACTTCTCCATGCCAAACTTCCACATCTCGGCTGGGAGTGACAAATGAAGCTCGTCGGCCTCCGGCACCAGGGCCCGGAACCGATCTCTCTGTAGGCGGGATAAAGCATTGCCAATGAAAGCGCGGCACCAAAATGGCCGCCGCGCTCTTTGCGGCCCCCCCGGACTCAGACATCCGGGTGAGTTAGGGGGCGTGGCCACCCCTCTATAAAAGGGGTGGCCATGAGGCAGCTGAGCTGCCATTTTAAAAAAGAGCGACGGAGAGGAGAAGTTTTCTCCGTCGCTGCTTGTTCCCCCTTGGTCCTTCCCGGCTGGGAAGGAAGGATTTCGCGCGGAGCCTTGGCTTGCTGGCTCCTCTGTGCCTTTTTTGTGCTCTTCGATCCCTAGAAAGGGATCCTGCTCCCCCGACATGCCTCCCAAACGGAGGGCCTCAGCGACGAAGCCGTGGCCCACGGGGAGGACTTTTGGCTCTGCGCGGGGCCAGCCCTCGGGTCGGAGGACCAGGGCTGCGCCCACGCGCCAGGGCTCTACCCCCACCGATACCAGTGGGGCGATGCAGACTGCTTGGCCCTTGGCCGGTCAGCCTTTGGCTGGCCCTTCTGGGGCTTTGGCCCTCGGCCCACAGATACCGGCCATGGGCCCGGGCAGCGGGGATGGGTCCGGTGCTGGGGCGCAGCACGTTCCACCTCCGGCCCCTCATGGGCCGGAGTTTTGGGCATGGCTCTATTCGGGCCCGGGCTCTCATACCGGGGTTCCTGGTCCAATGCCTGGTGGGCCGTCTGGCCCACCTGGCCCACCCTATACTGGGGGATCTGTGGCAGTCGATGCATTGCTAACGCGTTTAGCTGTACTCGAGGCATCCTTAGGGATGGCACACAACCCCGTGCCTGGTGGCCCTTCATTTGCTGCGGGGGCACCTGTGGGTCCTCCGCCTACCTCAATGGCCGCCACACTGCAGCATGCGGCTAGCCGGGTTGAGCTGCTGGAGACGCTCCGGCCTACCCCGGCTGGTGTCTCGCAGCTCCCTGTTCGGCCAGAGATACAGCGGGAGAGTGGTCAGGTACGGCCCCAGAGCTCGATAACGGTCGCGAGCTCCGACGCCCACCATGGGCTGGAACCCCCAGTGGGGGCGGCTCACGGGGGTGCAACTAGTGAGTATCAGGTTCAAGTTAATGCACCCACATCACAGTACACTTCCAATGGTGGGGTTCAGTGGCCATGGCCTCGTAATGTCGAGGCGAGTGGGCATCAGTTGCCACCTTATCATACTGCCCCTTGGTTCCATACTGGTGCAACGTTGGAGGTGGGGGTTTCCGCCCCCGGGCCAGTGCCGGGCATCGCAGGGACTGTCCAGGTTCCTCTGCGTATCCCCCGGGTACCTAATGTGCCGGTGACGGCTTTGCCGACGGCTGGTTATTCGTTGCCCCTTGGTGATCATTTGTCCCAGGTCACGAGGGAAAAGATTTGGCGGGGGGAGTACGTGGATATATTCTCCCTATTGAACCATGAGCCCACTAAGGAGGGGAGAGAGGGACAGGATGACAAAGACAAAGAGCTGTCCCGCCGTCGTAAGCCACCACGCACCTGGGCGAACTGGTTGCCCGCATATCTTATTTATATGGCGGTGTATCTCAGGGCCCGGCCAGACCTGGCCATTCCTATGGTCCAATATTTGGACAATATTTACAAGGCGATGGTGGATTTTCCTGGCCCATCGTGGTTGGCTTACGATGAGGAATTCAGAATGAGGGTGCCATTGCACCCGGAGATGAGATGGGATGAGCCCTGTCAGAAATTGTGGCTATTGTACATGACCCCCACGCATCGGGCGCCTGGGGATAGGTACCATTGTGGCCATGCCATTCAGCGAGCTGCTCCAATGCAGGCTTCCCGCCAGCTGGCAGGACAGGGGGTTCCAGCCCGCTTGCTGTGTTGGAGCTTCTCGGCCAGCGGTGTGTGCAATAAGCAGCAGTGCCGATACAAACATGAGTGTCCCTCTTGCGCTGGCCCCCACGCTGCCACTGCATGTCCGCGAGCCGGTGGGTCACGGGGCAGAGGTAGAGGTGGACAGGGAGCGGGCAGAGCGGCTGCTGAGGGAGCTAGCCAGGCAAAAGGCCCCCTCCCCAGTTAATGTGTATATGTTGGAGCGATGGCTCTCAACTTATCCATGGAGAGAGGATGCGGAGTACCTCCTTGAGGGTTTCCAGTGGGGCTTTCAAATCCCATTCAAAGGAGTGCGGGGACCCCAAGATGCACCCAATTTACTGTCCCTGAAGGGTAGAGAGGAGGTGGCTGCCCTGAGTATTGCTAAGGAGGTTGGGGCCAAGAGGGTGGCAGGCCCCTTTTCTGTGCCACCCTTTCCCAACCTGAAGGTCTCCCCTCTGGGGTTAGTACCCAAGAAGGCCCCGGGGGAATTTAGTTTAATCCACCATTTATCGTACCCGGCGGGTTATTCTGTCAATGATGCTATCCCTGATGACCTTTGTTCGGTCAGGTATACGTCCTTTGACCAAGCCCTACGGATGGTGCGCTCTTGTGGTCCGGGTGCCCTCCTGGCAAAATGTGACATCAAATCGGCATTCCGATTGTTGCCAGTGCACCCTGAGGACTTTGAGCTATTGGGTTTTAGATTCCAAGGCAAGTTCTATGTAGATAAGGCCATGCCTTTTGGCTGCTCTATATCATGTTCAGCATTTGAACGTTTTAGCACCTTCCTTCAGTGGGCCTTTGTTCGCAGGTCCGGGTCTCGGTCTGTAGCCCATTACCTCGATGACTTTTTGTTCGGGGGTGAACGGGGATTGGACACGTGCACGCGTCTCCTAACCACATTTCAGACGCTAATGCAGGAACTGGGTGTCCCTTTAGCGCCCAAAAAGACCGAGGGCCCATCCACTACCCTCACATTTCTGGGTATAGAAATCGACACGGTCGCACAGGCATCCCAGTTACCCATTGACAAGGTTACCCGGATCTCTGCGATGATTTTGGCCTTGCTGGCCAAACGTAAGGTGTCACTTAGGGAGCTTCAGGTACTGCATGGCCATCTTAACTTTGCCTGCAGGGTGGTTACGCCTGGCAGGGCATTTGCTCGGCGCCTGTGCGATGCCATGTCTGGCCTGACAAGGCGCCATCATAGTGTCCGACTAACCAGGGGCATGCGGGCTGACCTTTTGGTTTGGCTCTCATTCCTGAGGGACTTCAAGAGGGTATCCTTTTGGAGGTCCGACCTTTTAGTTACACCTAGGTTTCAAGTCCAGTCGGATGCCTCCGGCTCCCTGGGATATGGGATTTACTTCCAGGGGAGGTGGGCTTATGGCCAATGGCCTCCAGAATGGCGGGGCACGGATCGCCTCCGCGATCTTACATTCCTTGAGTTTTTTCCAATCCTGGGAGCTTTGATGCTATGGGGCAAGGAGTGGGCCGACTCAGTGGTCCATTTTTGGTGTGACAATGCTGCAGTAGTGCACATTGTCAATGCTCAGACATCCAAATCACCCAGGGTGATGGCTTTGGTTCGCCAATTCGTGTTACGTAGCCTACGCCTCAACGTGCTCTTCAGGGCCAGACATGTACCAGGCATTGATAATGATATTGCTGATGCTTTATCCCACCTGCAGATCCCCCGGTTCCACGCCTTGGCTCCGGACGCAGAGGAATTCCCCTCGCCACTTCCGGCCGAGATTTGGACATTTGGCAAGGAGAGGTGAACCGGGCGATCAGCATGTCCTTGGCGCCCCGCACACGTAAGGCGTATCATCATGCTTTCGTTCAATTTAATAGCTTTCGTTTGCAACTTCAGTTGCCAGAGGTGTGGCCCATTCCAGTGGAACAGGTTTTACAATTCATGGTTCATTTACACAGTCAGGGCCTCGCTCCCCGCACTATGGCATCAAGGCTGTCAGCATTGGCATTTGTTGCCAAGGTGGGGGGTTTTGCTGACAGCATGAACGATTTTCGCATACGGCATGTTTTGGAGGGGTGGACACGGGAACGTGGCCGCTGCCCGGACACTCGGCACCCAATTTCCCCAGGGGTGCTCACACACCTTGCACGAGGCTGGCCTAACCTATGTTTTGACAGGTATGAGGCAGCTCTTTTTCATGCGGCTACTACGGTGGCCTTCTTTGGAGCGCTCCGCATCAGTGAGTTGGTACTACTGTCTAAGGCAGATGCGACTCGTAGGACACTGGAACTCGACGATGTCTATGTTTCTAATGAGTGGGCTCAGTTGAGGATACGGTCCTCAAAAGTTGATCAGCACGGCGTAGGCAGTGGTGTTAGACTGCTACGATGCTCCATTTCAGACATCTGTCCGGTTGGTGCCCTACAGGAGTTCTTGGCAGTGCGTGGCACGCACCCTGGCCCGTTTTTCTGCCACCAGGATGGGTCTCCCCTTACTAAATTTCAATTTTGGAAGGTGACCGGTATGGCACTGTCCAGTGTTGGCCTCCCTGGGGCTCGTTACGGCACCCATTCATTTAGAATAGGTGCTGCTTCAACTGCAGCTGCATTTGGGTACTCTGAGGCTGATATACGCCGTATGGGAAGATGGGGATCTATGCGTTTTGCATTGTATGTTCGTCCTCTTCAGACATGAGTACCATTTAAGTCACTGTTCTCTTTTTTCTCTTACAGACCCTGTGTGTCCCCGCAGACCGGTGGCAGTATGGCTGGTGGGCCACAGTTACGTGCACTGGGCAGCTCAGTAAGCTGCGGCGACAGAGTGGGGACCCCAGCTTGGACTGCGTGCGGCCGCATGCATACGTTGGTACGGTAAGCATGGAATGAGATGGCGGGAACTGTTGCCATTCCTTTTCTCCATTAGGGATGCTGAACCGCCTGATGTCCTTGTACTGCACCTCGGGGGCAATGACCTAGGCCAGGTCACTGGCCTTTCTTTAAAATTCGCGATTTGCAGAGACCTAGCTTATTTACACTATGTGTGGCCGTTCACCAGGCTGCTATGGTCGGACATCATACCACGTCACGCTTACAGGGGAGGTATTGACCTCCGTGCCCTTGACCGCGCTCGTCGCTCGGTGAACAGGGCAGTTGCCCGGTTCATGACAGACAAGGGTTTGGGGATGGTCGTCCAACACCCTGCCATTAGTTTACAAAATTACAATCTGTATGCAGGGGATGGGGTCCACCTGTCGGATAGAGGTATGAACCTCTTTTTGGAAGATTTGCAAGCAGGCCTGTTGACCGAGCTGACGGTCTGGGGGGGGGCAGTGAGTCTTCATTGAAGCCTCCCCGTGTGGCGGGTAGCACTGGTAAGGTAAACATTTATGACCAATAGGTATCCGGCAGGTTCGCAATTGACTGGCCAACACTTAGACAGGTACAGGTGTAATAACGTTGACCGGTCAACGACGAACCAGGCAAGGGGTGATGGCACGAGCTTTTCAGCATGCATCATCCTGTGATTTGACGGATACACGTCAGAGGGTGGGGTCAGTAGATAGTTTATTGACTACGGTCAACAATTTGTTTGTGTCAACAAACAAATTGATACAAAATGGATACATTGTAGCCAATTGCCGTTGGCAATTGTGGGAGGAACCTTACCAGTGTTACTGCGGCCTGCTTGCCTTAAAGAATTATAATTGGATGAGTACCAATTGAAAGTTATAATTCGGACTAGGGCATTATTCAATAAAAGTGGCCCAATGCCTTTATCCATATACCAGTATCTGAGTCTTTCTTTGGGGGGTGTGCCTGCAATGAAAGTGCGGCGCCAAAATGACCACTGCGCTCTTTGCGGGGCCCCCCACCCGGACTCAGACATCCGGGTGAGTTAGGGGGGCATGGCCACCCCTCTATAAAAGTGGTGGCCACGAGGCAGCCGAGCTGCCATTTTAAAAAAGAGCGACGGAGAGGAGAAGTTTTCCCTCCACCCCCTCCCTAGTTAACAGTGTGATATTTTGGTCGCTTCGGGGCCGGGTGGGAATTTTTGGTTGGAACCCACAATTGGCCCTTGTGTTCTGGCTTTTTTGCCTAGCCCACACTGTTGCTGAGGTTTGATATAGGGTTTTTTTCTGTTCTTGACTTTGGTCACTTAGGCGGGTAGCACTGGTAAGGTAAACATTTATGACCCATAGGTATCCGGCAGGTTCGCAATTGACTGGCCAACACTTAGACAGGTACAGGTGTAATAACGTTGACCGGTCAACGACGAACCAGGCAAGGGGTGATGGCAGGAGCTTTTCAGCATGCATCACCCCGTGATTTGACGGATACACGTCAGAGGGTGGGGTCAGTAGATAGTTTATTGACTACGGTCAACAATTTGTTTGTGTCAACAAACAAATTGATACAAAATGGATACATTGTAGCCAATTGCCATTGGTAATTTTGGGAGGAACCTTACAGTGTTACTGCGGCCTGCTTGCCTTAAAGAATTATAATTGGATGAGTACCAATTGAAAGTTATAATTCGGACTAGGGCATTATTCAATAAAAGTGGCCCAATGCCTTTATCCATATACCGGTGTCTGAGTCTTTCTTTGGGGGGTGCGCCTGCAATGTCATTACTGATGCCAGGAACATGCCTGGCTTTGAACAGTATGTTGAGGCGTAAGGCCCGTGCCACAAAACAGTGGACCAGAGCCATAACCCTGGGTGAATGGGATGTCTGGACATTGACTATGTGGACCATGGACGCATTGTCACACCAAAAGTGGACCACTGAGTCAGCCCAAGTCTCCTCCCACAGCATGAGTGCACCGAGGATGGGAAAGAACTCTAGAAATGTAAGGTCATGAAGCAAGGCAGTGCCATGCCAAGCCTCCGGCCACTTGCTGAACGACCAGTGACCATTGAAGTAAATGCCGTAGCCCAACGCTCCGGACGCATCCAACTGGACCTGAAACACGGGTGCAGCCGAACCTTCGGCAGCCAGAAGGAAATTCCATTGAAATCTGAGAGGAATCCTAGCCACACCCTGAGGTCATCCCTGGTACCCCTCGTGAGTCGGACCCTGTGGTGCTTCCGGCATAAGCCAACCATAGCGTCACACAGGCGCCTGGCAAAAGCCCGGCCAGGTGTGATGACCCTGCACTCAAAATTGAGGTATCCGTGAAGCACCTGTAGGTCACAAAGGGAGGCCTTGTGCTTTGCAAGGATGGCCTGAATAGCGCCCGAAATGCAGGCTATTTTGTCCAGGGGCAACCCAGCTGTCTCTATCACCGTATCTATCTCAATCCCCAGGAAAACCAAAGTGGTGTCAGGTCCCTCAGTCTTTTCAGGAGCCAATGGCACCCCCAATTCGGCCATAAGCCCCTGAAACATAAGAAGCAGATGTTCACACGCCCCAGAGCCCGCAGCAGCACCAAACAAAAAATCTTCCAGGTAATGTGGCACCGAATGCGCTCTGGGGCGGCGAACAAAAGCCCAATGTAGGAATGAGCTGAAACACTCAAAGGCCGTGCATGAAATAGAACACCCAAAAGGCATGGCCTTGTCAACGAAATACTGCCCCTGGAATCTAAAAACCCAACAGTTCAAAATTGTCCGGGTGGACTGGGAGAAGGTAAAACATGGACTTAATGTCACATTTGGCCAGGAGTGCCCCAAGTCCACACGCACAAACCATACCAAGTGCCTGGTGAAAGGACGTATACCGGACCGAGCAAAGCTCGTCCGGTATAGCATCGTTGACAGATGCACCCGCAGGGTAGGACAAATGGTGAATTAGATGGAACTCACCAGGGACCTTCTTGGGGACCAAGCCAAGGGGTGACACCTTCAGATTGGGAAAAGGAGGCACAACAAAGGGTCCCACAACCCACCCTTCCTGAACCTCCTTGAATATCTTAGTCCTGGCCAAATCTTCCTTGCCCCTTAATGATACCAAATTAGAAGCATCCTGGGACGTGCAAGCACCCACAAAGGGGATGCAGAACCCTGTAGAAAAACCCCTCAAAAGATACTCCGCATCAACCCTTTTCGGGTAGACGCATAACGAATGCTCCAACACATCAATTTTGGATGGGGAGGGGGCCTTTAGAAGTTGATGCCGAGTCAGGGTTAGCATGGCCCACGACCTACTGACCTCGTCCCCTCCCACGTGATCCCCCGGCCTGGACCAAGCAGTGGCCGGATGCGGCCCCAAACAGATAGTGCACTCATGCCGGTATTTGCACTGTTTTCAGGAACATCCTGCTGTGGACGAATAGTTCCAGCACAGCAGGCGGGCTGGAACCCCCTGCCCTGCCCCTTGGTGGGGTGACTGTGCAGTGCCTGGCCGCCAAACGGCGTGGCCGCAGTGGTATCGTCACCCGCGGCCAGGTGGGATGGGGTCATGTATAGCAACCAGAGAAGTTGGTTGGGTTCATCCCAACGCATCTCCGGGTGAAGCGCGGCCCGCGTACAGAATTCCTCATCATATGCCAGCCACGCTTGCCCTGGGAAATCAACATAGGCTCAGTAAATAATATCTAGGTACTGGATAAGGGGGATCACCAAATCCAGGTGAGCCCTGATTGACACAGCCGCATATATCAAATACGCGAGTAACTAATTGTCCCACGTGCACGGAGGCTTGTGACGGTGGGCCAACTCCTTGTCCCTGTCATCCTCCTTCTCCTTCTCCTCCATAGTGGGCTCCCTGTTCAACAAACTAAACAAATTGACGTACTCCCTGTGCCAAATCTTGTCCCTCGTGGCAGGCAATAAATGGTCACCCAAAGGCAGGGAGACACCCGCCGTCAGGAGGGCCGAAGTGGGAAACGTGTGATAGCCGACATTAGCCAGGGGGCTGTACGGCCATACTGGATATGGCAAGGTTGGGCTGGCAGGCAGTACCCCAAGCGGCACCGGCGGGTATGGAGCTCTCCAAACCCCAGGTTGAGGGGCCATGAATATCAAGGGCTGTGCCGGAGGCGTGGGCAGCTGCTGCACAGGCCAGGGTCATGCCTGAGTAATCGGCTGAGGAACAGTGGGCACCACATGTGAACTAACTTGACCACCATACTCACCCGTTGCCACCCTGCCAGCTGCCCCCACCAGGGGTTCCAGCCAGTCTGGGGAGTCGGAGCTCGCAATTGTGGTCGAGCTCATCCAGTCCTGCCCCGAAGATCCTGGTTATGCCACACCCATGCCCTGCATCAGCACAGGCGAGCTGGCGCCAGTTGGTCCAGTGCTGCGCTGGGGCACAGCGAAGAGTGTGGCCTTCATGCAGGCCAACCTCCAGTCCAGGAAAGCCCGGGGTAGGGATGCTCCCACCCTCCAGCTGGCTGCCCAATGGGCCCACAGGCACCAGCGCTGGTGGTCAGGCCCGCCACATGCTCCAGGGCCGCAAAGCAGTCCTCCAGGGTCAAGGGAGGCCCCAGCATCAACTGCTGGCCCTGCGGACACACAGGCATGGGGGGACTGGCCTCAGGGGCTGTGGCCTCCTCACAGTCCGGGTGACCAGGTAGGGCCATGGTGCCAGCCCGCCCCACAGCCTGCGGCGCAGGCGATGACCTGCCTCCCGTCCGAGTCCTCCGGCTGGGCGGAGGCCCATGATCCAGTGGTGGCACGGGCCAGGCATGAGGCCCGACCCTGGGCCGTGCTGCTTGCCATGGATGCCACACCGCTGCCGCACCGCTGGGCACAGACTTCTTTTTGGGCGCCATATGCACCCGCCGCCGGCCTTAAGGCTGAAGCCCCGATCGGGGCAGCAAAGTGTCAGTACAGTCCATCCATTCCCAGGCGAATGGCGTGCAGCCTGGGCTCGCTGCCGGCAGTGGCCAGAGTGAGCGGATCGAGTTGGCTGGGCAAGGGAGGGGACACACCTAAAAAAACGCGCACCTGGCCCAGCTGAATTGCAAACTGCCGGGGCCATGCGGGCATCCACCCCTTATAAAGGGGTATGCTGGCTATGCCCCCGGCTCCATTTTGTGCCCATGCCTCAGGGCCGGGACCGGCAAAGCACGCGGTGGCCATTTTGTTGCCGCACGTTCCTTTTGTATAGCTATGCCAATGATTCAGCACACTCTCTCAACCCATTGGCATCTCATTAGCACATCTGCGAGATGACGGAATGCCAATTAGCAAGGTTAGATCATCTTGGAATCCTTCCAAAAGGAAGGGGGGCATCCGAGAAGGAGATAATGGGAGATCTGTGAGTCCCTAACGACCCAAAGAGAGTCATCTCTTAGATGAGAACATCGGGATAAGGATTTTAACAAGTAGAGTGGTTGTCACAACAATTATGTCCTCAAAGCATCTTGGACACCTTTCAAAGGAAAGGGACATCTAGATAGACATCTTAGAGACGGACATTGAGATAAACACTGATAAGAAGACACCTGTACCCCTTAATGAGCACCAATAGTCATAACAAATAGTTCTTTTGGGTCAGCTAATCATTCTATAGGGTGTGGTGAGTGATCAAAAAGATATAAAAGGTGTGATATTTTGTTGATAAGCACTAGTCTTACCCAGATCAGTGAAGCCCACGTTAGATCAGATTAAGATGCCATAGATGCGATAATCGGCCATGTCACACCTATGGTGGCTGGAAGCCTGCAGTTAGCTATGCTTTCTAAGCAATGATTTTACTTTCATCAGCTTTTGCTTTATTATACTTTATTGAATTATTTGCCATGTATCTCTTGATACTAAGCATGCTACAAATAAACCCTGCTAAATGGATCTTTTGAGTAGCGTGTTTTGAACTCCAAGAGGAAAAGAGAGTGAGGAGAAGGAGAGATAAGCCGAGCAGAAGGACAGTCAACAAAGGACTTCTTTCAAGCTGCCATCCAGAATGGATGCGACCAAGGGACTCGGTAATGTCTAATTCTGGACAGGGTCCTTATCAGCTCGATTTGCTTCTCTTTGAAGCTGAGGGCCAAGCTTTTCTCTCCAAAATAGTGTGTGTTGCATGTGGGAGGTGGCAAACTGGACTTTTCCCAATTTGCCCTTAAAACAGTTAAACAGCTGCATCTTCCCCAGTCATAAGCCAGTTATAACCTGGACAAAGAGGTGTGTGCCACAGGCAAGCTGCCTTGCCACCAAAAAAAAAAACACCTCTGAGCACAGCCGCATGTGAAGAAGAGGGGCGCCAAAACTGGATGGGCATAAGGGTAGCGGGCAAGAACTCCCTTTCTGACAGGTATAACAAAAGTTAGAAAAAGTTAAGTAAAGCCAGTGATTTAGGACTGAGCAACACATTGTCTTTAAAATATAGC
This sequence comes from Bradypodion ventrale, assembly GCA_035047345.1. Classification (NCBI taxonomy): domain Eukaryota; kingdom Metazoa; phylum Chordata; class Lepidosauria; order Squamata; family Chamaeleonidae; genus Bradypodion; species Bradypodion ventrale. The sequence goes on from JAWDJE010000003.1 coordinate 175,635,107, forward strand.
TTGCAGTGGAGGTTTATTCATTTATACAGTAGTCATTTATTTACACCACTACTGAGGTTGACGTTCTTACTTTACTTACAGGAAAGCATGCTTTTGTCCTTGGAAATAAAAAAGAGAGCAAGGCTCAGCTGCATGTTATGTGTGTTTAGCCCTCAGAAAATATCAAAATTAGGTGACCACAAGAAGATATCTATCAATGGTTACTACTATAACCATACAATAACTTTATGTTTAGAGTCACTTGGTTTCTGGATACAATATTTTTTCCTTCTTTCATGTCCAGATCAAACTTTGGACTGTCAAAATTAAACCACTTGCCACTCTACTCCAAAGAAGACCCAGACACCAGTGTTGGTTGAAAACTAGGGCCACCTTTATTGATCTCTGGAACCAAAATCTAAATGGATCTTCGGTAGGAGTCATTGCAGTGTGATCTGGGTTGTCGTTCCAAACAATATACCCATCTCCTGGGCCCAGAGAGCTAAGTCCTTCTTTGGACTCCCCTCCCTTCTGCTGCTGACCATCCAACTGATGCATGGCCTGGAAGAGGCAGCCCAGGTGTACACCCCAGGACAGTTTGTTCAGTATGAAAGAACTCCAGTGCCTAAACTTGGGCCCTTATAGGACCCTATTGACCATTACCCACTACAAGCCAAAGGGCACTCCTGGAGACCTGTGCACACCCCACCATTATACAGGGGTATTGTGAGACACCACTGAAGACTGTCCAGGAAATAGCTGCACCCCACGATAGAATAGTCATCATCATCCTCCCTAAACATCTCAGGCCTGTCCCTGGATATGGAGTAGTGTGAAATGTAAGACACACACCCTGGGGGAATCATGAACTCTCCTATACGTCTGTTGAGGAACAGGCAAGACCATTCTGGACTGCCAAAGAAATTGCACCCAGAGTCACGCCATGTCAGAGCATCTCAGAATACACCACGTGTGTAGGGTTGCCATATGTCCAGGAAAACCAGGATTGTCCCAAAATCACAGTTGGAAACATTGTCCTGGCCAGTTAGCTAAAAAATCATCTTAAAGTCCCAGACACCCTTTGCAGAGGCAGAGCGAGCAAGAGTGCAGTTTTCTCTGTATTTCTCTGACTTTCATAGCTCTATGAAAATCCTCACTCTCCAGGTGTGACATCACACTGGGCTGTTCCCCTCCTCCTTAGCCATGGAGGTCTTGGGCGAAGCAGTCCTTTGAGACCCACGGCAGTGGCTTCCAGAGGGCTTCCTGATGGCCATGCGCGTCAGGCTAGAGAAGCCCCAAGTGGTGAATTAGCAGCTGTACAGTGCCCACTTGGAGAACTCCAGTAGGACCTCCTGGCTTTGGCCCAGGGGATCACTGGGACACCCAATCAATGGGCACCAGAGGCTGCCTGGGAAACTTTCTGCTCCTTGGAGGACTGGGTGGGGCTCTGGCTGGAAGGCCCCGCAGGGGGTGAAGAAGAGCTAGAGGGGATGATCCTGACTCTCGTGCCTAAAGGTAGCACACACACACTGTCACGCCTGCCAAGGTGCTGGTGCTCAAAGGTGACTGTGAAGCATAGAATCACTGGGTTGGAAGGGGCCTTTTAGGCCATTGAGTCCAACCTCCTGTTCAATGTCCTGGTTTTGTTGAATTATGGCAACCCTACATGTGTGTACCTGTCCATATGCCAGCCACTGCCTCAAGGGCATGCATGGCTGCACCAGACAGGGCTGCCTCTGATGGAAACCCCCATGTCCTCTCTTCCCATGTGAAAGTCCAGGACAGCTGGGGGCCTAAAGGGAACCAAACTAGCCACCCTCATGACCACATCCCTCCATCTTAAACAAGGGGTACCAATCCAGCAGATCCAGAAATAAGGAAGGCCCATCTGCAAACCGTTCATGGCTTCTGCCACCCTTTGTTCCGCTAAATACACTGAGCTGTCCCCCAGAATAACAGTGTTCAATGGCAGCCTAAGTTGGAAACCTAGAACAAAAACATAACCAAACAAGTGAAACTCAAGGCAAATGCCTGATGTAAGCTTAAAGCTTTACAGATGACCATCGACCCATGTTTTTGATGTCTTCCTCCCCATAGTCCAGGGCTGCTGCCATGGATGCCACTCCTAGGCAAAATGAGTGCATGCCAAACTTTAAACCTGATATCCCAACGGTCTCCAATGCCTTGGATGTAACCTTCTAAAACTGAAATTTAGATAAAGGATCCCCAGAATCATGGCAAAAGAAGGGTCCCTGATTGGAGCCAATAACCTGTGCCAATGCCTTAACTGTCACAACTGGGCACAATTCCAGGATAGAATTGTGGAGAAAACAACCAATATTCATAGAAAACTTAAATCACACCCAAACACCCCATTCTACCCTGATTGGCCCATCTGGTGGTCTGATTCCACTTTCTGAAGAGGGATTGGCAAAGGTCATTATGCTAGTGCAGTTTTGAATGGAAAAATGCCTGCCTTCTTAGCTTTATCATTGGCCAAAATTAAATCTTCATTGGTACATGTTTTCAGTAGTAATTGGCAAAGCAGTAATGAGCCAGATTCTTTATCTCTCCACATTCACACAGCATGTTGTCATTTGCCAATTCTTTCCATTCATCTCCATGAATACTAGATGCTATGGACTAAGAACAGAAGACATGGAAAAATATCTCCCTTATTGGGGAGAGCATCTTGATGGAAAATTTCTCTTTATGCAAAACAAGCCTCTGATTCTATCTTTAGCTAGATGTAAATGTGTATTGAGCTTACCAAGTTCTTCATTTTAGTTGAATGATTCCTCTTTTCTATGCCCAATTGCATGGAAAGTCTATGTGATATTACAGGAATAACAGAGACACTGGGACAACTGTCACAACTGTCACAACTGTTACAAACCATGAAAAGGCCAGCATCATTCCAGTTTTGAAAAACCTATTTGTTGGTGAATGGTTTCATAACAATATACTGAATCATTATAAAGTGATTTTGTAGCAGAAAGCAAATTAACCTGGTCATTGCAATCAAAGTTACTTGGCTCATATGACACCTAATCTTCTAAATGTTATTGGAAGGAGCTAATGCACTATGGTGACTAATTGAATGAGTTATGAATCAGCAAGACCATACATTAGTTAGAATCTTACCTTGATGATAAACTCTATTCTCTCTCTCTCTCTCTCTCCACACACACACACACAAACACACACACACACACACACACTTTAGGGATATCTCATGTTACAGTGAAGTAAGATATTATATTAGGAGTTTCCAGCTCTTGAAAGCATTTTGCAAATGCTCAGGATTATTACTTAGGAAGAAGCCATCCGAGCACACTTGACTAAGTGAACCAACTCATTGAAACAGGGCACTTGTTCTGTAAAATATACCTGATTATTCCCCCAAATGCCTGCAGTTTTGATGTCACAAGGTGCAGCAAAGCAGGGAACAGGAAGATCAGGAATGGTTGATGTGGAAATGTACAGCAGGAGAAAAGGCTGCATTTGGAAAAAGGAGGTGGTAGAAGACTTCAGCACCAACCCTGTTTGTCATAAAAAACAGTAGAAGTGATGGCAATCACAATCTACAGAAAGGTATTAAGAATCAATTGAATGGGACACTGGTATACAGACACCTGGGATGTGTTCAGGATGCAACCCTGAACATTATAAATGGTATAAATAATTGGAATAAATTCCCCGTCTGAAGAAATGCTAAAGGATGTTCTAAAATGGATTTGTTCTCCCAAACTGCGCTTCACATATAGGAGTTAGCCAGAGATCAAAGATGAGCACTAAGCACATTCCACCTTCCTTCATGGAAAAATGGGGTTCCTACATTGTTGGAAGGAACTGTAGTGGCTTAGTGGTTAAGACATTGGACTTGATGACTGGAAGGTTAGCAAGTCAGCAGTTTAAGACCCAAGTGCTACATGATGAAGTGAGCTTCAGTCTCTGTCCCAGCTCCTGCCAAGCTTGCTGTTTGAAAGCAAGAAATTACATGTAGATAAATAGGTACCACTTTGGGGGAAAGGTAAACAGTGTTCCGTGCACTCCAGTGTCTAGTCATGCCTGCCACATGTCCATGGAAACGTCTGCAAATGCAGACAGTGGTTATAAACAGAGATGAGCACTAAACCCTAGAGTCGCATATGATTGGCTTACAAGCAAGGACAATCTTTACATTGGTGGAGACCAAGTCCACAATAAAAATGGGCAGAGTTAGTATGAAACATGATGGAATCTGGAGTCGTACTCTCTTTGACACTTTCCCATCTGTACTCCACATCTGTTTCTCTCTCCTCTTTTCTGTTTTCTTTTCCCAGTTTCTCTTTCAGTTTTCCATCTTTTTCCCCTCTTTGAATTTCTTCCCCTCTTCAGCCTCACCCTTTAAAATGTCCAGCAGGGAGATTTTGATGGGGGTGGGTGGGAGAGAGAGAGAGTGTGTGTATAGTACTTTATTGTCTCATGAGCATGCTTTATTTGACACAAGTAGAGGGCTACAATACACAAAAAGTTTACACCCAAAAAATCTGTTGTAGTCCTTAAGCACCAGAAAATTATTTTTTAAAATCCATGTGAGGGGGATATTTTCACATTGAAGGATGGATGGATGGATGGATGGTTGGATCTTTGCAGGCGCACCCCCCAAAGAAAGACTCAGACACCGGTATATGGATAAAGGCATTGGGCCACTTTTATTGAATAATGCCCTAGTCCGAATTATAACTTTCAATTGGTGTAATCATCCAATTGTAATTCATTAAGGCAAGCAGGCCGCAGTAACACTGGTAAGGTTCCTCCCAAAATGCCAATGGCAATTGGCTACATGTAACTATTGGTATCAGTTTGTTTGTTGACACAAACAAATTGTTGACCGGAGTCAATAAACTATCTACTGACCCCACCCTATGACGTGTATCCGTTAAATCTCAAGCTGATGCAGGCTGTTAAGCTCCTGCCATCACCTCTTGCCTGGTTCGTCGTTGACCGGCCAAAGCTATTACCCCTGTACTTGTCTAAGTGTTGGCCAGTCAATTGCGAACCTGCCGGATACCTCTGGGTCATAAATCTTTACCTTACCAGTGCTACCCGCCACACGGGGAGGGGTCCTTGATGACTCACCGCCCCCCCCCCAGACCATCAGCTCGGTCGCCAGGCCTGCTTGCACCACACCCAGAAAGAGGTACATACCTCCAGCCGACAGGTGGACCCCTTCTCCTGCCTACCAGCAAAAATTTTTGTAAGCATATCCGCAGGTGTCCAATGGCTATCTCCCAGCCATGCTCAGCAAGGGACCGAGCAACAGCCCTGTCCACTGACTGCCGGAACAGTCCGAACCACGGAGATCCACGTCTCCCCTAAATTGGTGTCTCGGCACGATGTTAGACCATAGCGACCGTGTGTAAGCCATACATGATATAAAACGCCAGGTCACAGCCCCTCGACAGTTTAGGAATAGCAGTGATCCATATAAGATCATTGCTGCCGAGGTGCCTAATAAGAACATCGGGCGGTCCAGCATCCCTGACGGACATCAGGAATGGCCACAGTTCCCGCCCCCTTGTGCCACGCATACCATACCATCGCATACGTGCAGATGCACACAGCCCAAGTCGGGGTCCGCTCTCTGTCGCCGCAGCATATACTGCTGCCCAGTGTACATAGCTGCGGCCCACCAGCCCCACTGCCACCGGTGTGCAGAGACACACAGGATCTGTAAAAGAGGAGAAGAGGTGAAGGACATAACTAGGTACTCATACAGTGAGGGGACGTACATATAAGAAATTACGCGTACACACATATCCGCCTCCGAGTACCCCAAACGTAGCCGCGATTAATGTGACGCCTATCCTAAATAAATGGGTGCCAAAACGGGCCCCACACCGCGAAGCGCGGCACCGGTCACCCTCAGTAACTTTACTTTGGTAAGGGTAGACCCATCATGGTGGCAGAAAAACAGGCTGGGGCGCGCAGCAGGCACTGCCGAAAATTCATGTAGGGCACCAACCGGACAGATGTCTCCAATGAAACTTCGTAGCAGTCTAACTCCACTGCCTACGCCGTGCTGAACAACCTTTGAGGACCGTATCCCCAATTGAGCCCACTCATGTGTGACATAGACATCGTCGAGTTCCAGTGCCCTACGAGACACATCCGCCTTACACAAATGGTACCAACTCTGGCACCCACTCACTGATGTGGAGCGCTCCAAAAAGGCTACCGTGGTAGCTGCATGACCAAGAGCCACTCCACACCTATCCGAACATAAATCATGCCAGCCTCGTGCAAGGTGGGTCAGAAACTCTGGCGAACTGGGGTGACGCGTGTTCGGGCAGCGGACACATTCATGTGTCCACCCCTCCAAAACATGACGCATGCGGAAGTAACTCACGCAGTCATTGAAACCCCCCACGTTGGCCATAAAATGCCAGTGCCGAAAGCCTGAAGGCTATAGTACGGGGGGCCAAACCCTGACTGCGAAGATAAACATGCATTGTAAAACCTGGTCCCCAGATATTGACCACACTTGAGGTAACTGTAGTTACTCGCAAAAAGTTCTAAATCGCATGAAAGCATGTTGATACGCCTTACGCGTGTGAGGTGCCAATGACATGCCCGGTTCACCTCTCCTCGCCAAACATCCAAATATCGGCCGGTAGTGGTGAGTGTAATTCCTCTGCTTCCGGATCTGCAGGCGGGATAAAGCATCAGCGATATCGTTATTAATACCTGGAAGATGTCTGGCCCTGAACAGCACATTTAGGCGTAGGCTTCTCAAAAAGACTTGACAAACCAATGCCATGACCCTGGGGGATTTGCACGTCTGGGTGTTGACAATGTGCACCATTGCCGCATTGCCACACCAAAAATGGTCCACTGAGTTGGCCCACTCATCGCCCCATAGCATCAGTGCTCCCCAATTTGGGAAGAAACTCAAGGAAGGTAAGATCACGGAGGCAATCCGTGCCCAGCCATGCATGAAGCCCTCAGTCGTAAGTCCCCCTACCCTCAGAGTAAACCCCCATAATCCAGGGAGTCAGAGGCATCCGGCCATACTTGAAATCTAGGGCAGACCATAAGGTCTGATCTCCAGGAAGAGACCCCGTTAAATCCCTGGAGGAATTTGAGCCAGACCGCAAGGTCCGCCCGTATGCTCCTGATCAGCCGGACCCTGTGGTGACGTTTAACAGGCCAGCCATGGCGTCACACAGACGCCTGGCCAATGCTCTGCCGTGTGTAACCACCCTGCCGGCAAAGTTAAGGTGACTATGAAGTAGCTCCAGCTCACGAGGGGACACTTTATGTTTGGCAATCAATGCCAAAATCGCCACAGAGATCCAAGCCACCTTATCCATGGGTAACCCGGATGCCTGTGCGACAGAGTCAATTCCAATGCCTATAAATGTGAGCTTAATAGCTGGGCCCTCGGTCTATTCAGGTGCTAAGGGGACACCCAGTTCCCACATGAGTGTCTGAAATGTAGTGAGGAGACGCGTGCACGTGTCCAAGCCCCATTCACACCCGAACCAAAAGTCATCGAGGTAATGGGCTAGAGACCGGGACCCTGACCTGCGAGCAAAGGCTCACTGAATGAAAGTACCGAATCGTTCGAATGCCGAACATGGAATAGAGCAGTCAAAAGGCATGGCCTTATCTAAGTAAAATTCCCCTTGGAACCTGAAACCCAATAGCTCAAAATCCCCTAGGTGCACTGGCAATAATTGGAAAGCCGAGTGCATATCAGACTGTGCCCGGAAAGCACCGGGACCGCATGAGCGTACCACACTTAGGGGCTGAACAAACGACGTTTACCTGACTGAAAAAGGTCATCAGGAATGGCATCACTGACCGAAAAACCCGCAGGGTAAGCTAAATGGAGGATTAGACGACATTCACCCTGAATCTACTTCGGTACTAGCCCCATAGGGGAGACCTTCAAATTAGGAAAGGTGGTTCCAAGAAGGGGCCCACTACCCTCATAGCCTCAACTCCCTTAGCAGTGCTCAGTGCAGTAACCTCCTCGTTACCTTTCAAGGGAACTAAATTAGTAGCATCTTGGGGCCCCTAACACCCCCGAATGGAATACAAAAGCCCCATTGGAAACCCTCCAGCAGGTACCTCGCATCATCCCTTCTTGTATAAGCTGAGAGCCATCGCTCCAGCATGAGTACACTAATTGGGGAGGGGGGGCTTTGACATGGCTAGTTCCATCAGATGGAGCACGCGGAGGCGGCGTAGGGGCCAGCGCAAAAGGGGACACTCATGTCGGTAACGACACTGGCGCTTAGTACCCACGTCCTAGCTGAGCAGGTCCAACACAGCAGGCGGGCTGGAACCCCCTGCCCCACCAGTTAGCATGGAGCCTGTGTTGCAGCAGCCCGCTGCACAGCATGACCACAATGGTACCTATCACCAGGCACCAGTCCCGTGGGAGTCATGTACAAGAGCAACAATTGCTGACAGGGCTCATCCCACCTCATCTCAGGATGTAAGGCCACCCTCATCCAAATTCCTCATCATAAGCCAACTACGATGGGCCCATTAAATCAACCATCGCACTGTAAATATTATCAAGGGATTGAACCATTGGGATGGCCCAATCAGGCCGGGCCCTGAGGCATACCACCATATATATAAGGTATGCCGGCCACCTGTTGGCCCAGGTGTGTGGTGGCTTACGACGACGGGACAGCTCTTTGTCTCTGTCGTCCTGTCCCTCTCTCTCTTCCTCAGTGGGCTCATGGTTCAATAGGGAGAATATATCCACGTACTCCCCTCCAGATTTTATCCCTTGTGACCTGCGACAAATGATCACCCAGGGGCAAGGAATAACCAGCCGTCGGCAAAGCCATCATCGGCACATTCTGTATAAAGGGCATACGCAGCAGGACCTGGACAGCCCCTGCGATGCTTAGCACTGCCCCAGGGGCGGACACCCCCGCCCTTAACGAGGGACCATTTAGAAACCATGGGATACTGGGATAGGATGGTAACTGATGCCCGCTCGCATCAACTTGACGAGGCCAGGGCCACTGAACCCCACCACTGTAAGTGGGCTGTGGTGTTGGTGCACTTAAATTGAACCTGATACTCACTAGGTGCACCCCCGTGAGCTGCCCCCACCGGGGGTTCTGGCCCATGGCGGGCGTCGGAGCTCGCGATCAGAATCGAGCTCTGGGATCACCCCCGACTGCTCCCAGCCTGGACATCAGGTTGAACGGGGAGCTGTGAGACACCAGCTGGGGCCGGCCGGACCGTCTCAAGCAGCTCGACCCGGTTGGCCGCCCGCTGAAGCATAGCGGCCGGCAAGGTAGTCTGGGTTGACGAAGGGGCCCCTGTTGAAGAAAGAGTAGCACCCCCCTCCAAAGGAGGCTGTGCAATGCCCAGGGATGCTTCCAGCACTGCTATCCGTGCTAATAGAGCATCCACTGCCCCAGAGCCCCAAGTACAAAGCGGGTCGGGTGGGCCGGATGGCCCACTAGTCAGTTGAGGAATAGGCAACCCAAAAGGAGAGCCAGGGCCAGAATAGGGCCCTGCCCAAAACTCTGGCCCATTGGGGGCAGGAGGAACAATGGGTTGGACACCCGCACCAGCCCCCCCCCCGGGCTGCCCTGTCCCATGCCCGGCAAAGGTGGGCCGAGGGCCGAAACCCCGGAGGGGCCGGCCTGTAGCTGACCAGCTACCAAGCTGGAACCCGGTGCCAAGTGGTAGCGTGACCAGCCCCACTGGTACCAGTGGGCAAGGCTGGCACATCGCCCTGCCGTGGGGGCAGCCCTGGTCCTCCGACCCAAAGGCTGGCCCCCATCCGACGCAGGGCCAGTAAAAGTTCTTCCCCTCGGCCGCGGCTTCAGCTCCGGGGCCTTCCGCTTGGGAGCCATGTCTCCCTAGGAGAAGAAAGTCGCAGTAGGATACCTATCCAGGGATCGAACTCCTAGCGTTTAAGCACCACGGCAGCCAAGCAATCCAAGGCTCTGGGTGCTTCGATCCTCCTTTCCCAGCCGGGAAACGAACTGCAAAGGCTCAATAGCCGAAGACTAATAAGAAAAAACAGCGACAGAGAAATCTTCTCCTCTCCATCGCAATTCTAAAATGGCAGCTCGGCTGCCTCGTGGATACCCCTTTTATAGAGGGGTGGCCACGCCCCCTAACTCACCCGGATGTCTGAGTCCGGGTGGGTGGGGGCCCGCAAAGAGCGCGGCGGCCATTTTGGTGCCGCGCTTTCATTTGAAGCAGAGTCAATCCCAGTTCTTTTAAATCAAAGTCAGAATTCCATATTTTCTCTACCCCACCTAAACAATATCAACTTAATAATTTTAAATGGACATTTAAAAGTAAAAAAGAAGGATGATCAAAGTTTTAATTTTAATCTTCTTTCTTTCTTGAACAACCAAAAAACCCTCAAAAATCCAGTCTCACAAAACAGAGTCGGAATCAAAGTCCCTTGACTTCACAGTATCACCTTAACAGCATAAAGTGGGAGTGACGAAGGAGTGGAGAAAGAAGCATCAGCACTTATTCCTGACTGCGTCATAAAAAAGTCTCAAGAAAAGATTCCTCAGCATTTCAACACCATCTTGGTTACTACTACAAGGCCCAAATTCCCCAGGCAGACCCTGCCACAGAGGCCTTGTAGTCCAAAAACATAGAATGTCTCCCAGGATCTCAAAACTTTCCTTCTATGGTTTCGGAGCAAGAACTGTCCTTTCAGACTACAACTCCCATCATCCCTGCCTCTTGTCTCTAAATTGGCCTAGCTGGCGAAAAGAGGAGAGACAGGTGTGAGAAGAACCCTCCTCTTCCTTTCCCACATTTCCACCCTCTTTAGGAACTTCACTCTCGATTGCCTTTTAACCCTTTCACAGCCAGACATGCACGGAGGAGTATGAGGAGAAGGTTACAAAGGAAAGGAGCGTTACAAAGATAAAAAAAAGTTATGAGGTTAATCAGATGTTCTCAAAATACGCTCCTTATAAACAAAACACCGTTCACAGTTCTCTCAGAATCAGCTCCCCGCTCTATTAATCCAAATGCTGATAGGGAAAAAAAAGACCAGGAAGAAAAGGGAAAAAATAACTCCACCCACAATCCAAACTGGCGCTTCTGATTATTTTCCCTGGGGCTTGTGGACTCGTTGGGCTCTCACTTGACTCAGGCTCAGGATCGAGGCCTCACAGGGCCAACCAGGGTTTGCCTTCGCTCGCCCTGTTGGACCCTCCCATCCCTGATCCCTGCCTGCCTTCACTTGCCTCTACTTGCCTGGGAGACTGCGATCCCATTCCTCCTTACCTGGGAGTAAGCTGCTTGCCGTGAGGAACCTCCGGCTGGTCTACTGAGCTGGTTGACTGACTGCACAATCCTCCAACATGCCCCAACTGGCTGCATTTGCCCAAATCAGCATCAGCCCCACAGCTGGCCACCACTGTGCCCATCTGCCCATCATCCACCCTTCTCCACTTCCACCACCTTTATCTCGCCCGACCTTTGTCCATTCGTTCCACCACTCACCCACCTTTCTCAGTACTATTCTCGATCCACTCTCCCATCCCACTTCAAAATTCAGTGATCTCCATCTCCTTCTGCACTTTGAATTTGGTGTGTGCTCAGCTTCCTGGTCTCCTCCTGACTCTCGTGATGCTTGTGATGGCGCGCTCTGTCCTGAGGCTACTGGCTGTGCGCACCACCAGTCTCTCCCCCCCCACCAGCTCCATGCAAATAATACGGCATATTACGGGGGAAGAAAAAATGGGATGGCTGCAGGAAGTTAGGGTAAAATCCATTACTTTCCCGGCCAATACAGGATGCTTGACACCTATAAGTCCAGCCTATTTAAGCCCTCTTTTGCAGTCTTTCTCACACCTAGCATTGTGAGACCTGCTTGCCTGGCAATGCTCTCCATAACCATGCATAAATGCGACAGATAGGCTTTGACCTGGTCATTGCCCTTGGGTCTCTCCCTGTTCCTGGTGAACGACATTTACCAGTCTGCTCTATGGAACTCCTCAAAGACTCCTGAGGCCCATGAAGCCTATGTGCTATCCTGCAGATCCTTCTGCAGAAAAAACCTGGGTCTTACCTGTATTGACAGAGCCCTGCAGGTATTATGGAGAGAATTGTATTAAATGTGGTAGCATGTGGCTTATGGCTTAACTCTTGTCTTACCCCCTCTCCCAAAGAACAGGCATTGTTGATGAAGTGAAGATGTTTATTGTTCTTGAAGCATAATGTAGCAATAACAGTTTTGCCATTGGTTCAGAATACAGAATAACAGCATACAAAAAAAAATACTAATAAAAAAGGACAGTTAGGGAAATCCACACTCAGGCCTTTCCCCAGAAACAAAAGGAAAACCTCAGTAATCTAGGCAATCATGACTAAGCTGGGTTGCAGTAAGGGTTCGATGTTAGAGTCCCCCTCTCCCTTCTGAGGTGTCCCTCTCAGAATCCCCCAAAACAGAACTAACTTCCAAACACATGTGACTATACGAAAGACATAAGGTTGGCCCTCCTAATTAGCATACAGCCAATTAGGGCCCAGGGTTTGAATAAACAATCCTGGTTCTCATAACAAAGGTCTGATGTTCCCAGGCTCTGGATGTGGACATGAATGGACATTCCAGAACAGGGGAAGAAGACAAAACATATGCCTGAAGCTTTGAGAAGCTTCTACAAGCACATCTGCTTGATAAGCATAGCAGAAAGAATTGTGAGGTTTTGCAAGGAAGCAAAGCTACATTCTAAAACACTTTAAAAACCAAAGAAACTCCATGTTGAATAACTTGTGGCCAATTTCATTACAACATATATGTTATTATTTTAAATAAATACATAAATAAATAGTTGTTGGATTGGGGCCATGAGGCGGCCATTGGGTCCCGGAGGAGACTGGTCAAGCAATGAGACACGAGACAAGATGGAGCGAAGACCAGTGATTTATTGAGGGAAAATCATCAGTATATATCGAGTAAGCGAGGCTGCGTGTGATGGAATCGTCATCTGACAAGAATCACATCCCATGTTACACGAGTTAATTGGGAACCTCTCCAGGGGAAATTAATTAACTAAATTAAACACTGACAGGGGAACTCCATTGTTCCATGCTTATCCTGGGGTAAACATGGCCGATGTTGGTTTTAGGGCTTGCGGTAATCCGCGGGTGCGACATTACCTATTCCATGACTTATGAGTTAGTCATCCAATTTCCTCTTGCTCGAACTGCTTGTCAGGTCAACTGTGGGTGATTTAAACTATGGCTATTAATCCGCTCCCCAATTTCTGTCCCCTCGGAACCAAAGCTCAAGGGAGTTATCATCCCAAACGGTGATTCTGTCAGGGACAGTATGCCAATTGTGTGCACAGAACCCACACTCTTCTTTATTTGTATGATTGGACCTGACAGACGGCTCGGCGTAGGAGTGGCATCAGCTGACGTGGAGTGATGACATTCCGGGGTTCTCTCCATAGGGGACATCTCAACATCAGTGAGGGAATACATTGCAGGAAACAACACACTGCTGTTCCCAGGATTACCACCCCCACTATCACCTTGAGTGTCATTTGTAACCATCCCCATGGGAACCAGGACCATAACGAATCCCACCACCCCCACATAGCGTCTTCCTTGATATTCTTAACCAAGGTATGGAGATCTGTAAGCTGATTCTGTACCTTACGCGAGTTGTCCGTGAGGTTAAAACAACACATGCCATGGACAGACTCGCAACCCAAATGATGTAACAACAGGAGGTAATCGATGGATGCTCGATTATCCAAGATGGCATGGTGAAGCTCTGTCTGCTCCTGATTAAGCAGCGCTATCGCCGAAGAGGTGTGGTTGATGGCTTTTGCCAGAGCGCAAGCCAATTGACCAATTCTCCGAGCGTTGCCGACGGCTAAGCCTGGCACGCCAAGCAAGCTGACTGCTAACGAAACATACTCAGCTTTACTCAGAATCCTAATGTTACTATCACATGAGCTGTCTAACTGGGTGGCACGAGCGTGCCGTATGTGTGAAGGAACATTCGTGCTTGGTGCAACCATGTCTCTAGTGGGAAGCAACAATGTCAAGCGACTGATACAACATGTGGAATCTGATACATTTGCGGGAATGTAGTTCCAAGTATACTGATTACATGTAAAAAAACCATCCTGAAGGCAAGGTAACATGAACATACATTGAGTTAATAGTCTCTGGGTTATCACAGTTCAGTTGCTGCTGCCGGGGTCGAGGCAACGGTGCTGTGGCCCGTTGACCGCGGAACAGCCGGTCATTCGAGCACAAGTAGAGTTCGAGCTGACCGCCACTCGAGGAGTGTAGAGAGTGGCTGCATCAGCCGGCAAGGCTTTGGTGACTTGGGTTCCCCAGTGCGCATACATTGAAAAGCCAGTCTTGTAAAATGGACCAAATATCCGCTTCACCAACCAGTCACCATTCCTGATGTGCGCATCTGGGGAGTGACACACCGGGATGAGACATGTGCTCAGAATTGAGGCAGAAGCAGTGGTCTGCCTTAGGCAAAAATCGGACTGATTGACGAGGGTCGCCAATCTTTCCCAAACGTTGTACTGCAGCCGGGCAGAGAGATCTCTGCCTGGCATCAGGTTGTTGGCTTCCAGTGAAGCTGCCTGAATGCCTCCCCCCACAAGTAGGGAGAGGATCAAGATGATGGTGGTCATCATGGAGTTAGCTGTGATCAGGGAAAAAGCTGCAACCAAGATGTTCTCTGGTGTCGGCTCCTTGTCCTCCCGCCGAACGACCTCCGCCGCTTCCTGGCATAGGGACTTGGCCATTCCCCATGTGATCTTCGGCGCTATCATCTGCTGTCGGCGCCTCCTCCGCTTGGCTCTCCCCGTCAGGGTGAGGTCCTCCATCTCCGGGATTGGGTCTGGAACGGCCTGGACTCGAAGTGAGGCTTGACACACCGAGCTGGAATCTAGATGACACCTGTAGGAGACATAATTGCAGCATACCCTCTTCCCCATGTTATGAGTGGCGCCGGGCCCTTTCAAGAAGGATCCGGTGGCACTCGGTAACGCACCATCGGCTGGGGGAGAGCTTCCGAATGGCGGAAGTGCTTCTCCTGCAGAGTGCAATCTGAAAAAAACATTAAGGAGATTTTACATGAACAATACCTTGTTCAGACAATGCTGTGCCTGACCCTGAGATTTGTGGAGGGCAGGTGGTTCCCCCCTTTCTGTTTGTTTGTCAATGTAGGACTTAAGTGTCCGATTGACCTGTTCCACAATCGCTTGCCCTTGTGGATTGTACGGAATGCCAAAGGAATGCTTAATGTCCCAGGTGGCCATGAAGTCGACCAGTTGCCTGGAGCTGTAAGCTGGAGCGTTATCGGTTTTCACGTGCCGTGGTTTGCCCATGGCCGCGAAGCAGGAAAGGAGATGCTGCTCCACATGGGAAGCCGTTTCTCCCTTCAGTGCTGTAGCCCAAACAAACTGTGAAAAAGTGTCAATGCAAACGTGCATGTACTGCCATCTGCTAAACTGTGGAACATGTGTGACTTCCATTTGCCACACCTGGTTGGCCTCTGTCCCTCATGGGTTGACCCCCCACGAGGGCCCCCCCTACCGCCCCTGCACAATGCGGACAGGAACGGACTATGCCTTGGGCTTGAGAAAGTGGCAGGTTGAACTGCCTTGCGAGCACTTTGGCATTCTGATGAAAGAATGCATGGCTTTGAATTGGCGTTGTGAAGACTCCCAAAACTTACCGTTGCTGAATTTCCCTTGCGGCCGCATCTGCTCTGCTATTGCCTGCAGAAATTGGACCAGGCAAATCCTGGTGACTTCTGATGTGGGTGATATAGAGTGCTTCGGTGCGGTTCCGCATGTGAAATTGAGTTGAGGGGCGTGGCTTGGAGCGCGATGGAGTAACACGTACTTTGGTTCGCTCGCGCTGGATAATGTGGAATTAAAGTGTAAATCCTAAAACAATAAGGACTCTGTTTTTTAAGAAAAGAGGTAATCCGCAGTCCTAATTTCCTGGGGTTGAATTTGGCAGAGATCGAGGTCGGAGTCTGGAGATCGGGCGGCAAGGGAGGCGCAGCGAATTTTGTGCTGACCGAGCCGTTCTGAGGCTGGACGGGACTTCTACAACTGAAAAGAAGGGGACTTCAGAGCCTGGATTTTAAACGGAAATTAAAAGAATTAAAAAGATCTGTGGCGGCGGCTGCAGAAGGATCTATAGAAGGAAAAAGTAAGTTTGCAAGAAGGAGTGTGGAGGTTGCGAAGGTCTGTGGAAGTTACAGAGGGGGAGAAGGGGAGAAGGAGTAATGGCGGCGAAGAATGAAACTTAAATTGTGCTGATAGATTTGAAAGTCGAACAAAGGCTGGAGTTTGGAAAGAAGCTTTTGGGGAATTGAAAAGAGCGGAGTAGTGGAGGAGGACTACGAAGGAACGGGAGGAAGAGAAGATTGGATTTGGCTGTGTTTGTAAAGCTGCCGCCATGGCTGGAGTTTTAAAAGAAAGGGTTTTTTATTCATATATTTCATTTTTGTTTTTTGCTTTTTTGTCTTGCTTTGGAGCTTTTCTTTGTTATTTTTAGTGGTCTCATCTTTTCCCTCATTTTGTTGGATCTGCTCTGATTGGAAGTTTTCTTTTCAATTGGCAACCGCCTGAAATTTTAGTGGGGTTTGGCGTTGGGGGGGGGACTTTTTCTTCTTTCCTCCCCCTTCTGTTCCTCCTCTCCCTTTTGTTTGGATCTCAAGAATGCAGATTTTTTATTTTTAAAGTAAAGTGCTTCAGGATCGCTTATTTGGATTACAACTTTGATTGGGGTTTGGAGAGTGGTACTGTAATTTTTTGTTTTACGATTTTTCTTTCTCTTTTGTCTCTTTCTTCCTTCATTACCACCTTGGGAGTAACAGTAACAGCATCAGTGTTTTTTAAAGTTACAACTTGTGGATTTTTTCTTCCCCTGGATTTTTTTTGTCTTGTGCTTCTTAGATACAATTCAGTCTGGAATAATTGGTTATATTTGGCTACACTGAATCAATATATCAACTGGAAGGAAGTTTTGGAGGGTTGAAGACCTGGATCAGTTCCAAGGGCAGAGGCCTAGAAGAGCCAAGACTGTAGCAGCATTGAAACTGTTGTGTGACATCACTATGGATAAGATTGCAAAGGGAAAGGGGAAGGAGGAGGAACCTGTGGTGAAAGCTAAGAAGAAAGATAAACCAGCTGTAGCTGAGGTATCACCAACAACATCAACATCATCATCTCCTGAACCAACAGCATTCGATCAGTCTCAAATAATGGGTGAATTCGGTAAACTGTTTCAGAAATTTGAGACTATGGAAGAAGGAAGGGCTAAGGATAAAAGTGAAATTTTGGGGAGACAAGATAAGCTGGCTTCAATGTTTTTTGATTTTACTAAAAAAGTGGATATGAGTTTTCAAAAATTGGAGGGAAATGTTAAGTTGATACAAGGTGAAATGAAGGGGATGCAGGGGAAAATAAAAGGGATTAAGGAGGATGTGAAGGAGTCTAAGAAGAGATTGGATGTACAGGAAAAGAGGATAGATGTGGTGGAAGAATTGATGAGAAAACAAAATATTTTGATTTGTCATGTTTTGGAAAGAATGCCAGACCGCTTAAGGGATAGAATAGTTGATTGGTTAAATAGCCTAAAAATGGGGAAAGATTTTGTCGATGAAGATATTGTAAGTGTTTACAGAGTGGGGCCGAGGAAGGGGAAAGCTGTTCAAAGAAACGTTTTGGTTAAATTTGCAAATTGCGGGGATAAGCTGAGGGTGAAGGCCTTTATAAAACAAGCAGGATCTGGCATTCTAAAAATTGATGGGAATGATGTGGAGGTATACAATGACATTTCGATTAATGAACGGGGATGGAGATATATGATGAAACCTGTTACAAAATTTCTGATAAAGAAAGGGATAAAATACAATTGGCGATTTCCACAACAATTAAGATTTTTTTATGATAAAAAATGCAAGTGATTGATGCGGATACTGATGCATTAGAACTTTTGAGCTTAATTGACTTGGTCAAGGTGGGATCAAGGGAGTGGGTGACATTAAGGAAAGATTTGTTAGACTCAGGAGCTATAAGAAGAGAATTTGATGGAGCAGATGAAGGTGGTGCTGCGGGAGGATGACAACCAGATGTAGCAGAAAATGAGTTGTCATTGACTGTATTGGAGGAAGGCTTGAGCAAAAGTTTAAAGAATTAAATTAGGTAATTAAGAATGGTTTAAGGTGCTAGAGCGACAATTATCAAGCACTTCTTACATGTTCCCCCCTCCCTTCTTTGGAAGATGAAGGTGACTTTTTGACGAGGAAAGTGGGGAGGGAAAGAATGAATGTTTTTTGTTATACTTTTTTTCTTCCTCTTTTTTGTTGTTGTTTGCTTTAATAGTTATGGGTTGTTAGGTAGCATGCCCGTTGGAGGACTTGGAAGTGGCGAAACTGGTGGTAAATTAATTGGATTATGAGAGCTATTAAAGTGTTAACATGGAATGTAAAGGGTACAGGATCTTTAATTAAGAGGAGGAGGATACAATCAGCCCTGAGGAAAGATAGGCCAGACATAGTCTTTCTACAGGAAACTCATCAAAAATCTCAAGATACAAATATATATTTTTTAGGATGGATGCAATATTATGAAAAATCTTATAGTACATCAAAAGCAAGGGGAGTCGCAATTTTAATTTCGACCAGATTGGGGTTTGAAATATTAAATACTATAGCGGATCCAGAAGGTAGATATTTGATAGTAAAAGGGAAAATAGAGGATGAGGAAATAACGTTGGTAAATATATATGCCCCAAATGAACACCAACCTGAATTTTTAGAAAAATTGCTCAAAATTTTGGCAAAAGAACAAACAACAAGAATGATTGTGGCTGGAGACTTTAATTTGGTAAGATCAAGTTTGGATTGTACAAACATATTAAGATGTGGAAGAGGTATTAAAGGACAGGTTTTGGACAATTGGATGTCGGCATTAGGTTTGAAAGATTCTTGGAGATAACTTAAGGGGTCAGAAAGGGTATATTCTTATTTTTCACAAGTCCATAATTCATACTCCAGAATAGATTACATATTTGTAACTGAAAATATGGTAAAAAATTTGGAGGAGATGGAAATTGGAATTTTTAAGGAGTCTGATCACGCTAAAGTGGTTTTAGAAATGAAGATACAGAGAGAGAGTGGATTGAGAAGGAGCTGGAGGTATGATGTTAATTTATTTAAAGACCAAAAGAAACTTGGAAGGAAATTTGGCAACTGAATGATAACGATGAGGTAAATTTTAATATGGTCTGGGATGCCACGAAGTCGGTCTTTAGAGGGGAATGTATTAAGATTGCAAGTAATAGATATAAAAATTACAAATTAACGCAGGATAAAATTGAAAAGGAGATAAAGCAGCTACAGGAGGAACATTCAAGGACAAAAAATAATAAGGTTTTTGCAAATTTACAAAGATTGAAGGTTGAATTGGTAGGTAAAGATATAGAAGGTTAAAAGGAATTTGGTGTATTTAAAAAGAGATTATTTTGAACATAGTAATAAAAACTCGAAATTATTAGCAAAAGCAGCAAAAGATAAGAAAGAAAAAAAGGAAATTGGAGTTTTGGTAAATAAACAAGGGATAAAGTGCAATAAAATCAAGGATAAAGGTAAGATTGTGAAAGAATTTTTTCAAGCTTTATACACAAGAAAAGGAATAGATTTAGAAAAGCTTAAAAATCAATTAGAGAAGCATATTGTAGGTGTAAAACAGGAATACATAGATAGAATGGAGGATCAAGTGTCTGAGAAGGAAGTAAGGATGGTAATTGCTGGTTTGAAGTTGGGGAAAGCTCCTGGAGAGGATAGATTGCCTGCTGACTTTTATAAGGACTTTAAAGATATATTGGTACCAAAATTGGTAAAATTATATAATTACATTTTGGAAGGTGGGCAAATTCCGACTTCATGGTATAGGACCACAATCGTACTGTTGCCAAAACCTGGGAAGAATCTGGAAAGAATAGACTCTTATAGACCAATCTCATTGATAAATCAAGATGCCAAGATCTTCACAGCAATATTGGCCAAACGTTTAAATAATTTTATGGGTAATTATATAAATGTAGATCAAGTGGGCTTTTTGAAAGGGCGACAAATGGCGGATTTAACTAGAAGAGTAGTAGATTTAATAGACATTGTGAGTCAAACAAAAGAAAAAGTGGGATTAATATCTTTGGATATATTTAAGGCATTTGACTCTTTACAATGGATCTCAATTAAGGAAATAATTAAACATTACGGATTTGGGGATAAATTTAGAAGGGTAATTGACCAATTATACCAGCAAGGAATAGCTACTGTTAGAGTAAATGATGCGGTTACCAATGAGATAAAGCTGGAGGCAGGTATGAGACAGGGTTGTCCCTTATCACCAATTTTGTTTATATTGGCAATGGAGTTATTAGCAAATGTTATAAGAAAAGATGGAAAAATAGAAGGGATTATGGGAAATAAAATTAGCATGTATGCTGATGATACTATGTTAATAGTAAAACATCCGGAGAGGACAATTGATAGAATTAGAGAACATTTAAAGGATTTTGAGGATGTTACTGGTTTGAAGATAAATTGGGATAAATCAGAAATGATGTTCTGCAGTATGAGAGAAGAGGATTAGAAGAAGATAATGGGAAAGGGTAATATTCAAATCAAAGATAAATTGAAATATTTGGGAATAGTTATATCTAATAGATTGGAAGAGCTTAAAAGATTGAATTTTGACAGTCTTAAATTGGAAATTAAAAACAAAATACAAATTTTTTGAAAAATTGAAACTGTCATTGTTTGGGAGAATAGCACTTGCTAAAATGATGTTGTTGCCGAAAATTAATTTTTTATTTGATGCGTTAGCAATTCAATTGAAGGACAAGGAAATTAATGAGTTTCAAAAAATGGTTAACAATTTTTGTAATGGAGGAAAGAGGTCTAGACTGCCTAAAAAACTATGGTATTTATCCCAGAAAGAAGGTGGATTGGGAATGCCGAATTTGAGATTATATTACCGAGCGTTTCAAATTAAGAATGTTGTGAAGATCTTCGCAAGGGAAAAAGTAATTTGGGAGGAAATTGAGATGAAGGACTATGGACATTTAGGTAAAATGGTCTTTTTAGGGAATAATCTTGGAAAATTATCAACTCAAAGCACTATGATGAAAGGATTAATGAATGTATGGAAGAAAGTAAAGAAAGACCTGGCCCCAGATGTCTCTCCAATTATGGAATTGTCAGACATGGTGGGTTTCCTGATTAAGATTGATAATGTAGTAAAGGAAGTATTGGATAAAAATGAAATTTTCCTGTTGAAAGACTGGTTAAGGGCCTGTAGGGATGTTACTTTTAGGATAAATTTGTTTGAACAATTAAAATTGAGTTAGTTTCAGACAATGAAAATTAATAGATGGAATAGCAAATATATGAGAGAATATGATTTGGAAAGGGAAAAGACAGAATTTGAGGATTTGATTTTAAAAATTAGAAAGGGAGACAAAACTACTAAGGGCTTAGTTAGTAAATTGTATATATTATTAAATAAGGAGGGTGATCCACAGGAGGATTTGAGAATAAGTTGGGAGGAAGATTTGAAAATAAAGATAAATAACGATTTATGGAAAAATAAGTGGAAAAAGAGAATAATGAGAACTATGTCGGTTAGAAGAAAGGAACATAATTATAAAATGTTATGGAGGTGGTATCTGACCCCAGTGAGGTTACATCAAATTGATAATAAAAAGGATAGAATGTGTTGGAGATGTAAAGACACAATAGGAACATATGAACATATGTGGTGGAATTGTAATGTGGTCAAAGATTTTTGGAAAAGGATTGAAAAAGAGATGGGTGAAATAATGGGTAAAAGAATTAGACTGGGGTCAGATACCACCATGTTAACAAATGTGGAATCTATTTGTTTAAACAGGGATGAGAGAGAGTTATTAGAAATAATGCTTACAACGGGTAGACAATGTATTGCTAGAAATTGGAAAAATGATGTAAATATTCAGACAGAAGAGTGGTACAAAGAAATGTGGAATTTGGCATTGAATGATAAATTAACTTGTGAGATAAAAGAAAAAAGGGGTATATTAAAAGAAAATAGATTTTGGAATATTTGGAAGCCATTTGTGGATCACGCACTTATGGGAGGTGAAAGAAATAGACCTGTACCTGATCAAAGTAGTTTTTGGGTGTAAAATAATGAGTCATTCTGAGTTCTCCAGGGTATTGTATATAAACACTGGGTGGAATTTAATTTTGTTATTGTTATGGTTACCTATCCAGAATATTGTAGTGGTGTTTAAATAAAGATTAGATGAAAAATGTATTAGGATAGGATGTGATGTGTTTTTTTGTTTTTTTATTGTTTTTATTTCTTTTTTTAATGATGTTATTGTACTTGTATCTTTTGAATGTTTTTGGTTTTGTATTGTAAAACTTAATAAAAATTAATAAAAAAAGAAATTGAGTTGTGAGAAACAGACTCAGCAATTTTTTGTCTATCGCGGGAGTGATGTACGCTCCCAGTAGACTGTGAAGCAAATTCCTAACATACTGACTGTCAGTTATTATGTTTATGTGTTCTTTGGCAAAGGTGCACAAAGCGAGGTTCACCGCTGCCAACTCTGCCCGCTGCGCGGACTTCTGTGGAAGAGCTGGAAGCGTGTGCCAAGCTTGGTCCTCTTGCCAAGTTAGAACACCATATATACGACTCCCATCTGTGAAGACTGTCCTGGCCCCCTGAAGTGGAACCAGTGACATCAATTCACACAAGCTGACTGTCTGCGTTTGAAGCGAGATGAGCCTGGGGACTTTCGGCAAATAGTATGCCAAGCATCCAGTGAATCCTTCCAAGGCAATTGGAAGCAAGTCACCGAGTTGCATCAGTTGCTGAACTTGCTCTTTTGTGAATGGGACCACGATTTTTGCTAAATCGTGCCCTGAGATGTCCCTTGCTCTCAGCCTTCCTAGGTAGATCACCGCAGAGACCAGTTCCTGCGGGAGAACGATGTTTCGGGAAGAGGTGTGTGGTAAATACACCCATTCCACGATACTCGCACCCCGCTTGGAGTCCACCCCTAGGGCTCCGGTGAACATGGATCCAGTCCGAACGATGTACAAGTTCAGGATCGGAGCATATGGCCCCTCACTAATGCTATCTACCCATCTCTGGCTGAGAACTTGGTTGACCTTCTTGAGAGTCAAGCGCGCCTCTCGAGGAATTTGTATCCGGTCTGCTGGCTGCTTACCTAACGTTAGCAGCGAGAAGAGCGGCTTCAAAAGATCTGTATCCAATCTGAAATACAGTCTGGCCCAATTAATGTTTCCCAAAACCTGGTGTAATTCTACCAGGGTGACTGAATCCTTTAAATTGATCTGAGGCAAAACTGGTGCTGCGAAAGAACGGAGAAGCCGATGGCCCAAGTATGAAAATGGCTCGGTTCTCTGAACTTTCTCTGGGGCAATGAGTAACCCTTTCTCCCCCAGGGTGGCCTGGAGGTCTTTAAACATTTCGCTGCAGAGTTGCGGCGCTGTGACCAAGATGTCATCCATGAAATGACACACTAAAGCTGAGGGGAGAAGGTTTCGAAACTTTGCCAGTGCGTTGTGAACATAAATTTTGCACAGGGTGGGCGAGTTGAGCATCCCCTGTGGCAAATATTTCCACGCGTAACGTTGCATAGGCTCTCTGTGGTTCATGACTGGCACTGTAAAGGTGAAGCTTTCCCTGTCCCTAGGATCTAGGGAAATTGTATAAAAACAATCCTTAAGGTCTACGACCAAGATCTCCCAACCCTTGGGGATCATATTCGGATTCGGGATGCCGCATTGAAGCGGACCCATTGGCTGGATACATTTATTGATCTCTCTGAGATCGTGAAGGAGGCGCCACTTCCCTGAATTTTTCTTGATGACAAATATGGGCGAATTCCAAGGACAGGTGGACTGCTCTATATGTCCTGTGTCTAGCTGTTCTTTTACCAGCTGTTTCAGGGCGACTAATTTCTCCCCTACTATCGGCCATTGATCTACCCAGACAGGCGTATTGGTTAGCCATTTAAGCGGCAGAGCCATTACCTGAAGATAAGAGTGGCACTGTATTGCTGCAGAATGTCTCGCCCCCAAAGGTTGACGTGCACATCCAGAATGTGTGGCCGGATGACCGCTGTGCCGTCAGCCTCAGGGATCGTGACCTCTACCCACTCCTGGCTTCTAAATGCTTCTTGGATTCTGCCTACCCCACACACATCGGAAACCGGCTCGATAGCCCACTCCTGTGGCCACTGACTCTGGCTGACCATGCTGACGTCAGCTCTGGTGTCCAGCAACCCAGTGAAAGGTTATTTATTTAAAAATACCTCTATGACTGGTCGCCGTTTCCACTCTATGTTGGTCTCCACTGCTGCTAAGACTTGGTATCCTTTCACTGCCCCATTTGTGCTCGAGCGGTCTTCTGACCCGGACTCTGAGCTGTCCCTGAGCCTTTCCTGGCTGCCTGCTGGCGAGTTACAAGGAACCATGATGAGTTGTGCTAATTTGTCTCCCTTGTGAATGGTTTGGGGTAGGTGTGTCCAGAGTTGAACATGGAGAACACCTGAAAAATTGGAGTCAAGGACTCCCAGAATTACAAGAATTCCTCGTGCCCCTGCGACACTACGAGGCAAAACTAAGCCTATGTAGCCTTTAGGCAGGGGTCCCATGTACTGGGAATCGACCAGATAGACTGTGCCTGGCAAGTCGCATGTGACTTCTGACTGGCAAGTCAATTCTAGCCCTGTGCTGCCTTTGGGGCTGGCCTGCGCCTTCGAAATGTCTAGAATGTGATCGGAATTTAATCCAGCTCTGGCTCTCCCAGAGCGAAGGAGGTCTCTATTTGGACCGGGGCCAGAGACATGCCAACGTTCCAGTTTCCCGAATTCGGACAGAATTTGGACCAATGGAAGCCTTTATTACACCTCGGACATGGGGTGGTTGGAGCCTTGGGACGGCCGGCATGTTGGCCGCTGCCCTTGGATCGGCATTCCCTAGCGAAATAACCGATCTTGCCATAATTGTGACATGCCCCTTTGGTCTTGTTCTTGGGTTTCCTACCCCCTTGTACCGCCACTGCCAACAGACCCATTTTGTAGGAATCTGTGCCAACGTCGGCACAAGCCGTAATCATGTCCGTGAGAGTCAGGTCGGGACGATTACCCAGTGACTGCAGTATCTTACGGCAGTCGAGATTGGCATTGTCCTTGGCCAATTTCATCATGAGCTCTTGTTGGGCTTGCTCATTATCAATCTGTCTACTGACTGCTTCCTCCAGTCTATTGATAAAGTCCATGTAGGACTCCTGGGCACCCTGTTTGACTGATGTGTAATTTTTAGCTGCTTTGCCAGTTGCTGGGATTTTGAGAAAAGTCCTGAAGGCTGTCTCAGCTGACAACTGAAGGGTGGCAATTGGCAAGGCGGTCTGTGCATCGATGGATTTGAACGCACCTGAGCCATATAGCTGGTTAGGAATTATTGCTCCGCCCATCCTGGCAGCCCTTGCCTGTGCCTCGGGACGATACTCGCTGTCCCATAGCAGATACTGACTGGGGTTGAGCATCATTCGCATGACGGCTTTCCAGTCGTGCGGAATGAACATCGTGTTTTCACACACTTGCTGAAGCGTGCCCCTAGTGAAGCAACTCTGAAGTCCTGTCTCTGAGATGGCCTTCCATATAGCCATGAGAAGCTTGTACGGAACTGGCGAATGAACTACTTGCTGCTGGCCGATGAGGGCATCTATCTCTAAGCGAATTGGGCAAATCTGGCTAAGCTCAGCTAGTTCTTCTGCTGGCAAATCCCCCTTTCTGATCTCTTCCTCAACTGTGCGCTGAAGGACATTCTTGGTAGCTTGGGAATCCGTAGCTGTCAGAGAAGCGCCAGCGCTCCTTATTCCATGCATTCCGCCAGTGACGTCTGCAGCTGTCACTGAGGGAAAGCTCCCTACACTACCCTGCTTAAGCTGAAATGACGGATAGAGAGCCGTGGGTGCTGATGGCTCTGATGGCGCTGGGGGTTCTTGGGTCTCTATCCGGACTGGGTCTACCTCTGCTAAGAGCTTCCTACATTTGCTAGAGCCATGTCAGGCCACAGGTAAGCAGACTATGGGTTACACCATTTATAGTAGGTCTGAATTACGTCATCTGGAGCTCTTGGGGGTTGCTAAAGGCAGGCTCCTATCCTATCCCAAAGCTGAAGGGTTAGCATGCCTACTTCTGGGCAAAGCAGACAATGATCCCTCAAGTACACCAAAAGTCTCGCTAATTCCCTGCTGTGAATGCTTGTCTGATATACCCTGGCCAGGGTCTTGAATTCCCTCAAGTGAATTCTTTGGTTAGCAGACGAACATTGCTGCTGAGGACAAGTCCCCATATTACCTGCCGGTCCTTTGAAGTTTCCTTCTCAGGATGAGTTGACACGTCTGGAGCCCAGGTAATAGGTTATGCGTGACGAATCTCTGGGAAGGAGCTCGGAGCGTGGACTCCTGCCACGGGCCCTCGGCGGCCTCTGCGCTGAATCAGGGGTTCACAGCCTGACCCTGAGCAGAATGCATTTTTCCGTGAGCAACCACCTTGGAGCTTTGGAGCAAGCTGTAGGATGCCTCTCTGAAGTGCCTCGCCACGTAGCTGTCTTCCCGATCAGATGGCTTTCCGACTGGAGCTGCTGCGCTGTCCTCCGGGACAAGTCGGACATGGTTCTGGCATAGAACCGGACCGCGAAGATCACTTACTCATGAGTAGAATCACGTCAGGGTAACCAGATGTTGGATTGGGGCCGTGAGGCGGCCATTGGGTCCCGGAGGAGACTGGTCAAGCAATGAGACACGAGACAAGATGGAGCGAAGACCAGTGATTTATTGAGGGAAAATCATCAGTATATATCGAGTAAGTGAGGCTGCGTGTGATGGAATCGTCATCTGACAAGAATCACATCCCATGTTACATGAGTTAATTGGGAACCTCTCCCGGGGAAGTTAATTAACTAAATTAAACACTGACAGGGGAACTCCATTGTTCCATGCTTATCCTGAGGTAAACATGGCCGATGTTGGTTTTAGGGCTTGCGGTAATCCGCGGGTGCTACATTACCTATTCCATGACTTATGAGTTAGTCATCCAATTTCCTCTTGCTCGAACTGCTTGTCAGGTCAGCTGTGGATGAATTAAACTATGGCTATTAATCCGCTCCCCAATTTCTGTCCCCTCGGAACCAAAGCTCGAGGGAGTTATCGTCCCAAACGATGGTTCTGTCAGGGACAGTATGCCAATTGCGTGTGCGGAACCTGCAAATAGTTAATTAATTAAGTGCTGTCTGGCAAATGGAAGGAGAATGGGCACTGGGAAAGGCTGAATGAACTGTGGGATGGAGGAAGAGAAAGATAAGAGAGAAAGTATGGGGAGGAAAAGAGAAGAGAAAGAACAGGGGAAAGATCTAAAACTTTTAACAATTCCTACAGCTAACCCTGAAAGTAAAACTGGAATTGTATTCATCCTAGAGAATCTGCAACCAGCTCCATGAAGTAGAGAGTGTTGCCACCTCGTTGGGAGGAGGTAGAGGCCGAAATCCAGCAGTGGCCTCAAACCAGTGTCACCTTGATGGGGGAGAGCTGAGGAAGGAGCTTCGAGCCTCAAATCAGTTCCCTCAGGCTTCAGGGGTATTAGATCCCCATGACTCCTTAGAAATCCACCCTGGGACCTCACACATTCCATCTGAGCAGCCCTCCTTATTAACCTCCTTGCCTCTCCTCCTGGTGCCTGATTTCAAGGACAAGCCATGGGAGATGTTCATGTAGCATGGTAAACAGGTGCAAGGACACACAGGTGTTGTTAAATCCCACACAACTCAGAGTCAATGCTTCCAATTGTCTTTCTTAGAAGTGACCTTGTGTGGGCTCTCCCATTTTATTGGAATAAAGAATAAAATACAGTCCAGAAATCCAGTTGTTTCTTCATGCAACACATCACAATAGCAAAAAGCAAAACTTGACTTAAAAGTAAAATAAAACTTCCCATAGTAGGGTAAAACCTAATATAAAGCAAACTAATCCTGAACACAAAGCCTATCACAGTTTGTCTAATAAAACAACAAACCACATTGTCTTCCAAGTAAAGCTAAGCAAGCTCCAAAAAATCTTCAAAGTCCAAAGATGTTGCAAATTTTATCTAAGTCTGGAAATCAGAACAATTTTTTAAAGTATTCTGCCCCCGTCTCAGGCTAAGTCTGCCCGACTCCCTTCCATCTGATAAAATTTCAGTGTCAGGCTGTTCCCGGCCTCATTCTTCTTAGAAGCCCATTTGGCTCTTTGAAGATCAAAGACTTTCATTGAATCCCTTGATGAGCTTTTCAACTGGGCAAAATTTGTCTCTTTTATGTACAGATTTGGCTCACTCCCCACCTAAGGAATGTTGGAGTGTCCTTGACTTAGATCAAGAAATAAGGTAACTGTGATATTTAAGATCTTTCAAGGTTGTGTTACCAGGATCCATGCTTGTATCCTAGCAAGATGCCAATGCTTCCCCCCTCTCTCTGGGTGACTAACCACTGCAGTTCAAAGGCTGTGAACTTGCCCTGAGGCATATGGGTAGGCTTTCCTTAATGACTCAGGAAACCTCTAGGGGCATCCTTCCCGGTGATGTAATGCTCTCACAGGGAAATCCCCCAGCCTTGCTGGACGAGAAAGAGTTTCTCTTCTCCACACAGCAAGCCGCTGCAATCGAATTGATCGGGGTAAGGTTTTCCAAATTCATGACAGAGAGGTCCTCAGACTCTTCAAGTAGAAAAAAGAGGTGTTGTGATAAAGTAACACTCCTCCATTGGCTATCCTTTTCTCAGCATGATTTAAAGCATGCTAGTTCAGATGGTGCTAAGACCATCCCATCCTTGAAGACCCTGTCTGATTGGTGAAAGGTTAGCAGAATCCCTTTAGACTTTAGAAGGAATGTTTCTGGGAAGGAATTTGAGGGTAGTTGAAGGATTGCTGGTCAGTCTTTGTAGAAACTACCAGCAATTTGCATATTGTACAAATAGTTCACATAGTATGTGAATGTGGTTGTCTCAGTTTGTGAAAGTAAAATATGGCAAGACTGAAGGAGAGAAATGTCCTGGGAACAAGTATGGTAGAGAGAAGTGGAACAATTGAGAGGTGAAAGGACTGTAGAATAAAAAGGGAAGCAGGAGAAAGAAGCATGGAATGAGATGAGTTTATAGTCCATGTAAAGGTAATGTAAGATGAAGAAACACTGAGTAGAGGATGAGAGGGATCAATGTGAAAGAAAAAGATGGTGGCAAGAAAAGAAAGATTACAGAGTTGAGTGTTGCACTAATGGATTTTTAATTCAGGCAAAGCTGGGGTTTAATATAGATTGCATGATCAGAAAGTCCCTGATATCCTTAAACACACAAAGAGAGACATCTGCAATGATCCAGTGATCAGTTCTTCAATTAATCATGCTTCTGTGTCATACTATGCAGTCATTAAATTGAATACATTTAACAGTAAATTGCATGAGAGCATGCTGCATCATTTATAACAGTACAGTTGCACTGCCTTTATTATGACAAAACCTATATATTTTTATTTTTTTACTAAATGTTCAAAAATACAACAAAACTACAAAAAATAAAACACAAATAGAATCAAAAGAAAAAATACAAGCAAAATACATACTTAATAATCCAATATATCATTAATTTTCATCATAGTTCAATAAAACATTTATAGTGCATTCTAATATAATATGTATTTCTCATTATTTTAATATATTTTTATCAAAAATCTAATTGTATACTCATTTATATATGTGTGTTTATATTCATAATTACTATATTTAATATAACAAAAGCTTATCACCTTTCTGTCATTGTACTGTCATTGTACTAAATAACCAACACTAAACTTGCTTTGAATGATATGTTAACAACCATTTGTGGATTCTACATTGATTTGAGGCGAAGGTGACAGGTTAGTACCAGATCAAATGAGTTTTTGGAAACAGTGAAAGACTGCATACTGCATCCTCCAGGGCAGTATGCAGTCTTTCACTGTTTCCAAAAACTCATTTGATCTGGTACTAACCTGTCACCTTCGCCTCAAATCAATGTGGAATCCACAAATGGTTGCCAAATTTTCCAAAATCTACTTGCTTTAATTATACCTTTTTTCTTTTTCAACTCCCTTGTTAACATATCATTCAAAGCAAGTTCAAATCATTCAAAGCAAAACCTATATTTTAAAACAAGTATTATGTAGTCAATAAATTATTGTCCTAAAATTGAATTTCATATAATCAGTAGAAATTCTATAGTCCCCTTAGACTTTTTCTTCTACCGACTCTGTCAAATAAATGAGAAGAAGCTGTTTTTTTTTTTTTTTTTGCTAAATAATAGGAATCACTTTGTTTTCAGGGGAAATGAAACAAAGAGACATACTGTAAGAGCTTGGGTTGGCATACTCTCCTAGCTAGAGATGTGCATCAGCTTCAGACAAATGTGTGCTAACAAAGTACTTTTTAATGCTGCTGGCCATCATTTGCAGAACCCTCTCTCTTATCAAAACCCTACTGCATAAATCTATGCTTGTGGTAACAGATGACATCAGCTGACATCAGTAAATTTTATTTTAAATTAATTTCAATCTCCTATCCACCATGGATCCTTTTGGCATGGGGAAACATTTGAGAAACTCAAGATGGGGAGGGAGACTTTAATAGTAAAATCACTGATGATTGACCATCAGCAGCATAAATTTATGGCAAAATGATTTTGGCCATTCACTCTCTCCTCTTCCCTTTTTCTTTCTCACTTCTTATTTTCTGTTTGTGCCTGCATGTGTTCAAAAGCGAATGGGTATCAGATGAACAATAATTTTACTCCAGTTAGTCAATGCAGTGAGTAAGGACACCTGGACAAGTCAACCTGCTGGCTAGGAACAACTTCCACATTCCCAACACATTTTCCCTGAGCATAGCTCTAAAAGGAACTAAGGAAGCTGATTGGCTAGATGATTGCCATCACATTTGAAAAATTCTCTCTTTGCAAGTCCTAGCCTATATTTTCATTTCCACTAGAATTTCCAAAACCATACAAATATAGGCAAACATATGCAAAAACCCAAGGATAGAGTGGTTCAGGACACCTTTGAGTCAACTCTGGCTGTGTCAGTCCTGTTTTATATAGATGCCTATCTGCTTCACCCCTATTCAAAATGCTAGTTATGACCTTTAAAGCCCATCATGGTTCAGATCCAGGCTACCAGAAAGACTATATCTCCTTGTATGAGCTTCCATGTATATTAAGATCCTCAGGGAAGTGCTTATCATCTTCACAAAAACATCTGGTGAAGACTCAAGAGAGGGTGTTTTCTGTGGCTTCTCCACAATTATAAAGCTCCCTTCCTTGGGAGGTTTGGTTGGCCACTTCCTTCACTCGCTTCTGCTAGGAGTTTAATACTTGCCTCTTTAGAGAGGTTTTTGGTAAATTGGCAGGCAACTAAGCTGGAAAGGTTTAAACGTAATGCTCTCACAAGCTTCAAAGGTAGGCTTGTGCAACTCTAGAGGATGGTGATCATCTCGGTTTACAGCTAAAGAGCCAGCACTGTTTGTGACCTCAGATGTTTCCATAGTCATGTGGCAAGGCATGGATGGAACACATGGAATGTGGTTACCTTTCCTGCCAAAGCTGTAACTATCTACTTACAATTTCTTGCTTTTGAACTGCTAGGTTGGTAGAAACTTGGACAGAGAATGGATGCTCACTTTAGCACTCGGGTCTCCAACGGATGACCTGGTCTCCAAGCTCAGCATTTTAACCACTAAGCCATTGTGGGGAGGTTTAGTGGCCTTTAAAAATCTTTTATAGCTTTTATTTTTTTTAAAAAAAAATCTGTTATACCTTTAACATTTTATTTATTCTGTTTTAATCCTTTGTGATTTTAAACAATTTATAATTAAAGTCCCAATTGGATCAGATGATATCTGTATATCTGTACTCCCAAGAAAGGTACACACATGTCCACAAGCTTATAGCGACAGTGTCAGACACTTTCAAAGATAATTTTGTACAGTTATGTTCCCAATTTTTTTGGTTATAATTAGAGCTCCATATTTGGGTGGGGGGCAAAATGCTACTTTGCTATTTTGTAAAATTACAGCAAATAGCTTCTGGTACTATGTATTTTTTTAAAAACACACACACAGAATAGTTTTTGAATTCTACCATGGGGTACAACATCATCCTGTGGCAGAACATCTTTCTCTGTAAAATGGAAGGCAAATATAAATTTTTTAAAGTTTTAAATGTGTACTCAAATCACTAAGATTGAGATTAATAGGATTTAAAAATCATTTCAGTTGATTTTGACCCTTTCATGGACATTGTAGAGTTTTTGCAAAGTAAATGACCTAATTGAGCCTGAAATCTGTTTTCTCTTTTCTATCATGTCAAATATTTAATTTTCCTTAATCTATCCTGTCTTTGATCTACCCTGGACTATGCATTAATTCATGGGTCAGTTTGTGAATGAAAGAAAGGTCCAGTTAAATTCAGATGAAAATATTGACACAACTCGACTATTATGTTCTAAAAAGTGGTGATGTCTTTTACCACCTCTGACAGCAATCAATATAAAATTACCCTATTACAAGAACTGGTCTAAGTTAAGCATTATTTAAAAGTAATATGACAAATATGCCAAACTAAGAACAGAAAAGACTATGATGAAAATACTTCCGTCTCAGTTTTGCTGTGGCTACTGAATACTTCCTACATTGGCTTTCTGCTGATGGTTCATGTTGTTTTGACAGCTTTTTTGCTTCCAGTGCTGAAAATGTACATATTTTGTGTAATTTATCTAAATTATATTGATACACTTTACTTGGTTGACAATTTACTCATTGTGTAATGAGTCTTTGTGGACAATTTCTAACTGCCCATTCTGACTGTCACATTTCAGCTGTTAACATATTTCTGTGTAGAAATTCCCAATCATCCCAAAGTGCAAGGCACATATTAATTGCAGGCGCACCCCCCAAAAAGGACTCAGACACTGGTGAAAGTGGATAATGGCATGGGCCACATTTATTGATTCATGCCCTAGTCCAAATTATAAATTTCGATTGGTACTCAACCAATTATAATTCTTAAGGCAAGCAGGCCGCAGTAACACTGGTAAGGTATCTCCCAAAATTGCCAATGGCAATTGGTTACAATGTATCCATTTGTATCAATTTGTTTGTTGGCAACAAACAAATTGTTGACCGTAGTCAATAAACTAACTACTGACCCCACCCTCTGACGCGTATCCGTAAAATAACGGGGTGATGCATGCTGCCTAGCTCGTGCCATCACCCCATTGCCTGGTTCGTTGTTGACCGGACAACGTTAACCAACTTGTGCCTATCTAGTGTTGTCCAGTCAATTGCGAACCTGCCGGATACCTGTGGGTCATAAATATTTACCTTACCAGTGCTACCCGCCACACGGGGAGGCTTCAATAAAGGCTCACCGCCCCCCCCCCAAGACCGTCAGCTCGGTCAACAGGCCTGCTTGCAGATCTTCTAAAAAGAGGTTCATACCTCCTGGCGACAGATGGACCCCATCCCCTGCGTAAAGTTCACTATTTTGAAGACTAATATCGGGGTGTCGGACGACGCGCCCCCAACCCTTGTCTACCACGAACCGGGCTACTGCCCTGTTCACCGAGCGGCGAGCACGGTCAAGGGCCTGGAGGTTAATGCCCCCCCTGTAAGCGTGACGCGGTATGATGTCCGACCAAATCAGGGTTGTGGCAGGCCACACATAATGCAAGTAAGCCAGGTCACCGCAGATCGCATGTTTCAACAACAGGCCGGTGACCTGGCCTAAATCATTGCCCCCGAGGTGTATAACCAGGACATCAGGCGGGTCAGCATCCCTGATGGAAAAAAGGAATGGCAACATTTCCCGCCATAACATCCCGCACTTACCGTACCACCTTAGACATGCGGACGCACGTAGTCCCAGCTGGGGTCCCCACTCTATCGCCGCAGCATACTGCGCTGCCCTGTGCACGTAGCTGTGGCCCACCAGCCATACTGCCACCGGTGTAAGTCGACACCCAGGGTCTGTCAAAGAAAAAGGAAACAGGACAGTGACTTAACTGGTACTCACAATTGAAGAGGGCGAACATATAACTGAAAACACTGTGATCCCCACCTTCCCATCTGGCGTATCTCAGCCCCAGAGTACCCGAATGCAGCTGCAGTAGAAGCAGCTCCTATTCTAAATGAATGGGTGCCGTAACGAGCCCCGGGGAGGCCAACACTGGATAGTGCCTTACCGGTCACCTTCCAAAATTGAAATTTAGTAAGGGGAGACCCATCTTGGTGGCAGAAAAACGGGCCAGGGTGCATACCACGCAGTGCAAGGAACTCTTGTAGGGCACCAACCGGACAGATGTCTGCCATGGAACATCGTAGCAGTCTTACACCACTGCCTACACCATGCTGATCAACTTTTGAGGAGCGTATCCTCAACTGAGCCCACTCATCAGAAACATAGACATCTTCGAGTTCCAGTGCCCTACGCGTCGCATCCGCCTTAGACAGTAGCACCAGCTCACTGATGCAGAGCGCTCCAAAAAAGGCCACCGTGGTAGCCGCATGAAACAGGGCTGCCTCATACCTGTCAAAACACAGGTCATGCCAGCCCCGTACAAGGTGGGTAAGTACCCCTGGAGAGATTGGGTGGCGGTTGTCCGGGCAGCGTCCACGCTCCCGTGCCCACCCTTCCAAAACATGTCGTATACGGAAGTCAGTTGTGCTGTCAGCATAACCCCCCACCTTGGCCATGAATGCCAGTGCTGACAGCCTGGATGCTATGGTACGGGGAGCTAGGCCCTGGCTGTGTAGGTAAACCATGAATTGAAGAATCCGTGCCACTGGGATAGGCCAGATCCCGGGCAATCGAAATTGGGAACAAAAGGCCTGGAATGTACTGAATGCGTGGAGATACGCCTTACGCGTGCGGGGCACCAGCGACATGCCGATCGCCCGGTTCACCTCTCCTTGCCAAATGTCCATATGTTGTCTGGAAGCGGCAAGGGAAATTCCTCTGCGTCCGGGGCCAAGGCACGGAACTGGGAGATCTGCAGGCGGGACAAAGCATCAGCGATGTCGTTATTAATACCTGGTACATGCCTAGCCCGAAATAGCACATTGAGGCGTAGTCTGCGCAAGACAAACTGGCGCACCAATTCCATAACCCTGGGTGATTTAGACGTCTGAGAGTTAACAATGTGCACAACCGCAGCATTGTCACACCAGAAATGAACGACCAAATTGGCACGCTCCGCACCCTATAGCATCAAAGCTCCCAGAATGGGAAAGAACTCAAGGAACGTGAGATCTCGTAAACGATCCGTGCCCTTCCAAGCTGGTGGCCATTGACCATATGCCCACTTCCCCTCGAAGTAAATCCCATAACCCAGGGACCCTGATGCATCTGACTGAACCTGGAAGCGAGGGGACACCAGAAGGTCAGATCTCCAAAATGACACCCCATTGAACTCTTTAAGGAATTGAAGCCATATCAGCAGATCAGCCCTCATGCCCCTGTTCAGTCGGACCCTATGGTAGGGCCTGGACAAGCCAGCCATGGCGTCGCAGCAAAAGCTCTGCCAGGTGCAACCACCCTGCAAGCGAAGTTAAGGTGACCATGCAGTACCTGGAGCTCACGGAGTGACACCTTGCGTTTGGCCAGCAAGGCCAAGATCAACCCAGTGATCCGGGAAACCTTGTCGATGGGTAACCTGGATGCCTGCACAACCGTGTCAATTTCAACACCCAGGAACATGAGCTTGGTGGATGGGCCCTCGGTCTTTTCGGGCGCTAAAGGGACACCAAGTTCCTGCATTAGCGTCTGAAATGTGTTGAGGAGACACGTACACGTGTCCCAGCCCCGTTCACCCCCGAACAAGAAATCATCGAGGTAATGGGCTACAGACCGAGATCCCGACCTGCGAACAAAGGCCCACTGGAGAAAGGTGCTAAAGCGTTCAAATGCCGAGCATGAGATGGAGCAGCCAAAAGGCATGGCTTTATCAAAATAAAATTTGCCCTGGAATTTGAAACCTAACAACTCAAAGTCGCCCGGGTGCACACGCAGCAGACGGAACGCAGACTTAATGTCACACTTCACTAATAGTGCACCCGGGCCACAAGAGCGCACCATGCGCAGGGCCTGGTCAAATGATGTATACCTGACTGAACAAAGGTCATCAGGGATGGCATCATTGACTGAATGGCCAGCCGGGTACGACAGGTGGTGGATCAAACGAAACTCCCCCGGTGTCTTTTTGGGCACCAACCCCAAAGGGGAAACCTTCAGATTGGGAAAGGGCGGGGCGTGAAAGGGGCCAGCGACCCTACCTGCATTAACCTCCTTAGCGATACTGAGGGCGGCCACCTCCTCCCTGCCCTTAAGAGAAAATAAGTTGGGCGCATCTTGGGGGGACCTATCCCCTGTAAACAGAATGCGAAACCCCCGCTGGAAACCTTCCAGTAGGTAAGCTGCGTCTCCCCTCCTCGGGTATGTTGCGAGCCAACGCTCCAACATGACCACATTAACTGGGGCCTTTTGAGTGACCAGCACCCTCAGCGGCAGGTCTGCCCTCTCCCTGTCCACCTCTACCCCTGCCCCGAAACCCGCCCGCTCGCGGGCACGCAGCAGCGGCGTGGGGGCCAGCGCAAGAGGGACACTCGTGCTTATATCGGCACTGTTTTCTATTGCACGCACCATTGGCCGAGAAGCTCCAGCACAGCAGGCGGGCTGGAACCCCCTGCCCCGCCACTTGGCGGGGTGTCTGCACCGGAGCGGCTCGCTGGACCGCATGTCCACAATGATACCTCTCCCCAGGCACGGGGCGCGTGGGGGTCATATACAGAAGCCACAGCTTCTGACAGGGCTCATCCCACCTCATCTCTGGGTGTAGGGGCACTCTCATTCGAAATTCCTCGTCGTAAGCCAACCACGATGGGCCAGGGAAATCAACCATTGCCCTGTAAATGTTGTCCAAATACTGGACCATCGGAATGGCCAGATCAGGCCGGGCCCTAAGGTACACCGCCATGTATATGAGATATGCGGGCAACCAGTTGGCCCACGTGCGTGGTGGCTTGCGACGGCGGGACTGCTCCTTGTCCTTTTCGTCCTGCCCCTCCCTCTCTTCCTTGGTGGGTTCCCTGTTCAATAGGGAGAAAATGTCCATGTACTCTCCCCGCCAAATTTTTTCTTTTGTGGCTTGTGTCAAATGATCCCCGAGAGGCAAAGAGTACCCAGCCGTCGGGAGTGCCGACTCTGGCACGTTAACAGTACGGGGCATCAAAAAAGGGACCGTAACCTGCCCTGTAACCCCCGCTGCATTCCCTGTAACATGAGGCCCCCCACCCCATGTGGGGCCTGCCATCGGCAAAGCAGCACCTGGGTACGCCGGGGGTTGCTGTCCCCCAGTCCCAACCTGACGTGGCCACTGCCACTGTAGACCCTCCCCCGCAGTGGATGGTGTTGTGGGTGCATTAGTTTGAACCGGATACTCACAGGTTGCACCCCCATGGGCCGCCCCCACTGGGGGTTCCGGCGACCACAATCGAGCTCGGCGGACACACCTGACCACTACCTGCTGGTGGTATCTGCTGCGTGGGGAGCTGCGAGGCCGCGGCGGGCGCCGGCCTGTGGGCCTCAAGCAACTCAACCCGGCCGGCCGCCTGCTGTGAACTGTAGGCCAAAAGGTGCCCCCGATGGGGTGGATATCCCAATGGACGCCTCCAAGGCCGCTAAGTGGGCCAGAAGGGCATCCACGTTCACAGAGCCCCCGACACAAAGGGGGTCAAGAGGGGCATGCGGCCCACTGGTCGCAAGGCCTGGGCCCGGTGCAGAGGCACTTGGGCCCGAGTATGGCCATGCCCGAAGCTCTGGCCCTTGAGGTGCCAGGGGCATACCCTGCCAAGGAAGTGACCCCAGCCCACCCTCCTGGGTAAAACCAATGGCCGGGGGATGCAGGCCGGAGGCACAGCGGCGATATGCCCACCCACCTGGCCCGGGCCCAAGGCTGAGAATTGCGGGCCTGGGGCCGCAGCCCCCACGGGGCCGGCCTGGGGCTGTGCAGCCTCAGGCCACGGACTAATCTGCCCCATTCCACCGGTCCCGGTGGGTGCCCCCGCGAAGGGAGCCGGCTGAGAGGGCGCAGTCGTGGTCCTCCGACCCGGCTGCCGCCTCCTTGTTGGGCGAACCGAATTCGCCATAGCCTTCTTTCTGGAAGGCATCGCTGATCCTGGGTGGGAAGCCTAATAAGCAGGCGAAAAGCTGACTGCTGCCAAAAGGAGGCTTCCCTGGAACGCGAAGAGCGACGGAGCTAAAAACTTCTCCTCTCTGTCGCTTTCGCAAAATGGCAGCTCAGCTGCCACATGGCCACCCCTTTTAAAGGGTGCTGGCCACGCCCCCTAACTACCCGGATGTCCAAGTCCGGTGGGGGGGGGGCGCAAAGAGCGCGGTGGCCATTTTGGCGCCGCGCTTGCATTAGCTCAAACTATAGGAAGCTGAATAAACTGACACAGGCTGAATATCAGAAAAAATGTCTTAATATTTAGAGCAGTACAACAGTGGAACCAATTTCCTTGAGAAGTGGTGAGTGCTCCAAGACTGGAAGAGAGAGAATTGGACCACCATCTGTCAATTTTGCTGTGATTTGCTAATTATGGTATTTTTTTTCTCTCTGAAAAAGCTTGTTGAAATAAGGAATGTTTTGAAGGATTTACAGAAAGCCAACAAAGTGGGGGTGTCTCTGATTTCAGTTCGTAACTCATTCCAGAGCCCAAGAGCCACAGCCAAAATTGCACAATTTCTGGCAAAAAAGTTATTTACCTCTTTTGGCATGGCCACCCTCAATTTCATCATTTAGGTCAGGAGTTCTCAACCTTTTTAAACCAGGGGCTGGGTCATTCTCCCACAGATAGCATAGGGGGCTGGATGGCCATTTTGCCCTTCCTCCACCACATGGCACGTCCTGGTGTGGTGGAGGCAGTGTGAGGCCACATGTATGCCCTTTGATGGCTGGGCAGGCTGATAATCCTTGATTTAGGTGCTCTGGCAGTTATTTTGCAGTAAGAGGCACTCCCACAAGTAACATGATCCTAAGTCAGATAGGGCTTTGTAAGTTAATATTACAACCTTACACCTGACCCAACAGTGAAGGGTAATCAATGTAGGCTGGCTAGGTCTGGGGTAACAAACAATACCCACAGTCAATCTTGTTGTTGTTCAGTCGCACAGTTGATTCCAACACTTTGCGACCCCATGGACCAATTATCTCCAGGCACCTCTGTGTATAGATTGAATAAGCAGGGTGATAAAATGCAGCTTTGTCTTACTCCTTTTCCTATTCCAAACCACTCTGTCATTCCATTTTCTGTCCTAACTGTTGCTTCTTGGTCAACAAAACAAAAGTAGACTTGTTTCTGGTATTCTTTTGTTTTCTCCATGATTCAACGTATGTTGGCAATGTGGTCTCTAGCCCCCCTGCCTCTTCTGAAAGTGGCCTGCACCTCTGGTAGTTCTCTCTCCACATTTTGCTGCAGTCTAACCTGTATTATCTTGAGCATCACCTTGCTGGTGTGTTGGATGAGTGCAATTGTTCGATAATTTGAACATTCTTTGGCATTACCCTTTTTTGGGATTGGAACATATACTGATCTTTTCCAATCCTGTGGCCACTGTTTTGTTTTCCAAATCTGCTGGCATATTGAATGCATTAATTTGACGGCATCATCTTTTAGAGCTTTGAAAAATTCAACTGGCATACCATCATTTCCACTAGCTTTATTGTTTGCAGTGCCTTTTAGGGACTTTCTGACTTCACTCTCCAGAATGTCTGGTTCAAGTTCAAATTTCTCATTATTGTTATTATCAGGAGTGTTGAGGTCCTTTTTGTAGAGTTCTTCTGTGTACTCTTGCCATCTTTTTTTGATCTCTTCTACTTCAGCTAACTCATTTCCATCTTTGTCCCTTATCATGGTCATTTTTGCTTTAAATGTTCCATTGATTTCCCCAATTTTTTTGAAAAGATCTCTAGTCCTGCCTCTTTTGTTATTTTCTTCCATTTCTTTGCAATGTTCATTCAGGTACTTTTCCTTATCTCTCCTTGCTTTTCTTTGAAATTTTGTATTCAGGTGATTGTATTTTTTTTTCCTCCTTGGACTTTTGCATTCCTTCTTTCCTCTGCTATTTTAAGGGCCTCATCAGACAACCACTTTGCTTTCTTACACTTCTTTTCTTTTGGTATGGTTTCTCTTGCTGCCTCCTGCATGATGTCCCACGTCTCTGTCCATAATTCTTCTGGTACTCTGTCTATCAGGTACAGGACATTAAATCTGTTCATGACCTCAACCACGTATTCTTTAGGGATGTTGTGTAGGTCATATCTGTCTAGTCTAATTGTTTTCCCCATTTTCTTAAGTCTAAGCCTGAATTTTGCGATCAGTAGGTTGTGATCTGAGCCACAGTCTGCTCCAGGTCTTGTTTTTGATGACTGAATGGAGGTTCTCCATCTTTGAATGCAGAGTATGTAATCAATCTGGTTTCGATGCTGGCCCTCTGGTGATGTCCATGTTTAAAGTCGGCTCTTGTGTTGCTGGAAGAGAGTGTTTGCTATGACCAGTGCATTCTCTTGGCAGAACTCTATCAATCTTTGTCCTGCTTCATTCTGTGTTCCAAGACCAAACTTGCCTGTCATTCCATTTACTTTTTGATTTCCTACTTTGGCATTCCAATCTCCTAAGATAATGTGGACATAATTTCTTTGTGTCTGTTCTATGAGGTGTTGTAGGTCCTCATAGAACTGGTCAGCTGTGGCTGGTGCATAGACTTGGATTACAGTGATATTGAAAGGTTGGCCTTGGATTCTGACTGACATCACGCTATCATTTTTGATGTTGTATCCCATTACTGCTTTCCTCACTCTTTTGTTGACAATTATGGCTACTCCGTTTTTTTCTGAGGTTTTCTTGCCCACAGTAGTAGATATGATGGTTTCCAGAGCTGAATTCACCCATCCCTGTCCATTTTAACTCACTGATGCCCAGGATGTCAATGCTTATTCTTTCCATCTCGTTTTTAACCACTTCCAGTTTTCCTTGATTCATAGATCTCACATTCCATGTCCTTATGCAGTATTGTTCCCTGCAACACTGTATTTCCCCTCCCCTTTCATGTTCCTCCCCCTTTTCAGATCTGCTGTGCTAAGCATCCCCTTGTTTTCCCTTTTGTTTTGGTCAATAGGGCAAACTTTGTGGCATGCCTTGCCGGTCTCTACGCCATTTCCTTCCCATCACACATGTTTTCACAGTTTAAACTGTTTTAAAACAAAGTATTATCATGCACAATATCACAATTTATCACATAGTATCAAAGTAAAAGTTGAACTAATTAATGAAAGGGAAAGAAAGAAAGAAAGAAAAAGTCCACTATATCAAGTCTCTATGTAAGTCAGTTTCTTGTACAGTCACTATGTCAGTTGCTATAAGCCATCCATGTTTAGTCAACTATATTATTTCAGTCAATCTAACCACTGTATTTGCACCCATTGGAGTCTCCATATCAGCTTCAAGGGCAACACATGTGGGAACATTGCAATTATTAATTCGGGAGATTACCAAGGAATAGGTCAGAGAAAGTAGAGAAATCCTGTCCAGGAATGGGAGAGACTGGATGATGTGCCACAGCTGGGAAAATGTGTATTTGACCACATCTGCCAGCTGCTGGTCCAAAGTTTGTTTAGGGTTGAGTTGCATGCCCATATTATGTACTTTATTGGTAGTGCAAATAAACAGACATAGGATAGATCTGGTCTCCAGTTTTAAATACTTAGGAGTAGTCCTCCAAGATTCCGGCTCAATAAATGGCCACACTCTACATGCTGCTCTTGCAGTCCAGATGTCTGCTACTGCCATGTTAAAGTTCTTGAGGAATGTCAGTACATCCCAGCAACTCTCAAACTATTTGAAGCCAAAACCTTATTGCAGCTACTTTATTGAATGCAATCAGGGGCTCCTCCTAATAGTCTTGCCCTTCTGGAAAAAGTACAATCAATTTTTTATGGTCAGCCTTACAAATCCTTTGCTGTGTATCTAATGCCATCCTCCATTTGGAGACAGGCATGATAAAGGATGAGGCAAGATTATGGTTAGCCTCTCTCAACCTCTGGTTTAAGAGTTTGTTTAATCCCAATGACCTGGCATGAAAAGGACAATCCAAAACAGATTGCAGAATTTTGGCTTTTCTGAATCTATCATACAGGCCAAGAGTTATGACCAGGCAAAATTGGCCATCAAGCAAAGTATATCGGACATGGAGAGACAAGCTGACTTAACCAGAGTCCCAACATTTTTGGCTCCACAACCCCAAAGATACATTGTCTCCCCAGCTCAGTATCTGATACAACTTAAGATGCTCAACCATCAAAGGGTATTCATGTTGGTCCACTGCCATGTGCTTAGGCAGTTTTGGAGGGAAAGTTTCAAATTCTACCTATGACAGAGAGACTGTGCCCCTGTGATACAGGAGAAGCTAAAACTACATAACATGTTTTATGCATCTGTCCTTTCTATACGGATAACTGAGATAAACTCACACCCCCCACTGCTCTGTAAATATCCTGGTTGATCAAACAGCACTTATACTCACTGGCTACTTTCAGACAAAAGTCCCTCTTTTACCTGTAATACCATCAGATTTTGTGCTACAGAGATAAAGATTAGAAGAACAATTCTGGCAGGTCCCTTAGAGGCACAATTTGTGAATGCTATATAGCAGTAGCAGTTACCATAGAACTAATTTTTAAAAAAAATGATTTTATTCTATTTATTTTCACTTGGAATGGATATGTTTTTTAAAAAATATATTTTAACTACATTCTAAGCATTTAATTTTTTTAAAAAGTTGTCTCTTGTATTACTGTGCTGGTCATCTTTACCTTTAAGGAGGGACGTTGACCGTTGGAATGTCACAAAGGCTCCCGCACCCGGCCCAACCATCCCAAACCGAGCCACCTGCACTTACCTTAACCCCACCCAGCCATCGCTGTAAGGTTCTGGAAGTCACCAGTGGGGCAACCACCCCACAAACATGACCAAAAAAACTATGACTTCCCGAGTCCTCGGTGCTGCGCAACCCCTCAGCCAATCAGGCTGAGGGACGCGAACGCAGAGGAGGCCGGGAAAGCATGGCACACTGACTTTAGAAAAAAAACACATGCCAGGGGGAAAAGGCCCAACTGGCAAAAGGTAAATGGGGTGAGGAAAAGGGGGAGGCATGGACATGGTACCCCCAACTCCTAACCCCCACCTCACGTACCCTTCTTTGCCTCCTGGGTCTTTCCCCCCAGTACGGCCTTCTGTGGATGGTGGTGCACTGGCCTGCCTTTGTCCCGGCAGGTGATGTGGCCTTGACACCCGCAGGGACAAAGGAGATGCTGGTGCGCCTCCCAACGAAGAAGGCCACGCTGGGGGGAAAATACCAAACCGACAAAGAAGGGTACATGAGGTGGGGGTTAGGGGGAGGGGAGGGGGAGGGAAGCACGGGCCAGGCACCCATGCCGCCAACCCACCCAATCACCTTGCCCCACCCCCACCCCCTAACCCACCTCACTATTGCCCATCAAGGCAGGGGTATTGTTCTCTCTCTCTCTCACTCACACACACACACACACACACACACACACACACACACACACACACACACACACACACACACACACACACACACACACACACACACACACACACACCACCCTGCCTTGCTGGCCAATTATTATCTGTGTGTTGGTGGTTGGGGTGTTTTTTTTGGTGGGGTTCATGCCCCCCCCAAAAAAAAACCCACCCACCCACTCACAGACAAACCTTCCCTCCCAACTTACCTGCACGCAGCCTCAGCAGGTAGCCTCCACCCTCCTCTCCTGTCTCCTCTGTTTCCTGTCTCCTCCCTCACTCTATCTAACTAACTAATACCCTCTGGTGGTCTATTCTAACTATCT
This sequence comes from Bradypodion ventrale, assembly GCA_035047345.1. Lineage (NCBI taxonomy): Eukaryota > Metazoa > Chordata > Lepidosauria > Squamata > Chamaeleonidae > Bradypodion > Bradypodion ventrale. The sequence continues at coordinate 175,679,218 of JAWDJE010000003.1, forward strand.
GTCACTCTTTCTCTCTCACCCCCCCCCCACACACACACTGTTTCTCTCTCTCTCTCTCTCTCTCTCTCTCTCTTTCTCTCACACACAACACACACACACACACACACACACACACACACACGACACTCCTGCCTTGCCAGGAATTTTTAATGTGTGTGTTGGTGTTTGGAGTGGTATTTTATGTGGGGTGGTGGTGGTTGTGCACACCCAAAACCACCCCTAACAACCAACACACACACATTAAAAATGCTAGTAGACCATTTTAAAGTGATGGATTGATAGAGGCACAAATGTAATCTTCAACATTTCTCTAGAAAATGCCATTTGCTTGCTGGCGTGTTATAATTGAGAACATTTGGAAAATATATCTCATAAAATTCCAAGATATAAGTATTTTGGTTGCAAAAGGAAGTAGAATGTGGAAAAAGATGAATTTGTTGTAATATTGTAAACTAGGATTCCAAACTAAATCTACTTCTGATACAGAGTGACCTGTTTTGGTGAAAAGAATACAAAACTAAATGACGAGTATTTAGGTAAAGGTCACCCTTGCTCAAAAGCCAGTCATATCTGACTCTAGGGTTCAGTACTCATTTCTGTTTCAAAGCCAAAGAGCCAGTGCTGTCTGCTTCTGCAGACATTTCCATGGTCATATAGCAGGCATGACTAGACACCGGAGCACACGGAATGCTGTTACCTTCCCACCAAAGTGGGCCCTATTTATCTACTTGCAATTTCTTACTTTCAAAATGCTAGGTTGGCAGGAGCTGGGACAAAGACAGGAACTTATTCCGTCCTGCAGTACTCGAGAATTGAATTGCTGACCTTCTGCCTCCCAGTCAGCGTCTTAGCCACTTGAGCCACTGCAGTCATATAGTCATATATATAGTCATCTGGATTCTACACCAATACCTCAATCACTTAAGGCAATAATTAGCTCCATTAAAAACAGACAAGTATTTATAATAATTGATTTTATTCAAATGTAGGCTTCTTTTGCAGCTGTGAAATTTTACAGAGCAAACAGGTTGCTTCAAACTTCCTTTTGCAAATGAAAGTTTTTTCCAAACTATTTTGAAATTCAAAGCTTTAGGGAGTGTAATTTTAACACTAAGGCTGTGCTTTGAATTGCATGCAATAATGTTCATGACACTATCAAAATAAAATAATTATATACCTGAAATTATTTTTACACTTGTCTGGATCATTATTATTACTATTTGAATTCTGCCTTTTGAAATGTTTACATGTATTCTAAAAACCTGCTAAAAACAAAGTTACATTGAACACAATGGGACTTATTTTTCACAGTAAATGCAAAACCAATGAATGCATTAACTGTTTTTAAGTCCTGGGATAGTGCATTCTCATCGCTAGATTAACTAACATAAATTCCTGTTGCTTACTAGAGTAAACCATATTAGAGTCAGCCCACTGATTCAGTTAGGATTTGGTGAGTCAACTGTTCCGTTGATTCAGATGGGTCTACTCTAGTAAGTCACAATTAATAAGTCACTAGCAGAGGACCCGACGTTGCCCGGGGGTACCCTACCTGGGCAAAGGAGAGACCCAGGCTGACACCCCACTCCACCCCAGCTGCCTTACCTTTTTGTCCGCTGTCATTGCGGCCACTCTCTCAGTCCCGCCACGAGGCGCCATCTCAGCCAGAATTTGGCTGCCACCGCCGGCCTTCCCAGTGACTACAGTCAGTAGGTAGCCAACACAGCCCAGCCTCTCTGTCCTCCCATGGGTTGTATCAGGTGGAAGGGAGACTCCATTTGGGTGGGTGGGCATAGGACCCATTGGGGGTGGAGGCCTGCAGAAGGCAGCAGCCTGCTCCCATCCTCTGCCCACCCCCCAGCTGTGGGTTCTCCCTCCCCCCAAGGTGTGCCTCAGGAGTGCAGAGGAGCCATGCCACGGTAGCTGCCTACCGATAGTAGTTGCTGGGGAGGAGGCAGCAGTAATGGCTGTAATTGCCACCATCCATACTGGCGGCTAGGCCATGCACCACCTGGAACACCAGGCAGACTTAGGTGCATGCGTGGAATTTTGAGCATGCATCACAGCCAGGGATTCCATGCAGGGTTAGGTGCATGTGTGGATTCTCGTGCATGCACAGTCACCTCCCTGGTCATTTCTGCCAGTGTGTGTGGGGCATTGCAGCCCCTTTTCAGGGGCAAGAACTGCAAGGCGGGCTGCCGGTTACCCACACCGGCCACCTCAGACATTGAAGGTAGGCGTGAATGCAGTTTCCAGCACAATCGGTGCAGGGGTGTCGCTTTGTATGAGGGAGCCCTGTGATGTCAGCTGGGTATTTGTTGAGCTATGGCGATGACATCATAATCCACCCTGGTTGGAATTTTTCCCTTGCTTTTTCTCCTTTTGGTGAGGGCATCCCATTAGTGGATTGATTTAGGGGGTGTACCCCTCCCCATGGGGCTTGACACCCCTGCAGTGACCATCTCTTCAGCACAAGGTACGTATGTGCTGAGTTTCAGCGCGATCGGTGCAGGGGTGTGGATTTGTATAAGGAACATACAGCACCGGACCTTGATTTTAATTATATAGATAGATAATCAAAGTAGTCTCATTTGAATCAGTGGAATTTATGGAGGAGTTTACTCCCAAATCAGCACTGGTTCATTGGGCCTACTTTAGAGCAACTTACTAGTCTAAGCAACAGGATGGCTACTCCAATACAACTTGTTATATTATGCAACAGGATTTCTGCCAATATTATTTTGCTGCAACATACCTTTCTTCCTATCAACCTTGCAGGCTTTGACACTACCTGAAAACATAACATTGTAAGAATTAATTGTCATATTGAACAGGTCTTTTAAGTACACCACTCCTTCCCCCCCCCCTATTTCTCCTTGTCTGTTTATGCTTCTCCTATGAAAGATGCTGTCCTTGCCCTCCCTCCTTATTTCAACAGGATTTTCACTTTATTTCCACTCAATAGTGTCATAATGCAAGCGCGGCGCCAAAATGGCCGCCGCGCTCTTTGCGGGCCCCCCCCACAGGACAGAGAATCCGGGTAGTTAGGGGCGTGGCCAGCTCCCTTATAAAAGGGGTGGCCACGAGGCAGCCGAGCTGCCATTTTACCTCAGCGACGGAGCGGAGAAGTCTTTTCCCCTGTGTCTCCGTCGCTCTTTAGCTTACCGGGAAGCCTTTTGGTAGCGATTCTTCCTTTTCGGCTTCCCTTTGCTTCAGTAGAGATGCCTTCGAAGAAGACGGCAGCTTCGAGTGCGGCTCGCGCTGTTAGGAGGTGCAACCCAGGTCGGAGGACCGCGGTGCCGCCTCCTCAGCAGCCGCCTCCGCAGGCCCCGGCCGGGGCTGGCGGAATGGGGTCTATTGCCCCTTGGCCCGGAGTGGGCGAACAGAATGCGGGCGCGGAAGGGGTTCCGGCCTGCGGCCCGCGAGCAGTGGACACCGCTCCTGCACCTGCCCACCCTGTTGGGCCTGCTGCTCTTGGGTCGCAGCCTCCCCCTGGGCCCTCTAGCCTTGGGGGGTGGTGCGGCCCCCTGCCTTGGCAGGTTTCTCCACCGACCCTGCCGGGCTTCGGTGCTGGCCAATGGCCATATTTGGGTCCTGGGGTACAGGGACCTGTACCCACGCCTGGACCGGGCGGGCCGGCGGGCCCTTGGCCCCAGGTCGACGTGGCAGCCTTACTGGCCCGTATTGCGGCCCTGGAAGCGTCGTTGGCTCGGGCCAGTCAGGCGGGAGCCCCCTTTGGGGTCCCTTTTGTGGCGCTGTCGGCAGGAGGACAACAGCCGACAGGGAGGGTTGAGCTGCTGCAGGCGCGTGGCGCGGTTTCGCCCACTGCCTCGCAGCTCCCCAGTCAGCAGCCAGGTGCGGGTCAGGCCCCGGTGATGAGCTCTACGTCGGTCGTGAGCTCCGACGCCCCCAGTGGGCCGGAACCCCCGGTGGGGGCGGCCCGCGGGGGTGCAGCATGTGAGTATACGGTGCAAGCGAGTACACCCACACACATTCCCAATATGGGGGGGGCTTTTCAATGGCCTTGGCCTCGCGCGGGTGGTGCGGGGGCCACGCTGTCGGCAACCCACCCGGCGACGACGACTGCCACCCTGGGCACTGGGGTGGCTACTTGTTCTTACACTGCGGGGAATGTTCTGGGGGTGGCTGGGCTAGCTCAGGCCCCTTTTCCTATGGCTGCGGTGCCTTTTTCGGCTTTGCCGACGGCGGGGTATTCCTTGCCACTGGGTGATCACTTGGCACAGACTACCAGAGAAAAGATATGGCGGGGGGAGTATGTAGATATCTTCTCACTCCTGAACAGAGAGCCCACCAAGGAAGAAAGGGAGGGACAGGATGAGAAGGACAAGGAGCAGGCACGTCGCCGTAAGCCGCCACGTACCTGGGCCAACTGGCTCCCTGCTTATTTAATATACATGGCGGTGTACTTGAGGGCGCGGCCGGATTTGGCTATTCCCATGGTCCAATATTTGGACAACATATATAGGGCGATGGTTGATTTCCCGGGTCCCTCGTGATTAGCCTATGACGAGGAATTCCGTATGAGGATTCCCCTTCACCCCGAGATGAGATGGGATGAGCCGTGCCAGAGGCTTTGGCTTTTGTACATGACGCCCACACGCCCCGCCCCGGGAGACAGATACCATTGTGGACATGCGGTCCAGCGAGCAGCTCCAGCGCAGGTTACCCGCCAAGCGGCGGGGCAGGGGGTTCCAGCCCGCCTGCTGTGCTGGACTTTCTCGTCCAATGGTTCCTGTAATAGGAAGAATTGCAAGTACAGGCATGAGTGTCCCACATGTGCGGGCCCCCACGCAGCCTCCGCCTGTCCCAGGCCTGGAGGGACAAGGGGCAGAGGGAGGGGCGGACAGTGGGCTGGCAAGACTGCCACGGATGGAGCTGGTTCTCCAAAAGGCCCCCTCCCCAATTAATGTGGACATGCTGGAGCGTTGGCTCGCATCGTACCCGAAGGGGGAGGATGGGGAGTATCTCCTTCAGGGTTTTAAGCAGGGATTCCGTATCCCTTTCATGGGTGATAGGTCCCCTCAGGATGCCCCTAACCTTTTATCCCTCAGAGGGAGGGAGGACGTGGCTGCGGCCAGCATTAAAAAAGAGTTAGATGCGGGCAGGGTCGCTGGACCTTTCCCTGCACCCCCGTTTCCCAATCTTAAGGTGTCGCCACTGGGCTTGGTCCCCAAAAAGTCCCTAGGTGAGTTTCGCCTTATTCATCATTTGTCCTACCCAGCCGGCCGATCGGTCAATGATGCTATCCCTGATGACCTTTGTTCAGTCAGGTATACATCGTTTGACCATGCGCTGCGCATGGTGCGCTCGTGTGGCCCGGGTGCCCTGCTGGCCATTAAGTCGGCTTTCGCCTTTTGCCAGTGCATCCGGGCGACTTTGAGTTGCTGGGTTTCAAATTTAAGGGTGAATATTATTTTGATAAGGCCATGCCTTTTGGCTGTTCCATATCATGCTCGGCCTTCGAGCGTTTTAGTACCTTCCTAGAGTGGGCTTTCGTCCGCAGGTCAGGGTCTCGGTCTGTAGCCCATTACCTGGATGACTTTTTATTTGGGGGTGAACGGGGCTGGGACACGTGCACACGTCTCCTCAACACATTTCAGACGCTAATGGAGGAACTCGGTGTCCCTTTAGCGCCCGAAAAGACCGAGGGCCCATCTACCAAGCTAGTATTCCTGGGGGTGGAGATTGACACAGTAGCGCAGGCTTCTAGGTTACCGGGCGATAAGGTGTCCAGGATAGTGGCCCTTATCTCGGATTTGCTGGCCAAGCGCAAGGCATCACTGAGGGAACTGCAGGTGCTACATGGTCACCTCAATTTCGCTTGCAGGGTGGTCGCACCGGGCAGGGCTTTTGCCCGGCGCTTATGCGATGCCATGGCAGGGTTATCCAGGCCCCACCATAGAGTTAGGCTTACCCGGGGTATCAGGGCAGACATGTTTGTCTGGTTGCAATTCCTGAGGGAGTTCAATGGGGTCTCATTTTGGAGGTCTGACATCCTGGCATCCCCCAATTTTCAGATCCAGTCTGATGCCTCAGGATCCCTGGGTTATGGGATGTACTTCAATGGGAAGTGGGCCTATGGTGGGTGGCCACCGGCCTGGGCAGGCACGGGTCGCCTGCGGGATCTCACATACCTGGAATTTTTCCCTATTCTGGGGGCTTTGATGCTATGGGGCGAGCAGTGGGCTAATTCGGTTGTGCATTTCTGGTGTGACAATGCTGCTGTTGTCCACATTGTCAATGCACAGACTTCCAAATCGCCCAGGGTTATGGAACTAGTCCGCCATTTTGTCTTGCGCTGCCTGCGCCTCAATGTCTTGTTCAGGGCCAGGCATGTTCCAGGGATTAATAATGATATTGCTGACGCTTTGTCCCGCCTGCAGATCTCCCGGTTCCGCGCCTTGGCCCCGGATGCGGAGGAATTTCCCTCGCCACTCCCGGACGAGATGTGGACTATTGGCAAGGAGAGGTGAACCGGGCGATTGGCCTGTCACTAGCGCCACGCACGCGTAAGGCGTATCAACAAGCATTCAATTCTTACAGAGCATTTTCTGCTCAATTTCACCTGCCAGAGACCTGGCCTATCCCGGTGGACCATGTTCTGCGGTTCATGGTTCACCTGCATGCACAGGGCCTCGCACCTCGCACCATAGCATCCAAGCTCTCGGCGTTGGCTTTTATGGCCAAAGTGGGAGGTCATGTGGACAACACCTCTGACTTCCGTGTGAGACATGTTTTGTAGGGGTGGGTGTGCGAGCGCGGGCGTTGCCCGGACGACCGGCACCCTATTTCCCCAGGGGTTCTTACCCAGTTGGCCCGGGGCTGGCCAGGCCTCTGTTTTGATCATTATGAGGCAGCCCTTTTCCATGCAGCCACAACGGTGGCATTTTTTGGAGCGCTCCGCATCAGCGAACTTGTGATGCTGTCTAAGGCGGATGCAAGTTGTAGGGCACTGGAACTCGAAGATGTCTATGTCGCCAAAGACTGGGCTCAGTTGAGGATACGCTCCTCTAAAACAGATCAGCATGGCGTAGGCAGTGGTGTAAGACTGCTACGGTGTTCTTTGGCAGACATCTGTCCGGTTGGTGCCCTACAGGAGTACCTGGCACTGCGTGGCATGCACCACGGCCCGTTTTTCTGTCACCAAGATGGGTCTCCCCTTACTAAATTTCAGTTTTGGAAGGTGACAGGCAGAGCCCTCACCAGGGTGGGCCTACCAGGTGCCCGTTATGGCACACATTCATTCCGTATTGGTGCAGCCTCTACAGCAGCTGCTTTTGGGTACTCTGGGGCTGACATACGTAGCATGGGGAGGTGGGGCTCGCAATGTTTTCAGTTTTATGTGCGCCCACTCCCGCCATGAGTACCAATCCAGTCACCTTACCGCCTTTTTTCTCAATTTTCTTACAGACCCTGGGTGTCGTATTACACCGGTGACAGTATGGCTGGTGGGCCACAGCTATGTGCACAGGGCAGCGTGTTACGCTGCGGCGACAGAGTGGGGACCCCGACTGGGACTGGGTGAACACGCCAGTCTCACATGGCATGGTAAACCTGGGATGTTATGGCGGGAGCTGCGGCCTTTCCTTTTTTCTGGCCTGGGTGCTGACCCGCCTGACATTCTCATCATCCACCTGGGGGGCAATGATTTGGGCCAGGTCACTGGCTTATCGCTCAAGCATGCGATTTGCGAGGACCTCGCCTACTTGCATTATGTCTGGCCTGCCACAACCCTGGTTTGGTCGGACATTGTCCCGCGACATTCTTATAGAGGGGGCGTTAACCTCCTGGCCCTTGACCGCGCTAGGCGCACGGTCAATAGGGCGGTGGCGCGGTTTCTTGCCGACAGGGCTTGGGGATGGGTCAGTCATCACCCCGCTATTAGCCTACAAAATTATGACTTGTACGCAGGGGATGGGGTCCATCTGTCGCGAGGAGGTATGGACCTCCTGTTGGGTGATTGGCGAGCAGGCCTGTTGACCGAGCTGACGGTCTGGGGGGGGCGTCAGGCCTTCTTTGAAGCCCCTCCGTGTGGCGGGTAGCACTGGTAAGGTAAACAGTATGACCCACAGGTATCTGGCAGGTTCGCAATTGACTGGACAACACTAGACAGGAATAAATTAGTTAAACGTTGTCCGGTCAACGATGAACCAGGCGACGGGGTGATGACGATAGCTAACCAGCATGCATCACCCCGTGATTTCACGGATACGCGTCAGAGGGTGGGGTCATGAGTTAGATATTGACTACGGTCAACAATTTGTTTGTTGTCAACAAACAAATTGATACAAATTGATACATCGTAGCCAACTGCCGTTGGCAATTTTGGGGTGGTACCTTACCAGTGTTACGTCGGCCTGCTTGCCTTAAGAATTATGATTGGTCGTTTTACCAATACAAATTTATAATTCGGACTAGGGCATTGAATCAATAAATGTGGCCCGATGCTGTTATCCACTTTCAATGTTGTCTGTGTCCGTTATTGGGGGGTGCGCCTGCAATGCAAGCGCGGCGCCAAAATGGCCGCCGCGCTCTTTGCGGGCCCCCCCCACAGGACAGAGAATCCGGGTAGTTAGGGGCGTGGCCAGCTCCCTTATAAAAGGGGTGGCCACGAGGCAGCCGAGCTGCCATTTTACCTCAGCGACGGAGCGGTGAAGTCTTTTCCCCTCCACCCCCTCCCTAGTTAACAGTGTGATATTTTGGTCGCTTCGGGGCCGGGTGGGAATTTTTGGCTGGGACCCATGTTGGCTTCCGGGTCCTGGCTTTTTTGCCCATCCCACACTGTTGCTATGGTTTGATATAGGGGTCTTCTTATGTTCCTACTGTTGACTTTGGTCACATTGGCGGGTAGCACTGGTAAGGTAAACAGTATGACCCACAGGTATCCGGCAGGTTCGCAATTGACTGGACAACACTAGACAGGAATAAATTAGTTAAACGTTGTCCGGTCAACGATGAACCAGGCGACGGGGTGATGACGATAGCTAACCAGCATGCATCACCCCGTGATTTCACAGATACGCGTCAGAGGGTGGGGTCATGAGTTAGATATTGACTACGGTCAACAATTTGTTTGTTGTCAACAAACAAATTGATACAAATTGATACATTGTAGCCAACTGCCGTTGGCAATTTTGGGGTGGTACCTTACCAGTGTTACGTCGGCCTGCTTGCCTTAAGAATTATGATTGGTCGTTTTACCAATACAAATTTATAATTCGGACTAGGGCATTGAATCAATAAATGTGGCCCGATGCTGTTATCCACTTTCAATGTTGTCTGTGTCCGTTATTGGGGGGTGCGCCTGCAAATGTTATTTTATTCCAGTAAACCTTTATTCAACTGCTACCTATCAAGTGAGAAGCAGATGCCTGCTATGGCCAAGTCTGGCTTTTTCCACCTTAGCAGATCCCACATATATGCCCGCTCCTCAGCGTGAAGTCATCTGAATCCAGACCAACTTTCCATATGATATCTGTATCCATATGGATATTATGCACCCCTGTCTGACAGCTTTGCCTATGCACAACCATTCCTGTATTTCCATATTTTGTTCTAATGGTAACTTCATAGACAATACAGTTATTCATCAAGACACCTGAGTGCTGAGGCTCACTTATTTCTTTCAGAAAAACCCAACATTTCCCTCATGACCCACACAATCAAGGGCTTTGCTGTAGTCTATAAACCACAGGCTGATCTACTGGAATTCTTTGGTGTACTCCAAATACCCAGAAGTTATTTCCAATATGACCTAACATATCTTTTCCTTTTTTAAATGCAGCCTGGTCATTATATGTCTTTCACTCTTTTTATGGTAAAAGCCTTTGTTGTAAATACCTTGAGCCTCACTTTGCTTGCATTAGAAATTAAAGAAATGGTGCTTTAGTTATTGCACTTCTTGGTATCTCTCTTCTTGGGGATCAGAATTTATATTGAACATTGCCAGTCTGTGAGCCATTTATTAGTTTTCCACATTTGTTGGCACATTCTTGTTAGGAGTTTGACAGATTCAATCTCTGTGGCTTGGAATAGTTCTATCAGTGGTCCTTAAATTCCATGTGATTTATTTCTTCATAGTGTTTTTAGAGCAGCTTTCTTTTTTACTTTCTAGAATGGTATGATCATCATAGGATTTCTCTTCAAAGGAGTCTGTCATCTTTTTATCACATTTTATTGTATAGGTATTCAGCAGACTCTTTCCACCTTCTCTTTTTCCCCCTGGTCAGATAGTGTATTTCCCTGTTGGTCAATCAGCATTTGTAATCTAGGTTTAATTTCTTGGATCTTCTGGAAAAGATCTCATCCCCTTTTCTTGTTGTTGATGTCCTCTAGTCTTTGCACTGGTTATTGCAAAAGTTCTCTTTCTCTCTTTGTGACAGTCACTGAAAAATTGTATGCAAAGTTCTGACCCAATTTCTGACACTTTTTTTGCTTGTCACAAATCTTTCACAATATTAAGAGTTTTCTTCTTCATCAAGATTTTTCTTTTCTTTTGACTATAGGAATTGTACTTTTAAAATCTTCCCCGATATAATATCTGGTTTAAATAAACAGTTCTTCTTGTTCTTGGCCAATAGTGTTTAGTAAAGCAAATCTATTCCTCACCAGAACACCTTATATGTCTCATGAGAAATCTGTGCATGAGTCAAGAAGCAACAGTTAGAATATGGAATGACGGAGTGATTTAGAATAGGAAAGGAGTAAGACAAGGCTGAATTTTGTTACCCTGCTTATTTAACTTATATACAGAGCACATAATGTGCAATGCAGGGCTGGATGAATCAAAAGTTGGAAATAAAATTGCTGGGAGAAACATCAACAATTTGAGATATGCAGATGATAATACCTTGATGGCAGAAAGTGAAGAAGATTTAAAGAAGCTCTTGCTTAGGTTGAAATAAGAGAGCGCAAAAGCTGGCTTGAAACTCAACATCAAGAAAACCAAGATAATGGCAACAGGCCTGTTGTGTCCAAGCATTATTTCTAAAAGTCACTATGAGTGCCATAAAGTCTACAGCAGAATAGTGCGCCATTTGCAAAGGCGCCAATTTCAAATTATTGTCAAAAAGAGCTGATTCGTCAGTACAAACTTTCCCACTTCTCTGGAAGCCCGCCGAAACGTATCCACCTGTGTAACTGCTGTTCTCACTGTATATAAGCTGGCCACCTTGTTTCCCAGTCCTGTTTCTTGAGCTGATAATAAATCACTTGCGTTTGACCCAATCCTGCTAGTCAGAATTCTTCTTAAGCTCCGGACTCAACCAGGCCCTATCAGTCTCTGGAAAATAGAAGTAGAAGAAGTAGAAGCAGTGATAGACTTTACATTCTTAGGATCCAAGATCACTGCAAATGAACTACAACAACATTCCTCACTTGCACTTCAGATTCAGCAGGGATGTTGTTTAAATTAAATTTTAGTCTAATTTTGGATTTTAACAGTTTATGATAAGTAATGCAATCTGCTTTTGATCCTGTTTCAGCAGTGAAAATATGGCTTTTCCATCTCCTGCTTCCAATTACTGTATGTAGTCTGTTTGTTTTGTCTATTGACCATCTGGGTTGATGTCCACGTATATACAGTTACTGTTTTGTTGTGTGAATCATATATTCTCAATAAACAGATTGGTAGTTTTATAGAACTCTATGAATCCCTTTCCTGCTTAAATTTGTCTCCTAGGTCATGTTTTCTACAATCTTTGGTTCTGTTTTGTTCTCTAAAAGTACTTCAGCAATCTTAGCTTCATAATTGTTAAAGCTGTTGTTTAATTTATCTCTGTGGTACAATTCTGGCCAATGACTACATAGTTATTAATAAAGAGTCATTTCAAATAATAGCCTAAATGTCCTGTAGATTATAGTAGAAATTCTGGTAAGTAGCAACTGTCCAGTGCTAGGCAATTTTTTAGAGAAAGTTAGAGGCTAACTTCAGCCTTCTACAACAGAGTAAATTAATGTCTATAACTGGAATAAGTAAAGGTTAAAGTCTCCCTTGCTTGAAATCCAGTCATGTTTGACTCTAGGAGTTGGCGCTTATCTCCATTTACAGCCAAAGAGCCAGTGCTGTCTGTGTCTGCAGACATTTTTGTGGTCACGTGGCAGGCATGGCTAGATGCTGAAGTGCATGGAAAGTGGTACCTATTTATCTACTTGCAATTTTTGCGTTCAAACTACTAGGTTGGCAGGAGTGGGAGAGATGACAGGAGTTCATTCCATCACACAGCACTCCGGTTTCAAATTGCTGAACTGCGGACCTTCCAGTCATCAAGCTCAGCATCATGATTGCTATCTGGTAAATCCAATGTTTACCAGATACAGTCAAACATCAAGATAAGTACAGCTCGACTTAAGAAAAACTTGAGCTACATCTGGAAATCTCAGGAAAAAATCAGGTTCAAGGTATAAATTTTAATAGGAATTTTTGAGATAAGAAATTCAATGCATTCATATGGGTAATTCAAGATAAGAATTTTTTGAGATACAACCAACCTCCAGGAACAAATTAAATTCATATGTAGAGTTTTGACTGTATATGGGATCTGAAATGTAGCTAACTGAACTTAGATCAGAAAAACAGCTGTTACTATATGCCTGATGCTGCAAAAGTGGAAATGTAATGCAACTCCCAAAGATTAAGATGTTGGCTGTGAAACTGTTGGAACTTGCTGACAGAGAAAAATATCATCAAATTGCTGTGATGCTATGAGCATCATAAATATCCTAATAATTAAAATAAGAAGACATGTAACTTCCAGGGTTAGAGCATCATATCTTACCATAAAGATGGGAAATCCCATAATTCTTTTTCTTGTTGGTCATTCACTATCATTAGCCCCAAACAGCATGGCTGGAGGTCAGGGGCCATGTACGTCATAGCTCAACAACAGTCTTCCCACTTCTTTTTTATTGTAATGAATATTGGAAATAAAAGTAGAAGTTCTTCATTAGTGTGGGGATAAGTTAATGGAAAGTGGCAGAGGATAGATGTACAGAACAACAATGTATGAGGAGGATATGAGAAACTTCAATGGTACTTAGTGTATCCTCATAACAATAATGTTTTTAGAGAATTCTATGCAGATGATACCATCTTACTGGCAGAAAACAACAATGACTTGAAACAATTAATGAAAATGAAAGAAGAAATTGCCACAGCAGGGCTGAAATTGAACTTTAAGGGGGAAAAACATAACTACAGAAGAACTGCACAACTTCAAGGTTGATGATGAAGAAGTAGAGATTGTGACAGATATTATACACTTAGGCTAAAATCATCAATCCAAATTGAGACTGCAGCAAGAAATCAGAATACAGACTCAGTAAGAAAATATCATCAAGACATATCACTGGAGACCAAGATTATTCACATGATTGTATTCCCAGTTGCAATGCACAGGTGTGAAAGCTGGACAGTAAAGAAAGCTGATAAGATAAAATGATTCTGTTGAAATATGTTGCTAGAGGAGAGCCTTACAAATGTCCTGGACTTCCAGAAAGACAAGCAAGTCAGTACTGGAGCAAGCCAATTCTGAACAGTTTCTAGAGGCAAAAATAAGAAAATTTAGGCTATCCTGCTTTGGGCACATCATGTGAAGGCAAGACACTCTGGAAAAGACAATAATGCTGGGAAAGGTGGAAGGCAGCAGGAAGGCAGCAGGAAGCAAGGAAGACCAAAAGCAAGATTATTTATTTATTTATTTATTTATTTATTTATTTATTATATTTATACCCTGCCCATCTAGGAGATTTTCCTACTCTGGGTAGCTAACAGCACAAGCTCACACATTAAAAACCGTCACACATTTAAAAAATATATATACATATACATATACATATGCATATGCATATACATATACTTATACATATACATACCAGAGTAAAATAACATAAGTAAAATAAAATAAAATAGCTGATGTCTGAGGACACAGAGGATCAACTATCTGGCTAATTTATTGCTAAAGGGACCATGCCTTGAAAGGCCTCCTTGGATAAAGAAGTTAATTGTTTTTAATTGTTTTTTCCTAAGGGAAGCCACAAACTATAACTTACAGGAGTTGAACAGGGCTGTTGAGGGCAGGACATTTTGGAGACCTCTTGCTCCCATTAGTGACAGCAGCCTAAACTGAAACCTGTGGGAGGTGCCTTTGTTACTCATCTTTAATCAATCTTTCTTTTCTCTCTTGTTAAAAAATAATAATTTATTTTCTATTCTGCCGTGTATTACGCTTGTAAGACAATGCATAAGAATCACAGCTCTCTGCTTTATTGCTTTATTTAAATACTTCAAAATGATAGGTGAGAAAAGTGAAGTGTTTTTAACAGATATTATTTCTCTCCCCTGCTAGCTCCATCCACTTATCTTTCCTGACCGCTTCCCTGTTAACTGTTTTTAAACAAACCATGTGAACAATCTAAGGGATCTACTGTATTTTCTGGCGTATTAGACTACTTTTTAACCCCAAAAAATCTGTGCCAAAGTCGGGGGTTGTCTTATAGGACAGGTACTTAACTGCAGCTTGTTTCCCCTTGCTTCATATGTCCGGCACATATGGTGGGGGGTGCCGCAGCCGAGTCCCTGCTCTGTGTGGGGAGTATGAAGCAAGGGGAAGCAAGCTGCACACATCTTCCTGTACCTCGAGGAGGAGAACGTGAGCGTGGATTGGCTCTCCACCAGAACCTGCCCATTCGACTCGGAGGGCTGCGCGTCTTCGGATTGAGTGTGGGTTAATTTTTATTTGGTGTGCATTAGAAGAGAGGTAGTCTTATACGGCAAGTATATTCCAAACTCTATATTTTAACTGGAAAAGTTGGGGGTCGTCTTATACGCCCAGTCGTCTTATACGCTGGAAAATACGGTAGCTATCCTTTTCTTTTATTATCTTCAGTTCAATCTTTCACATGGATTTAATATTCAGCAACAATGTTACAAGTTTCACTGTTTGATCCATAACCTTGTTACATCCAAACCCTTGGAAGGCACAACATTTAACTTGATTCACCAAGACAGGGGTTCTCAACCTACAGCCCGTGGGCCAGATCCAGCCCATGGCACCAAATTATCGGGCCTGGAACTCACTATGGTTGGAACTGCCACTGCCACTGCTACTGCCACCACTGGACTTGACCACAGACTCATTTACAGCCATGTAAATGCATTTACTAAAGCCATAAATGAGTCCGCAGCAATCGTAAATCCATTTGCGACAGCGGCAGACATGTTTTATGGCACCAGTCCATCCTGCTAAGGTTTCTGAGGGAGCATGGTCTGGCCCACAGCTGAAATACATTGAGAACCCCTGGACTAAGATCTTATGATTATGTGTTGGGGTATCACTATCTCTATGATACTGTGATACAAGATAACAGAATTAGGCTCTCCATTCAAAAAGGGTGAAGTAAAACTAGCACTGGTATGTTTATGTTTGTTTATGTTTATGTTTATTGGATTTATACCCCGCTCCACTCAGCCCAAAAGGCCAACTCAGAGCGGCTTACAACACAATAATATAAGTACAATTACAACAAAAAATTAATATACATACAATTAATAAACATACAATTATAACAGTATAATAATACAAAAAATCCAAAAATACAATATAATCATAACAAATCAAATATAGACACAATATAACAGCATGAAAATACAACAGGAAAACAATAATAATACAATTCAGTAAATTACACAATGAATTATACAATAGACATTTAATTACACAGTCCCAGGAAGATTGGAGAAAAAGGGCTCTTTCACCAACAACGTCCCTTTTTTGACACTAGTTTCCTTGAGAAGAGAGGGGAAAAGCCAATGGTGTAATATCACCCATGCAAGTAGAATTGATTGCAATTCAGCAGAGAAGTAAAGGCCTCTGCAATGCTGAGTTGTTTTTGAGTATTCTACCAGGTCTAGGCTCACAATATTACCTCCCTGCATAGTGCATGGTCTCCTCTAAAAACGTTTGCTGTAACAAAACTCTGTGGCTATGAAGTTATCTTCTACAGCCATGTGACAATATGGAAGTGGCCTTGCAGACAAAGTTCTTGTGGTGAGATCATTCCCTCTTCTGTTTATAAGCAGTAACAGAAGCATTTTTACCTTTTCTATGTTGTGGGATTAAAAGAATTCTTCCATTTAATTAGGATAAGATTTCAACATTCATAAGGTGGCAAATTCTTTAGCTTTAAGGCATTTTCTTACAATAATTATTTATCTGGTTAAGCAGGATAACTCAACTGTCATTGCCTCCTACATGTGTAAAGTCATTTTTAGAAGAATGATGGCATTTAGAGTTATTCAGCTTGGAAAACTAGATTTCAGCATAACAATTAAGCATGATACAACAAATTATGAATGATATCATGGATACAGGTGGCATGCATACATACATACTGACAGTGCCCATGGGGTGAGCTGTGGGCAGCAGAGCAGCACAGTGGCCTTGTACAAGGTTGGCACCTGGGAAGATGTCTCCTTTCCTTGTGAGAATGAAAACAGGCAAGAAGGTCTTGGCCTTGATGAACAACTCAAATAGGTTTACTCGGAAGCAGGTGGTGCAAAGGTATAAACAGTGCATAAACAAAAAGCAGATACAGTCTCTCGCATTTCCCAGTTGGCTCCACTGGGAAACTAGTTATACAAAAGACATGTACAATTCTCTACACAGCTTTGAGGAGGAAAAATGGCCAGATTGTAAAAATGCAAGAAATAGAAAGCCGTCTGAGGCAAAGGTCAGTTCTTGTATAATGAATTATTTGAAAATAAAGAGGATAATTCTCCAAAAAATAATTGTCAAATATTTAATAAATTCTTAACGTGAAAAAATTGACTAAGGGAATTTCATTTCATTATGTCTATAACAGAACAAAGTACAGTCTAAATTGTGTTAAATCAGTCAAAATTCATATATCTCCAATGTGTCAAAATTGTTTCTTGAATAACAAAATAGATAAGATAATGTCTCTCAAGATTTATCCAAAGCTGTTTCCTGGATATATACAGCTTTGCATATAGAATATCTTCTTCAGGAATAATAATCTATAAGGAACAAATCATCATCACAGTATTATACATAATCACACTGTAAATTGTTACAAAAGTTATACAATGAAATATTTTAAATGGATTAAAATACCTTAATTAGAATTTTGAATTTGAATTTATTTTTATATACCACTTTCCTCATTTTGTGGATGACCCAAAGTGGTTCACAATATTCAAAAATATACAGAAATACAGTAAAAGCTACAAAGCAAGAATACAATTTCATATACAAATTACACAATTACAAAACAATACATCATGTACCAACAATAAAACCAAAAATGCAATAAGTACAAAAACATACTGCAAAGGCCCCGGCTTCTTCCCAAGCCCTCCCAGCGGGCAGAGCCAGGAGGGCAAAGTCAGTAAGGTCGGCGAAGTCGGCACACATGAGGGAAAGTCCAACAAGAGTTCTCATCTCCCTCAAGACGAAGGGATGGCCGGGGGAGGAAAGTCTAATGATGGCTCTGGTAGCGCTCCCACAGCCGGCTGGCTGCGCTGCACAGCTGCCTCCAATCTCCCTCAAGAACTGGGGGATGGTCAAGGAAAAGAGTCTGATGTGGGCTGCAGAGCGGTGCAGTGAAACAGAGCCCTCCCGCCCATGGCCTCCACACTTCCTAAACCCTCCATCATTGTTGTTGGCAGGGCGGCAGGAGAGGGCAGCTCTTGTAGCCCTCCTTGGTCCCAGCTGTGGATCATCCCACCGGCCAGTTGCCGGGCGAACGGGGCTGCTTCCCTCATCGTTGGCGGCGGCGGTGGGGCGGCAGGAGAGGGCGGCTCTTGTAGCCCTCCCGGGTCCCAGCTGTAGCTTGTCCCACTGGCCGGTTGCCGGGCGAATGGGGCTGCTTCCCTCATCATCATCAGCAGATATGTTTTTCTGTCAGAAGGTTTATAATATAATTTCATACAAATGTATCCTTTATGAATGTAAATTAATAATCGAGTCTATAAATGGTGTTCCGCAGTGGGATCTTATTCTAAATGAGTAACGTGGCAGGAACCGGTCAGTTCCGACTTGGAAACACCTTCTGACAGAAACACATATCTGCATTATAAATCATATCATACGTTACATTTAAAAAATAACATCCCCTTTAGTTTAATGTCTAGGATTAAGAGAAATTCTACATCAGACTCAGATTTCAGGGCATCTTCAACTGCTGTATCCGCTCAGCTGATTCTTAGGGGATACCCAACTGATGTTGTTAAGCAATCATTTGAGAAGGTTTAGCTTATCCCGAGAGAAACACTTTTTATTAGAAAGGATTGTGACAGGAACACACAGTTATTTTGCTAATTCAAATTTACCCCTCTCGCACCCAGCATTAAAACAATCATCACGAGGCACTGGGGTATTCTGACTGATATACCAGGTTGTGAGAACAAACCTCTTGTAGGTTTTAGACACACCGCTTCTTTTAATAATTTACTCACCAGAACAGATCTGATTTCTCCACAGGACCGCCCACTCAACATTACCTCAGGACATTTTAAATGTCAAACTTGTTCTTCTTGCCGTTTTACTCAGGATACTAAAATGATTGAATATTCAGACTTAGGGTACACACACACATTAAGAGATTTTTCCACTTGTGGAACTTGCAACGTAGTCTACATGATCATGTGTCCTTCTGACAAATGTTACATCAGTGTCACCACTAGACCCATCCATACCCGGATATCGGAACATAGATCACAGGTGCGGGGACAGGTGATGGGTGCACCTTTAGTTTCACATTTTTTTAATGCTAATCACACAGAAGATCAGTTCCAGTTTGTAGTTTTAGAAGTCATTAAGCCAGTAAGTTTTGAGAGGATCGACATTACCAAGCGCTTGTTACAAAGAGAACCCTTTTTCATTTTCAAACTTTGGACCCTAGAACCTTATGGACTTAATAGTGAGTTCAATCTTTCTTGCTATCTGTGATTCCTTTAAGACATTAGCTTTTCTCTGCCAGAGATATGTGAATTTTGACTGATTTGACACAATTGAGATTGTACTTTGTTCTGTTATAGACATAATGAAATGAAATTCCCAGAGTCAATTTTTTCACTTTAAGAATTTATTAAATATTTGACAATTATTTTTTGGAGAATTATCTTCTTTATTTTCAAATAATTCATGACACAGTTTTGAGGCAGTCCAAAAAGAAGCTGTGGTCAGCAGTAAAGCAAACAGCCTTGCAGCTTACCCCCAAGTAGTCTTTCTCTGCAGCCAAACAGACAAGTCAAGCAAGAGCCTTCCCTTGGGGCAGTTCACAGGTTTAGTCCTCTTGGACCTGCAGAAGTCCTGGTCCAGGCTGTTGGCAGAAAGCAGAAGAAGCTGGGCATCAGAATTCTGGCATTCCAAGCCTGGTAGCCCAGGCATAGCCTGGTAGCCCAGGCATAGCCTGGTAGCCCAGGTACAGAATTGAAGCCAGTTTTAGCACGAGGACCAAGTTGAGCATTGGAGCTGAGGTCTGTAACTTCCCCCAGGCATAAATACACTGGCCACAGATCTCTCTAGAAATGCCACAACTCCTGTGTGCTGCTACAACAAAGTCTTAAAGCACCACAGGCATAATATGCCTTGCAACCCAGTTGGGATGCTAGGCAAAGACTTACATCCCCAACACATACATACATACATACATACATACATACATACATACATACATACATACATACATACATACATACATACATACATACATACATACATACATACATACATACATACATACTCTAAGTACTTTGTGGCAGCTTTAACAGCAGCAGCTCTTTTTTATATTATGAAAATTCCTCAATGTTCCTTCATACCAGGGATTCTTAACCTTGGGGGCCAGGTCATACTCCCTCAATTACTTGGGCAGTGGAGGACGCTCCCACCTACTGCCTTCCAGATCTCCCCCCCTGGAGGAGGATAAAGGCTGCCACAGTCCCAGGATGGTTGAGGGTGCTCCCACTCACTGCCCTCCAGGCCCCACCATTGCCGGAGAATGAGGACTGGACCAACTATGGCCACTCAGGCAGTGGAGGGCGCTCCTGCCCACTGCCCTCCAGACCCGCCCTACTGGAGGAGGATAAAGGCTGCTGCAGTCCCAGGAAGGTCAAGGATACTCCAACCTATCGCTGACATGGCTTCTGCTGGTCCCAAACACCCACCAACTTGGGAACCAGACTGCCTCAGTGGCTGCATTCCACCTGCCCTCACTGCTCGACTGGAACTGGTCACCTTGTCCCCAGACTAGTAGGACGGTAAGGCAACCCAGGGATTCTTAACCTTGGGGGCCAGGTCATACTCCCTCAATTACTTGGGCAGTGGAGGACGCTCCCACCTACTGCCTTCCAGATCTCCCACCCTGGAGGAGGATAAAGGCTGCCACAGTCCCAGGATGGTTGAGGGTGCTCCCACTCACTGCCCTCCAGGCCCCACCATTGCCGGAGAATGAGGACTGGACCAACTATGGCCACTCAGGCAGTGGAGGGCGCTCCTGCCCACTGCCCTCCAGACCCGCCCTACTGGAGGAGGATAAAGGCTGCTGCAGTCCCAGGAAGGTCAAGGATACTCCAACCTATCGCTGACATGGCTTCTGCTGGTCCCAAACACCCACCAACTTGGGAACCAGACTGCCTCAGTGGCTGCATTCCACCTGCCCTCACTGCTCGACTGGAACTGGTCACCTTGTCCCCAGACTAGTAGGACGGTAAGGCAACCCAGCGAGATTAAGTGGAGCGGACTTTTTGTAGCTTAGCGAAAGGGTGTCTTCATGTAGTTTACCCAGGCAGGGAAAACCAGAGAAGATGGGGTCCTAATGGTTAGCGACGATTCTTTATAAAATGCTGCAGATAGGCTATTTCTGCCAAGCCCTCTGGGATGGGTAGCTGAATTCCCCATTAGAACTTTCCACCCTTATCTCAGCTTTCTTTGGGAACTTGGCCTTCGATGTTTCAGTAAGGTGTGTAGGAGTCTAACTCACAGTCCTGAGAAGGCAAGACACTGAAATCTCTCTCCCTGTTACCTTCGATGTTTGTCCGGCCCAGCTGCACTTCTAAGCCAAATAACAAAGAGTCTGTCTTTGTGAAGAAACAAGGCCTTACCTGAAAAAATCCCTTTCAACTCCCTTCTGTCTGAAAGGAGTTAGAAAACTGCTCTTGACAAAATAAGTCCATTTTATAGATTTAATTAAGTAAAAGTTCAGTTCCAAAATATAGAATAAAATCTTCTCTAAACTAATCTAAATAAAATACATTTTTCTAAGAAAGAAAACCTAAGTTTCTAAAATAATACATTTCTAGAAGAGTGAGGCAAAGCCACCCATCTAGGTTCATGGTGCAGATCCAAGCTGGAAGCGAAAGGACAGCATCTCAAGATTAAATCAGAGATAGCTGTTCTGTTCCTCTTTCCGGGGCAAAAAGCCTCAGGCTTTGCAGGCGCACCCCCCAATAAAGGACTCAGACACTGGTAAAAGTGGATAACGGCATTGGGCCACATTTATTGATTCATGCCCTAGTCCGAATTATAAATTTCTATTGGTATTCAACCAATTATAATTCTTAAGGCAAGCAGGCCGAAGTAACACTGGTAAGGTTCCACCCAAAATTGCCAACGGCAATTGGTTACAATGTATCCATTTGTATCAATTTGTTTGTTGACAACAAACAAATTGTTGACCGTAGTCAATAATCTAACTACTGACCCCACCCTCTGACGCGTATCCGTAAAATAACGGGGTGATGCCTGCTGCCCAGCTCGTGCCATCACCCCATTGCCTGGTTCATCGTTGACCGGACAACGTTAACCAACTTGTGCCTGTCTAGTGTTGTCCAGTCAATTGCGAACCTGCCGGATACCTGTGGGTCATAAATGTTTACCTTACCAGTGCTACCCGCCCATGTGACCAGAGTCAACATCAGAGCCAGAAACCCCTATGTCAAACCATAGCAACAGTGTGGGATGGGCAAAAAAGCCAGGACCCAAAAGCCAATTGTAGGTCCCAGCCAAAAATTCCCACCCAGCCCCGAAGCGACCAAAATATCACGCTGTTAACTAGGGAGGGGGTGGAGGGGAAAAACTTCTCCTCTCCGTCTTTTCGCAAAATGGCAGCGCGGCTGCCTCATGGCCACCCCTTTTAAAGGGTGCTGGCCACGCCCCCTAACTACCCGGATGTCCAAGTCCGGTGGGGGGCCCCGCAAAGAGCGCGGTGGCCATTTTGGCGCCGCGCTTGCATTGCAGGCGCACTCCCCAATAAAGGACTCAGACACTGGTAAAAGTGGATAACGGCATTGGGCCACATTTATTGATTCATGCCCTAGTCCCAATTATAAATTTCTATTGGTATTCAACCAATTATAATTCTTAAGGCAAGCAGGCCAAAGTAACACTGGTAAGGTTCCACCCAAAATTGCCAACGGCAATTGGTTACAATGTATCCATTTGTATCAATTTGTTTGTTGACAACAAACAAATTGTTGACCGTAGTCAATAATCTAACTACTGACCCCACCCTCTGACGCGTATCCGTAAAATAACGGGGTGATGCCTGCTGCCCAGCTCATGCCATCACCCCATTGCCTGGTTCATCGTTGACCGGACAACGTTAACCAACTTGTGTCTGTCTAGTGTTGTCCAGTCAATTGTGAACCTGCCGGATACCTGTGGGTCATAAATGTTTACCTTACCAGTGCTACCCGCCACATGGGGAGGCTTCAATAAAGGCTCACCGCCCCCCCCAGACCGTCAGCTCGGTCAACAGGCCTGCTCGCCAATCTCCTAACAAGAGGTCAATACCTCCCGGCGACAGATGGACCCCATCCCCTGTGTAAAGCTCATAATTTTGGAGACTGATGGTGGGATGTCGTATGACGCGCCCCCAACCCTTGTCCATAAGGAACCGGGCAATAGCCCTGTTCACCAAGCGCCGAGCCCGATCAAGGGCTTGGAGGTTAAACCCTCCCCTGTAAGCGTGCCGCGGTATCATGTCCGACCAAAGTAGGGTTGTGGCGGGCCACACATAATGCAAGTAGGCCAGGTCACCGCAAATCGCATGCTTCAGCGATAGGCCCGTGACCTGTCCCAAATCATTACCCCCGAGGTGTATAATCAGGACATCAGGACATCAGGACATCAGGCGGGTCAGCATCCCCTGATGGAAAAAAGGAATGGCAACAGTTCCCGCCATAACATTCCGCACTTACCGTACCACCTGAGACTTGCACCCAGTCCCAGTCGGGGTCCCCACTCTGTCGCCGCAGCAAACTGCGCTGCCCTGTGCACATAGCTGTGGCCCACCAGCCATACTGTCACCGGTGTAAGACGACACCCAGGGTCAACTGAAAACATCGTGATCCCCACCGTCCCATGTTGCATATTTCAGCCCCAGAGTACCCAAACGCCGCTGCGGTGGAAGCCGCCCCTATCCTAAATGAATGGGTGCTGTAACGAGCCCCAGGGAGGCCCACACTGGCTAGTGCCTTACCGGTCACCTTCCAAAATTGAAATTTAGTAAGGGGAGACCCATCTTGGTGACAGAAAAACGGGCCAGGGTGCGTACCACGTAGTGCAAGGAACTCCTGTAGGGCACCAACCGGACAGATGTCTGCCATGGAACATCGTAGCAGTCTTACACCACTGCCTACACTGTGCTGATCAACCTTAGAGGAGCGTATCCTCAGCTGAGCCCAATCATTAGAAACATAGACATCTCCGAGTTCCAGTGCCCTACGACTCGCATCCGCCTTAGACAGTAGCACCAGCTCACTGATGCGGAGCGCTCCAAAAAATGCCACCGTTCTAGCCGCATGAAACAGGGCTGCCTCATACCTGTCAAAACACAGGTCATGCCAGCCCCGTGCAAGGTGGGTAAGTACCCCTGGAGAAATCGGGTGGCGGTCGTCCAGGCTGCGCCCACGCTCCCGCACCCACCCTTCCAAAACATGTCGTATGCGGAAATCATTTGTGCTGTCAGCAAAACCACCCACCTTGGCCATGAATGCCAGCGCTGACAGCCTGGATGCTATAGTACGGGGGGCTAAGCCCTGGGCATGTAAGTAAACCATAAATTGGAGGACGTGAGCCACTGGGATGGGCCAACTTTCAGGCAGCCGTGAGTGGGCACAAAAGGCCCTGAATGAACTGAATGCATGGTTATACGCCTTACGCGTGCAGGGGGCGAGCGACATGCTGATCGCCCGGTTCACCTCTCCTTGCCAAGCATCCATATCTCGTCCGGGAGCGGCGAGGGAAATTCCTCTGCGTCCGGGGCCAAGGCACGGAACCGGGGGATCTGCAGGCGGGACAAAGTGTCAGCAATATCGTTATTAATACCTGGAACATGTCTGGCCCTAAAAAGCACATTGAGGCGCAGGCTGCGCAACACAAACTGGCGAACCAGTTCCATAACCCTGGGAGATTTTGACGTCTGCAAATTGACAATGTGGACAACTGCCGCATTGTCACACCAGAAATGGATGACCGAATTGGCCCACGCCTCGCCCCATAGCATCAAAGCTCCCAGAATGGGGAAAAATTCCAGATACGTGAGATCGCGCAAGTGATCCGTGCCCCACCAGGCTGGCGGCCATCTGCCATAGGCCCACTTCCCTTCGAAGTAAATCCCATAACCCAGGGACCCTGATGCATCCGACTGAACCTGAAAACGAGGGGAAACCAAAAGATCGGACCTCCAAAAGGACACCCCGTTGAATTCCCTCAGGAACTGGAGCCAGATGAGCATATCAGCCCTCATGCCCCGGTTCAGTTGGACCCTGTGGTGGGGCCTGGCCAAGCCAGTCATGGCGTCGCACAAGCGTCGAGCAAATGCTCTGCCAGGTGCGACGACCCTGCAAGCGAAATTGAGGTGACCATGTAACACCTGGAGCTCCCGAAGGGACACCTTGCGTTTTGCCAGCAAGTCCAAAATGAGTGCAACGATCCGGGAAACCTTATCAACAGGTAACCTGGATGCTTGCACAACCGTGTCAATCTCAACCCCCAGGAATGTGAGCTTGGTTGAAGGGCCCTCGGTCTTTTCGGGCGCTAAAGGGACACCGAGTTCCTTCATTAGTGTCTGAAATGTATTTAGGAGACGCGTGCACGTGTCCCAGCCCCGTTCACCCCCGAATAAGAAATCGTCGAGGTAGTGGGCTACAGACCGGGACCCTGACCTGCGAACAAAGGCCCATTGCAGGAAGGTGCTAAAGTTCTCAAATGCTGAGCATGAAATGGAGCAGCCAAAAGGCATGGCTTTATCGAAATAAAATTCACCCCGGAACTTGAAACCCAGCAGCTCAAAATCGCTCGGGTGCACTGGCAGAAGACGGAACGCTGACTTAATGTCACACTTAGCCAGTAGCGCACCCGGGCCACATGAGCGCACCATGCGCAGGGCCTGGTCAAACGATGTATACCTGACCGAACAAAGGTCGTCAGAGATAGCATCATTGACTGAACGGCCGGCCGGGTAAGACAAATGGTGTATCAAATGGAACTCCCCCGGTGACTTCTTGGGCACTAACCCCAACGGGGAAACCTTGAGATTGGGGAATGGTGGGACAGGGAAAGGGCCAGCGACCCTGCCAGCAGCAACTTCCTTAGCAATGCTCATGGCAGCCACCTCCTCCCTTCCCCTGAGTGATAACAGGTTGGGTGCATCTTGAGGGGACCTGACCCCTGTGAAAGGAATGTGAAACCCCTGCTGGAAACCCTCAAGCAGGTAAGCTGCATCTGCCCTCCTCGGGTACATCGTGAGCCAACGCTCCAACATGTCCACATTAATTGGGGAGGGGGCCTTTTGCTTGACCAGCTCCCTCCGCGGCAGTTCTGCCCGCTCCCTGTCCACCTCTACCTCTGCCCCGCAGTCCGCCTGCCCTAGGACACACGGAGGCGGCATGGGGGCCAGCACAAGAGGGACACTCATGCCTGTATCGGCACTGCTTCCTGTTGCACGCACCATTGGCCGAGAAGCTCCAACACAGCAGGCGGGCTGGAACCCCCTGCCCCGCCACCTGGCGGGGTGCCTGAGCTGGAGCAGCTCGCTGGACCGCATGTCCACAATGGTACTTCTCCCCTGGCGCCGGGCACGTGGGGGTCATGTACAGAAGCCACAGCTTCAGGCAGGGCTCATCCCACCTCATCTCCGGGTGTAGGGGCACTCTCATACGGAATTCCTCGTCGTAAGCAAACCACGACGGGCCAGGGAAATCAACCATCGCCCGGTATATGTTGTCCAAATACTGGACCATCGGAATTGCCAGGTCAGGCCGGGCCCTAAGGTACAGCGCCATGTATATAAGGTACGCGGGTAACCAGTTGGCCCACGTGCGTGGCGGCTTACGTCGACGAGACTGCTCCTTGTCCTTCTCGTCCTGCCCCTCCCTCTCCTCTTTGGTGGGTTCTCTATTCAAGAGGGAGAAAATGTCCACATACTCCCCCCGCCAGATCTTTTCCTTGGTGGCCTGAGCCAGGTGATCCCCGAGGGGCAATGAATAGCCTGCTGTCGGCAAGGCCGACACCGGAACATTGATAGTGCTGGGCACCATGAAAGGAGGCTGGACCAGCCCCGCCACCCCCAGTAAGTTCCCTGGAGGACAGGGTACCCCGCCCCAAGAGGGGCCTTGGAGTGTTGGAGCCGTCCCCTGATGGGCCGGCGGCGGCTGACCCGTCGTCCCAGCCAGGCGAGGCCACGGCCACTGTAAACCTCCCCCCGTTGTGGGTTGTGGTGTGGGTGCACTAGCTTGGACCGTATACTCACAAGTTGCACCCCCATGGGCCGCCCCCACCGGGGGTTCCGGCCCACTGCGGGCGTCGGAGCTCGCGACCGCAACCGAGCTCATAGATGGGGCCTGACCACTACCCGCTGGCGGCATCTGCTGGGTGGGGAGCTGCGAGGCCGCGGCTGGCGCCGACCTACTTGCCTCAGGCAGCTCAACCCTTTTGGCCGCCTGCCGAGGACCGGTAGGCGCTGAGTTGACCTGTAAACCAAAAGGTGCCCCGGATGGATTAACTACCCTTAAAGATGCCTCAAGGGCCGCTACGCGGGCCAGCAGGGTGTCAACGTTTACATAGCCCCCAACGCTGATGGGGGGCAAAGGGCTGGCCAGCCCACCGGTCACTGGCGCCGGGCAAGGTCTCTGGACCCCGGGGCCCACATATGGCCATGCCCCAACCACCGGCCCCAGAGGGGCCGGGGGCATGCCCTGCCAGGGAAGGGAACCCAGCCAACCCCCTTGGTTAAAGCCCACCGCCGGAAGCTGCATGCCAAGGCCCGAAGGCCCAGCCTGGCTATGCGCCAGGCCCGGGCCGGTGGCCGCTAATTGTGGGCCGGGGGCCGCATCCCCTGCAGGGCCGGTCTGAGGCTGCCCAGCCTCAGGCCAGGGAGCAATCGACCCCATCCCGCCGGTCCTGGTGGGCGCCCCCGGAAAGGGGCCCTGCTGAGGGGGCACAGTTGCGGTCCTCCGACCCGGCTGGCGCCTCCTGGAAGTGCGAACCGCGTTCGCCATCGCCTTCTTTTTGGAAGGCATTGCCGCAAATTGTTGGGAAGCCGAAGAAAGAAGGGAAAAAGAAACCGCTGCCCAAAAAAGGCTTCCCAGCTAAAGGTGAGAGCGACGGAGCGATTGGGGAAAAACTTCTCCTCTCCGTCGCTTCGCAAAATGGCAGTGCGGCTGCCTCGTGGCCACCCCTTTTAAAGGGTGCTGGCCACGCCCCCTAACTACCCGGATGTCCAAGTCCGGTGGGGGGGGCCCGCAAAGAGCGCGGCGGCCATTTTGGCGCCGCGCTTGCATTATATGTTTTTTGGTGAGAATGTGTGCAGTGTTATCTTGAGTGACAGACAACTCTTTTTGAAGTCCGGTCTGAGACCAGAACATTTTATCTCAGTTCTCATCGCTCAATGTGAAACTCACGCACTCCGACAGGTGGCTTGTCTGAGAATCATGTCCTCCCAGGTGATTCTCCTGAGAACAGACATCTTCTCAGCTTTGCTGTCTGAGAACAGAGGTCAGGCTGACCTGCCGTGTCTGATTGGAGAAAAGTCAGCTTCTGCATACTGAAGCCTTCCAAAATGGATCTGCTTTTGCTAAGCAAAGTTAAACACTGGAGGAGGAGGAGGACCGTACCAGCTGTGGCCACTCAGGTGGTGGAGGACACTCTCATCTGCTGCCATCCAGACCAGCCCCCGGAGGAGAATAAAGGCTGCCACAGTTCCAGGATGGTCAAGGATGCTGCCCACTGCCCTCCAAGCCCCACCCTCCCTGGAGGAGGATAAGGAGGTGCTATTTTTGGGACTCTCCCTGAACTTTTTTATCAGGACTTTTTGAACTCTCATCTTCATGATATTGTATTTAGCTTTGTTATTTATTACTTTGTTTAATGTTGTTGTTTCATGGAATGTTAGCCACTTTGAATCGCATCATCGAGTAGGGCAGCATACAAGTCTAATAAATAAATAAATACAGTTGAGGGGGCCCATAAATGTGTCCATGGCTGTCACCACCACTGCCAGGTTTGGTGTGTCCCAACTGTGCTCCATAGCAGGGCTGATGTTGTAGGAAGGCTTACAAAATCTCCCCAGCTATGGAGTGGCATTAGGGACACACAAAGACAAGGCAGAAGGGACAACGATGGCAGCACCAGCAGCCAAGTGGAATTGATTGGTCTTCAGAAGGGAGTGTAAACAGAAATTTGGCATTCCTTACTAACTCAGGTTCAGAGTCTATTGACCTTATAACTGTACAGAGATTACTGGGCCCAGTTTATTAAAAACATTTTTTTTACATTTTTGCTTAAAGTGAACTCCATCACTCCTCTTTGCAAAAGTCTTCAGGACACAAAAGCTATTTACAACCACTACATCTTTGTGGTTTGTGTCAAAGTCAAGAAATAAGACCAAAGAGAAGGTTAATAACAATCAGGCATTGAAGGTAAACAGGAATCAAATTCACATTCTGACTATATTGGCAAGTCACCCCAGTAAATTAACTCCTTCTATGAAAGCATCCAACACGATGGCATTTAATTACAGAGTGGGTACAGAACAATCTGTTGAGTGTTTTGGAGCAATTCCAGCATGTATCCCTGACTAACCAATAAGAAAGTCACCTGACTTTTTTTTAATGTATTAAGCCCTTGTTCGGGTCTCTTCCTTTCTCCTCCTCCTTCTTGATATTTTTGCCTTACAAGCAGATGCAGGTATGTGTAAGATCACCATTTTGTTTGAGCAGATGGTCAGTCTTCTGAAAATACTTTAACAAAGCAGAGCACATGTTCATCTCTCTGAGTTAATTGTAAGTAAAGACTATTTTGTTATCTTTCTAAACATGGTGTAGAGTGTATTTAATTACTGGTTTAAACAGGGAGATAAGCATTGGAGAACTTGTGATTCAAACTGAAGCTATTTGTAAAACTGTCCTGCTTTAC
This sequence comes from Bradypodion ventrale, assembly GCA_035047345.1. Taxonomy (NCBI): domain Eukaryota; kingdom Metazoa; phylum Chordata; class Lepidosauria; order Squamata; family Chamaeleonidae; genus Bradypodion; species Bradypodion ventrale. Next base: position 175,708,674 of record JAWDJE010000003.1, read on the forward strand.
TGCTGAATAAAAAATCTTAACACAATCATCTTCTCCAAACCCCAATAATTTAACAAGCACGAAGAATTTAGATCATAATTGGCAAGAGGAAGATGGGGAAATTAATCACAATAAACCAATTGGAAAGCCTGGTGCCATCTAATAGAATATTACATGACCTTAATGGAAGGAAGAAAGGGATGCAATGGAAATGCTGGTTTTCTTGGCTCCATGGATATCTTTATGCCTTCCAGGAGTTATGGTTTAATTTGGCCACCTTTTGAGGAAACCTAAGTATCTGTTGCTGACCTTACAGTTTCATAATTGAATACAGCTATTAAATCCCTTAATAGCACAGTACAAAGGCTCACAAGCTAAATTACTTACTAAGACATCAAAGAACTGTTTTGACAAGGACTGTTGGGGGAAAACCCAACAACATTTACATTAGCATATCTAACATACAAGTCAGCAATTGGGCCAGAAAGCTAGATTCTATATAACAACTACAAAAACAACACATAGATTAGTGGATCAGAAGAAAAGAGAAAGCAAGGTATTATGGGATCATCTAAAATTCAATACTTTTCTTAAAAAAACCTCAAAAATCTCCTTCAGATTCTGTGATCACAGCAGATATCTGGGTTGATTATCTCCTGAGGATGTATTCAGAGTCCTCATACAAACCACTTGAACATTGGACTAATGTCATACCAAAATGGCTCCCTGTCTCTATAGCAGAGGTTAAATGATATATCAATCAGCTCAAGAATGTAAAAGCCCTTGAAATCGATAATATGTATCCTGAACTCCAAAAAATAATGTCAAATTGTTGAGATGACCTTCAAGAAAGGAAGGATAGATGACCCATCTAATTACTGTCCAATCAGTCTCATCAGTATGATTGGCAAATTATTTCCATTAGTATATTTTATTATAGCCATCTTTTGGATAAATTTAAAACCTGGATTGAGGACAAAAATTTACTGGCAGAAGAGCAGGCAGGTTTTAGAAAAAAAGGCCCTATATTCTAAAACATCTCTGAAAGGCAGATGCAATAGGAAAGGTCAACTAAAAATGCCATTCCAAAAAACATAGGAGTAAAACAATGCTGTCTTTTCACAACATTATCATTTATATTTTATATAAACAACATAATTTCTTGCTTTGATAATCTAGAAACTCACTCACACACTTATTAGCACACAGGAAGATCCTTGCAGTTTTCTATGCAGATGATGTAGAATTATTTCCAGAACACCAGTGGGGCTTCAAAGAGCCTTATGGGCATTCAATATCTTCCAAGAGAGAGTCAACCGTAGGGAAGTATTGGTCACCCTTACATTATATCAGGCCAAAAATCTATCCCAGTGATTCTATGGGGCTATGTTGGGGCCACCAGCTTCCTGTTTCACTCCCCTAGAAAGGGTTCAATCAAGGTTTGTCAGGGCACTGTTTCAAATACTTAGATATGTCTTTAATGCAAGTCAGCATCAAGAATCAGGATTGACCACTGTAGAGGATAAGTCTGATTTCAGTCATTTTGTGGCTCAAATTAAACTACTTTCTCCAAGCCTTAACACACCTTATTTTAAGGATCATTTTTGATCCCCTTGTTAAAAGACAGTCTATATAAACATGACAATGATTGGTCTCTCCTCTTTAATACTAGTGATAGTGTTCAGGGTTTCCCTTGCTCGAAAGCCAGTCGTATCCAACTCTAGGGTGCAGTGCTCATCTCTGTTTCTAAGCCGAAGAGCCAGCGCTGTCTGCTTCTGCAGACGTTTCCGTGGTCATGTGGCAGGCATGACTAGACACCGGAGCGCACGGAACGCTGTTACCTTCCCACCGAAGTGGTCCCTATTTATCTACTTGCAATTTCTTGCTTTCAAACTGCTAGGTTGGCAGGAGCTGGGATGAAGACGGGAGCTCATTTCCGTCCTGCAGTACTCGGGAATCGAACTGCTGACCTTCCGCTTCCCAGTCAGCATCTTAGCGACTTGAGCCACTGCTAGTAGGCCAATCCTAATCACCAAACAGAGCGAGTTAAATATCAAAGCACCCAGTATTTGGGCATCTGGAATTTAAAGTATACATCAATTTATTTATTTATTTATTTTATTTTATTTTATTTTTTTGCACATTTATATCCTGCCCTCCTGGTGGGTACACCACTCAGGGCAGCTAACAATATAATAAAAATTACAATAAAAACAATTCAATGACAATAACTAAAAACAAACCTAACACCCCAATTAAAACCAGCATTAAAACACAAACAAATCATCATTAAAAAACAACCCACCCCGACTCTAGCCCTGTTAAAACAGAATAACCAAGCCTGGGGGGCAGCCCCTCACATAGGCTATATCAGCCACCGGGCCTGACTGGTAGAGTCAAGCGTGCCCCAAACTTGCTGAAAGAGCCATGTCTTCAGCCTCTTTCTAAAGGGGAGTAGATCCATCTGGAGACGCAAATCAGGTGGTAAGAGGTTCCACAGGGCTGGGGCAGACACGGAAAAGGCTCTTTTCCTGGTCCCAATAAGATGTACTTCTTTCACTGATGGGACCACAAGTGAACTCCTCCTGTCTGCCCTAGTAGGACGGGTTGAATTCCTTGTGGCGACGCGGTCTCTTAAGTAACCTGGTCCAATGCCATGAAGGGCTTTAAAGGTCAAAACCAGCACCTTGAATTGCACCCGGAAGCACACCGGCAACGAGTGCAGCTCCCGGAGAAGTGGTGAGGTACGAGCATAATGCCCGCACCCCATCACGACCCGGGCAGCCGCATTCTGGACCAGCTGAAGCCTCCGAATGGTCACCAAGGGCAGCCCCATGTAGAGCAGCTTATACTTCCCTTTATGAACAAGAGGGTTTGCCCTTATTCAGGCCTAGTGGAAACCATAGAACATGTTTAGTTTCACTGCTGGTTACACCAGGATGTATGGACTAAATTTATTCTCTTTCAATTGGGAAAGCTCTCTGGATGCTCCGGAAACCTTGCAGGCCAGAATGAGCACACTACAAATTTATGTGCTAGGTTCTTTGCTGTTAGTGATAACATTTACAAAGGTTTTTACAAAATGTTAAATGTAATTTTATTTCTTAATTGTAATTTTAACATTTTAATAATGTAATTTTAAATCTCTAATAGGTCTTTTAGCATTTAAGTAATTACAAAACGGAATGAGCTCCCGTCTTTGTCCCAGCTCCTGCCAACCTAGTAGTTCGAAAGCAAGAAATTGCAAGTAGATAAATAGGGACCACTTCAGTAGGAAGGAAACAGCATTCCGTGCGCTCCAGTGTCTAGTCATGCCTGCCAAATGACCACAGAAATGTCTGCAGAAGCTGACAGTGCTGCCTCTTCAGCTGTGAAACAGAGATGAGCACTGAACCCTAGAGTCAGATATGACTGACTTTCGAGCAAGGTAAACCTTTACCTTTAATTAATATAATTTATTTTTAATAAGGGAGGGCAGACCTCCATTGATAATAGGATACTTTTTTTTGTTAATGTACAAAGTATTTAGCTACTATATGACTGTATTAAAAATGGAATTTGAATTATTTTCAATTACTTTTAAAAATTACTTCCTTCATCCTTTGATTCTTGGAAATTCTTCTCCAGCTCATTTGTTTTAGATTCACCCAGCTTGTTGAGGAACATGTCATCTACTTGGCGCAAGGTCAGTGCTGACCAATTTGAGACTGCCCTTTTCTGGAGGGCCGTACCCAGTCGGTGTGGTTAGAGAGTGAGAGGTACAGCCCTAGGTCCCTCAAGTATGCAAGCGCGGCGCCAAAATGGCCGCCGCGCTCTTTGCGCCCCCCCCCCCCCCACAGGACGAAGAATCCGGGTAGTTTAGGGCGTGGCCAGCTCCCTTATAAAAGGGGTGGCCACGAGGCAGCCGCGCTGCCATTTTACCTAAGCGACGGAGCGGAGAAGTTTTTCCCCTGTGTCTCCGTCGCTCCTTACCTTGCGGGAAGCCTTTTGGCGGCGAATCTTCTTTTCGGCTTCCCTTTCCTGTGATTGAGATGCCTTCGAAGAAGAAGGCAGCTTCGAGTGCGGCTCGAGCTGTGAGGAGGCGCAACCCGGGTCGGAGGACCACGGTGGCGCCTCCCCAGCAGCCGCCTGTCCAGGCCCCCGCCGGGCCCGGCGGAATGGGGTCCATCGCCCCTTGGCCGGACGCGGGGGATCCGAATGCGGGCGCGGCAGGGGCTCCGGCCCGCGGCCCGCGAGCGGTGGACACCGCTACTCTCTCTGCCCATCCTGTTGGGCCTGCCTCTCTTCCTCTTGGGCCTTCTAGCCTGGGCGGGTGGTGTGGTCCCCTACCTTGGCAGGTTCCTGCACCGACCCTACCGGGCTTCGGTGTTGGGCAATGGCCCTATTCGGGTCCTGGGGTACAGGGACCTGTACCCGCACCTGGACTTGGTGGGCCGGCCGGCCCTTGGCCCCAGATCGACGTGCAGGCTTTACTGGCCCGCCTGGCGGCCCTCGAAGCGTCTTTAGCCCGGGCCAGCCAGGCTGGGGCTCCCTTTGGCGTCCCTTTTGCGGCGCCGTCGGCGGGAGGACAACAGGCGGCGGGCAGGGTTGAGCTGCCTCAGCCGGGTGGCGTGGCTTCGGCCACTGCCCCGCAGCTCCCCAGCCAGCAGACGAGTGCAGGTCAGGCCCCGATGATGAGCTCTACGTCGGTCGTGAGCTCCGACGCCCCCAGTGGGCCGGAACCCCCGGTGGGGGCGGCCCACGGGGGTGCAGCATGTGAGTATACGGTCCAAGCCAGTACACCTGCACACATTGCTTCTATGGGGGGAGCTTTTCAATGGCCTTGGCCTCGCTCGGGTGGTGCGGTGGCACAGCAGCCGGCAACCCACTCGGCGACGGTAACTGCCACCCAGGGCACCGGGGTGGGTACTTTTTCTCACACTGCGGGGAATGTACTGGGGGTGGCTGGTTTAGCTCAGGCCCCTTTCCCGGTGTCTGTGGTGCCTTTTTCGGCCTTACCAACTGCGGGGTACTCCTTACCACTAGGTGACCACTTGGCCCAGGCCACCAAAGAAAAGATTTGGCGGGGGGAGTATGTAGATATCTTCTCACTCCTGAACAGAGAGCCCACCAAGGAGGAAAGGGAGGGACAGGATGAGAAGGATAAGGAGCAGGCACGTCGTCGTAAGCCGCCACGTACCTGGGCCAACTGGCTGCCGGCTTATTTAATTTACATGGCAGTGTATCTGAGGGCGCGGCCGGAGTTGGCTATTCCGATGGTCCAATATTTGGACAACATATACAGGGCAATGGTTGATTTCCCGGGCCCTTCGTGGCTTGCTTATGACGAGGAATTCCGTATGCGGATTCCCCTCCACCTGGAGATGAGGTGGGATGAGCCGTGCCAGAGGCTTTGGCTTCTGTACATGACGCCCACGCGCCCCGCGCCAGGGGACAGATACCATTGTGGACATGCGGTTCAGCGAGCTGTCCCAGCACAGGTTACCTGCCAAGTGGCGGGGCAGGGGGTTCCAGCCCGCCTGCTGTGCTGGGCTTTCTCGTCCAATGGTTCCTGCAATAAGAAGAATTGCAAATACAGGCATGAGTGTCCCACATGTTCGGGCCCCCACGCAGCCTCCGCCTGTCCCAGGCCTGGGGGGACACGGGGCAGAGGAAGGGGCGGACAGTGGGCTGGCAAGGCTGCCACAGATGGAGCTGGTTCACCGAAAGGCCCCCTCCCCAATTAAGGTGGACATGTTGGAGCGTTGGCTCACAGTGTACCCGAAGGGAGAGGATGGGGAGTATCTCCTTCAAGGCTTTAAGTACGGGTTCCGCATCCCTTTCATGGGTGATAGGTCCCCTCAGGATGCCCCCAATCTTTTGTCCCTCAAGGGGAGGGAGGAGGTGGCGGCTGCCAGTATCAGGAAGGAGTTAGATTCGGGCAGGGTCGCTGGCCCTTTCCCTTCACCCCCGTTTCCCAACCTTAAGGTGTCGCCCCTAGGCTTGGTTCCCAAGAAGTCTCAAGGCGAGTTTCGCCTTATTCATCATTTATCCTACCCAGCCGGCCGGTCGGTCAATGACGCTATCCCTGATGACCTTTGTTCAGTCAGATATACATCTTTTGACCACACGCTGCGCATGATGCGCTCGTGTGGCCCGGGTGCCCTGCTGGCCAAGTGCGACATTAAGTCGGCCTTTCGCCTCCTGCCGGTGCACCCGGGTGACTTTGAGTTGCTGGGTTTCAAATTTTGGGGCGAATATTATTTTGATAAGGCCATGCCTTTTGGCTGTTCCATATCATGCTCGGCCTTTGAGCGTTTTAGTACCTTCTTAGAGTGGGCTTTCGTCCGCAGGTCAGGGTCCCGGTCTGTAGCCCATTACCTGGATGATTTTTTATTCGGGGGTGAACGGGGCTGGGACACGTGCGCAGTCTCCTTAACACATTTCAGACGCTAATGGAGGAACTCGGTGTCCCTTTAGCGCCCGAAAAGACCGAGGGCCCATCTACCAAGTTAGTATTCCTGGGGGTGGAGATTGACACGTTAGCGCAGGCTTCTAGGTTACCGGAGGATAAGGTGTCCAGGATAGTGGCCCTTATCTCGGAGTTGATGGCCAAGCGCAAGGCATCACTGAGGGAACTGCAGGTGCTACATGGTCACCTGAATTTCGCTTGCAGGGTGGTCGCTCCGGGCAGGGCTTTTGCTCGACGCTTATGCGACGCCATGGCAGGGTTATCCAGGCCTCACCACAGAGTTAGACTTACCCGGGGTACCAGGGCAGACATGTTTGTCTGGTTACAGTTCCTGAGGGAGTTCAATGGGGTCTCATTTTGGAGGTCTGACCTCCTGGCATCCCCCAATTTTCAGATCCAGTCTGATGCCTCAGGATCCCTGGGTTATGGGATGTACTTCAATGGGAAGTGGGCCTATGGTGGGTGGCCACCGGCCTGGGCAGGCACGGATCGCCTGCGTGATCTCACATACCTTGAATTTTTTCCTATACTAGGGGCTTTGATGCTATGGGGCGAGGAATGGGCTAACTCGGTCGTGCATTTCTGGTGTGACAATGCTGCTGTTGTCCACATTGTTAATGCACAGACTTCCAAATCGCCCAGGGTTATGGACCTAGTGCGCCGTTTTGTGCTGCGCTGCCTGCGCCTCAACGTTTTGTTCAGAGCCAGGCATGTCCCAGGGATTAATAATGATATTGCTGACGCTTTGTCCCGCCTGCAGATCTCCCGGTTCCGTGCCTTGGCCCCGGATGCGGAGGAATTTCCCTCGCCACTCCCGGACCAGATATGGACCATTGGCAAGGAGAGGTGAACCGGGCGATTGGCCTGTCACTAGCGCCACGCACGCGTAAGGCGTATCAACAACCATTTAATTCTTTCAGGGCATTTGCTGCTCAATTTCACCTGCCAGAGACCTGGCCTATCCCGGTTGACCATGTTCTGCGGTTCATGGTCCACCTGCATGCTCTCGGCCTCGCACCTCGCACCATAGCATCCAAGCTCTCGGCGCTGGCTTTTATGGCCAAAGTAGGGGGTCATTTGGACAGCACCTCTGACTTCCGTGTGAGACATGTTTTGGAGGGGTGGGTGCGCGAGCGCGGGCGTTGCCCGGACGATCGGCACCCTATTTCCCCAGGGGTTCTTACCCAGTTGGCCCGGGGCTGGCCAAGCCTCTGTTTTGATCATTATGAGGCAGCCCTTTTTCATGCAGCCACAACGGTGGCATTTTTTGGAGCGCTCCGCATCAGCGAACTTGTGATGCTGTCTAAGGCGGATGCAAGTTGTAGGGCACTGGAACTCGGAGATGTATATGTTGCCAAAGACTGGGCCCAGTTGAGGATACGTTCCTCCAAGTCAGATCAGCATGGCGTAGGCAGTGGTGTAAGACTGCTACGGTGTTCTTTGGCAGACATCTGTCCGGTTGGTGCCCTACAGGAGTTCCTGGCACTGCGTGGCATGCACCATGGCCCGTTTTTCTGTCACCAAGATGGGTCTCCCCTTACTAAATTTCAGTTTTGGAAGGTGACAGGCAGAGCCCTCGCCAGGGTGGGCCTACCAGGTGCCCGTTATGGCACACATTCATTTCGTATTGGGGCAGCCTCTACAGCAGCTGCTTTTGGGTACTCCGGGGCTGACATACGCAGCATGGGGAGGTGGGGCTCGCAATGTTTTCAGGTTTATGTGCGCCCACTTCCACCGTGAGTACCAATCCTATCACCTTACCTTCCTTTTTTCTTAATTTTTCTTACAGACCCTGGGTGTCGTGTTACACCGGTGACAGTATGGCTGGTGGGCCACAGCTATGTGCACAGGGCAGCGCGTTACGCTGCGGCGACAGAGTGGGGACCCCGACTGGGACTGGGTGAACACGCCAGTCTCACATGGCATGGTAAGCCAGGGATGTTGTGGCGGGAGCTGCTGCCTTTCCTGTTTTCCAGCAGGAGTGCTGACCCGCCTGACATCCTCATCATACACCTTGGGGGCAATGATTTGGGTCAGGTCACCGGCTTATCGCTCAAGCATGCGATTTGCGGGGACCTTGCTTACTTGCACTACGTCTGGCCTGCCACAACCCTGGTTTGGTCGGACATGATTCCGCGACATTCTTATAGAGGGGGCATTGACCTCCTGGCCCTTGACCACGCTAGGCGCGCGGTCAACGGGGCGGTGGCGCGGTTCCTTGCCGACAAGGCTTGGGGACGGGTCAGTCGTCACCCCGCTATTAGCCTACGAAATTACGACTTGTATGCAGGGGATGGGGTCCATCTGTCGCGAGGAGGTATGGACCTCCTGTTGGGTGATTGGCGAGCAGGCCTGTTGACCGAGCTGACGGTCTGGGGGGGGGGGCGTCAGGCCTTCTTTGAAGCCGCTCCGTGTGGCGGGTAGCACTGGTAAGGTAAACAGTATGACCCACAGGTATCCGGCAGGTTCGCAATTGACTGGACAACACTAGACAGGAACAAATTAGTTAAACGTTGTCCGGTCAACGACGAACCAGGCGACGGGGTGATGGCGATAGCTAGCCAGCATGCATCACCCCGTGATTTTACGGATACGAGTCAGAGGGTGGGGTCATGAGTTAGATATTGACTACGGTCAACAATTTGTTTGTTGTCAACAAACAAATTGATACAAATTGATACATTGTAACCAATTGCCGTTGGCAATTTTGGGGTGGTACCTTACCAGTGTTACTTCGGCCTGCTTGCCTTAAGAATTATGATTGGTCGTTTTACCAATACAAATTTATAATTCGGATTAGGGCATTGAATCAATAAATGTGGCCCTATGCTGTTATCCACTTTCAATGTTGTCTGAGTCCGTTATTGGGGGGGTGCGCCTGCAATGGGGTTCCTCAGGGCTTGGTGCTTTCTCCCGTCTTATTTAACATCTACATGAAGCCACTGGGTGAGATCATTCGTTCCCACGGGGTGCGGTACCATCAGTACGCGGATGACACCCAGTTGTATATCTCGGCCCGTGGGGACCCCAGTGATGCTGTTGAAATCCTATCCGGATGCCTGGAGGCCATTGGGGTCTGGATGGGGGCCAATGGGCTTCGGCTGAATCCCAGCAAGACAGAGTGGCTGTGGATAAGGGGCCCCGTGTTATCCAGGGAGTTACCACCTTTGGTACTGGATGGGGCGGTTTTGCCCCAGACAGACCCAGTGCGCAACTTGGGGGTCCTTGTGGATTCACGGCTGCTGCTGGAAGAACAAGTGGCAGCTGTGGCCAGGAGGGCTTTTGCCCAACTTCGGGTGATTCGCCAATTGCGCACGCTCCTGGACCGGGGCTCCTTGCTTATGGTCACCCATGCTCTGGTTACTTCCCGACTAGATTATTGTAATGAGCTCTACATGGGGCTGCCCTTGATGACCATTCGGAGGCTGCAGCTGGTCCAGAATGCGGCAGCCCGGGTGGTGATGGGATGTGGGCGATATGCCCATGCCTCACCGCTACTTCGGGAGCTGCACTGGTTACCAGTTTGTCTCCGGGTGCAATTCAAGGTGCTGGTTTTGACCTTTAAAGCCCTATATGGCAGTGGGCCAGGATACCTTAGAGACCGCATCGTCCCAAGAGTGTCTGCCCGTCCAACCAGAGTGGACCGGAGGGGCTCTCTAATGGTGCCATCAGTTAGGGGTGCACATCTGTCTAGCACCCGAAGGAGGGCCTTCTCTGTGTCCGCACCAACTCTCTGGAACCTCCTGCCAACAGATCTAAGACTTCAAAGAGAATTGCTGCCCTTCAGGAAAGGATTGAAGACCTGGCTGGCAGGGCAGGTGTGGGGCCCGAATGGGATCACGGTCCCCGCCTGCTGGCTTACGTAAAGAATTAAGAACTCTCTCTTCCTTTTTTAGAGTGGGTGGGATGGATGGGTGGGATAAGGGTTTTTTTAAGTGGGTGGGATATGGGATTTTTAAAGTGTTTTTATATGTTTTTAGAATTTGTTGTAATGCCACCCTGAGTCGGGTTCTGCCTGAGTGGGCGGCATATATAAATACGACTAAATAAATAAATAAAATAATGCTGCCTCGGCAGTGGCCTTTTTTGGAGCTCTCACACTCACCCTAATTCAGGTACAATGCAGGACATGTTAATATTATATAATTGTTTACAAACAAAGTGGCCCATGTTTTGACTAAAAAATGGTTGTCGACTACTTCCTTGGGGTGGATTGGGTGGCAAGGAGTTTTTAAAAGCTTCATCAGACAACCGCTTCTTTTTCTTGCATTTCTTTTTTCTGTGGGATGGTTCTAAATGTTGCCTCCTGTACAGTGTTATGAACCTCCATCCATAGTTGTTCAGGCACTCTGTCTGTCAAGTCAAATCCCTTAAATCTATTCTTCACCTACACTGTATATTCATAATGGATGTGATCTAGATAATACTTGAATGGCCTTATGGCTTCCCTACTTTCTTCATTCTAAGCCTGAATTTGGCAAGCAATAGCTCATGATCTGAGCCACAGTCTGCTCTAGGTCTCATTTTTATTGGTGATATATAGCTGGTCTTTCTTTGGCTAAAAAGTACATAATAAATCTGATTTTGATGTTGGCCATCTGGTGATGTGATGTCTATGAGTAGAGTCTACTTTTATTTGTTTGGAAGATGATATTTGTTCTATCTTAAACTATATGACTGCTAATTTCAGTTTAAAATGTAAAGTACTTTATTTCATTCAGTAATTAAAAGGCCATCATCTAATGATTCTTAGAAATTTCAAGTGCTTTTTTCATATCATCTTAAAAAATTGATTGGAAAGGGCATACACTTAATCACTGGGTGCATCAGACATGTTCAAAAGTAGGCCATTGGAGAAACTTGAGTTTTGAAACTATAGGGAATTGATTAAGAATTAATTAAACTGTAATATTTTAATTCTGTTAATTCTGTTAGCCTCAGTCTCTTTTGGAGCTCCGGGATCCCTCACCTTACTCCACTCAGTGTTTGTGCCCCGCTTTTATCTACTGTACTTTCCGTTCCTCTCAGTTTCTTACATTCCTTTCATTCCTCTTTAAACCTCTTAAACCCCAGGTTTCGCTGTATGTTTAATTGTTTATATTCCCCGAAGATTGAGGTCTTCCAGCCTTTTTGTTGGATTACAAGGACGGGACTGTGGCTATAAGAAGGCAGTAAAGAAACAGTGAATATTGGATTATCGGACTATTGGATTCCCAGCGGTTTATGGACACTAAATAGCTAATAAAAAGGTCTTTCATTGTGTGTCCAGTTAAAATTCGGACTGTTACAGGATTGTGCACTTTGCAAGCAGAAGTAGAAAGCAGAAGGATAGAGGACTACAGAGGGATACAGCATTGCTAAAAGGAGCATAGGGTTGCAAGGCTCCAAGGACTCAGAGACTCACCAGCTGGGAATTTAATTTGCATATTTCCCCTTATCTTGGTTTTGGAACACCTGGGGATTTTTTTTTCTTTCTTTTGAAAGAGGGGATTTAAGAAAGAGAAATTGAACGGCTCTCTTAAAGCAGTATTTGATTGTTCTCCATTTAAACTTTGAATTTATTATTCTCTTTTGGTATATAATCAGATATACTCTACTTTTTTCTTCTACACTTATTATATTATAAGTATATTAATACACTATTGAACTGTTAATTTAGGATCCTGTGGTAAAATCCAGCAGTTTAATGAGCAAAAAAATTGATAATTTTGAACAGGATTTAAAGTGGGTGAGAACAGATAGATTGGAGAGAAGAGAACAGGAGGGTAGGAGAAGAAAATCGTTGCAGGAACTTATCGAGATCCAAGAACTAGAAGAGCTGAGGAAGAAAGTAGCTGAAAGGAGGTTAAAGATTAAACAACAAGAAGTCTTAGATCAGGAAGAGAAAGAAGTGGGGGGTCAAGAGATTCTGATAGGAGAGGAGTCAAGAAGACAGATGGCTACCAAAAAAAGGGGTTTGACAAGGGGAGGGTTAAAGAGGTAGAAGAGGAGCAGGTTGGTGATAGAGGCCCAAGTCCAGATTTAAATGATTTAAGAGGAGACCTGGAGCTTAGGTTTGATAAATTAGAGGAAGAACTTCAAGCTAAACTACAAACATTAGAAGATCAGCGAGCAAAAGATAATCAGAAATTTCAAAAAGAAATAAAAGAAAGTATCACACAAGCATTTAAGAACACCAAGAAAGAGTGTACCAATTTATTGAAAGAAATAGATGAACTGAAGGAGGGGGTGAATGCTATCGGGAAAGAAGTTTGGGAAATGAAACATGAGTTAAGAGAGGTCAAGGAGCAGGTACAGTTAAAAGAGGAGAAACAGAAAAAATATGATAAAAGGCTGGAAAGAATGGAAGATCAGGAGAGAAGGTGCAACGTGGTTATTAGGAATATACCAGAACGGAACCCGGATAACTTGAGACAAAGATTGGTAGAATGGATTAACGCAATGGGAATGGGGGAGGAAATGGAATTGGAGGATATAGACAGTGTGTACAGACTAGGAAAAAAAAGGAACCAAGAAAGACCTAGAAATGTTTTTTTAAGATTTGGAAATCTAGGACAAAAGTTAAGGATAATGAAATATGTTAACTCCTCCAGGGATGATGCTTTAAAAATGGAGGGGGCACAGCTAGAAATATATAAAGATATTTCGTTAGAAGAACGCATTTGGAGACTACAAATTAAGCTAATCACAAAAAAATTGAGTGAGAAAAACATACAATATAAATGGAGACCACATAAACAATTAATTTTTACAGTGAAGGGGAAGAATTATTGGATTAGGGAAGAATCTGATGGCTTAGAAATTTTGATGGAAGCTAAGATTATAGAAAAAGGGTCTACAGAATGGAAGCAACTTAAAGATGGCTTAATAAATGTGGGAGTAGCGCCCATGTTAGAACGGGAAGAGGAGGAAGTTGAAGGAGCAGAAGGAGGGAAAGACTAGGTCATTAAAGGATAGAAAGAGAGAATCTACTGCGTGGAATAAATTATGACAAATTAAGATAACCATTTGTAATAAGAAATAAACAATGAACAAGAAACGGATATTAAGTATTAAGGTCCACTCGCCACCCGCAACCCCCCCTCCCCTCTTTGGTTTTCAAAGGTTACTTTTAGTAGAAAGTGGGGAGGGCAGAGCTTTTTTTCCCCCCTGTTTTTCCTTCTTTCTTATTTGTTTGATTGTTGGTTTGTTTAAGCTTTGTTATTTTTGTATATTTTCTTCTTCTTAAGATAATTGTATATTATTTAATTTACGATACGCTGGAGGAGGGATAGTATAACTTGTTGTGGGTTGAGGTATTGGTTCACATATTATGGGGAATTCTGCAGTAACAGTAGAGAAAGCACTAAATATGTATACTTAAAAAGTTAAAAATTATCTCATGGAATGTCAGGGGCCTAGGGAACCAAATTAAGAGGAAACGTGTGGAAGGAGTTCTGAGAAGGGAAAAAGCGGATATCATTTTTCTTCAGGAGACACATCAGAAAAGTGAAAATAAGAATAATATTTATGTAAAAGGGATGGAAATATATGAGAAAAGCCTAGGTTCAAGTAATTCAAGAGGGGTTGCTGTATTAATATCGAATAAACTAGATTTTTCATTGAGCAAGAACATTAAAGATAAGGAGGGAAGGTTTCAGCTAATAAAAGGTAAAATAGAGGAGGAAGATTATACATTTGTCAACGTATACTCACCAAACAAGAATCAAGGGATCTTTCTAGATAAAATTCTACCAATTATAAAAAAAGAAAGATCAGTAAATTTAATTATAGGGGGAGATTTTAACTTAATCAGGTCAGGATTAGATACAACAAATAGTCTTAGAAAGATTCAAGATAAATTGATTGACAAATGGATAGGGAAATTAGGATTACGGGATGCGATGAGAGTGTTGGCAGGTAAAAAAAAAATATTTACCTTTTGCTCCTTAAAACATAGATCTTACTCTCGTTTGGATTATTTCTTTGTGTCAGAAAATATGCTTAAGAATTTAGAAAACTTTAATTATGGCAATTTCAATATCTCAGATCATACATTTATTTCGATAGAGATGCGGCTGAATAGCAGTACCTATCGAAATAAGGTATGGAGGATGGATACTAAACTATTAAAAAATGAAGAGATAAAAAAAGATTAATAAATAAATGGATAAAGAATTGGGAAGATAATGACACGGGTGAGGTGAAATTACATATCCTTTGGGACGCAATGAAAGCGGTTATTAGAGGTGACTATATACAAGAGAAAGCAATATTTGAAAAAAATATGAAAAGTCAAGTAATTAAAAGAGATAAAGATATAAAAGAACTAGAAAGGAAGCATGCAGCTACAGGAAGTAACTCAATTTGGAATAAATTACAGGCATTAAAAAAGGAAACAATTGCAGTAGAAGTTGAAAAGGTTAGGGTAGATTTGGCATATTTAAAAAGAAATGATTTTGAATTCAATAATAAAGATATGAAAAATTTAGCAAAAAAAGTAAGACAAAAAAAGTAAGGGATATATAGAGGCTCTAATTAATAAAGAAGGTATAAGGCAGTATAAACTGGAAAATAAATTATCAGTAGCAGAAGAATTCTATACAAAATTATATACAGAACATAGAATTGATGATAATGTACTTCAAGCATATTTGGATAGAAACTTGACATACCAATTAAAGGAAGAACATGTAAATATAATGGAACAAGATATTAAAGACAAGGAGATTGAAGAGGTAATTAACAACTTAAAAAAGGATAAAACGCCAGGAGAGGATGGTATCCCTTCGGAATTTTATAAGGAATGCCGAGAGGTATTAATTCCCAAGTTAAAAAAATTATATAATTATATATTGGAAGGGGGGGAGATCCCCAAGTCTTGGAGTAATTCGATAATGGCTCTAATTCCTAAACCTGGAAAGGATAAAGAGAATATAGAAGCATATAGACCAATATCATTATTAAATCAGGATGCAAAATTTTTTACTTCAATAATTAACAATCGGCTTAATAAATTCATAGATACTTATATTGGAGAAGACCAAGTAGGATTTGTTAAAGGAAGACAAATGGATAAATTAATAAATCGGTTAATTAATATTATTGATAAATTAAAAAATAATAAAAAAAGTATGTATAGTGGCATTAGACATATATAAAGCATTTGATTCAATTCAATGGAAAACAATAAAAGGAATATGTGAGAAATTACAATTCGGCCCTAAATTTAATCATGTGATAGGACAATTGTATAAAGAAAGCAAATCTAAAATTAAAATGAATAATTGTCTGGGGAAAGAAATTGATATAAATGCGGGGACAAGACAAGGATGTCCACTGTCCCCATGTCTATTTATATTGGCAATGGAATTGCTAGCAAATGATATAAGGCAAAATGAGAAATTAGTAGGAATAGAAAATAAAAAAATAAGTCTATTTGCGGATGATACTCTATTAGTTGTAAAAGATCCTTTAAATAATTTAAACAAAATACAAGAACATTTAAGAGCCTTTGAAGAAGTAACAGGATTAAAAATTAATTGGACGAAAACTGAGGCTATCACATGCAATTTAACCCAGGCGGAAAAGGAAAAAATTGGAGATAGATTTAGTATCACAATAAGAGATGAATTGAAATATTTGGGAATATTTGTGACGAACGATCCAAAAGATCTATATAATATTAACTTCAATAAATTAAGAAATAAATTGAAACCATTACTAGAACAGATAAAACGAGCAAAGACTTCATGGTTTGGAAGGATTAATATTTGTCAAATGAAAGTTATACCCAAATTGAATTTTTTGTTTGAAAATTTACCGATTAAAATCAAAGAGTCAGAACTAAATAAATGGCAAAAATTGATAAACGGAATTTGCAATAATAATAAAAGAGCAAGAATTAGTAAAGGATTATGGTACATGAAGAATAAACAGGGAGGGTTAAACATTCCAAACATTAAAGCGTATTTTCAAGCCTTTCATATAAAGAAATTAATTAAATTATTAATTCAGCAAAATGAGGTAATAGGTGAAGGGGATCAAGAAGAATTTAAAAAATTAAAAGGTGAAACATTTCTTGCACAAATAAATAATAAAACAGAGATTAACTGCTTTTCTATAAAGAATATTTATAATGTATGGAAAGGGGTTAAGAGGAAATTGGCACCAGACATTTCCCCAATTTTAGAAATTTTAGATTTCCAGAGTTGCCCATTATTATCCTCACAAAAATAAGACCTATTCTATTGCAAGAAAAAGTGTTGTTAATAACAGAATGGATTAAAAATTGCAATACATATCAGAAAAGGAAGGAGGTATATAATAAATTAAAATTAAATTGGCTACAAGAATTGGGGATGGAGAAATGGGACAAATCGATAAGGGGGATTATAGGAGTACCTAGGGCAAAGACGCCCTTTGAAGAATTGGTCTTGGAAATAAGGAAAGGGAAGATAAGATTTCAGGGGTTAGTAGGTAAACTGTACCAAATGCTTATCCCAGGGGAAGGATCACACTATACACTTAAACGAATTTGGGAGGAAGATTTAAATATTAAAATTGAAGAAGAAGAGTGGAGAAAAAAGTGGGGAAACAGAATAACAAAAAATATGTCAATCAAGGAAAAGGAGCATGTTTGTAAGGTACTTTGGAGGTGGTACCTTACCCCAATCAGACTCAAGCAAATTGATATTAATAAATCTGATTTGTTTTGGAGATGCAATGAACAAAAGGGGACATATTTGCATCTGTGGTGGTTTTGTAAGAAAACAAATACATTTTGGAAAGTGATAGAGAAGGAGATAAACGAGATTCTTGGCATAACAATGATTTTAGAACCCAAACTAGCTATATTAGGAGAAATAGGAAAAATGAGATTGAGTGAGGGTAATAAAGAATTAATTTTGACATTGTTGCTGGTTGCTAGACAGCTGATAGCCCAAGAATGGAAGAGTAACGAAAATCTAAATAAGGATAGGTGGTATAAAGAGGTTTGGCAACTGGCACTAAATGAAAAATTAACTAGCCAAATTCCGTTAAAACAGGGTTTTAAAATCAAAATACAATTTTGGGAAATCTGGAAACCTTTCATACAGCACGCGTTAACAAGTGAAGAAGGAAGTAAGCCTGGCCCTGACATGATTCAATTTTGGAAGATTTAAGTATATTGTGCCAATTGAAATTGCTGCAGAATAGGGTTTTGCACGGATTAAAAGTTGAAAGAATGAAAGAGTGAACAAGATATTGATATATTGTTGTTATTCCTTTCTCTTTTCTTGGTGTTTTTTTCTCTTTATTGTTAGTTTTAAGTATTTATATGTTTATGTTTGTTTGTATTTTATGATTATTAATAAAAAATTAAAAAAATAATTAAAAAAAAGAATTAATTAAACACAGTATAGTTTCATCAGTCCCATTAGCACATTGATAGGCGGTTAACGTGTAAACAAAGTCTTTCAATGTAAACAATGTATACTTATTATTATTATTACATTTAATTTCTATCCCGCTTTCCTGGCACAGGTGCCACTCAAAGCAGCTTACAACATATAAAAATACAATATCATCAAACAGCAAGATTAATAGAAATACAGTTACAATAATATAAAACAGATACATCATAAAAACGATACAGCCACAGAGAAGCAGTATCCCAGTATTCATAATCCCCACACGTCCCGGCGCAGTAGAAAACTGCCACAAAAAGTCACAGTTACACCCGCCTTGCAAACCTCCTGGACGACAAAGGGGCCAGGAGGCACGATGGCTCCTCAGCCGGGAGACTCCCTTTATCTCCCCACTGATGGAAAGGGCAGGGAGAGCATGGCATCTCATGGCAGCGGTGTCTTCGGAGTCTCCATGATGGAGGAGATTCCCTTTATCTCCCTGCCAATGGAAAGGGCGGGGAGAGTGCGGTGGCTCATGGCGGTGGCATTGTCGGAGTCTTCCAGGCCAGTGGAGACTCCCTTTATCTCCCCACTGGTGGAAAGGGCGGGGAGAGTGTGGCGGCTCACAGCAGCGGCATCTTCGGAGTCTCCGGGCTGGAGGAGACTCCCTTTATCTCCCCACCAATGGAAAAGGCAGGGAGAGGGTGTGTGTGGCTAAGATGCTGGGCGAGTAGCACGGACTTTTGATCGGCTCGCTCCACTAATGTGAATTAAAGTGGTTATTTACAAAGTGGCAAGGTAAAATTATCAGAAAAATGAAGTGCATGAGGCTCCGAAATTGAAGATTGTTTTCTGGCATCTTCAGGAGACCGGAGGTCGGAGTCCGAGGATCAGGCGGGGGGAGAAGTGCGGTGCAAGCTGTACCACTCGATCCGCATTGTGGTTCGGACGGGATCTCCAAGACTTGTTTTTGGCGGAGACTTTACTTTTTTCCTTGTTGCTGTAATTTGAAGATTGTGGCTGAGGAGGTTGCCGAGGCAAGAGTCGGAACGGAGCAGATTTTGAAGTTACAGTAAGTGGTGAGAGCGTGGGAAAGTGAAGAAGAAGGAGGAGGAGGGGGCTGGCTGAGTAATGGCGGCGTAGACATGAAAACGAAACTTAGTAACTAAAAGCAGAACACTGAGGGGAAGGGAAAGAGAGGAGCTGCAGAAGGCTTGGAGGAGGATGAAAGGAGTTTGTGGATGGAAAGTAAATTTGAATGTTTGAGACAAGGATATAAATTTGTTTGAGAACATCCTTGGGTGAAGCCCCGGGTTGGAGGAGCAGAGGAATAGATAAGAGTCCCATTCCGTGCCTGAGGTTGCCGTTTGCAGATGGATTTTAAATGAAGACTGAGTTTTAAGAGAGAAGTCTGGGAACGGTGTTTAGACAGATTTTCACTTTAAGCTGCTCCTTCAGATAAGCCTCCGGGCTCGCTACAAAGTATTTGTTTCTTTTTTTTATTTTCCCTCTTCCCTCACTGAGTGTTTCCCCTCCTCCGCCTTGCAACAGGAGGCTGCCTTGCTACAAAGTTATGGAGGCAGCTCGGTCTTTGTATATTATCTGGGAGCTCTGTCGGAGTGTTTCAACTTCAGTTGGATACTCATATTGATTTTTTTTCCTTCTTCCCTGATTTGGATTTACTTCAATCAAGTCTTTCCATTTGGATTATAACTGCCTGTGGATTACAAATAACCATTTTGATCTCCCAGATTTTTGAAGCAAGGTAATAGAGAGGTAATAGAGAGTTGGACTGGCTTCCTGTGGATTACAATATTTTTTGTTTGGGTTGTTTTTGGTTCCTGCTCCTTTGTGGATTATAATAATTAATTTTTTTGCTGGACCTCTTTTTCTTTTCAAGCTTTAACAGAATTAATGGGACTGTTGTCAGTTTTGGCTCCATCGGATTAGGTTTAAGCGGAGAGTGTAATGAATTTACAATACGTTGCAGCATTAAAACTTTTTAGGGGTTGTCACCATGGATAAAGGTACAAGAGGAAAAGCAAAGGAGGAGGAGCCAGTGGTGAAATCAAAGAGGAAGGAAAAAGCACCAATGGAAGAGGTCCCTCCGTCATCATCACCACCACCTGAACCCTATGATCATACTCAAATTATGGTGGAAATTGACAAATTGTTTCAGAAGATGGAGAAAAATGAGGATTCAAGGGTGAAAGATAGAAATGAAATGATGAAAAAGCAGGATAAGGTGGTAACATCTGTTATGGATTTTACAAAAAAAGTGGAATTAAGTCTGCAAAAAATAGAAGGAAATGTGAAATTGGTTCAAAATGAGGTGAATACTATGAAAAAGGAAATAAAAGGGACTCAGGAGATGGTGAGGGAGAATAAGCTGAAAATGGATGAGCATGAGAAAAGGATTGATGCTGTGGAAGATATGATGAGAAAGCAGAATATTGTGATCCGTCAGGTGGTTGAAAGGACGCCAAACCAGCTAAGAGAAAGAGTGGTTCAGAAGCTAAATAATTTGAGTATGGGAAAGGAATTTGTACAGGAGGACATTGTAAGTGCATATAGGGTGGGTCCAAGAAGAAGGAAGGCGTCTCAAAGAAATGTTTTGGTAAAATTTGCAAATTGGGGAGATAAACTTAGAGTAATGGCTTCTTTGAAACAAGCTGGTTCTGGCGCCCTAAAAAACGATGGTTCTGATGTGGAAGTATATAATGATATTTCAATGAAGGAAAGAATTTGGAGATATAAGATGAGACCGGTAACTAAACTGTTGATGAGTAAAGGTGTAAGGTACAATTGGAGATTCCCACAGCAATTGCGTTTCTTCTATGAGAAAAGAATGCAGGTTATTGATGAGGGGATTGACCCATTGGAATATTTGAGTCTGCTGGAGCTTGTTAAAGCGGGCTCGGAAGAGTGGTTAACTCTCATGAAAGATTTGTTGGAATCGGGGGCTATAAGAAGGGAGTATGAGGGGGCGGATGCTGGTGGTGCTACAGGTGGAACCCCGCAGGGAAGAGAAGAAGAGGAGTTGTCATTGATTGTGGTGGAGGAGGAGGCAAGTAAGGAGCATTGAGCCATAGATTAGGATTTTTTAAAAAATAATAACACTTAAGTACTATATAAAGGTGGGTGGCGCGAAGCACTAATCTGCATGTACATCTTCCATGTCTCCCCTCTCCCCTCTTTGGTCATCGAAGGCGTCTTTTTTTCAGAGAATGTGGGGAGATATATATTGTGTGTTTTGTGTATAAT
Organism: Bradypodion ventrale; assembly: GCA_035047345.1. Lineage (NCBI taxonomy): Eukaryota > Metazoa > Chordata > Lepidosauria > Squamata > Chamaeleonidae > Bradypodion > Bradypodion ventrale. The sequence continues at coordinate 175,729,737 of JAWDJE010000003.1, forward strand.
TTTGTGTTTTAGTGGTAAGGGGTTGGTGGTGGCACGCCCAATGGAAAGTTTAGAAGTTAGAAGAGAAGAAATTGTAATAGACTATGGGAAATATTAAAGTATTAACCTGGAATGTAAAGGGTACAGGTTCTGTTCTTAAGAGGAGGAGGTTGGAATTGGCTTTGAAGAAAGATAGACCTGACATAGTGTTTTTACAGGAAACACACCAAAAGTCAAAAGATACAAACAAAATTTTCTTGGGATGGATACAACATTATGAGATGGCATTTGGTACCTCAAAAGCAAGAGGAGTGTCAATTATGATTTCTAAAAGATTAGGATTTGAGACAATAAAAAGTGTTGCCGACCAGGAAGGTAGATACTTGCTCGTAAGAGGAAAAATAGATGATGAGATAATGTTGGTGAATATTTATGCTCCAAACGAACACCAAGCTGAATTTTTAGAAAAAGTCCGAAAAGGTGTGGAGCTAGAAAAAGTGGCAAAAATGATTGTGGCCGGAGACTTTAATCAGATAAGGTCAAATTTAGACTGTACGAATTTAGCAAGGTGTGGAACTGGATTGAAAGGGAAGGTTTTAGATAAATGGATGGGTGCGATGGGACTGAAAGATTCTTGGAGAGAGATCAAGGTTTCGGAAAGGGTATACTCTTATTTTTCACACGTTCATGGGTCCTATTCTAGAATAGACTATGTTTTGTTAACGGAAAATATGATTAAAAATATTGAGGGAATGGAAATAGGGATTTTTAAGGAATCAGACCATGCTAAAGTACTTTTGGAGCTGAGATTACAAAAGGAAAATCGGAGAGGCAGAAGCTGGAGGTATGATCCCAATTTATTCAAAGACCAAAAATGTAAAGAACAAATTATGGAAAGTTGGATGGAAAGTTGGCAGTGGAACGATAACGAAGAGGTAAGTTTTAATGTGGTTTGGGATGCCATGAAGTCGGTTTTTAGAGGGGAAAGTATAAAGTTGGTGAGTATAAAGTATAGAAGATATAAGGCAGATCAGGTAGAAAAAGAAAAAGAAATAAAGCAATTACAGGAAGACCACTCAAAAAAGAAGGATAAAAAAATCTTCGTTAAACTACAAAGACTTAAGGCAGAATTAATGGGCAAGGATATAGATAAAGTTAAAAGAGATTTGATATATTTAAATAGAGAGTATTTTGAATTTAGCAATAAAAATTCAAGATTATTAGCAAGAGCGGCTAAAGCTAAAAAGGAAAAAAGGGAAATTGGGGTGTTGGTTAATAAACAAGGGATAAGGTGCAATAAGATTAGCAACAAATGTAAAATTGTGAGGGAATTTTATCAAGCATTATATGCAAAAAAAGAGATAGACGTTGGTAAGCTTAAAGGGATATTGGAGAGGCAGTTAGGGAATGGAATAAAACAGGAACACCGGGGAAAAATGGAGGAACAGGTTACTGATAAAGAGGTAAAAGATGTAATTAGTGGTTTGAAGTTGGGGAAAGCCCCGGGAGATGTTGGATTATCGACAGAGTTTTATAAGGAATTTAAAGACGTTGTGGTTCCAAAGTTAGTGAAGCTATATAACTATATTTTAGACGGTGGACAAATTCCAACTTCATGGTATAGGACTATAATCGTTCTGCTGCCAAAATTGGGAAAGAATTTGGAAAAGATGGAATCATACAGACCAATTTCTCTTATAAATCAGGATGCCAAGATTTTCACAGCAATACTGGCTAATCGGTTAAATAGATTTATGGGGGAATATATAAATGTTGATCAAGTTGGTTTTTTAAAAGGAAGGCATATGGCTGATTTGACTAGGAGGGTGTTAGACTTAATTGACAATGTTAATCAGACGAAGGAAAAGGTGGGTTTATTATCTTTAGATATTTTTAAGGCATTTGATTCACTACAATGGTCTTCGATTAAGGACATAGTTAGAAATTATGGATTTGGGGATAGATTTAGAAGGGTAATTGACTTATTATATCAAAAAAGGAGCGCTAGGATTAGAGTAAATGAAGAGGTTACGGATGAGGTAAAGCTTGAGGCAGGCACTAGGCAGGGTTGTCCACTATCCCCTATTTTGTTTATTATGGCAATGGAAAATTTAGCTAAAAATGTAAGGGAAGACTCAACTATAGAAGGGATATTGGGTAATAAAGTGAGCATGTATGCAGATGATACGTTGTTAATGGTGAAACACCCAGAGGTGGTAATGGATCGGATTAAAGAGCAAATAGAGGAATTTGAGGCTATAACTGGATTGAGGATAAATTGGGATAAATCAGAAATGATGTTGTGTAATATGGGGGATGAGGAGAGGGAAAAGATGGGGGGGTTATCTAATATACAAATTAAAGAAAAGTTGAAATATTTGGGGATAACTATTTCAAACAGATTGGAAGAACTTAAAAGACTGAACTATGACAACTTGAAAGCAGAATTCAAGAACAAAATACAAAGTTTTCAGAAGTTGAAGTTGTCATGGTTTGGGAGGATTGCAATTTGCAAAATGATGTTGTTGCCGAGGATTAATTTTCTATTTGATGCACTTGCAATCCAATTGAAGGGAAAGGAGATTAATGAGTTCCAAAAGATGTTTAATAATTTTTGTAACGGTGGCAAGAAATCCAGACTTTCAAAGAAACTCTGGTATCTGCCTCAGAAAGAAGGAGGTTTGGGAATGCCAAATTTGTTAGCGTACTATCGAGCATTTCAAATTAAGAACATTGTGAAGAATTTGGCAAGAGAAAAAGTAATTTGGGAGGAAATGGAGATGAAAGATTATAAGAATATTGGTAAAAAAATTTTTTTGGGAACTAAGGTTAAAATGATAAATACAAGCAACACTATGATGAAGGGACTCATGAGAGTGTGGAAAAGATTAAAAAAAGACTTGATCCCAGATCTCTCTCCAATTGTGGAATTGGCTGATATGGTGTGTTTTCCGATAAAAATAGACAAAAAAAGGAAATATTGGATAAAAACGAAGTTTTCCTGGTGTAGGAATGGTTAAGGGTTTGCGAAGATGAAACTAAGAAGAAAAAACTATTTGAACAGTTAAAATTGGACTGGTTTCAGAAATTGAAGGTTGATAATTGGAATAAAAAATATAGAAGAGAACTAGGTATAGACAGAGAAAAGACCGAATTTGAAGAATTGGTTTTAAAGATTAGAAAAGGTGAGAAAAGTATCAAGGGTCTAGTAAGTAAACGTTATATTTTAATAAATAAGGGTAGTGATCCACAGGAAGATTTGAAATTGAAGTGGAAACAGGATTTGAATATAAAATTAGGAAATGATGAATGGAGAAATAAGTGGAAAAAGAGGATAATGAGAACAATGTCAGTAAGAATTAAGGAACATAACTATAAAATGTTGTGGCAATGGTACTTGACACCACTGAGGTTGCATCAGATTGATAATAAAAGGGATAATTTATGTTGGAGATGTAAAGAAACTGTTGGAACCTATGAACATATGTGGTGGAGTTGTAAAAACATAAATGAATTCTGGAGAAGAATAGAAGGAGAGATAGGGGAAATAATGGGTAAGAAAATTAAGTTGGTGTCAGGTACCATTTTGCTAACAGACGTGAGAATATGTATTTGAATAAGGAGGAAAAAGAGCTATTGGAAATAATGTTAACTACTGGCAGACAATGTATCGCTAGAAATTGGAAAAATGATGTAACTATACAGACGGAAGAGTGGTATAAGGAAATGTGGAATTTAGCATTGAATGACAAATTGACATGGGAGATAAAAGTAAAAGGGGATAAATTGAAGGAAAATAGATTTTGGAATATTTGGAAGCCATTTGTAGATCACTCTCTTATGGGTAGGGATAGTTTTAGACCTGTACCATCTCAAAGTGGGTTTTGGAGATGATACATACACTAAACTCTCCGGGGCAATGTAAATATTCACTGGGTGATTTGTAATTTGAAAAGAAGGAATTTGATGGTTGTTAATCAATAACTGTAATATTGAAAGCTTTTATGAAGGTTACGGTTACAGTACTAACCTACAATGTGGATATCTAATTGTGTGTGTACCATGACAAATAATCAGTTTAACTACCATGTATGTGTTATTTTTCATGAGCCTTATTTAATATTGTTATGATGTATTGTTCTTTTTTTGTATGTTTGTTTTTTTTCTTTTGAAAATAAATAAAAATGTATATTAAAAAAAAGGCAGGGAGAGCATTGCGGCTTGCGGCAGCGGCGTCTTACCTGTACAGTAGTAACATTTCATTGTTACTAAACACAGAGGTGCAACTTTAGTACAAAAATGTAGTCTCATTTACAAATAAGTATCAACTGTTAACACAGATTGGAAGTGAAAAGTTATACAGAGTAGGTGGGGGCTGGGTCATGCTCCCTCAGATAGCTTTGGGAGCTGGATGGCCATTTTGCCCTTCCTGGTGTGGTGGAGGCAGGAGGGGGGGGGCCACACATGAAATGCCGCAGGTTGAGAATCCCTGGTTTATATCAAAACAATGACAGGAATCAGTAGTCAGTCACAACTGAAAAAGACCAGGTAGGGAATTGTGTAAGCCAAATCTGCCATGTGTTCTAATGATTCAATGGGCCTGCTCAAATTGTGAGTTATTACTGTATTTCAACCAGTATGTGAATTTCAGCTAGCAGCCCCAGGTCAAGTGGCCATGTGAGGTGTCATAACCATTATGTCTGTATCTGCCACTAGGACATCTTCACTGTGGTCACCAGGAAGAGAATTTTACCACTATCCCTCATGCCTCATGTGCATTTCCTTTTGTCTGTTGTTCCTGAACTCTATTTATTTAACTGGAGGGCTTGTTCCAAAATATATGGCACCTTGTCACTTCAGATAACCAAGCCAAGAAGGAGTTTTGCTACTGTACACACATGCAGTAAGAAGGGTAGGTCCAGAATATGGAAAGGTTACTTTTTTGAGCTATGACATCCATAATTCCACAACAATATTGCAGCTGTGTAGAGGAATTTAAGAATTAGTTAAAAAATTCCATTTCCCCAAGCTCTAAGGAGGTACTCATATCTGTTATTGCATGGGCACATGTCCCAACTGCCCCTTAGCACTTGTAAGCAGAAGCCCTGTTACGATGTTTGTTTGGGATATAACAGCCTGAATTAATTCAAACATGACCCAGGGTGGATTCCAACATAATAATATGCAAATATATGTATAAAAATCCAATAATAATGGTTACAAATAAGCCAATGTTCTGCCATTCAGTACTGTGAAAATGTTTAGAAGACAGTGTCTAGCCCTGACCCCTCCACCACTCTTTTCTTTACAAAAACAGGGATGAGTCTGAAAAGGAATGGGTACCTACTTACATTTCAGCAAGAATCCTGTATTCTTGTTCACTTGAATGTCACCAGAAACCTTTGTTCTTCAAACTGATGTTCTCACAAAAAAAGTGATGATGGAGTTAGATTTGCTCCTCTCGAACTATGTTCATCATAGTGGATGCAATAATACTAAACAGTCCTAGTATATCTTCAGTACTAATTTATCTTAGGTACCTGTCTTTCTGCCCACTTTATTTGCTTACTATTGTGATTTTTTTTTTAAATACTTAAAAGTTTTGTCCCTCAGAACAGTAGTTATTCCTTTTGATTTTCATTCAGGTCTCATTCAGTTTATTCTGTAGTGCAGGTCTGATTTTTAAACATCTATTCATTTATTTAATTTTTAACATTTTATTTATAGCTGACTTATACCCTTGCGGGACAGCTTACAACTTATATTTAAATGCAGATGCAACTAAAATACAATAAACTATAACATTAATACAGTATTAAATAAATAATCACATTTCTTTTGTTCCAATACATAATCAATACAGTTTATAAACATTTTAAAATCAGTTTATCCCATTTTAAAGCAAAAAAGAGAGAGAAAATTATGTGCCTTTGAATCAACACTGACTATGGGGTACACAGAATGAGCCTCCTTGAAGATTGTGGTATTTTTGAAGCACAACCGGGCATAACCTGGTAGTGTCAACCTTGTGTTGCCGGCTAATCTTTCTCACATTAGGACAGGTGAAGGGAACTGCAGAATGAACTCACCAAAAGGTGCCTTCATTTTGGCAGTTTCATGTTAGGTCTAGACACAGAAGAAGAAGAACACTGACTACAGTGACCCATTGCACGGTTTACAAAGTAGAGATTACATAGAAGTGGTTTGACATTCTCTTCATCCATGGATTTTGCAGCTTGCTAAAGACCACATGGATCCTTCTGCAGCCAGATCCCTAAACCACTGAGTTATTCAGCCAGCCTTGAACTAACACTGTGAACACACACACCATTAAAAGGTCTTGATCAATGAGCAAAAGGCCTGTTTATTTTTTAAAAAAAAAAACATTCCCAGAAGAAGACCTTTTCAGGAAGGAACCAGATGACTCTGCCTATAGAGCATTGAAGTCAGATCATTGGAAGAAGGACAGCTACTGTATTCACTATCTCTGGCCAACCTAGAGATCCTATGCCACTGTGGGATTTTTTTCAACATTAAGTACTACCAATGATAAGAGTGAAACAGCCTTGGGAAATAAGAGTGGTGGATAGATTCTGTTTGTGGGTCACCAGCCTCCTATATATTTAGGGATTTTGTTGCTCAGTCGCATAGTCGAATCCGTAGAGATGGAGAATGTATATTTGAAAGATTGCAATTCCCTACTTCTCATCTATCAGGGCTGCAGTGGGTCAAGTGGCTAACATGCTGACTGGGAGGTGGAAGGTCAGCAGTTCGATTCCCAAGTACTGCAGGATGGAATGAGCTCCCATCTTTGTCCCAGCTCCTGCCAACCTAGCAGCTCGAAAGCAAGTAATTACAAGTAGATAAATAGGGATCACTTTGGTGGGAAGGTAACAGTGCTCCATGCTCTCCAGTGTCTAGTCATGCCTGCCACATGACCATGGAAACATCTGCAGAAGCAGACAGTGCTAGCTCTTCGGCTTTGAAACAGAGATGAGCACTGAACCCTAGAGTCAGATACAACTAGCTTTCGAGCAAGGGAAACCTTTACCTTACTTCTCATCTAAAGGCTATTTAAAAAATCCAGGTATTCTCTCAACTTCCCTAAAAATAATTCCACCATAGGATTGGGAGCAGTGGTAATTGTTAATTTCATGATAAAAATATCAATAAAGAAAAGGTCTCCTATTGGACATACAGTTTTGATTAAAAACTTCTGCCAACTTTAGTGGTATTGTGGGTTGTTTTCCCCACAAACACCAAGGTCTAACATTGGCTCTTATCAAATCTGGAAGTTTTTATTCTTTGCATTTATTATAAGGATAACAATAAAATGTGCTTATAAGTCAACGTATATCAATTGGCAGTATATCATTGTTTAAAAATAAACAAACTTGCCCTCCCCAACTTACCCTACTGGGAAACAAATTCCAAACCAAAAACTTTAGATGTAACTGATCATAGGTCTAGTTTGATAGGAGATCAGCAGTGACCCTCAGCTAGCAGATTGGGAAAAATCCAAAGTTATTTCCCCCTTTTTGAGAACCAAAGCTAAAGAAATGGTATATCAACAAGACAAGGGGAGTATGGAACTTGATTACTGCTATTAATCCTGGAGATTGGCCCTGGGCCACGACTGGCAGACTGGAAAACAGCTAAATAGTTATTTCCCTCTTATCTGAGGATGTTGAAGGAATGGAATACAAATACTGTATAACAATAAGATACTTGAATGGAAGTTTGAAATTCAGAACTGAATTCAAGAAGACTCATGGAGATTTTGAACTGATTGGTACATGTGTGGAGATTGGTTTTGTTTTTGCTACCCAATCCTCCCAAGGAGCAGACAGGCAACCATCTGTTGGTGAAAACATGGGTCACTTTATTTAAACATAACATATATACAATATTAACATGACCTGCAATGGGGCATCATAGTGGGTAAATGGTCAGCTATTTATGGGTACACCTACCCATATTGTCATAACTGATTATGACATCTCCCTCCATTCTAATTCTATCATTACTTTCCATCAGGCTTGCCAGCCTGGTATTGCACTTTGTAACTGAGGGTCCATTTGTCAGGCAGTAGACACCTCCAATGCCTATGTCTTTCTATCCGACAAATGAACGCCCATTACCCATAATCATTTAAGCATAATTTTGATCACTATTTACCACACTACTGCCACTAAGGAAGTACATGCAATGGACAGATGCCCCCACCTCAGTCTGACAACTCAGACTCAATGGCCCATCGCAGGTCCAAAATGAATTTTTCCAGTTCCTCCTCAGACAAGTGTACACCATCCTGCCTGTAGAGGCCAGGGAACTCAATTTCTATTTCAGGGTGTTCAATGGCCATGCTGAATCCTTCGGCCATAAACACAGTGACTGACTTGTTCAAATTACAATGTGCCCTGTCGATTTGGCAAGGGTTGTCCGTGCAATGCCACGTAAAATGTGGGAAGATGTCAGACCAAACCAGCCAGAGGTCAGGCCACCAGCACTTTACCAAGGAAAGGTCTCATCGCACCGCTATTATCAGGTCAACCCCTTTCATCAAGCATAAGTCATTGCACCTATGTGGATGGTGAGTGTATCTGGAGGCTGGCCTCCATGTGCCGAGTCCAAAAATGGCAACAATTCACCCCAATGCATGCCCCGCTGCCCGCACCAATCCACATACACTCTGCCATTCAGTCCCAAGTCCTTGCCCCATGTGGAGCAGGTCACTTGTATTCAGCTCAAAAGATGCAGCTGTGTCCCACAATCACAACGTGCCTCGGAAAGCAATTTCCAAATCATCTTCCCAAGTTTTCTTAAGCCATTGTTGGGTTTCATCGCTAATATTTAACATTTGGTATATCTTACCCAGCAAACCTTTTAAATTCTTTTTACCGTATTTCACCTCAAAGATCAATGTTCCAAAAATAGTTAGTGCCCGATCCGATACACCATTTCCCCTCAACTGTCTATCCTACGCTTCCATTTGATTTTCTTGCAACCAATTTAAATCTAACTCATCATATACACTTTTCCTTTGTTGATAATAATTACAATTGTCAATCCATTCTATGATGCGTAATACTTTTTTATACGAAATAGAACTTCTCTATTATTTGGTGTTGAATCTAGAGGACAATTTTGGTGGTCCAAGATTTCCAATATTGGTGAAACACTTGGAGATAATTTTCATTTCAAACATTTCCAAATTTTATACATATTTTTAAGGAGAGATTACAAATTTTTGGCAAATTACGAAGCAGAAGATAGAGGGTGAGGCAGGAAGGAGACACGCTCTTAAAGCTGGTGGATCCTCACCACTACACCAGGGGCTCCTGGGTGGTTGTCAACTTGGAGTGGATGGGCAACAAAAAGCATGCACATGTTAAGTCATGTGATGTGGCCATTTTTTAAAATAGAAACACTCCTTTTAAAAATATTTACTTAAGTACACTCATTTTAACTTCTATTTCTTGATGTATTTTAAGTACCCTCATTTTAACTTCTTTTCTTTTTGTTGTACTATGCTAGTCTTGGACTGTAATAAAGATTGATCGATTGAACACGGAAAGATGATGTCATTGAACTGCTGCACTCAATAAGCCAGCAAATTTTGAAAATGCAGCCATGGCCAAAAAAAAAGTGGCAATGCCAAACAATGCTATCATACGAGTGTGCTCATTTCACTAACTAGCAAGGTCATGCTCAAGATTCTACAAGCTAGGCTTCAGCAGTATGTGTATTGAGAACTACCACAAGTACAAGCTGGGTTCCAATGAGGCAGGGGAACATTTGCTGGATCTTGGAGAAAGCAAGGGAGTACCAGAAAACCATCTACTTCTGTTTCATTTACTATGCAAAATATTATACTTTGAATATTTTGATCACATACAAACTGTGGCATGTCCTTAAAGAGATGGGAGTACCAGACCACTTCACCTGTCTTCTGATAAACCTGCAAGCAGGTGAAGAAGTGACAGTTATGACTGGATACAGAACAACTGATTGGTTTAGAAAAGGAAAAGGTGTATGACAAGGCTGTATATTGTCACCCTGTTTATTTAACATATATGCAGAGCACATCATGCATAATGCAGGGCTGGATGAAAACAAACTGGAATTAAGATTTTCAGGAAAATATCACCAACCTCAGATATGCAGATGGCACTTCCCTAAAGGCAGAAAGTGAAGAAAATCTAAAGAGCCTCTTGATGAGGGTGAAAGAGGGAAGCACAAAAATTGGCTTGAAACTCAGCATTTAAAAAACCAAGATTAGGCAATCCAGTCCCATCACTCCTTTGCAAATAAAAGAGGAAGAAATGGAAGCAGTGACAGACTGTACTTTCTTTGGATCCAGGTTCGGTGATGGTGACTGCAGCCATGAAATAAAAAGCCATTTACTCCTTGAGAGGCAAGCTGTGACAAACCTAGGCAGCATAATAAAAAGTAAAGACATTGCTCTGCTTACAAAAGTATGCATAGTTGAAGTGATGGCTTTCCTGGTAGTAATGTAGCCACCCAGAGTAGGAAAATCCCCTAGATAGGTGGGGTATAAATATAATAAATAAATAAATAAATAACTTATGGTTGTGAGAGCTGGACAATAAGGAAGGCTGAGCACAGGAAAAAATAGACACCTTCAAACTATGGTGCTGGAGAAGGCTTTTGAGAGTCCCCTGGACCACAATGAGATCAAATCAATCTTAAAGGAAATCAATCCTAGCTGCTCCTTGGAAAGAAGAAGCTGAAGCTGAAGCTCAAATACTTTGGCCACCAAATGAATAGAGAGGACTCACTCAAGAAGGTCCTGATGCTAGGAGAAGGAGGCAGAGGACAATGAGATGGTTAGATAGTATTATTGATACATTGGGCTTGGATCTGGGAATACTCCAAAGGATGGCCATAGGGATGTGAAGGGCATGACTTGACTGTGTGATTGAACTATTACAGCACCAGTTGCTTAGGTACCAATGTAATATGAATTTGGCTATGTCAGCCTTTAGAGACAAAGAAAGATTCATTGCTTCTTTTCTTTCTTCAGTGCTTATTCTGCACAACTGCAATATCTCCTTGCATTTGCCTAGTAACTGACTGAAGATTTGCATTTGGAAACTGTTCAGTTCCAGAGATTTGTGTCCTTATCCATTAATTTTAAAACTTGTAAGTAAGAATCCCTTTCCATTACTATTTCAATGACAGATTTCTCAGAATTCAAGGCCAAGGCCTAGCAGACAAGTTATATCAAGCTATTCAAGTGATGATTTGTCAGTATGTCAGGTGGTTTTCTTAGAAGTTTAAGTTTCACTATACAATCACTGACAGTCTAACAATGTAACCACAAAGCTTTTGGAGCAGAAGGCACGTTACACTTTGAAAGTATCCTAAGGTTATTTTTCTATCAGGAAAAGTAAATTCCATTAAAATTAAATGTGCATTTTGACAAGCACTGAAAAGGAACTGTGATAGCTCCAAATCAGAAGTATCAATTCAATTCATTATGGCATTAGTGGAAGTGGAGGTGAAGATAGAGTTTTACACAAAACCCATATATTGTTTCTTGTTTTGCAACATAAAAGCTTAGAATATAATAAATTTCAGCATACAATATCCCTATCCCCTGCCTTCACTTTCTTGTACCCCAGGGACAGTGTTCATTTTAGAAATGTATAATAATAAGAATTTCATGTCAGAAACTATTCTGGGTTGAAAGGATTTTCATGGAAGAAACTCCACTCAGGGAATGCCCAAATGAGACTCCTTTCATGTCCCCAAATGCTGGGACAGAGATGGGTGCTTAATCCATCATGCAGTACCTGGGTCTCAAACTGCTGACATGCCAGCTTTCCAGCTAAAAAGATAAGCTTCTTAACCAATGAGCCACCGCAGCCTCTAGAAATGTATTGATATGGGCCAATGATAGAGAGGTCAGAACTACTAATATATTTCATGCATTTTTATGGAAAATAACTGCACCAGATGAAAACACTGCAAAGAAGGAAGAGGACAATGAAATGCAGGATCATGAAGGAATTTTTTAGCCTGACTCTGTTGCTGTTTTTTACTGGCAAGTACACTCACAGGGTCAGGAACAGTTTGCTGAACACCATAAAAGTGTTCAGGATGAAGACGTAAATGAGTGAGCAACCTAACTGTTAGTGCCAATTCCACTTCTTTATCTTTACCTATAAGGAGGGACGTTAACCATTGGACTCCGGCATACATGCCCGCACCCGTCCATACTATCCCGTACCGAGCCACTCGCACTTGCCTTTACCCAGTCTGACCATCACCACAAGGGTCCAACAGTTGCCAGTGGGGCAACCGCCCCAAAAAAGCAAACAAACAAAAAAAACAACTTCAAGTCCCAAAGTCCTCTATGCCGTGCCACCCCTCAGCCAATCAGGCTGACAGGCGCAAGCAAGGAGAACATTGGGAAAGCCGACATGAACAATACAAAATGAGCCGCAGGAAAAAAGCCGCCACATGAACACAAACAAACAAACAAACAAAAAACTTCAAGTCCCAGCACCCTGCGCCCCGTGACCACTTCAGCCAATCAGGCAGAAGGGTGCAAGTGCGCAGAGCACTGAAAAAGCTAGGGCATGAAAAATAAAATAAAATAATGCCTCATGCAACGGGGACGTAAAGCCATTACAGGCGGACGCAGTGCCTCACGGCCTCGCTAACCAAAACCTGCAAAAGACCACAGCGAGACAACTGCCTGCCTTCTTTCCCAGAACAATGGGGAGAAGAGGGGCTCCCTCTCCTCCCCACTACCCCACCGAAGACGTGGCGAGACCACCGCCAGCCTCAAGGTAAGTTTAGCTGGGGTGGAAAAAAACAAGCAGCAGGCAGCAATTCGGCAGGGGAAGCACACTCCCTGGTGAATAACTGGATACTGCCTTTGTACTACCCACACTGCTGTTTCGAGAACTAGCACAAAACAGCAGTAGAGGTAATAGAAAAGCAGTAGCTAGCAATCCGCAAGGAAGAGCACCACCCCTTATGGATCGTTGCCTGCCGATCTCCCATTAAGTAAGCCTGGGGAAAAGGAGGCTGAGAGGAGAGAACCATCGTGAAGCAGATAGCTCCTCCTTCTCCCCCGACTGACCTAATGAACCTTACCAGACGAAGAGCGAACTGACTGCCGACTCTTCCTTTTCCCCATTGCTGCATCGAAACCTAATTTCGAAACAACATTGGGGAAAAGAGGAATAGACAAACAGGCTGTTCTTTACCCCACAAAACACAGCAACAATAAAACAGTTAACCAGAACGCCAAGCATCAAAAATAATGAAACACAAATAAATAAACAAATAATTCAAATAAACCCAGTAAACAACAAAACAATAAACAACAAACTCAACAAAAAACACCCAAAATACCAAAGGCTACCAAAAAATAATGAAATATCACTAAAAACTCCAAAAGGCACAGCAATGGACATTATCTATCATTTCTCCCATTTAATGTATAAGTATAAATTAGAGAAATGCCCCTCCCAAGAAAGACTGGTCAGATATGTTATAGATGACTTGGAAAAAGAAGTGCAGCTAGAGTGCAGCTATAAAGTATACCAAAGATGGGAACATGTGGCCTTCCACATGGGGATAGATTGCAGATCTTCCCACCCCTCACCATTGCTTATATTGGCTAGAGGTAATGGGTGTTACAGTCTACTAAAATCTGGCTAGGCACACATATTATAGCATTCCTTATTAAGAAAGTGAACATCAGTCAGGTACCATTCACTCTTTCCCCAAATCCCAGATGCATTTCCCCCACCACCACCCCATTTAGCATCTGTTTCTGAGACAGTGAGAGTGGACTAAATTTAAGTATATTTTTAAAAGATGGTGCATGTTTTTGTTGTTTACTGGTACTCTGTACAAAAAGTGAAACAATGGACATCAGCAGGAAAAATCTGTATATTTCTGGTTTGAGCACAGGGCAGCCCAAACAGCCACTGGTTATCCTTGGGGCTCAGCAACAGCCTCAGGGACAGATTATATTAAAAGTTGGCATTACAACATTACATGTAGAAATAAGAAGAGAAACAAAAATCAAGAAAATGAAGGGGATCATGAAATTTACCTTAGATACAAGCACCCTTCCCATACCTGTTGCAAAATCTATAGCTATAAATCTGAGCGTTAACCGTTGGAATGTGACAAAGGCTCTCGCACCCAGCCAAACTAGCCCATACCGAGCCTCCTGCACTCGCCCGAACTGGGTCTGCATGTAACTGGGGGGTTGAGAAATGTGCGAGTGGGGCAAGAGCCCCACGAACGCAAACAAAGAAAAAGGACTTCGCTACTCAACATCCTATGCACTACACCACAGCCAATTAGGTTGAGATGTGTGACCAAATAGAACATTGGGAGACACGCTGCAGCCAATCAAAATAAAGCAGTAGAAAATATTACAATGTAGGATCAGTAAAATCACAAATTAAACTTCATGTCCCAGCATCCTTTGCACTGTGCAACCCCTCAGCCAATCAGGCTGAGGGATACCAGTGCAGAGGAGGCTGGGAACGTGCGCGCTGACTGGAAAAAAAAACGCTGGGAGCCGGAGTGAAAGACTTTGAAAGACCCAGCTGGAGGGAGCCAGGAAAAGGTAAGTGCGGTCGGTGGGGGTGAGGGAGTGGGTGAGGGAGGCAATGAAAGGTGCTGGGTCCAGAAGGTTTGGGATACAGACCCCTTTCATCCCCCCCAACCCTTCTGGACCCAGGAAACCTGGGAGAGGGGAACGAATCCACCAGCCCCCCCCAAAAAAACCCCGTTTTAAAAGAGAAGAAACCGCTTGATGAGGAACACCTCATTCCTGATGAGAAACACACAGAGGAACAACTAGTTCCACCTGAGGATCTCTCTTTCATCACACTTAATATAGTTCATGAGGTGCATGTAGATGAACAGATTGCAGAAGAGAGGATCAATAATGATTCAATAAATAGAAATACAGAGAGATGGATTTGTGATGCACATGATAACCGAATGGTGACTTGCCTGTCAGGTGCAAAAGTTGCAGACATCACGAGAAATCTAGATAGCTTGTTAGAGAGAACTGGGAAGGAGCCGAGATCATAGTACACGTTGGTACCAATGATGTTGGGAAGGCCAAGCGGTCGGTCCTGGAAGCCAAATTCAGGTTGTTAGGAAGAAGATTGAAGTCCCGGACTTCCAAGGTAACATTCTCAGAAGTGCTGATTGTTCCTCGTGCAGGACCTACCAGGCAGGCAGAGCTCAGAAGCCTCAATGCATGGATGAGGTGGCAGCTGTAGCCAGGAGGGCCTTCGCCCAACTTCAGGTGACCATTCGGAGGCTGCAGCTGGACTAGAATGTTGCAGCCCGGGTGGTGATGGGGTGTGGGTGTTATGCCCATGCCTCACCATTGCTTCAGGAGTTGCACTGATTACCAGTTTGCTTCCGGGTGCAATTCAAGGTGCTGGTTTTGACCTTTAAAGCCCTATATGGTAGTGGGCCAGGTTACCTAAGAGACCACATCGCTCTAAGGACGTCTGTCCATCCAACCAGAGCAGACCGGAGGGGATCTCTAATTGTTCCATCAGCCAGGGGGGCTCGCCTCTCTGGCACAAGGAGGAGGGCCTTCTCTGTGTCCACACTGGCCCTTTGGAACCTCCTGCCAGTAGAACTGCGCCTCCAGACAGAGTTGTTGCCTTTTAGGAAAAAACTAAAAACCTGGCTGGCGGGCCAAGTTTGGAGTGCAGGTAGAGGGGTGGCTACGATTGGGTGGTTGATATAGAGGAGTATGCCTTCCCCCATGGTTCCATCGGTATCTGCACCCCTTTTTATGGGGTGGGTTTTTAATTCTGTATGTTTTTATCTGTTTTATCTATGATTGTGAACCGCCCTGAGTCGGCCTTGGTCGAGTGGGCGGTATAGAAATGTAACAAAATAAATAAATAAGGCGGTGGTATCGAGAGGAGGGCTTCAGATTTGTCAGGAAGTGGAAAACATTTTGGGACAAGCCAAATCTTTTCAGGAGGGATGGGTTGCACTTGAACCACGATGGGACCAGATTGCTGGCACTCAACATCAAAAAGGCTGCAGAGCAGCTTTTAAACTGATAACTGGGGGAAAGCCGACAGGAGCTGGGCAGCATCTGGTTCGGGAAAGTGTGTACTTGAGTAGTGAGGAGGATGCAAAAATTACTGAGCAGAGCGAGGAGGTAGTCACCAGCACTCTAGCAGAAGGATGCAAGAGGCAGTCTAACAATGCAACTTGACTCAAAAGACTGTATTAGAAAAGCATATATAAATGCTTGTTTGCAAATGCCAGAAGCCTCTGGAACAAAATATGGGAGCTGAAATAATTAGCAATAGATAAAAATATTGATATTATTGGCATCACTGAAACCTGGTGGATGGATGATAACCAATGGGATATAGTTATCCCAGGCTACAAACTGTACAGGAAGGATAGGAAAGGGCAAACGGGAAGGGCAAACCGGAGGTGGTGTAGCCTTATATGACAAAGAAGTGATAAAATTGTATGAATTGGAATATCTAGGTGATCTGGAGTCACCATTAGAAACTCTGTGGGTAAGAGTACTATGTCACAAGGATGGTCTAACAGTAGGCATATACTATCAGCCTCCGACCCAAACTCCTGAGGGAGACTGGCAGTTGGAGAATGTTTTAAAGGAGGCATCCAAGAAGGGAAGCCTGGTTATAATGGTGGACTTCAATTACCCTCACATAGACTGGGTGAACTGTTGTTCAGTACATGATAAAGAGATAAAGTTCCTAGATATGCTAAATGATTGTACCCTGGGACAGATGGTTGAAGACCCAACTAGAGGTACAAGAATCCTTGACTTGATCCTGAATAATACTCAGGATCTGGTGCAAGATGTCAATGTGACTGATCCAATAGGGAACAGTGACCACAACTCAATTATGTTTAACTTTATCATAGGCCGCAAGTCATTGATAAAATCTAACACAGAGACCTTAAATTTTCAAAAAGGAAATTTCCCAAAGATGAGGAAACTAGTAAAAAAGAAACTAGTAAAAAAGAAGCTGAAAGGGAAAATTGAGAGTCCAAACACTCCAAGAGGCATGGAGGCTGTTTACAAAAACAATAACAGAGGCCCAATTGGAATGCATACCCAAAAGGGAAAAGGTCACTGCCAGGTCCAAGAAGACTCTTTCTCTCTCACACACACAGACAGACACAATACTCTCTCACACACACCCATTTTCTCTATTTCACTTACCCTCTCTTTCTCTCTCTCTCTCTCTCTCACACACACAAACACACACAAAACCCCACACACCCCACACACAAACACTCACACAAGGCAGTGGTGCATGTGGCCTCCGGGGAAGTGGCTTGCTTCCCCCTGGCTGCAGGGGCTGAAGGCAACCACACTTTCAGCCTCTGTTCCCCACGGTAAGCGCTCACTTCAATCTGGGAGGCATTGATGGAACGGAGCGCCGTTCTCTGCCCTCATATCCTGGGAAAGTGGCTCAATTCCCCCAGTAGGCGGGGGCCGAAGGCAGCCATGCTTTCTGTCCCTGCCCCTGGGGTAGGCGTTTGCTTCCCTTTGGGTCGTGAGGGCATAACGGACTGCCGTTATTCACCCTCACCTCTCAGGGAAGTGGCTCATTTCTCCCAGGAGGCAAGGACTGAAGGCAGCCACACTTTGGCTCCACACCCCCGAGGTAGGTGTTAGCTTCCCTTCGGGAGGCGAGGGTGTAACCGAGTGTTGTTTTTCTCCCTCACCTCCTGGGGATGTGGCTCATTTCCCCCAGGAGGCAAGGACCGAAGGCAGTCATGCTTTCTTTCTCCCTCCCTGGGGTAGGTACTTGTCCCCCCCCCATGAGGTGATGGTGGAACAGAGCGCTGCTTTTGGTCCTCACCTCCCTGGGAGGCTGAATGTCGCACCGATGGGGTGTCTCTGTTCTATCTGCGTGCATGCCTGGCTTTGCCTCTCCTTTGCTCACACCAGCCAATGTGATTGGCTGGTGCATGGCAATGTGGCTTGCACCACCCAATCTGATTGGCTTGTGCATGGTGCAGAGGTTTGTGAGGCTTGTAGTAATTTTTTTGTTTTGGTTTTTGTGGGGTGCAAGACCCACCCACAGCCCCCAGATTTTGGCTATGCAATCTGGGATGCAGATGGTAGGCATGAGCCAGGGGGCTGTGTGACCTTGTCCTGGTGTGTAGAAACACATTCAGGACTCATGGGTGCACATTCCTGCTGTATTTTTACAGATTAATCTATGAATTTAGTAATCTTAGATATTGTTCATGACTCTATTGTTATATAGAAACTCCCGATGGTGATTGTCCACTAAAATCTCATGGGAGATGATGCTTCAATCTGTTACATCAAAGTAGACGTGTGAAGTACAGATCAACCAAGTAAGTAACTATATTGAGTTAATATACAAAAAGATGTAGATACTTTAAATATAAACTAAATGTTCAGAAAAGGACCCAGAGAAAAATGCTGCACTACAGGCTTGTACCATAGCAGTTTTAACAGCAAATGTTGGGGTACACTGAAGAGCCTCCTCGAAGAGCATGGTATTTTTGAACCATAATCTGGCATACCCTGGTAATGACAACCTTGAGTTGGTGGCTTATCTTTCTTGTACTAAATAAGGTGAAAGGAACTGCAGAACAAACTCACCAAAAGGTGCCTTCATTTTGGCAGTTTCACATCTGGCCTAGAAACAGAAGAAGAACAGCAAATGTTGAGGAGATTTATAAGAAGCTATGCCCACCTTTCAATTTGGAAGAATGATCATGAAATATACCTTCTTGTCTCTGTGCCTGCTTCTAGATTTCATTGGTTCATTCAGGCATCATTGGCCTCATTTCAGCCCCCCCTCCCTTGTGAAATCCATGGCAATCCCAATCAAGAAGTACCATTATTTAATTTAATTTAATTAAATTAATTAAATTAATTTAATTTTGGTACTTAAATGCCACCTATTCAGGAAACCCAACTCAGGGCAGCTCACATGGCAGTCAAGCAAAAACACAATACATACCCAATTATAATTGATTCCAGAGTGTCTAAGGAAATTAAATTTCATTTCTCAAGAAATCACTTCGGGATGCCTGAGAAATAGGTTTCACTTTCACTTCTTCCCCTAGCTGGGAGGAACCTAACTTTTTGCTTTGTAATCCTATGGAATAATAGGATTCCAAATACAGTATTGGGGAATTTTATTTATAGATATTTAAAATTATCAAATTTGGATCAGGATATAGCCAGAAGTATCAGAATATTATTCAGTGAATTCTCAATATTTCCAAATCAAATGTCCTTGCCGGCGCACCCCACCAGTAAATATATGTACGCGTTGATTGGATTAAACAATTGGGCCACTTTATTGATAATGCCAACATAACATTGCACTGGGGCCAATAGTGTGGGTGTTATGAAAGGGTAGAGGGTAACAACTTTCACTGGGAGGAAATGACTATGGGCCAACCACACCGGGGTACATTTAAGCCATGCAAGGTGGCAGAGATGAAAGAAAGGCTTACCGATAAGCCAACCCCAGTGGAAGGTTGCTACAGAAGCCATAAGGCACACCCCTAGATAATACAATTCCATCTCCTGAAGAAATTTTAAATAGAGTACACCTGCACTAACCGCCACATGGAGAGGAGAACCTGACCCACCCATCCCAACGCTGGACTGGGGGAAGACCCCAGTGCAAGGAGCAAGAAAGATGCCCACGCCCAGTTGAAGGGGCAGGCTGGAGCCCTGGGCAGGAGGAGCCAGGCAGCAGCTCAGAAGAGGAACCAATGAGGAAACAGTAAAAAGACCAAAAACAGTTAGGAACAAAAGAACGGAATCATGTACCAAAGGTGGTAGGAGGGGCAGAGGCACCGGGCAGGGGAATGGCTGGGCGTGCTGGGCCCGCCACAGGTGCTGGCTGGGCAGAAGCCAGTGAAGGACAGGCATAGGTGTCGTGTTTACCAGAGCAGACCAGGCACTCATGCTTTTACCGGCACTGTTTTTGGCACAATGGCCCTGAGCTGCAAACTCCCAGCAATAAGTGCAGGGGGGGGAAGACTGGTAAGCACAGGAGAAGGCTTGTGGAGGTGGAAGAAGAGGGCTGAACAAGGTGGCCATAATCATAGCGGTCACCCAAGGCAGGGTGGGAAGGAGTCATATATTGGAGCCAAAGCAGGGAGTTCTCATCGTATGCCTTCCACGCATCACCCGGAAAGTCGACGTGGGCTCGATCAAGTCAAGATACTGGATCATGGGGAGGACAAGGGCCGGGCAGGCACAAATGGAGACAGATGCATAAATAAGGAAGGCAGGAAGCCCATTGTCCCACACACGTGGGGGCTTTTTGCAGCATGCCAGCTCCTTATCAGAGTCGTCAAGTTTGTCAAAATTGGCCTTGAGACACTCACGGTTAAGCAAGCCAAATAGGTCGACATATTTCCCCTGCACAATTGTATCCTTCATGGATTGTAGGAGATGGTCACCGAGGGGGAGGTTTGAATCCCCAGGGGGAAGGGCGTCCAAGGGGACATTGCTGCGGAGGGGCCCCGCTGGGCCAGTGTGTGGGCACAAGCATGTCGGTGAGGGAAACATTTGTGGGCCAGGTGGGGGACAGGAAAACCCTCCATAATGCATGTGGTTAAACAAGGAGGCAGGATGCCCATGGTGGGGGGCAGGGCCAATGCCACCCAAACTGTGATGGAGGGGGGCCAGGTGAAGGGCCAGAAGAGAGATATGTGCTTGGTGCGACAAAGTACTCTCATGGGCTCGAACCACTGGGCCAAGTATCGGAAGTGGTGGAAGAGGCAGCCAGGTCATATGGATAAGCAGGATAAGGAGCTGGGCAGGCCACCCCCGCCTGGAGTGCAGGAGGGAGTTCGTGGGACCCGTGCTGAGGGTCATCCGGGAAAGTTCCTGGGGGGGCACTCACTGCCGAGTCAGGGGCTCCCATCTCTGGGCGGGGGTGATGGCAAAGCGCTCCTGAGTTGGGGGAGGATGGCCGATGGCCCCGCAGCAGCCTCCAGGGAAGCTACCCTGGGAAGCAGGGCAGCAGCAAGCATGCACCATCTGGGCACGTTGCCAGGAGGGCCTGTGGAGGCCAGGGCTGAAGAGGGAGAAGGCGTCCAGTTCGCAGCTGCATGGAGGAGGGCCGCAAGGTGGGCGGACACATGAGCAGCACGTGCCGCTGGCAGTCAGGCAGGGGTACTGATGCAGGAGCATCCGCCTGAAGAACAGGCCGACCTGCCTGCAGGAGCCATGCAAGGGAGCGGCCGTGCAGGCAGGTGGGTGAGGAACCGGGCGGTCCGAAAGCCACATGGTCGGGATGCCTTCCGAAGGAGAAGTGGAAGCTTCTCCGGAGGCAGAAAGGCTGAATGGTGGGGCTGGGAGGAGCCAGCCCTATAAAAGTTTGCTAGCTCCTCCCAGCCCAGCCAGAGTGATGCAGGCATGCTCCCATCTCTGGGCGGGGGCGACGGCAAAGTGTGTGCAGGCAGAGGGCCTGCCAACACACGTCTAATCTATTCACTAAAGCAAATTTTATTTTTTGTCATAATTAGATAGTGTGTGCGTGCATGAATATTGATTGCAATACTTGCCATCTCTTGACATATGCGTAGGCTTTTCTTTCAGGGTAAATATTTATATAAGACAAAATAAAAAGAATCAAGATGATGACAAGATATATGCATGACAATAATGTTTATATTTATAGGTGCTTCTTTTATTTTTATGTATTTTGTGCAGTGGGTCTTTTTGTTTTACATTAAAGGTAAAGCTTTTTCAGGCAATTCATTTCAGGTTTTCCCATTTATGTCCTGTCACACCAGAGCACACAAATGCAGAAGCAAATCGACAGAGAAACTGTCTTCACCAGTGTTTCTCAACATTTGGTTTTTGGACTTCAATTCTCAAAGCACTGATCAGCCAATGTACTGATTTAGGCTTCTGGGAATCCTCTTATCTGTATGCAGAACATATCTGGAGTAGACTCAGATAGCGTAGGAGTGAAATTGATGGGTACAACATCAATAATATAAGATATGCAAATGACACCTGTGGATAATTGCCCTGTTTTTCTTATTAGATGGCACTGGGGATGGTTATTCTCATATCATTGGTGGACACAATCACCTATATTTGAATTTCACCTGGGCTATATTTTTTCCCCAAAACAACTCTCTCAAGACTCTTAAACATCAGTTAAAGATTTCCACTATCGCTCTCAAAATCCAAGCCATAATTAACACCATACCACTCAGAAAAGATCAATCAAATACCATGTCATGGATTCAATTGTAGTAGAAATGTAAAATGTATTTTCCTCTATCAATGTCATAGAGCAGATACTAAAATGGATTCTAGATTATGTTTATACTTACCTGGTAGGGGAGATACCATGATTGTCATTAACACCCCCCCCCCCCAGTATGGTACTAGCTATCAGTCTACATATTTCACTGATTCCAGTTTTCTTCAAGATAAATAACTGGAGTTTACAGGTTCTACTAAGTGGAAGAGAGAATAAATATGAGTGATTGTGTCAAGTGTCTGAAATACTTCAAGCTTCTAGAGAGCAAACACACAGCAATACAACCTTATCATTAGAAATGTGCCTTAGAACCATCAGAAAAAGATTGTTTAATTTAATTTAATTTAATGCTTATATGCCGCCCACTCAGGAGAACCCGACTCAGGGTGGCTCACAAACAGCATATACAAGATAAAAACATAAAAGTAGATAAAAGCATAAGACAGATAAAAACAACCCTAATTAAAAACCCACCCACCCCCATCATGAAAAGAGGGAGGGGGTAGGATCCAGGTTATTTCACAAGCCAGCAGTGGGGCCACATTTCCATCAAGGCCCCACACCTGCCCCGCCAGCCAGGTTTTCAGTGCATTCCTAAAGGGCAGCAATTCAGTCTGCAGATGCAACTCTGTTGGCAGGACGTTCCAGAGGGCCAATGCAGACACAAAGAAAACCCTCCTTCTTGTGCTAGAGAGATGAGCCCCTCTAGCCAATGGAACTCTCTTGTTGGATGGACGGATGTTCTTGGGGTGATCTGGTCTCTTAGGTATCCTCCACAGAGGAGGCTGCATGAAAAAGGAGTCTCAAATTGGTCAGCACACACCTTGCGCCATGTCAGCACCATTTTGTGCAACAAACTGGGCAATATAGCAGCCTGGCATCCAAACACCTGCCCTGCTCGCAGTTCCATTTTTCCAATACCTTAGTGATCCAAAGTGATCTTTTGGAGAATCAGAATGCCCCAGAGCCTTCGCGTAAAAAGCCAGTGCTGAAATCTTTGAGCAAATGGTGCAGGGCAAAAGCCCAGTCTGGTGATGATGCACCATGAATTCTAAAACATGCTCCACTGGGACCTGCCAGTCCAGTGCCAATTGCTGCTTACGATGGAACACATCAAAGTCTGATACAGTTCTGGCATAGTAGCGGTGAGTTCTGGGTGTGATGGCTGTGCCAATAGCATGTTGTACTTCAAATCACCAAGGTTCCAAATCTCCTGTGGCAAAACCTCTGGTTTTTCAGCTGTGTCTAGGGTGAGGGCATGGAATCTGCACATCTGCTGCTGAGATAAAGCATCAGCAATTTGGTTATCAACATGTTGTGCTCTAAATAGGATACTGTCCTTCAAACATTGTAAAACTAGCTTCTGCACCAAACTCATAACTCTCGGGGAATGAGAGGTCATGGTATTAATTCATGCCCGTCAAACACAGTTCCGGAAAATACAGGACCTGTGCAGAACCTTCTGTGCATACGTGCATGCACAGTAACTACTTTCCCCACCAGTCAAATTACGGGAAGGTGGCGGGAAAGTGGAGTAAGCGGTATGGAAATACAGGAAATCCCGGACAATCTGGGATATTTGACAGGTATGTATTAATTACGTGCACATCCGAAAGGTTGTCGGTCCAAAAATTAAAGGAAGAGTTCAGCCAACACCTGCTCCACAAGAATATGGACCCCACCACTGGGAAAAGTTCAAGGAAGGTGAGGTCCCTTGTGATTCCAGCCTCCTTCCATGAGTGGGGCTACTGTCCGCAACACCAACGGCCGTGGTAAAAAATTATATAACTGCTGGTGCCGGAAGAGTCTGAGTAAATACTAAACTGCATCTCCGCAATTAATTTAGTTTACCAAAACGAGGCACCATTAAAATTGGCCAAAAATTGCAACCACAATTGCATGTCATATCTTATCGCCTTTGTCACTTGGATACAGTGAAAGGGCTTGGTCAAACCTCTCATAACATCACATAAACGGTGTGCAAACACCCTTCCAGGGGCCATCATCTTACAAGCAAAATTAAGGTGGCTGTGTAATTCTTGGAGTTCTTTTAAAGTGACCTTCATTTTCATAAGCATGGATTTTATCCTCGCCCACAATGCTACCAATTTATCTTGGGGAAGACAAGATGACTGGCACATGGTGTCCTGCACCACCTTCAGGAACTGGGGGGAAGTGGCCGGACCCTCTGACTTGTCCTCCACCAAGGGGATACTCAATTCAGCTGTTAAAGAACTAAAGGCATTGAAAAGGTCTACACAAACCATCAACCAGGAAGGGTCACAAAAAAGGAAACCATCCAGATAATTGACCTTGTGTGCTAAGCCAGTCTTGTGCCGAAGGGCCCACTCCAAAAAGGTATTAAAGTGCTCAAAAGCTGAGCACCAGGCCTTGTTAAACTGTCTTCCCCACCAACTGGCAGGGGGAGCAACTGCTGCAGGGCGCTGCACCAGATGACCACAGTCATAGTGGTCACCCAACACAGGGCATGAAATGGTCATAAATTGCAACCATAAGGGAGCATGTAGCTCACCCCAGCACATGTTTGGGCGGATCACAGAGCACATACATAAATTTTCACTTAAAAAATCCACACCTGTCTGGGGAATATAAATTATATCCAAATATTGAATCAATAGCAAGGCCATGTGTGGCTGGGCTCTAACAGAAACACCTGCATAAATCAAAAACACTGGTAGCCAGTTGACCCAGGTCCTGGGGGGCTTCTTAAGCTGCACCAGTTCCTTGTCCTTCTCATCCTCCTTATCTTTATCCAGCTTATCGGAATCCATGTTAAGCAAGGAAAGTATATCCACATATTCAGCACAGAGGATTTCATCCCATGTGGCTGCCAACAAGTGGTCCCCCAGTGGAAGGGACTGGTCACCAAATGGCAATGCTGCAGTGGGAACAGTCACCAAAGTAGGCATTAAGCAAACTCCCCTGTGTCCTACACCGGGTGGAGTTTGGGGCAGAACGGGCGTAAACACCCCAGCAGGAGGATAAGGTGCAGACCAAGCTGCCACCGCAGGAGTATGTGGTGGGGCAGTCGGTGAGGCTGCCAACTGTGGACTACTGGCCGGCCATGGCCCTAGAAGCAGCCCTAAGGAAAGATAGGTCAGAGGTAGTCTTTCTGCAGGAAACACATCAGAAATTGGGTGATACTAATAAATTATTTTTAGGATGGATTCAAATAATTTTTTTATGAAAAAAATTATGGCACTTCAAAGGCTAGAGGAGTGGCAATCTTGATATCAAGTAGATTGGGTTTTGATATGATAAAGAGTATTTCCAATCCAGAAAGTAGATATTTAATAATAAAGGGGAAGATAGCTATAATATGGTATGGGATGCCATGAAGTCAGTATTTAGAGGTGAAAGTAGCAAGTTGGCTAGTATTAAAAATAAAGAATTGAAAAATAAACAAGACGAAATTGAAAAAGAGGTTAAACAGTTACAAGAGGAATATGCAAAGATGAAAGATAGGAGGATTTTTGATAAGATGCAAAGATTAAGAATGGAATTGGTAGGAAAGGATATTTTAAAAGTGAAAAGAGATTTGGTTTATTTAAAAAGGGAATATTTTGAATATAGCAATAAAAATTCAAAGTTATTAGCAAGAGCTGCTAAAGAAAAGCAAAGCAAAAGAGAAATTGGAATTTTGGTTGATAAAAGTAGAACAAGATGGGATAAGACTAAAGATAAATGTAGGATCATTAAAGATTTTTATCAGGATCTTTATTCTAAAAAGAGTATAAATTTGGAAAAATTGAAAGATAAATTGGAGAAACAAATTGAAAATAAGATAAATTTGGAACATAGAAATATATTGGAAGAACCAATAACTGAAAAAGAAATAAAATATGTGATAGCCAACTTGAAGATAGATAAATCTCCAGGAGATGGGTTACCAGCTGAGTTTTACAAAGAGTTTAAATAAATTATTGTTCCAAAATTATTGAAGTTATATAATTATATATTGGATGGAAGACAGATTCCAATTTCATTGGATAGGTCTATAATTGTTTTACTACCAAAACCAGGAAAAGATTTAGAAAAAGTGGAGACATATAGACCTATTTCTTTGATAAATCAAGACACCAAGATTTTCACTGCAATATTGGCAAATAGACTGAATAGCTTTATGGACAACTATATAAATAAAGATCAAGCGGGATTTCTGAAAGGAAGACATATGGTGGATTTGATAAAGAGAGTCTTAGATTTAATAGACATTGTAGGACATACCAAAGAGAAGGTAGGAATATTATCATTGGATATTTTTAAGGCATTTGATTCCTTGCAATGGGTAACAATTAGCGAGATAAACAAATGTTATGGATTTGGGAATAGGTTTAGGAAAATGATTGTGCAATTATACCAATATGGTTCCACCAATGTCAAGGTAAATAATGTTTTTTATGGAAGAAGTAAAATTAGAAGTTAGTACAAGGCAGGGTTGTCCGCTATCATCAATTTTATTCTAAAAGCCGTTGGAACTGGGCTGGTAGCTTTTCCACGTGGCCTCTTCGCCCATTCCGCAGCTTTTACTTCTCCTACTCCAAGGAGGACACTTACACAGTCTTTGTTGACATCTTAATGCTTTTATTGCAGTGCTCACAAACAAAACCTAAGGCCAACTGGGCCTCTTTCCTTAACAATTCTTTAACGACACTGACACTCACACCCTCAACTCTCCCTCCGCCTTCTCCTCTGTGTCAATAATAGGCTTCACCATTTTATATCAGTTCCATCACCTCTTTGTGTCAATCAAAATTCTACTCAATCCTGGCCTTCACAGCAATGGCCTGATTTCTTCCCATTGTGTTGCCCTCTCTCAGACATAATTTGTTTTTTTACTCCTTCCTTGTGAAGGCCATTCCCCTCTCCCATCTGGCAACTGCTTTAGATAAGCAGGCTGGCTAGAGAGAAAAAATCACTCCCTTGTCCAGCCACCTGTGTCCTTCTTTTTTTTCGCCAGTTCTGTTCTGCTCCTTTCCAAACTGGAGGGGTTCCTCGCTCCCCTCATCTTACACGCCCTTCCCAGGGAATGAATTGGGCTTTGTATGCCCAAATTCTTACCTCACAAGGGAGTGAGGAACACCTGGTGATTGTTTTAATTACTTACATGTGCTTTCTAGTGTGGTACAGAAAAAAAGAAAAACAAGTGAAGTGATTCATAATACACTCTAACAGTTTACACAGCTCGTTCAAGTCCTGAGTCTTTACAAAACATAAGCCTTAAACCCTTTTTAAAATGAGCATGGTTCAATTTATCTACCGTCCAGGGTCCCTTTCCCGAAAATCCCAGTGTTACCATTTCTACCACCCTTCAGACCAGCCCTTTCAGCTTTCTCAATTCCATTACGGCAAGCCAAAGAGGGAGCAAACCCAACTTTCAGATCTTTTCTATGGTACACCTGAGGGTTTTCCTCTGGCAACTGCACCAGAAAATTGAGAGCATCTTGTTTCTGATGGACCACCCCTGATTTTTCCCAAGTAACACCTTCAGCTTGGGGAAAAGGGGGTCTTATCTCCCAGTCCCCCACTCCTAGCTTATCAGTAGTTTGCTCAGGTAAGGTTCTAAGACCCTTCAAAGAATTATCAGCTATTTGTTCCATTTTGAAGGCATGGTTCATTGATAAACACTCAACAGAAAAATCTGAGTCTCTTTTAGCTATTAAGTGAGTTTGGGGGCCAACTGTTTCTTGCTCCCTTCTTCAGGTCTTCACCAGAAAGAGATAAATTACCCAACATAGAGGCAGGAGGAATTCAGGCCCTAAGAAGCGATTTGACCCCCCCCCCCCATACATCACATGAGCTCTTGTATTTTGCTCAGACTTTGCTCCCCAGCATCTGTGTCAGACCTACTGACAGCCTCTCTAGGATTCAGGGCTGCTGGCTGAGGTAAGCATGGGGTCTGCTCTACTCTATAGGGAAATCAGTTCTTCTTTAATTCCCTGGGAGCCCCTTCCCCTTCAGCCTCCAGGGAAGCCTGTGCCCACTTTATTTTTGGGGTTAGCATTGGGGACTGTGCCAAGGGACCTCTAAGCTTTGGACAAAATCTTTGTGTGTGGCCCTCCTGCTGGCAGTTAAAGCATTTCAGTCCTGCCCACACATGTGTAGCCAATTGACTGCTAGCAGGGGTTTTGGGAGTAGAAGGGTGAAATGTCTTTTGAGTCTCTCATGAACCAGCCTGCAAGCCCTCTGGATGAAACCAGCACACCGCTCTGGAGAACTCCTTCTAGTGGGCCTTGCCTCAGCTCCCCTGATGTGAACATTTTCTGCTACTTGCTGGTTGTCTGCCATTCTTGCCAGTTCAGCCACAGGCAGCTCCCCATACTGCAACAAGACCCTTCTAATAGGCACTGGGGTCTTGGCCATAAAGTGTTCTCTTAGGCAAAGCTGGCATAATTGTTCAAAGGTCCTCATGCCGGCTGCCTCCAGCCACAAAGCAAACTTTCTGGAAATGCTGCTCAGGAATTCCATATATGACTCTGTTCTTGCCTTCTTACAAACCCGAAACTGAGCCCATGCTGCATCAGCTGTACAAGCATACTGGGTTCGAAGGTGAGCTTTCATCTTGTCCCAAGACAAATCGGAATCTAAAGTAGCCAGAAAGGAAGCTTAGGGTTCAGTGGTCTGGTTTACCAGCAGTCTTGGCCACATCCCAATCACAATTTCAGTGTCCCGGCAAACAGCCTCAAAGCGATTTAGGTAAGGCCATAGTTCCTGTTTCTCCTGCTGCAATGGAAGACTTGATCTGTCCACTTGGTGCAGGCCCACACATTGCCTCCTGTGCTTTCAATAACTCAATTTGGACCCAGATCAAGTGTCCCAATGCCTCCTTAATCCCCGAAGCCTGTTGAGGATCAGATGGACCGGCACCTCCTTCTTTCATCTCCATTTCGGAATCATCCATTAAGCTAACAGGCCAACCCGCTTTCCTTCTAATCTCTTCTATTACTGGAAGGGCTGATTCTGACAGAAGATCCCCTGCATGCCTCCTCCTTCTTTTGACTGGGGTACTCTCTGCCATGAAGATATCTGCCAATTCTTCCAGATCCTCTGGGAATTCCATTCACTACTCCTTCCCTCCCTTACTTAGAAAAACAACTTTAACTCACTGTTTACTGCAAATTAACAGACTGCTTTTGATGATATACTTGACAACCTCTGCTCTCAGGACAGCAGGCGATTTATGATTCCCTCAGGACACAGACCTTGCACTCCAGGCAATTCCTCCAGTTCCTCCTCGAGAGCATGCCTTCCCTTCATCACTCACTGGGTAACAGGGCAATCATTCACACCTCCACTTCCTTGGACATCGGTTCTCTCCTCACTCCTCCAGTCTTCTTGGTTGCCACTGCTGCAACCATCTAAAAGCTATTGGAACTGGGCTGGCAGCTTTTCCACATGGCCTCTTTGCCCATTCCACAGTGTTTACTTCTCCCACTTCAAGGAGGACACTTACACATTCTTTGATGAAGTCTTAATGCTTTTATTGCAGTGCTCACAACCAAAACCTAAGGCCAACAGGACAAAACCTAAGGCCAACAGAACAATTCTAATTCAGAATTAAGACTGTGGGGTTCCAGACTTTTAAACATGTGAATGAAAAAAGCCTCTCACTGGAGGAGGCGCTTCTCAATGTTATAGAGCCTTTCAAGTTAAAAATATCATGAAGGTTTTAATGAGGGAGACAGTGATTTGGGAAGAAATTGAAATGAGGGAACTAGCATAAGTGGGCAAAATATTTTTTTAGGCAGGGATACAGGAAAAAATAGTTATTAAAATTAATATGATGAAAAAAATCTTGGGAATATGGAAGAAGGTGAAGAAGGAATTAGTACCGATACATCCCCGATAATAGAAATAGAGGATATAAAAAAATTCCCCAAAAAATAGATAAAAGGGTGAAGGAAGTTCTCCTTAGAAATGATTTTTTTCTGTTGAGAGACTGGATCTGGGTCTGCAGAGATAGGGAGAAGAAATTAGAATTATATACTCAGATGAGGCTGAACTGGTTTCAGATAGCATTGGTAAATAAGTGGAACAGCAGATACTTGATGGACTGAATTTGAGTAATTGATATCGAAAGTAAGAAAGGGAGAAATTGGAATTAAGGGCATGGTTAGTAAAATATATAAGATATCAAACAAAGAAGGTAATCCAGAAGAAACATTGAAAAAAAATTGAGAACAAGATCTAAATATAAAGATTACAAAAAAGGTTTGGAAAAATAAATGAAAGGAAAGAATCATGATAACTATGTCTGTCATGGTAAAAGAACATAATTTTAAAATGTAATGGAAATGGTACTTGACCCCAGTGAGGTTGCATCAGATGGATAATAATAAAAATAAAATGTGTTGGAGATATAAGAATACAATGGCAATGTATGAACATATGTGGTGGAGCTGTAATGTGGTAAAAGGCTTCTGGGGAGAAATTGAGAAAGAGATTTGTGGTATTATGGGGATGTGACTTAAGCTGGGGCCAAGTAATGTTTTATTGACAGATGTAGACAATATGAATTGAATGAGTTTGAAAAAGAGTTACTGTCTATAATGGTGACAATGAGAAGACAATGTATTGCAAGAAACAGGAAAAATGAAGTAATTTTAAAAATAGAAGAATGGGGGGTGGAATAAAAGGACCCTGGGACTTTGAGCTGTTGGGCAGCCGAAGAGGAGGAAGACACTGAGCGATATGCCTTGCCGAGAGCCACATCTTCTCTCTACCCCACCCCCAGCCATTCCATGCTGCCATTGTTGCACTTTAACTGTAATTCTTTACTGATACTTTATATTGCTGATTATATTATATTATGTTATTATTGTACTGATTGTTGTATTGATTTACCTTTGTATTACTGTATTATTATGTTGTTATATTGTATTGTATGGGGGGCGTGGCTAGGATGCCGAGGGCTTAGCATACCAACCTAGGAGCTCGTGCACCAAAATGAATTATTAAATGAGTTATTCATTGCAAAATAATATCAAAATAGGTATAAAAGCTCTCTAATTCTTTTCTGAAGAAAGTTTGCAACTTTTTGTTCCTGTGGTCGGAGTTCGTAGCGCAGAAATCGGTCAGAAAGGAGCGTGCGGACGGGACCAAATGGGACGATGACTAAACAATGTTTTGTAAGTTAACAACAACTCCGGTGCCGTGACAGGCTGTTACTGGGGTGAGCAGATCGTGGAGATTGGCGATTGAGCTGGTGTGTGAAAGTAAGGGAAGAAAAGAGCTTGAAAGATTGAGAGAAGGGGGGCAATGGTGGAGGCTTGAAAACGAAACTTAAGCAGTGGGGGAACTCCGGAAAAAAAGCAATAGCTCTTGGATTGTTTTTTGGAAACAAAGAGGAGATCTAAAGAGGAAAGGAGGGGGGGGGAAAGAGGTACTAAAAAGGACTTTTTTGACCGGTGTCTTTAGAGAAGAAAGGAGGTTAGTTCCCCCATAAGTGTGAGCCCTGAATGGTGTTTAATGGCGGTGCTATCTTGCTCTTGTTCTTTATGTGGGAAGCCTAAATGACCTTGAGACACAGACTGCTGCAGCTGGAATTTACAGATACTCTGTTGGGATTATATAAACTTGGAACGGGCTTGAAAACATCAGGAACTTGGTTGCTAGATACAATTTTTGCATGAGGAGCTTATATACTTTTTTTTTGTGATGGAGTTGTAATCTAGAACTTCCTTCCATTCTTACTTTTTACTTCTTGGAAAATTTAATCTTCTTGGAGCACCTTGTTTTGAATTATCAAATACAGTGTACGTCTTCTGTTTTCCCTTCTCTCCTCCCCTTCGTTTTGGCAAATATAAGACCTGCGTGCTGTGTGGATACAATATTACTTCTTCCGTTTTTGTTTTACAAGCAAGATATTGAACCTAGTGGATACAATATTAAGTGGATGATTCAGGCCAAGATTCTTTCATTTGATTACCTGGGTTAATTTTTGGGATTACAAATGGATTACATTTGGATTATAAACTACATTTGGATTATAAATATAAATCATTCTACAATTCAGTTTGGATTTTGACTTTACAGTGGTTTTTTAAATTTTGCAAGGCTGCAACATGGGGAATTGGTTTATGCATCTGGAGTTTTAGGCCCTTTTGGGCCACTGGATATACATTTTGGATAAAGGAATTAGGAGGGCTGAACCCCTGGATCAATATCAAGGGGAGAGGCCAAGAAGAGCTAAAACAGTGGCAGCTTTGAAACTTTTATGTGATATAACCATAGATAAGATTGCAAGGGGTAAGAAGGAGGAGGAACAGGTTGTGAAAGCTAAGAAGAAGGATAAAACAGCAGCTGTGGAGACACCATCAATGGCATCATCAACATCATCATCTTGGGAACCAACGGCATTTGATCAGTCTCAAATAATGGCAGAATTTGGCAAATTGTTTCAGAAGTTCGAAAGTATGGATGAGGCAAGGGTGAAGGACAGAAGTGAGATTTTGGGAAGACAAGATAAATTGGCTGCAATGTTTCATGACTTATCTAAAAAAGTGGATTTGAGTATTCAAAAGTTGGAGGGAAATGTTAAAATTATGCAAGGAGAAATGAAGGGAATGGAAGGAAAAAATAAGAGGTTAAGAAGGAAGTGAGGGAGAATAAGAAGACAATGGATGAGCATGAAAAAAGGATAGATGCTATGGAAGAGTCGATGAGAAAACAAAATATTGTCATTCGTCATTTGTTGGAGAGAACGCCAGACAGTTTAAGGGACAGATTAGTTGATTGGCTAAATAGTCTTAAATTGGGGAAAGATTTTGTTAATGAGGACATTGTGAGTGCTTATAGGGTGGGGTCAAGGAAGGGGAAAGCTGTTCAAAGAAATGTATTGGTTAAATTTGCAAATTGGGGGGATACATTGAGGGTAATGGCCTTTTTGAAACAAGCTGGTTCTGGTGCTCTCAAAATTGATGGTTGTGACGTGGAGGTATCTAATGATATCTCAATTAATGAGCGTGGTTGGAGATATAAGATGAAACCGGTTACAAAACTGTTGGTAAAGAAAGGAATAAGATACAATTGGCGTTTTCCGCAACAATTAAGATTTTTTTATGATAAGAAAATGCAGGTGATTGATGCAGGTACTGATGCATTGGAACTTTTGACTTTAATTGATTTGGTTAAGGTGTCTTCAAATGAATGGTTGGAGTTAAGAAAAGACTTGTTGAACTCTGGAGCAATAAGAAGGGAATTCAATGGAATGGATGAGGGTGGTGCTGCAGGAAGAGAACAACCAGGTACAGGGGAAGAAGAGCTGTCACTGACAGTGTTGGATGAGATTGGGGAAAAACTCCATTGAGATAAAGTGGGCAATTTCAGAATGGTTAAGGTGCACTAGAGCAGTAAGTAACACGTGCATCTTCCATGCTTCCCCCCCTCCCCTCTTTGGTAGACAAAGGCGATCTTTTTGTGATGAAAGTGGGGAGGGAAAAATGAATGTTTTTTGTTATTTTTGTAGTATTGTTATTTTCAGTTTTTATTTTGATTATTGCTGGGTATTAGGTAGCACACCCTTTGGAGGACTTGGATGTGGTGGAAATGGAGGAAAGATAGGGAATTATGAGAGCAATCAAGGTGTTATCCTGGAATGTAAAGGGTACAGGTTCTTTGATTAAGAGGAGGAGATTAGAATCAGTCCTGAGGAAAGATAGACCGGATATTCTTTTCTTACAGGAAACCCACCAAAAATCTCAAGATACGAACAATCTTTTTTTAGGATGGATGCAGCACTATGAGAAATCATATGGTACATCAAAAGCTAGAGGAGTTGCAATCTTGATTTCAACTAGACTGGGGTTTGAGATAACAAAGTCTATTGTGGATTCAGAAGGTAGACATTTGATTGTAAAAGGTAAAATTGATGATGATGAGTTAACCTTGGTGAATATATATGCCCCAAATGAACATCAATATGAATTTCTAGGAAACATGCGCAAAATTTTAGAAAAAGAACAAACAACAAGGATGATTGTGGCTAGTGATTTTAATTAAGTAAGATCAAACTTGGACTGTACAAATATACAAAGGGGAGGAAAAAGAATTAAAGGAAGGATTCTGGATGATTGGATGCTAGCATTAGGTTTGAAATATTCATGGAGACAACTTAAAGGTTCAGAAAGGGCATATTCTTATTTTTCAAGTGTTCACAACTCATATTCCAGACTAGACTATATATTCCTAACTGAAAACATGGTCAAAAATATGGACGAAATGGAAATTGGGATTTGTAAGGAGTCCGACCATGCTAAAGTTGTGTTAGACTTAAGAATGCAGAGTGAAAGTGGAGGGAGAAGGAGTTGGAGATATGATGCTAATTTATTCAAGGATCAAAAGATTAAGGTTCAAATCCTAGAATATTGGAATGAAATTTGGCAACTGAATGATAATGAGGAGGAAAAATTTAATATGGTCTGGGATTCTATGAAGTCGGTTTTTAGAGGGGAATGTATAAAAATGGCAAGTAATAGACACGAAAAGTATAAGTTGGCACAGGGCAAAATTGAAGAGGAGATAAAAAATTTACAGGGGGAGCATGCCAAGACAAAAGATAATAAGGTTTTTGCAAAATTACAAAGTTTAAAAACTGAAATGATAGGTAAAGACATAGAAAAGGTTAAGAGAGATTTGGTGTATTTAAAAAGGGAATATTTTGAATATAGTAATAAAAACTCGAAACTATTAGCAAAAGCAGCAAAAGGTAAGAGGGAAAAAGGGAAATTGGAGTTTTGATTGATAAACATGGGGTAAGATGCAATAAGATTAAGGATAAATGTAGGATTGTGAAGGAATTTTATCAATCGCTATATACAAGAAAAGAAATTGATGAGGAGAAGCTTAAAAAACAATTAGAGAAGCTAGTCGCCGGGGGAATAGAACAGGATCACAAAAATAGAATGGAGGACCAAGTGTCTGAAAAGGGAGTAAGAGAGGTAATTACAGGTTTGAAGTTGGGAAAAGCTCCCGGTGAAGATGGATTACCTGCCGATTTTTATAAGGAATTTAAAGATACAGTGGTACCTAAGTTGGTAAAGTTATACAATCATATATTAGATGGAGGACAAATTCCGACTTCATGGTATAGGACCACAATTGTATTGTTGCCAAAACCCGGAAAAAATCTAGAAAAAGTGGAATCATATAGACCAATCTCGTTGATAAATCAAGATGCCAAGATTTTTACAGCAATACTGGCTAATCGTTTAAATAATTTTATGGGTAATTATATAAATACGGACCAGGTGGGGTTTTTGAAAGGACGACATATGGCGGACTTAACCAGAAGAGTGGTAGATTTAATAGATGTTGTGAGTCAATCAAAGGTAAAAGCGGGATTAATATCTTTGGATATATTTAAGGCTTTTGACTCTTTACAATGGATTTCAATTAAGGAAATAATTAAAGCCTATGGATTTGGGGACAAATTTAAAAAAGTAATAGACCAATTATATCAGCAAGGAATATCGACTACTAGAGTTAATAATGAGGTTACCGAAGAGATAAAGCTAGAGGCAGGTACGAAACAGGGTGGTCCCTTATCCCCAATTTTATTTATTATGGCTATGGAATTATTAGCAAAAGCTATAAGAGAAGATGGAAAAATAGAGGGAATTATGGAGAACAAAATAAGTATGTATGCAGATGATACTATGATAATTGTTAAACATACCGAGAGGGTAATGGATAGAATTAGAGCGAAATTAATTGATTTTGAGGATATCACGGGCCTGAAGATAAATTGGGATAAATCAGAAATGATGCTCTGTAACATGGGAGAGGATGATCAGAAGAAAATAAAGGGAATGGCTAATATTCAGATAAAAGACTAATTGAAATATCTGGGAATAGTAATATCTAATAGCTTGGCTGAACTCAAAAGTTTGAACTATGACAGCTTGAAATTCGAAATAAAAAATGGAATACAAACTTTTCAAGTT
This sequence comes from Bradypodion ventrale, assembly GCA_035047345.1. NCBI lineage: Eukaryota > Metazoa > Chordata > Lepidosauria > Squamata > Chamaeleonidae > Bradypodion > Bradypodion ventrale. The sequence continues at coordinate 175,766,002 of JAWDJE010000003.1, forward strand.
GTCATGGTTTGGGAGAATTGCGCTTACTAAAATGATGTTGCTACCCAGATTCAATTTTTTATTTGATGCATTGCCAATTTATTTGAAAATTAAGGAAATCAGGGAGTTTCAAAAGTTGATTAATAATTTTTGCAATTCTGGAAAGAGACCTAGAATATCTAAAAAGTTATGGTACTTGCCTCAGAAGGAAGGGGGATTGGGTATGCCAAATTTGTTGGCCTATTATAGAGCATTTCAAATAAAGAATGTAGTGAAGATCTTGGATAGAGAAAAGGTAATATGGGAGGAAATTGAGATGAAGGAATTTAGACATATAGGTAAATTGGTTTTCTTGGGAGCTAATATTGGAAAGGTAGCAACCAAAAATGCCATGATGAAATGTTTAATAAATGTATGGAAGAAAGTAAAGAAGGATTTGGTCCCAAACTTGTCTCTGATTGTAGAATTATCAGATATGGCAAGTTTTCCGATTAAGATTGATAAAGTGGTAAAATAAACTTTGGTTAAGAATGAATTTTTTTTTGTTGAAAGATTGAATATGTGCTTGTAGGGATGATGTAGCTAGGGCAAACTTTTTTAAAAAAATTTTTTTTATTTATTTTCAAAAAGACAAAATAAAAATAACAAACATACAGAAAAAACAATAACAATACAATGCAATATTACATCAAGCTCGTAAAAAATAACACATACATAATAACTAAACCAATTGTTTGCAATATAACCCACAGTGTTAAATACTCACATTATAGGTTATTACTATAACCATAGCATTCATAAGAGCTTTCAGTATTGCAACTGTTTATTATTATTTCTTTACTAGTTACACAACACCCAGTGAATATTTACAATGCCCGGAGAGTTTAGTGTATGTATCATCTCCAAAACCCACTTTGAGATGGTATAGGTCCAAAACTGTCCCTAGCCATAAGAGAGTGATCCACAAACAGCTTCCAAATATTCCAAAACCTATTTTCTTTCAATTTATCTCTTTTTACTTTTATCTCCCATGTCAGTTTGTCATTCAATGCTAAACTCCACATTTCCTTATACCACTCTCCGGTCTGTATAAATACATCATTTTTCCAATTTCTGGTGATACATTGTCTACCTGTAGTTAACATAATTTCTAGTAATTCTTTTTCCACCTTATTCAAACCTATACCTTCCACATCTGTTAATAGAATGGTACCTGACGCCAACTTAATTCTTTTACCCAATATTTCCCCAATCTCTCCTTCTATTCTTCTCCAAAATTCATTTTTTTTGCAACTCCACCACATATGTTCATAAGTTCCAACCGTTTCTTTGCATCTCCAACATAAACTATCCCTTTTATTATCCATCTGATGCAACCTCAGTGGTATCAAGTACCATTGCCACAACATTTTAAAGTTATGTTCCTTAATTCTTACTGACATTGTTCTCATTATCCTCTTTTTCCACTTATTTCTCCATTCAACATCTCCTATTTTTATATTCAAATTTTGTTCCCACTTCCGTTTCAAATCTTCCTGTGGATAATTACCCTTATTCAATATAGTATAGAGTTTGCTTACTAGACCCTTAATGTTCTTTTCCCCTTTTCTGATCCTTAATACCAATTCTTCAAATTCGGTCTTTGTTCTATCTATACCTAATTCTCTTCTATATTTTTTGTTCCAATTATCAACATTCAATTTCTGAAACCAGTCCAATTTTAATTTTTCAAATATTTTTTTCCTCTTGGTTTCATCTTCATAGACTTTTAACCATTCCTTCACTAGAAACACTTCATTTTAACCAATATTTCCTTTTTTTCCTTGTCTATTTTTATCGGGAAACACACCATATCAGTCAATTCCAAAATTGGAGAGAGATCTGGGACCAGGTCTTTTTTTACTCTTTTCCACACCCTCATGAGGCCTCTCATCATAGTATTGCTTGTCTTTTTTGTTTTCTCCTTGATTCCCAAAAAGATCATTTTGCCAATATTCCTGTATTCCTTCATCTCCAAATCCTCCCAAATTACCTTTTCTCTTGCCAAGATCTTCACAACATTCTTAATTTGGAATGCTCGATAGTATGTTAACAAATTTGGTATACCCAGACCCCCTTCTTTCTGAGGTAGGTACCAAAGCCTCTTTGGAAGTCTAGATTTTTTACCTCCATTACAAAAATTATTGAACATCTTTTGAAACTCATTGATTTCCTTCTCCTTCAAGTGGATTGCAAGTGCATCAAATAAGAAATTAATCTTCGGCAGCAACATCATTTTGCAAATTGCAATCCTCCCAAACCATGACAGCTTCAACCTGTGAAACCCTTGTAGTTTGTTCTTAAATTCTACTTTCAAACTGTCATAATTCAGTCTTTTAAGATCTTCCAATTTGTTTGAAATAATTATCCCCAAATATTTCAACTTTTCTTTAATTTGTATGTTAGATGTCCCCAATATCCTTCCCATCTCCTTTACCCCCATATTACACAGCATCAGCTCTGATTTATCCCAATTTATCATCAGTCCAGTTATAGCCTCAAATTCCTGAAGTTGGTCTTTAATCCTATCCATTACCACTTCTGGATGTTTCACCATTAACAACGTATCATCTGCATACATACTCACTTTATTGCCCAGTATCCCTTCTATGTTTGGATCCTCCCTTATATTTTTAGCTAAGATTTCCATTGCCATAATAAACAGGATAGGAGATAGTGGACAGCCCTGCCTGGTACCTGCCTCAAGCTTTACCTCATCCATAACCTCTTCATTTACTCTAATCCTAGCACTCCCTTTTTGGTATAGTAGATCAATTACCCTTCTAAATCTATCCCCAAATCCATAATTTCTGACTATTTCCTTGATTGAAGACCATTGTAGTGAATCGAATGCCTTAAAAATGTCTAATGATAATAAACCCACCTTTTCCTTTGTTTGATTAACATTATCAATTAGATCTAATACCCTTCTAGTCAAGTCAGCCATATGCCTACCTTTTAAAAAACCAACTTGATCAACATTTATATATTCCCCCATAAAACTATTTAAGCGGTTAGCCAATATTGCTGTGAAGATCTTGGCGTCCTGGTTTATAAGAGAAATTGGTCTGTATGATTCCACCTTTTCCAGATTCTTTCCCGGCTTTGGCAGCAGAACGATTATGGTACTATACCATGAAGTCGGAATTTGTCCTCCATCTAAAATATAATTATATAGCTTCACTAATTTTGGAACCACGAGATCTTTAAATTCTTTATAAAACTCTGTCAATAATCCATCATCTCCAGGGGCTTTCACCATCTTCAAACCACTAATTACCTCATTTACCTCTTTGTCAGTAACCCATTCCTCCATTTTTTCTCGATGTTCCTGATCAATACCATTCCTTAACTGTCTCTCCAGAATCGCTTTAAGCCTATCCACATCTACCTCCTTTTTTGCATATAATGCTTGATAAAATTCCTTCACAATTTTACATTTATCCCTATTCTTATTACATCTTACCCCTTGTTTATTAACCAACACCCCAATTTCTCTTTTTTCTTTTTTAGCCTTGGCTGCTCTTGCTAGTAATCTTGAATTTCTATTACTAAATTCAAAATACTCTCTATTTAGATAAATCAAATCTCTTTTAACTTTATCAATATCCTTACCCATTAACTCTGCCTTAAGTCTTTGCAATTTAGCAAAAGTTTTTTTATCTTTACTTTTTGAATGGTCTTCCTGTAACTGCTTTATTTCTTTTTCTTTTTCCATTTGGTCTGCCTTATACTTTTTATACTTAATACTCGCCAAATTTATACTTTCCCCTCTGAAAACCGACTTCATGGTATCCCAAACAACGTTAAAGTTTACTTCATTATTGTCGTTCCACTGCCAGCTTTCCCTCCACCTTTCCATGATTTGTTCTTTACACTTTTGGTCTTTAAATAGGTTAGGATCATACCTCCAACTTCTTCCTCTTTGATTATCTTTTTGTAATTTCAATTCCAAAAGTACTTTAGCATGCTCTGATTCCTTAAAAATCCCTACTTCCATTCCTTCAATATTTTTAATCAAATTTTCTGTAAGAAAAACATAATCTATTCTAGAGTAGGTCCCATGGATGTGTGAAAAAAAAAGAATATGCCCTTTCCAAGCCCTTGATCTCTCTCCACGAATCCTTCAAACCCATCGCAACCATCCATTTGTCTAAAACCTTCCCTTTCAAGCCAATTCCACATCTTGCTAAATTCGTACAGTCTAAGTTTGACCTTATCAAGTTAAAGTCTCCAGCCACAATAATTTTTGCAACATTTTCTAGCTCCACTACTTTCCGAACCTTTTCTAAGAAGTCCACTTGATGTTCATTTGGAGCATATATATTTACCAACATTATTTCCTCGTCTTCTATTTTTCCTCTTACAATCAAATATCTGCCTTCTTGATCGGCAACACTTTTTATTATCTCAAATCCTAATCTTTTAGAAATCATAATTGCTACTCCTCTCGCTTTTGAAGTACCAAACGCCATCTCATAGTGTTGAATCCATCCCAAAACAAGTTTGTTTGTATCTTTTGACTTTTGGTGTGTTTCCTGTAAGAACACTATATCGGGTCTATCTTTCTTCAAAGCCAATTCCAATCTCCGCCTCTTAAGAGCAGAACCTGTACCCTTTACATTCCAGGTTAATATTTTAATATTTCCCATAATCTATTTCCTTTTTAACTTCTAAACTCTCCATTAGGCGTGCCACCTCCAACCCCTTCCCCCCAAAACACAAAATTCTACATAAAACACACACTGTCTCTCTCCCCACTTTCTTCGGGGAAAAAAGACACCTTCGATAACCAAAGAGGGGAGAGGGGAGACATGCAAGATGTGCCTACCAGCCAGTGCTATGCACTACCCACCCTTATATAATGCTTGAATAACTTGTTTTTTATTAATCTATTTCTCATTGCTCCTTACTTGCCTCCTCCTCCACCATGATCAGTGACAGCTCCTCTTCTTCTTTTCCCTGCGGTGTTCCACTTGTAGCACCACCAGCCTCTGCCCTCTCATACTCCCTCTCTATAGCACCTGATTCCAAAAGTTCTTTCTTGAAATTTATCCACTCTTCCGAACCTGTTTTTACCAGCTCCAGCAAACTCAAATACTCCAGTGGATCAGTCCCTTCATCAATTACTTGCATTCTTTTCTCATAAAAAAAGCGCAATTGCTGTGGAAATTATCCAGTTATACCTTATACTTTTACTCATCAACAGTTTGGTTACAGGTCTCATCTTATATCTCCACATTCTTTCTTTCATTGAAATATCATTGTATACTTCTACATCAGAACCATCAAATTTCAGGGCGCCAGGAGCAGCTTGTTTCAAAAAGGCTATTACTCTAAGCTTATCTCCCCAGTTTGCAAATTTTACCAAAACATTTCTTTGAACCACCTTCCCTCTTCTTGGACCCACCCTAAAGGCACTTACAATAGCTTCCTGTACAAATTCCTTTCCCATATTCAAAACATTTAACCACTGAACCACTCTTTCTCTTAGCTGGTCTGGCGTCCGTTCAACCACCTGATGGATCACAATGTTCTGCTTTCTCATCATATCTTCCACAGCATCAATCCTTTTCTCATACTCTTCCAATTTCAACTTATTCTCCCGCACCGCCTCCTGAGTCCCTTTTACTTCCTTTTTTATAACATTTACCTCATTTTGGACCAGTTTCACATTTCCCTCTATTTTTTGCAAACTTAAATCCACTTTTTTTTGAAAAATCCATAACAGATGATACCACCTTATCCTGTTTTTTCATCATTTCATTTCTGTCTTTCACACTTGATTCCTCATTTTTCTCCAATTTCTGGAATAATTTACCAATTTACACCATAATTTGAGTGTGATCATAGGGTTCAGGTGGTGGTGATGAAGACTGAGAGACCTCTTCCATTGGTGCTTTTTCTTTCCTCTTAGACTTCACCACTGGTTCTTCCTCCTTTGCTTTTCCTCTTGTGCCTTTGTCCATGATGACACCCACTAAGAAAATCCAGTGTTGCAGAGCGTTGCAAACTCGTAGCCAATCCACTCAAGCCTGTACCGCTGCAGCCACTGCTAGCGCCTATCCACACAATTCTGTCAAAGCTTGTAAAGAGGAAGAAATCCAGCAAAAAAATTAATTGTTGTAATCCACAAAGGAATAGGAACCGGAAATCAATCCAAACAATCAAACAAAAAAGAATAATCCACATCAGGCCCGTTTCCCCAAAGTAAACAGCCCAAATATTCGCACTCCAAACCACAAAAATAGAGACTCCAAGGAAATGGTCACCCAAATTTTTTCATTTGAATCAAAGCCGCCAGGGAGAGGGATGAGAAGAAAAAAGAGCCCAAAGTCCAAGCTGTATAACAAAAAGCAAAAAAAAAAGAGGAGCAATATATCCAAAGAAAAAAGTGTTAGTTATAATCCACACAGTGAAGGAGTAAAAAGCAAATTAATCCTTCTCTTGGAGCGAACGAATCAAAGCGCCCTTTTCCAGCGGGTACGTTAACTTCAGGGGGAAACCCCCCTTCTTCCTCTGTAAGTCGGCAGGCTTTCCCCACACTCCTTAGCCTCAAAAAACGCTGAAACCTTCGGAAACTGGAGCCCAGACAAAGACTTCTTTAACCACTATACTGTCGCCAAAGCACGCCGCAGTTCTCCTGGGGCGCAAGGAAGCCATAGACCAAAACACAATCACTTTCGTTTTCCAGGACCACCGCCATTAACGAATCGACAACCCGACTTTAACCACTTCCACACCCTCTCCAAGTCCAGGCTCCTCTAAGCAGAATCCCCAGCTGCCTTTAGCTTTTCCACATAAACTTTCACAGACTTACATAAACTCGCTTTCTTGCCGATTTTACTGCCGCCTCGAATCTCCGGCGTCTCGCAAGTCCTGTTCTCGGTTCCTCGACAGGAGAAGCCGCGGCTTCCGTTGCGCGCCTCTCCTACCCAGGATACCTTCCAAACTTCGACCGCCCGACTTCAAAACTTTCCAAATAGGCAAGCAGGAGTCTTATCGGCAAAAAAATTCCACTTTAAAATTTCTCCATTTTACTCGTTCACATTGATACCACTTTGGTAAGCGCGAGCGTCCAAATCGAGATGTTACTCGTCGGCCATCCGGCAAACTTGTTTGATCAATTGAAATTGAATTGGTTACAGATTATGAGGGTTAATAATTGGAATAGTAAATATCAATCAATCAGTTTAATTTATATCCCGCCTTTCTTGGCCAAAGGCCAACTCAAATATATGAGAGAACTTGATCTGGAAAGAGTAAAGACGGAATTTGAGGAGCTGGTTCTAAAAATCAGGAAGGGAGTTAAAAATATTAAAGGCTTGGTTAGTAAATTATATACATTGATGAATAAGGAGGAGGATCCGCAGGAGGACTTGAAATTGATATGGGAAGAAGAACTAAAAATAAACATTGATAAAGATATTTGGAAAAATAAATGGAAAAAGAGAATAATGAGAACTATGTCTCTTAGAATAAAGGAGCATAATTTCAAAATGTTATGGAGATGGTATTTGACCCCAGTGAGGTTACATCAAATGGATAATACAAAAGATGGAATGTGTTGGAGATTTAAATAAACATTAGGGACATATGAACATATGTGGTGGAGTTGTAATGTGGCAAAAGATTTTTGGGGGAAAATTGAAAAAGAGATGGGTGAAATAATGGGTAAAGGAATTAAACTGGGGCCGAGTACTACCATGTTAACGAATGTGGAATCTATTTGTGGAAATAAAGAGGAAAGAGAATTATTAGAAATAATGCTTACAACGGGTAGGCAATGTATTGCTAGAAATTGGAAAAGTGATCTAAATATACAGATTGAAGAGTGGTATAAAGAAATGTGGACTTTAGCAATGAATGACAAATTAACATGGGAAATAAAAGAAAAAAGAGGGAGGGGTGATCTGAAAGAGAATAGATTTTGGAAGATATGGAAACCATTTTTGGATCATTCTACTATGGGAGGTGAAAGAAACAGACCTGTACCAGATCAAAGTAATTTTGGAGATAATATAATGTGCCACTCGGAGTACTCAGGGCATTGTATATAAACACGGAGTGTCATAAGTTTTCTTTTTGTTGTGGCTTCCTATCCAGAATATTAAGGATGCGGTTGAAGTGGGGTAACGTGAAGGAGTTAGTAGTATTCAAATTTACAAAAAGAGTTGGAACAATGTATTAGGATAGGTCATGATATGTTTTGATTACTTTGTATTTTAGGTATGTTTGCATATGTTTTATTTCTTTGTATTGTTTTATGTATTGTTCATTTATAAAAATTAATAAAAATATATTTAAAAAATATTGTATTGTATGGATTTTGATATGTTGTTGCTGCCTTGAGTCAGCCTTGGCCGAGAAAGGTGGGGTATAAATTAAAATTGTATTGTATTGTATTGTATAAGGAGATGTGGGATCTTGCATTGAATGATAAATTAACACGGGAATTGAATGTGAAAAAAGGTATAATTAAATAAAATAGATTTTGGAAAATATGGCAACTATTTGTGGATTACTCATTGATAGGAGTTGGAGGGAGTAGGCCAGTACCAGACCAAATGAGTTTTTGGAATTAGTGAAAAACCACTGTGATAAGCCGCACTCTCCAGGGCATTGTATAATGCACTAGGTGTTTAAAAAAAGAAAGAAACAATAAACATGTTGCAGGCGCACCCCCCAATAAAGGACTCAGACACAAATGAAAGTGGATAACGGCATTGGGCCACATTTATTGATTCATGCCCTAGTCCGAATTATAAATTTCTATTGGTAATTGACCAATCATAATTCTTAAGGCAAGCAGGCCGAAGTAACACTGGTAAGGTACCACCCAAAATTGCCAACGGCAATTGTTACAATGTATCTATTTGTATCAATTTGTTTGTTGACAACAAACAAATTGTTGACCGTAGTCAATATCTAACTAATGACCCCACCCTCTGACGTGTATCCGTAAAATCAGGGGGTGATGCATGCTGTCTAGCTGTAGCCATCACCCCATCGCCTGGTTCGTCGTTGACCGGACAACGTTTAAACAACTTATGCCTATCTAGTGTTGTCCAGTCAATTGCGAACCTGCCGGATACCTGTGGGTCATAAATGTTTACCTTACCAGTGCTACCCGCCACACGGGGAGGCTTCCCAAAAGGCTCACCGCCCCCCCAGACTGTCAGCTCGGTCAACAGGCCTGCTCGCCAGTCTACTAACAAGAGGTCCATACCTCCCTGCGACAGATGGGCCCCATCCCCTGAATGAAGCTCATAATTTTGCAGACTGATGGTAGGGAGGCGAATGATGCGTCCCCAACCCTTGTCAAAAAGGAACCGGGCAATAGCCCTGGAGCGACGAGCCCGGTCAAGAGCCTGGAGGCCAAACGCTCCCCTGTAAGCGTACTGCGGTATCATGTCCGACCAAATGAGGGGTGTGGCAGGCCACACATAATGTGAGTAGGCCAGGTGACTGCAAATCGCAAGCGTCCGCGATAGGCCAGTGACCTGTCCGAAACCATTGCCCCCAAGGTGAATAACCAGGACATCAGGCGAGTCAGCATCCCTGATGTAGAAAAGGAATGGCAACAGTTCCCGCCATAACATGCCGCGCTTACCACACCACCTGAGACGTGCGGGTGCACCCAGTCCCAGTCGGGGTCCCACTCTGTCGCCGCAGCGTAACGCGCTGCCCTGTGCAGCGTAATGCGCTTCCCTGTGCACGTGGCAATGGCCCACCAGCCATACTGTCACCGGTGTAAAACGACACCCAGGGTCTGTCAAGGAAAAAAAAGGGGGGGTGAGAAACATTGCAGTGACTAAACTGGTACTCACGGTTGAAGAGGGTGAACACAAAAACTCAAAACAATGTGATCCCCACCTTCCCATGCGGCGTATTTCAGCCACAGAGTACCCAAAAGCAGCTGCAGTAGAAACCGCCCCCATCCTGCAGGAATGGACGCCGAAACAAGCCCCCGGGAGGCCCCCACTGGCTAGGGCTTTCCCATTCACCTTCCAAACTGAAATTTAGTGAGGGGAGACCCACCCTGGTGACAGAAAAACGGGCCATGGTGCGTGCCACACAGTGCAAGAAACTCCTGTAGGGCACCAACCGGACAGGTGTCTTCCAAGGAACATCATAGCAGTATTACTCAACTGCCTACGCCGTGCTGATCTGTTTTAGAGGAGCGTATCCTCAACTGAGCCCAATCATTACAAACATAGACATCTTCGAGTTCCAGTGCCCTACGACTTGCATCCGCCTTAGACAGCATCACAAGCTCGCTGATGCGGAGCGCTCCAAAAAAGGCCACCGTTGTAGCCACATGAAACAGGGCTGCCTCATACCTATCGAAACATAGGTCATGCCAGCCCCGTGCCAGTTGGGTAAGAATCCCAGGGGAAATTGGGTGGCGGTCGTCCAGGCTACGCCCACGTTCCCGCACCCACCCCTCCAAAAAGTGTCTCACACGGAAATCAGCGGTACTATCCGCATGACCTCCCACCTTGGCCATAAAAGCCAGCGCTGACAGCCTGGATGCTATGGCGCGGGGTGCAAGGCCCTGGGCATGCAGGTAAACCATGAAACAGAGGATGTGGGCCACCGGGATCGGCCAGGTATCTGGGAGCTGAAATTGTGTACAAAATGTCTGACAAGAAACTAATGCATGGTGATACGCCTTACGCGTGCGTGGCGCCAGCGACATGCCGATCGCCCGGTTCACCTCTCCTTGCTAAAGGTCCATATCTCTTCCGGGAGTGGCGAGGGAAATTCCTCCGCATCCGGGGCCAAGGCACGGAACCGGGAGATCTGCAGGCGGGACAAAGCGTCAGCAATATCGTTATTGACCCCCTGGACATGCCTGGCCCTGAACAGTACATTGAGGCGCAGGCTGCGCAATACAAACTGGCGCACCAGGTCCATGACCCTGGGAGATTTAGAAGTCTGTGAGTTGACAATGCGGACAACGGCCGCATTGCCACACCAGAAATGCACCACCGAGTTGGCCCACTCCTCACCCCATAGCATCAAAGCCCCCAGTATGGGAAAATTTTCCAAATATGTGAGATCCCTCAGGCGACCCGTGCCTGACCAGGCTGGTGGCCACCCACCATAGGCCCACTTCCCATTGAAGTACATCCCATAACCCAGGGATCCAGAGGCATCAGACTGTATCTGAAAGCGAGGTGAAGCCAGGAGGTCAAACCTCCAAAATGAGACCCCATTGAACTCCCTCAGGAACTGGAGCCATATGTGCATATCTGCCCTGATGCCCCGTGTCAGTCTCACCCTGTGATGGGGCCTGGATAAGCCTGTCATGGCGTCGCACAAGCGCCGAGCAAATGCCCTGCCAGGTGCGACCGCCCTGCAAGCGAAGTTAAGGTGACCATGTAGCACCTGCAATTCCCGAAGGGATGCCTTGCGCTTAGCCAGCAATCCCGAAATGAGGGCCACTATCCTGTACACCTTTTCCCCTGGCAACCTAGACGTCTGCGCTACTGTGTCAATCTCCACCCCCAGGAACACTAGCTTAGTAGATGGGCCTTCGGTCTTTTCGGGCGCCAAAGGGACACCAAGTTCCTCCATTAGCGTCTGAAATGTGTTGAGGAGACGTGTGCACGTGTCCCAGCCCCGTTCACCCCCGGACAAAAAGTCATCCAGGTAATGGGCTACAGACCGAGACCCTGACCTGCGTACAAATGCCCACTGTAGGAATGTACTGAAATGCTCGAAGGCCGAGCAGGATATGGAACAGCCGAAAGGCATGGCTTTGTCAAAATAATATTCACCCTGGAATTTGAAACCCAGCAACTCAAAGTCACCCGGGTGCACCGGCAGGAGACGGAAAGCCGACTTGATGTCGCATTTAGCTAACAGTGCACCCGGGCCACATGAGCGCACCATGCGCAATGCCTGATCAAAGGATGCATACCCGACAGAGCAAAGGTTATCAGGAATAGCATCACTGACCGACCAGCCGGCTGGGTAGGACAAGTGCCCGGGGACTTCTTGGGCACTAGTCCCAGTGGGGATACTTTAAGGTTGGGAAACGGGGGTGCAGGAAAAGGGCCAGCGACCCTGCCCGCATCAACCTCCTTATTAATGCTGGCGGCAGCCACCTCCTCCCTTCCCCTGAGTGACAAAAGGTTGGGTGCGTCTTGAGGGGACCTATCCCCCGTGAAAGGAATACAAAACCCCAGTTGAAAACCATGAAGCAGGTAACCTGCGTCTGCCCTCTTCGGGTACAATGCGAGCCAACGCTCCAGCTGTCCACATTAATTGGGGAGGGGGCCTTTCGGTGGACCTGCTCCCTCAGCGGCAGTCCTACCTGCCCCCTGCCCACCCCTACCCTCGCCCCGAAGTCCTCCCGGCCTGGGACAGGCGGAGCCAGCATGGGGGCCAGAACAAGAGGGACACTCATGCCTGTACTTGCAATTTTTCCTGTTGCAGGAACCATTGGACGAGAAGGTCCAGCACAGCAGGCGGGCTGGAACCCCTTGCCCCGCCACCTGGTGGGGTACCTGTACTGGGGCCGCTCGTTGGACCGCATGTCCACAATGGTATCTCTCCCCAGGCGCCGGGCGCGTGGGGGTCATATACAGAAGCCACAGCTTCTGGCAGGGCTCGTCCCACCTCATCTCTGGGTGCAGTGGAATCCTCATACGGAATTCCTCGTCGTAAGCCAGCCACGACGGACCCGGGAAGTCAACCATTGCCCGGTAAATGTTGTCCAAATACTGTACCATCGGGATGGCCAGATCCGGCCTGGCCCTGAGGTAAACAGCCATGTAAATTAGGTATGCTGGCAACCAATTTGCCCACGTACGTGGCGGCTTACGACGACGTGCCTGCTCCTTATCCTTCTCGTCCTGCCCTTCCCTCTCCTCCTTGGTAGGCTCCCTGTTAAGAAGGGAGAAGATGTCCACATACTCACCCCTCCAAATCTTTCCCTTAGTGTACTGGGCCTAGGGGCAAGGAATACCCTGCTGTCGGCAATGCCGCACCGGCACAGAGGGAACTTCGAGCAAAGCAAAGGGGGCCTGAACCAACCCGGACACCCCCAACACATTCCCTACCGCATAGGGGGCGCCACCCCAACCCGGGCCCCGGGTCAGGGATGAAGTCGCCGGGTGGGCCGGATGCAGCTGCACCGCTGCACCACCCGTGCGAGGCCATGGCCACTGAAATGCCCCCCCCCAGGGAAGTCAGTTGTGTGGGTGCACTAGCTTGAACTGCATACTCACCCGATGCACCCCCACGGGCTGCCCCCACTGGGGGTTCCGGCCCACTGGGGGCGTCGGAGCTCACGACCGAAGCTGAGCTCGTCGACGGGGCCAGATCAGCACAAGTCTGCTGTGCCTGCTGAGTGGGGAGCTGCGAGGCAGTGGCCGCCACCGGCCCGCGCGCCTCAAGCAGCTCGACCCGACCCGCCGCCTGCCGCTGCCCGGCAGCCAAAGGATCAACCTGGAAACCGAAAGGCGCCCCCGCTTGGTTGGCCCCTGCCAGGGATGCCTCGAGGGCCGCTACGCGGGCCAGAAGGGCCTCCATGTTAACATAGCCCCCCAGCCCCGACAGGGGGCAAAGGGCCAGCCGGCCCACAAGTAACGGGCACCTGTCCAGGTCCCTGGGCCCCAGGGGCCAGATACGGCCAAGAGCCCCTGCTCGGCCCTTGAGGGGCCGTGGGCATGCCCTGCCACAGTAGGGAACCCAACCACCCCCCATGGCTCGCTCCCCCCGTGGGGAACTGTGCACCCGGGAAAGAAGGCCCAGCCGCACGGACCATGCCTGGGGCAGTGGTCATCGTTTGCGGGACAAGGGCCGAGGCCCCAGCCGGGTCAGCCTGCGCGCGCCGCGCATCGGGCCAAGGGGCCACCGATCCCATCCCACCCGTCCCGGTGGGCTCCGCCAAAGGTGGCTGCTGCGCGGGCGCAGTCGCGGTCCTCCGACCCGGCTGACGCCTCCGCGCAGATTGAGCCACGTTCGCAGCTGCCTTCTTCTTAGAGGGCATAGCTAGCCTAGCTGGGAAGCTAAAGGAAGGAAAAGCTGCACCGAAAAGGCTTCCCCTGAAAGAACACGAGCGACGGAGGTAAGAGGGAAAAACTTCTCTGCTCCGTCGCTTCGCAAAATGGCAGCTCGGCTGCCTCATGGCCAGCCCTTTTATTAGGGTGCTGGCCACGCCCCTAACTACCCGGATGCCTTCGTCCGGTGGGGGGGGCCCCGCAAAGAGCGCGGCGGCCATTTTGGCGCCACGCTTGCATTAGCTCACAGCCTAAGTGGTTGGGAAGGAGAAAGCATTGGTATGGTCTAATGTCTCAGGCTACAAAATATTCTGCTCTTGGGCTATGTACTTCACAATCTGCAATACATTTATTCTCTATTACCCTATTTTTTCATCTTCTTTTTTGTGAGTAGCTTTGGACTAATACTACCACTAAACTTAAACTGGGTTTAAATAAAATGAAATAACACAAAGCAGTCAGTCCCTTTCAGGTTTCATGAAAAGACTGGCGTCCAAAATACCTGAGAATGAAAGAGGCACTCCTGTGAAACAATTGGAATCAAAACAGAATTGAATGTTTTGACCATGCACACTTACAGTATAGAGTTGACCTTAGTCTTATTTGTTCTTAGTGTGTCAATAGTTGGATTGTTCAGGAGGGTCTGGTTTTATTGATGGGTTCAGCTGTCATTACTTTCCCTTTTGATGCTAGCAGCTCCAAAAAGGTTGGTAAAATGAGTACCCAACATGTTGGGGGCAAAATGCTAATTAACTTGCGAACTGCCCAAAGAGTGCACTAAGTCCTATGGGGCAGCATGGAAGAGTGATTGCTTTGCTTTTGCTTTATACATTTGATTTTCCCTTTCCTCAGTTCAAATCACTGAGTTTCTGTCACTTTTTTTAGCCCCAAGATGGAATAAATGATTTGTAGATTTATTTCTTTGCCCCATTAGCACTTAGAGACCCTTTGCTTTGCAGCCACTCCTGAATTAAACAAAAACCCCATATTAAGTCCATTTTTGCATGTTGTCTGAGGACTACTCTAAACAAAGATTTTTTTAAAAAAGATTTCCTTTCCAGAGATACCTAACAAATATCATATCCAGAAAATTATTTTTATTTTTATAATTATATCTATAAAGTCAGCTCTCACAATGTTGCTGCAGGAATAAACAGGGTTGCAAGAAGAACTTCGAATGAAAAATGCTCATGCATTATTAAGGGCAAGCATGTATAAAGTCTATCAAGGAAGGAATAGCAATAACCCCCTATTCTGTGGATACTGATGTTAATAATTCTCAGGCAATTGGTATATTCATTCATGTGTCAATAAACATTCATCAGGGTTTAATACCATAAAAACCCATACAAGGATCATCTCTTATAAAAGAGGCAATCCTTTTAAATATCTTTCTCTCTGTTTATTTTATAATATAATCTATCAGTAATACTTTTACAGCAATTTGTCACTCAGTCTGAAATGTTGTTACATTAGTTTATTAAAGATTCATTGCTGTTTTACCCCAGAGGAAAGTTTACATGACATGCATTATGAAATACTAAAGAGAGCAAAGCACAGCTAAGAAAAACCCAATTCATTAATATAAGATTGTGCTGTTTCAGGAATGGAGCTCCCTCGAAGAACCGAGTATTTATTCACTTGAAATGGAATAAGAGCATATCGTATTTTATTGAACATTTGTAGAAATTTAACTCCTCAGGCTTCTGCGTCAACATTTTTTATGCTTAAAAAAAACTGGGCACGGCATATAAAAGCAACAAGCAAAATACTTAATGCCAAGAAGTAAACTAATACAGTTAGCCTGTGATTTAACAGGACGGGATAGATGATATTGAAAATATGACAAAAATCTAGGACAAATGCACCTGTTAGGAGATGGGAGCCCATTTCATCCAACCAGCTGGAAGCCTCTGATAGCTCACTTTAGGGAAATGACAAATTTGCTATCATTGAAAATTCAGGGAAACAAAATGTAAAGAGTCATGGGGCTGACAAAAATGACATTTATTATTAGAATTTGGAAGAGGAAATACACAGCCATAGCATCAATGTTCAGTCGCACAGTCGATTCCAACCCTTTGCGACCCTATGGACCATTGTCCTCTAGGCACCTCTATCCTACACCATCCTCCTCAAACCACCCAGCTCTGTGCCCATTGGGTCTACAATACCATCTAGCAATCTCATATTTGGCCACCCCCTTCTTCTTTTGTCCTCTACCTTTCCCAGCATCAAGATTTTCTCAAGTAAATCCTCTCTTCTCATTTGATGACCAAAGTACTATAGCTTCATCTTTAATATTTAACCTTCTAATGAGCAGTCTGGTTGAATTCTTCTAAGATTGACCTATTTGTTCTCTTCGCTGTCCATGGGACTCTCAAAACTCTCCTTCAACACCACATTTAAAAGGCACCTGTTCTTCTGCGTTCAGCTTTCCTAATGGTCCAGCTCTCACAACCATACATTACCACTGGGAATACCATTGCTTTGACTATGCAAATTTTTGTTTGCAATGTGATGTCTCTGCTTTTCACTATGTTCCCCAGGTTTCTCATAGCTTGTCTCCCAAGAATCAGTCGCCTTTTTATTTCATGGCTGCAATCCCCATCTGCAGTGACCTTTGATCCTAAGAATGTAAAATCTGTCACTGCTTCTACTTCTTCCCCATCTTTTTCCAGGAACTGATAGGGCCTGTTGCCATTATCTTGGTTTTCTTGATATTGAGGCTCAAGCCAGTTTTTGCACTCTTCTCCTTCATCCCACTCAAGAGATTCTTTAGGTCTTCCTCACTTTCTGCCATTAGGGTGGTATCGTCTGCATATCTCAGATTGTTGATGTTTCTCCCAGCAATTTTAGTCCCATATTGTGATTCCTCCATCCCTGTACTGCGCATTATGTGCTCTGTGTATAAGTTGAATAAGCAGGGTGACAAAATGCAGCCTTGTCTTACTCCTTTTCCTATTCCAAACCACTCTGACATTCTGTGTTCTATGCTAACTGTTGCTTCTTGATTCATGTACAGATTTCTCAGGAGGCACATGAGGTGCTCTGGTATTCCCATCTTTTTAATTACATGCTACATCTTGTTGTGGTTCACACAGTCAAACGCTTTGGTGTAGTCAATAAAACAAAAGTAAACTTGTTTCTGGTATTCCTTTGTTTTCTCCATGATCCAACGTATGTTGGCAATGTGGTCTCTGGTCCCCCTGCCTCTTCTGAAACCAGCCTGCACCTCTGGTAATTCTTTCTCCACATGCTGCTGAAGTCTATCCTGTATTATCTTGAGCATCACCTTGCTGGTGTGTGGGATGAATGCAATTGTTTGATAATTTGAACATTCTTTGGCATTGCCCTTTTTTGGGATTGGAACGTATACTGATCTTTTCCAATCCTGTGGCCAGTATTTTGTTTTCTAAATCTGCTGGCATACTGAATGCAGTAATTTGACTCTATCATCTTTTAGAGCTTTGAAAAATTCAACTGGGATAACATCATCTCCACTAGCTTTGTTGTTTGCAGTGCTCTTTAGGGCCTTTCTGACTTCACTCTCCAGGATGTCTGGCTCAAGTTCAATTTCCTTATCATTGTTATTATCAGGAGTGTTGAGGTCCGTTTTGTAGAGTTCCTCTATGTACTCTTGCCATCTTTTCTTCATCTCCTTAATCTCTTCTGCATCAGCTAAATCCTTTCCATCTTTGTCCCTTATCATGGTCATTTTTGCTTTAAACGCTCCCTTGATTTCACCGATTTTTTTGAAAAGATCTCTAGTCCTGCCTCTTTTGTTGTTTTCCTCCATTTCTTTGCACTGTTCTTTAAGGTAGTTTTCCTTCTCTCTCCTTGCTTTTCTTTGAAATTCTGTGTTCAAGTGATTGTATTTTTTCTTTCTTTTTTGACTTTTGCGTTCCTTCTTTCCTCTGCTATTTTAAGAGCCTCATCAGACAACCACTTTGCTTTCTTATGCTTCTTTTCTTTTGGTATGGTTTTCTTTGTTGCTTCCTGCATAATTCTTCTGGCACTCTGTCTATCAATTCTAAGCCATTAAATCTGTTCATCACCTCCACCATGTATTCTTTAGGGATGTTGTCTTGGTGAAATCTGTCTGGTCTACTTGTTTTCCCTATTTTCTTTAGTCCAAGCATGAATTTTGTGATCAGTAGGTTGTGATCTGAGCCACAGTCTGCTCCAGGTCATGTTTTTGCTGACTGTATGGAGGTTTTCCATCTTTGGCTGCAGAGTGTGTAGTCAGTCTGGTTTTGGTGTTGGCCATCTGGTGATGTCCATGTGTAAAGTCGCCTCTTGTGTTGCTGGAAGAGGGTGTTTGCTATGACTAGTGCATTCTCTTGGTAGAGCTCTATCAATCTTTGCCCTGCTTCATTCTGTGTTCCAAGACCAAACTTGCCTGTTATTCCATCCACTTTTTGATTTCCTACTTTGGCATTCCAATCTCCTAAAATAATTTGGACATCATTTCTTGGCATATGTTCTATGAGGTGCTGCAGGTCCTCATAGAACTGGTCCACTGTGGCTTCATCTGCACCAGTGGTTGGTGCGGATGAAGCCACAGTGACATTGAAAGGTCACTTATTCTTTCCATCTCATTTTTAACCACTTCAAGTTCTCCTTGATTCATAGATCTCACGTTCCATGTCCCTATGCAGTATTGTTCCTTGCAGCACTGTATTTCTCCTCCCCCTTTCCTGTCCCTCCCCTTCTTCCACTCTGTTGTGCTAAACATCCTGTATCATCTAGACTGCTCCTTTGTTTTGCCTTTTGTTTTGGTCAATAGTGTTCTCTTGGTAAGCTTTGTGGCATGGTTTGTTGGTTTCTATGCCATTTTCCTCCCATCATACATATTATCACAGTTTAAAAAAAACAACAAAGTTTAAAACAGTATAAACATCGTATTATCATGCATATTATCACAATTTAAAACACAGTCTCTATGTCAGTTTCTATATTAAGTCAGTCTCTTTGTCAGTTGCTATATTAAGTCAGCTACATTAATGCATATCAGTTACTTATCCTTTGCATTGGACTCTTGCCCTTTGGTTTTCCTCCTCTGTTTTCTTCCATTCTGCCACGTGGTCATCTCCTCCGGCGCTCGGCTGGCACCTGGAGATGGTGGATAGTGGCTTTCCCGCCGCCTGCCTGGTCTTCCCCACCCCCAGCAGGGTGTGTGTGTGTGTGAGCTGGATGATGGCCGCCATCCTTGTGCTCTTGGTGGTGTTTTGGCCAATGTTCCTTGTTACTCATCACTCCATGGATGGCTTCTCCCCGTCCTCTCTTCCCTGGATGCCTTTTTCTCTCTGGGGTGGGGGTGGGGCCTTTGAGATGGGCCTCTTACCCTTGATGGCTTCTGCCAGGCCTCTCTTCCCTGGATGCCTCAATGTATTCCTGTTTGTCTGAGAATATATTTGTAAACATATGCTGTGTTTTCAGAGGATTAAATCAATCCTTCTTATGTTGTTGTTACATGCTGTCAAGTATTCTCTGATTTATGGTGACCCTATGAATGAGAGAATTCCAAAATGCCCTGTCCTCAATAGCCCTGTTTAACTCCTACAAGTTATAGTTTGTGGCTTCCCGTAGAGAAACAATCCATCTTGCTTCTGTATTTTCTTGTTTCCCACTGCTTTCCACCTTTCCCCAGCATATTTGTCTTTTCTAGTGTGTCTTGCCATTCATGATTTGCCCAAAGTAGGACATCATGTTGTTTTTTACTCCAGGGACAGTTCAGGCTTGTTTGCCTCTTTGGCAGTTCAGTGTATCCACAAGGCTCTCCTTTAGCACCACAACTCAGATGAATCATTATTTTCTCTATCAGTTTTTTTTTTTACTGTCCAACTTTCACATCCATACAGGGCGACTGAAAATACAAGAGAGTGGATTATCTTGATCTTGGTCTCCAGTGATGTGTCCTTATATTTGTTGACCTTTTCTAATTCCTTCTGAGTTTCAGTCTTCTGATTTCATGGCTGCAGTCCCCATTTGGGTTGATTACTAATGCCAGATATACAAAATATTTCACTATTTATTTTTCTTCATTGCCTTGAACTTGTGCAGTTCTTCTGTAGTCATGATTTTTTTTAAAATTCTTAATGTTCAGTTGAAGCCCTGCTATGGCACTTAGGCACTTAAAAGTTCCCTCAAGTCATTGCTGTTTTCTGCCAGTAAGATGGTATCAACTGCATATATCTTATGTTATTTTTTTGTGATTCAACACCTCCTGTCAGTGATATAAATTTACCCCCACCCCCAAGAAATCTGCTGACCAATGATGCAAACAATTTTAGATTGGTCACCAACTTACCATTTCAAGAGCAAAGTGATCTATATCGTAGCATAGATACAAGAAGAGGCAAGTCAGCGGCAACGACGTCTGTAGAGGCCGAATCGGCATCCCTCTTTTAAATCCTCTGAATGGGCAGGCTCGAGGAGGCGGATATGGCGGGGAAGCAGTGGCTGCAGAAGGTCCGAATCAAATGGGTGATGCATTGGATAACATCCAAAAATGGACTTTATCTGAGATTCCTATACTAAATACCTTGGATAACGTCCATTTTTAAGTGGTTTTGGACTTTATGCAATGCATCACGTGTGCAAGAAAACCACAACTTTATCCAATTCGGACTTTATCCGAATCAGACTTTATCCAAGATACCACTGTACAATACTTTACTAAAAAAAGAAGTGCATTTGTGAAAGATACTGGAAAAAATAGTACATGTAATGTTGGGAATTATTTTTCCCTACAGAAATACTGAAACTTGCTTCTCTAAATCTTTGTTGACATCCCACCAACAAAAACAAAACAAAACACAGGAAGACACTAGGTTTTTTAAATCAGAGTTCTAGTGACAGTTTTATAGACTTTGTAATGAGTTAAGACAAGCAAATCACCTCTTTATAGTTAATAGACTTTTTTTCTGTCGAAGGACTACATTTACTAAGAAACTGGACATCAATATGGAATGGAGCACACCAGGGACTTTAAGTAGTGGCAGTTCTAGCTGAGAGCATCACGATAAATTTAGTGTCATTATCACAGTGGAGAGCTAACAATATATGTCTTCCAGAAATTTGTATCTGAAAGAGCAGGGCAAAAAAGAAAAGACAGAGCAAAAAAGACAGTTAAGTGGTTTCAGAGGAAAAAATATCACTAAAACAAAAATTGAAATGCAGGGAGGGTATAATCACAATTTCAATGGGATTAAATATCAATCCTGAAAGAATGGAGTTATCTATTTAAAAAATATGCAGTGAATTAAATTACTGTAGTTTGCTTTTCTCTTGTATTTTTCCAAGTACTAAAAATGAAAACTTATGTCATGCAGGATGAGTAGTTCATTGGTGAAAAAGATTTTATAAACTTCAAATAAAGGGGGAGGGGGGACAAAGAACATGCTTCAGGGTAAAAAGGTTAAATATCACCCCCTTGGATTTCTGAGCCTTGTTATGACCACCAAAAGGGAATTTTTTTCCATCCTTCATAAGACTTTAAATTATTGTGTTCTTCATTTTTTGCTGCCCCCCCCCCCAAGAAATTTTTCTAATTCTATTTGTAATGAATATAAATTCCAAGAGCTCCCAGTCTCTTGAAAGCTCTATGGACACAACAGTACAAACTGTATGAAATGGATAATGTTCAGTCTTATTTTTCCCTCTAGGATTCTCCAACATTTAATTAGAAACTGATTGTACTAGAACCTATTACTATTTTTTTGGGCAGCCCCTGTTATTCCTTTAATATATGAAAATGAGGTTTATATTACTGAGGTTGCACTCAAACCTCTATTACACAAGTGTGGTCTGTGATAATTTTGAGAGACAGTGGTCCTGGTTACATGAACTTTCAGTTCCAGGCACTTAGGGATGTATGAATCTATCTCATGAATATTTCAAGCTGTTGGCTTAGTAGCATTGAATGTTTGGGGTAGAATGCTACAAAAATAAATTCCAACCCTCTGCTCAATGCAGGAATCCAATCAAAGCAGAGCTCACAGATACCTGTAGTCATCCAATTTTCTCTTCAATGCCTCCAGCATCAAAACACTCATTGAAGCACTGTTGCATGCTGCACCTGCGAATTAAGGGTTCTTGAGTTAGAACCATAATGTATCTTCATCTGTATCACAAATATAGACTAGCTTGTTGATTTTCTTGGGGTTGTGTGTTGAGTATTAGAGCCTTCTACAAACAAAAACAGCTTTACCACTGATTCCCAGAAATATGTAACAAACAAAGGAAAACCCACAGAGGAAACAATTTAGCAGGGCCCAGTGTATGTTATATTTTCATTGAAAAATAGTCCTGACAGAAGCCACTTGAGACTGACTTGGGAGCAAAGCAGGAGGACTATGTCATCAGCAAATAAGAGTAAGGAAACATGTGAAGAACCCAATCTAGGACTATGGCAATCTATGGAAGATAGGTAGGGAGCCAAATCATTAATGAATATATTGAATAGAAAGGGATCACTCCATAGAGGGGAAAATTAAAACTCTAGGCCTAGCATTGGAACCAATGGCTCAATCTACTGCACTAGAGGTCTTTAGATTAATTAAGCAATGAGTATTAGATATTGACTACCAGACCCTTTA
Organism: Bradypodion ventrale; assembly: GCA_035047345.1. Classification (NCBI taxonomy): domain Eukaryota; kingdom Metazoa; phylum Chordata; class Lepidosauria; order Squamata; family Chamaeleonidae; genus Bradypodion; species Bradypodion ventrale. The sequence continues at coordinate 175,788,638 of JAWDJE010000003.1, forward strand.
CAGTGAAGCCAATAAAACTTGTTCTCCCTTGAGGTTGGCTCCATATTTGTTTTGCCTGACTCTCTCTCAACAATGCAGGGCCCTTTCACTAGCAAGATTTAATATTTTGCCTTCTGAACTCTTATTTGGGAGATTCAAGAATGTCCCATATAGTGATAGGTTGTGTCCTTGTGGGGCCAAGTGTGTTGGATCTGTTAGTCACATTCTCTTCTACTGCCCATTTTACAAGGACATCCATTTCAAATATCGAGACCCCATTTTGACCAAATCTAGTGGACTCTCAGATTCCTCTAGACTGCTGCTTCTCTTAAACAATGGCTGCACCGATTACATGGATCAAGTGGCTGCCTTTCTGTCAGGTGCCATCAAATCATATACATTCAATGGGAGTTGATGATCCTTGATTTTACATATTTGGTCATGCTGCTCATCATCATTTTAAATCACTTTTCATACCATTTGCACTTGTAATCCTTCTTTTAAACAATGATTTTACTATTAAGAATGAATTACAGATCTTAGTTCACCAGAATTACTCAGTAAGTTCAGGTCTATAATGTACATATGACACAAGTCAACAATTGTTTGTGCACATTTTATTCCCTCAAATTCTGTACTGCTGAATGTTCATAAGTTGCTCAGTTAACAGACATGGAAGCTGTAATTCTTAATATTGTGTTGTGTGAGCTATGGTCAGCTGTGGTTGTGTAGGCTACGGTCAGCTATGTGAACATTTTGTTTATTCTTCTCTTTGTCTCAATTTTTAATGTCAATAAAAGTTTTGTAATAACAATAATAATGATGATGATGGTGGTGGTGGTGGTGATGTATTTTTCCCTCAAGGGCAACATAATCAGTTTATTCAGATGAATTATCCAAAGACTTTTACAGACTATCTAGTAAATGGATCATAATACAGGCAGCTTATGTTCCCCTGAACTCTGTTTCATTTCCTGTTTCTTGATCTTTGATTGGTGAATTATACAATGCAAGCGTGGCGCCAAAATAGCCGCCGCACTCTTTTCAGGCCCCCACCCACCCGGACTCAGCCATCTGGGTAGTTAGGGGGCGTGGCCACACCCTCTTTAAAAGGGATGGCCACGAGGCAGCTGCGCTGCCATTTTAGAAGTGACGGAGCAGAGAAGTTTGCTCCGCCGCTTCACTTTCAATTCTAAAAAGCTTTTCGGAGGAATCTTACTCCCCCAAAAAGGCGATCGCTTGGGTGGCCATTGCACCCAAGCGCAAGGCTGTAGCCTCCAGGCCACACATTAGGGGGAGGGCTCTGCCTTCCCCCTCGACCTCCCGTGGGCTGCCGCCGGGCCGGAGGCCTCGGGTGGCACCCCCACAATCGGGTGGCAGGGCTTCGGTGCCCACTGTCACCAATGTGGCCCCTGCATACCTGCCCAGTCTGGGGACTAGGGCGGGGGCGGCAAGGGCCTCCTCCTTCGGGGTTCATACCCCTGCTGCGCCTTTGGCTGCCTCGTGGCATGGCGGCCCACTTGGGCATGGTGCGGGTCCCTGCCCCACCACTCATGGTTCAGTGGCCATGGCCACGTCAAGTTACTGTGGGAGGACAGTTTAATCCATACTGTCCTGCTAATTCTTGGTTACCCAATTACTCCCCGGTTATGTCAGGGGTGACCGCCCCTTCAGGTACGCCTAATGTCCCTGGTGTGCTGCAAGCTCCACTGTGCGCACCCCCAATTCAATCTGTGCTGACGGCGGCACTACCAATGGCTGGTTACTCTTTACCCCTGGGTGACCACTTATCCCAGGAGAAGATTTGGCAGGGGGAATATGTAGATATCTTCTCACTTTTAAATTGTGAGCTAACTAAGGAGGAAAGGGAGGAGCAGGACAATAGGGACAAGGAGTTGTCCTGTCATCGTAAGCCACCTTGCACTTGGGCCAATTGGTTGCCGGCCTATCTTATTTACATGGCGGTATACCTGAGGGCTCATCCTGATATGGCCATTCCAATGGTCCAGTACCTGGACAATATTTACCAGGCTGTAGTTGATTTCCCTGGCCCATCATGGTTGGCCTACGATGAGGAGTTGAGGATGAGGGTGGCCCTTCACCCTGAGATGAGGTGGGACGAGCCCTGCCAACAGTTGTGGCTGCTGTATATGACCCCCACGCAGCCAGCACCTGGTGACCGGTACCACTGTGGTCATGCTGTGCAGCAGGCTGCTGCTTCACAGACTCCCCGCCAGCCGGCGGGGCAGTGGGTTCCAGCCCGCCTGCTGTGTTGGAGCTTCTCCGCCAATGGTGTGTGCAGCAGACGCCAGTGTCGGTTCAGGCACGAGTGCCCTTCTTGTTCTGGCCCTCACACTGCTTCTGCCTCCTCTCGGGCTGGTGGGTCGTGGGGCAGAGGACGGGGTGTCCAGGGGTTGGTCAGAGCTCCCTCTGATAGGGCTACCCATTCAAAAGGCCCCCTCCCCAATTAATATACTGGTGTTGGAACGATGGCTGTGCGCTTATCCTAGACAGGATGATGCGAGATACCTACTTGAGGGCTTTCAGTTTGGCTTCTGCATACCCTTTAAAGGTGTTCGTGGTGCTTACTCTCTCTCAGGGGTAATGAGGACATTGCTGCGGAGCAGATAGCCAAGAAAATTAAGGCACAGAGGGTGGCGGGGCTGTTTGTCTACCCCCCATATCCTAACTTGAAGGTATCCCCTCTAGGTTTAGTCCCTAAGAAGTCCCCGGGTGAATTTCACCTAATTCACCACCTTTCTTACCCGGCGGGCTCTTCGGTCAATGACGCTATACCTGATGACCTTTGCTCTGTCAGGTATACGTCCTTTGAACAGGCCTTACAGATGGTACGCTCGTGCGGTCCCAGGGCGCTACTGGAAAAGTGTGACATCAAATCGGCATTCCGATTGTTGCCAGTGCACCCGGATGACTTTAAGCTGTTAGGTTTTTGTTTTCGGGGCAATTTTATGTGGACAATGCCATGCCTTTCGGCTGTTCTATTTCATGTTTGGCCTTCGAACGATTTAGCACCTTCCTCCACTGGGCTTTTGTTTGTAGGTCAGGGTCCCGGTCTGTAGCCCACTACCTCGATGACTTTTTGTTCGGGGGTGGACATGGCACGGGCATGTGTGCTTGTCTCCTCGCCACATTTCAGGTGCTTATGCGGGAACTTGGCGTCCCCCTAGCACCTGAAAAGACTGAGGGCCCAGCCACCATTCTCACCTTTTTAGGTATTGAAATCGACACCATTGCCCAGACATCCAGTTTGCCCATGGAAAAGGTGACCCGGATATCGGCTGCGATTTTGGCAATGCTTGCCAAGCGTAAGGTGTCTCTCCGAGAGTTGCAGGTGCTGCATGGCCACCTCAACTTCGCCTATAGGGTAGTAACACCAGGCAGAGCCTTTGCCAGGCATCTTTCTGACGCCATGGTGGGCCTTTTAAAACATCACCACAGGGTGCGGCTGACCAAAGGTTTACGGGCAGACCTTTCAGTTTGGCTCACATTCCTACAGGACTTTAATGGCATCTCTTTCTGGAGATCGGAGCTTATGGTCAGCCCTCAGTTCCAAGTACAGTCGGATGCCTCCGGCTCTCTGGGTTATGGGATTTATTTTGAGGGACAGTGGGCCTATGATCAATGGCCTCAGGCATGGCAAGGCTTACGCGATCTTACTTTCCTAGAGTTTTTCCCCATCTTGGGGGCACTAATGCTATGGGGGGATAGGTGGGCCAATTCGGTGGTTCACTTTTGGTGTGACAATGCTGCAGTGGTGCACATTGTCAACGCCCAGACATCCAAATCCCCCAGAGTCATGGCATTAGTTCGCCAATTTGTTTTGAGGTTCCTACGCCTTAATGTGCTATTCAGGGCCAGACATGTGCCAGGCATTAATAATGATATTGCTGATGCTTTATCCCGCCTGCAAATCTCCCGGTTCCATGCCTTGGCTCCAGAAGAAGAGGAACTTCCCTCTCCACTCCCGGCCGAGATCTGGACATTTGGCGAGGAGAGGTGAACCGGGCGATCGGCATGTCTTTGGCACCTCGCACGCGTAAGGCGTATCTACATACATTCCTCCAATTTAGAACTTTTTGCGGGCAAAGGCAGTAGCCCGAAGTGTGGCCGATACCAGTCGACCAGATTTTGCAGTATATGGTCCACCTCCACCATCAAGGATTAGCCCCATGCACTATCACCACTAGGCTTTCAGCAGTGGCATTTATGGCCAGGGCATGGGGCTTTCCCAACTGTGTGAATGACTTCCGCATACGACACCTATTGGAGGGGTGGACACGTGAGCGTGGTCGACGCCCAGACACGCGTCACCCCGTTTCAATAGGTGTTCTGACCCACCTTGCACGTGGTTGGCATAGATGGTGTTACAATGGCTATGAGGAGGCCCTTTTTCACGCAGCTCCACTGTAGCTTTCTTTGGAGCTCTCCATATCAGTGAGCTGGTCCCATTGTCAAAAGGGGACAGGTCTCATAGGAACTCGAAGATGGAACTCGAAGATGTCTGTCTCAACCAGGAGTGGGCTCAGTTGAGGATTCGCTCCTCAAAGGCTGATCAGCACGGAGTAGGCAGTGGTGTCAGACTGCTATGTTGTACGATTGATGACATCTGTCCGGTTGGTGCCCTACATGAATTTTTGGCAGTGTGTGGCATGCACCCTGGCCTGTTTTTCTGCCACCAGGATGGGTCTCCCCTTACCAAATTTCAGTTTTGGAAGGTGACCGGAATGGCACTTCACAGTGTCGGCCTCCCTGGTGCTCGTTACGGCACCCATTCATTCAGGATAGGCGCCGCTTCAACCGCGGCTGCGTTTGGGTACTCTAAGGTGGATATACGTCGGATGGGCAGGTGGGGGTCCACGCATTTTTCCTTATATGTACGTCCCCTCACTATATGAGTACTAGTTATGTCCTTAATTTCTTCTCCTTCTTTTACAGACCCTGTGTGTCCACGCACACCGGTGGCAGTATAGCTGGTGGGCCCCAGTTAAGTACTGGGCAGCGCAGTATGCTGCAGCAACAGTGGGGACCCCATCTCGGGCTGCGTGCATCCGCACGTATGCGATGGTATGGTATGCGCGGCATGAGATGGCGGGAACTGTTGCCATTCCTGATGTCCATCAGGGATGCTGGACCGCCTGATGTCCTGATTCTGCACCTCGGCGGCAATGATCTTGCACAGATTACTGGCCTTTCTTTAAAAATGTCAGTGTGCAGCAACCTGGCGTTCTTACATCATTTATGGCCGCGCACACGGCTGCTATGGTCTGACATCATGCCAAGACAATGCTACAGAGGAGGCATGGATCTCCATGGCTTGGACCGCGCTTGGCGGTCCGTGAACATGGCTGTTGCCCGGTTCCTTGTTGACAATGGCTTAGGGACAGCCATTCGACATACGAGAATAGGCTTGCAGGATTTCGATCTATATGCAGGAGATGGGGTCCACCTGTCGGCTAGAGGTATGTACCTCTTCCTGGAGGATGTGCAAGCAGGCCTGGCGACCGAGCTGACGGTCGGGGTGGTGGTGGTGGTGGTGAGTCATCATGGACGCCTCCCCGTGTGGCGGGTAGCACTGGTAAGGTAAAGATTTATGACCCAGAGGTATCCGGCAGGTTCACAATTGACTGGCCAACACGTAGATAGGTACAGAGGAAATAGGATTGTCCGGTCAAGGGCGAACCATGATTGGGGTGATGGCAGGAGCTTCTCAGCCTGCATCATCTTGATATTTAAACGGATACATGTCATAGGGTGGGGTCAGTAGATAGTACATTGACTCCAGTCAACAATTTGTTTGTGCCAACAAAGAAATTGATACAAATAGATACATGTAGCCAATCTCCATTGGCACTTTGGGTGGAACCTTACCAGCGTTACTGCGGCCTGCTTGCTTTAAAGAATTACAATTGGATGATACACCAACTGAAAGTGATAATTCGGACTAGGGCATTATTCAATAAAAGTGGCCCAATGCCTTTAATCCAATACCGGTGTCTGAGTCTTTATTTGGTTGGGTACGCCTGCAAAGCCTCCACATTGATCAGACTCAATATAAATCAGAGGGAGCAGCCCAGCTTTACACTGATGACCTCTGATTGGTTCAAGGTCCAGATTTTAGCGTATTAACAGTCTTCTAGAGTAAATTCAGGTGCAGCTCCAAAATTGTGCATCATGTTCTCCAGTCAAAAACACAGAGCACACTAGAGAAGAATACAGTTCTGAATAATTTTAAAACACACAGCACTCTCTGATTTTACCCAGAAGAAAAATATAATATGCATTCATTTGTATCAACATTGCTGTGTTCATTTTTGATGGCAAAGATCATGCCTACCCAACTGACCTCTCTCCCTTGTCATAGAGTTAATGAATAAACATTGCACAAGAAATCAGTTTGGGGAGAGGATGATGAATGCAATAAAACATCTTCAGGCACTGCTCTCTCCACAAATATTACTCAAGTTCCAGACAAGGTTGCAGATTTCCCCCTCCATAAATATGCTGCACTTATGCCATTTCTCTTATTTTATTGCTAGGCACTTCTCAATCATCTTTCTGAATATTACACGTTTCTAATGCAGCATCAGCAAGCAGATTGTAACTGGAAGGATATCAGACTGGAAATTATGGAATATCTAATGAGCACACATACAAGTAAAAAGGGAATGGATTTACTTTTGGAGATCTTCTTAAGAAGGTAATCAGTGGGGTATTGTCACCAAGCATAGGTTAATAAAATTGTGGGTTGTAATCCCTTTCTAGCTCATTAATTTTACTTCAGATACAGCACTTGTGAGAATTTAAGGCTAGAATATGATTGCAGATGGTCCTATGTTCAATCCCAAGCATTTTCAGTTCAGCGTTTCCCAACCTTTGGTTTTTGGAATTCAATTTCCAGAAGCCTAAGTCAATTCCCCAAAGCACTAATCAGCCAATGTACTGACTTAGGATTCTGGGAATTGAGATGCCACTGAGGGAACCACTGGTGTAGAGCATGAGAACTGTTTTCCCCTAAGAGTTATATCATACATGTTATATATTGCATTGTTACTGTCAATGTTATTTTGTTTACAAAAAGACCTACCAAAATGGCCTCTTCCTGCAGGACTAGGTCCAGGCATCACAAAAGTTGTGCTGCTGCTAGAAGGAGGAAAGCGGAGCAGGGGCGGGGACAGGCGAGCTGCTCTGGGTGGTGTGACATCAGCTCCCCCTCCCCTTTTCCCAGGCATGCACATGCCGCCGCCACCACCACCACCACCACCACCACCACCCGAGTGGCACCCACACCTATTAAGGAGGCAGCAGCTAACAGCAACCGCTCTGGAGGAGGAGAAGGAAGAGCCGTTGTTGCTCTCCTGGGAGGAGGTGGGCAGGAAGCAGCAGCAGGCACTGGAGGACTAGAGGACAAGGAAGGGAAAGCCATCACGTGAGCACTCCTTCCTCCCCCCTGTGGGCCCAGGGGGGCAAGGAGGAAGAGGAAGGAGCAGCCCGACGTGATGCCTTCTGGGTAAGTGTGTGTTTTTGTTTTGTTTACTCCCCCCCCCCCGTGTGTGTGTGTGTGTGTGTGTGTGTGTGTGTGTGTAGAGAGGGGAGCAGAGGCTAAAGGGATTTCCCGGGGTGTGTGTGTGTGTGTGGCAGTGAGTCTTTAAGGTGCCACAACATTTTTGTGTTTTTGTTTTGTTTACCTCCTGATCTGCTTACACAGAATAAAACTTTAGAATTGGTAGTCATTTTATTCCTTGCAAGCATATTAGAGAGTAAACAAAAAAAATGATGTGGCACCTAAAAAACTCGCTGCTGCTTCAAGGTAGACTGCAGCTGGCCCAGGAAGCTCCACGGTAAAACAGAGATGACCACTGAACCCTAGAGTTGGATATGAATGGCTTTCAAGCTAGGGATACCTTTACCTTGCTCGAAAGCCAGTCATATCCCACGCTAGGGTTCAGGTTGCTCATCTCTGTTTCAAAGCCGAAGAGCCAGTGCTGTCTAATTCTGCAGATGTTTCCATGGTCATGAGGCAGGCATGGCTAGACACTGGAGTGCATGGAACGCTGTTTACCTTCCCACCAAAGTGGTCCCTATTTATCCACTTGCAATTTCTTGCTTTCGAACTGCTAGGTTGGCAGGAACTGGGACAAAGACAGGAGCTCATCCCATCCTGCAGTACTTGGGAATCAAACTGCTGACCTGCCACCTTCCAGTCAGAGCCTTAGCCACTTGAGCTCAGTGGTTAAGAAGCTTACCTTGTTAGCTGGAAGGCCAACATCACCGTTTGAACTCTCATCTCTGTCCCAGCTCCTGGTAACCACAAGTTGATAAATAGAGACCACTTTGGTGGGAAAAGTAACAACATTCTGGTGTCTAGTCATGCCTGCCACATGTCCACAGAAACATCTACAAACAGACTCTTTGGCTATAAACAGATGAGCACCCTAGAGTCAGATACGACTGGCAGCTTTGGATCTAACAATAGGTAAACGTAAAGGTATCCTTGCTCAAAAGCCAGTTGTATCTGACAAAGAGCCAGTGTTGTCTGAGTTTGCACATGTTTTCATGGGCTATGCAGCAGGCATGACTAGATTGGCCACCCAGTCACATGCCCACCAATTAGGCCACACCCACCAATTAGGCCACACCCACTGATTAGCCCACACCCACCAGTTAGGCCACACCTGCCAGTTAGGCCACACCCACCAGTTAGGTTACTCCCACCAGTTAGGTCATGCCCACCAGTTAGGTCACGCCCACTGTGTGGTAGTAAAATTTTTTGCTGCCCATTACTGAGCAATATCGCCAAAAATTTATTAATTCTAAACAATGCATTTAGTGGTCAATCATCTGAAAGCAAAACAAAGTTTAAAAATAGAAAATAAAACCTCCCCAAGACTGTTAATTTTGAGTTGCCTGATTAATGGTAAATTTTCAAAGACAAACCAACTTCAAAAAGTGGAAAATTTGTGCTAGAGAATTGATGAGACAGAAATCTGGGTACAGTAGGATCTTGAAAAGGCACAAGAACATGGATTATAGACATTAGAAAAGTTCACATTTCCCTCTCAGTTCACATTTCACTGACCAGGGGAAAGGGGATAGGAGATGGGTAGCTACCACTGTTGAATGGTTAGAACACCTGAATAGAAATAAAATGGGTTGGATCATGGAGGTTTGGAGCATTCATGAAATACAACTTGGCTTAAGTGGGAAAAGCTGTTAGAAATCAGTGATTACTATTGATCCTAAGCTAGAAAGGCAGTAAGAGATAGGTTGTCACATCTATCTCAGATGTTATTATTAATGCTAGTACAACTTGCTGGAGCACTAGGACTATGTTGGCTCCCACACATACAGATCAAATTATAATTCAGATTCCCAATTTAGAAGGGTTGGGTGGAAAAGTTGAATTCTATATCTTTTGGTGAAGTAGATACAGCCACACTCATAATGCAACCGCAGCGCCAAAATGGCCGCCGCGCTCTTTGCGGGCCCCCCCCACAGGACGAAGAATCCGGGTAGTTTAGGGCGTGGCCAGCTCCCTTATAAAAGGGGTGGCCACGAGGCAGCCGCGCTGCCATTTTAGCTAAAGCGACGGAGCGGAGAAGTTTTTCCCCTGTGTCTCCGTCGCTCCTTACCTTGCGGGAAGCCTTTTGGTGGCGAATCTTCTTTTCGGCTTCCCTCTCCTGCGGTTGAGATGCCTTCGAAGAAGAAGGCAGCTTCGAGTGCGGCTCGAGCTGTGAGGAGGCGCAACCCGGGTCGGAGGACCACGGTTGCGCCTCCCCAGCAGCCGCCTGTCCAGACCCCCGCTGGGCCCGGCGGAATGGGGTCTATCGCCCCTTGGCCGGACGCGGGGGATCGGAATGCGGGCGCGGCAGGGGCTCCGGCCCGCGGCCCGCGAGCGGTGGACACCGCTACTCCCTCTGCCCATCCTGTTGGGCCTGCCTCTCTTCCTCCTGGGCCTTCTAGCCTGGGCGGGTGGTGTGGTCCCCTACCTTGGCAGGTTCCTGCACCGACCCTACCGGGCTTCGGTGTTGGGCAATGGCCCTATTCGGGTCCTGGGGTACAGGGACCTGTACCCGCGCCTGGACTTGGCGGGCCGGCCGGCCCTTGGCCCCAGATCGACGTGCAGGCCTTACTGGCCTGCCTTGCGGCCCTTGAAGCGTCTTTAGCTCGGGCCAGCCAGGCTGGGGCTCCCTTTGGCGTCCCTTTTGCGGCGCCGTCGGCGGGAGGACAACAGGCGGCGGGCAGGGTTGAGCTGCCTCAGGCGGGTGGCGTGGATTCGGCCACTGCCCCGCAGCTCCCCAGCCAGCAGACGAGTGCAGGTCAGGCCCCGATGACGAGCTCTACGTCGGTCGTGAGCTCCGACGCCCCCAGTGGGCCGGAACCCCCGGTGGGGGCGGCCCACGGGGGTGCAGCATGTGAGTATGCGGTCCAAGCCAGTACACCTACACACATTGCTTCTATGGGGGGAGCTTTTCAATGGCCTTGGCCTCGCTCGGGTGGTGCGGTGGCACAGCAGCCGGCACTCCACTTGGCGACGGTAACTGCCACCCAGGGCACCGGGGTGGGTAGTTTTTCTCACACTGCGGGGAATGTACTGGGGGTGGCTGGGTTAGCTCAGGCCCCTTTCCCGGTGTCTGTGGTGCCTTTTTCGGCCTTACCAACTGCGGGGTACTCCTTACCACTGGGTGGCCACTTGGCACAGGCAACCAAAGAAAAGATTTGGCGGGGGGAGTATGTAGATATCTTCTCACTCCTGAACAGAGAGCCCACCAAGGAGGAAAGGGAGGGACAGGATGAGAAGGATAAGGAGCAGGTGCGTCGTCGTAAGCCGCCACGTACCTGGGCCAACTGGCTGCCGGCTTATTTAATTTACATGGCAGTGTATCTGAGGGCGCGGCCGGAGTTGGCTATTCCGATGGTCCAATATTTGGACAACATATACAGGGCAATGGTTGATTTCCCGGGCCCTTCGTGGCTTGCTTATGACGAGGAATTCCGTATGCGGATTCCCCTCCACCCGGAGATGAGGTGGGACGAGCCGTGCCAGAGGCTTTGGCTTCTGTACATGACACCCACGCGCCCCGCGCCAGGGGACAGATACCATTGCAGACATGCGGTCCAGCGAGCTGTCCCAGCACAGGTTACCCGCCAAGTGGCGGGGCAGGGGGTTCCAGCCCGCCTGCTGTGCTGGGCTTTCTCGTCCAATGGTTCCTGCAATAAGAAGAATTGCAAATACAGGCATGAGTGTCCCACATGTTTGGGCCCCCACGCAGCCTCCGCCTGTCCCAGGCCTGGGGGGACACGGGGCAGAGGAAGGGGCGGACAGTGGGCTGGCAAGGCTGCCACAGATGGAGCTGGTTCACCGAAAGGCCCCCTCCCCAATTAAGGTGGACATGTTGGAGCGTTGGCTCACAGTGTACCCGAAGGGAGAGGATGGGGAGTATCTCCTTCAAGGCTTTAAGTACGGGTTCCGCATCCCTTTCATGGGTGATAGGTCCCCTCAGGATGCCCCCAATCTTTTGTCCCTCAAGGGGAGGGAGGAGGTGGCTGCTGCCAGTATTAGGAAGGAGTTAGATGCGGGCAGGGTCGCTGGCCCTTTCATTTCACCCCCGTTTCCCAACCTTAAGGTGTCGCCCCTAGGCTTGGTTCCCAAAAAGTCTCGAGGCGAGTTTCGCCTTATTCATCATTTATCCTACCCAGCCGGCCGGTCGGTCAATGATGCTATCCCTGATGACCTTTGTTCAGTCAGGTATACGTCTTTTGACCACGCGCTGCGCATGGTGCGCTCGTGTGGCCCGGGTGCCCTGCTGGCCAAGTGCGACATTAAGTCGGCCTTTCGCCTCCTGCCGGTGCATCCGGGTGACTTTGAGTTGCTGGGTTTCAAATTTCGGGGCGAATATTATTTTGATAAGGCCATGCCTTTTGGCTGTTCCATATCATGCTCGGCCTTCGAGCGTTTCAGTACTTTCCTAGAGTGCGCTTTCGTCCGCAGGTCAGGGTCCCGGTCTGTAGCCCATTACCTGGATGACTTTTTATTCGGGGGTGAACGGGGCTGGGACACGTGCACACGTCTCCTCAACACATTTCAGACGCTAATGGAGGAACTCGGTGTCCCTTTAGCGCCCGAAAAGACCGAGGGCCCATCTACCAAGTTAGTATTCCTGGGGGTGGAGATTGACACGTTAGCGCAGGCTTCTAGATTACCGGAGGATAAGGTGTCCAGGATAGTGGCCCTTATCTCGGAGTTGATGGCCAAGCGCAAGGCATCACTGAGGGAACTGCAGGTGCTACATGGTCACCTAAATTTCGCTTGCAGGGTGGTCGCTCCGGGCAGGGCTTTTGCTCGACGCTTATGCGACGCCATGGCAGGGTTATCCAGGCCTCACCACAGAGTTAGACTTACCCGGGGTATCAGGGCAGACATGTTTGTCTGGTTACAGTTCCTGAGGGAGTTCAATGGGGTCTCATTTTGGAGGTCTGACCTCCTGGCATCCCCCAATTTTCAGATCCAGTCTGATGCCTCAGGATCCCTGGGTTATGGGATGTACTTCAATGGGAAGTGGGCCTATGGTGGGTGGCCACCGGCCTGGGCAGGCACTGATCGCCTGCATGATCTCACACACCTTGAATTTTTTCCTATACTAGGGGCTTTGATGCTATGGGGCGAGGAATGGGCCAACTCGGTCGTGCATTTCTGGTGTGACAACGCTGCTGTTGTCCACATTGTTAATGTACAGACTTCCAAATCGCCCAGGGTTATGGACCTAGTGCGCCATTTTGTGCTGCGCTGCCTGCGCCTCAACGTTTTGTTCAGAGCCAGGCATGTCCCAGGGATTAATAATGATATTGCTGACGCTTTGTCCCGCCTGCAGATCTCCCGTTTCCGTGCCTTGGCCCCGGATGCGGAGGAATTTCCCTCGCCACTCCCGGACGAGATATGGACCATTGGCAAGGAGAGGTGAACCGGGCGATTGGCCTGTCACTAGCGCCACGCACGCGTAAGGCGTATCAACAAGCATTTAATTCTTACAGGGCATTTGCTGCTCAATTTCACCTGCCAGAGACCTGGCCTATCCCGGTTGACCATGTTCTGCGGTTCATGGTCCACCTGCATGCTCTCGGCCTCGCACCTCGCACCATAGCATCCAAGCTCTCGGCGCTGGCTTTTATGGCCAAAGTAGGGGGTCATGTGGACAGCACCTCTGACTTCCGTGTGAGACATGTTTTGGAGGGGTGGGTGCGCGAGCGCGGGCGTTGCCCGGACGATCGGCACCCTATTTCCCCAGGGGTTCTTACCCAGTTGGCCCGGGGCTGGCCAAGCCTCTGTTTTGATCATTATGAGGCAGCCCTTTTTCATGCAGCCACAACGGTGGCATTTTTTGGAGCGCTCCGCATCAGCGAACTTGTGATGCTGTCTAAGGCGGATGCAAGTTGTAGGGCACTGGAACTCGAGGATGTCTATGTTGCCAAAGACTGGGCCCAGTTGAGGATACGTTCCTCCAAGTCAGATCAGCATGGCGTAGGCAGTGGTGTAAGACTGCTACGGTGTTCTTTGGCAGACATCTGTCCGGTTGGTGCCCTACAGGAGTTCCTGGCACTGCGTGGCATGCACCATGGCCCGTTTTTCTGTCACCAAGATGGGTCTCCCCTTACTAAATTTCAGTTTTGGAAGGTGACAGGCAGAGCCCTCGCCAGGGTGGGCCTACCAGGTGCCCGTTATGGCACACATTCATTTCGTATTGGGGCAGCCTCTACAGCAGCTGCTTTTGGGTACTCCGGGGCTGACATACGCAGCATGGGGAGGTGGGGCTCGCAATGTTTTCAGTTTTATGTGCGCCCACTTCCACCGTGAGTACCAATCCAATCACCTTACCTTCCTTTTTTCTTAATTTTTCTTACAGACCCTGGGTGTCGTGTTACACCGGTGACAGTATGGCTGGTGGGCCACAGCTATGTGCACAGGGCAGCGCGTTACGCTGCGGCGACAGAGTGGGGACCCCGACTGGGACTGGGTGAACACGCCAGTCTCACATGGCATGGTAAGCCTGGGATGTTGTGGCGGGAGCTGCTGCCTTTCCTGTTTTCAAGCAGGAGTGCTGACCCGCCTGACATTCTCATCATACACCTTGGGGGCAATGATTTGGGTCAGGTCACCGGCTTATCGCTCAAGCATGCGATTTGCGGGGACCTTGCTTACTTGCACTACGTCTGGCCTGCCACAACCCTGGTTTGGTCGGACATGATCCCGCGCCATTCTTACAGAGGGGGCATTGACCTCCTGGCCCTTGACCGCGCTAGGCGCGCGGTCAACGGGGCGGTGGCGCGGTTCCTTGCCGACAAGGCTTGGGGACGGGTCAGTCGTCATCCCGCTATTAGCCTACCAAATTATGACTTGTATGCAGGGGATGGGGTCCATCTGTCGCGAGGAGGTATGGACCTCCTGTTGGGTGATTGGCGAGCAGGCCTGTTGACCGAGCTGACGGTCTGGGGGGGGGGCGTCAGGCCTTCTTTGAAGCCCCTCCGTGTGGCGGGTAGCACTGGTAAGGTAAACAGTATGACCCACAGGTATCCGGCAGGTTCGCAATTGACTGGACAACACTAGACAGGAACAAATTAGTTAAACGTTGTCCGGTCAACGACGAACCAGGCGACGGGGTGATGGCGATAGCTAGCCAGCATGCATCACCCCGTGATTTTACGGATACGAGTCAGAGGGTGGGGTCATGAGTTAGATATTGACTACGGTCAACAATTTGTTTGTTGTCAACAAACAAATTGATACAAATTGATACATTGTAACCAATTGCCGTTGGCAATTTTGGGTGGTACCTTACCAGTGTTACTTCGGCCTGCTTGCCTTAAGAATTATGATTGGTCGTTTTACCAATACAAATTTATAATTCGGATTAGGGCATTGAATCAATAAATGTGGCCCTATGCTGTTATCCACTTTCAATGTTGTCTGAGTCCGTTATTGGGGGGGTGCGCCTGCAATGCAAGCGCGGCGCCAAAATGGCCGCCGCGCTCTTTGCGGGGCCCCCCCACAGGACGAAGAATCCGGGTAGTTTAGGGCGTGGCCAGCTCCCTTATAAAAGGGGTGGCCACGAGGCAGCCGCGCTGCCATTTTAGCTAAAGCGACGGAGCGGAGAAGTTTTTCCCCTCCACCCCCTCCCTAGTTAACAGTGTGATATTTTGGTCGCTTCGGGGCCGGGTGGGAATTTTTGGTTGGGACCCACATTGGCTTTCGGGTCCTGGCTTTTTTGCCCATCCCACACTGTTGCTATGGTTTGATATAGGGGTTCCTTTCGTTTCTACTGTTGACTCCGGTCACATTGGCGGGTAGCACTGGTAAGGTAAACAGTATGACCCACAGGTATCCGGCAGGTTCGCAATTGACTGGACAACACTAGACAGGAACAAATTAGTTAAACGTTGTCCGGTCAACGACGAACCAGGCGACGGGGTGATGGCGATAGCTAGCCAGCATGCATCACCCCGTGATTTTACGGATACGAGTCAGAGGGTGGGGTCATGAGTTAGATATTGACTACGGTCAACAATTTGTTTGTTGTCAACAAACAAATTGATACAAATTGATACATTGTAACCAATTGCCGTTGGCAATTTTGGGTGGTACCTTACCAGTGTTACTTCGGCCTGCTTGCCTTAAGAATTATGATTGGTCGTTTTACCAATACAAATTTATAATTCGGATTAGGGCATTGAATCAATAAATGTGGCCCTATGCTGTTATCCACTTTCAATGTTGTCTGAGTCCGTTATTGGGGAGGTGCGCCTGCAATAAGTATGAGGTCAGGTGAAATCAATTTATTAGCCAATGAAGTCTAGTTGTGATCTTATACTTTGTTCATTCCATAATCCTATATGTCCCCACATTACCCATTCATCACAGTTTACACAGCTCCAGGTGCCAACCCCGAGGATGGATAGAAAGTCAATAACTAGAAATACAGTCTTCTGTGTGGTGGCACCATTGCTTTGGAATACACTACCGGTGGGGTTGCACCAGACCCCATCCCTGGATATCTTTAAAAACAAATTAAAACTTTCCTATTCAAGGAAACCTTCAAGAATATTAGACTCTTACCAATAAACTAACTGGTCATTTGACCCTCTCTGCCCACAGATGCCAAATATTTTATTTATTTTGTTTCATGATGTTATTATTTAGTGGTTTCATTTTATTTTGTTGTTTGTTTTATTACGTTATTTTGTTATTTGAATTGCACCTCCCAGAGTGGGAAATATCCCAAATGGGTGGTATAAAAATGCAATCAATAAATAAATAGTGATATCATTGTGCTTCAGTGAAAAGGTATTGTAAAGTTACAGCAGAGAAATGTTAGGTACACATTTAGATGGCAGTGGGGAATACAACAACTCCAATTTATCCTCTGTGGGATTGTATATATAGAATATACAAGTAGGGATGTCCGGCTTCACATGGGCGGGATTTGGGGGGGGGGGGTCTGTCCTACCTCCCGGGGTTGAGTTGGAGCATGGCCTTCATCTAAGCACTCTATCCAATACACACATTCATTCTCTCTCTCTCCCTCTCTCTCTCTCTCTCTCTCACACACACACACACACACACATGCACACTCTCTCTTTATTGCTCCTTGGCGTGTGCGCGCGCACACAGTCACACACAGAGAGCAGTGGCATACTCTGACTCTGCTCTCTCTCCCACTCTCAGATACTCTCTCTGTCTCTCCCCCTTCTCTCTCTCTCTCTCTCTGTCTCTCTCTCTGTCTGTCTCTCTCACACACAAACACACTCACACACACCATCTCTGGCCTGTGTCTCCAGACAATGGACTGCTTCCAGAAGTAGCGTCTGTTTCCTGGAGACACACATGGGGTAGCACCAGGCTGGGCTTTATGGAGCCCCCCTGTGTGCTGGCTAGTTTCCCCCATGCCCCCATGTCGCTTTCTTCACCTGTGGGGCCTCCTCCTCCATGCAGCCCAGCCCGGTGCTTCTGCGCAACTGCCGGCAGTGTGGCCTGCATCTCCAGGCAATGGGTGGTGCTTCTGGAGGTGCAGCCATTGCCTGGAGATGCAGGCCATGCTGCCAGGAGAGGTGCAGAACCCCTGGGCTGGGCTACATGGAGCCTGGCTAGCCGGCCCCCCATGCCTCTGACAAACCATCTGCATCCCCACCTGATGCTTGCCTTTCCTGTGGGGCGTCCTCCTCCATGGAGCCCAGTGCAGCACTTCCACCTTGCTTCGTGCCTGTGAGGGCATCTGTGTTGCGAATCGGGTGCCGGCGCTCTCTTGGGCTAGGCACCCGAAACCTCAGTCCATTCGCGGTTCCCGGTGTCAGGCATGGGCCGAACAGAACATTCTGGTTAGCACATGCCTTCCGGAGAAGCCAAGGCAGAAAGCCCACCTGCCTTTCTCCGGAAGGCAGATGGCATATGGGCACCCCATTCGGCCCACACCTGCTGGAAAAGGGCCTTGGCTTCTCTGGCAGGCATGGGCTGAACGGAGTGCTCCCGAGAGCCCATCCCTTCCGGAGAATGGCTGCCTACCATCCTCTGGCTGAAATGGTGGCCAGCCAATGGAGCCTCCCAACCGGGGAGTCAGTAATACGCATGCGCCAGAATCCGCGCAGATGCAAAAGCATGCCCAGAGTTCCAGGTGCATGCATATTACCACCTCCCCCCCCCCATTTCATGTGCTGGTGGGGAGTTGTTTTGCACCCGGTTTTTGGGGTAAAATACCCAGAAATGGTCCCCCAAGCCAGCCACCTCAGAAGTGTGAGGTAGGCCGGGGCTCTGTTTCCAGGGCTCGGGGTGCAGGTGTCACATTGTGCACTGGTAACATACAGACTGACATCATAGATAGATAAATCTTTATTGTCATTGTCCTGCACAGAACAACGAGATTGGGGGGAAAAACACTTATCAACCCAACAAAACCTAAACAAAATACAACTATATAAAATTATCAACATACTCCCACCCCACATATACACATTTAACCCCTAAAATGTTCTAAAACTCTAAAAACTCTATACAGAAGCTCCCTCATAGATTGCATTGCACTGCATTCAAAGCCAGAACCTCTTTTGGGTAGAAACTTTTCTCAAGCAGCTGTTCCTGGTCTTTATGACCCTATACCTTCTTCTAGAAGGCAGAAGCTGAAAAAGATCATTTCCGGGGTGCGTACTATCTTGCGCAATCTCTACAGCTTTCTTATAACACCTGGTGGCATAGATTTGATCTAGAGTAGGAAGAGTACGCCCGATTATCCCCTCTGCAGTCTTTACGACCCTGGACAGCATTGTTATTTTCCTAGCTGTACAACTTCCAAACCATACACACAGACCATAGGTTAACACACTCTCTATGGTACAGTGGTAGAATGCCAACAGCAGGTCCTTTGAAAGATTGTTCATGATTTTAGTTATATAGATTCCCAATAAATAAATTGCAGTGCCCCTCCAACGAAAATATACCAGTGTCCCCTCAAATGGGGCCAAACAGCTGATAGTAACAGCTTACAAATGTTATGCATTCCAACATCATGGTTCTTCAAAGCAGAAGTGGCAGCAGCAATAGCACAGCAGAATGCCATTTGATAAAATTTTGCTCCAACATGTTATAGTAGTTGGAAACACTAATAATAAAAACATATAGATTTTTTGGGATAGTTTTGTTCCAGTTATTTGTTTATTGTATTTCTATTTATGTAGCAGGAAGAACTCATCATAACTGATGGCTGAAATATAGTCATAGTTTACAATTGTGTTAGTTGGCAGTGTTATACAACTTCCTCCCATGACACATAAAGCTAAGAAATTTAAGGTAAGAAATCACCTCAAATCTGAGACAGAGAGGTGTTGTGAGGGACTAAACTTTGAAGACTTTCAATAGGATGCCCCAGGGTTAGCCCTGACCCTATCATTGGCAGAATGAGACAATTTTTACCTATAAGAAGTGGTGTGAGCCGTTAGTGTCTGGCATGCATGCCCGCACCCATCCCTACTATCCCTAACCGAGCCGCCCGCACTTACCTGAAGATCCTTGGAGCATCGCTACAAGGGTCCAACCACTGAGAGTGGGGCAACTGCCCCACGAACACGAACAGCAAAAAATACAACTCCCAGACTCCTCCGCACTGTGACCCCTCAGCTGAGAGACGTGAGAGCAAAGGAGGCTGGGAAAGCACCACATGTAAAGTAAAAAAAAAAACCGCTGCCACATCCAGGCCCTGGCTGCTGGCAATGAAGGCCAGCGCCAGCCCCAATGCAACTTTGCCGGGCCTGTGTAGGAAAGAGGGAGGCCCTCTTCTGAACACATCCCTGGTGCTGGCCCCAACACACCATCTTTCATGGAGCAACGAGGGGAAGAGTGACTCCCCCTCTTCCCCGCTACCCCACTGAAAACACGGTGAGGCTGCCAAAGGCCTCAAGGTAAGTTGAGGCAAGGGAGCAACAGGCAGCGCTTCGTCAGGGGAGGCACACTCCCTGGCGAATGGCTGCCTGCTCCCTTTGTATTACCCATGGAGCTGTTTTGAGAACTAACTCAAAACAGCAGTGGGGGTAAAAGAAAGGTGGCAGCCAGCCAGCCACAAAGCCACAAGGGATAGTGCCTCCCCTGATGGATCGCTGTCTGCTCCCTTTCTTTTCCCCCCTCCATTAACTGTTTCAAAGGTTCTTTGAAACAGTTAGTGGTGGAAAAAGAAAGGCAGCAGAAAGTGATTCATTACGGGAGTTGCTCTCCCTTTTGGATTGCTGGCTGCCGCGTTTCTATTATCTCCACCGCTGTTTCAAGAACTGACACGAAACAGTGATGGGGGTAAAAGAAAGGCGGCAGCCAGCCATCTGCAAAGGAGAGTGACTCCCATAATGCAAGCGCGGCGCCAAAATGGCCGCCGCGCCCTTTGCGGGCCCCCCCCACAGGACAGAGAATCCGGGTAGTTAGGGGCGTGGCCAGCTCCCTTATAAAAGGGGTGGCCACGAGGCAGCCGAGCTGCCATTTTACCTCAGCGACGGAGCGGAGAAGTCTTTTCACCTGTGTCTCCGTCGCTCTTTAGCCTACCGGGAAGCCTTTTTGGTAGCGATTCTGCCTTGCTGGGTTCCCTTTTTGCTTCGGTGGAGATGCCTTCGAAAAAGAAGGCAGCTTCGAGTGCAGCTCGCGCTGTTAGGAGGCGCAACCCAGGTCGGAGGACCGCGGTGCCGCCTCCTCAGCAGCCGCCTTTGCCGGCCCCTGCCGGGGCCGGCGGAATGGGGTCTATTGCCCCTTGGCCCGGAGTGGGCGATCAGAGTGCGGGCGCGGAAGGGGTTCCGGCCCGCGGCCCGCGAGCGGTGGACACCGCTCCTGCACCTGCCCACCCTGTTGGGCCTACTCCTCTTGGGTCACAGCCTCTCCCTGGGCCCTCTAGCCTTGGGGGGTGGTGCGGCCCCCTGCCTTGGCAGGTTTCTCCACCGACCCTGCCGGGCTTCGGTGCTGGCCAATGGCCATATTCGGGTCCTGGGGTACAGGGACCTGTACCCACGCCTGGACCAGGCGGGCCGGCCGGCCTTTTGCCCCTGGTCAACGTGGACACCTTACTGGCCCGCATTGCGGCCCTGGAAGCGTCGTTGGCTCGGGCCAGTCAGGCGGGCGCCCCCTTCGGGGTCCCTTTTGAGGCGCTGTCGGCAGGAGGACAACAGCCGGCAGGGAGGGTCGAGCTGCTGCAGGCGCGTGGCGCGGTTTTGGCCACTGCCTCGCAGCTCCCCAGCCAGCAGCCAGGTGCGGGTCAAGCCCCGGTGATGAGCTCTACATCGGTCGTGAGCTCCGACGCCCCCAATGGGCCGGAACCCCCGGTGGGGGCGGCCCGCGGGGGTGCAGCATGTGAGTATACGGTGCAAGCGAGTACATCCACACACATTCCCAATATAGGGGGGGCCTTTCAATGGCCTTGGCCTCGCGCGGGTGGTGCAGGGGCCACGCTGTCGGCAACCCACCCGGCGACGACGACTGCCACCTTGGGCACTGGGGTGGGTACTTGTTCTTACACTGCGGGGAATGTTCTGGGGGTGGCTGGGTTAGCTCAGGCCCCTTTTCCTAGGCCGGCTGTGCCTTTTTCGGCTTTGCCGACGGCGGGGTATTCCTTGCCATTGGGTGATCACTTGGCACAGACTAACAGAGAAAAGATATGGCGGGGGGAGTACGTGGATATCTTCTCACTCCTGAACAGAGAGCCCACCAAGGAGGAAAGGGAGGGACAGGATGAGAAGGACAAGGAGCAGGCACGCCGCCGTAAGCCGCCGCGTACCTGGGCCAACTGGCTCCCCGCTTATTTAATATACATGGCGGTGTATTTGAGGGCGCGGCCGGATTTAGCTATTCCCATGGTCCAATATTTGGACAACATATACAGGGCGATGGTTGATTTCCCGGGCCCCTCATGGCTAGCATATGATGAGGAATTCGGTATGAGGATTCCCCTCCACCCCGAGATGAGATGGGATGAGCCGTGCCAGAGGCTTTGGCTTTTGTATATGACGCCCACACGCCCTGCCCCGGGAGATAGATACCATTGCGGACATGTGGTCCAGCGAGCGGCTCCAGCGCAGGTTACCCGCCAGGCGGCGGGGCAGGGGGTTCCAGCCCGCCTGCTGTGCTGGACTTTCTCGTCCAATGGTTCCTGCAATAGAAAGAATTGCAAGTATAAGCATAAGTGTCCCATATGTTCGGGCCCCCACGCAGCCTCTGCCTGTCCCAGGCCTGGGGGGGCATGAGGCAGAGGGAGGGGTGGACAGTGGGCTGGCAAGACTGCCACGGATGGAGCTGGTTCTCCAAAAGGCCCCCTCCCCAATTAATGTGGACATGCTGGAGCGTTGGCTCGCATCGTACCCGAAGGGGGAGGACGGGGAGTATCTCCTTCAGGGTTTTAAGCAGGGATTCCGTATCCCTTTTATGGGTGATAGGTCCCCTCAGGATGCTCCCAACCTTTTATCCCTCAGAGGAAGGGAGGAGGTGGCTGCGGCCAGCATTAAAAAGGAGTTAGATGCGGGCAGGGTCGCTGGACCTTTCCCTGCACCCCCGTTTCCCAATCTTAAGGTGTCGCCACTGGGTTTGGTCCCCAAAAAGTCCCTAGGTGAGTTTCGCCTTATTCATCATTTGTCCTACCCAGCCGGCCGATCGGTCAATGATGCTATTCCTGATGACCTTTGTTCAGTCAGGTATACATCGTTTGACCATGCGCTGCGCATGGTACGCTCGTGTGGCCCGGGTGCCCTGCTGGCCAAGTGTGACATTAAGTCGGCTTTTCGCCTTTTGCCAGTGCATCCGGGCGACTTTGAGTTGCTGGGTTTTAAATTTAAGGGTGAATATTATTTTGATAAGGCCATGCCTTTTGGCTGCTCCATATCATGCTCGGCCTTCGAGCGTTTTAGTACCTTCCTAGAGTGGGCTTTCGTCCGCAGGTCAGGGTCCCGGTCTGTAGCCCATTACCTGGATGATTTTTTATTCGGGGGTGAACGGGGCTGGGACACGTGCACACGTCTCCTCAACACATTTCAGACGCTAATGGAGGAACTTGGTGTCCCTTTAGCGCCCGAAAAGACCGAGGGCCCATCTACCAAGCTAGTATTCCTGGGGGTGGAGATTGACACAGTAGTGCAGGCTTCTAGGCTGCCGGGTGATAAGGTGTCCAGGATAGTGGCCCTTATCTCGGAGTTGCTGGCCAAGCGTAAGGCATCCCTGAGGGAACTGCAGGTGCTACATGGTCACCTCAATTTTGCTTGCAGGGTGGTCGCACCGGGCAGGGCTTTTGCCCGGCGCTTATGCGACGCCATGGCAGGGTTATCCAGGCCCCACCACAGAGTCAGGCTTACCCGGGGTATCAGGGCAGACATGTTTGTCTGGTTGCAATTCCTGAGGGAGTTCAATGGGGTCTCATTTTGGAGGTCTGACCTCCTGGCATCCCCCAATTTTCAGATCCAGTCTGATGCCTCAGGATCCCTGGGTTATGGGATGTACTTCAATGGGAAGTGGGCCTATGGTGGGTGGCCACCGGCATGGGCAGGCACAGGTCGCCTGCGGGATCTCACATACCTGGAATTTTTCCCTATTCTGGGGGCTTTGATGCTATGGGGCGAACAGTGGGCTAATTCGGTGGTGCATTTCTGGTGTGACAATGCTGCTGTTGTCCACATTGTCAATGCACAGACTTCCAAATCGCCCAGGGTTATGGAACTAGTGCGCCATTTTGTGCTGCGCTGCCTGCGCCTCAACGTCTTGTTCAGGGCCAGGCATGTCCCAGGGATTAATAATGATATTGCTGACGCTTTGTCCCGCCTGCAGATCTCCCGGTTCCGCGCCTTGGCCCCGGATGCGGAGGAATTTCCCTCGCCACTCCCGGACGAGATGTGGACTATTGGCAAGGAGAGGTGAACCGGGCGATTGGCCTGTCACTAGCGCCACGCACGCGTAAGGCGTACCAACAAGCATTCAATTCTTACAGGGCATTTTCTGCTCAATGTCACCTGCCAGAGACCTGGCCTATCCCGGTGGACCATGTTCTGCGGTTCATGGTTCACCTGCATGCACAGGGCCTCGCACCTCGCACCATAGCATCCAAGCTCTCGGCGTTGGCTTTTATGGCCAAAGTGGGAGGTCATGTGGATACCACCTCTGACTTCCGTGTGAGACATGTTTTGGAGGGGTGGGTGCGCGAGCGCGGGCGTTGCCCGGATGACCGGCACCCTATTTCCCCAGGGGTTCTTACCCAGTTGGCCCGGGGCTGGCCAGGCCTCTGTTTTGATCATTATGAGGCAGCCCTTTTTCATGCAGCCACAACGGTGGCATTTTTTGGAGCGCTCCGCGTCAGCGAACTCGTGATGCTGTCTAAGGCGGATGCAAGTGGTAGGGCACTGGAACTCGAAGATGTCTATGTTGCCAAAGACTGGGCCCAGTTGAGGATACTCTCCTCTAAAACAGATCAGCATGGCGTAGGCAGTGGTGTAAGACTGCTACGGTGTTCTTTGGCAGACATCTGTCCGGTTGGTGCCCTACAGGAATTCCTGGCACTGCGTGGCATGCACCACGGCCCGTTTTTCTGTCACCAAGATGGGTCTCCCCTTACTAAATTTCAGTTTTGGAAGGTGACAGCCAGAGCCCTCACCAGGGTGGGCCTACCAGGTGCCCGTTATGGCACACATTCATTCCGTATTGGTGCAGCCTCTACAGCAGCTGCTTTTGGGTACTCTGGGGCTGACATACGCAGCATGGGGAGGTGGGGCTCGCAATGTTTTCAGTTTTATGTGCGCCCACTCCTGCCATGAGTACCAATCCAGTCACCTTACCGCCTTTTTTCTCAATTTTCTTACAGACCCTGGGTGTCGTATTACACCGGTGACAGTATGGCTGGTGGGCCACAGCTATGTGCACAGGGCAGCGCGTTACGCTGCGGCGACAGAGTGGGGACCCCGACTGGGACTGGGTGAACACGCCAGTCTCACATGGCATGGTAAGCCTGGGATGTTATGGCGGGAGCTGCGGCCTTTCCTTTTTTCTGGCCTGGGTGCTGACCCGCCTGACATTCTCATCATCCACCTGGGGGGGCAATGATTTGGGCCAGGTCACCGGCTTATCGCTCAAGCATGCGATTTGCGAGGAACTCGCCTACTTGCATTATGTCTGGCCTGCCACAACCCTGGTTTGGTCGGACATTGTCCCGCGCCATTCTTACAGAGGGGGCGTTAACCTCATGGCCCTTGACCGCGCTAGGCGCACGGTCAATAGGGCGGTGGCGCGGTTTCTTGCCGACAGGGCTTGGGGACGGGTCAGTCATCACCCCGATATTAGCCTACAAAATTATGACTTGTACGCAGGGGATGGGGTCCATCTGTCGCGAGGAGGTATGGACCTCCTGTTGGGTGATTGGCAAGCAGGCCTGTTGACCGAGCTGACGGTCTGGGGGGGGGGGCGTCAGGTCTTCTTTGAAGCCCCTCCGTGTGGCGGGTAGCACTGGTAAGGTAAACAGTATGACCCACAAGTATCCGGCAGGTTCGCAATTGACTGGACAACACTAGACAGGAATAAATTAGTTAAACGTTGTCCGGTCAACGACGAACCAGGCGATGGGGTGATGACGATTGCTAACCAGCATGCATCACCCCTGTGATTTCATGGATACGCGTCAGAGGGTGGGGTCATGAGTTAGTTATTGACTACGGTCAACAATTTGTTTGTTGTCAACAAACAAATTGATACAAATTGATACATTGTAACCAATTGCCGTTGGCAATTTTGGGGTGGTACCTTACCAGTGTTACTTCGGCCTGCTTGCCTTATGAATTATGATTGGTCGTTTTACCAATACAAATTTATAATTCGGACTAGGGCATTGAATCAATAAATGTGGCCCGATGCTGTTATCCACTTTCAATGTTGTCTGTGTCCGTTATTGGGGGGGTGCGCCTGCAATGCAAGCGCGGCGCCAATATGGCCGCCGCGCCCTTTGCGGGCCCCCCCCCACAGGACAGAGAATCCGGGTAGTTAGGGGCGTGGCCAGCTCCCTTATAAAAGGGGTGGCCACGAGGCAGCCGAGCTGCCATTTTACCTCAGCGACGGAGCGGAGAAGTCTTTTCCCCTCCACCCCCTCCCTAGTTAACAGTGTGATATTTTGGTCGCTTCGGGGCCGGGTGGGAATTTTTGGCTGGGACCCATATTGGCTTCCGGGTCCTGGCTTTTTTGCCCATCCCACACTGTTGCTATGGTTTGATATAGGGGTCTTTCTGTGTTCCTAATGTTGACTTTGGTCACATTGGCGGGTAGCACTGGTAAGGTAAACAGTATGACCCACAAGTATCCGGCAGGTTCGCAATTGACTGGACAACACTAGACAGGAATAAATTAGTTAAACGTTGTCCGGTCAACGACGAACCAGGCGATGGGGTGATGACGATTGCTAACCAGCATGCATCACCCCTGTGATTTCACGGATACGCGTCAGAGGGTGGGGTCATGAGTTAGTTATTGACTACGGTCAACAATTTGTTTGTTGTCAACAAACAAATTGATACAAATTGATACATTGTAACCAATTGCCGTTGGCAATTTTGGGGTGGTACCTTACCAGTGTTACTTCGGCCTGCTTGCCTTATGAATTATGATTGGTCGTTTTACCAATACAAATTTATAATTCGGACTAGGGCATTGAATCAATAAATGTGGCCCGATGCTGTTATCCACTTTCAATGTTGTCTGTGTCCGTTATTGGGGGGGGGGGGTGCGCCTGCAATGAATCACTGTCTACTGCCTTTCTTTTTCCCCCATTAACTGTTTTGACGAACCTTTGAAACAGTTAATGGGGGGGGGGAAGCCCACCCACCCACTCCACGGGAGGGAAAGGGGGGGAAACCTTACACCTCCCCCTTCCTTCCCTACTCACCTGGATGCAGCTTCCTGAATGACAGCTTCCTCTCTCTCTCTCTCTCTCTCTCTCTCTCTCTCTCTCACACACACACACACACACACCTCTGATAGACTGCATGTCTCTCTCTCACACACACACACTCTCTCTCTCTCTCTCTCTCTCTCTCTCTCTCTCTCTCTCTCTCTCTCTCTCACACACACACACACACACACACACACACACACACACACACACACACACACACACACACACACACACACACATGACCCTTGCCTTGCCAGACAATTAATATCTGTGTGTTGGTGGTTGGGGTGTTTTTGGAGGGGGGTGCACACACACCCCAAAACCACCTCAACCATCCATTCATAGATAATAACTGCCCGGCAGGGTCGGGCATTAAATTGCTAGTTGCCTTATATGACAGATGTGTCACACTGTCCATCCTTGCTCAAAGATAGAATTATAAAAGCAGTGTGACCTGATCTATCCTGGCCCATTATCCTGCTGTTTCAGATGTAGTCAAAGAGGCTATCATCTTATTAATTTTAAGGTAAAGGTTCAGCCCATCTGATTGTGGAAAAGGGTGCTACTGTATTTTTATATTTTTTTTGTCTTGTGTAGGGAAATGTCTTGGGCTAGCCCCAATGAACACCTGCTTGGGGCTTTGTAGTCTGACGGACTCAGATCCTGAAGCTGAAAGGCCCTCCTCCATACATGTTGACTGAGTCTGTGTCTGACATGAGGCGAGACACAATTTTTGAAAGGGATAGAAGTGATTGTGTTATTTTCAAGCCCTTTAAAAATAATCACATGCTTGCTGCTTACGAAGCTAATGGAAGCGCGGCGCCAAAATGGCCGCCGCGCTCTTTGCGGCCCCCCCCCACCGGACGAAACCATCCGGGTAGTTAGGGGCGTGGCCAGCACCCTAATAAAAGGGGCTGGCCACGAGGCAGCCGTGCTGCCATTTTGGCGAACCGACGGAGCGGAGAAGTTTTTCCTCCGTCGCTCGTGTCCTGGGAAGCCTTTTCGGGCAGCTTTCTCTTGTTTTAGGCTTCCTAGCTATCTCGCGGAGGCGTCAGCCGGGTCGGAGGACCGCGACTGCGCCCGTTCCGCAGCCACCTTAGCAGACCCCACCGGGAACAGTGGAATGGGATTGGTAGCTCCTTGGCCTGATGCGCGGAGCATACCTGCTGCCCCGGACGGGGCCTTGGCCCTTGGCCCGCAAACAACGACCACGGCCCCTGCCATGGTCTGTGCGGCGGGGCCCTCTTGCCCGGGTGCGCAATTCCCTATGGGGGGTGCGAGCCACGGAGGGTGGTTGGGTGCCCTGCCTTTGCAGGGCGTTCCCACGGCTCCCCAGAGGCTGAGCATGGGCTCTTGGCCTTATCTGGCCCCTGGGGCTCAGGGACCTGGACAGGTACCCGTGAATTATGGGCCGGTTGCCCAATTGCCCCCTGTTGGGGCCGGGGCCTATGTCGATGTGGAGGCCCTCCTGGCCCGGGTGGCGGCCCTTGAAGCGTCTTGGCAAGGGCCAACCAAACAGGGGTGTCTCTAGGTTTCCAGGTGTCCCCTTTGGCCACCGAACAGCGGCCGGCGATGGGTCGGGTTGAGCCGCCTGAGGCGCGCGGGCCGGTGGTGGCCACTGCCTCGCAGCTCCCCAACCCACAGGTGCAGCAGTCTGGTTCTTGTCTGGCCCCGTCGACGAGCTCAGCTTCGGTCGTGAGCTCCGACGCCCCCAGCGGGCCGGAACCCCCGGTGGGGGCGGCCCGCGGGGGTGCAGCGGGTGAGTATGCAGTCCAAGCTAATGCACCCACACAACTGACTTTCTTGGGGGGGGGGCTGTTCAATGGCCTTGGCCTCGCTTGGGTGGCCCGGCGGCCCAATGGCCCCCGGCCCACCCAGTGACTTTGCCCGTGACACAGGGCCTGGGTCGGGGTGGTGCCCCCAATGTGCTGGAAATGTGTTGGGGATCCCCGGGCTGGCTCAGGCTCATTTTCCTTTGCCCATAGTTCCCTCAGTGCCGGTGTCGGCTTTGCCAACAGCAGAGTATTCCTTGCCCTTGGGGGACCATTTGGCTCAGTCTACCAAGGAAAAGATTTGGAGGGGCGAGTATGTAGATATCTTCTCCCTTCTAAATGGGAGCCGACCAAGAAAGAGAGGGAAGGGCTGGACGAGAAGGATAAGGAGCAGGCACGTCGTCGTAAGCCGCCACGCACGTGGGCAAATTGGTTGCCAGCGTACCTGATTTACATGGCCGTTTACCTCAGGGCTAGGCCGGATTTGGCTATCCCTGTGGTCCAGTATCTGGACAATATTTACCGGGCTATGGTTGACTTCCCGGGTCCGTCATGGCTGGCTTACGACGAAGAATTCCGCATGAGGATTCCACTGCACCCAGAGATGAGGTGGGATGAGCCCTGCCAGAAGCTGTGGCTTCTGTATATGACCCCCACGTGCCTGGCGCCTGGGGAGAGATACCATTGTGGACATGCGGTCCAACGAGCGGCCCCAGTACAGGTACCCCGCCAAGTGGCGGGGCAGGGGGTTCCAGCCCGCCTGCTGTGCTGGACCTTCTTGTCCAATGGTTCTTGCAACAGGAAAAATTGCAAGTACAAGCATGAGTGCCCCTCTTGTTCTGGCCCCCATGCTGCCTCCGCCTGTCCCAGGCCGGGAGGATACAGGGGCAGGGGTAGGGGCGGACAAGGGGCAGGTAAGACTGCCATGGAGGGAGCGGGTTCACCAAAAGGCCCCCTCCCCAATTAATGTCGACATGCTGGAGCGTTGGCTCGCATTGTACCCGAGGAGAGCAGACACTGTGTACCTCCTTCAGGGTTTTCAACTGGGTTTTCGTATTCCTTTCACGGGGGATAGGTCACCGCAGGATGCACCTAACCTTTTGTCACTTAGGGGAAGGGAGGAGGTGGCTGCCGCCAGCATTAATAAGGAGATTGCTGCGGGCAGGGTCGCGGGCCCTTTCCCCGCACCCCCGTTCCCAACCTTAAAGTGTCTCCACTAGGACTAGTGCCCAAGAAGTCCCCGGGTGAGTTCCGCCTGATTCACCATTTGTCCTACCCAGCCGGCCACTCGGTCAATGATGCTATCCCTGATGACCTTTGTTCTGTCAGGTATACATCCTTTGACCAGGCATTGCGCATGGTGCGCTCATGTGGCCCGGGTGCACTGTTGGCTAAGTGTGACATTAAGTCGGCGTTTCGCCTCTTGCCCGTGCACCCGGGTGACTTCGAGTTGCTGGGTTTCAAATTCCGGGGTGAATATTATTTTGACAAAGCCATGCCATTTGGCTGTTCCATATCCTGCTCGGCTTTCGAGCGTTTCAGTACCTTCCTGCAGTGGGCATTTGTCCGTAGGTCGGGGTCTCGGTCTGTAGCCCATTACCTGGATGACTTTTTATTCGGGGGTGAACGGGGCTGGGACACGTCCACACGTCTCCTCAACACATTTCAGACCCTAATGGAGGAACTCGGTGTCCCTTTAGCGCCCGAAAAGACCGAAGGCCCATCTAATAAGTTAATATTCCTGGGGGTGGAAATTGACACGGTAGCGCAGGCGTCTAGGCTGCCCGCACACAAGGTGTCAAGGATAGTGGCCCTTATATCGGACTTGCTGGCTAAGCGCAAGGCATCCCTTCGGGAACTGCAGGTGCTACATGGACACCTCAATTTCGCTTGCAGGGTGGTCGCACCTGGCAGGGCATTTGCTCGGCGCTTGTGCGACGCCATGGCAGGCTTATCCAGACCCCATCATAGGGCAAGATTGACACGGGGCATCAGGGCAGATCTGCACATATGGCTCCAGTTCCTGAGGGAGTTCAATGGGGTCTCATTTTGGAGGTCTGACCTCCTGGCTTCGCCCCAATTTCAAATTCAGTCTGATGCCTCGGGATCCCTTGGTTATGGGATGTACTTCAATGGGAAGTGGGCATATGGTGGATGGCCACCAGCCTGGTCAGGCACGGGTCGCCTGAGGGATCTCACATATTTGGCATTTTTTCCCATACTGGGGGCCTTGATGCTATGGGGTGAGGAGTGGGCCAACTCTGTGGTGCATTTCTGGTGTGACAATGCGGCTGTTGTCCACATTGTCAACTCACAGACCTCTAAATCTCCCAGGGTCATGGAACTTGTGCGCCAGTTTGTATTGCGCAGCCTGCGCCTCAATGTACTGTTCAGAGCCAGGCATGTCCCGTGGGTGAATAATGATATTGCTGACGCTTTGTCCCGCCTGCAGATCTCCCGGTTCCGTGCCTTGGCTCCGGATGCGGAGGAATTTCCCTCGCCACTACCGCAGGAGATATGGACCATTGGCAAGGAGAGGTGAACCGGGCGATAGGCATGTCACTGGCGCCACGCACGTGTAAGGCGTATCACCACGCGTTGGTTTCATTTCGGACCTTTTGTTCCCAATTTCGCCTGCCAGATACCTGGCCGATCCCAGTGGCCCACATCCTCCGTTTCATGGTTTACCTGCACGCCCAGGGCCTGGCACCCCGCACCATAGCATCTAGGCTATCAGCGCTGGCTTTTATAGCCAAGGTGGGAGGTCGCGCGGACAGTACCGCTGATTTCCGTGTGAGACATGTTTTGGAGGGGTGGGTGCGGGAACATGGGCGTTGCCTGGACGACCGTCACCCAATTTCCCCTGGGGTACTTACCCAACTGGCACGAGGCTGGCATGACCTATGTTTCGATAGGTATGAGGCAGCCCTGTTTCGTGCGGCTACAACGGTGGCCTTTTTTGGAGCGCTCCGCATCAGCGAGCTTATGATGCTGTCTAAGGCGGATGCAAGTCGTAGGGCACTGGAACTCGAAGATGTCTATGTTGCTATGATTGGGCTCAGTTGAGGATACGCTCCTCTAAAACAGATCAGCACGGCGTAGGCAGTTGAGTAATACTGCTACGATGTTCCTTGGAAGACATCTGTCCGGTTGGTGCCCTACAGGAGTTTCTTGCACTGTGTGGCACGCACCATGCCCCGTTTTTCTGTCACCAGGGTGGGTCTCCCCTCACTCAGCCATTCCTGCAGGATGGGGGCGGTTTCTACTGCAGCTGCTTTTGGGTACTCTGGGGCTGAAATACGCCGCATGGGAAGGTGGGGATCACATTGTTTTCAGTTTTGTGTTCACCCTCTTCGACCATGAGTGCCAGTTTAGTCACTGCAATGTTTCTCACCCCCCCTTTTTTCCTTGACAGACCCTGGGTGTCGTTTTACACCGGTGACAGTAGGGCTGGTGGGCCATTGCCACGTGCACAGGGCAGCGCGTTATGCTGCACAGGGCAGCCCGTTACGCTGCACAGGGCAGCGCGTTACGCTGCGGCGACAGAGTGGGACCCCGACTGGGACTGGGTGCATCCGCACATCTCAGGTGGTGTGGTAAGCGCGGCATGTTATGGCGGGAACTGTTGCCATTCCTTTTCTACATCAGGGACGCTGACTCGCCTGATGTCCTGGTTATTCACCTTGGGGGCAATGGTTTCGGACAGGTCACTGGCCTATCGCGGAAGCTTGTGATTTGCAGTCACTTGGCCTACTCACATTATGTGTGGCCTGCCACACCCCTCATTTGGTTGGACATGAAACCGCAGTACGCTTACAGGGGAGCGTTTGGCCTCCAGGCACTTGACCGGGCTCGTCGCTCCAGGGCTATTGCCCGGTTCCTTTTTGATACGGGTTGGGGACGCGTCATTCACCTCCCCATCATCAGTCTGCAAAATTATGAGCTTTATTCAGGGGAGGGGGCCCATCTGTCGCGAGGGGGTATGGACCTCCTGCTGAGTGATTGGCGAGCAGGCCTGTCGACCGAGCTGACGGTCTTGGGGGGGGGCGTCGAGCCTTTATTGAAGCCTCTCCGGGTGGCGGGTAGCACTGGTAAGGTAAACATTTATGACCCACAGGTATCCGGCAGGTTCGCAATTGACTGGACAACACTAGATAGGCATAAGTTGTTTAAACGTTGTCCGGTCAACGACAAACCAGGCGAGGGGGTGATGGTTACCACTAGACAGCTGGAATCACCCCCTGATTTTACGGATACACGTCAGAGGGTGGGGTCATTAGTTAGATATTGACTACGGTCAACAATTTGTTTGTTGTCAACAAACAAATTGATACAAATAGATACATTGTAACAATTGCCATTGGCAATTTTGGGTGGTACCTTACCAGTGTTACTTCGGCCTGCTTGCCTTAAGAATTATGATTGGTTGTTTTACCAATAGAAATTTATAATTCGGACTAGGGCTTGAATCAATAAATGTGGCCCATGCCGTTATCCACTTTCATTTGTGTCTGAGTCCATCATTGGGGGGGGGTGCGCCTGCAATATAATCTGTGTACCATTACAGATATAAAGGGGTGAAATTTGCAGAAACATACTGAACATGTGGTGTTCAATAAAAGGTAATTCCCATTGGCATCACAGCAATAGCCAAAGAAGAACCTTTTAAAATCTCTTTACATTTCTCTCCCTCTCTCCCCTGCATGCATATATGCCAGGATGTCGTTTATAAATCTGTCATAAGAAAATAAATTGCTGTAATTTCAAGTAAAATAATAATAAATACAATGGAAAAAGAAGCAACTCTACACAGTATTTTCTTGCAAATTAAGAGGATTTTAAAATACAGTGTTACATTATTATTTGACTAGCTCACACATACAATATTTCTTGTGCTATTTCTGATAAATGCTGTGGTAAAATTATGATTAATTGGAACTAGCTTGAAATTTTTTGCTTGGAGTTATGTGTGCAGCATATTTTAGCAAATTACATGAGTTTTTCCCTTTTAAAACATGTTTGTTCTATTAGTAGTTAAATATCTGCTTACTTTTATTTTTATAGAACAGTTTGACTCTGAAAATGCTTCTTCAGACTAAACTTAGGATGTTCAGATTTTCATTATTGCAAGGTCTGTATCATTGGCATAATTGAAGATCTCTATGAAAATGTAACTGATTTGCATATTTTTCTTTATTTAATAGCTGAATTTCCACTCTGAGCACTTTGCAACCATAAAACAATAGATATAGGAAAATAAAATTGCATTACAATTACATACTGAACAGCAGAAGGCAGCAACATAAATAAAATATAAATTAAAAATATACCTGAAACATTCTAACAACAGAATAACAGGTCCAGGAAGAATTAATACTCATGGCTGACTGACCCTGAAATGGCTGAGAGTTGGAGTGCCTAAATTTAAGACCAACATGCTCAAGTGAGAGCTGTTGGCAGATAACAACACACTGTTTAAACATGGAAATATACAGATTCTGGCTCAAAGTTGTTTTAAGATTATTTTTTAAATTTATCCAATGGTACAGCTCTACAGGTAGGCTGTTCTATATTGTGGGTGCTTCCACTGAGAAGACTCTCTTCCTAGTTGTGCCCTTCCTCACCATTCTCAGTGTCAGCATCTAGAGCTGTGCATTTTGGGAAGAATGGGTGATAAAGGAAACATATATTTGGGAGAGATGTTCCACAATGTAGCATTCTGGACCAATGTAATCTCCATATTGGGCAGAAGTACAGTCTCATGTAGAGAGCATTATAGTCAGGCCCATGCTGGGGAGTGAATTTACTGGGACAGGCGGTCATGTGCCTTCTGCTCAAAACCCATACCTTAAAGGGAAACACCACCACAACAGTTTCTGCTTTAGTTCCTCTCATCAGGCTCCGCTCCGCTCTGTGGGATAAAGTCCAAAGCACTTCGGCAATTGGAATTGGACCATTTGAGAATAGCTGTTGAGGAAGGAACAGAGAAAGTGTAATATAAAGATTCCGATTCCCAACCCTAACAGCCTATCTAAAGTGATATTGTGATCAATGGAAACAAAAGCTGCTGAGAGACCCACAAGCACCAGGAAAGATGAACACCCCCCATCAGCTTCTGGGACAAGTTCATCTTGGAACATGACCAGTGCAGTCCTGGTACCATGATGAGGCCTGAACCACAGCTAGAGAGGATCTAAGATAGTGGTTCCCAACATGGGGCACATGCCCTGCAGGGGCCCCACCAATTCCTAGAAGCCTAAGTCAGTACAGTGACTGATCCATGCTTTGGGGAATTGACGTAGGCTTCAGGGAATTGAAATCCAAAAACCAAAGTTTTGAAAGCACTCATCTACAGGTGAAACTCAGAAAATCAGAATATTGTGCAAATGTTCATTCAGTTCAGTAATGCAATTTAAAAGGTGAAACAAATATATGGGATAGACTCATTACATGCAAAGCGAGATAGTTCAAGCCTTACTTTGTTAAAATATTAGTGCTTATGGCTTACAGTTTATGAAAACTCCAACCCCCCAAACTCATGTTCCCCATAATCATCACATAATCTCATGTACACTGTATGCCATGATCATCACAATTATAATGAATTAAGGCATGACATATCTCGTTTTGCATGTAGTAAATCTATCTCATATATTTGTTTCACCTTTTAAGTGAAATGAATGGAAATTTACACAATATTCTAATTTTCTGTGTTTCACCAGGTGAAAATCAAAAAATTAGAATATCATACAAATGTTCATTCAGTTCAGTAATGCAACTTAAAAGGTGAAACATGCAAAGCAAATAGTTCAAGCCTTACTTTGTTATAATATTGATGCTTATGGCTTACAGCTTATGAAAACCCCAAACCCCCAATCTCATGTACCCCATAATCATGACATAATCTCATGTACACTGTATGCAATGATCATCAAAATTATAATGAATTAAAGCATGACATCTCTTGCTTTGCATGTAGCAAGTCTATCTCATATATATTTTTCACCTTTTAAGTGAAATGTATGAACATTTGCACAATATTCTAATATTCCGAGTTACACCTGGTAAGCAGTTGATTTCATTTAAGAACACCTGCAGTTGATCTATCTGTATTGTTTTTACTGATATGTTGTTCCTGTATTGATTGTTGTATTTTACAACAAGTGGGGTTGTACTCTTCAATGTCTAGTTGTTTTACTGTATTGCTATTTCCCTGTTGTATTTTTTGTATTGGATACTATATATTTTTACTTGTAGCTTGTAATTTGCACTTGTAATTGTAACTATATTCTTTATTGTATTGCATTTTGATAGACTGTATATTGTATATTTTTTCTATGTTGTAATTGCCACTTTGGGTCGCCCAAAGTGGGGGTATAAATAATAAATGAGATGAAAATAAAAATCGGACAAAGTCCAAACTTGTGGAATGGAGTTTGGACTTTATCTGAAGTTCTACTGTATGGGATAAATGGTATGCACAGGAGGAAATTCCCAGGCAAGATGAATCAGTTCAGTTTAATGGGACTGGACCATAACAGTTTTTGTTTTTTGTTTTTTGCTTGAAGAAAGGACATGATTGCACCCTTCCACCTCTCTGATCCATATGCAGAAGCTGAGTAGGGCAATGGATGCAACTAAAAGTGGTTAATTAATCATTCTTAATGAAACAGTTTATATTAATATGTTGATACAATCTCCTAAGAAATTGCTAAACTTTTTGAGGTTAATTACTGGGCTGTGGTGGCTTAGTGGTTAAGAAGCTAAGCTTGACGACCAAAAGTTTGGCGGTGCAACAGTTCAAGACCTGAGTGTTGCATGATGGAGTGAGATCCCACAGTCTGTCACAGTTCCTGTTAACCTAGCAATTCAAAAGCGAGAAATTGCAAGTAGATAAATAAGTACTGATTAGGTGGGAAAGGTAACAGCATTCATTGTGCTCTGGCATCTAGTCATGCCTGTCACATCCCCATGGAAATGTCCACAGCCACAGACAGCACTGGCTCTTTGGATGTAAATGGGGATGAGTCAGACATGACTGGCTTTTCAAGCAAGGGAGATCTTTTCCTTTTTATGACATTTATTAGCTCCACCTGAAAATGTGATAGTGCTTCCCCTCTATTAATGTTTCCTTTGATTTATTCAGATGTTTCTATGGTAAATTAGTATACCTCCATGTCTGAAACAATACCTAGAAAACACAGATGGACTGAAATCTCAAGAAGATGCAGACAAGCAACATGATGTCCATCATTTTTAATAAGCTTTATATATATATAAAGATTAAGATATTAAGATTTTCTTGAAAGATATTCCTAATATTTTTACTAGCTAGGTAAAGGATCTAGTTATATAATATATTTCTGATATATAGAGTAAGCTGCAATATATGCTGTTGTTGTTGTTTTAATGTTATTACTTGGAAGGACTAAAGAGTAACAAAATCTCACTTTTCCCTTTTGGCCAAGAAATCCACAGTTACTATGAATGATGGTGCTCTGAAATTCTCATTTCTCAAGACTCCAAACTCTGCTGCATAGACGTACAGGGGCAATGCTGGTGTACACAGCATGGATGATTGCCTGAATACCAAGGCTAAGGTTAGCTTGAGGAGCAATATCATCAGGAAATTGGCAAACTATACATGAGGAGTTCAACCATCCATGCTGAATACATCACCTTTGGCCCTGCAGTAGAGTATGCTGCTTCAGTATAGAGCACATACACACACAGAGCAAATTTACATCACTGTAAAATTTACAGTGTGTATAGTTACAGAATGCCTTGAGCTTACAACAGTTGAGAAAATATATCTGCTTGTTTGTATTGCTCCACCTAAGATAAGGAGAGAAGTATCAGCTGACACTGAGAGAACTATGCAGGAGAATGACATTTTACATGCTCTGAACTGATATGTTATTCAAGTCCACTGACTCAGATCCAGAAAGAACTTTATGGCAAGAACAAACATTATTGAGGGTACCCCTGAGCAAAATCAAATTAGAAGATGAAGGATGGTGCTCACTGAACAAGGGATAACATTAAAGGAGGATATGGCTCAGGAATTTGACTTCTCTATGTCATTTGGAGGACCTTGAACAGGGTCAGAGTGCCTAAATGGCAATTACTACTGAAACATGCACCAATGAGGATTTAATTTTGGCCAGCAACAAAGCCAAGACGGTGGTTTGATTTTGGCTGTTCAAAGTTTGATCTTGAAATGAAAAAAGAAGTTATAAAATTGTAACTTTGCAAAAGCCACCTGTTTACAAATGCTTCTGTCTGATTTGATAGGAAATAACTTCTTGTGTAGACATTTTACTGAAGCAATTTCACCTCTGAATGCATTTTTAAATCTAATTTTAAGAACTGGTTAAAGGCGGCTTTTGACTGAAAAATCGAAGTTAACTCTGTAAGAAGTACACAATTCCATCCATTAAAAATATACTGGAACAAAACCACAGCAACCATGCCATCCTCTGAAAAAAAAAGTTTTTAAAAGCATGGGAAAAGAAACTGGTCATATTTGATCAGGCCTTTTTTTGTCTGGGAAAAAGGGAAAAACACTGGAATGAGCAACACTATCAGGATATTTTTGCAGAAGCTGTACTTTGTGTGGGTAAGGCCTAAGAGAGATTTTGCACATATTTTAAAATATATTATGAAACTTAAAACTTCAATAATTGTTGCACTGTTTTATGTATATTAAAATAGTATGAAGTGGAGGTGGCTTT
This sequence comes from Bradypodion ventrale, assembly GCA_035047345.1. Classification (NCBI taxonomy): domain Eukaryota; kingdom Metazoa; phylum Chordata; class Lepidosauria; order Squamata; family Chamaeleonidae; genus Bradypodion; species Bradypodion ventrale. The sequence goes on from JAWDJE010000003.1 coordinate 175,826,558, forward strand.
GGGTTTATGTTTTTGTTGTTTTTAAATCAGTCAGCCTGTTCCTTCTTATTTCTTTCAAATTTTTGTATAGCTTCACAAAGATATCCTAGGTATGTGCAGAAAAATTTCACGTGAATTGCAGAATGGATAGCCAAAGAAAGTGCTTTGTTTCTTTGTCTAGTGTAGGTGCACAGCCTCTCATGGAGCTTAGGGAAGGAGGGGGAATTGTCAGGTTTTATTTTTCTTCATGAACTGCTGTATCCAATTCTGAATATTGGCTATCATCATGGTGATCAGCCATGACATTTGTCCTGGGAACAATATATTGCAGTGGCTTTCCATTTTCCTTCCACATCGCAACTTGACACCCATACCATTGATTGAGTTCTGCAAGTCACTTTCTGGTCCTGAGCATACCTGTCAGGTTTTGGGAAATTTCTGTCAAATAAGGGAAATTTCCCTGCCAAAACAGGAAACTGGACAACTATGCTTATCCTGTGCTGGCCTCCAGTCTAACTCCCGTCTAATTGAAGTCTAACTAATACGGGATGATGGCAGGAAAGAGTGTAAAATACAGGGGTTTGACAGAAATTTCCCAAAACTTGACAGGTATGGTCCTGATCTCTTTTGCCACACAATTTCCTCATCAGCCCCAGGCCAGTATTAATGAAGCTGTTGCCCTCCATTAAGATGGGTTCAAGTGGGATTTAACCACTTGGAGACTATCACCCTTCCTATGGACTTTGCCCTCAAGACCGTTAGTCCTCAGAGTTGACAGGTTAGTTAATTGCCTCCTCACATTTAGTTGAGTTCCTGGTGGTATGGTCTACTCTATTAACATAGCAGGATGACCTGGCCAGACTGATGTCTGTTGTCAAGTTTTGGAGGTTTTTTTTTTTAAAAAAAACATTCTTAGTCAAAGACAGTTATTACTCATAAAAGACTCTTCATTGTTATATTGACACTTACCTTAATAGTTTGTGCATCTGTACATGAAGTAAACTTTTAACTAGTAGATTCTGTCATTTTTTCAGCTCATAATTTTATTGCTCCTAAAATAAACCTTGGGCCTCATTTCTCTGCTTTCATTCTTCATATGACAAAGCACACAAAATTACATGTTATTTTCTTATATATAAATGCCACAGACGCCTCATACATCTAATACTAGAGATCTTTCATACAGCTGTGAAATTTCAAGTCCCATTCAACACATAATTTCCAAACCCAGCAGATGGTCTCCAAAGCCAGCATCTGCCACCTTAGCATACTATTTGAGACATAATGATTGACTATTGTGGAAATAATTATAATATCAAAAACTATGAGTTACCACCTGTTAATGTATCCAAGATACAAAAATATTAAACAGGTATCATGATTAAAGTATTTCAAATAGGAGTGGCCAATACACTGTCCTGAATAAGCATTCCAAAATACTTTTTCTTTTTCTGTCACATTTTGGGAAACATCTTGGGATTTCTAATAAATGAGGTTGTGTAATATCCAAATCAGTGTCCCAGACTCGAGATAACACACACACACACACACACACACACACACCATGAAATAAAGTGGCAAGACACTTAAGTTTGTTTTGAAATTTGGGCCACAATTTATTGAATTATTATTTTTTCCCAAACCCCTGAAGTGTGATAGAATTCTGTTCATGTTCTAAACCTGGTATCAGAGCTGGTGAAACTACTTCTCACCTCCCTGACCCGGAGTGGTGAATCCCTAGCACCTGTGTGATGTTAGTTATTGCCAGCTATCACTAGGCCGGCTGATTCAGGGAGACATCAATGCAGGCATACCAACTCAATTTGCATGAATGGATATTGACCATACTTGGTTTCATGGTTCATTGTGGATGCCCAACTCATTCACCCGAATCATGCCAAGAATCCATTACTCACTTTGTCCAACAATAACCTAGCACTACCCACTACTACAGAGGGCTAACACCTGCTTGGCTCCTCTCACCCCAACTGCCTTAAAGGACAGTCAGACAGCCCCTTCTGCAGGTCCTATAAATATATGTCATCCCCTGCATACACTAAAAGAACCTCATTACCCCTAAATGGCCACTCCAGGCCAGAGCTGTGTCAGCTCATGTAAATCCTTAAACACTCTTAACACCAGTGCCTTTCCTTTCATCAGACCCATGTCATTACCCCATAAGTGCACCACTAGTGCATCTGGGGGCACCAAACGATCATCTCCCAGAATGATCAGCAAGAGGCTATTCTTCCTCATGCCCTTTCTGATTTTCCATTGTAATATGGTCTGGTCTCCCAGTCCCAACTGGTTACCAAGACCAGTAGTACATATACCTCTTCTGGAAGCCCAGTACAAAATGCTGTCCCCACAGAGGAGCACATGCTTCCTTCCAATAGACAGCATTCCTGTAAAATAAATCAAGGCAGAGAAACTAAATGTTGTACATAGCATTTATAACATCCAGACTTCCACCTACCTATTCTTGCTATGTCTCCCGAAGGTAGACTTAAATCAACACTGCTCCTATTCTAAACAAATGGGATCCGAATTTGACACATTCCAAACCTATATCCTGAAAAGCCTTTGTAGTCACTGCCCAGAATTGATACTGGATAAGTGGTTCATCCAACTTATGTCACATTAGCCATCCTTCATCCAATCCTCTAAGCATCACATAGTCCTGCAAAGCTCTCACTGGGCAAAGCTCATTAAATGATGACTTCCCCAATGTCTCACTTTACCCTTGCCCTTTTGTTCAGTCTTTGCTGACACATCCTAATATTGTGGGAACCCTAATGAACTCACTAAACAACAGTGCCTGCCTGGAAAAGTCCCGCTTAGAGGCTGCAACTAACTCACTGATTCTTACCACAATACAAAAAGGGCTATCAAAGAAGCTGCATGGAACAACTTCCACTCATATTTAGACTGGCAAACACCCTCCCATGAGTCAAGCAAACCTCAAAGCATATTGAAAGACAATGGCATCCCTATGATCCTTTGACTTACCAAACTCTCTCAAACAACCCTCCAACATTTTCCTAAACCAAAAGTCACTCGAGTTATCAACAAAATTGGTACATTTTGCCTCAGAAACAAGAGCCACCAAGTGTCCCTGTATATATCATAGCACAAAACGTCTACCCTTAAAGCCACAATAAATCCAAGACCAGAATAGGCCATAAAGTGAGCAAATGGCTATTCTTTCAAAAGCAATGAATTCCAGAACCAACCTTCTGTAACTCATACATGTAGAAGGTACCAAAAATAATTCCATAGCCCTTGATACCTCTCTTCACCAATCAGCCACAGATCAGATGGGAATGTTTCCGGCTTTTCTCTTGCCTCTGGTGCTATCTCCCTGAATTGCTGCATTTACAAACATAACATTGCATCCTCTGTGGTGTTGTCTACTCCCAGGATATGCTGTGCCATTAAAAAAAATTATTTGGAAGCAGATCAAGGTAAAACTCCTAACTAGGCTCTAACTAGCAAGTCATCCTAGGTGATTTGCTTGTTAGATTATTCACCACATGTACCACAACCAGGTTGTCACACCAAAAGTACATGGAAAAATTCACCCACTTGAGTGCCAATAACCAGGCCACCAGCAGCAGTGAAATGAATTCCAGAAAAGCCTCCCTTGTGTGTGTGAATGTATGTACACACACACACACACACACACACACACACACACACACACACACACACACACACACACACACACTCTAATCCAATTGAGCTTGATACTGTTAGTCTGTCTGTCTGTCTATTTAATACTCCCCAAAGAGGGCTGAAAACCCAACAGAAATTTCTGTTTTGTTTTTTTCCTTATTAGGTAAACCGGGTTCTCTACCCTTCATACCCTTTTGCCTCATTTTTTTAAATCAAATACCAAAACCAGAACTAATAACTTCTAAATGTCCCAGTTTCCCAACAATAAACATTAACAACCCCCAAACCCCAAAATGTTAATAGCAATGAAAGCCTCTAATATAAGATATGAAACAACTTTGCAGCTGCTACTGTGGATCGTCAAAATGGTGTACACAACTTCCCAACCCCTCCAGATCAAACCACTTATTCTGATGTCAGGTGATGCATTTGAGATCTGGGAACAAGGATCACTGAGCCAGGTAAGGTGTGTGCAGTCACGGAAACTGGGTCAAGTTCCTTGCTATGGAACCGCCAAGCACAACTGCACTTGTCCAAAAACTACAGCAAACAGGCTAGAACTATTAATTACATCTTGCTTATTGAAGCTTTCTTTGCTTAATGATCTTAAAGAGTTCTTGTTCTTTATCCTTTCCAAAAATTACTTCTACATTAGTCACATGGACAACCCATGATATCCTTAGCAGCCATCTGTAGATCCACAGTTCAAAAGCTTTGATTCTCTTTCAGCTGGTTTAGTCAATGTCCAAGCTTTGACTCAATATAGCAACACTGAGAATATGTAACATCTCACTATTTGGATCTTTGTAGCAAGAGTTAAATATCTACTGCATAACAAATGTCGCACTTTTATGAAGGTGGATCTTGCCTTTTCTATGCATATTTTAATCTCTAACTTGGGATTCCAATTTTCATTTAACATGCACCCCAAATAGACAATTTTATCCCCTCTTTTGATTTCTTGTGCTCCTGCCATTAGCTTGACTTGACTTGGTGTTCAGCTTATAACCAGATATTTCCTTTTCCTGGTGTTGAGATCCAACCCACATTCTGCACTTGAAGCTCTAACTCAGGGGGCATGTCAACATGGCGGGCTGAGCAGAGGGTACTTTTTGCATTCCTAAAAGGAGGGCCACAAAAGTGGATTAAATTATGTTTAAAAAATTATAGATCGGAAGAAAAAGTAACAGACTTACCTTAGCATTGGTTAGTTGCTGTTCTGCTGCATTTTTTTCCCTGTGGACTGGCTGCGAATGGAAGGAGGTGAGCGGAGGGAGGTGGAGAGAGGCCCTAGAGGTTTTCCCCAGCAAAGGGCCATGCTGCAATGCACTGGTTGGCAGTCACAGTCCCGGTCCCGGCCTCGGCTTGCATTCTGGGTCGTGCATCATGGACCCAGGACCTGTCGGAGATTATTATGGTAGCGGCTTAACAGATGAGGCTGCCGAGCTCAGCAGAGGAACAAAAGCACACGGAGGCAAGCAGCAAGCAAGGGAGAGGGGGTAAGTCCGGATGGGTTCCAATGGGGTGGGGGTGCTGAAGCAAGCCTCAGTCAGCCCAGTTGGCACCGAATCAGAGCTGAGTCAGAGAAGGGGTTCATATTGGAGTTTGTCTCTGTGAAAGATTTTTTAATATATACTTTTAAATCACCATGCCGAGAAAGTTTGTGGGGGAGCTGATTTGATCGGAGAAGACCTTGTTGGAATTTGGGATATATTTTTCACGCAACTATAATGTAGTGTTAACTTTTACTTTAAAACTTTCAGATAAGCTTGGTATTTATTTTATCATCCACAGTTAAATTACCAGGACTAAAGGGGCTTTACTTTTCAAGTTTGAAACTTGGGGGACCTTTTTCTCTCTCGATTGTTTGATAGCTGTAGTGTTGGTGGTTTGGATTTTTGTATAGTCCCTCTTTTTTTCTTTTCTCTTTTTTTCATCTCTATTGGCAGTCTTAGCACTGGATTTAGGGCCACACTTTCTTTTTTTTGCTTGAATGACCAAAATGGTGATGAGTCTGAGAACAGTGTGTAGACTAGCAATGCTGTGATGCAGTTCTAAAAACTTTTGCTTTCTCAAACTTTCACCAGAGGCTTCACTATTCAGTTTATGAGACATAAGTATTTCAGACCATTTGGAATAATTTGGGACTGAATCAAATTTTTTCTTTGTATAAATTTGGATCTAAAAAACTCAAGATATATATAAGTACTCCTTTAATTTTTTTTGGGGGGGAACCTTCTTATCTCTTTTTTATCTTTGGCAGTCAAAGTACTGGACTTAGTGGGGACTTGCTTTTAGAGTTTGGAAATCACTGGGACCTGCTCTTTTCTTTTGGCAGTCTTAGTACTGGAATACTGAATATTGGGACTCTGAGACTATTCAAAATTTACTTCAAATTCAAGTATACCAGATCTTTTGTTTTGACAGTCTTAGCACTGGAGACTGGAACTCTGAGACTCAATCAGAACTTTTTTTTACATTTATGTTGAAATTGAAAATCCTTAGAACTAAAATATATGCACCTTTTTCTTACTAAATAGCTTAATGGAATAATTAATCAAAGTGACTTTGTTTTTAAGTCTATTATTTGTAGCTCAGACTAAGATCCCAGAACTGTTAAGTTTTATAAGATTATAAATGAATATTTTTCTTTCTTTCTCTGAATCTAATTTAAATTCTTTTCAAACTTAAGTTTGAAAGGATGCAATTTTACAGACTGAAAAATTGATGAATCAATAGTGATATTTGTAAACCATTTGAAGACAATTAATTAGTTATTTCTTTATTGGTATTTGATCAGATAAGTGATTTGACAATTCAAATAATTTGATGATATTGAGATTGTCTAAAATTAGTCAAGAATGGATTATTAATTTGTGCTGATGTATTTGAAAATTTAAATTCATTTTATATGATCTGAAATTCTTTCTCTTTAAGTTAAATTGTATAATTTGAACCATTTTTGAAGAATACTGGTTAGGGTTCAAGGATTGTGTATATTTGAATTAAGTTCTTAAAGTAAAGGTAATGTGCTTTTTATGATTTGTAATTGGAAGTGTAAGTGGATGAGTCATCGTGGAAGAGGTAAAGACAAGGAGAAGAAAGTGGGCTGGTTGAGAGAAAGAGAAACAACATCTGATAGGCGTTACCGAAGACTTGTATGGCTGGAAGAAGAGAGTGAAAATATGAAGAAGACTTTACAACAGGAGGTAAAGGATACAGAAGAGCAAAACAGAGTGAGGAAGATATTACAGCAACAACTGCGGTTAAAGCAACAACAGGGAGCTCTTGTACCTACAGCAGTAACAGCACCCATAATAACTGCAACAACAATAATAACAGCAGTAACAACAGCAACAAAAACAACAACTGCAGCAGTGGGATCAACTAGTATACCATCGCTAACACAAAAAACCCCCACCAACAATTGTAGCAGTGGTAACAACTATAACATCAACAACAACTCCAAAAACACCAATAATGTCTACGACAGCAGCAATCACAATGGCAGCAAATACAACAGGGGCAGTAGCAACAGGAGGGGTGGCTAAAAGTGTTAAAGTACAAAAGATACAAAGGGCCCAAAGAACGAATTCGTAATGAAGTTTGAAAGATTTGAAAAAATGAAATCCACTTTGGGTGCAGGACAAGCAAATCTTCAAAAAAAAAGATGGCAGATATGTCAAAAGAATCCAACAAAGGTTTTGAATAACTGAAAAAGGGGCAAGCTGATTTTAAAAAAGAACAAGAGGAAACTCAAAAAGAGCAGAAAGAGCTTAAAACAGAGGTAAAAAGGATGAAAGAAAAAGAGACAGAAAGAGATATTAAGGTGGATTCATTAGAAAAATGAGTTGAAATACTGGAAGAACAATTGAGACGTCCAAATATAGTAATACGGAATTTACCTGAGAAGACACCTGATATGTTAAAAGATAGGTTATTGGACTGGTTAAATGGATTAGAGATGGAATACAGTTTTGTCCTAGAAGAAATAGTAAGTGCATATCATCTTGGGCAGAGGAGAGGTAAAGTTGCTCCTAGTCGGTAAACCGCCCTGAGTCGGGTCCGCCTGAGTGAGCGGTATATAAGCGTGAAAATTAAATTAAATTAAATTAAATTAAATACGTTCTGGTGAAGTTTGCGAATGTGACAGACAAAATGAGATTAATGGTCTTTATTAAACAAATGGGACCAACTGCTCTGAAGATAGATGGTGCAGATGTTGAGATCTATAATGATATTGCAGTTGAAGAGAAATTCTGGCGACAGTTGATGAAACCAGTAACAAAGCATCTTATTGACAAGAGTAATAAATACAATTGGAAATTCCAAAGACAGCTAATTTCCTTGCATCTGGGTAGAAGATTTTTAGTTCAAGAGGGTGCCTTTGTCTTAGACATACTGGAGGAGGCAAAATTGTTGGAGAATGGTACCAAGGAGTGGGATACCTTAAAGGAGGAATTGATAATTTTGGGTGGTTTACATTTTGGAAGAAACACTCATGATGACGAAAATAGTGTGCCCAGGGGAACAGAAGGAGGAGTATAGAAAGTTAAAACGCAATGGTCCGGATCTAACGATGCTCATGTCCCTTTTTATATGCTTCCCCCCTCCCCCTTTTTTTTGAAGGCCCCTTTTTGGTGCTAAAAGTGGGGAGGGTAAACATGTTTTTCTATTGTCTGTTTTGTTTTTATTTTAATTATACATGTAAGGATTTGAATTTATAATTGTTTTTGTGCATGCCACTTAGGGGGATGCAGCGGCTGCAGGATTAGGGAGGTATTGAACAAAAATGAAGAATGTTAAAGTAGTATCTTGCAATGTGAAGAGTACTGACTGCCAGGTAAAGAGAAGAAGGATAGAAGCAGCTCTCAGGAAAGATAACCCAGATATAGTTTTTCTACAGGATACACATCAAAAATCAGGGGATGCGAACCGGGTATTTTTAGGATGGACTCAGATTTATGAAAAAGCATATGGATCCTCAAAGTCAATAGGAGTAGCAATTTTAATATCGGCTAGATTGGGCTTTAAAGTAACTAAGAGCATTTCTGATCCAGAGGGAAAGTATCTGATAGTCAATAGGAAAATAGATGAAGAGGAGCGAATGTTGGTAAGTATTTATGCCCCTAATGAACATCAAGAAAAGTTTTTAGATAAGGTGCATGATATTCTGGGAAAAGAAAGTTGTTCAAAGATGATTGTAGCAGGTGACTTCAATTTAATATGGTCAGCAATGGACTATACTAATATAGCTAGGGGAGATAATGGGATAAAAAGGCAAATTATAGATAAGTGGATGTTAACCCTGGGACAGAAAAACACTTGGAGAGAATTCAGTGGAACGGAAAGGGCATATTCTTTTCTTCTCAGGTGTATAATACATACTCAAGAATAGATTATATTTTTGTATCAGAGAATCTAATCAGGAATTTGGAAGAGACTGAAATTGGGATATTTAAAGAGTCAGATCACATGATGGTGAAGTTGGAATTGAGAATAGATGGAGAAATTAACACCAAAAAATCAAGGAGCTTTGATACCAATCTATTTATGGATCCTAACGGTAAAGAACAGATAATCCAAAAGTGGGAAAAAAGTTAGAAATGGAATGATAATGGAGAGGTAAGTTATAATATGGTGTCGGATACTATGAAGGCCGTATTTAGAGGAGAATGCACTAAAGTGGCTAGTGTTAAATACAAGCATTTCAAGGTAAAACAAGATGAAACTGAAAGGGAAATCAAGCGGTTACAAGAGGAATATGCAAAGACAAAGAGTAGAAAAGTATATGATAATATGAGGAAATTATGGGTGGAAATAGTGGGATAAGATATTGAAAATGTGAAAAGAAATTTGATATACTTAAAGAGAGATTACTTTGAATACAGTAACAAAAATTTGAGGTTGTTAGCAAGGGTAGTTAAAGAAAAAGAGTTAAAAGAGAGATTGGATTGTTGTTCTCTAAAAAAGGGATAAGATGTAATAAGACAAAAGATAAAATTGAAAGAGTCAAAGAATTTTTATCAAGAGTTATATTCAGAGATGGGAGTGAACTTGGAATAATTAATGGATTTGGGGGAAATTTCATGGGACAAAAGTTGAGTCAGAAGCAGAAGGAAATAATGGAAGAGAGAACAATGAAAAAAAGAAATAAAAGACATAATTATAAAATTAAAGGCAGATAATTCACCAGGAAAAGATGGACTCTCCTCAGAGTTCTATAAGGAATTTAAAGATATTATTATCCCGAGACTGAAAAAAATGTTTAATTACGTGTTAGACGGTGGACAAATTACTACTTCTTGGTTTCAGTTGATAATAGTATTAATTCCTAAACCCGCGAAGGACCCATAGAAAATTGAATCCTATAGGCCTATATGCTTAATAAACCAAGATGCAAATATTTTTATAACTGTATTAGCAAATAGGTTAAATAGCTTCATGGGTAATTATACAGCCACAGATCAAGTTGGCTTCTTAAAAGGGAGACATATGACTGACTTAACAAGGAGAGTATTGGACTTACTCAACATCACTGCCCGAAGTAAAGAGAAGGTAGGATTACTATCACTGGATATTTTTAATGTGTTTGATTAGCTTCAATGGGTTTCGATTAATGAAAATAATATCATTTTACTGATTTGGGGCAAAGTTTAAAAAATATAGAACAATTATATCAACGTCAAAGTAAACAACACATATACAGATGATATAAAGTTGGAGGCAGGAACTAGACAGGGGTCCCCGTTATCCCCAATATTATTCATAATGTCGATGGAACTGTTGGCAACCACTATTAGAAATGATACTAATATTGAGGGACTTTTAGGCAATAAAATAAGCCTTTATGTCAATGACACACTGGTGATTATGAAACATCCAATGACGGTGTTACAAAGGATTCAGGAGCACCTCAAGGACTTTGAGGAAATGACTGGGTCAAAAATAAACTGGGGGAAATCTGAAATGATAACATGCAATATAGAAAAAGATGATCAGCAAAGGATGTTTGATAAGATTAAAATTCAGGTCAAGGATACCTTGAAATATTTGGAGGTAAATATCACAAGCAAATTGGAGAACATAAAAAACTTAAATTATGACAAACAAGGGAAATTAATCAAAGATCAAATTCAGCAATATAAGAAATTGAACTTGTCATGGTTTGGCAGAGTAGCATTATGCAAAATGATGTTGTTGCCAAAAAAGATTTTTTTTGTTTGATGCTCTGCCAATCCAACTCAAGGACAAAGAGATTAAGAATTTTCAAAGATTGTTAAAGAACTATTGTAATAGTGGAATCAAATCTAGAATTCCAAAATGTTTGTGGTATTTGCCTCAAAAAGAAGATGGTCTCGGAATGCCAAATCTTAAAAATTATTATAGAGCATTTCAGATTAAAAACATTGTTAAGATCTTGATGAATGAGAAGGTGATTTGGGAGGATATAGAGATGGAGGAGTTAGCTCATGTAAGGTAAGGCAGCATTTCTGGACAAGGTTGATGGAAAAATAACTATCAGAAATAAAATGTTAAAGTTAATGGGGATGTTTCGAAAAAAAGTGAAAAAATATATTAGCTGAAGATACATCTCCAATTATTGAATTATATGAGTTGGGAAGTTTCCCGATAAAAATTGATAAGAGAATGAGAGATGTGTTGGTTAGAAATAAAGTGTTGCTGCTAAGGGTTGGTTACGAGCTTGTAAAGATGAATCAAAAAGAGAGGAAATTTATGCAGAAATGAGGTTGAACTGGTTTCAAATTATAAGGTTAAATAAAGGGAATGATAAATTTCTGACTGGTGTAAGTTAGGACGGCATTAGAAGAGTTGCTATTGAAAATCAGAAGATGAGTTCTGGGATTAAAAGGCATGGTGAGTAAGATTTATAAGATATTAAATACTGAAAGTAGTTCTCAAGAAATACTGAGAAAAAACTGGGAACATGACTTAAACATAAAAATTTCTGAAACAATTTGGAAATCAATGTGGAAGAGAAGGATTATGAAGACAATGTCTGTTAGAGTCAAGGAACATAATTATAAAGTGCTATGGAGGTGGTACCTGACCCCGGTCAGATTGAACCAAATGGATAAAACTAGAAATAATTCATGTTGGAGATGTAAGAAAGCAGTAGGAACTTATTTACATATGTGGTGGTATTGTAATGAGATCAAGGAGTTCTGGGGGAAAATTGGGAATAATGGGAATGAAAATCAAGTTGGGACCAGGTACCATCATGTTGATAAATTTTAAGGACATTTTAAGTCCCTCGGCTGGGAGACTCCGAAGCTGCTGCTGCATACCTGTCAACCATCCTGTTTTACCCAGGAAAACCCCTTATTTTTACCCCTCTTCCCACCCCCTCCCATTTTATTAATTTCCCCATATTTTCCCTTATTTCCCTCCTTCCGGAGCCAGGCGGGGGCTGCCCGGACCGGAGACCACCACCCCCAGCCAGGGGTGAGGAGGAGCAGCAGCTGAGAGGTGGGAAGGCCAGCTACTGCCACCGCCGCAGGGCCTCTGGAGCTGGGGGCCGCTCAGCTGGTCCTCCTCCTCCTCCTCACCCCACTTCCTGATATTAAAAGGGAAAACCCAATCGGGGTTTCCCCTTTAATATCAGTGGGTGGGGGTTGTGATCCCCCTCTCCACTGGCTCCCCTGGGGCCAGAAGGGTTGGGGGGACAGACCCATTTTGTCCCCCCCAACCCTCACGGACCCACGGGACCCAGGAGAGTGGATCAAATCTGTTAGGGATGTCATGGGGAACACCCTGATATTGTAAATAATACATGATATGTGGTGCTACAGCTTTAAGAGTAACTTACTGAACTGTGGACAGGTGATGGTAATGATGGAATGAATCAGCATTTGTCACTGCATAAAATAGAGCCGCGTAGTTTGCTTCTTTGCTCTTGATTTAATCTTGTAGCCACGCTGCCCGAATGCTCTGGAATTAACCTCTGGACTAATGCTCTTGGACCTTATACATTGAAGCTATAATGATGTTCTACAAGAAGCTTTGATGCCTTCTGATGGATGTTTACTCAACACAGAGGAACACAGAGTTTTGTTCTCTTATGCTTACGAGCATGGACTGTTGTTCTTTCTAGGGTAATGAACTGCATGCCTGAAGGGAAGAACTGCTGGCTGTGAGTTTATTCTCCAGGGAGAGAGGTTGCCAGCTTAAGACTGTAAATACCTGAGCAAACCGGGACTGTTATTTGTTTGCCATACTCTGCAAGCCGAGCCAGGGAAGAGCGAGGCTGCAGCAGGAGTTTTTGCTGTATGTAAGTACTTACTGTGAAACTGAAAGACTAACTTTGTTTGCATAGTTGTTCACAGATAAGATTCTACTGTTTATGTTCTTTTCATCACCACCTCTGCTGAGTAAAAGCTCTTTATGTTTTGCACCGTTCAACTGAGTCTCTGCTGTTATTGACTGGGTGTAAAGGTGAAAATTAAACGGGCACCTCCGCTGTCGCTCATAGTTAACTACTACACTCTGCTAGATTTGAACTCAGCACCCAGTACACCACCATTTCCTTATCAAAATCCACCCCATCCCCTGATATTAAAAGGGAAAACCCGATCGGGGTTTCCCCTTTAATATCAAGTGGTGGGGGGTTGCAATTCCCCTCTCCACTGGCTCCCCTGGGGCAGAAGGGTTGGGGGGACAGACCCCTTTTGTCCCCACAACCCTCACAGACCCACAGGACCCAGGAAAGTGGATCAAATCCACCCCACTCCCTGATATTAAAAGGGAAAACCCGATCGGGGTTTCCCCTTTAATATCAAGTGGTGGGGGGTTGCAATCCCCCTCTCCACTGGCTCCACTGGGGCCAGAAGGGTTGGGGGGACAGACCCCTTTTGTCTCCCCAACCCTCACAGACCCACGGGACCCAGGAGAGTGGATCAAATCCATCCCACCCCCTGATATTAAAAGGGAAAACCCGATCGGGTTTTCCCCTTTAATATCGGGGGGTGCGGGGTTGTGATCCCCCTCTCCACTGGCTCCCGTGGGGCCAGAAGGGTTGGGGGGACCGACCCCTTTTGTCCTCCCAACCCTCACGGACCCACGGGACCCAGGAGAGTTGATCAAATCCACCCCACCCCCTGATATTAAAAGGGAAAACCCGATTGGGGTTTCCCCTTTAATATCAGGGGGTGGGGGGTTGCGATCCCCCTCTCCACTGGCTCCCCTGGGGCCAGAAGCATTGGGGGACAGATCCCTTTTGTCCCCCCAACCCTCACAGACCCACGGGACCCAGGAGAGTGGATCGAATCCACCCCACCCCCTGATATTAAAAGGGAAAACCCGATCAGGGTTTCTCCTTTTATATCAGTGGTTGGGGTGTCGCGATCCCCCTCTCCGCTGGCTCCCCTGGAGTTGGGAGTGTTGGGGGGGACAAAAGGGGTTTGTCTCCCCAACCCTCCTGAACCCAGGGGACCCAGCGGAGAGGGTGGTAGGTTCAGGAGGGTTGGGGAGACAGGCCCCCTTTGTCCCCCAACTCTCCCAGACACAGAAGACCCAGGGGAGCAAATCCACCCCACCCACCCCCAAACTCCATTATTAAAGAGAAGAAACAGCTTGGTTTCTTCTGTTTAATAACGGGGTGTCCTGTGGGGGATCCCCTCTCTGCCGGCTCCCCTAGCTCTGGAAGGGTTTGGGGGACAGACCCCTTTTGTCCCCACAACCCCCTGAACCCAGGGGACCCAGGATAGGGGATCAATTCCATCCCCCCCCCTACACTCCATTTTTAAAGAGCAAAAACCACTTGGTTTCTTCTCTTCAATAATGGGGTATCCTGTGGGGGATCCCCTCTCTGCCAGTTCCCCTAGCTCTGGAAGGGTTGGGGGGATTTGGCCTTGCCCACCGATTTGACCACACCCACCGATTTGGTCACACCCACCAATTTGGTCACGCCCACAAAATTTCCCTTATTTTCAAAGCCAAAAGTTGACAGGTATGCGCCGCCGCCATGTGCTGCTGTGCTCTCCCCACCCCTTCCACCAGCGGGGAGATAAAGGGAGTCTCCCTTGGTTGGGAGACTCCAAAGTCACCGCCGCCGTGAGCCCCTGCACTCTCCCTGCCCCTTCCACCAACAGGGAGATAAAGGGAGTCTCCCTCAGCCAGGAGACTCCAAAGACGCCGCCGCTGTGAGCTGCTGTGCTCTCCCCACCCCCTCCACCAGCGGGGACATAAAGGGAGTTTTCCCTGGCCAGGAGACTCCGAAGACGCTGCCGCCATGACCCGCTGCGCTCTCCCTGCCCCTTCCACTGGCAGGGAGATAAAGGGAGTCTCCCTCAGTCGGGAGACTCCGAAGACGCCACCGCCGTGAGCTGCTGCACTCTCCCTGCCCCTTCCACTGACGGGGAGATAAAGGGAGTCTCTCTCGGTCGGGAGACTCTGAAGACGCCACCACCGTGAGCCGCTGCACTCTCCCCGCCCCTTCCACCAACAGGGAGATAAAGGGAATCTCCCGGCCTGAGGAGACCCAGGAAAGGGACCTTGGTGTCCTGGTGGACAACTCAATGAAGGTGTCAACCCAGTGTGCCTCAGCAGTAAAAAAACAAACTCAATGCTAGGGATCATTAGGAAGGGTATAGAAAATAAGTCAGCAAGTGTCATTTTGCCTCTTTATAAATCTATGGTGAGGCCCCATCTGGAATACTGTGTACAGTTCTGGTCGCCATACCTCCAGAAGGATATTATGGAGCTGGAAAAAGTGCAGAGGAGGGCAACCAGAATGATTAGGGGACTGGAACACCTTCCTTACCATCTGAGGCTGCAACGGTTGGGACTCTTCACTCTTGAACGACGACGTCTAAGAGGTGACCTGATTGAAGTTTATAAAATCATGCACGGTGTGGACAAAGTAGATAAGGAAAAACTGTTTTCCCTATCGCATAACACTAGAACTAGGGGACACTCCATGAAACTTTTGGGTACTAGTTCTCAAACAAATAAGAGAAAGTACTTTTTCACCCAGAGGATTACTGGTCTATGGAACTCCCTGCCAGAAGAAGTGGTGACAGCTGTCAGTCTTGACAGCTTTAAGAAAGGATTAGACAAGTTCATGGAGGACAAGAGTATCAATGGCTATAATTATGGATACTTAAGGACAACCTCCGTGTTGGAGAGATAGGCAGGATATCTCTCAATCTCATTTCCAGGGAATCCTAAGCAGGTGAAGGCATCCTGAAATGGTGAGCCACTGTGTGAGACAGAATGCTGGACTGGATGGGATGTGGCCTGTTCCAGCAAGGCTGTTCTTATGTTCTTATGAGACGTTGCACCTCCTGGCCCCTTTGTCGTCCAGGAGGTTGGCAAGGACGGGTGTAACTGTAACTTTTGTGGCAGTTTTCTACTGCGTCAGGGCATCTGGGGATTATGAATACTGAGATACTGCTTCTTTGTGACTGTATCATTCTTATGATGCATCTGTTTTATATTATTGTAACTGTATTTCTATTAATTTTGCTGTTTGATGACATTGTATTTTTATATGTTGTAAGCTGCTTTGAATGGCACCTGTGCCAGGAAAGCGGGATATAAATTGAACGTAATAATAATAGATAAAAATTAATGTTGACATAGATAAAAAAGTGTTGGTATCAATTATGTTGACAACAGGTAGACAATGTATCGCAAGGAAGTGGAAAGATGTTGTGAATATTAGACTGGAGGAGTAGTTTAAGGAAATGTGGCAATTGGCTCTGAATGATAAATTGACATGGAATTTGAATGAAAAGAAAGGTATAATTAAAGAAAATAGATTTTGGAAAATTTGGAAACCATTTGTGGACTACGCACTGAGTAAGGAAGATGGTAGCAGACCAGTACCTGATCAAATGAGTTTTTGGATGCATTAAAAAAGAGGTGGGACACGCCGCATCCCCTAGGGCATTGTGCATAACTCAGGGTGTAAGTAATTTAGATTATATGTATTGACATTGAAAGAGAATAATTCAAGTAGTTCAAAAATATTGTTATAAGTTTAGATTACTTTCTGTGAATAAGGGCAGGTTGACTATATTTAAGATTTTTAAGCTTAAAGAAGAGTTTAGTAAGAGAAAATATAACAATATCAAGTTTTTCTTTCTTTCTCATGTATTGTGTAATTTTATATATTTTTTACTTTTTTCTAATGTTTTTTTAAATCTTTTCTTGTACGTGTATGTTTGTTTTTGACTTTATTATGTATTTTTTGAAAAATCTAATAAAAATTATAAAAAAGAAGCTCTAACTCAGACTTTCTCTACCTTTTTGGGGTGGGGGCTGAATCACTCCCCTCAGAATGGCTGTGTGGGCTGATCATCTGGCCCTGACACCCTCCACATTCCCACCACCACCACTGCCAATCAACCCTAACCCTCCTTGGAAGCAGTTTTTGGCGAGTTCTCATGCGATTTCAGCAATATCTCATGAGATTTGGTGAGTTCTCACATGATTTGGTAAGTTCTGGTATGATTTCGGCATGGGAACATGCTGAAATCATGCAAGAACTCACCAAATCTCATGAGATATTGCTGAAATCACACAAGAACTCATCAAAAACAAGTGTTTATGATGGTTTTTGGCAGGTTTTCAGTGCTTCCGGGTGGTGACGGCAGTGGCAGCGGGAATGAGGAGGGGTTGGGGGCCAAATGAAATGGCTTTGGGGGCCGGGTTTGGCCAACTGTCCATTGGTTGAGAAAGCCTGTTCTGACTCAATCCATCATCAACTGAAGATCTGCAAGATTTGTAGCCAACGACACGGTGTCATCGGCATATTGGATGTTATTCCGGTATTCCCCATTAATTTTAACGACAATGTTTAAATTTGATAATGTTTCTGGAAAAATAATCTCAGAAGATATATTAAACAGTGTTGGGGACAAAACACAGGCTTGTTGCACACCTCTACG
This sequence comes from Bradypodion ventrale, assembly GCA_035047345.1. Taxonomy (NCBI): domain Eukaryota; kingdom Metazoa; phylum Chordata; class Lepidosauria; order Squamata; family Chamaeleonidae; genus Bradypodion; species Bradypodion ventrale. The sequence continues at coordinate 175,844,125 of JAWDJE010000003.1, forward strand.
AATTTGAACCTGCTCTGTCAGCTGCTCTTCCACTCTGACTTGAGCTGTCTGATTCCAATAAAGGTTGGTGATGATTCTGATATCTTTATCATCTACACCCATTTTCTTCAGTACTATGATCATCTTTTCATGCTGGCATCTGTTAAAGGCTTGTGCATAATCTATAAAACATGCAAGCACATCACATCTCATGTCTCTACATCTTTGTATGAGGACCTGCATTGTAAACAGTGCCTCTCTGGTACCTATAGGATTCTGGAAGCCAAATTGTGTTTCACCTGTGCTTTCTTCGCATGTCTTATAAATTTTACTATGGATGATTTTAAAGAAGACCTTAAGAGGGTAATTGTGCTGTACTCATCACATGACTTTGCATTTTGTTTCTTTGGCAATGTAACAAAGGTTGATAATCAATCGCTCAGAAGGATGTCTGTGTCGTAAATGGTGTTTAAAAGGTCCATCAATTTTTTGATGTTAACTTTGGACAGAAGTTTCAAAAATTTTACTGGGATGTCATCTGGCCCTCTTGTTTTTCCATCTTGGGATCTTTGCAAAGCTCTTACAACCTCACTCTTCAGTATTGGTGGTCCAGCATTGCTATTTATGACAGGCTGTTCACAGGCTGTTATTTCATCACTAAACTGCTATTCTATGTATTCTTTTCATATATCGATCTTATCCCTTATTTCCACCGCAAGATTTTCATCTGTGTCTTTTGACAATGTATGTGTCTTCTGTTGTCTTCTGCTAGTAACTTCCCTGATCTTTTTATGTATGTTGAAACAATCATGCTTAATTTGGTATTCCTCCCCTCCATCTCAGCGCATGTCAGCCATATAAGCTTCCTTTGAAGCTCTTATTTTGCACCTAATTATCGTCTGTAGATTGTTATATTTTTCCTTATTCTGATTCCTATAAGACCTTCTTATTTTTATTTAATTGAGTATGTCATCTGTCATCCATCAATTATTCTTATTGTTTGGCTTTTGGCTGCAAAGGTGTTTCTGTCTAACTTTCTGGGATATTTCTTTCATTATCCCCTAGTTCTCTTCTACACATCTTTCCTCTTTTGCCTAACTCCTCTCTCATTGTCTCTTTCCTCACTATTCTACATTCTTTGTCATTTAAGGACATCAACATCAAAACCAGATTTCATTGTTTCAGTTATGATTTTATGCAATTTTAGGTGGAGACAACAACCTGGGAGAAACACCTTTTATATTCTCACCCAGAATACCTTAGAAGATAATGAACCTGAGAAAATGGTCTCCTGTGAAAAGTCAAAGAGCCAAGAGCATTCATATCGGAAATATAATCCTTCATATAGCCTGAACCCAAGCCATATTTTTGATATTGTTGTTCAGACATACAGTTGAGTCTGATGCTTTGTGATCCCATTGACCACAGCATGCCAAGCTCCTCTGTCATCTTCCATCCTCTGGGGTCTGCCCAGATCCATACCCACCATGGCAGGGATGCTGTCTAACCATCTCAACCTCTGCCACCCCTTCTTTTTTTTGCCTTTGATCTTTCCTAGTGTCAGGATCTTCTCCAGTGAGTCCTCTCTTCTCATTTGGTGGCCAAAGTATTTGAGTTTCTGCTTCAGTATCTGTCCTTCCAAGGTGTAGTGAGGGTTAATTTCCTTTAGAATTGACTCTCAAAAATCTTCTCCAGCACCACAGTTCAAAGGCATCTATTCTTCTGTATTCAGCCTTCCTTGTGGTCCAGGTATCCAAGCCATACATTGCCACTGGGAAGAAGACCATCACTTTAACCATGAGGATTTTTGTATATAGCCCTATAGGATTTTGTAAGTCATAAGCAGCACTTTGAATTGGGTCTGGAAATGGTCTAGCAGCCAGGGATACTGTTGTAACTAGTAAACCACCTTGCTTTCTGTAAGCAACCTCAGTCTGCAGCCTGACTGCAGCATTTTGAACAGGCTCAAACCTCCAACTATTTTCAAAGGCAGCTCCATGTAGATTATTTTGCAATAATGAGAGAGACCTAATCAAGACATGAATAATCACAGTCAAAGTAGGCATCTCCAGAAACTGGTGCAGCAGGTGGACGAGCTTTAGCAGCGCCAGTGCACTCCTGACCACTGCTGAGTCCTGATCATCTAGGCCAGGGGCACCCAAACAATGGCCCATGGGCCCAATTAGGCCCACACATATAATTAATCAGGCCTGCATTGAAAACCTGGGTACCCTTGGGACCACCCCTACCCGCTCCCACCCGGCCCCACCACCTGGTGACCAAATAAGTCACTTATGGCAGTAGTGGCAGCGGCGGCAATCATGCTCTGTTCCCGCTGGTCTGAGCAGCCTCCGTTGATTCTGAACAGTGAAAAAGCCTTTGGCAACATGGATCGCCATGTTGTGGAAATTTTTAGAGCCTTCTCCATTTCAAAATCCATGGTGCTGTAAGGGTAAACCTGGTGCACCAAGGGTGACATCAGCCTTGGCGCGCCAAGGGAGTCTCCCAGCACCACAGATTTTGAAACAGAGAAGGCTCAAAAAATTTCACAACGCGGCGATCCACGTTGCCAAAGGCTTTTGCTGCTCCTCATTCCCTGGCCATGGGGGGGGGGGGGAGTGGAGGACGGTGGTGAGGTGCTCCACCGCCCATGGCCACAGTGTCCTTTTATCCCCCAGGCATAGGTTGGGTGCTGAGGATGGTGGCAAGGTGCTCTGCCACCCATGGCCACAGCATCCTTTTATCCCCCAGGCGTAGGTGAATCAATAAATACAATACTAGATGAAGATTTTTATCTACCTTAAATTAATGAAATTATTGGCATTTCATAAGGAAACCCATTTGTCTTCAACAATGAAATTTCAAAAGTTGAAATCTACAATTGGTGTAATTACTACATGTGTGTTCAGCAAATTTACACTCTCCAACCATGTGGCTATAGAGGGCTGTAAAGGTGAATATTAAATATCGGAGCCATATAGTGCTGACAGACCAAAATGAATGTTTGTCTTAAGTGTATATAAGTGTATATAGGTGGGGTGCCCGGCTTTGCATGGGTGTGGTTGGTGGGGTCTGTCTAACTTCCCAGGGTTGAGTTCGAGCATGGCTTCCATCCACGCACCGTCTCCCACACACACATCCATTCTCTCTCCTTCTCTGTCTGTCTCTCTCTTTATTCCTTCTCAGCATGCACACACACACACACACACACACACACACACACACACACACACACACACACACACACACACACACACACACAAAATCCCTGCCCTGCATCTCCAGACAATGGACTGCTCCAGAAGCACCATCTGTTGTCTGGAGATGCAGGATAGCACCGGGCTGGGCTTTACAGAATCCCCTGGGTGCTGGCTAGTTCCCCCCATGTTGCTTGCTTCACCTGTGGGGAGTTCTCTTCCATGCTGCCCAGCCTGGGGCTTCTGCGTGACTGCTGGCAGCGTGGCCTGCATCTCCAGGCAACGGCTGATGCTTCCAGAAGTGCCAGCTGTTGCCTGGAGATGCAGGCCATGCTGCCAGGAAAGGCGCGGAAGCCCCGGGCTTGGCTGCATGGAGCCTGGCTAGCCGGTCCCCCCGTGCCCCTGAGAAACCAGTTGCCCCCAACCAACAGCCACCTTTCCTATGTGGTGGCCTCCTCAGTGGAGCCCAGTCTAGCACTTCCACCATGTGAGGGCATCTGTATTGCGGATAGGGTGCCGGCGCTCTCATGGGCTAGGCACCCGAAACCCCAGTCCATTCACGGTTCCCAGCATCAAGCATGGGACGAACAGAGAATTCCGATCAGCCCATGCCTTCCAGAGAAGCCAAGGCAGAAGGCCCGCCTGCCCATCTCTGGAAGTCGGCTGGTGTACGGGCACCCCGTTTGGCCCATGCCTGCCGGAGAAGGGCCTTGGTTTCTCCGGCAGGCATGGGCCGAACAGAGTGCTCCGGTCAGCCCATGCTTTCCAGAGAAGGGCCACCCGCCATCCTCTGGCTGAAATGGTGGCCAGCCAGTGGAGCCTCCCAACCAGGGAGTCGGTAATACACATGCACCAAGTTCCAGGCGCATGTGTATTACCACCTCCCCACCATTTCATGCTGCCGGGGGGAGGGGCTTTGCAGCCAGTTTCCGGGATGAAAGACTCCAAAATGGTCTGCCGGTCCCCCGTGCCGGCCACCCCAGAAGTGTGAGGTAGGCGGGGCACTGGGGTGCAAGCATCGCGCAGTGTATTGGTAACATACAGCATGTCACCTCAATTTTAGTTTATATATCTATCTATATCTATACATCTATATCTATATCTATATCTATATCTATATCTCTCAGGTGAAACTCGGAAAATTAGAATATCAAGCAAATGTTCATTCAGTTCAGTAATGCAACTTAAAAGGTGAAGCAAATATATGAGACAGACTCATTGCATGCAAAGCGAGATATTTCAAGCCTTACTTTGTTATAATATTGATGCTTATGGTTTACAGCTTATGAAAACCCCAACCCCCCAATATCATGTACCCCATAATCATCACCCCATGTACCCCATAATCTCATGTATGCTGTACGCCATGATCATCACAATTATAATGAATTAAGGCATGACATATCTCGCTTTGCATGTAGTGAGTCTATCTCATATATTTGTTTCACCTTTTAAGTTAAATGAATGAACATTTGAACAATATTCTAATTTTCCGAGTTTCACCTGTATATGGTATAAGAAATTGTCATAAAACACTAAACACTATAGATTAAATCATCAACCACTGCTTGCAGACCACCAACCAGTCCCCTCTGTCATAATATACTGAAGCTTGGGGAAAATGGGTTGCAAAACACCATGAAGAACACATTTATGTATGGTTGTCACTCATGACAGCTCTATGGAATCTGAATTTCTAAATAGGCTTGATTTTGGGAGAGGCAGCAGAAGGAAGAAAGGCAAAAACCTTCATATCTTACTTGTAAGCATGAAGAGTTGGCTAAGCAACCCTTGGTTAGATGTGGTTTTATTTCTGATTATGTGTTGTCAGATTGATTATGATGTATGAAAGTCCTCACCAAGTTTTTTAGTGGTATTCTAGGGGTGTGCAGCTTGCTTAAGATTACACACATGGCTCTTCGCTTGGGAGTCACAGTGGGGAAACAGATTCCTAGGTATTTCAACTCATTGAACTATCCGGGCTCTATTTATAGTTTCAGAAGTGGCCCAAAATTAGTGTCAACTCTAAACCATTATTGTGCAATACTATTCTACTGCTATCTTTCAAGATGGACTGGGAATTCAGCTTTGATGCTTTTGAAAACTGCCTGCTGGGGATTTCTCCCCACAAACTCATTAAAATTGATTTAAATCATAAATGTTTTCTCTTTTCGGAGGCTTGATTAAACTTTTTGTACTCCAAAGAAGGCAAGGGAGTACCAGGAAAATGTCTACTTCCGTTTAATTGACTATGCTAAAGCCTTTAATTGCATGGATCACAACAAATTGTGGCAAGTCCTTAAAAAGGTGGGAGTACCAGACCACCTTACCTGTCCTTTGAGAAACCTGTATATGAGCCAAAGAGCAACAGATAGAACTGGATATGGAACTACTGATTTGGTTTAGAATAGGAAAAGGAGCTTTGACAAGGCTACTGTATATATTTTCACCCTACCATGCTTTATATAGGACTGGATGAAGAACAAGCTGGAATTAAGATTGCTGGGAGAAATATGAACAACCTGAGATATGCAGATGACACTACTCTAATGGCAAAAAGTGAAAAAGATCTAAAGAGCCTCTTGATGAGGGTGAAAGAAGAGAATGCAAAAATTGGCTTGAAACTCAACATAAAAAACATCTGGCCACATCACTCCCTGGCAAATTGAAGAGGAAGAAATGGAAGCAGTAGCAGACTTTGCATTATTGGGGTCTATGATCACTGCAGACAGTGACTGCAGCCATGAAATAAAAAGACACTTACTCCTTGGGAGGCAAGCTATGACAAACCAAGGCAGCATAATAAAAAGCAGAGCCATCAAATGGCTGACAAAAGTTCATTTAGTTAAAGTGACGGTCTTCCCAGTAGTAATTCATGGGAAGACCATGTTGGGCCATAAGGAAGGCTGAGCACAGAAGAAGAGAAGCCTTTGAACTGTGCTGCTGGAGAGGACTTTTGAGAGTCCCTTTGACTGCAAAGATATCAAATCAGTCAATCTTAAAGGAAATCAACACTGACTGCTCCTTGGAAAGGATGGATACTGAAGCTGTAGCTCAAATATTATACTTTGGCCACCAAATGAGAAGGAAGAATTCACTGGAGAAAGCCCTGATGCTAGGGAAGATCAAAGCCAAAAGGAGAAGGGGGCAGCAGAAGACAAGAGGAATAGACAGTATCATTGATGTGGTGGGGATGGATCTCAGTGGACTCTGAAGTATGGCCAATGACAGAGAAGCATGGCATGTTGTGGTCCATGGAATTGCAAAGAGAAAGATTCGACCAAGTGACTGAGCATCAACACTCTGATAAGTGCCTGGATTCAACAGAAAAGTGGTGACAGAGGTTGTGATAAACAGGGTTTTTTGTAAGTTTTAAAAATATTTTATTTTTCAGATGCCATTATTTCACGACTTTTAACTATACGGCAAGACAAAATATTTATAGATTCCAATCATTATTTGAACACACCTCTGTATCTGTGTGTGTGTGTGTGTGTTTGTGTCTGTGTGTGTCTGTCCGTCTGTCTGTGTGTGTCTGTCTGTGTGTGTGTGTGTGTGAGAGAGAGAGCTGTGCCTATTGCCCATGGGATTCCCTGTCTCCTCCATCACCCCTCTGTATGTGTGTGTGTGTGTGAGTGAGTGAGAGAGAGAGAGAGAGAGAGCTTCACCTGTCACCCATGAGGTTCCCCCTCTCCTCCACCACCCCTCTGTGTCTGTAAGTTTGTGTGTGTGTGTGTGTGAGACAGAGAGAGAGAGCACGAGAAAGAAAGCAAGAAAGACAAGAAGAGAGAGAGGAGGATAGAGAGAGAGAGAAAGAAATAAAGGGAGAGAGAGAGAGAGAGGAGGGAGGCAAAGGAAAGAGCAGGGCCCAAACATCCCATGGCTGGGACCAGTGCGCCTGCTGCCGTAGCGCTTCCCTGTCTCCACCACCTCCCTTGTGTGTGTGTGTTATTATTTTTCCCAGTTATTTTTCTACATTTTGCCAAAACTTCAAAGTGTATTCACAACTCCACCACATAAGTTGGTAAGTTCCTATGTCTTATTGACAGCTTCAACATTTGTAAAGTATATTTTTATTCATTTGATTTAAGCGAACTGGAGTTAAATACCACTTTCACAAGATTGTAAAGTTGTGCTTTTTCATCTTAATTGACATGTTTTTCATGATTTTTCCCCCATTTATTCTTCCAATCATTTCCCAAAATTCTAATGTTCAAATCCGATTCCCATGTTTTTCTTAACGTTGTTTGTGGATCATCTTCTTCATTTAATAGTCTATATATTTTACTCACATAACCTTTATTGGTGGCGAGTACATACCTTATCTTGTAAATTAATTTCTCAAATTCTGTTAGAGGTCTGTACAAACTGGCCTGTCATTTATAATCCTTATCCCATTTTTCCTTTAGTATTTTTGGAACCAATTCAATTTCAATTTGTTGTACATTTCATTTCTTGTTTGTTGATTCTGTCTCATTCCAAATTAACTGGTCTGATGTTAATATTTTACTACTTCTATTAATTGAAATGCCCTGTAATAATTGTTTATATTCGGTAGACCCAACCCGCCCTCCTTCTTTGTGTTTTCAAAGTGTTTTCAATATTCTTGCTTTTTTCCCACCACTGCAGTAACTGTTCAATAATTTTTGCCAACTTACTAATTATTATTATTTTTCAATTGAATTGGCAGAATATCTAATAAGAAATTTAGCATCAGAATTAACTTCATTTTACATACAGTAATTCTGCCAATGACATATTTAATTTTTATATCTTATATTTAAAGATCTTCCACTTTCCCTGAGATATATATTCCTAGATATTTTAAACTTTGCTTAATCCAAATTTTATAAGTTTCTTTTATTTTTTTTCTATATCTTTTTTTGGTACTGTTAAATAATATAGCCTCTGATTTCCCCCAATTTATTTTTAATCCAGTGACTTCCTCAAATTGTTGAAGTTAGAAAATATTTTGGAGTGTTTCTAACATAAACCTATGGTCATACTCCTCAGTATCTGCACATTAAGTAGAAGGATAACCTACACAGGAGTGTTCAACATGCAAATACCATAAGAATTATCCATCCCCAAGACATGAAAGGAATACACCAAGCCCTGCACTTCCTGACCCCTAATTTTGATTCAAATGGTTAATGGCACTCTTTGAAGAGTTATACTTGGCCATTTCCTCCCCCAATCAACCTGATTAAGGTTCATATTAACTTCTTCCCAACTCCATAAAAACAGAAGGGATTGGATGGTCAGTACATAAAATCTTTCACGCCTTTGAAGACAAAAGAGAAATGACACCCATTGTAGTTTAGGAAAGTGATGGCAAACCTTTTAGAGACAGAATGGCCAAACTGCAACCCAAAACCCATTTATTTATTGCAAAGTGCCAACATGGTGGGGTGAACTCTGTGCTGGGGAAGAGAGAAAGTACTCCCATTGAGATGCTGGGCAGAGGGGCAGGGCAAAATCTGTGCTGGGGGAAGGAGAAAGCACTCCCATTGAGCTGCTGGGCAGATGACAGGGTGAAATCTATGCTGGGGGAGGGAGGAAGTGCTTCATTGGGCAGAAGGGTGGGGCGAACTCTGTGCTGGGACAATGGCACATGTGCCCCCAAAGAGGGCTCTGATGGCCACCTCTGGCACACATGCCATAGGTTCACCACCATTGGTTTAGGAGATTGCAAGGTTTTTTAAAAAAATCTTCTACATGAAAATGTGCTGGTGATTTTTGTAAGAATATGTGCAAATCACAAATATGCACTAAATAAAAATTACTGAGAAACTTAGTTTTAAATAAAGCAGCATTGGCCACTGGCATCAATACAACTAAAACTGAGAGATGATATGCTACAATATATATCAGAGAATAAACAAAACAAAACAAAAATGTTGTAGCACTTTGAAGACTTATTGTTACAGTATATTTTAATGTTAGCTTATGTGGATCAAGTTCACTTAATCAGAAATGGGAATGAGATTTCATGGCATCAATTTATATACAGTACATGAGGTACAAAGTGATTGGTTAGCATAACAGATAAGTATACAAATCAATATGGCTTTTTACAACTGGTAATAGCAGGTGATCTCTGGCTGTTATTCAGATTAGTTGTAAATTTTCCCTTGTTCAATTGCAAATAGTTAGAGGATACAAAACAAACAACTGGCACTGAACATTTGTAAATGAGTTTAATTTTTATCCATTTATTGACAATTATGTGAGTTCATACTTTGTTGTGTGAGACAGCCTTAACGTGTGAATGATAATTATACTGGAAAATTTCTGTGAATGTGGTATAATATAACAAAATATAACATGCAACATATATATAGCAGCATATAACAACCTGTGTAACAAATTTGATAATGTCCCAGAAACCCTTCACTAATATTCAAACCTTTGTGATGGGTGTCCAACATATGGATGTATTTTATTTCTGCTGTCTCTCTCTGGATTCTTGTCTTGTAATATCTCTGTTCCAGAATGGCAACTTTCAAGTTTTGGATAGCATATCCAGGTAGATTGAAATGGTTTGAAATGGGTTGTTCTGTGAGTGCCATTCCTGATGTCTGATTTATGTCCATTAAGTCTTTTATGCAAAGATTATCCTGTTTGTCCTATGTAGAGTCCAGAAGGGCATTTTTGGCAAAAGATGGCATAAATCACATTGGCAGGAAAATAGTAAAACTACCCTTAACTAAGTCTCTGTCTCAAGCTTCTATTTCTGAGTTAGGCACTCTCCTCTTGTGTCTGTGTCATATGAGCAGTGTTGCTCTGCAGCAGGTTCTATAGGTTCTATAGAACCAGTAGCACAACCAGCTGGCGATCCCCACCTCCCTCCCACACCATGCCCACCTCCACCTCCCCCACACTCCGGGCATGGCCGGAGGCCAGGAGAAGGAGGAAGAACGTGCCCACCCACTGCCTCCGGTTTCTGTTCTTTGGGGGCGGGATCCTGATTTTCGTTAAAAAAATATGTAGTTAGACTTGTTATTTTATTTTTATTATATTATGTGTTTTGTGTGTTTAATTCTGTTATATTTTAATTTTTTATTTATATATTTTGGTGAGTTTTTTGAGTTAGCCACACCAACAGAGTTAGCCACACCTACATAGTAGGTAGGAATTTTTTTGCAGTGGATCACTGCATATGAGATTGCTTTATAAATATTTCAGAATATGGCTTTTTTTGAATATTTCCACAGGTAACATGCTTAACAGCATCACCTTCATTTATATCACTTATGTATACGGTATAATAATTTCCTATACCAACTAGAACTTTTGTCTTAAATCACAAACAGGTGCCTTGGGCTACATTAGTAGCTCATATTCTTAAAAAGGAAAGGTCAGAGGAAACAAGCACAAATATGATGCATGTGTTTCATTTTAAATCTCTAGCAAACCCAAACTGACTTCCAAGCACAGAAGGCTGGAACTAATGAATGAATCTCACTATTTTGTATTAGTAAGCAAGGATATGCATTTGGATTCAGAATATTCAGAATTCACCTAATAATGTGATATTTAAATAGTTCCAAATATAACTGATTCCAAATTTGATAGTTCTTTTTTATCCCGATTAGAAAGCAAAATGCTAGGTTCTGCTTGCTAGAAGAAATGAAAGTGAAACCTATTCTTCAGGCATCCTGGAGTGATATCTTGAGAAAAGAAATTGGAAGTGCTCAGGACACTCTGCAGTCTGCTCCCACAGTAGTGTGGGTCACCAGGGTGGGTCACAAACATCAGTTTCTCCATCCTGACTGGGCTGCCATGGGTTTCCAAAGCAAAAAGGCAAGAGGTGAGAGCAATCCCGGGAATTACAGTATGTCTGTCTGGACCAATGAAATTTAGAAGCAGGCACACTTACACAAAGATACTATTTCACATCAGTTCTTTATAACTGGAAGGGGGGGCATAATCTATACCTATAAATCCAAGCATTAACCATTGGAATTTGACAAAGGCTCCTGCACCTGTCCACACTATCCCGTACCAAGCCTCCTGCAGTCACCGGAACCCGGTACAGAGGTAACTGTAGGGTTGAGAAATGCACCACTGTGGCAAGAAAAAGGACAAAGAACAACCCAACATCCTGTGTGCTGTGCCGTGCCACAGCCAATTAGGTTGAGAAGTGTGACCAAATAGAACATTGTGAGACATGCCGCAGCCAATCAAAATAAAGTGGTAGACAAAATTACAATGTACGAACGGTAAAATCACGAATTAAACTTCATGTCCCAGCATCCTATGCGCCTATAGCATGTCAGCTAATCTAGCTGAATGGTGCGAGCGCATAGAATGTAGGATAAACCGTCTAAAAAATTCAAATTCTTGCCGCACCATTCAAAACCTTTCTCTCTATGAAAATACGATAAATTACTACTACATTTCTGCAAAATAACCCACGTAATACATACACAATGCATACGTAAAATAATTAAAAATAAAAAACCACCGAACGAATGCTCACAGAACAAATTACACTACAAATCCCAGCATCCTATGCAATTACAGCAATGTAGCCAATCACGTTGAATGGTGCGAATGCATCAAACATTGGGAGAAGCACGAAAAATATACAATAAAAGTTGCCGCATCACAAACCTGTTACGGTTTTGAGGAGAAATAACCGTCACGGTTATGTACAATTGCGCCTAAAAATAATTACGGAGCATACTCTATTTACTATTTGAGCACACAAACTAAAAACAACATACCTTTGCAAACATATTATACTGTATATGTTACACGTATTTGACAAAAATTAAAAGTTATTGAATAAAGTTCAAAACCAAACACAGTTTAGGGAAGAAATAACCGTCACAATTATGCACAATAGCGCCTGAAGAAATTACGGAGCAGACTCCATTAAGTATTGCAGCATGTTGCAGGACTTGAAGAAAATTCAAAAAAATTACATTTAAATTACGGTCCAATAATTCTTGACTGAAAACACTGAGAACAGAGCACAACACTTAAAATTACAGTAACACAAAATAAATACTTATAATTCAGATAGTAAAAATATTTTCACTAAAAATAATTGCCTCATTAAAAAATTTCAATAAATTGGTATAAGAAAAATACAACAAACTGAACACACAAATGTTTCACCAAAAAACTTTGGAACACAGTACAGATTTGAAAAACAATTTTTTTTACATAAACAATACTTATAGAAAAATGCATAGTTGCCTCATGTGAAACAACTAATTCATTAAAAAAATATTTTGCACATAAATCATAGTTACATAAAAGTGCATTATTGCCTCTTTGCCAAAGTAGTAAACCATTTACAAGCTACAACGACAATATACAACAAATGTTTTAATACTAGAATTGTAAATCACAATGCCTACAAAAAAGTGTAAATATAGGACATAGAACACACAAAACATTTAAAAAACACTACAAAAAACACAAGAAACATCACAGAAAAGGGAAGAAAAATTTAATAAATGCAGAAAAATATGCACACATGACAGAACAAACATCTTCTCAGGAACATGAGACCATGTTAACAGAACGTAGAGAAATTGATAGTACATCAAGGGCAAACGACAGCACAAAGAAACATGATATGAGATCACAACAGAATAAAAAGACAAGAGCAATCTGACTAGAGAGAAGAAAAACTAAAAAATTAATATTAAAAATGGCTGCCTATGATCCAGAAACTAATTATTCAGAAAATGCCAATTTTGAGATTGGTAATCTAGACACAATTTGCCAACTGCCAAGCCAGAAAATTTAAAACAGAAACCAAATCACTATGTTGTAAAAAAGGTAAAATTAGAATTCAACAGCAAATGCCACCACAAGAACTGATAGAATATACAAGTGGAGTAACAACAGATTCTAAACATTTCTTAAAGAATATTCGAAAATATAACTCATGTTTTCAAATGACTTCATTTGGAGCCACAGTCATTATACCACACAAAGGATTCAATGCAATATTCACAATTCAAGGTCAGATTTACGACAATATTGATTCACTACTACCACTACCAGAAGAACAGCCAAAGTTCCTGCAAATTTATTTCATGGGAGATGAGGAAAAAGAAACAGCACAACGATGTAAATACATTAAAGGAACAAAACAACACATTGTGCTAAGTATACAAAGAATGTTACATCAACACAATAATCTCATTCGCACTTTCCAAACTGCAATGCAAAACATGCCAACAAATGAATACCAAATTGTCATAGCTGCAGACAAAACTCCAACAGGAGAACATATACAGCGATACAATGCGCTAGAAACAAATTAAGTTGTTCCACTCATTTCTGGAGATACTTTCCATCACAGAGATATAATACTTAAATGAAATGACAAAAAACTGCAACGTATATCAGAAACACATCACTCCTATGATGTTCTTCAGTATCCCATACTTTTCCCATATGGTGAGGATGGATATCATTTTAATTTGAAACACGATCCAAAAACAGGATAGGAAACTGAGAAAAAATTTCAGCCATGGACTACTACTCCTACATTCTAATGGTTAGAAATGAAGAACAAAAACCCATAATCCACTGCAGAAAATTGTTAAATCAGTTTGTTGTAGATATGTATGCAAAAATAGAGAGTGAAAGACTATTATACAATAGAACAAACAAAAAATCACTCAGAGCAGAACAATACATACATTTAAAGGATGCTGTGGCACAAGATGGAAACCTAACAAACGTTGGAACATTGATTGTCCTGCCAGCAACATATACTGGAAGCCCAAGGCATATGCACGAATATACTCAGGAGGATATGACCTATGTAAGGAAACACGGAAGACCAGACTTATTTATAACATTTACATGTAACCCAACATGGCCTGAGATAAAAAAACCCTAAGAAATGATGAAACAGCTAACGACAGACATGACTTAATTTCAAGCGTGTTTAGACAAAAACAAACACAATTAATTAATCTTATCACAAAAAATCAGATATTTGGTGAATGTAATTGCTGGATGTATATGATCGAATGGCAGAAACGTGGGCAGCCACATTCTCACAACTTGATTTGGCTTAAAAGCAAAATACATCCCACTGATACTGATAAAATAATATCTGCTGAAATACCGAATGGAAATGAAGACATTAAACTACATGCCATTGTTAAAAATACATGATTCATGGACCCTGTGGTCTTCTTAACCCACAAGTACAAACCCACAAAGAAAAAACCTGCACCAAAAGATACCCCAGAGCATTACTGAAAGAAACACAAACTTCAGAAGATGGATACCCACAATATAGATGACATTCTCCGGAGGATGGAGGGAACACAACTAAATTAAAAATGAAAACACAAGGAGAAATAGTAATAGACAACAGCTGGATAGTGCCATACTGTCCTCTCCTCTCAAAAATATTCAAAGTACACATTAATGTTGAATATTGTAATAGTGTTAAATCAATAAAGTATGTGTGTAAATATATAAATAAAGGCAGTGACATGGCCATTTATGATGTTAGAAACAGCAACAAAAATGATGAGATTTTACAGTATCAATGTGGAAGGTACATTAGCACTCATGAGGGTTTTTGGTGCATTCTAGGCTTCCACATACATGATAGACATCCAACAGTATTACATCTAAGTGTACACCTTGAAAATGGACAAAGAGTATATTTTACTTCTGAAACAGCAACAACTGTCACAGATAATCCTCATGAAACAACTTTAACTGGTTTTTTTTAAAACTATGCCAGAAAGATAAATTTGCAAAAACCATACTATATCAAGATGTGGCAAAATATTACACCTGGAATAAAACTAAGAAACAATTCTGCCGCAGAAAAACTGGCACTTATATACCTGAACATAACATTTATGAAAGTGATGCAATAGGCAGACTATACACTGTGCATCCAAATAATACAGAATGTTTCTATCTGAGAATGCTGCTCCTCACAATACCTGGACCAACATCTTTTCAAGAACTCAAAACTGTGGATGCAAAACTTATGGAAACATACAGAGAAGTTTGTCAGCACATGTGTTTATAAGAAGCTGATCAACATTGGGAAACAACTTTGCAAGAAGCAGCAATGATTTCTAAGCCACACCAAATGAGAACTTTACTAGCAATAATACTCACTTCATGTAGACCATCAAACCCACTAAATTTGTGGGAAATGTTTAAAAACCCATTAAGTGAAGATATGCTAATGAAAGCCAGAAAAGAACATCCAACATTAAACATTGAGTATGGAACAGACATATACAACATGGCATTAATTGAAATTGAAGACAAATGCATACACATGACTAATAAAACACTGGAAGATCTTGGCCTACCAGCACCAACACGCAATCAAGGAGATGCCTTAAATGCAGATTATATAAGAGAAACAAACTATGACATTGAAAGATTAAAAGAATATATAAATCAAAACAAAACCACTGCTTAATGATGAACAGAAATCTGCCTGTGACAAAATAATTACTCAACTAACAACAGAAGATGGAGAAATAATTTTCCTTCAAGCATCTGGAGGAATGGGAAAAACTTTCCTCACAAAATTAATTCTAGCAGAAATACGTTCACAATGAAATGTTGCATTAGCATTAGCATCATCAGGAATAGCAGCAACATTAATGGAAGGAGGAAGAATTGCTCATTCTGCACTCCAAATATCACTCAACATAGCTAAACAGGAAACCCCAACATGTAATATAACAAAAGGTAGTGGGCGTGCAAAAGTGCTAAAAGAGGCAAACATTATTGTCTGGGATGAATGTACAATGGCACATAAAAAATCTATTGAAGCCTTAAACATAACACTTAAAGACATAAGAGAAAATAAAAAATAATGGGTGGACTTCTACTACTTCTTTGTGGAGATTTCAGACAAACACTCCCAGTAATACCAAAATCTACACCTGCAGATCAAATCAATGCGTGTATCAACCAATCATATTTATTTAAAAATGTTCAAACCATTACCTTAACAGAAAACATGAGAGTAAGACAAAATGCAAACACTCAACTCTTTACCAACTTTCTTCTACAAATATGTAATGGAAAAGTAACAAAAAATGAAGAAAATTACATTGAATTCCCAGATTATTTCTGCACCATGGTAACATCTGCATTCGAATTTATAAATTCAGTATACTTAAACATTAATGACAAATATCAACAACATGAATGGCTTAAAGAAAGAGCAATCTTAGCAGCAAGGAACGAGGATGTTAATGTTATAAATCAGGAAATTCTTGACATGTTGCCAGAACAACCTACTGTATACAAATCTACTGATACAGTGGTAGACAAAGATGATGCTGTTAATTTCCCTACTGAATTTTTAAACTCCCTAGAACTACCAGGAATACCTTCTCACCAACTACTCCTGAAAGAAGGAGCACCAATTATTTTACTAAGAAATTTAAACCCGCCAAAGTTATGTAATGGCACTAGACTGTGTGAAAAACCTTATGCCAAATGTAATAGAAGCCACAATTATTACAGGAAAAGGAGCAGGGGAATCAGTTTGCATTCCACGTATTCCATTGATTCCAACTGATCAAACAATACCATTTAAAAGACTACAATTCCCTGTACGACTAGCATTCGCAATTACCATAAATAAATCACAAAGTCAAACACTGTAACATTGTGGAGTTCATCTTTCAAAACCATGTTTCTCTCATGGACAATTATATGTTGCGTGTTCTAGAGTGGTTTCAGCAGATAATTTATTCGTACTTGCAACACACATACAAACTAAAAATATTGTTCATCAACAAGTGCTGCAAAAATCAAAATAATACGCAAAACATGTAATCTAAAAAGTAATCAGAACAAACACATTAATTTTAAGGAAAACAAAGAACCATCCATTATGCAAAAACACTCAATCATAACGAGTCAAGATACAAAAGCTAAATCTAAAAATACTAAGAAAGTAAAATAGTTACGTAAAACTAATCAACACGAATATACCAGTTCGCTCTTTAAGGTCGCTGTAATTACATTAGTCAGAAACACAACAGTTAATTGCAACAAACATTCAAGCTTACTGAAAACACCAACAACACGCAAAGTTTCCACCCATAATCATTGATAAAAGATTCACCCGTATACCAAAACGTCGAACACCACACTATCCAGCTTCAGGCGCATATTCTTCCGTAAACAAAGTACATGCTGTAAATCCACGATAAAAGAAAACAAAACTATAGCCACACCTACCCAATGTGCAAACAGCGGGCCAATGACTACTATGCAAACAGACAAAAACAACGCAGAAAACTAACGCTTGCAAACTCACGCGAGAATGATATCTTAAAAAAAAGCCAGAAACACTGAGGGGAGCATTAGAAAGTTATGATAAACACATCAACCAGAGTTATTAAAAAATATTAATACTATTATTCAAATACAAACTAATTAAAATTCTAAAATGCAGAAAATAAAAAGGACACCAAGTGGACGAGGATACAGAATAATGGACAAAAACAACGAAACTAAACCAGGAGAAATTAACCCGAAAAATATAACAGATGATAAAAAATTTAGCATCGGAGGAGGATACACTTTTGATAACACAAAGCAAGGTAACGTTTTTAAAAATTATAATACTTTTACGCTCTACGTTAAATTCTGAAATTAATAAAACAATAAATAACAGCATGACAACACCACAAATACTAGAGAAATTTCAAGCAAATTCCAATGTTGAAAACCAATATTTTACAAAAGTAAAAAATACACTATTCTTGAAACGCAACAATCAGAACAAAATTTAGAAAATCAACAAAGAATTGAAATTAAAATGCAAAACAAAAAACAACAAATACAAACAGTGATGGAAAAAGAAATAAAATCAAATGAAAAAATAACAAATGAAAAACATAACATATCTGAAAATACAAAGAAGCAAACAAATTTCAGAAATAGAAAACCAAAATAAAAGAACAATCACAAATGAACCACAATGCACAATTTCAAAAACCAAAGAAGAATATGACAATAAAATACAAGAAGTAAAAAAACAAAGAAATCCCTATAGTAAGAAAAAAAGAAATGATACAACAGCAAACACTTAAAAATGATAAGGACAACATCTCTGAAAACCGTAATAAACAAATTCAATAAATAATTGAAAAAATCAATAACAAACAAATACCAGAAAAAGATACAATTACTAAAAGAACTATGAGGAAACAAAAACTCTGCACAATTCAAGAAACTGAAGAAGAAGACGACATCAGGAACAATGAACAAGAACAAGACAAAAATAGCATTCTATCAACAATCATACCAATTGATTTCATCATCCAAAGGCAACTTCTGTTCATGTTAAACCCACCAACGAATATCAACATCCCGTTAGCTCTGCTAATGTTGAAATTTCATAACAATTAAAAATAATCAAGAACAACAAGCTACCCAGACACAATCAAGAGGTAAATTAAACAATCCTATGATCACACTTATAAATTAGTTTTAAAAAATAATGCAGTACATTTTCTCTACTTTACAGATATTACACAATTAAATCAATGGGAGAAAACAAGCAACAAATAACAGTTTTTAAAGTAAGTAATATTTATCTAAAAAATTTGAAAACATAATTTTTTTGTTACAACAATAAACTCTATAGTTCAATAAAATTAATATTATTGATTTAAAAAAGCAAAATAAAAAAATTCCTGACACCATTACATTTATTCACAAATATAACTCTAATAAATTAATTTCATTCTTTCTTCAGAAAATTAAAATTTCAACATATTACAACACAGATGCAAATCAAAACTATTTAAAGGTAAGTCAATTAAGAAAAACCTAAAAAAAAACACTAAGTAAAATAATTAAATATTCATTCTTATGTTTTACATAATATGAAAACAACAGAAAAACAACCCAACAGAAGAAAAAATATATATTTACAAATTTATATAGTTAAAGTTATACATCATTTAAAGATTATACAGCAACAAATGTTGACTTAAAATGATTATTGTTGACTTTAAAATGTTTATATATTTAATGTTTTGAACAAAAAACCATTATGTAACTTACATTAACAAAATTGTTAAAAATATATATATTTACAAACACATTAGAAAAATTAAAAATTAAAAATTATTATTACTTTACAGTATTGAAACAATAGAATTTACATAACAATTGACAACATAAAAAGGTACATAAATAAAAACTTTTAGGAAAGCAATACCATACTTACCTCTTTTTTACATTACTTTAAAAAAAACCACAATTTAAAACAGGCTGGCAATGCCGGGCAAACTTTGCTAGTTGTTTATAAATCCCCTGAGCATTTGCTGTTAGGAAAACTGTGGACAGGAGCAGTTTTCTTTGTGTTCATTTCTGAAACCTCAGCTTATATGTATATCCTCTAAATTTCACTGTATATTGTTTACTTAATATTAGTTAAGAATAAGACTTAGAATCAGTAGAATTTTAGATTAAAACATTATAAATCAATGGAGAAATATATTAGGTTTAGGATATTTTGGGTATAACATTCACAGGAATGTGAATTTGTTATATAGGCAGATCTATTAAGTTGATATAATTTTTATCTGTATGTACAAGTGTTCAAGAGCAAGAAATTGCAAGTACTGTAGATAAATTGTTAACACTTTGGCAATAAAGATAACAGTGTTCTGTGTACCTGCCACATGACCACAGAAACATCTTCAGATGCAGACAGTGCTGGCTGTTTGGCTGAAAACAGAGATGAACGCTGTCTGTTAGAGCTGTGATGGCGAACCTTGGCACTCCAGGTTGGACTTCAAATACCAGAAGTCCAAGTCAGCACTCCTGCTGATTCAGGGCTTCTGGGAATTGAGATTGAAGAACAGCTGAAGTGCCAAGGTTTGTCATCACTGCTCTAGAGTCACAAATGACTGGCTTTCAAGAAAATAAGACCTTGACTTTGATGTACATATGTGATTTCCATTGGAAGGGTTGGTGTTTTGCTGTAACAAAATCAGATACTATTCTTCTTTGGGTAGACCAGTGGTGTCCAATGTGGGGCCCACAACCCACAGGGTGACTTCAGTTCCCAGAAGCCTAAATCAGTACATTGGCTGATAAATGCTTTGGGGAATTGACTTAGGTTTTTGGGAACTGAAGTCCAAAATCCAAAGGTTGGGAAACACTGGGGTAGACTCTGCAGTCAGTATGATAAGTGGTTGTGGTAGATCAGGGATTAGCAAACTTGGCTATTCAGGTGTTCTTGGAGTTCAATTACCAGAAGCTAATTTCAGTACATTTGCTGATCAGGGCTTCTGGGAATTGAACTCCAAGAAGATCTGGCAAACCAGGCTTGCTGAACCCTGTGATAAATGAAGTAGGCACTAGGGAAAGGCTGCAGGAATTCTGCTTGAACTTATGGCAGCAGATTCTACTGAGAGAACTGGGGGAGGGAGAAGAAAAATACAACATACATATGCTCTTATGAGACACTCCCCCCACCCAACAATCTGTCACCCAACTATCTTGTTCAGCACTGATACTATTAAAGAGTAGCAGGCAGCAAGACAGGGTCTTGTATGTATGTGTTTCTGCCAATGAGATGGTGGCAGAGGAACATCTGGTTCAATATAGAGGAGATAGGAGTAAAATACACTAAATAAAAAGATACTGTAGACTGACATGTGAAAAGGTAGAGAAGCTTGTTTCAACCTGGATAAACCTTTAGTTTTTAGAAGTCCACGATAACTGTGATGATGATGAAGATAACTACCAGCTGCAGAAGCAGACACTGAAAATGACACTGATAAATATAGCTCAGAAGAAGACGAGTCTGATTAAAGTTCCTGCCTATGCATTGAATATTGGTCTCTTCCACACAAATCCCCCGTTCCCCAGTTCTTTTTATGAGAATGGTTGCTTTGCAGGCGCACCCCCCAAAAAAGGACTCAGACACCAGTATAAGTGGATAACGGCATTGGGCCACATTTATTGATTCATGCCCTAGTCCAAATTATAAATTTCAATTGGTACTCAGCCAATTATAATTCTTAAGGCAAGCAGGCCGCAGTAACACTGGTAAGGTTCCTCCCAAAATTGCCAACGGCAATTGGCTACAATGTATCCATTTGTATCAATTTGTTTGTTTACAACAAACAAATTGTTGACCGTAGTCAATCAACTATCTACTGACCCCACCCTCTGACGTGTATCCGTAAAATCACGGGGTGATGCATGTTGAATAGCTCCTGCCATCACCCCATTGCCTGGTTCGTCGTTGACCGGTCAACGTTAACCAACTTGTACCTATCTAGTGTTGGCCAGTCAATTGCGAACCTGCCGGATACCTGTGGGTCATAAATATTTACCTTACCAGTGCTACCCGCCACACGGGGAGGCTTAATAAAGACTCACCGCCCCCCCCAGACCGTCAGCTCGGTCAACAGGCCTGCTTGCAGATCTTCCAAAAAGAGGTTCATACCTCTAGGCGACAGATGGACCCCATCCCCTGTATACAGATCATAATTTTGGAGACTAATGGTGGGGTGTCAGATGACCCGCCCCAAACCCTTGTCAGCAAAGAACCGGGCCACTGCCCTGTTCACCGAGCGACGAGCGCAGTCAAGGGCCTGGAGGTTGATGCCCCCCCTGTAAGCGTGATGCGGTATGATGTCCGACCATAGCAGGTTTGTGGCAGGCCACACATAATGCAAATAAGCCAGGTCACTGCAGATCGTATGTTTTAAAGAAAGGCCAGTGACCTGGCCCAAGTCATTGCCCCCGAGGTGCAGCACTAGGACATCAGGCGGTTCAGCATCCCTGATGGAGAAAAGGAATGGCAACAGTTCCCGCCATAACATTCCGCGCTTACCATACCACCTGATACATGCGGATGCACGCAGTCCCAGCTGGGGTCCCCACTCTGTCGCTGCAGCGTACTGCGCTGCCCAGTGCACATAGCTGTGGCCCACCAGCCATACTGCCACCGGTGTGCAGCGACACACAGGGTCTGTAAAATAAAAAGAGACAGGACTTATCTGGTACTCATACTTGAAGAGGGCGAACATATAATTCAAAACACTTCGATCCCCACCTCCCCATATGGCATATATCAGCCTCAGAGTACCCAAATGCAGCTGCAGTAGAAGCAGCTCCTACTACTACTACGTTTGATTTCTATCCCGCTTTCCTGGCACAGGTGCCACTCAAAGCGGCATACAACTCAACATGTAAATACAATATAACAGCATAATAAGAATATACAAGCAGGTTCAATACAAAAAAAATCAATCACTAATTACATTATAATAACCACAAAATACAATATAGCAATACAGAGCAACATCAATACTCAATACTCCTATTCTAAAAGAATGGGTGCCGTAACAAGCCTCGGGGAGGCCAACACTGGACAGCGCCTTACCGGTCACCTTCCAAAATTGAAATTTAGTAAGGGGAGACCCATCTTGGTGGCAGAAAAACGGGCCAGGGTGCGTACCACGCATTGCAAGGAACTCTTGTAGGGCACCAACCGGACAGATGTCTGCAATGGAACATCGTAGCAGTCTAACACCACTGCCTACACCGTGCTGATCAACCTTTGAGGAACGTATCCTCAACTGAGCCCACTCATTGGAGACATAGACATCTTCGAGTTCCAGTGCCCTACGAGCCACATCCGCCTTAGACAGTAGCACCAGCTCACTGATGCGGAGCGCTCCAAAAAAGGCCACCGTGGTAGCCGCATGAAACAGAGCTGCCTCATACCTGTCAAAACACAGGTCATGCCAGCCTCGTGCAAGGTGGGTAAGAACCCCCGGGGAAATAGGCTGGCGATTGTCCGGGCGATGTCCACGTTCCCGTGTCCACCCCTCCAAAACATCTCGTATACGGAAATCATTCGTGCTGTCAGCAGAACCCCTCACTTTGGCCATGAATGCCAGCGCTGACAGCCTGGATGCTATGGTGCGGGGAGCTAGGCCCGGACTATGTAGGTAGACCATAAATTGGAGAAGGTGTGCGACTGGAATGGGCCACACCTCGGGCAACCGGAGTTGCTGACAAAATATTCTAAATTGACTGAATGCATGGTGATACGCCTTATGCGTGCGGGGCGCCAGCAACATGCCGATCGCCCGGTTCACCTCTCCTTGCCAAACGTCCAAATCTCATCCGGAAGTGGCGAGGGTAATTCCTCTGCGTCCAGAGCCAAGGCGCGGAACCGGGGGATCTGCAGGCGGGACAAAGCATCAGCAATATCGTTGTTAATACCTGGTACATGTCTGGCCCTGAAGAGCACATTGAGGCATAGGCAACGCAACACAAACTGGCGAACTAACTCCATGACCTTGGGTGATTTAGATGTCTGGGAATTGACAATGTGCACTACCGCAGCATTGTCACACCAGAAATGAACCACTGAATTGGCCCACTCCTCACCCCATAGCATTAAAGCTCCCAGTATCGGGAAGAACTCAAGGAATGTAAGATCGCGTAGATGATCCGTGCCCCTCCAGGCTGGAGGCCATCGGCCATAGGCCCACCTCCCCTCAAAGAAAATCCCATATCCCAGGGACCCCGAGGCATCCGACTGAACCTGGAACCTAGGAGAAACCAAAAGGTCAGATCTCCAAAATGACACCCCATTGAAGTCCCTCAGGAATTTAAGCCAAACCAACATGTCAGCCCTCATGCCCTTGTTCAGTCGGACCCTATGATAGCGCCTGGATAGGCCAGTCATGGCGTCGCATAAGCGTCGAGCAAAAGCTCTGCCAGGCGCGACCACCCTGCAAGCGAAGTTAAGGTGACCATGTAAAACCTGGAGCTCACGAAGTGACACCTTGCGTTTGGCCAATAAGGCCAAAATCAACGCAGTGATCCGGGCAACCTTATCCATGGGTAACCTGGATGCCTGCGAGACCGTGTCAATTTCAATACCCAGAAATGTGAGCTTGGTTGATGGGCCCTCGGTCTTTTCGGGCGCTAAAGGGACACCGAGTTCCTGCATTAGCGTCTGAAATGTATTGAGGAGACGCGTACACGTGTCCCAGCCCCATTCACCCCCAAACAAGAAATCATCGAGGTAGTGGGCTACAGACCGGGACCCAGACCTGCGAACAAAGGCCCACTGGAGGAAAGTGCTAAAACGTTCAAATGCTGAACAGGAAATAAAGCAGCCAAAAGGCATGGCTTTATCAACATAAAATTTTCCCTGGAATTTAAAACCCAATAACTCAAAGTCACCCGGGTGCACAGGCAACAAACAGAATGCAGACTTGATGTCACATTTTGCCAGAAGTGCACCCGGGCCACAAGAGCGCACCATGCACAGGGCCTGATCCAATGATGTATACCTGACCGAACAAAGGTCATCAGGAATGGCATCATTGACCGAATGGCCCGCCGGATATGACAGGTGGTGAATTAAACGAAACTCCCCAGGGGTCTTTTTGGGCACCAACCCTAAAGGGGAAACCTTCAGATTGGGAAAGGGTGGCATAGGAAAGGGGCCAGCAACCCTACCTGCATTAACCTCCTTAACAATACTAAGGGCAGCAACCTCCTCCCTGCCCTGCAGGGAAAGTAAATTAGGGGCATCTTGGGGGCACCGCTCCCCTTTAAATGGGATGCAAAAGCCCCACTGGAAACCTTCGAGGAGGTACCTAGCATCCTCCCTCCTTGGGTAAGTTGAGAGCCATCGCTCCAACATAGCTACGTTAACTGGGGAGGGGGCCTTTTGAGTGACCAGCTCCATCAGCGGCAGGTCTGCCCGCTCCTTGTCCACCTCTACCTCTGCCCTGTGGCCCACCGGCTCGCGGACACGCAGCGGCGGCGTGGGGGCCAGCGCAAGAGGGACACTCATGTTTGTATCGGCACTGTTTTCTATTGCATACACCATTGGCCGAGAAGCTCCAACACAGCAGGCGGGCTGGAAGCCCCTGCCCCGCCAGCTGGCGGGGGGCCTGTGTTGGCGCAGCTCGCTGGACTGCATGTCCACAATGGTACCTCTCCCCAGGCGCCGGGCACGTGGGGGTCATATATAAAAGCCACAGCTTCTGACAGGGCTCATCCCACCTCATCCCCAGGGGTCTTTTTGGGCACCAACCCTAAAGGGGAAACCTTCAGATTGGGAAAGGGTGGCATAGGAAAGGGGCCAGCAACCCTACCTGCATTAACCTCCTTAACAATACTAAGGGCAGCAACCTCCTCCCTGCCCTGCAGGGAAAGTAAATTAGGGGCATCTTGGGGGCACCGCTCCCCTTTAAATGGGATGCAAAAGCCCCACTGGAAACCTTCGAGGAGGTACCTAGCATCCTCCCTCCTTGGGTAAGTTGAGAGCCATCGCTCCAACATAGCTACGTTAACTGGGGAGGGGGCCTTTTGAGTGACCAGCTCCATCAGCGGCAGGTCTGCCCGCTCCTTGTCCACCTCTACCTCTGCCCCGTGGCCCACCGGCTCGCGGACACGCAGCGGCGGCGTGGGGGCCAGCGCAAGAGGGACACTCATGTTTGTATCGGCACTGTTTTCTATTGCATACACCATTGGCCGAGAAGCTCCAACACAGCAGGCGGGCTGGAAGCCCCTGCCCCGCCAGCTGGCGGGGGGCCTGTGTTGGCGCAGCTCGCTGGACTGCATGTCCACAATGGTACCTCTCCCCAGGCGCCGGGCACGTGGGGGTCATATATAAAAGCCACAGCTTCTGACAGGGCTCATCCCACCTCATCTCTGGGTGTAAGGGCACTCTCATTCTAAATTCCTCATCGTAAGCCAACCACGACGGGCCAGGAAAATCCACCATTGCCCTGTAAATATTGTCCAAACATTGGACCATAGGAATGGCCAGGTCAGGCCGAGCCCTGAGGTACACCGCCATATAGATGAGATATGCGGGTAACCAGTTGGCCCATGTGCGTGGTGGCTTGCGACGGCGAGACAGCTCTTTGTCCTTCTCATCCTGCCCCTCTTTCTCTTCCTTGGTGGGTTCCCTGTTCAATAGGGAGAAAATATCAACGTACTCCCCCCGCCAAATCTTTTCCCTCGTGGCCTGGGCCAAATGATCCCCGAGGGGCAAGGAATACCCGGCTGTCGGGAGTGCCGACACCGGCACAGTATTGGCACGGGGTATCAGGAGAGGAGCCTGGACCGTCCCTGCGACACCCGGCGCAGCCCCGGGGGCGGAACCTCCCCCACCCAATGTTGCGCCAGTATGCGACCAAGCTGCACCCGGGTAAGCCAGGAACTGATGCCCACCCGCCCCGACATTACGAGGCCACGGCCACTGGAACCTATCCCCGGAAGTGGAGTGTGATGTGGGCACATTAGCTTGAACCTGATACTCACTGGGTGCACCCCCGTGAGCCGCCCCCACTGGGGGTTCCGGCCCACGGCAGGCGTCGGAGCTCGCGACCGAAATCGAGCTCTGAGGACACATCCAACCACTACCTGTCTGTACCGCCTGATGCACGGGGAGTTGCGAGGCCGTGGCGGGCACAGGCCTGCGCGCCTCAAGCAACTCGACCCGACTGGCCGCCTGCTGGAGAGTGGCAGCTGTCGTGGTAGCAGGCTGGCAAAAAGGGAGCCCCAGATGGCAATGAAGCCCCCACCCTGATGGGGTTATTGGTGATCCCTAGGGATGCCTCTAGCGCCGCCATGCGGGCCAGTAACGCATCCACTGTCGCAGATCCCCCTGCATAAAGGGGGCCAGGTGGGCCCAGGTCCCCCGACTTGAGAGCCCGGCCCCAAATAGGGCCATGCCCAAAACTCCGGCCCCTGAGGGGCCGGTGGTAAGCCCTGCTGTGCAACCGCACCAGGCCCTGCCCCCTGCTCAAAGCCCATGGCCGGTAATTGCGGGCTGGGGGCCGAAGCCCCAGCTGTGCCAGGCCCTCCCCCCTGCTCAAAGCCCATGGCCGGCACTTGCGGGCCGGGGGCCGAAGCCCCTGTAAGGCCGGTCTGAGGCTGGAAGGCCGCGGGCCATGGTCTGAGCTGCCCCATCCCACCGGTCCCGGTGGGTGCCTCCGGTAAGGGGTCCTGTTGTGGGGGCATGGAAGGCAAGCGGCCCAGCTCAGAAGGCCATGCCAGGGAGGCGCTGAGTGCGAATGGCCCAGCCGGCAACATGTAAGTGGGGTGGGGGACAGGGACTGAGGGGGGAATGGGTGGGTGGGGGATTCATGTTCCCCCTTTCTCCCCCCAGACCAGGGCGGGTGGCATGGCCAGTTCCCCCCCTCATTGCCTGTCCTCTGCCCCACTTACCTGTTGCTGGCTGTACCATTTGCTCTCTGCACCTTCCTGGTGCATCCTTGTGGGCTAGGCCGCTCACCTTCCATGCCTCCATGGCGCGGCCTGTCCTCCATTTCCGCTGGCGCTGAGGCCTCTGCCAGTTGGGTGGTGGGCACCAAAAGCAGGTGGCCCATCCAGTGGAGGACAGGCTGCGCCACAGATTCACGGAAGGTGAGCAGTGTAGCCTGCCAGCACATAGAGTGAGCTGGGAATGGCTTCCCTCCAGGAGACAAAGTGTCACCCAGAGGGAAGTGGTTTGCATGTTGGTCTGCTGTTTTTTATGCATGTGCCGCTTTCATGGCCTCCTCTGTGTTTGCATCCCTCAGCCTGATTGGCTGAGGGTTGGCATGGCGCGGAGGACGCTGGGGAACATAGGGTTTTTTTGTTTGTGTTTGTGGGGTGGGTGCCCCACTGTCAGCATCTGGACCCTTGTGGCGATGTTTACAGGGTCTTATGGTAAGTGTGGGCAGCTCGATACAGGATGGTTGGGCCAGGTGAGGCTACATATGCTGGACACGCAGAGCCCATCCCCCTTTTTATAGGTAAAGATTGTCTTTGTTACTAATATTGATGGTTTCCTTTGGGGGTTTTAAAATGTATTTTCCTGCTCCACCATAAACTAGCAAAACCAAAGAAGTTCTGTCTGTATAGTTCAGGACATAGTTGCTCAATTTCTTACAATTACAAATAAAACATTTTAAAAAGTAAATTCTATTTGAATACATTGTATTTTTAACAAAACTATTGTGAAAGTTTTATTCCAAATAAAATTCTACAAAGACATCTTAATGTCCCTAAAGTAACAGTGTGACTTTGAATCTGTAAAAAAAATGCTCAAGTTGCATTTTTCAATTAAAAAACGTTTTTTCCATGGCTTCAAAAATTTTGGAAATTTGACATCTCCAATCATGGCATTGAATTGTGAGTTCACTTGCTCTATAGGCTGATGTGACCGTCATGACAAATGGAGAAAAAATGTGGCTCTATTGTTGAAAATAGTCCAAAGGGTGGTTTCATACCTGTCAAGCGCGGCTCCGGACAATACGGGACCTGCGCAGAATAGTTCTACACGTCCCCTTCTGCACATAACCCTTCTACGCATGCATAGAAAGGACCTGCACAGAAGGGATGCACAGTAACTACTTTCCCCCACAGCCAAATTATGGGGTAGCGGCAGCTTAGGGCAGGAAATGAAGAAAAGCGGTGCAAAAATACAGGGTAATCCCATCTATTACAGGGTACTTGACAGGTATGGGTGGTTTCATAAAGCAGTTCAACACAAATGGTAGAGACAATTGTGCTGATAGTTGAGATTTATCTGGAAAACAATTTTGGATGTCTTCGATGAACTTCTTCATAGTAGTCTGAAAAAAATATTCCGGTTAATGTTCAATTAATTTTGAATAAATATACTTTGATAGAAAAAAACATGAAAGAAGCATTTTTGGTGAAGTAGAAAAGACATCACTAACTCCAGGTAAGGATTCTAGTAATGTAGTCCTTTCAATTGTGTGTAATCATTGAATTTCCCCACAGAATGAATAGTTTTTTTCTGTTAAAAAAATAATTTCCTCCTTCAGCAGTGGAATTAAAACAAATATTTTAAAAATCAGAGGAGAAAATCAGTTCTCTCTTGCTATCTTCTAGACATCTGGAGTCACATATAATTTTAAAACTCATATTCAGATAATCTAAATCAGAGGAGAATGAATTTATTGATCATTCTTTACATCCCTTACCTGATACATTCTCCTTATGAATGTAGAAGAGCAGAGAAAGAGTCAATGAGAGAGGAGTTAGACAAAATGAGAAAACATCAAGGGGAATGATGTGTAGAAGAGAAATGGGGGATAATAAAAGAAATAACCCAGAAAGTTAGACAGAAACACTTTTGTAGAGAAAAGCCAAACCATAAGAATAATTAATGAATAACAGATGACACATTCAATTTAATGGAAATAAGAAGGACCTATAAGAATCATGATAAGGAAAAATATAATATCTATAGAAGATGATTAGGTGCAAAATAAGAGCTGTGAAGGAAGGTTATATGGCTGACAGATGTGCTGATATAGAGGAAAATTAAGCATATTTTTTCAATATACATAAAAAGTTCAGGGAAGTTACTGGCAGAAGACACATGCATTGTCAAAAGACAAGGGTGGGAATCTTGCAGTGGAAATAAGGGATAAGATCAATATATGGAAATAATACATAGGAGAGCTATTTAGCAATGAAAGAGGTGAACAGCCTGTCATAAATGGCAATACTGGACCACCAATACTGAAAAGTGATGTTGTAAGAGCTTTGCAAAAATGGGAAAGCAAGAGGACCAGATGACATCCCCGGAGAAATTTTGAGACTTCTCTCTGAAGTTAACATCAAATAATTGGTGGACCTTTTAAACACAGCGATCTTTCCAAGCAATTGGTTGCTTGTTACAAAGATGAAGAAACCAAATGTGAAGTCCTGTGAGGAGAAAATCATCCATAGAAAAAATTATAAGAAATGTGAAGAAAGCACAGGTGAAACACAATTTGGCTTCTGGAATTCTATGGGTACCAGAGAGGCACTGTTTATGATGCAGGTCCTTATACAAAGATGCAGAGACATGTGATGTGCATGCATGTTTTATAAACTATGCAAAAGCCTTTGACAGATGCCCACATGAGAAGATGATCACAGCACTGTAGAAAATAGGTGTAGATTATAAAGATATCAGGATCATCATAAGACAGGTCAAGTCAGAATTGAAGTGCAGCTGACAAAGCAGGTTCAAATTCACAGAAGTGTGTGACAAGGCTGTGTGTTGTCCCTGACACTATTTAATATATATATATTCGAGAGTGTTTTTTCAGAAGCACTATCAGATTTAAACATGGGCACTAAAATTAATAGGGAATACCCAAATAATATACGGTATGCTGATAACACATTGTTGGCCACAAACCTTGCAGATCTTCAGCTGATGCTGGATTGAATTAGAACTTCAAGCGAAGTATATGGTTTGGCTCTCCAAGAAGACAAAATATCTGGTTATAAGCCAAACACTAACTCACGGCAAGCTAATGGCAAGAACACAAGAAATCAAAAGAGTGGATGAAATTGTCTATTTAGGAAGTATTTAAAATGAAAATTGGGATCCCGAGTTAGAGATTAAAATACAAATAGAAAAAGCAAGATCCACCTTCATAAAATGTGACATTGTTTACGCAGTAGAGATCTAACTCTTTCTGAATTGTGAGATGTTATGTATTCTCAGTGTTACTATGTGGAGTCAAAGCTTGGACATTGACTAAAACATCTGAAAAGAGAATCAAAGGTTTTGAAATGTGGATCTACAGAAGTGCCCATGCTAAGGATATCATGGGTTGACCATCCAAAGCCTAATTCAGGTTTAAAAGATAAAGTGCGCTAACATGGAAGAGCAGACATGCACCATTTCTAAAGGCACAAAATTCAAATGACTGTCAAAGTGGGAAATGTTGAACTTTGCTTGTCCTCTGGAAGCCCACCTAAATGTATCTTGTTTTGTAACGGTCAAATCACTGTATATATAGAGGCCACCCTTGTACATATTCCCCAGTCCGAGTTATGAGCTGAATAAAGAATCACTGAGTTTAACCCGATCCTGCTGGTTAGAGTACTTTTTGTGTTGGACTCAACATTGGCGACAAAGGTGGGATGGCTGCAGCTGCATCCTCCTTCGGGCCATTCGACATCTCCAACCCAGAGAAATGGCCCATGTACGAGATCCAGTTCAAGAACTTCATCGTTGCAGAGAAGATCGAAGAGGTCGAGCGACAGAAGGCATCGTTCCTGGCCCATTGTAGGTTGCCCATGATAGAGCTGATTGTGCACCTGTGGCTGCCAAGGGCCCTAAAGGACAGTCCACTAGTGGACATCCTTGCTGTTTTCCAGAACCACTTCAAGCCGAAGTTTTCCATCTTTCCAGCTGGACTGGCATTCTACCGCCAAGACCAGAAGGTGGGGGAATCGGTCACCGAATATGCTGCGGCCCTCCACCAGTCACACAACTTGGACGAGGCTCTCTAGGACTGAATTCTCCTGGGCCTCAGAGACGAAACAGTTCAACATAGGCCACTGAAGAGGGACACTCTGACTTTTGTTCACTTCATTAAAGAAGCCCTGTCATCCGAAGCTGCAGATCCTGGGGTGAAATTGTTCCATTCCAGGCCAGCTGCTCTTGCCCACAAAGATTCAGCCATCCAGAAACAATGATGTGGCAGTCCAGTGTCATCCTCAGATGACAGCGAGGAAGGGGATGACATTGGTAAAGTTCAGCAGAAACCTGCTAAGTACACCAAAGGCGTTGTTGCTTCATGTCAAGGCTGCGGGAACAGACACCCATGCACCCAATGCCCTTTCAAGACAGCAGAGTGCCAGAAGTGCAGTAGGAAAGGGCACATTGCAAAAGTGTGCCATCAACTCTCGTAGGGTCAACCAGGTGACAAGGGTCAGCGCTGGCGTTAGCACCCGATTTCCAAGGTCTACACAAGGCAAAGAGCATCCACCAGTGTCCAGGAAGTGTCAGAAAGGTTCTTCATTGACGTCCACCTGCAGGGATGCCCCTTCAAGATGGAGATCGACTCGGGTACATCGTACTCCATTATTTCACAGAATGAATTTCTTCAAATTCCCCCTGCTGCCTGCCCGAAACTGTGGGCTCTCCAAGTCCGGTTGAGCAATGTGCAGGCCTGGCACATTCCTGTCCTGGGGATCAGCACATTTGATGTGCATTTCAAAGGCACTTCAGCCAAGCTTCCACTGGTCATGGTGAAGGCCGGTAGGATTAATCTTTTGGGGGTAGAGTGGTTTGGGCCCCTGGGGATTGCATTTTCAAGGATTCATGGGGTGCAGGGTGACCCCATTCAAGCTGCTTGTGAATGCTACCCTGATGTTTTTTGTTGGGATTGGGTATGTTCAAAGGGGCCCCTGTTAACTTTGAGCTGGATCTGACTGTCTAGCCCATTCATATGAAGCCTTGATGGGTGCCTTTTGCACTCAAAACTCGCATTGACGCGGAACTTGACAAACTGGTTGCCCAGGGTATTCTTGAGCTGGTGGAGTCCGCTCCATGGGAGACCCCTATCATTTCTGCACTCAAGGCCAACGGGGACATGCACATCTGTGTGGACTATAAATGTACAATTAATAAAGCTATCCACACTAACTCTTATCCTGTTCCAGTGGTCAGCCACCAACTAGCCACCCTCCATGGTGGAAAATGTTTTGCCAAACTTGATCTAGCACAGGCATATCAGCAATTACCTGTCACCCCAGAGTTAGCATGGTGTCAAACTATCACCACCCATAGGGGTGTGTTTTGTGTTAAGTGTCTGCAATTTGGTGTCAATGCTGCATCTGGCATCTTCCAGGCTCTGGTTGAAAGTTTGCTGAAGGGTCTACCTGGGGTGTTACCTTATATCAATGATGTAATGATTGCAGGGGAGGACAGGGTGGACCTTGTGTCCAAACTCATTAACGTGTTGGAGGATTTTAAAAATGCAGGGTTACCTGTGGAAAAAAGACAACTTTTTGTGTGTGCAGGAGGTTGAGTTTTTGTTTTTCAAAATCACCCCTGAAGGTGTCAAGCCCTCTGATGCCAAGGTAAAAGCTATGTGGGATGCTCCCCATCCAATTTCAAAAACCGAACTTCCGGCCTTTTTAGGGCTCCTGAACTTATACCATTTGTTTCTTCCTCAAAAGGCCAGCATAGCAGAGCCACTGCACCAGTTACTAAAGAAACAAACTGTGTGGTGGAGTTGTCCTTCCCAGGACAAAGCGTTCCGCAAGGTCAAGAAATTTTAATGTCAGATGTTGTTCTCACGCATTATGGCCCCCAGAAGCCCCTTATCCTGGTGTGTGATGCCTCACCTGTGGGGTATGTAAAGAAGCACCTGTTGCTTATTGTTCCAGGTCCTTGTCTGTGGCTGAGAAAAATTATGCTCAGATCTACAGAGAGGCACTGGCAATAATCACTGGTACTAAGAAATTTCATGACTTCATCTATGGGAGGGCTTTCATGATTGTCACTGATCACATGCCACTGCTAGGCATAATCGTGCCTCACAAACCTATTCCTTAAATCCTGTCACTATGTATGCTGGGCCATGTTTCTACAGGCATACCAGTTTGACCTACAGCATCGCCCAGGTGCCAGCATCAGTAACACAGATGTATTGTCCAGGTCCCCAGTAGCGATCGTGGCCAAAATTGAGACGGATCATCAGGTCCTCATGTTAGAGGTATTAGACTCCCCACCAGTGTCCGCTGCAGACATAGCAGCCGCAACAAGGAAAGACCCTCTCCTGTCAAAGGTAGCAATGTGGGTTCAGAAAGGGTGGGGTGAGGATGGATTGACAGCGGATTTCTATAAGGAATTTAAAGATACTGTAGTTCCAAGATTAGTGAAATTGTTTAATTATATATTAGATGGGGGAAAGATACCGACATCATGGAACAGAACTATAATTGTTTTGCTGCCAAAGCCTGGAAAGGATGTTGAAAAAGTGGAATCTTATAGGCCTATTTCTCTGAATAAATCAAGACGCTAAGATATTTACAGCAATAATTGCAAAAAGATTAAATGGGTTCATGGGCAATTATATAAAAGAGGATCAAGTGGGATTTTTGAAAGGATGTCATATGTCTGATTTGATTAGGAGGGTTCTGGACTTGATTGATATAGCAGGGCATACAAAAGAGAAAGTTGGATTATTGTCATTAGATATATTTAAGGCTTTTGATTCTTTGCAATGGGATACAATTAAAGAGATAATTCGATGTTATGGATTTGGAGATAGATTTTGTAACATGATAGATCAGTTATATCAATTTGGATTTGCAAAAGTCAGGGTCAATGATGAAAATACAGGAGAGATAAGATTAGAAGCAGGTACAAGACAGGGTTGCCCATTATCCCGGTATTGTTTATAATGGCAATGGAGTTGTTAGCGAATATTATAAGAGGGGATACAGGCATTGAAGGGATAGCTGGAAATAAAATAAGTTTATATGCAGATGATACTTTGATAATAATGAAGCATCCTAGAAAGGCATTGGAAAAAATACAAGGACATCTAAAAGATTTTGAAGAGATAACAGGTCTCAGAATTAATTGGGATAAATCAGAAATGATAGCCTGTAATGTTGAGAAGGAGGAACAAGAGAGAATTAAGGCTAAATTTAAAATTCAAGCTAAAGAATGTCTGAGATATTTAGGAATAAGTATCTCAAATAAAATTGGGGACCTTAAGTGATTAAATCATGATAAACAGAAAAAAGAAATTAAAGAGAAAATAGAATTGTATAAAAAAATCAAATTGTCATGGTTTGGTAGGATAGTGTTAACTATTTTGCTGCCAAAAAAAATTATTTTATTTGATGCGTTGCCGATTAGGTTGTTTGATAAGGAAATTAAAGATTTTCAAAACATAATAAATAATTATTGTAATGCAGGAAAAAAGCCTAGAATTGCTAAGATTTTTTGGTACTTATCTCAGAAAGAAGGAGGATTGGAAATACCTAATTTAAGGAATTATTATAGAGCTTTCCAAATTAAGAATATTATAAAACTTTTAGCAAGGGAGAAGTTTGTCTCGGAAGAAATAGAGATGAAGGAGGTAAAAATGGGTAAAGGGGTATTTCTAGGCAACAAGAGGCATGGGTCGGGCATTGTAGGGAATGTCAAGCCTCCAGGAGACACATCTTTCCAGCAGAGAGTGGGACACCATCAGAGATCCCTGGTTGCGAGTCCATATTGACTTCACTGGTCCTTTCAGGGGAGCCACATTACTGCTTATCGTAGATTCATATTCCAAATGGTTGGAAGTCAGCCTTGTGTCCGGGACTTCCTCTGCCTCACAATCCTCAAGTGTTTTGTACTTTTGGTTTACCCAACATCATTGTGTCCGATAATGCATCAACCTTCATGTCGGCAGAGTTTCACGATTTTCTTTGCCGTAACAGTATCAGGCATATTACTGCCACACCTTTCTACCCCATGACTAACAGACAGTTCAAAAGACAGGTCTGAACTGTCAAGGATGCTTTAAAGTGCATAGGGGCTGGAGACCTAGAATTGTAGCTATGCCAGTTCTAACTGTCCCACAGGACCACCCCCTTGCATCAGGGTTGTCCCCAACTGACCTTTTAATGAAGAGGAAACTGTCAACGATCTTGGACCACTTGGATCCCCACCATCTAGAGGACAGAAGTCTCAATATTGACATTGCTAATGCAAAGGGTTTTGCAGTCTAGCAACCAGTCCATTACCAAAATTATGCCCACAAATCCCCATGGTTGGGAGGTGAGGTTTTAGAACAGACAGGTCCAGTGTCATACTTGGTCCAACTGGACAATGTTACAGTGTGGAGAAGACACTCCGACCAAATTCGGCCACAAATGCCAGGTCGGAACGTGAGTCCAGAGAGGGAATCACAGAGGGAAGCCACTGCCACCAACGAGCAGGATTTCGAGTTGGAGCTCTTTAGTGAGTCACTGCCCTCCACACCTACACCCCCCTCACCCAGGACTCCACCAGAGTTACCCAGGGCAGAGGCAGCATCTGAGACTGCACTCAGGTCACTGGCCACTCCAGAACCCGTAAGGGTTCACCCAGAGCTGGCACCAAGACCTGAGATTCTCAGGCACTCCAAGTGGACTTGTGGTCCGCCCAAACATTGGGGAGATTATGTTCCTCACTAAACAAGGAGGGATGTTGTGTCCAAAGCCTAATTCAGGTTTAAAAGACAAACCGCGCGAATGCGGAAAAGCAGATGCACGCCATTTCTAAAAGCGTGAAATTCAAATGACTGTCAAAATGGGAAATGTTGAACTTTGCTTGTCCTCCGGAAGCTCGCCTAAATGTATCTTATTTTGTAATGGTCAAAACACTGTATATATAGAGGCCATCCATGTACATATTCCCCAGTCCGAGTTATGAGCTGAATAAAGAATCACTGAGTTTAACCCGATCCTGCTGGTTAGAGTCTTTCTTCCGCCAGACTCAACACTAACATAGAAGTATTTTGCAGAATAGATTAAGAACAAGAACTCTTTAAGACCATTAAGCAAAGATAGCTCCAATACCTTGTCCATATCATGATGAACAACATAAAGTATAGAATACTTCAACTCACTCTTCAAGGAAGGATCCCTGGGAAGAGAGGCCCTGGACATAGACAGACTTCATGGCTGAAAAACCTGAGAGACTGGTGTGGCAGAACTGTACTGAGGAGTTAAGAACAGCAAGACTTTCACCATGATGATAGCCAATATTCGGAACGGATATGGCACCTGAAGAGGAAAATCCTGAAAACGATCACCATAAGATGGAACTGATGTGACAGCATGTGATTATTTATTTGAATGAGGAATTCATGTTAGTTTGTGATCTATATATCTTGATTTTGAAGGATTAATTTCAACCTCTGATTGTTGAATGATAGAAAGACATAGATTTATTTTCTTGAAATTATTGTTTATCTTTACTGATAATTATGTCTTTAATGAGAAACCTAACCTTTTTCTCCCAAGCCATTTCATAAGTAAAGAAAGCAAATAGTCAACATCAAGATACAGGTAACACTTGCAGCACTGCAGTGGCTTAGTGGTTAAGATGCTGACTTAGAGACTGAAAAGTCTGGGTTCAATACCCCAGTGCTGCTTAATGGATCTTGGGGACATGAAAGGAGCCTCATTCAGGCATTCCTTGACCAGAATTTCTCCAGCAAAAATCCTTTCATCCCACAGTAATTTATTTATTTACACAAAATTTATTTATTTAAGATAACACTTTTAGACTTATTGCACAAAACAAACCACAACAATTCAAGCTGGACCTGCACTTATTAAAGAGATAGATTTGTCATTTGAGCCTGTCTCTTAAAGACACAGACCCTGTGTATCATAAAGTGTTATTCATAAATTTTCCTAATGTAGACTGCTGGTATACTGCTTAATATTTCCTTCCAGGAAAAATGATCTAGGATCAGATCTATTCCACTAATTAAAAGAGGCAGTGGTTATGGTTTCATTGCCCACTTGAGTAAAGTGGAGATTTCAGTCTTTAAGAATCTGGCATGATTAAAGTGTCAGAACATCAATATCAGCATCAAACTCATCCACTTCATGACACCAACCCCCTAGATGATAGCTAAAATCAAAGAAACGTTTCTTGCATACCTCTCAATCTATAAATATTGAATCAGATTTGGCTATAGAGAGCAGAAACAACTCACTTGAATGCTGAAGAGTGTCTCCCACCATGCCAAGACATTGGCTGGGCCATTTGGCAGTAACTCAGGCTTTGAAATGTAATAGGAAGATCAAGTAAAATGGGGCTATGTAGACACAGGAAAACATTATTGTGAATATGGAGAAATACAATCAATGCAGCACTTATGTGCACACAATTTATGTGCTACTTCATGTACAAAAAGAACAGCTGGGATAATACAATTGACATAGCCTTCTTTCACTCAAAAGAAGTCTAATTATTTTTACATTTTAATTTGTTTGTATGTTTTCTATATTTCATATGCGTATATAATTTTGAATTGTTTAACAGTCCGATACTAATTAAGAAAAAAGTGAACAATAAACATAATACAAAGGCTCCCAAAGTGTGGGGAGGTATCAGTTATGCAATGGAGTCTTCACCATTCATTTTTAACAATTACATATCTTAAAACTGTAACAATGTATTGACTAGAAACATTGTATGATTCTAGTACAATACATTAAAACGTTGGATAGCTCAGTGAGTTAGACATCTGGTATTAATTCAGTTCCCCACTCTGCATCCCTTAAAAGCCAGCTTGTTTGGCCTTGAGCAAGCTGCACAGTCCCAGAGTGTTCTCAGAAGAAGGGAATTGTATCACTTCTGAGTACTCTACCTAGAAAACGCTGAAAAGGATTGTTACAAGTCGTATTTGGCTCAATGGCTATAATTGTTATTGTTGTTATGATTACTACATTAAGTTTGGTGAATTGTAACTCTAGCAATCATTACAGTATGGATCAATATTTTAGCTTAGGTGTATGCAAATAACTAATAGTATTCTGGCCAATAATATTTTAAATTATAAGATATCAAATGTGATAACTGAATGCTTAAAAAGATCTACTGAACTTAAGATCTGAATTTGTTGATATATAATATGTGAATGAGCCTTAGATTATTGCAAGAAGACTATTAGCATATGGATTTTTTTTCTACATAAAGGAGAAATAAGATTCTTGTCTGATGTCAGTTTTAACAGATTTAAAGCTGCACCCTAAAATCTAGATTACTCAACAAAGTTGGCATTTAATCAGAAAAACAGAGTGAGTTTAAGTGAAATGTGCAATCCAGCAATATTTTAGCTAAACACTTTTTGCTACGTTCAGGTTTTCAATTTAGCAGCATTTCAAGTTTGCAGGCAGCATTTGATCACTTCAGGCATATTTCCATATCATTTTCCCGCAAATGGGTTCCTAGTAAATTAAATATGGTATAGCATTAGGTCCATCCAATACATCAAAGAAACGGAGGAAAGCCTGTCAGGAAGTAGTAAATGTATTTAGTTTTCAAAAGTCAAAGAAGTTCTTATGATCTTTTTATGGAAAAAATACCTTAAAGGAAAGAGAAAAACAAAGTAAGATTACAGGATATTTACTTTATAAAAATGAAAAAGAATAAGAGATGAAGTAAATGCATTATAAGAGAACAGGTCCAAACATCATCAGAAAAAGTATACAGAAAAATAATGTATGCTTATTTCAGAGAATAATTTGTACAACTGAGTCATGGTTTCAGGTTTTTCATAAGCCTGTTAGCTCTTTGTTGCTTATATAGAACATAAAAAGCTGTGAAGCCCCACTGTACTGAAGAAGGCTCTTACAGTACCAGGTATGTATTGCTTTCACAGAAAGAGGAGACAAGTTTTGTAATTTTTAAGTAAGTGTTTTTGAGGTATTGGGTTTCTATATGTCCAACTACTTTGAATGCAGACACCAGAATTTGCCTGTACAATTTAGTATTAACATTTCTCTGGCTCTACACTGCAGTGGCTCAAGTGGCTAAGATGCTGACTGGGAGTTGGAAGGTCAGCAGTTCGATTCCCGAGTACTGCAGGATGCAATTAGCTCCCATCTTTGTCCCAGTTCCTGCCAACCTAGCAGTTTGAAAGCAAGACATTGCAAATAGATAAATAGGGACCACTTCGGTGGGAAAGTAACAGTATTCCGTGCACTCTGGTGTCTAGTCATGCCTGCCACATGATCACGGAAATGTCTGCAGAAGCAGACAGTGCTGGCTCTTCGGCTTTGAAACAGAGATGAGCACTGAACCCTAGAGTCGGATACGACTGGCTTTCAAGCAAGGGAAACCTTTACCTTTACATATATTATATCTTCACAAGAGTGTAGAAATGACATTGTGCAGCACAGCAAATCAACATTTTACAAGACAATTATAAAAATGGGGATAGTCCAAACAAAAATAATTATAACATTTAAATTGGGTGCTTGGTTTGGCACAGTTGTAGCAGACAGTCTATTCTTGTGTTGTGTCAACTTTTGGGAAGTTTGGACAAAGTGGGTTTGAGTTAAGATTTTTAAAAGGTTGGACTGAGTTACCTGACCAACCCATTCAGAAATTGGTAACCCCAATCTAATCCATAGCTCACATAATTTGGAAGGTCCATCATGCAGCCTTCTTAATTCCCCCACCCCACCAGTGCTCACACTATTAGATTGTCTTTTATTTGATTTCTTGTATTCTTCTCTTTCTCTCTCCCCCTTTTGTATGTTCTTTTTCTTTTCAGCTTTCCAGAAGAAATATTGCTAAAGCTCTTGTAAATTATTAAGAGATTTCCCCTTGCTTTCATTTCTCTATATCTTTCTCTCTTCCTTGTTTCTTTGCTGACTTGAGTAGGACTCCTTCTGAAATGAATATCAGTTTTGTGTCAATCAGAATTTGGTCTACAGGATACTCTCTTGTGCTCATTACCATTCACACAAAAAAAATCATGCAAGGGGGATCACTTATTAACATAAAAATCAATTAACATAAAGTGCACATTGCCAAATGTGAAAGTGCAGCCAGAATTTTACAATCTGGATCCATAATCTAGATTTAAGTAGACCTACTTACTGTACTCCAAAGGAACACACTCTAGCTAACTCTATCATTGCCTTGTTAATCAAAGAAAAGTACCACATGGCCCATCTTCCTGCAATCCATCTTGCCTCCTGTCTGGTTTTAACCAATCGGATTGTAGTCCACAGCATCCATCATTCCCTTCCACTCTGCCATGCCCTCGAAGTACTGGATGATGCAGATTATCTGGACCCCTTTCAGTCAGGATTTAGTGCTGGATATGGTACCGAGATGGCATTGGTTGCACTGATGGATGATCTCTGGTGGGAGCGGGACGGTGGTCACCCATTCATCCTTGCTCTTCTTGACCTCTCAGTGGCCTTTGATACCGTTGACCATGGTATCCTCCTGGAACGGCTCTGAGAATTGGGGATCCAGGGCACTGTGTGGTCCTGGTTTTCCTCATTTCTGAGGAGTCGGGCCCAGTTGGTGTGGTTGGAGAGCAACAGGTCCAGCCCTAGGCCCCTTCAATACGGGGTGCCTCAGGGCTCGGTATTCTCTCCTCTCCTATTTAGCATCTACATGAAGCCGCTGGGTGAGATCATTCGTTCCCATGGGGTGCGGTACCATCAGTATCGGATGACACTCAGTTGTACATCTCGGTCCATGGGGACCCCAGTGATGTTGACAAAGTCCTTTCCAGGTGTCTGGAAGCTGTTGGGGTCTGGATGGGGGCTAATGGGCTACAACTGAATCCCAGCAAGACTGAGTGGCTATGGATAGGGGGTCCTGCATTATCCTGGGAGTTACCATCTTTGGTTCTGGATGGAGCTATTTTGCCCCATACAGACCCGGTGTGCAACTTGGGGTTCCTCCTGGATTCGTGGCAACTGCTAGAAGAAGAGGTGGTGGCTGTGACCAGGAGGGCTTTCACTCAACTTCAGGTGATTCACCATTTGCGCCCGCTCCTGGACTGGGACTCCTTGCTCATGGTCACTCACGCTCTGGTCACCTGTAGATTATTACAATTCGCTCTACATGGGGCTGCCCTTGATGACCATTCGGAGGCTGCAGCTGGTCCAGAATGCTGCGGGCCGGGTGGTGATGGGGTGTGGACGTTATGCCCATGCCTCACCACTGCTTCGGGGGCTGCACTGGTTACCAGTTTGTCTCCGGGTGCAATTCGAGGTGCTGGTTTTGACCTTTAAAGCCCTACATGGTAGTGGGCCAGGGTATCTTAGAGACCGCATCGCCCTAAGAACGTCTGTCCATCCAACCAGAGTGGACCGGAGGGGCTCTCTAATTGTGCCATCAGCCAGGGGGGCTCGCCTCTCTGGCACAAGGAGGAGGGCCTTCTCTGTGTCTGCACCGGCCCTTTGGAACCTCCTGCCTGTGGAACTGCATCTCCAGACTGAGTTGTTGCCCTTTAGGAAGGAACTAAAGACCTGGGTGGCGGGCCAAGTGTGGGGTGCAGGTGGAAGGGTAACCTCCATTGGGTGGCTCGTGTAGAAGAAACTCCTCCCCATGATGCCTTTGGATCTTGCACACCTTGTTTAGGGGGTGGGTAGTTTTAATTTTTTTAAACATGTTTTTAAATTGTGATTGTGAACTGCCCTGAGTCGGCCTTGGCTGATTGGGCGGTATATAAATTTGACAATTAAATTAAATTAAATTAAAAATCAAGTTAGTTCTCATGCCCTGAATTTGTTTATGATGGATAATCAAGGAAAGAATTTGCTCTGTAGCATCTCTGAATTGCTTCTTCCATTCTGTCCTTGACCTTCTTTATCAGCACCTGGGGAACAAAAGCTCAACAGAGCCAGGCATCTTTGCACCCAGCAAAATTTCAGTAAATTAACACACACTGGTAAGAAGGTAGGATCAATTTTAAACTTTTAACATTTGAGGCCTTCTAAGAACGTTACACTGCTTCAGGAAGTGATCAAAGGGGAGCTTTTGAAAACAGTGAAAAAGAAAGCTGAATAAAGAAAGGATAGGATTGAAAGTAGAGCTGCAAACTGGAAAAACAAGCCTATGCATGGTCATTACTTGTAAAACATTGAAGGAAAGACTGACCAAAAGTTAACATGGGGATGCTTAAGAGCAGGAGTTCTGAAGAAGGTTTGCCAAGATATTACATGAAGACTAAAATACAGCATGTATTCAACAATAGCAAATGCCAGCTTTGTAATGAAAAGATGAAACAGTAGATCAGGGGTTCTGAACCTATGACCCAAGGGCTGGATGCAGCTCATGACATCATTTAATGTGGCCCACCATCACCTCCATCACACCCAGAAGTGTCATTTGTGGCAGCCAGTCAAAATGGCCATCCAGCCCCCAAAACTGTCTGAGGGAGTGTGACCTGGCCCTCAGCTTGCAAAGGTTGAGAACCCCTACAATAGATCATCTGATCAGCAGACAGAGCAAAATTTCACAGACTGATTATTTGCAATGACATGACAGGGTTACAAAAAATATTCATAGGAAAATATGCCAGAAAATTTGGATTTGAATGCACTAAAAATCATTGAGAACATCAGATAGAGAAAGTTTTAGTAAATGAGAGCCAAGGTCCTGTGGGACTTTAAATTTCAAATAGATAGACATCTGACTCATAACACACCTGATGTAACTTGTGGTTTTTTGACGTTGTTATACTAGGAGATGCATGAACTGAGGACAAACAACTAGAGAAAATTTTAAAAAATCATGATTTGAAATTGAAGTTTAGCATTTATGGAGGAAAAACATCTATTGTTCTACCCATAGTGATTGGAGGCCTTGGAAAAATACCTAAA
The DNA here is from genome assembly GCA_035047345.1 of Bradypodion ventrale. Lineage (NCBI taxonomy): Eukaryota > Metazoa > Chordata > Lepidosauria > Squamata > Chamaeleonidae > Bradypodion > Bradypodion ventrale. The sequence continues at coordinate 175,887,468 of JAWDJE010000003.1, forward strand.
GGACTCTCTAGATATTTTGAACTTTTGAATTTATTAGACTTAAATATCCTAACTTTACCCCTGCCTATATACTTTGACATTACCTTAATAGTTCTTAGGTCCTTGTTTAGATATTGAACTGTTAATTTTATACCAGTCTTCGACTGGGAATCTAATGGTAGATGATAATGACAATGACAACAACAAGTTCAGCTGGCAGTATCTTCTTCGACTGTAGTCATATGCCCACTTAGTTCAGCCACTTGTTCAAGAACAATAAACAACATTTACTTCAGCAAGACATCTGTTTATTGGAAGGGGGGTAAGACAAGAGTTAAGCCATAAGCCACACACTACCACATACATATTCTTTCCATTATTATCTGGGCTCTGTACAATTCAGGTAAGCTGCAGGTCTTTACAGGATGACATTTAGGTGATCTGAACTCAGAGTCTTGGATTCCACACAGAGCAAGCTGGTACTAGGTATCTCTGAAAGGAACGGGGAGATACCAAGGCAACAACAAGCCCAATATGTGGGACATATTAACTTTATTTAACAATTTTTCAACCAATATGATGTAGCCAATCAGAAACCCTAATACAAGCCACTTCTCTCGCTCACTCACTCGCTTGATTGCTTGTGCACACACATGCACGCATGCATGCATGCACAACTACTTTCACCCACAAGGGATACAAAAACCAAAATGAAAACCATTAAAAATAGGATGCATCCACCTTGTTTGAGCACACTTTTAGAACTTTGTGTTCTAAAGCATGTGCCTTTAAACAATGTATCTTCCATGTGTAACATTGTAACCTCAGCTGCATCACTGTAACCCTAATAGGACGCGAGCTAGTGACCACTAGATGGCAATAGCGAGCGTCCAAGCTCATTGGTCCAAGACTCACCTAAGAGCAACAGCGCGGGAAGATTCCCGCCTCCACCTTCACCTGGACAAGAAGGGCGTGACCTGAAATGAGGTCACGCGGACAGTAGCCAATAGACTGTCAAGGAGCCACATCCAAATGTATAGCCACTGCATATATTGAGCTGTTCGTCCGCCATTACCACATGTTCCCTCTGACCAGCATGTAATAAAGTTGTGTTAAGCCAGCTCTTCGGCTTTCCTGGTGTCTTTGGTCCCATACACTAAATTGGCGACGAAGGTGGGATCATGGCTGCCCACGGGACCAAGACATACGCAGGTTTCGACATCAAGAAACCGCAAGACTGGGAACTTTTCGAAATGGACTTCCAAGGCGCGCTGGTGGAGTTCGAGGTGACGGACGAGACAAAGAAGAGAGCCATCCTCACCAGAATGCTCGGGCACGACGCCAAGAGGGTATTGATTGACCTCATCGCACCCAAAAAGGCGGCTTAATTCAAAGCGAAAGAGCTCCTGAAGGTATTGCGAGACCATTTCCGGCCCTCGGTAGCGATGTTTCCCGCTCGGAGCGCGTTTTGGAGGCGAGTCCAAGCGCCTGGTGAGTCGGTTGCCACCTTCGTAGCGGCCCTGCGTCTGGCTGCCGGCCCATGTAAATGGGAGAACTTGGAAGTCACCCTCAGGGACTGCGTGCTATGCGGCCTGAAGGATGCTGAGATCCAGCGCACGCTGATGAATCAGGAGCCGCCCCCCACATTGCAGGAGGTCTTGAAAGCGGCACAGGCCGCGGAAGCCACGAAGGCCGGGGTACAGGAGCTCCAGGACTGGCGTCCAAAGGCCGACAAAACAGAGAGTTCGGTGCACGCAGCCCGGCGAATTTCGAAATCGTCCGCCGATAACAGCGACGACGAGGACGTCCGGAGGGTCCGGAAGGAGGGCTGGCGCTGCGACGGCTGCGGAGCGGCTCACGACCGCGCCAGGTGTCCTTTCAGAAAAGCCGAGTGCCACAACTGTGGACGACGCGGGCACATCACCAAAGTATGCAGACAACGGCGCAAGGACCGGGGGAGCTCGCCCGACCGCGCGGCGAGGCCAGACCGCTCGATGAGAATCAAGGATGGCGCCCAGCCCACGAGGAAGCAGGACGGCGTGGGGCGCATCTCCGACGACAGCGACGACGACGCTCCAGTTTTCAGCGTGTCCTTGGGACACCCCCGCTACTTTGTTGAGGTACTGGTGCAAGGGGCCCCTGTTAGGATGGAGATTGACTCTGGCTCCTCATATTCCCTCATTTCCCAGAGGGAGTTTTTGAGAATTGCCCCCCGCGTACGGCCCAAGCTCAAAGCGTTGAGGTCCACGCTTCGGGACGTGCAAGGGAACAGTATCCCGGTATTGGGGGTTGGGAAATTCCAGGTCCAGTATAAGCGGCACGCCGCGGAACTCCCCCTAGTCGTTCTCAAGGGGGGTAATTGCAGCCTCCTCGGGACTCAATGGTTCCAGCCCCTGGGTCTGTTCATTGGGGGGTGCACGCCGTTGGGACTGATCCAATACAGAGGGTGTGCGACGCGCACCCTGAAGTCTTCAAAAAGGGACTTGGGAAATTCAATGGACCCCCAGTAACTTTCGACCTGGACCCGGAGGTCCGCCCAATAAGACTCAAACCGCGCAGAGTGCCTTTTGCACTAAAGGACAAAATAGAGGCGGAACTGGACAAATTAGTGGGCCAGGGGATCCTTGTTCCTGTTGATTCTGCGGAGTGGGAAACTCCAATTGTCACGGCATTGAAGGCAAACGGGGAGGTTCGCATTTGCGCCGATTATAAGTGCACCATTAATAAGGCAATCCGCCCTAATGCGTATCCGGTGCCGGTGGTCAGCCATTTGCTAGCCAGGTTACATGGGGGAAAGTGTTTCGCTAAGCTCGACCTGGCACAGGCTTATCAGCAACTCATGGTAACCCCTGCCGCAGCTGCTGCACAGACCATAGTCACGCATAAGGGGGCGTTCCAGGTGACGCGCCTCCAATTCGGCGTGAACTCGGCGCCTGGAATTTTCCAGTCGCTCGTGGAACGCCTCCTCAAAGGGCTGGACGGCGTTTTGCCATATTTTGATGATGTTTTGATAACGGGGGGGAGTGAGGTTGAGTTGGCTGAAAGGCTGAACAAGGTCCTGGAGGCATTCGAACAGGCGGGGTTGAGGTTGCGAAAAGACAAATGCGTCTTCTTTGCGAAGGAGGTTGAGTTCTTAGGGTTCCGAGTAACACCCGAGGGGATCAAACCGTCCAAATCCAAGGTGGCCGCCATCAAGAAAGCCCCTCGCCCCACCTCCAAGCCCGAATTGCAGTCATTCCTAGGGCTCTTAAATTTCTACCACTCCTTCCTTCCTCGGAAGGCTGCGGTGGCTGAGCCGCTTCACAAGTTGCTCAAGAAAGATGCGGCATGGAAGTGGGGCGATGACCAGGAGAGAGCATTCACGGAACTGAAACAACTCCTGGCGTCAGATGCCATTCTGACCCATTTCAACCTCAAACGGCCGGTGGTTCTGATCTGTGATGCATCCCCGGTGGGGGTGGGGGCAGTGTTATGCCACGTGTTGGAAAACGGAAGGGAGGCCCCAATAGCGTTTTACTCCAGGTCCCTGTCCCAAGCGGAGAGGAATTACGCCCAGACAGACAGGGAAGCGCTGGCGATAATTGCAGGGACCAAAAAATTTCACGATTTTCTATATGGCCACCCCTTCACCATCGTGACCGACCACAAGCCCCTACTAGGCATTTTCACCACAGATAAGCCCACGCCACAGATCCTGTCCCCAAGGATGCTTAGGTGGGCCATTTTCCTCAACGCCTACCAGCACGCGTTGGTGTACCGGCCCGGGAGAGAAATCAGCCATGCGGACGCCCTAACGAGGTCCCCCCTCCCCCAAACACACAGCCACGTGGGCGGGGAGGAGCCGGACCGCCAGGTGCTCATGATAGAAGTCTTAGATTTCCCCCCCATAGTACCCGCCGATATCGCTAAAGCGACGAGCAGAGACAAGACGTTGGCGGCGGTTAGCTCCTGGGTACAGAAAGAGTGGCCAGCGTCTTCCCCAGCGGAAGAATTCGCTCCGTTTTTCAGGAAAAAATTGGAGCTGTCCCTAGAGAGGGGGTGTCTCTTGTGGGGGCAGCGGGTGGTGATCCCCACATCCCTCCGGCCGCGGGTGCTTAAACTGCTGCACGTCAGCCACCCCGGAATTGTGCACTCCAAAGCGCTGGCCCGGAGCTACTTTTGGTGGCCCCAGTTAGACGCCGACATCGAGCACATGGTCGGCACTTGTGAGAGTTGCCAATGCTCCAGACCGGAAGAGGCCCGTCTTCCCCACAGGGAGTGGGACGCGGCTAAGGGGCCATGGTCCCGGATACACATAGATTTTGCGGGCCCGTTCCGAGGAACTCTGTTTCTCCTTGTTGTGGACGCTTTCTCCAAGTGGTTGGAGGTCATCCCAGTCACAAGCACCTCCTCGGCCGCGACAATTAAGCATTTGCGGAGAATTTTTTCCACGTTCGGCATACCCGACACTCTAATTAGCGATAACGCTAGTTGCTTCACGTCCGCTGAGTTCAGGGCATTCACAGAGATTAACGCCATCCGGCACATTACCTCCGCCCCTTTCCATCCGGCCACCAATGGCCAAGTGGAGCGCCTCATCCGCACCACGAAGGACTCGCTGCGGCGCATGGGTCCCGGGGACCTCAACCTGCAAGTGTGTCAGTTTCTGCTAGGGTACAGGGTGACCCCGTTGGCATCAGGATACTCCCCCGCGGAGCTCTTAATGCGCAGGAAACTGACCACCATTCTCACTAGGCTAGACCCCACAAGAGTAGAAGACAAGGGGAGGAACATCGGGCTAGAGGCCACAAAGAGTTTTAGCGTAGGCGCCCCCGTGCACTGCAGGAACTACGCCAGCGGGGGGCCAGCCTGTGTACCGGGGTGGTCGTGGAGCAGACCGGTCCCATGTCGTACCGTGTGGAGACCAACACAGGTCTACTCTGGCGGCGGCACGCGGACCAGCTACGGAACCGGGTCCCGGGAAAGCAGGGCGCTGAAAGCGCGGAGCCGAATTCAGCGTTAGGGTTCTCCCCCACCCGTTTAGCCCAAGGGGGAGGAGAGGGGGCCCAGAGTCCCCACCAAGGGGGGAGGAGAAGGAATTTGTCCTCGTAGATATCCCGCGGGATCCCCCAGCAGAGTTTAATTTTGAGTTACAGAACCAGGGGGGGGTTTCGGAGTGGTCCCCCACCCATCCAAGCGAGAAGAGGGGTTTTACGTTAGCCCCTGGTGCCCCCGGTTCACCCACAACAGAATCTACCCTTTCCCCTAAAGCTGCAAAACCGCAGCAAGCCACTAACAAGTCTCCCTCTCCCATTACAGGACAAGGGTCCAGGGAACAAGGAAACGGGAGCGGCCCCCGGGGGGGCCAACCCACATCGCGGCCCAAACGCGAGTGCAAGAAACCATCTTGGTTAAGAGACTTCATCTCATCCTAGGGGGGAGGGATGTTGTGTTCTAAAGCATGTGCCTTTAAACAATGTATCTTCCATGTGTAACATTGTAACCTCAGCTGCATCACTGTAACCCTAATAGGACGCGAGCTAGTGACCACTAGATGGCAATAGCGAGCGTCCAAGCTCATTGGTCCAAGACTCACCTAAGAGCAACAGCGCGGGAAGATTCCCGCCTCCACCTTCACCTGGACAAGAAGGGCGTGACCTGAAATGAGGTCACGCGGACAGTAGCCAATAGACTGTCAAGGAGCCACATCCAAATGTATAGCCACTGCATATATTGAGCTGTTCGTCCGCCATTACCACATGTTCCCTCTGACCAGCATGTAATAAAGTTGTGTTAAGCCAGCTCTTCGGCTGTCCTGGTGTCTTTGGTCCCATACACTAAAAGTCCCAATCTTAAACAGGCTGGGGCCCTGTACCAGAGCTTCTCCCCACTTGTGGTTGTTTGGGATCTGCTTTATACTTGGCTTCCTTCCCCTTCTGACAGGTGGTGAAAGAATGCAGTTCTCTAAAAACAAATCATTTGTGATAAATCTACAGGATTTCCTATTGCAGGTGGCCTGTGTATAAAACTCACAGCAGAGCAAACATGGTTGATTTGCCTTCCCTGCTGATATGAAGGAACTCACACTAGATATAAACCATAGGAATAAATGTCTACCATATGTGTGATTGCCTAACAGAGGCCATGATGGGGCCATAGTTTGTAGACAAATTTGCTGGTGTTTGCAGTCTCATTGTAAGGAATAAGATTGCAAATGATTTGCCATGAGTTGTGGTGGTTCAGTGGTTAAAAAGCTTACCTTGTTAGCTGGAAGCCTGGCAAGTTGGCAGTTTGAGACCCAGGTACTGCATGATGGATTGAGTGCCCACCTCTGTTTCAGCTCTTGGGGACGTGAAAGGAGTCTCATTCGGGCATACCCTGGAGTTTCTCCAGCAAAAATCCATTCAACCCTGAATAATTTCTGGCATGAAAATATTATTATAGAGCATCAATGCATACCCTGAAAAATCATCATATGCTCTGTAAATAAGGCCAATGTATTGGAGCAATGAAGCAGCCCTCCATGGCTGTAGATGCAAATTACCAGCGTATAATTCATTCAGCTCTTTATTTTTTCAGGTGCTCTTTTCCCTCTTTGTCCAAGAGATTCTTATCATTTACTTCAAGTTTTATATAAATAAAACTGAAAATCTTAGCATATTCTTATTTATATAGCTTCTCGTTAGTGGTCAGGAAGAGATGATCACCTTACAGTACCACCTCATCTCCTAAAACTTCTGGAAGGTCTTTGGGCATAGCAGCTCTTAGGGAAACAGCAGCTGGTGGTACCTATCCAGTTGCTGATCGAAGCCTCCCCAAATCTGGACAGGATGCCAACCAGAAAGAGCTAGGACTTGCCACTGTGAATAACCAAAAGGGTAAGACCTGGTCCTACTGGGGACATAAAAGATTGGCTAGCCAGCTGTTGTGAAATGCCCAGGAGTGAAATCTGATTTGGAGAAGGAAACACCCCAAAGCAAGAGGATCACAATTAAACTGCAAGTCGGTGTACTGCCTGAGTTGCCCGGTGTAAGGGTAACTCTTCTCTGCTTGAAAGGGTTACACCCTCTGTCCCCAAACACATGCCATATTCCCCCACTTTGCCAGAGGCCTGTACCCACAATTCTGGGCTAACACTCCCTTTCAATGTGACCCGGGCACTCCCTGCCTGGTTTTTGGAGCTAACGAGTATGTGAAGAGTTATCATCTGGCAACCAAAACAATTAAAATATGTTTAAAAATGCATCAAGGGTAGCTTTGACCCGTAATGGAATTTTAATGGATCATTCATGTAAATAAGTTACAAGAGTGTGTTAGAGTGATTTCAGTTCATCATGCCAGTGTGCATTGAGTTGCATTGTGCCTATGATTCTCTATGGAGAGACATTATGTCAGCTAGATAGGTACCCTTAACAATGTCTTTAATTATTAGATGGATAATTTATCCAGCAGGACACATTCACAAGTTCACACCCTTTGAACTTAAAATGACACCTACAGGTTCATGCTATTTGAACTGAGGTGCCATCCACCTAAATACATTTGGGAAGGAAAGGTGTACTTGAATTTTAGCTGTTCAACATTCTTAAGGTGGGGGAAAGTGACACTTTGTAAATAAAATGGGACCCCAGATAGCAGTATGGCATTGAGAGACAGAGACAGAGAGACAGAGGTAGCCAGGAGGAGGTGTCCCTGAAATCCCTGAAGGAGCAGAGTGGAGAAATGACTCTTTGAAGGTGTGTCCTGAAGGGCTGATCCCTTAGAAGCTATTGGAAGGGAGTTTTCAGACTTAGAGAAATTTCCAGAGGCTGGACTTAGCTGTTTTTCCAGATTCAATACTTTGAAGATTTTCCAGCTTCAATACTTAGAATAATTTCAAGCAGCAGGACTTTTAGAAAATAAACATGTTTTTGTTTTACAGGGTCTAAGTATAAGAGCAATTGCATATTAGGAGAAGATAGCCAGATAGAGCAACTGATGGAGCTTTTTAGCTAGAGTTAGACCCAGAGATGGGACAATTTACATTGCATTTCCTGAATAAGTTTTTTTTTGCTTATTGAAGCAACAATTTGCCTTATGGACTTTGCTATTCCTTTTATTCAAATAAACGCCAAGACTGCCCTAGGTCTTATTTCCAAGTAATTGGGAATTTGCTTACCAACTATTTACCAAACTATTTTTCAATGCTACCACACACACACAAACCTTCCATGGCTCATCATTTGGAGTTTGATACTGGAGGGGAGAGAGGCTGGATTTTTGGAGCTGTGAGAGTCAAAATAGCCCTCATCCTGGGGGAAAAGAATTTTGGCAGGTGATGACACCGCAGGATGATTTGTGGCTTTATTCAAAACTGATACTACCTGGTTTCCAGGTTCTGTCATGAATAGGGCTTCTAAAACAGTATGCCGGGACATAATTTTGTCAGATACCTTATGGAGTCTAGCCATCTTTGAACTTCTGGTACCTTCAGAAGGGACTTGTTCATGTTCATATATCACTAAGCCTCAACCTTTTTCCAGGACCTCAAGTATAACAACAAAGTATTGTAATTTGGTGTTGCCTGTTTCTCAGAAGACGAAGAAAGCATGGGAGGCAGTAGATGTTTGCTTCCAGGTTTGCCATCACTCTTGTTAGTATGATAGCCAGAGCAGGTGCCAATCAAGCAGGTAAATCAGGAAATACCAGGACCGCTGCCCAATAAACCTCAGAAATAAAAGAAATTCCCAAAGAGCTGAGATAAATGCTCAAACCAAAGTGGATCAAGGCCCAGTAGCTGGCAGAATATGTCAGGAACCCAACAACCCAGATTTGGGCTACCAGGTTACCTGCACCACTCCTAGAAATCGTGTCACCCTCTTGGGAAGCCATCTTAAACCCTTTGCTGCTTCAGTTCCCTTAGGATCACTTTACAGAGTTTGTGAAGTCACTGATAGATGTCCAATTCCTGGTTGATTCTGCTTCACTGCCAACCAGATCAGGTAGGACAGTCAGATTTGATAGCAATGACCTTATAATTCAAAAAGACTGGAAATTCTCCCACCAAAACCATGCTTCACAAAAATGATGAGTATTCTTTAAAAAGTTTAAAAGATTTATTATATAAAAGAAGACTAAAAGTCACGAGTTACAAAAATAGCTAGCACTTAAAAGAAAAATTAACTTTCAGTTTCCTCCTTTTCTCCCATTTTAGAATAACCAGTCACTATGTAATAGCTACATTTATGTTCCTCCATCACCTCTCCCCCATCTTCCGTATCTCCTTCCACCTCTTCTACAGCTTTATCCAATCAAATCACAAACCACAGTGTGCATGCTCCAATGTGTGTTCCCATGCTCAATGAATTTCAATTTGCGGCACCTCAAAGCAATCTTTCCCCGTTCATATCACAACGTGGAGAAACAACACTTAACAGAACCAGGGCGTGCTCACCCCATACCACATTCCAGTTGATTAACCTTTTCAGAGGAAGGGAAAAGAATGAGCAGAAACCATTTTAAATCTCCAAAACTGAGGCCTATTTCAGAGCCATTACAGGCCTGCCCCCTGACACTAGATTCTGTGTACCACAGGAAGAAGTGTCACTTGGATGAGACCTCTGCTCTAATGTAAAGGACTGGAAATCCAGCAAGACAGTGGATCTTGTGGCCTTGTCCAGCTATGTCTACAAAAAGGCACTGAGCTCACCATACTTGCATTGTCTGTTTTAATGCTAACAATGGGACACAGTGAACATGTGCTAAGCACACTTTGAGGAGTGTGGGGAGAAGAATTTGCTATTTAACAGCTACCATGTACCTCAGCCAGGTGATACAGATAAGGTGAGTGAGGGCAAGGAAAACACTCATATATCAAAGCAAGCCACCAAATAAGAAACTGTTTGCTGTGCCCATTCCCTCACCTGGAAAAAGAGTGATCTTTAGAGTCAGGAAGGGTTAAAAAGCCTCCACCATGGTCCAACCAGAAGTGATGCAACTAAGCCCACTGCCTTTTCACATTGGGAAGGGAGGATTTCCCTCCTCTATAGCTGTAGATCCATGGAGGAAGCATTCTTGTTTGGAAACAGTGTGTTCATAGTTTTAGCACATTTCTCTTTGAGGTTGTGCTACTGATTTTTTTCCAATGCACATTTCAATGTACTAAACTTAGCTGGAAATAATACAAAAACATTCCAAAGTAAACCAGTTATATTTAATTGCAGTTTTACTTTCTGTATACATTTGAGGTTTGAAAGAAACAGATATTACTTACATAAATCATAAACATTTTGGCCAAACAATAATACTGTGCAGATTATGTTATTGCTAGTTACAGTATTTGTCTCACATCAAAATGGATATTTTTTTGTTAACTGGCTAAGGATAAGATGTCTATTTGCCATGTTCAAAGAGCTCTTGTAAATAAAGTTTAAATAAAGGTGTGTCTTGAATGTTAACAAAATGGGTTTCCAAGTGTTGTTTTGTGTGTGGAATCAAAGTCATGTGCTGTTTGATTTGGTGTGTATGCCTATGGCAAAACCTTGCCTGATCATTTTTTCCTGTGTAATATATTGAAACTATGGATTACACTGGTGTCTCAATCATGTCTTCTTAAACCAAGATGATAATTGTATTTTGTGTGCTGCATTTTGATATGTTGTACAGAAGTCATAGCTCCTGGATTAATTTGCAAATTTTGGACTTTAAAAAATATTCTAAGCATTTTGATGCTACAATGCTATAATTGCATAACAGTAATATATCAGTATTCAGCATCAAAAAGTGGTAGCACTATGATTGTAACATATCAGAAAAAATGTAAAAAGTTATCAAACCACAAGATTCCTTATTCAGTTGCACAGAAAGAGATGCTCATCTCCTTGGTCACCTCCTCCACATCACTGTCTCTCCTCCCTCCTTACCTTTCCCTAACTTCAGAGCTTCCTTGTTTTGCAATTGATTCTCTTCTTCCTCCATTTTACACAGAGCCACAGGGAGAAGAGCAATCTAGAGCTACCAGGTCAAAAGCACACAACCCTAGGGGAAAGAAGCTGCCACCACTGCTGCTTCTACACAAAGTAAGTACTGTAGCTCCCACTTCCTGCAACAGTGGCTGGCTCTTTTCCTGACACCTGGCCCCTTCCATATCCTTCACCATTGCCACTGCCACCACTGTTATTGCAGCTGACCCAAGAGACACAATATGCACTGAGATATGTGTACAAATATTCCTTCTCAAAAAAGCATGTAGCAAACCAAAAATCACTGCAAAATAAATTCCTTTTGGTGAGTGGTTTAAAATTCCTGTAATCTTAGTTCAACCAAAATAATGTGTGTTTCAGATAGTGTGTTGTATATTCTTCAGTTTTTGAATAAAGTTTGAACCTGGCAAAACAGACACAAATTTAGGACTTAACCAAGCCACACTCTAAAATACTTCTCTTTACAATCTTTGGGTACTATGAGCAGCTTACAAAGAGCTGAAGAGTATTAATTATGTAACATTATGCCTTAGAATGGCTAAATATCTATACTTCCAGTCCCTGACAATTCCACATATTACATTTCTGAAAATTGTGGATTGTTGTTTTGGGTAGCTAAATTCCAATGCACATGTTAGTCCAAGAGGAAATTTCATGGATTGATTTGAAATTCAATTTCTCAATCACAGCCTGATGTCACTTCCCTTTTCTGTAGAGTATATGTTTGACAAATGGCATTACATTTCAAGTTTTTTTAACCACATAAGACTACTAATAAAATAGATCAGGGGAAGAAAATCTGGGAACCAAATTATGTTTCATTGTGCAGTGGTTTTTACAAGATTCTATACAGACAGCAGGGTTTTGGTGGTACCCACATACATATACTTACTATTTTCTAGGATCATGCAGAATTAATAAAATTATATCATTCTTACATAGATACTGTTTCTACATTTATTCCTACAGTGTTTGACTAGCATAGTGACTGGCTTCATTCGAGGAACTGAAACTTAGGTCTACCTTTCCCAAACACTCCAAACTATACCAGTAGATTTCTTAGATCAATGTTCACTATAGAAATAGTACTAAAGTTGCAATATAATGGTAGGGGGAAAGAGCACAGCAGTCTATACTTTTGTTGGTTTAGGGATCACATTTTAGATAACTACCTCAGTATTAAGGTAATTTATTTAGTCCATTTATCTAGCTCAATCAATACACTGCATGCAGTATTCTGGACCAGCTGAAGTTTCTGAACACCTTAGAAGGAAACCCCTATGTAGAGTGTGTTACAATAGTCTAAATGGGAAGTAATAAGAGGTAGAATAGATAAGACGGGTGAATTCATTTTTGGGACTTAATAAAATATTATCCCTGCAGATGCAGTACTTCAAATTTGTGTTTTTACTCCATCCAAGTTGAATTAGAGGCCTGTTGTCTCCTCCCAATGACCCAACATCAAGCAAAAACAATTTGCAAACCTGCAAAACAAAGATGCAGTATAGTCACATGTTGGGGTTTTTTTTCTGTTGAGGGCAGCTGTACTTATCATTGTGAAGCTTTTAATCTCATCTTTTCTCACCTGACAAATGTGTTGTTGTTGTTATGATTAATATTATAGTTGTTGTTGTTGTTACTTACATTTCCATACCACTTTGCAGGCGCACCCCCCAAAGACAGACTCAGACACCGGTATATGGATAAAGGCATTGGGCCACTTTTATTGAATAATGCCCTAGTCCGAATTATAACTTTCAATTGGTGTAATCATCCAATTGTAATTCTTTAAGGCAAGCAGGCCGCAGTAACACTGGTAAGGTTCCTCCCAAAATGCCAATGGCAATTAGCTACATGTAACTATTTGTATCAATTTGTTTGTAGACACAAACAAATTGTTGACCGGAGTCAATAAACTATCTACTGACCCCACCCTATGATGTGTATCCGTTAAATCTCAAGGTGATGCAGACTGTTAAGGTCCTGCCATCACCCCTTGCCTGGTTCGTCGTTGACCAGCCAAAGCTATTACCCCTGTACCTGTCTAAGTGTTGGCCAGTCAATTGCAAACCTGCCGGATACCTATGGGTCATAAATCTTTACCTTACCAGTGCTACCTGCCACATGGGGAGGCGTCAGCTCGGTCACCAGGCCTGCTTGCAAATCTTCCAGAAAGAGGTTCATACCTCTAGCCGACAGGTGGACCCCATCCCCTGCATAGAGATCGTAATTTTGCAAACTTATCCTGGGATGCCGGATGGCCGTCCCCAAACCCTTGTCTGTCAAGAACCGGGCAACAGCCCTGTTCACCGAGCTGCGAGCGCGGTCAAGGACACGGAGGTCAATACCTCCCCTGTAATTATGTCGCGGGACGATGTCCGACCATAGCAGTCATGTGGACGGCCAAACATAATGCAAATAGGCTAGGTCACTGCAGATCGTGAATTTTAAGGAAAGGCCAGTGACCTGGGCAAGGTCATTGCCACCGAGGTGCAGTACAAGGACATCAGGCGGTTTAGCATCCCTGATGGAAAACAGGAATGGCAACAGTTCCCGCCATCTCATGCCACGCTTACCGTACCAACGCATACGTGCGGTTGCACGTAGTCCAAGCTGGGGTCCCCACTCTGTCGCCGCAGCATACTGTGCTGCCCAGTGAACGTAACTGTGGCCCACCAGCCATACTGCCACCGGTGTGCGGGTACACACAGGGTCTGTAAAAGAAGAAAAGAGAAGAATGACTTAACTGGTACTCATACCTGAAGTGGGCGGATGTACAATGCAAAACGCATGGATCCCCATCTTCCCATCTGGCGTATATCGGCCTCAGAGTACCCAAATGCAGCCGCAGTTGATGCAGCGCCTATCCTAAATGAATGGGTGCCGTAACGACCCCCAGGGAGGCCAACACTGGTTAGTGCCATACCGGTCACCTTCCAAAATTGGAATTTAGTCAGGGGAGACTGATCCTGGTGGCATAAAAACGGGCCAGGGTGCACACCATGCACTGCCAAAAACTCATGTAGGGCACCAACCGGACAGATGTCTTCAATGGAACATTGTAGCAGTCTAACTCCACTGCCTACGCCGTGCTGATCAACCTTTGAGGACCGTATCCTCAACTGAGCCCACTCCTTAGTGACATAGACATCATCGAGTTCCAGTGCCCTACGAGTCGCATCCGCCTTAGACAGTGGTACCAACTCACTGATGCGGAGCGCTCCAAAGAAGGCCACCGTGGTAGCCGCGTGAAAAAGAGCCACCTCATACCTATCATAACACAAGTTATGCCAGCCTCGTGCAAGGTGGGTCAGAACCTCTGGTGAAATTGGGTGCCGAGTATCCGGGCGGCGGCCACGTTCCCGTGTCCACCCCTCCAAAACATGACGTATGCGGAAATCATTCACGCAGTCAGCGAAGCCCCTCAGTTTGGCCATAAATGCCAGTGCCGACAGCCTAGAGGCTATAGTGCGAGGAGCCAAACGCTGACTGTGAAGATAGACCATAAATTGTAAAACCTGTTCGACTGGTATGGGCCACACTTCGGGTAACTGTAGTTGCTCACAAAAGGTTCTAAATTGTACAAAAGCATGTTGATACGCCTTACGCGTGCGAGGTGCCAATGACATGCTGATCGCCCGGTTCACCTCTCCTCGCCAAATGTCCAAATCTCGGCTGGGAGTGGCGAGGGAAATTCCTCTGCTTCCGGAGCCAAGGCACGGAACCGGGGCTCTGCAGGCGGGATAAAGCATTAGCAATATCATTATTAATGCCTGGTACATGTCTGGTCTTAAACAGCACATTGAGGTGTAGGCTCCTTAACACGAATTGATGAACCAATGCCATAACCCTAGGTGATTTGGACGTCTGAGCGCTGACAATGTGCACCACTGCCGCATTGTCACACCAAAAATGGACCACTGAGTTGGCCCACTCCTCGCCCCATAGCATCAAAGCTCCCAGGATGGGAAGGAACTCGAGGAAAGTAAGATCGCAGAGGCGATCCGAACCAAGCCATGCGTGCGGCCATCGGCCGTAAGCCCACCGCCCCTCAAAATAAATCCCATATCCCAGGGAGCCGGAGGCATCCGACTGTACTTGAAATCTAGGGCAGACCATAAGGTCTGATATCCAGAAAGAGACCCCATTAAAATCCCGTAGGAATATAAGCCAAACCGAAAGGTCCGCCCGTATGCCCCTGGTCAATCGGACCCTGTGGTGGTGCTTTAACAGGCCAGCCATGGCGTTACACAGGCGCCGGGCAAATGCTCTGCCGGGTGTCACCACCCTGCAGGCAAAGTTAAGATGGCCATGAAGTACCTGTAGCTCATGAAGGGACACTTTACGTTTGGCCTTCAATGCCAAAATCGTCACGGAGATTTGGGTGACCTTATCCATGGGTAACCTGGATGCCTGTGCGACCGTGTCAATTTCAATTCCTAGAAAAGTGAGCTTAGTAGCTGGGCCCTCAGTCTTTTCGTGCGCTAAGGGGACACCTAGTTCCCACATTAGCGTCTGAAATGTAGTGAGGAGACGCGTGCACGTGTCCGAGCCCCGTTCACCCCTGAACAAAAAGTCATCGATGTAATGGGCTACAGACTGAGACCCTGACCTGCAAACAAAAGCCCACTGAAGAAAAGTGCTAAAACGTTTGAATGCTGAACATGAAATAGAGCAGCCGAAAGGCATGGCCTTATCTACATAGAACTTCCCTTGGAATCTAAAACCCAGTAGCTCAAAGTCCCCTGGGTACACTGGCAGTAATCGGAATGCCGATTTAATGTCACATTTTGCCAGGAGAGCACCGGGACCACATGAGCGTATCATCCGTAGGGCCTGGTCAAACAACGTGTACTTGACCGAACAAAGGTCATAAGGAATTGAATCATTGACCGAAGAACCCGCAGGGTATGACAGATGGTGGATTAAACAAAATTCACCTGGGGTCTTCTTAGGTACTAACCCCAGAGGGGGTTCAGAGAAGTGGCCCACTACCCTCATAGCCTCCACTTCTTTAGCAATGCTCAGTGCAGCTACCTCCTCCTTGCCCTTCAAGGAAATTAAATTAGTGGCGTCTTGGGGTCCTCGACCCCCCTGAACGGAATACGAAAACCCCACTGGAAACCCTCCAGTAGGTACCTCGCATCCTCCCTTTTTGGATAAGCTGAGAGCCATCGCTCCAGCATATACACATTAACTGGGGAGGGGGCCTTTTGAGTGGCTAGCTCCATCAGAGGAAGCTCTGACCGCCCCCTGTCCACCTCTACCTCTGCCCCATGACCCACCAGCCCGCAGGCACGCAGAGGCGGTGTGGGGGCCAGCGCAAGAGGGACACTCATGTTGGAAACAGCACTGTCGCTTATTGCACACGCCATTAGCTGAGAAGCTCCAACACAGCAAGCGGGCTGGAAACCACTGCCCCGCCGGCTGGCGGGGAGCCTGTGTTGGAGCAGTTCGCTGCACAGCATGCCCACAATGGTACCTATCCCCAGGCGCCGGACGCGTGGGAGTCATGTACAACAGCCACAATTTCTGGCAGGGCTCATCACACCTCATCTCGGGGTGTAGTGCCACCCTCATTCTAAATTCCTCGTCGTAAGCCAACCACGAGGGGCCAGGGAAATCAACCATCGCCCTATAAATATTGTCCAAGTATTGGATCATCAGAATGGCCAGGTCAGGCCGGGCCCTCAGGTATACCGCCATATATATAAGATATGCCGGCAACCAGTTGGCCCAGGTGCGTGGTGGCTTACAAGGACGGGACAGCTCTTTGTCTCTGTCATCCTGTCCCTCCCTCTCCTCCTTAGTGGGCTCACGGTTCAATAGGGAGAATAAATTCACGTACTCCCCTCGCCAAATCTTATCCCTCGTGACCTGTGACAAATGATCACCCAGGGGCAAGGAATAACCAGCCATCGATAAAGCCATCGACGGCACATTCTGTATAGAGGGTATACGCAGCGGGACCTGAACAGCCCCTGCGATGGTCGGCACGGCCCCAGGGGCGGACACCCCCGCCCTGAACGAGGGACCATTTTGGAACCAAGGGTTACTGGGATAATGTGATAACTGCTGCTCACCCACATCAGGTTGACGCAGCCAGGGCCACTGAACACCCCCAGTGTAAGTGGACAGTGGTGGTGGTGCACTAAATTGAACCTGATACTGACTAGTCGCACCCCCGTGAGCCGCCCCCACTGGGGGTTCCGGCCCACGGTGGGCGTCGGAGCTCGCGACCGGAATCGAGCTCTGGGACCACCCCTGGCTGCCCCCAGCCTGTACATCAGGTCGGACGGGGAGCTGAGAGGCACCAGCTGGGGCTGGCCAGACCGCCTCAAGCAGCTCGACCCGGTTGGTCTCCTGCTGAAGCATCACAGCCGGCAAGTTGGCCGTGGTCGACGAAGGGGCCCCTGTTGAAGAAGTGGTAGTGCCCCCCTCAGAAGGTGGCTGGGCAATGGCCAAAGACGCTTCCAGCACCGCTATACGTGCTATCAAAGCATCCACTGCCTCAGAGCCTCCGCATAAGGCGGGCCGGGTGGGCCGGATGGCCCACCAGGTAGTTGAAGAAAAGGCAACCCAAAAGGGGAGCCAGGGCCAGAATAGGGCCATGCCCAGAACTCAGGCCCGTGGGGGGCTGGAGGAGCTGTGGGGCGGACACCCGCACCAGGCCCCCCTGGGCCAGCTTGTCTCGGGCCCTGCAAAGGCGCGCTCAGGGCCAAAGCCCCCAAGGGGCCAGCCTGCAGCTGCCCAGCTATGAAGCTGGCACCCGTCTGCCAAGTGGTAGCCTGACTGGCCCCACTGGTACCAGTGGGCAAGGTCCCATCACTGCCCTGCCTTGGGGGCGCAGCCCTGGTCCTCCGACCCAAGGGCTGGCCCCCATCCGATGAAGGGCCAGTAAAAGCCCTTCCCCTCGGCTGCGGCTTCAATGCCGGAGCCTTTCGCTTGGGAGCCATGTCTCCCTAAAATAATATGCACCAAAGGATCCCTATCCAGGGATCGAGCTCATGCGTTAAAGTACCGCGGTAGCTAAAAGGCAAATCTAAAATGGAGGTCTTTTTCTTTTCCCAGCCGGGAATCGAGCGCGCAGGCTAAAAGGAGAATGCGACGGAGAAAACTTCTCCTCTCCGTCGCAATTCTAAAATGGCAGCTCGGCTGCCTTGTGGCCACCCCTTTTATAGAGGGGTGGCCACGCCCCCTAACTCACCCGGATGTCTGAATCCGGGGGGCCCCGCAAAGAGCGCGGTGGCCATTTTGGCACCACGCTTTCATTCTTTCCCCTCCAAAATACAAAATATAAAATATAAGTTCAGGCAATATACAGAATCACAATTACAGAATTGCATATAAACATCAATCAATAGCAGCACAGAAATACACAATATGCAAAATACAAAATGTCCAAAATAAATCATCACAAAGATACACAATAGCCATTATAAACACTCACATATCCCACTCCAGAAGTACGCGGTGGCGTCTGTAAGAGTCCTGCCGTGACAACACAGAGCGGCTTTTGGAGTGCCAGTACAGCCCCCAGGTGCTGCTGATCTCTCTCCGGGCGGCTGCCAGTCAAGCAGTGGTGGTCTCAGCATTGGCAGGGGGAGTGGCCTTGACACTGCAGCCCCCAGGTGCCGCTCATCTCTCTCCATAATGAATGAAAGCCTCTGGTTCCCTGAGATTGGAGAATCTGGTTTTGATTTTTTAATCTGAACTTTACAAAGTGCCAAGCCCTAACCTCTAAATAGATTCAGCACCCAAAGGAGGCCCTTTGAAGTTTATCTTGAGTTGCAGTCCTGGGAGAAAGGAAACAAAATAAAATAGAGATGAGAGGCACGGAGAAGGGCTTATGAATGAAATTGTGTGGTGATTTTTGATATAACTGGAAATATGGTGCTTTTTATCTAAAGAGCAATGTTTGTGTTGATGTATGGCATGAATTCATAGGTTCACAATAGTGTGACGTGATTTGATGGCACATAGCAGCCACAATGCTTGAGACAAAGTTAAATAGATTTTTGAATTGATCATTAAAAGTTGGAGTGTGGGGTGATATCTAACCAACAACTATGTTTGGTTTTTCCAACTCACCTCTAAGGAACAAGGCCTGACACAAATATCTGCCATGAACTTTTGGAACTCGTTGGTAATTTTCTTGAGCTTTCCACAATAAATTGTTGTATTTCTGAAGAAGTGATCTTGAATCACAAAAGCTTGTGTGACATTTGTTTTTTTTTTGTGGTTTTTAAAAAAGCATTGCATTGTTCCTGCATTTGTATCTCTGATACCAAAAACAATATACAGTAAAACATCTACATACAATGTTTTTCCATTCCATGAGGTTATTTGTATGTCAAAAAAATTGTATTTCAAAAACACATTGCATTACCAGAAGAGGCCACTAGATGTCACTGTATATTTTTCGAATGTTGAATTTTTCCTATTAAAAATTTGTCATTTTTTTTATTTTTTTTAGCCAGGATTTCTATTTGTATGTTGATTTTTTTGTAAGTTGAACCATTTGTGTACACGCACACACACACACACACACACACACACACACACACACGGCTTATTTATACAGAGACCAACTAAAGACGTTAAGAAGAATAAAGGTTTCCCTTGCTCGAAAGCCAGTCGTATCCGACTCTAGGGTGCAGTGCTCATCTCTGTTTCTAAGCTGAAGAGCCAGCGCTGTCTGCTGCTGCAGACGTTTCCGTGGTCATGTGGCAGGCATGACTAGACACCAGAGCGCACGGAACGCTGTTACCTTCCCACCGAATTGGTTCCTATTTATCTACTTGCAATTTCTTGCTTTCGAACTGCTAGGTTGGCAGGAGCTGGGATGAAGACGGGAGCTCATTTCCGTCCTGCAGTACTCGGAAATCGAACTGCTGACCTTCCGCTTCCCAGTCAGCGTCTTAGCGACTTGAGAAGAATAAAAACATATTTTTACTGATTTTCTAAGCCCCACCACAGAGATTTCTTCACTTCCTGTGAATATGAGACTTGATGTCCCTTTCTCCTATCTTACCACTACCTCAATTTTTAGCCAATTCTTCTGCATGGGAACGAGGAGGATGCCATTGTGCCCAATATTTATTCAAGAAAAATATGACGACCAAAAATTTAAGAAATTTTGCAGGCATCCTCCAAGAGTAAAAACAAGCAAATGGAAATGGTCACAGAAGAATCTCAACGCAAGGATAAAATAGCATTTTATAAAAAAAACTCCATGGTTTCGTACAACATTCCTAAATCAGACAGATGGTCCATCAAAGTGCAGTATAGTCTTACACTAATACTTAACTGTTTCAATTGGTTTTTAAAATTATTTATTTATATTTTAAAAAGACATATTCACCCCAACTTCCCCAAAAAGTATATATTCTTGTCCCAGTTTTGTTCCTTTGACTTTAATTCAGACATGCTTTATAAATTCTCCCCAAATCTCTTTGAAGTTATTTCTTTTTGTTAACCATTTCTTAAACTTGAATTTACATGTTAGTCTGTCATTCGTCACAATGTTCCATAGTTCTTTATGCCAATCATCCAGCTCAATTTCACAATATAATTTCCATCTTTTAACAATAAGTAGTATCATGGCTGTTACCATTGTTATAATCATTTCCTTCTTTTTCTTTTGCTATGGTGATGTTTCCAAAGTCCATTAATAAAGCTATTCTGGAACACATGTCTAGTTCTATAGACAGTATTTGATGAATTTCATTAAAAACCTTCCATATTTTTGACAGTTTCACATTCCCACCAAAAAAAATCTTTATTGCATCCCAAGGCCAATACTTCATCACAAAAAAGCAAACAAGGACAGCCAGATAATACAACTACAAATTCTCATTCCCTGGATAGCTAGATCATTTTCTATATTGTTGTTCCTTACCACTCCCTACTGGTAGCTATCCTGGCCATTGGACAAAAAAAATAAACAGTTAAAATCTAGATATATAACCTACTTTAATTGACTAATCTAACTTTAAAATACTTATACAGACAGGTTAACAAGGATTGTTATTCCATAAAACCCACATATATGCTCATTGACAACCTAAGAACTATTGCCCCACAGCGAGGGACTTGATCTTGCTTTTATGTATACAAGTTGCTTTCCATAAAGATCTGGCCACGGCAGTTGTCATTTCTTTATATCTATCTGACAGGAGAACTCTCAGTACCTTATTATTACTAAATACCAGATTCGGGAAAGCAGTAAAAAGGTCTCTCCTAAGATTGTCATAAAAGGGACACTCCAAAAGTACATGTTCAGAGGTTTCTGCCTTATTGGTTTGACATAGACATATACACCCTTTGACTGGAATTTTCTTTAAAAGACCCTGCCTAAAAGGGGAGGGGAGCATATTGTAATGGATAAGTGTAAAGGACCATCTGTGGTCCAGATTGCTTAATAAGGACAGATAAGATGAGGGCCTAGGTTCATTAAAGAGTGGCCTATCAAACAAAGGTGAGGATAATTTGCTTAAATCCATTTGGCGGTGTACATAGAGAATCCTTTGTTTGATTATTCTCTAGCGTGAATAGGCACTATGAAGAGAACGTGAAGTTTTGAGAGATCATATGTGGTCACTGTCCTTTCTAGGGACGTAATCCATGTGGACACAGTAGGTTTGGACAACATAAGATTGAGTAAGCCAGAAGGGAAGAATAAAAGTTTTTAGCCAATACATAGCAGCACTTATTAATAGCCTTGCCTGCACAGTATACATACCAGTTTCTAATCTCAAGGCAGCGCTGGGAATACTGATTGGAGTCTGCATTATTGTCCTCAAAAATTTTGGTTGGGTGACCTCAAGTGGCTTAATACTTGAACCAACACTAAAAGGGGCTCCATACAGCATTTGTGCAAGAGACTTGGCCAAGAACAGCCTAAGGGCTGCCACTATATTGTGCCAGCCCTTCTTCCAGAAGAAATTTTGTATTGCACTAGCACTATTTATTTTATTTTATTTTTTGCTTTAGTGGTTAGGTGCATTACATGTAAATTTGTACACCCATTTGCTTGGAATATCACCCCTAAGTAGCTATAATGGTAAATCTGCTCAATTTTCTGGTTGTTTAGTTGCCAGTGATGCATTTTAGGATTTCTGGCAAAGACCATAATTTTCGTTTTAGAGTAATTGGCCACAAGATGATTTTGAAGATAATACTTTGCAAGCATACATAGGGCCTTTCGCATCCCAATTTGTGTTCCAGAGAGCAGCACTTCGTCATCGGCATACAGAAAAATTGGTATGTTTGCAGTCTAATTTGGGCAAGTGGGGATCCCTATGTTGTAGGTATTCAACAATATCATTGTAGATGTTAAATAGGGTTGGTGCTATGACACAACCCAGCCTAACTCCCAGACTAGTCTTAATGGGTTTAGACAAGTGCCCTTGCTCACTGCATTTTACCCTGATACTTGTGTTGCCATGCATTGCTTGGATCAGAAACAATAGTCGTGGGTCTACAGATGCTTTCTCCAGCTTCTCCCACAGCAATTGTCTAGAAATTGTGTCAAAAGCAGATTTCAGATCAACAAAAGCTGTGTATAGTGATACAGAGGAGTTAGCTGCTGCAGAAAAAAAGAAATAAGAGAAATAAGAACATTAATTGATAATCATGGAAATAGATGTAACAAAATAAATGAAAAAGTAGAAATTGCTAGGCAGTTTTATCAAAATCTTTATGCAGAAAAAAAAGTTAAGAATAGAAGAAGTGTTGAAATACATTAAGGAATGGTCTAAAGCTAAAGTTGGTCAAGAGCACAAACTGATGATGAGGAACCCATTTCAGAAAAAGAGGTAACTAACGTGATAAACAAGTTAAAGGTTGGAAAGACACCTGGTGAGGACGGACTTGCAGCCAAATTTTATAAAGAATTCAAAAAAGAATGATAGTTCCAAAAAATGTAAGAATATTTAATTATGTATTTGAAGGAGGAAAAAGCCCCGATACATGGTTTAAATCAATCATAATACTAATTCCTAAGGAAGAATTCCTGGAAAGAATGAAGAGAGAATTGAGTCGTATAGAACTATATCTCTATTAAATGAAGATCTAAAAATTTTCACTGCAATATTAGCAAACAGGTTGAATAAATTCATGGGAGAATACATAAAAAATGATCAAGCAGGATTCATGAAAGCGAGATATTTATCTGACTTAACAAGGAGAGTAGTTGCATTAATTCACAATGCAGAACAAACTAAAGAAGGAATTGGAGTATTATCCCTAGATATATACAAAGCATTTGATTCTCTCCAATGGCCAGCTATTAAAGAAACAGTGAGAAATTATGGATTTGGACCTAAATTCACAAAAGTAATTGATAACTTATACCAACAAAGTAATGCACAGATAAGAGTGAATGATGTACTTGCTCCAAATTTAGAGATTAGAGCAGGAATGAAACAGAGAGACCCTTTATCTTCAATACTGTTTATAATGGTAATCAAACTGTTTGCAAACGCAATTAGAGAGGACACAGAATTAAAATGAATAAATAATATTAAAATCAACTTGTATGGCGATGACACCCTATTAATAGTAAAATAGCCTCAAAAAGCATTAGGCAAAATATGAATCCACCTTAAAAAATTTCAGGATGCAACTGGCCTAAATATAAATTGGGATAAATCAGAATTAATACTCTTCAATGAAAGTAAGGAAACCCATAACAGCATAAAGACTAATCTTAACATCAGTATAAAAAACAATGCAAGGTATTTAGGAATAAAAATCTCAAACCAATATGATGAATTTAAAATAAATAAATTTTGACACACTTGTAAATGAGATAAAAGGAATGATATCCAGATATGAAAACATTAAAACAATCATGGTTTGGGAGAACATCCTTAATCAAAATGAAGATCATACCAAAGATTAATTTTATTTTTGATAATTTACCAATTCAAATCAAAGATAAGGATCTCAAAGGACTGCAAAAGATAGTAAACATTTATTGTAATAATCCAAAGAGACCGAGAATTTTGAAATTATTATGGTATAAGGATCAAAAAAGTGGGGTGGTGGTGGTTAAGAATACCAGATATCAAAAAATACTACAAGGCACACCAGGTAAAAAATATCATAAAATTTTTAATGAGGACTGACACTTTATAGGAAAATGTTGGGATGAATGAATTAAGTATATTTGGGAAAGTAATTTGGTTAAAATTAACCAAAACAACAAAATTTTAATAACACTATTGGACATCTGGCACTCTGTGAAAAGTAAAATTGCTCCTGGAACTTCTCCCATAATTGAATTGAAGGATTTAAAGACCTTTCCAATAACACTGACTAACAAAATTGAGGAGATACTTCAGCAGAATGAAATATTGCTATTAAAAGAATGGATAGAGCTTTGTAAAAACACAGAAAAGAAAGAATGTTTGATCGAATGAAATTAAACTGGAGTCAAGTGGCAGCAATTAATAAATGGAATAATAACAATATTAGTGAAATAAATTTAAATAGAAATATGACAGAATTTGGAAAAAATAGTAATTAATACAAGATCTGGAAAAACAGAAGTAAAAGGATTAATTGGTAAACTATATAAAATATTAAATGATATAGAATACCCTGGGAACACTATGAGAGAGATGTGGGGAAATGATCTAAACATACGCATGAACGAAAGAAGTTGGGGGAAAAAGAGAGAAAAGGAGTCATGAGAAAATTATCAATCAGGGTGAAGGAACATAACTATAAAGTACTTTGGAAATGGTATTTAACTCCGGTCCGATTGAATTAGATGGATCAAACTAAATCCAATATATGCTGGAGGTGCAAGAAAGAGATTGGGACTTACCAGTACATCCATATGTGGTGGGAGTGCAAAGTGGTGAATTTTTTTTGGATGAAAGTAGAAAAAGAGGTAATGGAAATATTAAGGACCAATATCAAATTTGACACAGCTAGTGTACTTGGTTTTGAATTTGACAGTATGAATTTAAATGTTTGTCAAGCAGATTTGTCATCTATTTTGATAACAACTTCAAGAATTTGTATAGTTACTAAATGGAAAGGAGAGGAATCTCTAAAAATTGAAGACTGGTATGCACAAAATTGGATGATCACACTCAACGAGTGGGAGATAAATTTTTAAAAAGGTACTATAAGTAAAAAAATAAATTTTATGAGATTTGGAAACCCTTTATATAACATACCATAACTAAAAGAAAAGGGTGCAAGCCACCATTGGAACAATTATCTTTTCGGAATGAAAATCAATAATTGTGTGGACATAATTCCAGAGAAGATGAAATTTATTCACATATATGATAGAGAGTAATTAATAAGACTGAGTTATAAGGTGTAATTTTGTTTGTATTTGTTTATTTTGCATTTTTATATTTTAGTACTGTTTGTACATTGTGATGTTGAGTTTGTATGTTTTTTCTCTCTTTCTCTCTTATATTTTCCATGTATAGTTTCTTTTATACTTGTTGTCTACTTCTTGTTATTCAATAATTTTTTTTAAAAAAAGCAGATTTCAGATCAACAAAAGCTGTGTATAGTGATACAGAGGAGTTAGTGGAGTATTTGTTAATTAAATGATCAAGGACTGCACAATGGTCCAAAGCAGACCAACCTCCCCTAAATCCACCCTGCTCATTGGCTATAAGGTTAGTATCATCTACCCAGTCTTAATAATATTTAGACAGGCCATAATACCAAGCATGCTTTTTAAAAAATGAGTCAGTATTAATCGTCTTACCAAGTATTCCCTTTAAGGGTATTCCATGACAATGATGTGATTCCCCTTTTCAGCAGAGCAATTTGCTGCTGAGACGGCTCACCTAACAAGGTGTTTACAGTAGGTAGAAATATTGACGCGGATTTTACGGCCTCTAATATAAGTGTGCCCACTCCTAATAAGACAGGGGGTCTGAAGAGCATACCTGTCAAGTTCTGGATTTGAAAATAAGGGATTTTTGGCCACACCGCTCTGTGGGCATGGCCAAATCTGTGGGCGTGGCCAAATTTGACCATGTGACTTGCTGGGCTCTAGTCAAGTCATGTCTGCTACATGGCCATGAAAACATCTGCAAACACAGACAGCGCTGGCTCTGGCTGTAAATGTAGATGACCAATGCACAAACGAAATCCATCAAAATAAATTCCTTTACTTCAGGTCAAGAATATGTATATACAGAATCCAAAATAGGTTGATATCAGGTAGCAGAAAACCAAAGCTATCCGGTGTACAGCTTTTCGAATACTTCAACAGGGTTTTCTATAATGATGATACAAAATAATAATAATCAATATACCTATATACATACATACACACATATACACTGTTTATCTACATATATATAACAATATATTTTATCACAGTCCAGAGGATATGCTTACCGTCTCAATCACTTCCTAGAAATGTATTTAATGATAATAGATAGATTCATCTGCGTCATGGCCTCTTTGTTTTTTTATATGTGCCTCGATGTTGTACTCAATTGCAATTCAGTAGTTTAAATACACTCGGCACATGGTCCAGGTGTGTTCATTTACATCAGTGCTGTGTTCTCTAAAAGCTATAGTGTGCATTTATAAGTAGCAGCTGAGGTCTAAATCAGCATTTAGACCATGTGGTATTAAAGAATCAAAAATATGGATATAGTAAGCTTCTCTACGTAATAAAGAATTATTCATATCAGTTGTTGCATGTTTTTTGGGGAGTACCTTTTCTAAGGTCAGAAATTAATATCATCTTCGGTATGATTATTGTCAAGAAAATGTGATATGAGAGGAGCAGATGTTATGTGGCTACGTATATGGGACCGGTGTTCCAACACCCGTACTTTGAGGGGCCGCCCGGTTAAACCGATGTAAAATTTGCCACAGGGGCAGATTATGGCATAAATAACATTGCTGGAATTACAGTTAGTACATCCCAATAATCTAAGTTCACAGTCTTTTCCAGGTATCTTAACAGACTTGGTTTCGATGGCAAAGCGGCAGGCAGCACAACCCGAGCAGCGGTAATGCCCCCGAATAATGGAGGTGGGCAGTTTCAGATACTGGTCCGAATTCACTATGCCGTTGCCAATAGTCTTGGTTCTCTTAAAACCGATGCGTGGTCTCAGTGTGCACCCTGGGATATCCTCAATCACATGCCAATGTTTATTAATCACCTTTTATTTTAAAAAGCTAACAGAGAATATTCAAAGGAGCAACATATCATGGGGGAAGTATCCTGTGTTATTTGAGTCAGGAACTGTTTCCTAGGTGTGCTACAAACTCTCTGAAATTGAAAGTCAATGGTACCATCCAGGTATCCTTTGTCCTGTAAGAATTTTTTGATGGTGGCTGCAGATGTAATAAAGTCCTCATTCTTAGTTGAGTTCCTCTTAGCCCTAGCTAGAAGACTAAAAGGTATATTTCTTTTGAGGTGACTCGGGTGGAAAGATCAGAAGCTCAGATATGAATTACGATCTGTCGGTTTCCTGAATAACCGCATGCACAATCTGTGCTCCGAGATATACACTGAAACGTCTAAAAAGGGAACAACAGTCTTATCAAATTGGCCAGAAAATTTCAAATTGCTATCTAGTGAGTTTATCCAGTTGATAAAATCAGGAACAATATCTACAGAGTCAAATACAAAAAAGAGATTGTCTATAAAACGTTTGCATGAGAGCATGTGTTGATGGAATGGGTTTACTCCAATGTCAAAGATGTAAGTTTTTTCAAAAGTTATCATATAAAGATTTGCTACAGCTGGCGCGAGGGCAGACCCCATGGTGACTGCTTGGACCTGGAGATAGAAGTCATCTTTAAATCTAAAAAAATTATTCTCAAGTACCACATCTGCAAGGTCCAAAAGGAAATGCGTCGGTGGGTTTAAAGATGTTCTCATGTCTAATGTAGCCTCTAAAATGGGTCTCACTGAATCTAGAGGGATGTTCGTATATAGTGCTTGTACATCTAGCGTGAGAAGCCCTGCACCAGAGGGAATATGAATACCTTCAAGTTGATTAATAAAATCTGAGGAATCCCTGCCGAAGGAGGGCGTCTCCCTAGTAAAGGGATTAATAAATGAATTCACATATTTAGCACTTCTTTCTAATAAGGAACCCATACTGGCCACAATAGGTCTTCCAGGGATGAGGCGGTTACTATCAGAGATTTTATGGAGTTTTGGTAAAGTGTAAAAAATAGGTGCCTTGAAAAAAGGCTGATTGAGGTACTGAAAGGTTTTTTCTGAAATATAGTTAAAGGACAATCCCTCATACAAAACAGTTCTGAGAACAGTGATGACTCTATTGGTAGGATTACCTTTCAGTTTTTTATAAAAACTCTCATTGCCAAGCTGTCTAAATATTTCATCTTCATAATCAGTAGTATTTTGAACCACGATACCCCCACCCTTGTCTGCCGGTTTTATACTAATAGAAGAATCCTGAGCCAATCCATCAAGAGCCAGTTTTTCCGCAAAGGAGAAGTTCCTATAAAACTTCCCTTGAGTGCGTTCAATCTTAATGATATCTTTAAGGACTAAGTTGTAAAAAACTTCAATGGCTGGACAATCTACTTGAGGTGTAAACAGGGACCTGTGTTTAAAGGTGTCACCACCGCCCGAGTCTAAGCCCTTAAAAAAGTGTTTGAGTTTTAAAATCCTGATCAGTTTAAACAAATCAATTCTAGTATTAAAGGCATTGTATAGGGGCGTAGGTACAAAGTTGAGTCCCAGGGATAGCATGCATACCTCAATCGGAGTTAACACACGAGATGAAAAAAATATGTTTTCTTCTTCCCTCTGTGGGTGCGCTGACCTAAAAAAGACCCACAGAGCTTCCCTCTGTGGGCGCGCTGACCTAAAAAAGACCCACTAAAAAGAGTTGAGTAGAAGGCTCAACTCTGTCCCTGGTGTTCCTAAGTTCATAGGACTTGGAGCTTCTTGAAATAACAGATGAAGATCTGATATCGCTATCAGTAGATTCTATATCAGAACTAGTGACAGGTTTTTTCCAAGTAACACATTTGGGCTTTTTAAAGGAGAATTGCCAATGATACACTTTAGAAGAGTCGTAGTCTGCTGTATCCCTATTGAATTTCTTGGTTTTAAATTCAATCAAGGATTGCTTAAAATCCTCCAATTTCTTAGTCATCTCAGTCAGCAAAATGTCCATAGAAGCCCCCGAGTGTTTGATAGACAAGTCATTTCTAATAGAGACAATATCTGATGTCAAGGAGGCAACCTCCTTATTAGATTGTCCAATGATTAATACCATCAAGTTGTACGAACAGCGGTCCAGGATAGAGTCCCATTTCTCAACATATTCCTTATTCTCCATGAACAATGTAGGGCTCTTCTGAAATCTTAAGCCCCATGGAATTCGGGAGTGTTTAAAATAGTCGGCTTTGCATCATGGCAGCCACTAAAGGCTTTTCCTATATGGAAGATGAGAAGGAACAAATATTGAACAACACTATATCCTTTAGAACAAGTCTGGGGTCCGCCTTGCTGGACTTTGATACGTTGGAGGAGCTAGAAAATTGGAAGATACGCTACCAACTACACGCCGGATTTTTTGGCCGACTATTATAAACACTCCCGAATTCCACGGGGCTTAAGAGAGACCCATTTTAGAGGCTACATTAGACATGAGAAGATCTTTAAACCCACTGACGTACTTCCTTTTGGACCTTGCAGATGTGGTACTTGAGAATATTTTTTTTAGATTTAAAGATGACTTCTATCTCCAGGTCCAAGGAGTCACCATGGGGTCTGCCCTCGCGCCAGCTGTAGCAAATCTTTATATGATAACTTTTGAAAAAACTTACATCTTTGACAGTAGAGTAAACCCATTCCATCAACACATGCTCTCGTGCAAACGTTTTATAGACAATCTCTTTTTTGTATTTGACTCTGTAGATATTGTTCCTGATTTTATCAACTGGATAAACTCACTAGATAGCAATTTGAAATTTTCTGGCCAATTTGATAAGACTGTTGTTCCCTTTTTAGACGTTTCAGTGTATTTCACGGAGCACAGATTGTGCATGCGGTTATTCAGGAAACCGAAAGATCGTAATTCATATCTGAACTTCTGATCTTTCCACCCGAGTCACCTCAAAAGAAATATACCTTTTAGTCTTCTAGCTAAGAGGAACTCAACTAAGAATGAGGACTTTATTAAATCTGCAGCCACCATTAAAAAATTCTTACAGGACAAAGGATACCCGGATGGTACCATTGACTTTCAATTTCAGAGAGTTTGTAGCACACCTAGGAAACAGTTCCTGACTCAAATAACACAGGATACTTCCCCCATGATATGTTGCTCCTTTGAATATTCTCCGTTAGCTTTTAAAATTAAAAAGGTGATTAATAAACATTGGCATGTAATTGAGGATATCCCAGGGTGCACACTGAGACCATGCATCGGTTTTAAGAGAACCAAGACTATTGGCAACGGCATAGTGAATTCGGACCAGTATCTGAAACTGCCCACCTCCATTATTCGGGGGCATTACTGCTGCTCGGGTTGCGCTGCCTGCTGCTTTGCCATCAAAACCAAGTCTGTTAAGATACCTGGAAAAGACTGTGAACTTAGATTATTGGGATGTACTAACTGTAATTCCAGCAATGTTATTTATGCCATAATCTGCCCCTGTGGCAAATTTTACATCGGTTTAACCGGGAGGCCCCTCAAAGTACGGGTGTTGGAACACCGGTCCCATATACGTAGCCACATAACATCTGCTCCTCTCGTATCACATTTTCTTGACAATAATCATACTGAAGATGATATTAAGTTTCTGGCCTTAGAAAAGGTACTCCTCAAAAAACATGCAACAACTGATATGAATAATTCTTTATTACGTAGAGAAGCTTACTATATCCATATTTTTGATTCTTTAATACCACATGGTCTAAATGCTGATTTAGACCTCAGCTGCTACTTATAAATGCACACTATAGCTTTTAGAGAACACAGCACTGATGTAAATGAACACACCTGGACCATGTGCCGAGTGTATTTAAACTACTGAATTGCAATTGAGTACAACATCGAGGCACATATAAAAAAACAAAGAGGCCATGACGCAGATGAATCTATCTATTATCATTAAATACATTTCTAGGAAGTGATTGAGAAGGTAAGCATATCATCTGGACTGTGATAAAATATATTGTTATATATATGTAGATAAACAGTGTATATGTGTGTATGTATGTATATAGGTATATTGATTATTATTATTTTGTAACATCATTATAGAAAACCCTGTTGAAGTATTTGAAAAGCTGTACACCGGATAGCCTTGGTTTTCTGCTACTCAATATAAACCTATTTTGGATTCTGTATATACATATTCTTGACCTGAAGTAAAGGAATTTATTTTGACGGATTTCGTTTGTGCATTGGTTTGTGCATTTATTTTGACGGATTTCGTTTGTGCATCTAGCCACTGTTATTTGTAAATAAATTTGTAGATGAGCACTGAACCCTAGAGTCGGCTATGACTGGCAGATTTTACTTTCTTAGGATCAAAGATCACTGCAGATGGTGATTGCAGCCATGAAATAAAAAGGAGACTGATGCTTGGGAGACAAGCTTTGAGAAATCCTGGGGAACATATCATAGTTAAAAGTAGCAACATCACCTTGCAAACAAAAGTTCACATAGTCAAAGCAATGGTATTCCCAGTGGTAATGTATGGTTGTGAGAGCTGGATCATTAGGGAAGCTGAGCGCAGAAGAATAGATGCCTTTGAAATGTGGTGTTGGAGGAGAATTTTGAGAGTCCCCTAGGGACAGCAAGAAGAACAAATAAGTTGATCCTAGAAGAAATCAGTCCTGACTGCTCCTTAGAAGATCAAATAGTAAAGATGAAGCTAAAGAACAGACAGGATGTTCTTTAAAGTGGCTCTGAGTTGTTCTAAGGTTTGTCAATTACATTGCAAGGCACATATTTCTCTATTCTGTTTAAAATCATAGTATTCTATTGTGTCATTCTACAATAAGTTTCCTTTTGCAGCCATCAAGAGGGGTGGTGATTTAGAAATGCATGAAATAGATAATAATAATTTTGGACAGAAATTATTCTGGGTTGAAAATATTTTTGCTTGATGGAACTCCGCTCAGGGTATGCCTGAATGAGGCTCCTTTCATGTCCTCAAGATCTTTCCCCAGAAAAGTGGTTCCTATTTCACTACTTGCAATTTCTTGCTTTTGAACTGTTAGGTTGGCAGGAGCTGGGATGGAGACAGACGCTCAATCCGTCTTGTAGTACTCGGGTCTTGAACTGCAGGCTCACTGGCCTTCCAGCCTACAAGGCCAGCTTCTTAACCACTGAGCCACCAAAACCCCTGTGAAATAGATGATAGGTAAAGGTAAAAGCAAAGGTTTCCCTTGCTCTAAAGCCAGTCGTATCTGACTCTAGGGTTCAGTGCTCATCTCTGTTTTAATGCCAAAAAGCCAGCGCTGTCTGCTGCTGCAGATGTTTCCATGGTCATGTGGCAGGCATGGCTAGACACCGGCGCACACACACACAATGCTGTTTACCTTCCCACCTAAGTAGTCCCTATTTATTTACTTGCAATTTCTTGCTTTTGAACTGCTAGGTTGGCAGGAGCTGAGACAGAGACCATCCCATCATATAAATAAAATTGCTGTCTTCAATGAATTTGTCTTGACCCCTTAAAAAAATTTTTTATTACATTATACAAGTTTGAAATCTGCCCGATTGCAGGATTGGAAAATAAGGCAGGAGGTGATGATGGAGAAAGATAGGAGAGCAAAAGCACTTTCTGCCTCGCCAATCTTCCTTTTCCTTCCCCCTCATGGGGGGGGGAGCACGATGCAGGCTGGGCAAACTATTTAACTCAAAGTGGGCAAAGCCTCACACACACACAAACCCTGACCCCACTCTGGCTACAGCCTGTTGCCTCAGCCCTCCCTCAGTCCGCTCATCCTCGGTCCCCAGAAAGGCAACGGAGCCTCTTGTTCACCCATCTCATGGCTGCTCCAACCAGCTACAGACACTTCCGGAGGATTCAGAGGAGTGGAAATGAACCAACCCTATGAAAAGCTACAGCAAAAAGCCACAGCGCCCTCTGGTGGCAGAAGTATAAAAATGCAGCTTTGCCTGTGAGAGCTCTGGTCAGGATTTTTTAAAAAAATAATATGGGAGATTATGAGAAAATTAATAAAACGGGAGGGTGGCGGGAAGAGAGGTAAAAATAAGGGGGAAATGGGATACTTGACAGGTCTGCTGAAGAGCGATCCCAAGAAGGTCAACTTTGATGAGGAGATTGTGCTTGTTCAGTCATTTGGAATACTGCCAGAAGCTGAACAATTGGAGATCCTACACAGGTTAGACAGCCTTAAAGCCATTCCCACTATAAATGTCATCAGCCGCAACTCAATTGAATATACATTTTTCCCTGCTCCATGGCGCCGGGAGGCCTGGTCTTGGAGGCCAGCTGGTTCTGAGCTGCCTTAGCCCTTGGAGACAATCAGGAAAAATGCCACTGGCATGAATTTGTTTAAGGTGGATCCCACCTTAAGTGACCCACACACTATGATCATGGAGTCATCTCCTGCGGCACATATCAAATGAGGCATGCAGGATTTAACACCGGGACTCCAATGGACTGCTGCAGCCGTGAGGATATTATCAAGGTGTGCCTTCTCAGCCAGTCCAACTGGCATGGCCTCTTCCGCCTCCATGATCATTGGGCGTCAGAGTTCCTCCACCACTCATTTTGCCATTGGGCCCAATATGATGGGTTTCCAGTGGCATTTCCTCCACTGAGGGGACAATCACCCCACCTAAAAGGGCTCATCTGCCCATTGCCTACTAGGGCAGACAGGAGGGGCTCACTGATGGTCCCAACAGTGAAAGAAGTTCATCTTAGTGGGGCCAGGAAGAGAGCCTTCTCCATGTCTGCCCCAGCCCTTGGAACCTCCTACTATCTGAGCTGTGTCTCCAGACGGATTTACTCCCTTTCAGAAAGATGCTGAAGACATGTTTTTTTCAGCAGGTGTGTTGCACACTGCACTATGCTAGGGACCTTTTCCGATTTCATTATTCTGTCTTATGTGGGTAAGGGTGGGGTCGGTTGGGTTCTTTTAATGATGATTTGCTGTTGTTCAGTTTTAATGCTGATTTTAGCTTGGGGTTTTGGGTTCTTGTTTTTAGCTGTGGTTGTTTTAATTGTTTTTATATTGTAATTTTTTATCTATTGTATTTTCTCTCTTTCCCCTCTCCCCTTTTGTTGTTAGCCGCCCTGAGTGGTGCATCCACCAGGAGGGCGGGATATAAATGTTTGAAATAAATAAATAAGGAGATAAAGGCGCAAACGGTATAGAACTCAACTGATAACAAGAACCGTTTGAAATAGTGACTGTGGCTTAGTCAAAAATAAAGACAATATATATAAACAAATATATTTATAGAAAATGTTTCAAATTGCGTAACAACAAAAATAATTCCTCTGTGGGTAAGTATAGTTTATAAGAGTTACAGTAGTAATGTTATTCTTAGATATCAAAATTAATTCCTCTACGGGTAAATGTAAATAATTCACTGTTTCTTTCACAGGTGGATATGAATGATTCACTGATATAGCAATATTTTCTTTCAAAGTCGATACCAGTTATTTCGACTTTTCGAATTACTATATTCTTCTTCAGGAAATCTGCACACAAAAATAATTATATACAAAGATAATAATTAGCATGACATAAAGATGGAAAAAACTGTTACACATGAGTTCACATAAATGTATATCACTACTATGAATCTAATATATAAGAAAGCCAAAAGGCACGAGCTTACCAATATGTAAAAGAGTCTCTAGAAATCGCGTCCTTGCCTCTGCTCAAACTATTAGGTGCATATGGACATTAATGATATGTGTGGGGCAGCTGCCTTTATGCTGAGTGAAAACCGACTCACGTGTAGCCAATTGTTATACACACCCGAAGCAAACTACTAGAGCAGTATAAACTTACACCCTGGAAAGTTCTATAGAAACGCCGCCAAATCATGCTCCTGATTTAATCCTTTTGGATACATAGTATCAAAGAAGTGAATAAAAAATGCTTCCCATTGTCTTAATCTTTTGTTGAAATCACATCTTTCAAATAACCTTGGTCGAACCATTTCTAGCACTACAAAGCGAAAGTCCGTATCTGAGTGGCGTTTTTCCATATAGTGAGAAAGCAATGGTGCTTCTGTCACCTGGTGTCTAATTTTAGACCTGTGTTCCGAAATCCACTGCCTGAGTGGCCGACTGGTAAGTCCCACATAACGCATCTGGCAGGGGCATTCCCACATGTAAATCACGCATTTGCTGGCACAACTGGAGAGGGATTTCAAAGAAAAAGTTAACCTCTTATTTGGAACATAAATGTCTTTGGTTTCCCAGCAGAACTGACAAACTGTACATGAATGACACTTGTAATGTCCTGTTGGAAATGGTTTGTCATTAGTAATAGTGTTGGCAGTATGGTTTGAACGTACAAGAATGTTACTAATAGACCTCGACCTTCTAAAGCCAATCATCGGTTTTTCGTTACACCCGGGAAGGTCCTTAACCAAATGCCAGTGTTTGTAAATAATGTTCTTAATTTGGTTAGCTGCTGGTGAAAACTCAAAAGAGCACCTAATCAAATTACCCCCTCCACTTCATTACTGTAGCAGGATGTCCAGCCAGACTATGTCCCATACTCTTTTTTACATCTCCAACATTCCTTCTTGTATGTGGAGCTATAGTGATTTAGTCATATTAGTGTCATATACCACCTCCAAATCATTTTGTAGCAATTTTCTTTGATTCTAACAGACATATTCTTCATATTCCTATGTTTCCATATTTCATCCCCTTTTCCTTCTTCTAATCTTAGCCCTTAAATCTGTTTCCCTGACTATTATTAATGCTTTTGTGCCTTCTCATTCTTTGTTAATAATTTGTAGATCTTTCTGATTAAACCCTTTGTTGTTATTACTTTATGGTCTAATGGGAATATCAAGTCCTCAGTTGTGGTTAACTTTTTGCAATTACCATATTGTTTTAACCAATATTTAGTCCACTTCCCCAATTGTAACCTATTGAGCCACGACAGGCTAGTTTCCTCAAATATCTTTTCCCTATTCTCTCTATTGGACATTTTATCCAACCAATCTCTTAGTCTTGCTGCACCTATTCTATCTAGTTCCTTTACTGACGCCTTCTTAAGATTATCTGGAAATCCCTCTAATTCTATTATTTTGGTTAATGGTGAAATCCCAGACTAAAATATTTTTTATTTATTTTTGCCATATTTCTTGATAACACCTGTAGAATGGATTTTTAATTCCTTTTATTACTTTGATATCTACTCTCCTAAAAGTTTTATTGGTATCATCCATATAGAAATTTTATTTCCTAAATATTTAGAATCACATCAAGGCGCTGGTCATGCTACTGGGACCAGAGCGGAAAGGGAGGAAGGGCCATGGAGTCACTGTAGGCCTACCAAATGGGTGAGCCAGCCAGCACCACCAACCTCCTCCATCATATTGAGGTACCAGCCTCACCATCCAGCACCAGAACAGAGAGGGAGAAAGGGTCATGAAGTCGATATGGCCCCATTGAGCAGGTGAGCCAGCCAGCATCACAAGCCTCCTCCATTGCATTGAGACCTCACCATCACCTCCAGAGTGGAGGATGGTGCTGAGCAAGATGCCGCGGGGCATCCTCCACCACCAACACAACCAGCCCCCTCCCCCCAATTGTGGCAGAATGGGACTAATAACACAGACTCTTTACTGCATTTATCTGATAAGTAATTACTATTCTGTTTAGATGATATAGTGCATTTCAGTACTAACCAAAGCTAACATTGAATGGTATACTAACTTTTTCTCTTTGTTAAACTGTGTTAAATTGTGATATTGTATAAGATAGCTTAAATATTGGTGTAGGAACTGGCAACCCACTCCAAAAATATTGCCAAGAAAATTCCATGGACGGTATCAAAAGGCAAAACTATATGGCACCGGTTGATCAGCCCCTCAGGTCGGAAGTTGTGGGTGGATCTGTTAATGAAAGGAAAATCCGATACTGTAAGGAACAATACTGTATAGGAACATGGAATGTAAAATCTATGGATCAAGGCAAATGAGATGGAAAGAATGAGCAGTGACATCCTGGGAATCAGTGAACAAAAGTGGACAGGGATAGGTGAATTCATCTCAGGGGACCATTATATCTACTACTGTGGGCAAGAAACCCTTAGAAGAAATGGAGTGGCCCTAATAGTAAATAAAAGAGTGAGAAAAGCAGTAATGGGATACAATCTTAAAAATGACAGAATGATCTCAGTCTAAACCTGTCAAGTATCCGTTATTGGCTGGGCAAACCCTGTATTTTTACCCCTCTTCCCACCCCCCTCTGGTTTTATTAATTTCCCCATAATATCACATTTTAAAAAAAAAATGACAAAGCTGCCGTTTTTTTCCTGCCACCAGAGGCCACTCTGGCTTTTCGCTTGTGGAAGGGGAGAGAGAAGGCGGTTTGGGGCGGGGCCTTCATCTCTCTGCTTCCATTCCTTTGACTCCTCCGTGGGCTCATGCGAGAGGAGGGGAGAAAGGAAGAAAAGAGCTGCCCGACGTGGCTGGCCCTGGGCCAGGGACTGCCAGCATGGATGCCCCGGCACTTGCCCCTTCTGGGTAAGTCTATGTCTTTTTGTTTTGTTTACTTTCCTGTGTGTGTATGTGTGTGTGTGTGTGAGAGAGAGAGAGAAAGAGAGAGAGAGAGAAAGAGAGAGAGAGAAAAAGAGACTCTTGGTGTGTGTGGGTGTGTGTGGGTGTGGAGAGCGATGGTGTGTGTGTTTGTGTGTGCGTTGTGGGTGAGGGGCCAGAGTCCGGACCAGTTTAAACAGAGATGACCACTGAACCCTAAAGTCGGATATGACTGGCTTTCAAGCAAGGGATACCTTTACCTTGCTTGAAAGCCAGTCGTATCTGACTCTAGGGTTCAGTGCTCATCTTTGTTTCAAAGTCGAAGTGCCAGTGCTGTCTGCTTCTGTAGACTTTTCCATGGTCATGTGGCAGGCATGACTTAGACACAGGAGCACACGGAACACTGTTTACCTTCCCACCAAAGTGTATATATCCATAAAGTAACTGAAGATTAATGAAATAAGTATCTCTGATATAGTTTGGATATAGTTTGGACTTTTTACCTATAGGATATAGCTCTTTATGCTACAATACTATTTCATCTTGAAAGGATTTGAGAGACTCTATCTCACTTTTTTGGTTTATTCTATTTTTGAAGAATTCATGGTAATAAAAACCTTTTGGTGTTAAAAACTGTTTAATAGATTTCACATTGCAGGCGCACCCCCCAAAGAAAGACTCAGACACCGGTATATGGATAAAGGCATTGGGCCACTTTTATTGAATAATGCCCTAGTCCGAATTATAACTTTCAATTGGTGTATTCATCCAATTGTAATTCTTAAGGCAAGCAGGCCGCAGTAACACTGGTAAGGTGCCTCCCAAAATTGCCAATGATAATTGGCTACAATGTATCCATTTGTATCAATTTGTTTGTTGATACAAACAAATTGTTGACTGGAGTCAATAAACTATCTACTGACCCCACCCTATGACGTGTATCCGTCAAATCACGAGGTGATGCATGCTGTAAAGCTCCTGCCATCACCCCTTGCCTGGTTCGTCATTGACCGGCCAAAGCTATTACACCTGTACCTGTCTAAGTGTTGGCCAGTCAATTGCGAACCTGCCGGATACCTATGGGTCATCAATCTTTACCTTACCAGTGCTACCCGCCACATGGGGAGGCATCTATGAAGACTCACGCCCCCCCCCCCCCAGACCGTCAGCTCGGTCACCAGGCCTGCTTGCGAATCTTCAAGAAAGAGGTTCATACCTCTAGCTGACAGGTGGACCCATCCCCTGCATAGAGATCAT
The DNA here is from genome assembly GCA_035047345.1 of Bradypodion ventrale. Classification (NCBI taxonomy): domain Eukaryota; kingdom Metazoa; phylum Chordata; class Lepidosauria; order Squamata; family Chamaeleonidae; genus Bradypodion; species Bradypodion ventrale. The sequence continues at coordinate 175,926,358 of JAWDJE010000003.1, forward strand.
AATTTTGCAAACTAATCGTGGGGTGCCGGATGACCATCCCCAAACCCTTGTCTGCCAAGAACCGGGCAACAGCCCTGTTCACCGAGCGGCGAGCGCGGTCAAGGGCACGGAGGTCAATACCTCCCCTGTATGAATGACGCGGTACGATGTCCGACCATAGCAGCCTTGTGTACGGCCACACATAATGCAAATAAGCTAGGTCACTGCAAATCGTGAATTTTAAGGAGAGGCCAGTGACCTGGGCAAGGTCATTGCCCCCGAGGTGCAGTACAAGGACATCAGGCGGTTCAGCATCCCTGATGGAAAACAGGAATGGCAACAGTTCCCGCCATCTCATTCTGCGCTTACCGTACCAACGTATACGTGCGATTGCACGCAGTCCAAGCTGGGGTCCCCACTCTGTCACCGCAGCATACTGCGCTGCCCAGTGCACGTAACTGTGGCCCACCAGCCATACTGCCACCGGTGTGCGGGAACACACAGGGTCTGTAAAAGAAAAGAGAATAATGACTTAACTGGTACTCATGCCTGAAGTGGGCAAACATACAATGCAAAACGCCTGGATCCCCATCTCCCCATTTGGCGTATATCAGCCTCAGAGTACCCAAATGCAGCCGCAGTGGATGCAGCACCTATCCTAAATGAATGGGTGCCGTAACGAGCCCCGGGGAGGCCAACACTGGATAGTGCCATACCGGTCACCTTCCAAAATTGAAATTTAGTAAGGGGAGACCCATCCTGGTGGCAGAAAAAACGGGCCAGGGTGCGCGCCACGCACTGCCAAGAACTCCTGTAGGGCACCAACCGGACAGATGTCTGCAAAGGAACATCGTAGCAGTCTAACTCCACTGCCTATGCCGTGCTGATCAACTTTTGAGGACCGTATCCTCAACTGAGCCCACTCATTAGTGACATAGACATCGTCGAGTTCCAGTGCCCTACAAGTCGCATCTGCCTTGGGTGATCTAGATGTCTGAGCATTGACAATGTGCACCACTGCCGCATTGTCACACCAAAAATGGACCACTGAGTCGGCCCACTCCTCGCCCCATAGCATCAAAGCTCCCAGGATTGGAAGAAACTCAAGAAATGTAAGATCACGGAGGTGATCCGTGCCCCGCCATGCTGGAGGCCATTGGCCATAAGCCCACCTCCTGTCAAAATAAATCCCATATCCCAGGGAGCCGGAGGCATCCGACTGTACTTGGAATCTAGGGGAAACCAAAAGGTCCTATCTCCAGAAAGAGACCCCATTAAATTCCCGTAAAAATGTGAGCCAAACCGAAAGGTCAGCCCGCATGCCCCTGGTCAGTCGGACCCTGTGGTGGCGCTTTAATAGGCCAGACATGGCATCACATAGGCACCGAGCAAATGCTCTGCCGGGTGTTACCACCCTGCAGGCAAAGTTAAGATGGCCATGAAGTACCTGAAGCTCACGAAGTGACACTTTACGTTTGGCCAGCAACGCCAAAATCATCGCGGAGATCCGGGTGACCTTCTCAATGGGTAACCGGGATGCCTGTGCGACCGTGTCAATTTCAATACCCAGAAATGTGAGCGTAGTAGATGGGCCCTCGGTCTTTTTGGGCGCTAAAGGGACACACAGTTCCAGCATTAGTGTCTGAAATGTAGTGAGGAGACGCATGCACGTGTCCGAGCCCCGTTCACCCCCAAACAAAAAGTCATCGAGGTAATGGGCTACAGACCGAGACCCGGACCTGCGAACAAAGGCCCACTGAAGAAAAGTGCTAAAGTGTTCGAATGCTGAACACGAAATAGAGCAGCCAAAAGGCATGGCCTTGTCTACATAGAACTTCCCTTGGAATCTAAAACCCAATAGCTCAAAGTCCCCAGGGTGCACTGGCAGCAATCGGAATGCCGATTTAATGTCACATTTCGCCAGGAGGGCACCGGGACCACAAGAGCGCACCATCCGTAGGGCCTGGTCAAATGACGTATATCGGACAGAACAAAGGTCGTCAGGAATAGCATCATTGACCGAAGAACCCGCCAGGTACGATAAGTGGTGGATTAAACAGAATTCACCCGGGGTCTTTTTAGGTACCAGCCACAGAGGGGAGACCTTCAGGTTAGGGAAAGGTGGTGCGGAAAAGGGGCCCACTACCCTCTTGGCCTCTACTTCTTTGGCAATACTCAGGGCAGCCACCCCCTCCTTACCCTTCAGGGAAACCAAATTGGGGGCATCTTGGGGTCCTTGCACCCCTTTGAATGGGATACGAAAGCCCCACTGGAAACCCTCCAGGAGGTACCTCGCATCCTCCCTCCTGGGATAAGTTGAGAGCCATCGCTCCAACATATACATGTTAACTGGGGAGGGGGCCTTTTGACTGGCTAGCTCCATCAGTGGAAGCCCTGCCCGCTCCCTGTCCACCTCTACCTCTGCCCCGTGACCCACCAGCCCGCGGCGTGGGGGCCAGCGCAAGAGGGACACTCATGTTTGTATCAACACTGTCGCTTATTGCACACACCATTAGCTGAGAAGCTCCAACACAGCAAGCGGGCTGGAACCCCCTGCCCCGCCGGCTGGTGGGGAGCCTGTGTTGGAGCAGCTCGCTGCACAGCATGGCCACAATGGTACCTATCCCCAGGCGCCGGACGCGTGGGGGTCATGTACAAGAGCCACAATTTTTGGCAGGGCTCATCCCATCTCATCTCCGGTTGTAGGGCCACCCTCATTCTAAATTCCTCATCGTAAGCCAACCATGATGGGCCAGGGAAATCGCCCTGTAAATATTGTCCAAGTATTGGACCATAGGAATGGCTAGATCAGGCCGGGCCCTGAGGTATACTGCCATATAAATAAGATATGCCGGCAACCAGTTGGCCCAGGTGTGCGGTGGCTTACGACGACGAGACAACTCCTTGTCTCTGTCATCCTGTCCCCCTCTCTCCTCCTTAGTGGGCTCACGGTTCAGTAGGGAGAATATATCCACGTACTCCCCCTGCCAAATCTTCTCCCTCGTGACCTGGGACAAATGATCACCAAGGGGCAAGGAATAACCAGCTGTCGGCAAAGCCGTCACCGGCACATTATGTATAGAGGGCATACGCAGCGGGACCTGGACAGCCCCTGTGATGCTTGGCACTGCCCCAGGGGCGGAAACCCCCGCCCTCAACAAGGTGCCATTTTGAAACCATGGGGCACTGGGATAGGCTGGCAACTGATGCCCACTCGCCTCGACTTGACGAGGCCAGGGCCACTGAACCCCACCACTGGAAGTGGGCTGTGATGTAGGTGCACTAAATTGAACCTGATACTCACTAGGTGCACCCCTGTGAGCCGCCCCTACTGGAGGTTCCGGCCCACGGTGGGCGTCAGAGCTTGCGACCGGAATCGAGCTCTGGGGCCACACCTGACTACTCCCAGTCTGCAGATCTGGACAAACGGGGGGCTGCGAGATACCAACTGGCGCCGGCCGGAGCGTCTGAAGCAGCTCAACCCAGCTGGCCGCCCGTTGCAGCGTCGCAGCCGTCAAGGTAGCCGGTGCCAAAGAAGGGGCCCCAGAGGAAAGAGAAGTGCCCCCCTCCACAGGCGGCTGTGCAATGCCCAAGGATGCTTCCAGCACTGCTAAATGTGCTAACAGAGCATCCACTGCCACAGAGCCCCTAGCATAAGGCGGGCCGGGTGGGCCGGTCGGCCCACTAGGCAGTTGGAAAGGTAACCTGAAAGGTGAGCCAGGGCCATAATAGGGCCATGCCCAAAACTCCGGCCCATGAGGGGCCGGAGGAGGAACGGGTTGTATACCCACACCAGGCCCTACCATGCTGCCCTGACCCATGGCCGGTAACGGCGGGCCGAGGGCCGAAGCCCACCGAGCTGGAGCCCAGCTTCCAAGTGCCAGCCTGAGTAGCCCCACCGGTATCAGTGGGCAAGGCTGGCACAGTGCCCTGCTGCGGGGGCTCAGCCCTGGTCCTCCGACCCGATGGCTGTCCCCCGTCCGGCGCAGGGCCGGTGAAAGTTCTCCCCCTTGGCTGCGGCTTCATCGCCGGGGCCTTTCGCTTGGGAGCCATGTCTCCCAAGGAGAAGAACAAGCAGGATCCCTATCCAGGGATCGAAATCCTAGCGGCTAAGCACACGATAGCCAAGCAAACCAAGGCTCTGCGTGCGCTAATCCTCCTTTCCCAGCCGTGAAAGAACCGCAAGGGCTAAACAGCCGAAGACTAAAAGGACAAACAGCGACGGAGAAAACTTCTCCTCTCCGTCGCTATTTCTAAAATGGCAGCTTGTCTGCCTCGTGGCCACCCCTTTATAGAAGGGGGGCCACGCCCCCTAACTCACCCGGATGTCTGAGTCTGGGTGGGAGGCCTCACAAAGAGCGCGGTGGCCATTTTGGCACCGCACTTTCATTTGCATATTAAAAGATTGGATATTGTGACATTTTCTGAAGAAATTGCATTTTCATTATATTGACCATTTTTTGATTTTGCCTCAGACGGTTTTCCCTGTTTCCTCTCCATTTTCCGTCTGGCCGGATTTCCCTTCCGTAATCAGAGATGAGCACTGAACTCTAAAGTTGGATACAACTGCCCATCGATTTTTTTTGGGAAATTGTGTATTCCACCCGCCGCCACCACCCCAATGTGAGGAGAGAGAAAAGTGTGTGTGTGTGGGGGGGGCAATAGGATTGCTCAGTACGGGGCCCAGAAATTTCTGATGCCGGCCCTGCTGTAACCCAGGTTCACTCCCCAACCACTGGTGAAGAAGAGGCCACAGTCAGACAGTTCTATGAAGACTTACAGCAGCTCCTAGAACTGACACCTAAAAATGATGTCCTTATCATCATAGGAGATTGGAATGCCAAAGTAGGAAGTAAAAAGGTAACTGGAATAACAGGCAAGTATGGTCTTGGAATACAGAATGAATCAGGGCAAAGGCTAATAGAGTTCTGCCAGGTGAATGCACTGGTTATAGCAAACACCCTCTTCCAACAATATAAGAGGCAACTGTACACATGGACATCACCAGATGGCCAAAATCAAAATCAGATTGATTACATACTCTGCAGCCAAAGTTGGAGAAGGGCCATACAGTCAGCAAAGACGTGACCTGGAGCAGACTGTGGCTGAGATCGTGAGTTACTGATTGCCACATTCAGACTTAGATTGAAGAAAATAGGGAAAACAAGTAGGCCACACAGATATGACCTAGATAATATCCCTAAGGAATATACGGTACAGGTAAGGAATAGATTTAAGGGATTAGACTTGATAGACAGAGTACATGAAGAATTATGTTCATAACATCATACAGGAGGCAGCAATTAGAACCATACCAAAGGAAAAGAAGTGCAAGAAAGCAAAGTGATTGTCTAATGAGGCTCTTCAAATACCTGAAGAAAGAAGGGAAGCAAAAAGCAAAGGCAGAAGAGAAAGATTCACTGAACTGAATACAAAATTCCAAAGAAAAGCAAGGAGAGGTAAGGAGGCCTTCTTAAATGAACAGTGCAAAATAATTGAGGAAAACAACAGAAGGGGAAGGACTAGAGACCTTTTTTAAAAAAATTGGGGAAATGAAGGGAATGTTTAAAGCAAAAATGGCTATGATAAAGGAAAAAATGGTTGGGATCTAACAGATGCAGAAGAGATTATGAAAAGATGGCAGGACCTTAACATCCCTGACAACCACAGTGATGAGATGAATGACCATGAGCTGAACATTCTTGAGTGTGAAGTCAAGAGGGCCCTAGAAAGTATTACTAACAACAAATCTAGTGGTAATGATGGTATTCCAGTTGAAGTATTCAAAGCCCAAAAAGAAGATGCAATTAAAAATATAGTTTTGCACTCATAATGCTAGCAGATCTGGAAAACATAGCAGTGGCCACAGGACTGGAAAAAGTCAGTCTATGTGCCAATTCCAAAGAAGGGCAATGCCAAAGAATGCTCAAATTATAGCACAATTGTGCTCATCTCACATGCTAGCAAGATCATGTTCAAGATCTTACAGGCTAGGCTTCAGCAGTATGTGGATCAAGAGCTTCCAGACGTACAAGCTGGGTTCTGAAGAGGTAGAGGAACAAGTGACCAAATTGCAAACATTCAATTGATCATGGAGAAAGCAGGGGAGTACCAGAAAAAGTCTACTTAAGCTTCATTGACTACACCAAAGCCATTGATTGTGTTAGCACAATAAGCTGTGGCAAATACTTAGAGATATGGGAGTACCAGACCACCACATCTATCTTCTGAAAAATCTATATATGAACCAAGAAACAACAGTTACGACAGGATATGGAACTACTAATTGGTTTAGAATAGGAAAAGAAGTATGACAAGGCTGCATATTGTCACCCTACTTATTTAACTTACATGCAGAATACTTCATGTGTAATGTGGGGCTAGATGACGCACAAGCTGGAATTAAGACTGCTGGGACAAACATCAACAACCTGAGATATGCAGATGATACTACCGTATTGGCAGAAAATGAAGAAGACCTAAAGAGCCTCTTGATAAGGGTGAAAGAGGAGAGTGCAAAAGCTGGCCTGAAAATCAACATCAAAAAAACCAAGACCATGGCATCTGGCCCTATCACTTCCTGACAAATAGAGGGGGGGGGGGGGGAAATTGAAATAGTAACAGGCTTTACTTTCTTGGAATCCAACATCACTGCAGACAGTAATTGCAGCCATGAAATAAAAAGACACTTACTTCTTGGGAGGCAAGCAATGAGAAACCTAGGTACCATAATAAAAAGTAGAGATATCATCCTGCCCACAAATGTCCACATAGTCAAAGCAATGGTATTCCCAGTGGTAATGTATAGCTGTGAAAGTTGGACCATAAAGGAAGGCTGAATGCAGAAGAATAGACACCTTTGAACTGTGGTACTGGAGGAGACTCTTGAGAGTCCCCTGACTGCAAGGAGATCAAATCAGTCAATGAAATCAGTAAATGAAATTAGCCCTGACTGCTCATTGGAGGGAGAAATACTCAAGATGAAGCTCAAGTACTTTGGCCACCAAATGAGAAGAGAGGACTCACTGGAGAAGCCCTTGATGCTGGGAAAGATCAAAGGTAAAAGGAAAAGGGGATGGCAGAGGATGAAATGGTTGGATGGAATTGTTGATGTGATAGGTGTTGACCTGTGTGGGCTGTGGAGAATGGCAGAAGACAGGGGAAACTAGCATTCTGTGGTCCATGGGGTTGGAAAGACTCGGATTCCACTGTGCAACTGCACAACAACAATAAATGTTTAGAATACTGTAGGATTTCACTTTGGTTTCAAGCTTCTTTTTAATTCCCGCTATTTCTTGAGAAATACAACACCGCCTTTTTGTTATGTTAGATTTCTAGCATAACTTTTCATAGACAAGTGGGTTGATGAGTTTGCTTTAGAGTGTATTTGTAAGCATACATGTTTCATTCATCTGCAGTCAAGTGGACTTCTGACGTGCAAGGAAAGCATACTTCATTGAATTGGAAACATCCTGGTTTGTACAGTTGAAGTGAGTGATTCAGCAAAAATTCTCTTGAAAACTATACTTTCATCAAATCTATTGACTTTCATTGAAGGCCTCCCATTATTGCAGAAGTTATAAAAACAAATTCCTTTGTAAGTAGGCAGGGAGTAGGGGAAAAACATTTGATAGCATCAAGAATAAAATATGTTGGTGACAACAAGACAGCTCTATAGAGATTATTAAAATAGTATGGGTAAACATATTTCTTATATAAAAAGCCTAAAAGGCCATATTAGTTAGATCAATAGCAAAATATACGTACTAATTTAGCCTTGTAGTGCAACCAATAAAAGAAATATTTTTTTAAAAAAAATAGTCCTTTGCAGGCCACAGTTGTAAAATAATGCAGGAAAAACCCTACATAGATAAGAGCTGTTATTTATTCTCAAAGCATCTTGGCTAACAAAACAAAGTGTATATTTACCTAATGGAATGATCAATTTTTCTAGGCAAAGAGGAGTGGGCAGGAGGAAGAATTAAAATATATGCAAATAGCTGTGTAATTGGTACAGAAGTACCTAATTCTAATTTTTGTAATAATATTTGATTTGGATTTAGATGCCAACATTTAAATAATAATGCAAATACAGTGAAAAGAAAACTGCACATGACTACAAAAGCATATGAAAATATATTTTCCCCCCTCCACATAAACAAAAAGGAAAACTGGCAATCACCTGGAGATTCATACTTAGCTACCATTTTAGGTTATTTTTATGGTGGTAGAGAAGAATACTGGATTTAAGCAACCAACATCAGCTTTTAGTACTAATGCTTTTTTATATCATAAGAACATAACTTAAGAATAGCCTTGCTGGAACAGGCCACAGCCCATTCAGTCCAGCATTCTGTCTCACACAGTGGCTCACCATTTGCTTCAGGGTATTATTCCCAAGGAGATGCCTTCACCTGCTTAGGATTCCCTGGAAATGGCATTGAGAAATATCCTGTCTATCTCTCCAACCTGGAGGTTGTCCTTAGGTATCCATAATTATAGGCATTGATACCCTTGTCCTCCATGAACTTGTCTGATCCTTTTTTAAAGCTGTCAAGACTGACAGCTGTCATCACTTCTTCTGGCAGGGAGTTCCATAGACCAGTGATCCTCTGGGTGAAAAAGTACTTTCTCTTATTGTTTGATCATCAAGATTCACAATGTTATACATGGTATAAATATACTGATATAATTGAAAGTCAAACTAATTACATATTAACAAGAATATTTAGAGTACTCGATGCAAAAGTGCTCTCAACACCCAAAGGGGTAAAAGAGGAAGTAAAGAAGAAGATGCAAAAGCAATTCCCAATGGACCAATCATAAAATTGTGAAGTTAACAACAAGAAACAAAAAATATATATTAAAAGAAGAAGACCAAACAAAAGCAAGAGTTAATCAAGATGGAAAAACTCAAAGGAGAAATAATAGATCAGTTACAAGGAAAGGTGGTGAAAGCATTTAACCAACTGCCACCAGAGGTGAAGAATGTGGAGGATGAATGGAAGGAATGTAAAACTACCCTTCTCATACCTGTCAACTTTTGGATTTGAAAATAAGGGAAATTTTGGCCACACCCCTCTGTGGGTGTGGCCAAATCTGTGGGCGTGGCCAAATATAGCCTTGTGACTTGCTGGGCTCTAGTCATGCCTGCCACAAGGCCATGAAAATGTCTGCAAACACAGACAGCACTGGCTCTTTGGCTGTAAATGGAGATGAGCACTGCACCCTAGAGTTGAATACGACTGGCAGATTTTACTTTCTTAGGATCAAAGATCGCTGCAGATGGTGAATGCAGCCATGAAATAAAAAGGCGACTGATGCTTGGGAAACAAGCTATGAGAAACCTGGGGAACATAGTTAAAAGTAGAGGCATCAGCTTGCAAACAAAAAATTGCATAGTCAAAGCAATGGTATTCCCGGTGGTAATTTATGGGTGTGAGAGCTGGACCATTAGGAAACCTGAGTGCAGAAAAATAGATGCCTTTGAAATGTGGTGTTAGAAATAGGTCGATCCTAGAAGAAATCAACCACGACTGCTCACTAAAGGTCAATTAGTAAAGATGACGCTAAAGTACTTTGGACACCAAATGAGAAGAGAGGATTCACTTGAGAAAGCCTTGATGCTTGGAAAGTTGGAGGACAAAAGAAGGGGGTGGCCAAAAATAAGTTGGCTAGATGGTATTGTAGATGCAATGGGCACAAAGCTGTGTGGGCAAAAGAACCCTTTCCCCATCTTCTTGGGGGAATTTTGTTTTGTTTTCTTTCTTGTTTACTCAGTGGCTTAAGTGACTAAGATGCTTACTGGGAGGCAGAAGGTCAGCAGTTCAATTCCCAAGTACTGCAGGACAGAATGAGCTCCTGTCTTTGTCCCAGCTCCTGCCATTCTAGCAGTTCGAAAGCAAGAAATTGCAAGTAGGTAAATAGGGACCACTTTGGTGGGAAGGTAACAGCGTTCCGTGCACTCTGGTGTCTAGTCATGCCTGCCACATGACCACGGAAATGTCTGCAGATGCAGACAACGCTGGCTCCTCGGCTTTGAAACAGAGATGAGCACTGAACCCTAGAGTTGGATACAACTGGCTTTCGAGCAAGGGAACCCCCCCCTCTCTCACACATATAGTGATCAGGCAACACCCCACCCCCCAATTAGGGTGGAGGAGCAAGGGATTAATTCCCCCCCTCTCTCTCATATAGTGATCAAGCAACCCCCCCTCCCTCCCAAGTTAACTCTAGAACTATAGAAATGAAATCCTCCAGCCAGGAGGCAGGGCAGAAACAGCTCAATAAAGCATGAGGTTGCCCCTGCATATATGAAATATATCGCTCACATAGAGTAGACTCCTGCTTCCAGCAGCCAAAACGAAGCCTCCAGGACCATGTGGCTGGCAGGAAAGGGAAAGAGAAAGGGAAAACTACAGAACCACCCCCCTTCTCTCTCTCTCCTTCCACAGGCAAAAAACCTGCCACACAGCAACCTCTGGTGGCCGGAAAAAAATACTGCAGCTTCGCCTGTAAGGGCTCCGGTCAGGATTTTTTTAAAAAAAATAAGGGAAAATATGGGGAAAATAATAAAATGGGAGGGGGCGGGAAGAGGGGTAAAAATAAGGGGCTTTCCTGGGAAATGGGATAGTTGACAGGTATTAGCATTGCAAAATAATTATGCCCTAAAAAAAGGGAAAAAGGAAGAAGATGGTGTTGTGATTCCATGACAAGATGATGTTATTTGGTCTTATTAATCATGATTTTGAGTATGTTATCATGTAGAGATGCTTTGTAGTTAATTTTGTTTAATTCTGATTAAGTACACTTAGCCTCTGTGCACCCATTTAGGGAGCAACTCTCCACCATTTTCCAGAAGATGATGGAAAGCTGCCTTGTGGCCAGTTCTCAAGGCCATCCCTTGGGAAAGAACCTTGAAGATGTTCTCTCTCATGGACCTATATGGAGAACACTGATAATGTGCCATCTGGATGTTTGATCTACGTACTGAACTTGTCATTTTGACAAGTCAATTAGGATTTGTTATCTAACTTTTCCCATCAGGAAAGGTACAAAAGCACAGCTTAATTCAAGCAGATATAGAGATCTCTCTCTAGAGAGAGAGGTAAGCACACTTCCATGCATTTGATAGGCTTTCCTCCCATCGAGAAAGCCATTGAACCCATCTTTGATGGGGCACCTAGAAGTGCCACAGCTTTGGGTATATTAGGGTAAGGTACTGCTATGCTATGCTAATTTCTTTTTGTTTCTTTGATTTCTGTATTATGTGCATTTATTGGAACTTTAGTTTATTAGTTAAATACACTCGTTAAATTAGCTTTCAAGTCAATCTCAGTTCTTCTTGCTCCTTAAGCCAAACGGAGTGAGATAGAGAGGGGAGACTTTAAAATACAAATGGCCATTATTAAAGGGAAGATAGCAACTTTCTCCTGTGAAGTTCATGGTTTTTTTTCCAGCTGTCTGGAGGAGTCCAGCCCGGCTCGCCTCTTCCCAGCCAGAAGCGGTGAAACGGCTTTGAAGGAGAAAGGTAACGGGAAACCTCCACTCGCACACTATACTTCCAAAGCCAGCAAGTTCTCCCCAAGTTAGAGATAAAGGTGTCATTCTGTGGGAATTGGCATTTTCTGTCCCAGAGGTCTTTCCAGCCAAATTGGACCTGCAACATTAATTTGCCTTATTGCCATTTCCCCCGGAACCTATGAGCCAGATTCACTGGACCAGTCTTTCTTGGCTGAACTAAGCCTGGCCAGAGAAAGTACACCCTTAGGCTGTGGTGACCAAGGTGAGTTCTTGCTCACACTGTGGCTGGTGGCCTCACGAAGTCTGAGCATTTTGTGGCCTTCTGGCGAGTAGAGAGCCCCGTACAGATGGTATAAGATAAGTCCAAGCACAGTGCATGGTGGTGTGGAGAGGTTAAAGAATCAGTAATGCTGGAAAAAGTTATATAAATGTTAGTTAAAATCAGGGAGAGAAGACTATATAAATTATAGACTGCAATGTAGAGATTCCTAATATCTCTTTTAATATTTTAAAATATTTTACCTTGCCAATAAGTGAGTTGTGTAGATTGGAGCTTGCTTGTTCTCAGATGTTTTAAGTATTTATTTGGTTGTTGTATGTTGTTTAACATTGTTATTTATTTAGTTGTTTGTACACCGCCCAGAGTGGGAAATATCCCAGATGGTTGGTAGAAAATATAATTAATAAATAAATACCAACAGCATAAACAAAAACAAAAATTCCAGAAATGCTTTGAAAAATCATTACAAGAGAATAGTCCCACAAACATTTTTCAAATTACAGTAGTTAAAATTATACAGAAAAGAGATGAGAGTTATAATCCCACTGAAATTGCTAATTGCAAGAATGGACAACCACTAATAGATCCCTCAGAAATTATAGGAATGTGGAGAGATCTTTGTATAGAATGCCTCATTCCCCTAGGAGAATATAAAAATGAAACAATGCAAGACCACAAAATAGTGATAGATCCAGAAATATTAATTGAAGAAGTAGAAAGAGTCATTAAGCATTCACCAAAACACAAAGCAACAGGAATAGGTGGTTTACCAAGAGAAATAATCCAAGCAGCAGGGAAAAGCAGCATCAGAATACAGAATCTTCAATGCAGCATGGGTACAGCATAATTGGCAATTAGCAATAATTATATTACTATGGAGTGATATACTCCATACACTATGCAGTGGCTCAAGTGGCTAAGATGCTGACTGGGAGGCGGAAGGTCAGCAGTTTAATTCCCGAGTACTGCAGGATGAAATGAGCTCCCATCTTTGTCCCAGCTCCTGCTAACCAAGCAGTTTGAAAGCAAGAAATTGCAAGTAGATAAATAGGAACCACTTTGGTGGGAAGGTAACAGTGTTCTGTGCACTCCAGTGTCTAGTCATGCCTGCTACATGACCAAGGAAATGTCTGCAGAAGCAGACAACGCTGGCTCTTTGGCTTTGAAACAGAGATGAGCACTGAACCCTAGAGTTGGATACGACTGGCTTTCGAGCAAGGGAAACCTTTACCTTTGCCTATGGTAAAACAAAGGGAGTAAACGAGAATGTAGACAATCAATAGGAATCCTACTCTTAAGCCATCCAGGGAAAATATATGCCAAAATAATAGAAATAGAGGATGAGACCAGTTATAGAGCCATAACTAGCATAGGAACAGATTGGTTTCAGAAAAAATAGAAACTGTAGACATGTATTTTTTATGTTTAAACAACGAATATAGAAAACTATAGAATACAATAAGAATTTCTTTGTCACATTTGTAGACCAAGAGAAGGCATTTGATAAAGTTGACAAGATATTGCTATGACAATTGAGCATCTTATTAGATGATGTAAAATCTTATGTAGTGTTTGTAGAAGTATAGTTAAGGAACAAATGAAGGAATATTGGAACTTTTTGCAGTAATAGCTGAAGTGAGACAGGAATGTTGTGCTAGCTGCCCCGATGGGAAGCTGTTTCACAGCTCAGTGCTGGTTCAAGTTGGGAAAGGAACAACTAAGGATTCTCAACAAAGAGTTCCAAGGGCTAACATGTTGGGAGGTCAGAGTCTGTTTTATGAACAAGCCAGAGTCCAACAAGCCAAAGTCCAACATGCTGGGTCAAAGTCCAGATCCAAGGGTCAAAAGCTACGCCGAAGGTGTTTACAACCCAAAGGTACGGGTTGTAAACATACATTGTTTCAATAATCATCCCAGCCCCTGTGAGCACCTTAAATGGTTAATCTGACACCACTGGGGAACCCCTTTGAAGTCTTTGGTGTGTGGACCACCTCTGCTCCTGAAATGCCTTGTGTAGATGTTCCCTGTAGTGCCCGGAAGAGCAGGGCTCATTATCTGAGCCACTCAAGCTGTCAAACTGCAGCTGCTGTGGTTCCCCAATCACAGGTTCAAATGTTGTCTCAGTTGACAGCTGATTGTGCAAAGTGTCCTGCCTGGGATTCGGGCTGCCTTTGGTACCCAGCTCCTCCTTTTCTGCTGAGGAAATGCCAGATGGGTTCTCCCACCCCTGCAGATATGCACCCCTTATGGGTCCCCCCGTTGCCCCCTAGGAGGGGTGGGTGAGGTGTCTGGTCAGCTTCCCCTTTCACCTCCCCATTGGCAGAGGGAGAGGGTTGGGTGGGGAAGCGGTGCTGCAATTGGCACTGGCCTAGCTGAGCTTGCTCAGGACAGCATGTATGCCCACAGAAAGGCCTCTGTGTGCCACCTCTGGCACACATGCCATACTTCTGCCACCACTGACATAAGGCAATACTGACCATCTAATGTTGAGAATTCCCTGAAGGTAGGTAATGTGAAAATGACTGAGCTTTCTTTACTGGAATGGATTGATAGTCCAAGTCTACATTGATTCCACACACAAGATCAAAGTTTTATGAAGGCAGTATCATCTTTAAAGATTTGTGAATTCACTCCACCATCAATGAGAATGAAACAGGAAACAGTGCTGCCAAGATGAATGAATTTAGTTTTCTGCAGTAAGGAGGGGTTCGTATAAGTTCAGAACGGGTTCCTCACAAGTTATATCTAGAGGCAATTGTTACATCGTCATCGTCGTCATCTGCTATTTATGTCTGAGTATATATTTTTCCTGAAGATCATTTTCAAACAGGAAAAATGTCATTGGTTTGAATTTATTTAAGGTGGATCCCAGCTTGTTATGAAGTGACCCACACACTATGATCATGAAACAATCTCCTGTGACACATATGAAATGAGACATGCAGGATTTGACACTGGGACTGCAATGGACTGCTGCAGCCTTGAGGATATTGACAAGGTGTGTCTTCATAGCCAGTCCATCTGGCATGGCCTCTTCCACCTCCATGACCATAGGTAATCAGAATAGTGAAGTGGTTCTTCCTCTGCTTATTTTGCCATTGAGCTCAATATGATGGTTTCCAGCTGCATTTCCTCCACTGAGGGGGACATTATCCCACCTAAAGGGGCTCGTCTGCCCATAGTCATTGGCCCCATTGGGTACATTGGTACATCACCACCATATTGGTACATTGGTGCATCACCAATTGGTACATTGGTACATTGATACCTGTATATCAATGGTAAAATGGCACATCACCACCATATTATCAGTACTGTTTTTCCTGTTAAAATTGCTACAGGAGAAGGATAGATCAAGACTCCTTTGTATTCCCAGTGGTCTGGTTGCATTAATTATTGCCATGTACTATACATATGGATGTTTTGTGCAGTTTCTGTCTAGCTGTTAAACATAGCTAATATTATTATGAATTCAATAATCAAACACAAGAAAATTATTTTAAGTCTGTTTACTCTTTATCTTATATTTGCTTTGTTTTCTCTGGTTTTTTAAAGCAATAAACCACATTTTTGATGATCCAACCTTGGTAATAGTATATTTACATGAACTACGCTAGTTCTTTTTTATTTGTTTGTCACACAGCACCAAACATTCTCCAGGAAATACACTTGTTAATGTCAATAGATTGAGTTTTGGAAGACCTGGCTGACAAAGAAGTACTGCACTGAAAGAGTTGACAGATTGCTGCATCTGCTCCTGGCCTTTTTTTCTTGTCCTTAAGACTCAAACAAAAGTATAAGTGATGTGAATCCTGGTCTCCCAAAAGAGATGTAATACTGATAGCTGTACTTGCATTCTGACAGTTTAGGAAAGTGTCATAACAGCATCTGGCAAATGGGAAAATGACAAATATAAGTGAGAGTCTTGCTGGTCAATATGATTTAAAGTGCTCTTGCAAATGCAGTTAGCAAAAGAAGAATTGCCACATAAACAGGACAAAAACAGAAAATACCCTAGCTGTCAAATGTGATGCTTGGAAATCAGTCTTGAAAATGTTTCTGTAAGCATATCATGCAATTGTAACTCCATAAAGAAAGGTTTGTTGCAAGGAATTGAAAGTAAACAGTGCAAAGATTGGGAAACAAAATGTACTGTAGAAGAGATTATTGATTTATGGGAATATTAGACATACTGTAGATATTGTCTTTGCCATACAGATAGCTATTTATTAGTGACCCTAACTGTGAAGGTGATTTTAAAAACTATAAAAATTTATGATTGTTGAGTTCTAGACACTGCCAAATCTCAATTTTAAATTATAAAATTGAGGGAAGGTTTTTTAGTGCCCAAATAATTTTGAATGAATTTCCTTTTTGTTAGTAATTCTCAGGATACTATTACACCATATCAATATTAGGAATCTGATTTCACCCATTTCACCTTCAAGACGAACCACCTAACTATCTTCTTCAAGTGCTGTATCTGATTCCGATTATTGGCTATCATCATGGCAATCAGCCATGAAGATTGCCCTGGGAATAAGATGATGCAGGGGCCTTCCATTTGCTTTCCACATCACAAGTGTGACACCTGTACTACTGATCCAGTTCTGTGTACCACTTTCTGGTCCTGAGCCCTTTTGCCATATAAAATCCACTTCAGCCCCAGACCAGTATTGATTAAGATGCTGTCCTCCATCAAGATAGATTAAAGTAGGATTAATCCACTTGGACCATCACCTGTCCCTGTGGACTTCACCACCCAAGGCGGTTAGTTCTCAAGGTTGTCAAGTTACTTAACCATCCCCTCGCAATCAGCATTGAGTCACTGGCAGTATGGTGTACTCTATTACCATAACAGGATAACATAGTCAGACTGGACTTATCCGTAGGATATTTTAGTTCCTCTGATGCACTTTTGCCTTATAAATTGTACATAAGGAAGTGTCCTACAATGTACGTTATACTGTGAATGCATATTGCTGCCCACAAATACAGCATCTGGATGACCCCCAAAGTCCTAGCACAACAAGTGGGCTGAACAGCTTGGTCCATTGATGGATGAGCCACTTCCATAGCAAATGATTTAGTATTTGTCATGTTATATTTTGATTGATTGGCCTGATTAAATCCATTTTCATACAAGCAAGAGATTGGCCTTAAAACAAGGTTTAAAATGGACCCTAGGTTAACTATGGACTTTCCTTCTATGGTTAACAGGAAGGTCACTGGGCAAATTAAACCCCTCCCTTCTTGCTCTGAAGAAGCATTATACTGACACGTCCCCTGCTCCAAGAGGGGGCAGGGGATGGAATAAGTTCTACTCTATATAGTAAAGGCAAAGGTTTCCCTTGCTCGAAAGCTAGTCGTATCCGACTCTAGGGTGCAGTGCTCATCTCTGTTTCCAAGCCGAACAGCCCAGCGCTGTCTGCTTCTGCAGATGTTTCCGTGGTCATGTGGCAGGTATGACTAGACACCGGAGCGCACAGAACGCTGTTACCTTCCCACCGAAGTGGTCCCTATTTATCTACTTGCAATTTATTGCTTTCGAACTGCTAGGTTGGCAGGAGCTGGGACGAAGACAGGAGATCTATATAAGGGCTAGAAATTCCCTCCGCCAAATGAGCTGTGATATGTGTTTACACATCATGTGACTACCATCACCTCAAAGGTAAGCTTCATGTTATTTTGTTTTGTAACTTGATACAGAATAAGGCTGCTTCCTTCTAAACAAAGAAGCAACTTTTATCATGTCTAGAAATTGTACTTCAATTTGTCTTATGTTTTCCTTTCTGCTGTACCTTCATTTGAAGTAAGCCTTTATTTTATTTTATTTTAAAAATTTTATGCTGCCCACTCAGGCGAACCTGACTCAGGGTGGCTTCCAGCAGATTAAAAACATATAAAAACAGTTACCCACCCTCCTACCCCCACCCTATTCATAAAAGAATAAAAGGAATATAGCAACACAGAAGGAGGGCCCCTAACTTGAAATGAGCCAACAGGGTGGGGCCGTATTCCCATTAGGACCCCACACCTGCCCCACCAGCCAGTTTTCAAACCTTTTCTGAAGGGCAGCAATTCTGTCTGTAACCTCAATTCTGTTGGCAGGAGGTTCCAGAGGGCTGGTGTGGACACGGAGAAGGCCCTTCTTTGTGTGCTAGACAGACTGGCCCCTCTAGTTGAAGGCACAACTAGGGAGCCCCTCCAGTCTGCTCTGGTTGGATGGGCAGACACTCTTGGGGCAATGCAGTCTCTGCCATATAGGGTTTTAAAGGTAAAAATCAGCGCCTTGAATTGCACCCGGAGGCAAACTGGTAACCAGTGCAGCTCCCGAATTAGTGGAGAGGCACAGGCATAACGTCCACACCCCATCACCACCTGGGCAGCTGCATTCTGGACCAGCTATAACCTCTGAATGGTCGTCAAGGGCAGCCCCATGTAGAGCGCATTACAATAATCTAGTCTGGAGGTGACCAGAGCATGAGTGACCATGAATAAGGAGTCCTGGTCCAGGAGCAGGCGCAACTGGCAGATTACTCGAAGTTGAGCAAAAGCCCTCCTGGCCATGGCCACCACCTGCTCTTCAAGCAGCAGAATGCCCCATCACGAATGCCCCATCCAACACCAGAGGTGGTAACTCCCCGGATAGCCCGGGCCCCCTGACCCATAGTCATTCAGTCCTGCCAGGATTGAGCTGAAGTCCATTGTCCCCCATCCAGACCCCGACGGCCTCCAGGCATCCAGACCGGACTTTGACCCCATCATTGGGATCACCACGGGCCAAGACGTACAACTGTTGTGTATTAAATGTAATTGTAACCACACGAATGAGTGGATGTAACAATCTTTAATAGTAACACTGTAACCTTCTGTATGAGGATGCGAGTTAGTGAGCACCGGGGGCAGTAGCGAGCGCCCAGCTCACATGGTACACATTCCTCAAATGCCTTCAGCTGCGCGGGAAAGATTCCTGTGCTCACCTCACCTGGACAAGAAGGGCGTGACTAAGGATGACGTCACATGGACAGTAGCCAATGCCCTGTCGAAGAGTCATATTCAATTGAATATTGTATAGCCACCGCATAAAAGGAGCTGTTTGTCCGCCATTACCACATGTTCATACTGTACTCCATGCAATAAAGATGTGTTAGGCTAGTCCACAGCTGCTTCCATTGACTTGATTCCCAAACACTAAATTGGCGATGAAGGTGGGATATGGCTTCCCACGGGGACAAGACACAGTCACAGCAACCGGTGTTCGACGTAAACCATCCCGAGCGATGGGACTGGTTCGAGATGCACTTCAGGAGTACGGTAGTGGTTGCCGGCATCACAGACGCGGGAAAGAAGAGAGGCCTTCTCATCACGATGCTCAGCTATCACTCAGTGCAAGCGCTGATGGACCTGGTGGCACCAAGAGAAGTGGAACAGATTGCTGTAGCTGAACTGCTGGTTACTCTGAGGAACCACTTCAAGCCCAAGTATCCTTCTTCTCTGCCAGGGCTGCGTTCGTGAGGAGGGACCAAAAGCCGGGTGAGTCCATGTCCGAGTATGTGGCGGCCCTCCGTTTGGCGGCAACCCCATGCGACTGGCGGGAGTTTCTAGACATGGCCCTGAGGGACAGGCTGCTTTGCGGGATGCGAGATGGGGACACCCAAAGGAAGCTAATGACCCGTGGCCACGACCTCACCTTCAAAGAGGTCCTGCAAGAGGCTCAGGCGGCTGAGTCCACAAGGGCCGGGTTCAAGCTCCTCAAAGCGAAGCCACCACAAATTGAGGCAGCTGCATCAGCAGTCCAGGTGACTTGGAAGGCACCCCCTGCCCCACGCTCGCCCACATCCTCAGAGGCCTCGCCACTCCAGGCTCCAGTGAAGATGAGGGAGTCCGGAAAGTCGGAAAGGGGCAGAGCGAGAAAAAAAGGAAGGTAGGCCGGCGTTACGATGGCTGCGGAGCATCCTACGAGCGGAGCAAATGCCCATTCCGGAAGGCTGAGTGCCACAACTGCGGACGGAAGGGCCACATCACCAGGGTTTGCAAGCAACGGCGGGACGAGAACAAGCGCCCCACACGGAGAAGGGATGGCGTCGGCAGAGTCTATGATGGCGTCGACGACCCAGAGGGGTACCACGTGTACCGAAGAGCACATGCGGAAGACGACCTGGCTGTCCACAACGTGCCCTTAGGTCACCCATGTTTTTATGTTGATGTACTGTTGCAGGGGATACCCGTTAGGATGGAAATAGACTCGGGGTCTGCCTACTCCATCATTTCCCATAAGGAGTTTTTGCGCATTCCCCCCAAGGCGCGACCCAGACTCAAGGAGCTGAGGTCGAACTTAAGGGACGTGCAGGGGAATGGGATCCCAGTGTTGGGGGTTGGGGATTTCGAAATACAGTATAAGGGACTCAAGAAGAAGCTCCCTCTAGTAGTTCTAAAGGAGGGGGGTGCAACCTCCTGGGAACACAGTGGTTCAAACCCCTGGACATTTTCATAGGAGGCGTCCATGCTATTGGGGGGGGGGATGAGATTCAGGCAGCGTGCAACGCACACCCCGAGGTATTCAAGAAGGGACTCGGGAAGTACAAGGGGCCCCCAGTTTCATTCGACCTAGACCCGGCGGTCCGCCCAATTAGGCTCAAGCCACAACGGGTCCCATTCGCCCTGAAGGACAAAATAGAGGCGGAACTTGACAAACTGGTGGGTCAGGGGATTTTAGTGCCTGTGGACTCTGCAGAATGGGAGACTCCTATTGTTACAGCACTAAAAGCAAATGGGGAGGTGCGGATTTGCGCTGACTACAAGTGTACAATCAATAAGGCAATCCGCCCTAATGCCTATCCGGTGCCAGTAGTTAGCCATCTGCTGGCTACTTTACATGGGGGGAAGTGTTTTGCCAAATTGGATCTGGTGCAGGCATACCAGCAGCTATCAGTAACCCCAGCTACAGCTGCTGCGCAAACCATTGTAACTCACAAGGGGGCATTTAAGGTAACGCGCCTACAGTTTGGCGTGAACTCAGCGCCGGGGATTTTTCAGTCACTTGTGGAACGTTTGTTAAAGGGGCTACCGGGTGTCTTGCCATATTTTGACGACATATTGATATATGGGGGGAGTGAAGCAGAACTGGCCCAGAGATTAGATAAGGTCCTTACAGTGATCGAATCCGCAGGGTTGAGACTGCGGAGAGAGAAATGTGTGTTCCTTGCAAGAGAAGTCGAGTTCCTGGGGTTTCGCATAACCCCTGAGGGAGTGAAACCTGCGGAGTCCAAAGTCTCTGCCATCCAAAACGCTCCTCGCCCCACCGCGAAACCGGAGCTGCAATCCTTCTTGGGGCTGCTGAATTTTTACCATTCTTTCCTGCCCAGGAAAGCGTCGGTCGCAGAGCCCCTGCATAGGCTGCTGAAGAAGGATGCGGTTTGGCAGTGGGGGGAGAGCCAAGAACGGGCTTTCATGGAACTTAAGCAGCTTCTCTCCTCGGAGGCCATCCTGACCCATTTTGACCCAAAGAAGCCGGTAGTCCTAGTCTGCGATGCCTCACCAGTGGGGGTGGGGGCGCTCCTGTGCCACGTGCTAGAGAGCGGGCGAGAAGCTCCAATTGCCTTCTATTCGAGATCATTGTCTAAGGCGGAACGGAATTATGCCCAAACAGATAGAGAGGCCCTTGCTATTGTGGCAGGCACAAAGAAGTTCCATGACTTTTTGTATGGTCGTTCATTCACCATTGTAACCGACCACAAGCCACTGTTGGGTATTTTCACCTCAGACAAGCCCACTCCACAGATCCTCTCCCCCCAAGGATGCTTCGGTGGGCTACTTTCCTCAATGCGTACAGGGGTTTATTAGTGTGCCACCCTGGGAAAGACATAAGCCATGCTGACGCACTCTCAAGGTCTCCTGTTCCCCAGCTGGGAGACCCGAAATGCAAAGTAGAGCAGGACAGCCAAGTCCTCCTCATAGAAGCCCTAGATGCGCCCACCATACTTCCCATGGAAATCGCTGCAGCCACGGCAAAGGATAAAACACTAGCCCTTGTTAGATCCTGGGTACAGAAGGGGTGGCCCACGGCTCCCCCCGCAGATGAGTTTGCTGCATTTTTCAGAAAGAGGGTTGAGTTGTCCACAGAAAGGGGGTGCCTCCTATGGGGAGAGAGAGTAGTCATCCCAGAGTCCTTGAGAGCGAGGGTACTGCAGCTCCTACACGTCAGCCACCCAGGGATCGTGCGCTCTAAGGCGCTGGCCCGAAGCTATTTCTGGTGGCCACAGCTAGATGCGGATATTGAACACATGGTGAACACATGTGACAGTTGCCAGAGCTGTCGCCCTGAGGAGTCCCGACTTCCACACAGAGAATGGGACACAGCCAGGGGACCATGGTCTCGCCTCCACATAGACTTCGCAGGTCCTTTCAGGGGTTCCCTTTTTCTACTGGTAGTAGACGCATACTCCAAATGGTTGGAAGTAATTCCGATGCGCAATACTTCATCAGCCGCAACCATAAAGCAACTGTGCAAGCTGATAAGTACCTTCGGAATACCTGATGTCATTGTGAGTGATAATGCGAGTACTTTCACGTCTGCAGAGTTTCAAGCGTTTTTGGAATCAAATGCCATTCGGCACATAACCTCAGCCCCTTTTCACCCCACAACTAACAGCCAGGTGGAACGCCTGGTGAGAACAATGAAGGAGACGTTGCGGCGCATGGGACCGGGGGATCTGGACCTCCAGCTCTGCCAGTTTTTGTTGGCATACAGGGTGACGCCATTGGCATCGGGATTCTCCCCCGCTGAACTCCTCATGAAAAGGAAATTGCATTCGTTGTTAACCAGGTTGGATCCCACCAGGGTGGAGGATAGGGGAAGAAACATAAAGCTCAGGTCCACAAAAAACTTCGGGATAGGTGAGCCTGTACACTGCAGGAATTACGCAGCTACAGGGCCAGCCTGGGTGCCGGGAGTAGTCATTAACCAAACGGGACCAGTTTCATACTGTGTCAAGACCAACACGGGTCTCCTCTGGAGAAGGCACACCGACCAACTAAGGCATAGAGTGATTGGGGGGCCGGACAGGGGTTACCAGCAGCAGAACTCAACGTTAGGGTCCTCCCCCACCCGCTTATCCCAAGGGGGAGAAAATGAAGGGCAACAGTCCCAAACAAGGGGGGGAAGAGCAGGCTTGAATCCGTATCTGTTAGATACACCAGTTCCCCCCAGCCCCTTGAAAGAGAGGAATGAGTTTGCCCCTGTTGCCCCTGAGTTAGATTTTGAGTTACCAAACCGGTTTTTTCCCCCGGAGTGTTCCCCCACCCGTCCAAGCGAAGAGCGGGGTTTTTCTTTAGCCCCTAATGCCCCCGGTTTGCCCACATCCGCATCAGAAACCCATCCTCCTCCTTCTCCTACCCAAACCAGAGCTGCAAGTCCGCAGCGAGTCACTAACGAGTCATCCTCTCCAATTGCAGGACGAGAGCCAGGAGGACACAGACAAGGGGGCATGGCCGAGTCAAGCATAACGGCCGCACGCCCAAAACGCACATGTGGAAAGCCAGTTTGGTTGAGGTACTTTGTCCCATCTTAGGGGGGAGGGATGTTGTGTATTAAATGTAATTGTAACCATATGAATGAGTGGATGTAACAATCTTTAATAGTAACACTGTAACCTTCTGTATGAGGACGCGAGCTAGTGGCCACCGGGGGCAGTAGCGAGCGCCCAGCTCACATGGTACACATTCCTCAAATGCCTTCAGCTGCGCGGGAAAGATTCCTGTGCTCACCTCACCTGGACAAGAAGGGCGTGACTAAGGATGACGTCACATGGACAGTAGCCAATGCCCTGTCGAAGAGCCATATTCAATTGTATAGCCACCGCATAAAAGGAGCTGTTTGTCCGCCATTACCACATGTTCGTACTGTACTCCATGCAATAAAGATGTGTTAGGCTAGTCTACAGCTGCTTCCATTGTCTTGATTCCCAAACACTAAAACAACTGAGTGTCATCTGCATCCTGATGTTCCCGCACCCCATGGGAACAGATGATCTCACCCAGCAGCTTCATGTAGATGTTAAATAGGAGAAGAGAGAGCACCAAGCCCTGCGGCACCCCATATTTGGGGGGCCTAGGACTGGATCTCTCACTCTCCAACCACACCGACTGGGTACGGCCCTCCAGAAAAGAGGAGAACCAGGACAACACAATGCCCTGGATCCCCAATCTTTTGAGCTGTTCCAGAAGGATACCATGGTCAACAGTATCGAAGGCCACTGAGAGGTCAAGGAGAGCAATGACAGTCAGATGACTGCCCTCCTGCCTCCACCAGAGATCATCCATCAGTGTGACCAATGCCATCTCCATACCATGTCTGGGCCTGAATCCTAATTGAAATTGGTCCAGATAATCCACTTCCTCCAGAGCCCACTGCAGCTGGTGCTCCACCTCCTTCTCCAATACCTTCCCCAAAAAGGGGAGGTTGGAGACTGGCCTACAGTTGGTTAGGACAGCTGGGTCAAAGGACAGTTTCTTCAGGTGGGGGCGCACCACAGCATGTTTTAGCAGTGCAGGAAACATCCCCTCCTGCAAAGACACATTTATTATTTCCCCGACCCAGCCTCCTGTCACCATCTTGGAGGCTTTCACCAACCAGGTGGGACAGGGGTCCAAAGGACATGTAGTAGCCCACACTGCTGCAAGGAGTCTGTCCACTTCATCAGGGACAACTGGATCAAACCGATCCCAGATCACACAGCAAGACTGTGCTCCAATCCCCCCCCCCGAACCCTCACTGTCCACACCATGATTAAGCCCCGAACGAAACTGATTGATTTTCTCCACCAGATGGTCAGCAAAGTCCTCAGCCAAACCCTGCCAACTGGGCACACACCCCCTACCAAGGAGGGACCTGGTCACCCAAAACAGGGTGGCTGGGTGACTATCAGCAGAGGCAATAAGGGTGGTGAAGTATTGCTGCCTCACCACCCCCATCACTACTAGGAAGGCCCTAATAGCGGCTCTAGCTAGTGTCCAATCGGAATCGATCCGGGTTTTCACCTAGCGGTGCTCTAGGCATCTCTTAGCCCATTTGAGCTCCCACAGTTCATCCGTGAACCACGAGGATGACCTAGCCTGTTGTGTATACATGCAGTTCAGCTGCTCGCCATTAGCACAGCTGATGGAGCTCACATGGCTCCAATTCACCCAATGAGTAACTAGCGCGGGAAACCTTCCTGCCACAGGTGAAACGATGTCAGGTATTCATTACGTCAGAAGGACGTCACCTAGACTGTAACCAATATGCACCTCCCGGGCCAGATTGAAATGTATAAGGAGGCAAGGCTCTGCCATTGCCTCATGTACAGATTGACCACGTTACAATAAAGTAGTGTTTAGCCCGTCTGCTGGCTTGTGAACCCTCACTGTCCACACCAGGATTAAGCCCCGAACGAAACTGATCAATTTTCTCCACCAGATGGTCAGCAAAGTCCTCAGCCAAACCCTGCCAACTGGGCATTGCCCCCCCCCACCAAGGAGGGACCTGGTCACCCGAAACAGGGTGGCTGGGCGATTATCAGTGGTGGCAATAAGAGTGGTGAAGTATTGCCACCTCACCGCCCCCATTGCCACTAAGTAGGCCCTAATAGCGGCTCTAGCTGGTGTCCCATTGGAATCGATTCGGGTTTTCACCCAGCTGTGCTCTAGGCATCTCTTAGCCCATTTCATCCATGAGCCATGAGGATGACCTAGCCCCACAGGCTTGGAGAGGCCGCAGTGGCACAATTTCATCCAAGGCCACTGAAGTCATCCTGTTCCACGGGTCAACAAGTGCCTCAGGCGAATTGTGTAGCTGATCCAGAGGAAAATCATCTAGTTCCCACTGGAATCCAACTGGATCCATTAGTTGCCAGGGGTAGGCCAATTTAATAGACCCTGCCTCCCTATGGTGAAACGTTGCCGCCAGAAAGTCCAGAGTCACCAGATAGTGATCTGACCATGGCACAGGTACGATGTCTAAATTCTGTAATCTCAAATCACTCTGCCACCACTCTGACAAGAAAACTAAATCCTGTGTGTGGCTACTGCACCTGGTCGGACCCTGAATTACCTGAATCAGGCCCATAGCCACCATGGAAGCCATGAACTCCCGCATTACCTCAGAGCCAAATCCCAGCGAAGGCAAATTGAAGTCACCCAGAACCATTAGCCTAGAGAACTCCAATGCCAATGCTGAAAAGGCCTCGAGAAGCTCAGGCAGGGAGTCCCTTATCCTGCAAGGGGGCAGGTACAGGAGTAAGACTCCTAACTGACCCATAGGGCCCAATTGCAAGAGCAGAGCATCACAACCTGGAACTTGCGATGCAGCATCCCTGGCAGCTCCCATAGACTCTCTGACTAGAATGGTAACACCACCGCCTTTCCCCTCATCCCTAGGTTGGTGCCAAATACTTAACCTGGCCGGACATATTTCTGACAGAGGTATACCGTCCTTTTGCCTCAGCCAGGTTTCGGTGATGCATGACAGGTCGGCTTGCCCTTCCAAGATGGAGTCTGCAATTAGGGGGGCCTTATTACAAACTGACCTGGTATTCATGAGCAGCAGCCTAAGGGAGGGGTCACTCTGGATCTGCTGCTCAGGGCCTAGATTTCCAACAGAGGGGCTGGAATGGGGGACATATACTAAACATCGATCCCACATTCCCCGAGTGTGGCCCGCCCCTCGGTGCCCGCCATATCGCTTTAGCTAAGGCATTGGACCTTTGTTTAAGGAAGTAATCATTTTACTTTCTCCGTCTAAAAGTCTTTCATTTCCGATGAAAGGTCATAAGCTTGTTGAGTGAGAACCAAAAGTAAAGAGAGGGTGCTGATGAAGATTTGCTAACTGTTTTCTCAGTCTTTCTCTTTGATAATGTTTTACGTCAAGGCAAATAGATAAGAACCTGTATTTGTTTTATGCCTTTTCTCTATGTTGTAAACAATTACTTTCAATTTGTTAATCTGAAGGCTCTATCCCACTCAGAGCACTGGCAGCTACTGCTCTCTTGACAGTCTCCCAGTTGGCTGGAGATTTTACAGCCAGGAGAGAAAGTCCCCCCCCCCCCCCGAGTAAAGAGACGGACACCAGATCATTAATTTAACACAACCGGGCCACTTTATTGAGCATAACTGAAGTGACCAACATAACTTACTGCAATGTGGCCGAGCAGCACAGGCAAGAAAAGGGGCACATGGCAGCTCACCCAACTGTAGAGCTGGTGATGCCCAAGACTGGGAGTTCCCCAACTTACCAGGCCAAACTCCATGCCACCAGAGGGTCTCCCAGCTGGTGTGGGGCCCGGCATGTCTGCTTACCATGGCATAGCTGGGAGGGCATGGCTGGAGGGAAGAGAAAATTTGCCTGCCCCAGGACTGAAGGGCCCGGAGGCCGGGAAAAAGAGGGCAGGAGAGAGAGGTGACAGCTGAAGGCCCTGCAAAAATGGTGCGCACACGCGCGCAGGGGCAGCGGGCAGGTGAAAAAAAACTCACCTGGAGATAGGTAAGCAAGTGCCATGTCCCACTATGCCTGTTCAGGCAAAGGATGCATTGGGAAGGAGAAAGAAAAAAAAAGAAATTTTTTTGAGTCAAAAACAGCAGTAGAACAGACATGCTGTTCTTACTGCTGCTTGGTAAAAAGAGGGCCAGGGAGGGGGGAGCTGGCCCTAATAAGGGCAAGCACTGGCTCCTCCCTCCCCTACCAGCACACAAGCATGCTAGGTCCTCTTTCTTCCTGGGGAAAGTGGGGCAAATCGCAGCCCCCGGGGCCCGGGCAAGCACCCACAGGCTGCATGCTCTTTGCTGAGAGACAAGAAGCAAAGACTACTAACACTTTCTGGGAAAGTTTACCTCAGCATGGGGGAAATGCCTTAATTTTGACTAACTTAATTTTTGTCTGTTTTTACTCAGATAAAAGCAAAGGTGCACTTATCTGCACCCTGAATGTTTTCTTTTAAATAGAAACAAGATAAGTGTTGTAATCAACTATACTTTTTAACTATGTTCTGTTTGTTTTTATTCAGGCAACAAGTTTAAACACAGGGACACTGATGAAGCTCTTATACATTTTGAACAATTCTGTTTGCCATATACCTGTAAGTGCCTTATTGCTGTAAGAGATGTTAAAGTCACAGTTGCATTTTATATTGCTTTATGTTATTACCTATCTTAATATTAATGCATTAATATTAAGTGACTTGCACTCATATCAACTGCATCTAATCACATAGAAGCTAAGTTGCATTTAGTCATATAGAAGTATTAAGTTGCTCAGTTACATTTCATGAAGTTAGTAATTATACCTGTAAGCTCACATATCTTTGCTAAGATATGTGGCTATGTTTGTATTTTCATTAATATGCAATATGAAAGTGCGGGGCCAAAATGGCCGCCACGCTCTTTGCAGGCCCCACCCCACCCGGACTCAGACATCCGGGTGAGTTAGGGGGCGTGGCCACCCCTCTATAAAAGGGGTGGCCATGAGGCAGACGAGCTGCCATTTTAAAAATAGCGACGGAGAGGAGAAGTTTTCTCCGTCGCTGTTCCTTCGACTCTTCGGCTCTTTAGCCCTTGGTCTTTCCCGGCTGGGAAGGAAGGATTCACACAGAGCCTTTGGCTTGCTGGCTGCTCTGTGTTTTTTGGCGTCAGGTTGATCCCTGGAAAGGGATCCTGCTCTTTCTAACAGATATGCCTCCCAAACGGAAGGCCCCGGCGATGAAACCACGGCCAAAAGGGAGGACTTTTGCGGGCCCTGTGCAGGGCGGGGGGCAGCCCTCAGGTCGGAGGACCAGAGCTGCGCTCCCGCGGCAGGGCACTACCCCAGCGTTACCCACCGATACCGGTGGGGCGATGCAGGCTGGTGCTTGGCCCTCGGCTGGTCAGCCTCCGGCCGGCCCTTCAGGGGCTTCGGCATTCGGCCCGCAGTTGCCGACCATGGGTCAGGACAGCGGGGGAGGGCCTGGTGTGGGTGCACAGCACATTCCACCTCTGGCCCCTCATGGGCCGGAGTTTTGGGCATGGCCCTATTCGGGCCCAGGCTCTCATTTTGGGGTTCCTGGTCAAATGCCTAGTGGGCCTTGAGGCATCCTTGGGGATTGCACACAACCCCATGGGAGGGGGCCCTTCTCTCTCTGCTGGGGGCCCTTCATGTCCACTGGCTACCTCGACGGCTGCCACACTGCAACAGGCGGCCAGCCGGGTTGAGCTGCTTGAGACGCTCCGGCCTGCGCCTGCCGGTGTCTCGTAGCTCCCTGTTCATCCAGAGCTACAGCCGGGGAGTGGTCAGGTGTGGGCCCAGAGCTCGATTCCAGTCGCGAGCTCCGACGCCCGCCGTGGGCCGGAACCCCCAGTGGGGGCGGCTCACGGGCGTGCACCTAGTGAGTATCAGATTCAAGTTAATGCACCCACATCACAGTCCACTTCCAGTGGTGGGGTTCAGTGGCCATGGCCTCGTCAAGTCGAGGCGAGTGGGCATCAGTTGCCAGCCTATCCCAGTGCCCCTTGGTCCCATTGAGGGTGGGGGTTTCCGCCCCCGGGGCAGTGCCGGGCATCGCAGGGGCTGTCCAGGTTCCGCTGCTTATGCCCCGTGTACCTAATGTGCCGGTAACGGCCTTGCCGACGGCTGGTTATTCATTGCCCCTTGGTGATCATTTGTCCCAGGTCACGAGGGAAAAGATTTGGCAGGGGGAGTACATGGATGTATTCTCCCTATTGAACCGTGAGCCCACTAACGAGGAGAGAGAAGGACAGGACGACAGAGACAAAGAACTGTCCCGCCGTCGTAAGCCACCACGCACCTGGGCCTACTGGTTGCCCGCATATCTTATTTATATGGCGGTGTACCTTAGGGCCAGGCCTGACCTGGCCATTCCTATAGTCCAATATTTGGACAATATTTACAGGGCGATGGTGGATTTTCCTGGCCCATCGTGGTTGGCTTATGATGAGGAATTTAGAATGAGGGTGCCTTTGCACCTGGAGATGAGATGGGATGAGCCCTGTCAGAAATTGTGGCTTTTGTACATGACCCCCACGTGTCCGGCGCCTGGGGATAGGTACCATTGTGGCCATGCCATGCAGCGAGCTGCTCCAACACAGGCTCCCCGCCAGCCGGCAGGGCAGGGGGTTCCAGCCCGCTTACTGTGTTGGAGCTTCTCGGCTAATGGTATGTGCAATAAGCGGCAGTGCTGATACAAACACGAGTGTCCCTCTTGCGCTGGCCCCCATGCCGCCGCCGCGTGCCCGCGGGCCGGTGGGTCACGGGGCAGAGGTAGAGGTGGACAGGGAGCGGGCAGTGCTTCTGCTGATGGAGCTAGCCAGACAAAAGGCCCCCTCCCCAGTTAATGTGTATATGTTGGAGCGATGGCTCTCAACTTATCCAAGGAGAGAGGACGCGAGGTACCTCCTGGAGGGTTTTCAGTGGGGCTTCCGTATCCCATTCAAAGGAGTGCGAGGACCCCAAGATGCACCCAATTTACTGTCCCTGAAGGGTAGAGAGGAGGTGGCTGCCCTGAGTATTGCCAAAAAGGGAGAGGCCAAGAAGGTAGCAGGCCCCTTTTCTGTACCACCCTTTCCCAACCTGAAGGTCTCCCCTCTGGGGTTGGTACCCAAAAAGGCCCCGGGGGAATTTCGTTTAATCCACCATGTATCATACCCGGCGGGTTATTCTGTCAATGATGCTATTCCTGATGACCTTTGTTCGGTCAGGTATACGTCTTTTGACCAAGCCCTGCGAATGGTGCGCTCTTGTGGTCCTGGTGCCCTCCTGGCAAAATGTGACATTAAATCGGCATTCTGATTGTTGCCAGTGCACCTGGGGGACTTTGAGCTATTGGGTTTTAGATTCCAAGGGAAGTTTTACGTAGATAAGGCCATGCCTTTTGGCTGCTCTATATCCTGTTCAGCATTTGAACGTTTTAGCACCTTCCTTCAGTGGGCCTTTGTTCGCAGGTCCGGATCTCGGTCTGTAGCCCATTACCTCGATGACTTTTTGTTCGGGGGTGAACGGGGCTTGGACACGTTTCCTCACCACATTTCAGACGCTAATGCAGGAACTGGGTGTCCCTTTAGCGCCCAAAAAGACCGAGGGCCCATCAACTACGCTCACATTTCTGGGCATTGAAATTGACACGGTCGCACAGGCATCCCGGTTACCCATCGATTAGGTCACCCGGATCTCCGCAATGGTTTTGGCCTTGCTGGCAAAACGTAAAGTGTCACTTCGTGAGCTTCAGGTTCTACATGGCCATCTTAACTTTGCCTGCAGGGTGGTCATGCCTGGCAGAGCATTTGCGCGGCGCCTATGTGACGCCATGTCTGGCCTGTCAAGGCGCCATCATAGGGTCCAACTGACCAGGGGCATGAGGGCTGACCTTTTGGTTTGGCTCACATTCCTGCGGGACTTCAATGGGGTCTCCTTTTGGAGATCTGACCTTTTAGTTTCCCCTAGGTTTCAAGTACAGTCGGATGCCTCCGGCTCCCTGGAATATGGGATTTACTTTGAGGGGAGGTGGGCTTATGGCCAATGGCCTCCAGCATGGCGGGGCACGGATCGCCTCCGCAATCTTACATTCCTTGAGTTCTTTCCAATCCTGGGAGCTTTGATGCTATGGGGCAAGGAGTGGGCCGACTCAGTGGTCTACTTTTGGTGTGAC
This sequence comes from Bradypodion ventrale, assembly GCA_035047345.1. NCBI lineage: Eukaryota > Metazoa > Chordata > Lepidosauria > Squamata > Chamaeleonidae > Bradypodion > Bradypodion ventrale. Next base: position 175,957,810 of record JAWDJE010000003.1, read on the forward strand.
AATGCTGCGGTAGTGCACATTGTTAATGCTCAGACGTCTAAATCACCCAGGGTGATGGCGTTAGTTCGCCAGTTTGTGTTACGTAGCCTACGCCTGAATGTGCTTTTTAGGGCCAGACATGTACCAGGTATTAATAATGATATTGCCGATGCTTTATCCCGCCTGCAGATCCCCCGGTTCCGCGCCTTGGCTCCAGACGCAGAGGAATTCTCCTCGCCACTCCCGGCCGAGATTTGGACATTTGGCAAGGAGAGATGAACCGGGCGATCGGCATGTCTTTGGCGCCCCGCACGCGTAAGGCGTATCATCATGCTTTCGTTCAATTTATAAATTTTTGCATGCAACTTCAGTTGCCCGAAGTGTGGCCCATTCCAGTGGAACAAGTTTTTCAATTTATGGTTTATCTACACAGTCAGGGCCTCGCTCCCCGCACTATAGCATCCAGGCTGTCAGCACTGGCATTTATGGCCAAGGTGAGGGGGTTTGCTGACAGCATGAACGATTTCCGCATACGACATGTTTTGGAGGGGTGGACACGGGAACATGGCCGCCGCCCAGACACTCGCCACTCAATTTCCCCAGGGGTGCTTACCCACCTTGCACGAGGCTGGCATAACCTGTGTTTTGACAGGTATGAGGCGGCTCTTTTTCATGCGGCTACCACGGAGGCCTTCTTTGGAGCACTCTGCATCAGTGAGTTGGTACTACTGTCTAAGGCGGATGCGACTTGTAGGGCACTGGAACTCGACGATGTCTATGTTTGTAATGAGTGGGCTCAGTTGAGGATACGGTCCTCAAAAGTTGATCAGCATGGCGTAGGCAGTGGAGTTAGACTGCTACAATGTTCCATTGCAGACATCTGTCCAGTTGGTGCCCTACAGGAGTTCTTGGCAGTGCGTGGCACGCACCCTGGCCCGTTTTTCTGCCACCAAGATGGGTCTCCCCTTACTAAATTTCAATTTTGGAAGGTGGCCGGTATGGCACTATCCAGTGTTGGCCTCCCAGGGGCTCGTTACGGCACCCATTCGTTTAGGATAGGTGCTGCTTCAACTGCAGCTGATATACGCCGTATGGGAAGATGGGGATCTATGCGTTTTGCATTATATGTTCGCCCTCTTCAGGTATGAGTACCAGTTAAGTCACTGTTCTCTTTTTTCTCTTACAGACCCTGTGTGTCTCCGCACACCGGTGGCAGTATGGCTGGTGGGCCACAGTTACGTGCACTGGGCAGCGCAGTATGCTGCGGCGACAGAGTGGGGACCCCAGCTTGGACTGCGTGCATTCGCATGCATACGTTGGTACGGTAAGCATGGAATGAGATGGCGGGAACTGTTGCCATTCCTTTTTTCCATCAGGGATGCTGAACCGCCTGATGTCCTTGTACTGCACCTCGGGGGCAATGACCTCGCCCAGGTCACTGACCTTTCTTTAAAATTCACGATTTGCAGTGACCTAGCTTATTTGCATTATGTGTGGCCATCCACAAGGCTGCTATGGTCGGACATCATACCGCGTCACGCTTACAGGGGAGGTATTGACCTCCGTGCCCTTGACTGCGCTCGCCGCTCGGTGAACAGGGCAGTTGCCCGGTTCTTGGCAGACAAGGGTTTGGGGATGGTCATCCGACACCCCACCATTAGTTTACAAAATTATGATCTTTATGCAGGGGATGGGGTCCACCTGTCGGCTAGAGGTATGAACCTCTTTTTGGAAGATTTGCAAGCAGGCCTGTTGACCGAGCTGACGGTCTGGGGGGGGGGGGGCGGTGGTAAAGTAAATATTTATGACCCATAGGTATCCGGCAGGTTCGCAATTGACTGGCCAACACTTAGACATGTACAGGTGTAATAATGTTGACCAGTCAACGACGAACCAGGCAAGGGGTGATGGCAGGAGCTTTTCAGCATGCATCACCCCGTGATTTGATGGATACACGTCAGAGGGTGGGGTCAGTAGATCGTTTATTGACTATGGTCAACAATTTGTTTCTGTCAACAAACAAATTGATACAAATGGATACATTGTAGCCAATTGCCATTGGCAATTTTGGGAGGAACCTTACCAATGTTACTGCGGCCTGCTTGCCTTAAGAATTATAATTGGATGAGTACCAATTGAAAGTTATAATTCGGACTAGGGCATTATTCAATAAAAGTGGCCCAATGCCTTTATCCATATACCAGTGTCTGAGTCTTTCTTTGGGGGGTGCGCCTGCAAAGCTGTTTTGAATATTTCTTCCTGTTATACCATGGACTAACTCTGAAGTAATTCATTATTCTTAACTACTTGCAGCTACTTGATTATTTAGTTAATTATTGATTTACAAATGCTTTTTCTGTTATTGTTTTATTATCCACTTAATATCTGTACTTTGTTATCTTGTGTTAATAGAATGTATGCCTGCATTTACTTATATTCATATATGTAGATAAATAAATGGAAAAAGGGAACTTTTTTTGTTGCCTCTCTAACCACTGTAAAAGGGCATACACCTTCAGAATATCTTATGCATGTATGCTGGGATATAAAATTTATTGAGGGTTTTAGATTTTTGGCAAGAATCTAGAATCAATGATTTCAAGAGTTAATGGAAAGCATCTGTTTTGCTTTGGTAATGTATGGCTGTGAGAGCTGGACCATTAGAAAGGCTGAGCGAAGAAAAATAGATGCCTTTGAGATGTGGTGCTGGAGGAGAGTTTTGAGAGTCCCCTGGACAGCGAGGAGAACAAATAGGTCAATATTAGAAGAGATTAGCCCTGAGTGCTCCTTAGAAGGACAAATAACAAAGATGAAGTTGAAGTATTTTGGACATCAAATGAGAAGAGAGGATTCACTTGAGAAGGCCTTGATGCTGGGGAAGGTGGAGGGCAAAAGAAGAAGGGGACGGCCAAAGATGAGATGGCTAGATGGTATTGTAGACACAATGGGCACGGGGCTGTGTGGACTAAGGAGGATGGTGGAGGACAGAGGTGCCTGGAGAGCGATGGTCCATAGGGTCGCAAAGAGTCGGAATCGACTGTGCGACTGAACAACAACAAAAATAGATGGCATTGTTCCTATCAGGGTCATTGTGACCATGACAGAAATCCTAAAACCTGACCTATTAAATTGCCACTATCTGTGCGGTTCGCCTGAAAGGGATGCACAGGTATCATGTGTTGCAACCACAGCTCCTTATTCATCCTGTCCCACATAATATCTAGAGATTAAGCACCTTTCTCCTAAAAGCCTCATAAAAGAGCATCCATGCTGAAGCTGCATAGTCCACTAATGGTCCAAGTGGAACATTCTTACAATACGATACGATATATCTTTATTGTTATTGTCCTTTATAGAACGAGATTGAAGATCTACTTATCGACTTTACAAAACCTAACAAAATACAACTGTACAAAATTATCAACATACTCCCACTCCACATATACTCATTTAACCCCTGAAAAGCTCTAAAATTCTAAAAACTAAAATACAGAAGCTCCCTCATAAACTGCATTTCTCTGCATTCAAAGCCAGAACTGCTTTTGGGTAGAAACTATTTCTCAAGTGGCTGGTTCTGGTCTTTATGACTCTATACCTTCTTCTAGAAGGCAGAAGGTGAAAGAGATCACTTCCAGGGTGCATACTATCCTGCGCAATCTCTACAGGTTTGTTATAACACTTGGAGGCATAGATTTGATTTAGAGTGGGAAGAGTACACCCGATTATTCCCTCTGCAGTCTTTATGACCCTGGACAACATTGTTCTTTCCTAAGATGTACAACTCCCAAACCATACACACAGACCATAGGTTAACACGCTCTCTATGGTACAGTGGTAGAATGCCAACAGCAGATCCTTTGAAAGATTGTTCTTCCTGAAGATTCTCAAGAAGTATAACCTCTGCTGTGCTCTCTTCATTGGATCTTATTGAAGGGTATCACCTGTTCCCCCCATGTTGCCTCACCAAAATTGTCAACCCAAGACTGTCCATAAGGACTAGATGAAGCCCCACCCATTATAGAATCTGTGACCACTGTGTGTAATTTTGATAGAGCCAAGGGGGTGATAAAAACTTCACCTGGCTTGTTCCAAGACCTTGACTGGCCACAGTGGCTATGACTTGGGTGGCACTAACACATTGAAGTGTTGTGCCTGGACTGGTACTCACTGGTACTGAGCTACAGAATTGCTCTGGAACTCATCCCAGCATGACCAGGCAGTGTATTTTAGGATGAATCAACTGTTGGAACCACTGAAACTATGTCACCACATTCTGAATCAGTCAACGTCATGCCGCTGTACATCGCTGTGCCAGAAGACATCCCCCCCACCTGCTTTAAGCATGTCTGGTTGGTCAAATAACACACCCGAGCAGTCTTAGTATGCTTCATCTTCCTGTACTCTACCTCACATTTTTTCTCAAGTGTGCTAAGTCACGCTCAAATCCAGTCAGAACTGGGCATATCCTTCTCATCATAAGAAGATGAAAGCACCAGTGGAGAAGCTCTAGCTGACCTCTTAACAGGCTGCCACTCAGGTGATGAAAACTCTTTTTTATGCCCCAGGCATTAAACCAACTTCCAAGATTGCACAATAAATCATATAAGGTACAGTTAAAATCAAATATTAAATATCTCACCCATAATTCAGCATTACCGTAACTTAATAATTCTTCAAATGTAAACTCCTGCTAAATATTATATAACACTAAGAAAATCAGTTAACTAGTGTTTATAGCTCTGTTTATGGGACTGTGGTGGCTTAGTGGTTAAGACACTGAACTTGATGACCGGAAGTTCGAGACTCAAGTGCTGGATGATGAAGTGAGCTCCTGTCTCTGTCTCAGCCTAGCAGTTTGAAAGTAAGAAATTGTAAGTAGATAAATAGTTACCACTTTGGCAGAAAAGGTAAATGTGTTCCATGCATTCTGGTGTCTAGTCATGCCTGCCACATGACCATGAAAACATCTGCAGATGCAAAAAGCACTGGCTCTTTGGCTGTAAACAGAGATGAACACCACACCCTAGAGTCAGATACAACTGGCTTTCAAGCAAGGGTGACCTTTACCTTTAAGAGTCAGATATTATGTCAAGAAGGATATTATACCACTCCTTCCACACCTCTATTCTATAATTTATACATTTTGTTAGAAATATAGAGGTTCTATCTATGACTGCTGAGAATCCTAAATCTTTAATTGGTTGTTCTCCAATTAGTTTTTTGCTTTTAGCTCTCATCTCAATTTTTTTTATTTCTTCTGTTGTCAAAAAGCTAGTGTGGAGTGGTGTCCCCACCAAGAGGGTGGGATATAAATAAATAAATAATATGTTTGTTTCTTCTGCCTATATAACAAACACAAAACACAAAAAAAGTTGCAGTGACTCCTTTCTATGATGCATGGAACAAGATGTTTAAGCTTAAGTATGTATACATGATTGCAGTGTTAGGAATCAAGTGATAAATGCACTGAAAGTTTAAGCAGTCAAGGCTTTGAAAATGAAAGCGCGGCGCCAAAATGGCCCCCGCACTCTTTGCGGCCCCCCCCCCACCCGGACTCAGACATCCGGGTGAGTTAGGGGGTGTGGCCACCCCTCTATAAAAGGGGTGGCCACAAGGCAGCCGAGCTGCCATTTTAAAATAGCAACGTAGAGGAGAAGTTTTCTCCATCGCTGTTTGCTGTCCAGTCTTCAGCTATTTAGCCCTTGAGCCTCCCTGATCGGAAGGGAGGATCACACAGAGCCTTTTCACTCTGGTGGCTCTGTGCTTTTGGCGCTAATTCGATCCCTGGAAAGGGATCCTGCTCTTCTCGATGGAATGCCTCCCAAGCGAAAGGCCCCGGCGCTGAAGCCACGGCCAAGAGGGAGGACTTTGGCGGGCCCTGCACAGGGCGGGGGACAGCCCTCAGGTTGGAGGACCAGGGCTGCGCCCCTGCAGCAGGGCACGACACTGGTTTTACCCACCGATACTGGTGGAGAGGGGCAGGCTGGAGTATGGCCCTCGGCTCCCCAGGCTCAGGCCGGCCCTTCAGGGGCTCCGGCCCTCGGCCCGCAGTTGCCGGCCATGGGCTGGGACAATGGGGGAGGGTCTGGTGCTGGCACACAGCACAGTTTAACTCCGGCCCCTCATGGGCCGGAGTTTGGGCATGGCCCTATTCTGGCCTGGGCTCTCAAATTGGGGATCCTGGTCTAATGCCTAGCGGGCCGTCCGGCTCACCTGGCCCACTTTATACTGGGGGTTCTGTGGCAGTGGATGCCTTGTTAGCACGTTTAGCGGTGCTGGAGGCATCCTTGGGGATTACACACAACCTCGTGGGAGGGGGCCCTTCCCTATATACTGGGGGCCCTTCGTGCCCGCCGGCTACCTCGACGGCCGCCACACTTCAACAGGCAGCCAGCCGGCTCGAGGTGCTTGAGACACTTCGGCCTGTGCCTGCCGCTGTCTCGCAGCTCCCTGTTTGTCCTGAGCTACAACCGGGGAGTGGTCAGATGTGGCCCCAGAGCTTGATTCCTGGTCGCGAGCTCCGACGCCTGCCGTGGGCCGGAACCCCCAGCGGGGGCGGCTCACGGGGGTGCACCTAGTGAGTATGGTTCAAGTTAATGCACCCACATCACAGTCCACTTCCAGCGGCGGGGTTCAGTGGCCATGGCCTCGCCAATTTGAGGCGAGTGGGCATCAGTTGCCAGCCTATCCCAGTGCCCCTTGGTTGCATACTGGCACGACATTGGGGGTGGGGGTTTCCACCCCCGGGGCAGTGCCGGGCATCGCAGGGGCTGTCCAGGTCCCCCTGCGTATGCCCCGTGTACCTCATGTGCCGGTGACGTCCTTGCCGACGGCTGATTATTCATTGCCCCTTGGTGATCAGTTGTCTCAGGTCATGAGGGAAAAGATTTGGCGGGGGGAGTACGTGGATATATTTTCCCTATGAACTGAGAGCCCACTAAGGAGGGGAGAGACGGACAGGATGACAGAGACATAGAGCTGTTCCGCCGGAGTAAGCCACCACGCAGGGGGGTGTCCGCCCCCGGGACAGTGCCGAGCATCGCAGGGGCGGTCCGGGTCCTCCTGCATATGCCCTTTATACAGAATGTGCTGTCGATGGCTTTGCCGACGGCTGGTAATTACTTGCCCCTGGATGATTATTTGCCGCAGGTCATGAGGGGTAAGGGCTGGAGGGGGACATGTGGATATTCTCCCTATTGAACTGTGAGCCCACTGCGGAGGAGAGAGAGGGACAGGACGACTGAGACAAAGAGCTGTCCCATCGTCGTGAGCCACCGCGCACCTTGGGCCAACTGGTTGGCGGCATACCTTGTATATATGGTGGTATGCCGCAGGGCCCGGCCTGATTGGGACATCCTGATGGTTCCATCCATCGCTAAGATTTACAGGGCGATGGTTGACTGGATGGGCCCATAGCAGTTGGCTTACGGTGAGGAATGCGGATGAGGGTGGCTCTATACCCTGAGAGGAGGTGGGATGAGCACTGTCAGCAGTTGTGCTCGTGTACATCACTCCCACGTGACTGGTGCCTGGTGATAGGTACCATGGTGGTCATGCTGAGCAGCGGGCTGCTCAGACACAGGCTCCACGCTAACTGGTCGGGCAGGGGGTTCCAGCCCGCCTGCTGTGTTCGACCTGCTCAGCTGGCGATGTGTGTGCTAAGTGCCAGGGTCGTTACCGACTTGGTGTCACCTTTTGCGCCGGCCCTTACGCCGCCTCCGGGTGCACGCAGGTTGGTTGGTTACGGGCAGAGGTAGGGGTGCACATGGGTGATCAGAGCTCCGTCTAAAGAATTAGCCTTGACAAAGCTCCCCCCTCCCCAGTTGGTGTACTCAGGTGGGAGAGATGGCAATCAGCTCATCCAAGAGGGGATGGGGCGGGGTACCTGCTGGAGGGTTTTCCATGGGGCTTTTGTATTCCATTCAGGGGTGTTAGGGGTCCCAGGATGCTACTAATCTGGTTCCCTTGAAGGGTAACGAAGAGGGGGCTCCACTGTGCAGCTGAGGGAGTTGGGGCTATGAGAGTAGCGGGACCCTTCTTGGAACCACCTTTCCTAAGTCGACTGTCTCCCCTATGAGGCTCGTACCGAGCTAGGACTGGGGTGAATGTCATTTAATCCTCCATTTAGCTTACCCTGTGGGTTATCCATTCAGGGATGCCATTCCTGATGACCTCGCTGAGTCAGGTACTCGTAGTTGGTTCAGCCCCTATGGGTGGCACGCTCACCCAGTCCTGGTGCTGTTCGGGCACAGTGCGATATGCACTCGGATTTCAGATTATTGCCAGCGCACCCAATGGATGTGCAGCTATTGGGTTTTTATGTCCCGAGGGGAATTTTACTTAGATAAGGCCAACCCCTTCTGACTGAGTTAATACATGTTCAGCACTCGAATGATTCGGGATTTTCATTCAGTGGGCCTTTCCTCACAGGTAGGGGTCTCGGTCTCTAGCCCATTACCTTGACGACTTTTGGTTCGGGGGTGAACGGGGCTTGGACACGTGCACGCGTCTCCTCATTACATTTCAGACACTCAGGTAGGAACTGGGTGTCCCCTTGGCGCCTGAATAGACCGAGGGCCCAGCTACTAAGCTCACATTTCTAAATCGACTCTGTCGCTCGGGCATCCAGGTTAACCATGAATAAGGTGGCTTGGATCTCCGCGGCGATTTTGGCATTGATTGCCAAACATAAAGTGTCCCCTTGTGAGTTGCAGTTACTTCATGGCCACCTTACTTCTGCCTGCAGGGTGGTTCCGTCCGGCAGAGCATTGGCCAGGCGCCTGTGATGCCATGGCTGGCCTGTTACAACGTCGACGCAGGGTCCGGCTGATCAGGGGCATACGGGTGGACCCTCTGATCTGGCTCAAATTACTCCTGGGTTTTAACGGGGTCTCTTCCTGGAGATCGGACCTGATGGTCTGCCCTAGATTTCAAGTACGGTCGGATACCTCCGGCTCCCTGACTTATGAGGGTTTACTCTGGGGGTGGGTGCACGGATCGCCTCCGCGATCTTATCTTCCTTGCGTTTCTCCCCATTTTGGGGAGCACTGATGCTATGGGGCGATGAGTGGGCCTACTCAGTGGTCCGATTTAGGTGTGACAATGTGGCAGTGGTGCATATTGTCAACACCCAGACATGCAAATCCCCCAGGGTTATGACATTAGTTTGTCTATTCCTTTTGAGAAGCCTATGCCTAAATGTGCTGTTCTGAGCCAGACATGTTCCAGGTATTAATAACGACATTGCTGCTGCTTTCTCCCGCCCGCAGATCCCCCGGTTCCAGGCCTTACTCCGGAAGCAGAGGAGTTCCACTCGCCACTCCCGGCCGATTTCGGACGTTTGGTGAGGAGAGGCGAACCGGGCATGTCATTGGCACCTCGCACGCGTAAGGCTTATCACCATGCGTTCATGCGCCGTGTTTGGAAGGGGCAGGCACGGGAACATGTCCGCCGCCCGTACACTCGTCACCCTAGTTCCCAGGTTTTTTGACCCACCTTGCACGAGGCTGGCATGACTTATGTTCAGATAGGTGTGAGGTGGCTCTTGGCCACGCAGCTACCACGGTAGCCTTTTTGGAGCACTCCGCATCACTGTGTGGGTGCCAGAGTTGGTACCACCTGTGTAAGGCAGATGTGTCTCGTAGGGCACTGGAACTCGACGATGTCTCTGTCACACATGAGTGGGCTCAAGTGGGGATACGGTCCTCACAGGTTGTTCAGCACGGCGTAGGCAGCGGAGTTAGACTGCTACGAAGTTTTATTGGAGACATCTGTCTGGTTGGTGCCCTACATGAATTTTCGACAGTGCCTGCTGCGCGCCCCAGCCTGTTTTTCTGCCACCAGGATAGGTCTACCCTTGCTGAAGTAATGTTACGGAGGGTGACCGGTGCTGCGCTTCGCGGTGTGGGGGCCCGTTTTGGCACCCATTTATTTAGGATAGGCGTCGCGTTGATCGCGGCTACGTTTGGAGTACTCGGAGGCCGACATGCGTGTACGCGCAATTTCTTATATGTACGTGCCCTCACTGTACGAGTACCTAGTTATGACCTTAACCTCTTCTCCTCTTTTACAGATCCTGTGTGTCTCTACACACCGGTGGCAGTGGGGCTGGTGGGCCACAGCTATGTACACTGGGCAGCAGTATATGCTGCGGCGATAGAGAGTGGGCTGTGTGCATCCGCACGTATGCGATGGTATGGTATGCGCGGCACAAGGGGGCGGGAACTGTTGCCATTCCTGATGTCCGTCGGGGATGCTGGACCGCCCGATGTTCTTAATAGGCACCTCGGCGGCAACGATCTTATATGGATCACTGCTGTTACTAAACTGTCGAGGGGCTGTGACCTGGCATTTTTATCACGTATGGCTTACACACGGTCGCTATGGTCTAACATCGTGCCGAGACACCAATTTAGGGGAGACGTGGATCTCCGTGGTTCGGATTGTTCCGGCAGTCAGTGGACAGGGCTGTTGCTCGGTCCCTTGCTGAGCATGACTGGGAGACAGCCATTGGACACCTGAGGATAGGCTTACAAAATTTTGCCGGTAGGCAGGGAAAGGGGTCCACCTGTCGGCTGGAGGTATGTACCTCGTTCTGGGTGTGGTGCAAGCAGGCCTGGCGACCGAGCTGACGGTCTTTGGGGGGGGCGGTGAGTCATCATGGACGCCTCCTCATGTGGCGGGTAGCACTGGTAAGGTAAATATTTATGACCCATAGGTATCCGGCAGGTTCGCAATTGACTGGCCAACACTTAGACAGGTACAGGTGTAATAACGTTGACCGGTCAACGATGAACCAGGCAAGGGGTGTTGGCAGGAGCTTTTCAGCATGCATCACCCCGTGATTTGACGGATACACGTCAGAGGGTGGGGTCAGTAGATAGTTTATTGACTACGGTCAACAATTTGTTTGTGTCAACAAACAAATTGATACAAATGAATACATTGTAGCCAATTGCCGTTGGCAATTTTGGGAGGAACCTTACCAATGTTACTGCGGCCTGCTTGCCTTAAGAATTATAATTGGATGAGTACCAATTGAAAGTTATAATTCGGACTAGGGCATTATTCAATAAAAGTGGCCCAATGCCTTTATCCATATACCGGTGTCTGAGTCTTTCTTTGGGGGGTGCGCCTGCAAAGACAATAGTTCAGGAAGCTCCTTTAGATCAGCATTTTGTCCAACTCATAATTAATGTGAAAGTAAGGAAATGACTGGCCCTGTAATACACACGTATATGTATAATAAAATATTTTCCTACTTGTATCCGAAAATATGACTAGGATTATTTTAACGTGTGATATTTTGATTTGTTCACTTACTCAAGTTGTATTAATCTGCAGATTTATTCTTGAAATTGAACTGCCACCTCCTGCAGGGATCTTAGACAGTAATTTCTTTTACAGTTATTTGTTTACCATTTAGTATTTCCCATTTTTCTTTCTTTCCTGTATTATTTTACTAAAATGGCTCCTTTGTTTTTCAGATCTTTGTATCCCATTCACAGTGGTGACAGTAATACTATACCATTTATAATATTTTCTAATTTTTATTAATGCACTGTTTTCTAGTAGTAATCAAATTAGTTAAAAGGTACTAAATTAGGGAAGGCAGAGAATCAATTCCTTTAAGACCCTACTACATAGCTGCTTCCAAGAAGATACAGTCACAGGAAGTGATTAGTAATTATTTTCCAGCACCTCCATGTGCAAAGTTTAATTAATGCCTTTCTCAATCATATGTACAACAAACCCTATAATTCTCTGTTACCTCTGTCTATAAGCCACCAGAAGCAAATTTTAGTTTTAATGAAATGGACAATTTTACTTATGACCAAATAAATTTGGTTATTGGAGTCTTTAATTGTCATAGTGAGGCTTGGGAATACCAAACCAATGAGTAAGGTGCACAACTTGTATCTTGGGCAGACACCAATGACCTCCAACTTCTCCTTAATCCAAAACTGCCTGCATCCTTTAACAGTGGTAGATGGTGGAGGGGGTACAATCCTGACAATATCATTGTTAGCAAGAAGATTGCAGCGCAGTACATGAAAGTTGTTGATGACCCCATCACACACACTCAACACTGTGTGCATATTAAATGCAATGAAATGCCACGAGGTGCCTTTTCACACTTGTTCTCATTTTAAGAAGGCTAAATGGGTGAATTTATTGAGTGCAGCCGGATAAAAGTGTGGAGAAGATCCCCCCCACATCCAGATAAATGTCATGAATTCATCCATCTTGTGAAAGTAATATTAAGGAAAACTATTTCAAGAGGATGGCACACCCAAGTACAACCAGGGCCTGACTGATGACATCATACCTCTGCTGGATAGTTATCAGGCACTCTACAGCCAGGATCCTTTCCAGGAAGATACTATTGAAACTGGGGAAGAACTGCTGTAGGATTTAGCTGAAAATCAGAAATCACGATGGTGCACATTAGTTGAGAACCTGGATATGAAGCAGAACAGGAGATGAGGAGGGGGGGGGATTTAACCCAACCACAGCAAAACTATACTGGATTAACAACTGACAAAATAGCTAGTCAGTTGCTAAAGAATGGAAAAATGCAAGGCAAAAAAGTGTGGGAGAGAAACCATCTGACCAGAGGAACAAGAGTGGGGTTTGCTTAAAATCCGCCTTGTGACATCTGAATTGGAGGAAACCTTAAACAGCATGAAACCAAATAAAGCGGCAGATATCAGCGACATAAAGCAGTTTGGTCCTCGCACTTTGGAATGGCTCCTGAAATGAATGAACAATTGCATAGATTAACTTAAGGTTCCTAAATTGTAGAGACAGGACAGTTGGGGACAATACACTTCCTTCAGGCATTCTTCTGCAATCCACATCTGCTGCTCTTTCTTTTAATTGTCACATAGAATCTCCAGTTCTGGAGGATGATGCCAATAACCCTAGTTAGCTTGTTTCTTTGGTAAGATTAATTATTTTATGGAGCAGAATTGACAGGATCATATGATGCAGTTAGGTCAATGAAAGCCACTTCTGTAATTAGCTTTCTTTTGAAGCTATCCTCAATGTGTTGTGCACATTGAGGATGCAAATGATCAACCAGTTCATGACAATACAAAACTGTTCATCTGTGCAGCACTGCCTGAATACCAAATCCAAAGTTAGTACATGGAGCAACAGCATAACAAATCTCACAAACTATAAATGGGGAACTCAACCATCCATGCTGCATACAACATCTTTGGCCCTGAGTGTCTACACAGCAGAGTAAGCTGCTCTAGTGTGGAGCACATCCACACATACAAAACAAGTTGACATCACTGTGAATGAAGCCATGTGTATTGTGACAGGATGCCTCAAACCTACAACTTGAAAAAATATACCCTCTTGTTGGTATTGTTCCACCTAAGATAAGGAATCTATTTGACTAAATAGACTTTGCTCTTATAAACAGAAGGTTTCGTAATAGCATCTTCTCAGGAAAGGCATATCATGGAGCAGATATTTCATCAGTCCATAACCCGTTAATATATTGTCTCCATCTAAAATTGCATGAAGTCATAACTAAAACAATGAAAACTGGTTCTGACGTCAATGTCCTTAAGGACAAATTATATAGAACAGCAACAAAAGAGACAATGAGAGAGGAGTTAGATAAAATGAAGAAAAAAACATCAAGAGGAAATATGTGTAGAAGAGAGATGGAGGTTAAAAGAAATAACCAAGAAAGTTAGACAGAAGCACTTTTACAGACAAAATTCAAACCATATGAATAAGGAATGAATGACAGATGACATACTCTATTTAATGGAAATAAGAAGAACCTATAAGAATCAGGATAAGTAAAAATATAATGATTTACAGTGGAAGATTAGGTGCAAAATAAGACCTGCAAAGGCTGAAAAATGTGCTGAGATAGAGAAACACTAATTTAAGCATGATTGTTAGAACATACATAAAAAGATCAGGAAAGTTACTGGCAAAAGAAAATGAAAGACACATGCATTGTTAAAGGACAGTGGAAATAAGGGATAAGATCAATATATGAAAAGAATATGTAGAAAAGCTGTTTAGTGATGAAAGAGGTGAACAGCCTGTCATAAATGGCAATACTGGACCACCAATACTGGAGAGTGAGGATGTAAGCGCTTTGCAAAGATCCAAAGATGGGAAAGCAAGAGGGCCAGATGACATTCCAGTAGAAATTTTGAAACTTCTGTCCAAAGTTAATATCAAAGAATATTTGGAACTTTTAAACAACATTTATGACACAGGGATCCTTCTGAGCAAATTAGTTGCTATCAACCTTTGTTACACTGCTGAAGAAACCAAACACTAAGTCCTGTAAGGAGTACAGAACGATTTACCCTCATGAGTCATGCTCTTAAGGTCTTTTTGAAAATAATCCATAGCAGAATTTATAAGAAATATGAAGAAAGCACAGGTGAAACACAATTTGGTTGTCAGAATTCTATGGGTACCATAGAGGCACTGTTTACAATGCAGGTCCACATACAAAAATGTAGAGAATGAGATGTGACATGTATGCATGTTTTATACATTATACAAAAGCCTTTGACAGATGTTGGCATGAGAAGATGATCACAGTACTGAAGAAAATACAGGTAGGTGTAGATGATAAAGATATCATAATCATCACCAACCTTTATTGGAATCAGACAGCTCAAGTCAGAGTGAAAGAGCAGCTGATGGAGCAGGTTCAAATTCACAGAGGTGTGCAACATGGCTGTGTATTGTCCTTCACGCTGTTTAACATATATAGTCAGAGAGGATTTTTTCAGAACCACTATCAGATTTAAATATGCACATGAAAATTAATGGGGAATACCTAAATAACATACGATATGCTGATGACACAGTGTTGTTGGCCACAAACCTTGCTGGTCTTCAGTTGTTGCTAGATAGAGTTAGAGCTTCAAGCGCAGAATATGGTTTGAATCTCAACACCAATAAGATGAAATATCTAGTTATAAACCAAACACCAACTCATGACAAGCTAATGGCAGGAACACAAGAAATTGAAAGAGTTGATAAAATTGTCTATTCAGGGAGTATGTTAGAAAATTGGGATCCCGAGGTAGAGATTAAAATACGAATAGAAAAAGCAAGCTTCACCTTCATAAAAATACGACACTTGTTATGCAGTAGATATCTAACTCTTGCTAAAAAGATCCGAATAGTGAGATGTTATGTATTTCCAGTGTTGCTATATGGAGTAAAAGTCCATCCTCACCCGGGGATTTACCTAGCTTCAAGTTGGCTATTGTATCTTTTACCCCTTTTTCCATTATTCGCTCCTCCATTTTATTTTTATGTTCCAATTCTATTTTTATTTGCACATGTTTTTCTAACTGTTCTCTCAACTTTTCTATATTGATATCTCTTTTAGTATACAAACTCTGGTAGAAATCTTTTACAATCTCAATCTTATCATTAGCCTTATTACATCTCACCCCTAATTTATTTATCAAAATTCCAATCTCTCTTTTCGTCCTCTTTTCTTTAGCAGCTCTTGCCAATAATTTAGAATTCCTATTACTATATTCAAAATACTCTCTCTTCAAATATAATAAATCTTTTTTTACCTTCTGCATATCTTTTCCTATCAACTCTGACTTTAACCTTTGAATTTTATCAAAAGCTTTTTTACTATTGGTCTTTATATGTTCCTCTTGCAAATGCTTAATCTCGTTCTCTATCTCAGACTGTTTGTCTCTACGTTGTTTATTTTTAATACTAGCCAACCTAATGCATTCCCCTCTAAATACCGACTTCATGTTATCCCAAACCACATTATAGCTAACCTCTCCATTATCATTCCAGGCCCAACTTTCATTCCAATTTTCAATTATCTTTTCTTTACTCTTTTGATCATAAAATAATTTTTCATCATATCTCCAATTCCTCCTATCTTTTTCCCCCCATCAAGTCTCAATTCCATCCAGAGTTTTGCATGATTAGATTCCTTAAAAATCCCAATTTCTACATCATCTACATTTTTAATCAAATTTTCTGTGGCCAGGATATAGTCAATTCTGGAGTATGTATTATGCACCTGTGAAAAATAAGTATAAACCCTCTCTTGTCCCTTAATTTCCCTCCAAGCATCTTTTAATCCCAAACACTTCATCCATTTATTTAGTATCTTCATTTTGACTGGTCTTCCAGCTCTAGCTACATTAGTACAGTCCTCCGGAGCCCTTATCAAATTAAAATCTCCTGCCACAATCATATTAACTAATCTCTCTTTTTCCAGTATACCCAATACTTTATTTAAAAATTCTTCTTGATGATCATTCGGGGCGTATATATTTACCAACATTATCTCTTCATCCTTTATTTTCCCTATAACTATTAAATATCTGCCATCTGGATCGGAAATACTCTTTAACATCTCAAAGCCAAGTCTCTTCGAAATCAAGACTGCCACCCCCCTTGCTTTAGAAGTTCCATAGGACTTTTCATAAATCTGCATCCAACCCAAATAAATCTTATTTGTGTCCTCTGTTTTTTGATGTGTTTCCTGGAGAAAGACTATGTCCGACCTATCTTTCCTCAAAGCAAATTCCAACCTCCTCCTCTTCATTTGGCTGCCCGTACCTTTCACATTCCACGTCAATACTTTAAAAGTCCTCATAATTTATGTAACATCCTTGCGTTTTGACCACCACAGACTCTTTTTTGTGTAATTACCTTCACCATACATATAACTACATTTTTTCTTTTAAAAAAACCAAACAAAAAACATTTAACATTCAAAATCGCCCTCCCCACTCTTCTTACCAAAAAGTGGCCCTTATTCTTCAAAGGGGGGAGGGGGGAGACATGTAAGATGTGCATTCTAATTAAAACTCTAGTGCCGACTCTCCTCTTCAAAATCTAACCTAATTAAAGCCCCTCATCTTTCCCTTACCCATCTAATCCCCCTCTTTAGTACCCTACCTAACCCTGGCACCTCTGCCACCTGTCCCTCATCCTCCTCCTTCGCTCCTCCTGTGGCCCCCTTCTCTTGTTCAATCCCTGACTCTCTTTGTGTGCCCCCCACTTCAAACAAGGCCTTCCTCAAGGCTCGCCACTCTCAAGATGCTGTTTTAACCAATCCTATCTGGCACAGATAATCTAATGAGTCCATTTCAATATCTATTGTATGCATTTGTTTTCATAAAAGAATCTGAGCTGTTGAGGAAACTTCCAATGATAAACAATTTCATTTTCTCTTAATAATTGTGTCACAGGTTTCATCTTATAGCGCCATACCCGTTACTCAACAGATATGTCATTATAAACCTCAACATCACAACCATCAATTTTTAAAACGCCAGACCCAGCTTGTTTTATAAACGCCATCACCTTCAACTTATCCGCCCAATTTGCAAATTTAATCAACACATTCCTTTGGACTTTTCTCCCCTTCCTTGGGCCCAATCTAAAAACACTTGCAATATCTTCATTTCCAAAAAAAAATTCCCATGTTCAAATTATTCAGCCAATCCACTATTCTTTCTTTTAGCTTATCTGGCGTTTTCTCCGACAAATTTCTCATGACCACGTTCTGTTTTCTCATCACCTCTTCCATCAGATCCAATTTTTTCCCAAAACCCTTCACTTTCAGTTTAACCTCTTTATGTTCCTCATGAAGCCCTTTCATATCATTCTGCATAAATTTCATATCCTTTTGCACCAGATTCAGAACTTTATCCACTTTCTGACTATTAGCTTCTGCTTTTATAGAAAAATCAGTAAACATACAAACAAGTTTCTTATGGCTACCCATTAACTCCTCCTTATCTTTCATTCTCACATCCCTCATTTCTCTGAATCCTTTCGTAGTCGTTTCATCCATCTTTTCAATTTTTTTAAACAACTTCCCCAGCTCTACCAAAATTTGGGTTTGGTCCATTGCTCCCGTCTGCTCTACTGCTGCTGTTGCAGATGATAAAGATGCATCAGCACATGGTGCTTTCTTCTCCTCTTTTCTTGCATCAGTCTTTTTTGGTCTTACAATCTCATCTTTTTATAAGGAATTTAAAGATAGTGTAGTTCCAAGATTAGTGAAATTGTTTAACTATATATTGGATGGGGGAAAGATACCGACATCATGGAACAGAACTATAATTGTTTTGCTGCCAAAGCCTGGAAAGGATGTTGAAAAAGTGGAATCTTATAGGCCCATTTCTCTGATAAATCAAGACGCTAAGATATTTACAGCAATAATAGCAAAAAGATTAAACGGGTTCATGGGCAATTATATAAAGGAGGATCAAGCGGGATTTTTGAAAGGACGTCATATGTCTGATTTAATTAGGAGGGTTCTGGACTTGATTGACATAGCAGGGCATACAAAAGAGAAAGTTGGATTATTGTCATTAGATATATTTAAGGCTTTTGATTCTCTGCAATGGGTTACAATTAAAGAGATAATTCGATGTTATGGATTTGGAGATAGATTTTGTAACATGATAGATCAGTTATATCAATTTGGATTTGCAAAAGTCAGGGTCAATGATGAAAATACAGGAGAGATAAGATTAGAAGCAGGTACAAGACAGGGTTGCCCATTATCCCCAGTATTGTTTATAATGGCAATGGAGTTGTTAGCGAATATTATAAGAGGGGATAAAGGCATTGAAGGGATGGCTGGAAATAAAATAAGTTTGTATGCAGATGATACTTTGATAATAATGAAGCATCCTAGAAAGGCATTGGAAAAAATACAAGGACATCTAAAAGATTTTGAAGAGATAACAGGTCTGAGAATCAATTGGGATAAATCAGAAATGATAGCCTGTAATGTTGAGAAGGAGGAACAAGAGAGAATTAAGGCTAAATTTAAAATTCAAGTTAAAGAATGTTTGAGATATTTAGGAATAAGTATCTCAAATAAAATTGAGGATCTTAAGTGATTAAATTATGATAAACAGAAAAAAAGAAATTAAAGAGAAAATAGAATTGTATAAAAAAATCAAATTGTCATGGTTTGGTAGGATAATGTTAACTAAAATGATGTTGTTGCCAAAAATAATTTTTTTATTTGATGCGTTGCCGATTAGGTTGTTTGATAAGGAAATTAAAGATTTTCAAAACATAATAAATAATTATTGTAATGCAGGAAAAAAGCCTAGAATTGCTAAGATTTTTTGGTACTTATCTCAGAAAGAAGGAGGATTGGGAATACCTAATTTAAGGAATTATTATAGAGCTTTCCAAATTAAGAATATTATAAACCTTTTAGCAAGGGAGATGGTTGTCTGGGAAGAAATAGAGATGAAGGAGTTAAAAATGGGTAAAGGGGTATTTCTAGGCAACAAGAAAGGGAAAATTAGTGTTAAAAATAGAATGATGAAAACAATGTTGGATGTTTGGAACAAGGTCAAAAAGAAATTGAGTCCAGAAATTGAGTCCTATAATAGAATTAGATGATATCAAAAGTTTTCCGATACAATTAGATAATAGTTTGAAGATGGTATTGGAAAGGGAAAATGTTTCTTTGTTGAAGGGCTGGGTTCGTGCCTGTAAAGATAGTGAGAATAAAGCAGTAATTTATTCACAGTTGAATCTGAACTGGCTTCAGAAGGTAATGTTGGATAGATGGACTGATAAATACAAGGAAGAAAGTAGTTTAGAGAGGGATAAAACAGAATTTGAGCAACTGTTGTTAAAAATACGAAAAGGAGATATGGGATTAAAGGGTATAGGAAGCAGGATTTATAAAATTTTAAATAATGAAGGTAATCCACAAGAAACTTTGAAGTCATGCTGGGAACAGGATTTGAACATAAAAATTCAGGAAAAAAATTTGGAAAGATAAGTGGGGAAAAAGATATATGAGAACTATGTCGGTAAGAATGAAAGAGCATAATTACAAAAATGTTATGGAAGTGGCATTTGACTGCTGAGAGATTATTTCAAATGGACAATGCTAAAAGTAAAATGTGTTGGAGATGTAAAAACTCTTTAGGAACATATGTGGTGGAATTGTAAAGTGGTAAAAGAGTATTGGGGAAAAATTGAGAAGGAAATATGTGATATTATGGGGGTAGAATGTGAATTGAGTTTAAATATGGTGTTGTTAACAGATGTGGAGAATTTGAAAGTAAATGAAGACAATAAGGAACTAATAGCTATTATGCTGATATCAGCTAGAATGTGTATAGCAAGGAGCTGGAAACTTGATAGAGTTCTAAAAGTAGAGGAATGGTATAAAGAGATGTGGGATCTTGCATTGAATGACAAACTGACATGGGAAATAAACAAATATAAGGGAAAAATTAAAGAAAATAGATTTTGGAAAATTTGGCAACCTTTTGTGGAATACTCATTGAATGGAGATCAAAGCAATAGCCTTGTAACAGATTATATATATATATATGGAAATGGTAAAAAAGGCAATATCCTGCAGGCTCTTATAACTTGTAAATACACAGGGTGATTATTAGTAGTTTATGTTATGTTTAATGTAATTGGATTCGATAAAAATTGAATATGTTTTTTTCTTTTAAATTACGTGTTCTTTTTTCTGCATTTTCTTCTTTTTTGTAATGCTTATCTTTTTATATTCAATAAAAAAATTTAAAAAAGCTGGGACATTGGCTATAATCTGATAAGACAATTGGAGTTTATGAAATGTGCATCTTCAGATAGCTGCTAAGGATATCATGGGTTGATCATATGACTAATAACGAAGTATTGCGCCAAATGGAAAAAGAAGAAGAACTGTTTAGGACCATTAAACAAAGAAAGCTCTAACTCATGTCAAATATGTTGCAAACTGTCTGTTTTTATAGATGGTGACGTTTGTGACACCCTGTGCTTATGGCGTTTCACATATAAACACCCATTTAACCAATGACACCAAACTTTCCTTGAAATTGATTTTTGAGCTATGTGGAAAACATTTGTGGAATTTTAGGCAAACTAAAAAGATTTAGAGGAAAATAGAAATTTCTAAAAAAAAAACTGGAGGGTACTACACAACTTTACTTAAAATCCAAACATGGATTATTGTGGCCCTTAAAGAAGGACCCTCACGGCATTCTAATATTAGATCAGCCATCTTTGTAAAACTGACTATCTCTCATTTTAAATATGTATGTTATATCAAAATTCCTTATATGGGTATTTATTGTTTTTTAGTTTAGTGACTGGTGAATTTTACCTAAAGCAAAATTTAAAGTTTCAGCTGAATGTTGATAAAATATTCAAGTAATGTTGAGAATAGTCAACCGAGCATTAATAGTGAAATTTCTCTGTTTTTCCTCACTTGCCAGCATTAACAAGACATAAGTTAACGTTCTCTTCATACATGCATGAAGGCAAATAGTATGAACTGAAATAACAATATTTTTACAGCATTGAAAATATTCAAAGATGGTTCAGCTTTTGGCAGACTAGGCAGATGTAAGTATAATGTTAAAAGCAGGTACTGTATAGGGAAATCAGGAGGGGCCCTTCTCTTACTAAACCATAGGAATGCTGTGTAAGCTTGAGGTACACTGCCAAGAAGGCATGTCTGCCTCTCATATGTATGTTTCCTAGGCTGAAGGCATGTTTGTTCACTTACCTGTTAGCTAGAAATCCATGTTTAGTCTTTCTAACGCAAGTAAGGACATTCCATTCCCATGGGATGGGGCCAGAGGCCCTCATTGTGGTTAAGGGGCAGTCCTTTGGAAATCCCCTGAACTGAACACACCCCTAACCAATCAGGGTAATCTCCACCTTTGACTCTAAAGGAGGGATAAAGAGTTTACCTCCTGATAGGACACTCTGGTCCTTGCAAAGCCCCTGGGAGGGTGGAGACAGGTGGCTCCTTGGGAGAGGCTGTAAGGCAATTTCAATAAGCTGTTGGAGCTTTTGAGAAGCTTTTTGGAGATGGAGTTGTTCCTGAACATCTGAACAGACCTTTAGAGAGCGCAGATGGGAAATAGAAATTATTTCACCATGGAAGGGACTTAGAAAATATTATTATTATATTATTATATTTACATTTCCATACTGCTTTACTTCCCCTAGGGGAACTCAAAGCAGTTTACAGCATATAAGTACAATATTCAAAGTACAAAAGCACCATACAAAATCAAAATTCAAACAATATACAAAATCACAATTATAAAATTATATGTAAAACATCAATTAATAGTATCAAAAAAGTACATAATATACAAAATACAAAATGTCCAAATACAAATCATCACAAAATAACAATATAACAATATAAAGCTAAACCCCAACACAGTCCCTTCTAAGTCCTTCCAGGGGGATGATGACGACAACGAAAGTGTGCGTGCACAAGTCCTGGTGCTCCTAGCTGGCCATCCTCCTCACCTCTGCTGAAGCCAAGACCATGAGCGATGGTGGTGGCAAATCCACCCACCCACCACAGTGTCATATTTTCCATGACGGCCTGAGGTGAGGCCCAGGAGCGCAAGGAAAAGAAAGAGAGGGTGGGTGGACCCCCTCTCTGCAGCTGCAGCAATGGTTCTCGGGGCAGTGGTAGGTCTTCAGCCTGGCCCAGCAGCCCATAGCCCTTTATCCTTCCCTGCAGGGGATGGGAGAGGAGGGTGCCCCCCCCCCACAGCTGCAGCAATGGTCCTTGGGGCGGTGGAAGGTCTTTACCTCTCCCGGCAAAGGGAGGAAGGGCGGGGCTCCCCTCAGCTGGTCGAAGGCTGCTGTCTTCTGCCGGCCCGGGCGGCCCTTTACCAAATATCTTGTCATTTTTCTGAGGGTTTGAGTGTTGGACTTTGCCATTTTTCTGGAGAAGGGACTTTGCTTATTTTCTTTTTTTCTTTTTTTTATTAAATTTCAAATGAATAAACATAAATAAAATCAACATTATACAATAATAATAACATAATAATAACCAGAAAAAAGATAGAATTAAGAGAAAACAAGAGAAAAAAATTACATGTATGCTAAAATATTGAAACATTGCACAGATTACATTTATCATACTCCTCAATTTCTTTCCATCCTTGTTTTTAACTTTTTCATCATATCAATTATATCTTCTTTTAATAAACAAGACTTCTATTATTTATCTCTTATACATTTAAATCCATATTTTATCATTTCCATATATTTATCTATTACTTTAATATTATATAAAGAAGCATATATCATATTTAATAAGCCAAATAAAAATAATAATAACAACACCCAGTGATATTTACAAGCCTTGAGGATCACAATCTTTTATATTTCTAATGTCTCCAAAAACTCATATGAGAAGGTACTGGTTTGTTTCTTTTATCATCTACTAATACGTATTCTACAAAGGGTCTCCATATTTCCCAAAACTTATTTTCTATCATTATCCCTTTTTTTATATTTAATTCCCATGTCAATTTATCATTTAACACAATTTCCCACATTTCTTTATACCATTCTTCCACTTTTAAAAGTACATCATTTTTCCAATTTCTAGCTATACATTGCCTTGCGGCAGTCAACATTATAGAAAGCAATTCTTTTTTATTTCTACATATATTCATATCATCTATCACTGTCAATACGGTGGCACTTGACTCCAATTCTATATCCCCTTTCAAAATTTCCACTATCTCCTTCTCTATTTGTTTCCAAAAAGAATTTATCACTTTACAGCTCCACCACATATGTTCATATGTCCCAGGATTGTTTTAACACCTCCAACAGTTCCTTGTTCTAGTGTTATCCATATGATGAACTCTAATCGGAGTCAAGTACCACTCCATAACATTTTATAATTGTGTTCCTTTACCTTAATTGATAAACTTCTCATAATTCTTCTCTTCCATTTATTATTCCAATTCATTTCTGAAATCTTTATATTTATATTTAAATATAAATGCGAGAATAAAGACATAAAACAAGATGACTAAAGCAATGTTAGATGTATGGAAGAATGTAAAAGGAAAATTGGCACCAGAGGTATCTCCGATTATAGAAATGGAAGATCTTAAGATGTTTCCTTTAAATATAGACAAAAGAATGAGATATATATTTTTAGAAATGATGTGTTTCTGTTAATGGATTGGCTAAAGATTTGTGATAAAACTGAACAAAGAATTGATATGTACAAACAAATAAAATTAAATTGGTTACAAATGATTCTGATAAATAAATGGAATTAATTTGAGAAAATAATTTCTCGGGTAAGGAAAGGGGAAATGCTGATAAAGGGATTAGTAAGCAAAATAGTAAGCAAAAAAAATTAGTAAGCAAAAAAGGAACTTTACAAAAAGGACCTCAACACTCCTGATAATCACAATAATGAAGAAATTGAAATTGAGCCAGACATCCTAGAGAGTGAAGTCATAAAGGCCCTAAAGAGCACTGCAAACAACAAAGCTAGTGGAGATGATGGTATCCCAGTTGAATTTTTCAAAGCGCTAAAAGATGACGGCATCAAATTACTGCATTCAATATGCCAGCAGATTTGGAAAACAAAACAGTAGCCACAGGATTGGAAAAGATCAGTATACGTCCCAATACCAAAAAAAGGGCAATGCCAAAGAATGTTCAAATTATCGAACAATCGCGCTCATCCCACATGCCAGCAAAGTGATGCTTAAGATAATACAGGATAGACTTCAGCAGCATGTGGAGAGAGAATTACCAGAGGTGCAGGCTGGTTTCAGAAGAGGCAGGGGGACTAGAGACCACATTGCCAACATACGCTGGATCATGGAGAAAACAAAGGAATACCAGAAACAAGTTTACTTTTGTTTTATTGACTACACTAAGGCATTTGACTGTGTGGACCACAACAAGATGTGGCAAGTAATTAAAGAGATGGGAATACCAGAGCACCTCATATGCCTCCTGAGAAATCTGTACATGAACCAAGAAGCAACAGTTAGGACAGAACATGGAATGACAGAGTGGTTTGGAATAGGAAAAGGAGTAAGACAAGGCTGCATGTTGTCACCATGCTTATTCAACCTATACACAGAGCACATAATGCGCAGTGCAGGGATGGAGGAATCACAATATGGGATTAAAATCGCTGGGAGAAACATCAATAATCTGAGATATGCAGACGATACCACCCTAATGGCAGAAAGTGAAGAAGACCTAAAGAACCTCTTGATTGGGCTGAAGGAAGAGAGTGCAAAAGCTGGCTTGAGACTCAATATCAAGAAAACCAAGATAATGGCAACAGGCCCAATCAGTTCCTGGAAAATAGACGGGACGAAGTAGAAGCAGTGACAGATTTTACTTTCTTAGGATCAAATATCACTGCAGATGGGGATTGTAGCCATGAAATAAAAAGGCGACTGATTCTTGGGAGACAAGCAATGAGAAACCTGGGGAACATAGTGAAAAGCAGAGACATCACATTGCAAACAAAAATTAGAATAGTCAAAGCAATGGTTTTCCCAGTAGTAATGTATGGATGTGAGAGTTGGACAATTAGGAAGTCTGAACGCAGAAGAATAGATGCCTTTGAAATGTGATGTTGGAGGAGGGTTTTGAGAGTCCCCTGGACAGCGAGGAGAACAAATAGGTCAATCTTAGAAGAAATCAACCCTGACTGCTCATTGGAAGGTCAAATAGTAAAGATGAAGCTAAAGTACTTTGGACATCAACTGAGAAGGGAGGATTCACTTGAGAAGGCATTGATGTTGGGAAAGGTGGAGGGCAAAAGAAGAAGGGGGAGGCCAAGGATGAGATGGCTAGATGGTATTGTGGACACAATGGGCACAGAGCTGGGAGGGCTGAGGGGGATGGTGGAGGACAGAGGCGCCTGGAGGAAAATGGTCCATGGGGTCGCAAAGGGTCGGAGCCGACTGTGCGACTGAACAACAACAAGCAAAATACATAAAATTTTAAATAATGAGAAAAATTCACAAAATATAATCAGAACAAAATGGGAACAGGCTTTGCTGATTTTCTTCTGTACATTTATGCTTGTCGATTTTATGGAAATATAAAATAAAGCCTATTTTGGACTTTGGATTATTTGCTCCAAGAAACATTCTTTGGCCAGTGAGGCTTTCAACACCTTTTTCTACAGAACAGCAATTCTCTCCAGCCTCTTGGACATAGTGCCTTTCAGGCATTCTCAGCTGCTTGCTTGCGTGTGAATACACACAGAGAGAGGCCTATTGGAAGGAGGAAAGAGAGAGCATGGTGGAGGTCTCTTCCTTCCATCACAACACAGCAAATGGACACTGGGGTCACAACAGTGAATATAGAAATCAAACACAAAATTGATAGAGATATAATTCTTAAGTGCTACCAAGTGACCAACAACTTATGATGATCTCCAGAATTTCTTGTCATTGAGCACTCTGTCATGCTCTTGCAACTTAAGACTGTAGCTTCCTTTATGGAGTCAGTACAATTCATACTTAGTGTTCACCTTTTCCTGCTACTTTCAACTTCTCCTAGTATCATTGTCTTTTCCAGTAAGTCTTGTCTTTTCATGAAGTGTCAAATTTAAAACCCTCATTTTGCCTAGGTCCCAACTGATTAATCTGTATGGTAGTCCATGGTATCCACAAAGCTGCCAATAGGACATATTGTCAGATGTCTTCATTGTGCAGTTTTTATACTTAACTGTGATAATCAGGTATTCATTGACTTAAATATTATCATAAGGAGTCATAACTTGTTTTCCAATCACACAGTCGAGTCTGAACCTAGGCGACCTCATGGACCACAGAATGCCAGGCTCCTCTGTCATCCGCCATTTCCTGGAATCTGGGGGGGGGGGGTGTCAAGATGGTGGTGTGAATGGAAATGTTTTCCCATTGATTCTTGGGAGGCAAGCTATGAGAAACCTGTGGAACATATTTAAAAGTAGGGACATCTCACTGCAAACAAAAGTCCGCATTAATGTATGGTTGTGAGAGCTGGACCATTAGAATGAAAGCGCTGCGCCAAAATGGCCACCGCGCTCTTTGCAGGCCCCCCCCCGGACTCAGACATCCGGGTGAGTTAGGGGGCATGGCCACCCCTCTATAAAAGGGGTGGCCATGAGGCAGCCGAGCTGCCATTTTAAAAATTGCAACGGAGAGGAGAAGTTTTCTCCGTCGCTGTTCCTTTGATTCTTCGGCTCTTTAGCCCTTGGCTTTCCCGGCTGGGAAGGAAGGAGTTGCACAGAGCCTTCGGCTTGCTGGCTGCTCTGTGCTTTTTGGCATAGGTTGATCCCTGGACAGGGATCCTGCTATTTCTATAGATATGCCTCCCAAACGGAAGGCCCCGGTGACGAAACCGCAGCCAACGGGGAGGACTTTTGCCGGCCCTGCGCAGCACGGGGGGCAGCCCTCAGGTCGGAGGACCAGGGCTGCGCTCACGCGGCAGGGCACTACCCCCACCGATACCGGTGGAGCGATGCAGGCTGGTGCTTGGCCCTCGGCTCACCAGCCTCCGACCGGCCCTTCCGGGGCTTCGGCCCTCGGCCCGCGGTTGCCGGCCACGGATCAGGTCAGCAGGGGAGGGCCTGGTGCTGGGGCACAGCACGTTCCCCCTCCGGCCCCTCATGGGCCGGAGTATTGGACATGGCCCTATTCGGGCCCAGGCTCTCATTTTGGGGTTCCTGGTCAAATGCCTGGGGGGCCGTCCGGCCCACCCGGCCCACTTTATACTGGGGAATCTGTGGCAGTGGATGCATTGCTAATGCGTTTAGCTGTGCTTGAGGCATCCTTGGGGATTGCACACAACCCCATGATAGGGGGCCGTTCTCTCTCTGCCGGGGGCCCTTCGTGTCCACCAGCTACCTCGACGGCCGCCACACTGCAACAAGCGGCCAGCCGGGTTGAGCTGCTTGAGACGCTCCGGCCTGCGCCTGCCGGTGTCTCGCAGCTCCCTGTCCGTCCAGAGCTACAGCAGGAGAGTGGTCAGGTGTGGCCCCAGAGCTCGATTCTGGTCGTGAGCTCTGACGCCCGCCATGGGCCGGAACCCCCAGTGGGGGCGGCTCACGGGGGTGCACCTTGTGAGTATCAGGTTCAAGTTAATGCACCCACATCACAGTCCACTTCCAGTGGTGGGGTTCAGTGGCCGTGGCCTCGTCAAGTCGAGGCGAGTGGGCATCAGTTGCCAGCCTATCCCAGTGCCCCTTGGTTCCATACTGGCACAACGTTGGGGGTGGGGGTTTCCGCCCCCGGGGCAGTGCCGGGCATCGCAGGGGCTGTTCAGGTTCTGCTGCGTATGCCCCGTGTACCTTATGTGCCGGTGACGGCCTTGCCGACGGCTGGTTATTCATTGCCCCTTGGTGATCATTTGTCCCAGGTCTCAAGGGAAAAGGTTTGGCGGGGGGAGTACAGTTGATGCGAGCGGGCATCAGTTACCATCTTATCCCAGGATCCCATGGTGCTAAATGGTCCCTCGTTAAGGGCGGGGGTGTCCGCCCCCGGGGCAGTGCCGAGCATCGCAGGGGCTGTCAGGGTCCTGCTGCCTATGCCTTTGATACAGAACATGCCATCGATGGCTTTGCCGACGGCTGGAAATTCCTGCCCCTGGGTGATCATTTGCCGCAGGTCACGAGGGGTAAGGTCTGGAGGGGGATATGCAGATATTCTCCATATTGAACTGTGAGCCCACTGAGGAGGAGAGAGAGGGACAGGACGACAGACAAAGAGCTGTCCCATCGTCGTAAGCCACCGCGCACCTGGGGCCAACTGGTGGTCAGCATACCTTATATATATGGTGGTATGCCGCAGGGCCCGGCCTGGTTGGGCCATCCCGATGGTTCCATCTATTGCTAATATTACAGGGCGATGGTTGATTTGATGGGCCCATCGCAGTTGGCTTACGACGAGGAATGTGGATGAGGGTGGCCCTACACCCTGAGAGGAGGTTGGACGAGCCCTGTCAGCACTTGTGCTCGTGTACATGACTCCCACGTGACTGGCACCTGGTGATAGGTACCATGGTGGTCATGCTGTGCAGCGTGCTGTTCAGACACAGGCTCCACGCTAACTGGTTGGCCAGGGGGTTCCAGCCCGCCTGTCGTGTTCGACCTGCTCAGCTGGCGACGGGTGTACTAAGCGCCAGTGTCGTTACCGACTTGGTGTCCCCTTTTGCGCTGGCCCTTACGCCGCCTCCGCGTGCCCGCGGGTTGGTGGGTTACGGGGCAGAGGTAGGGGTGCACAGGGGGCGATCAGAGCTCCGTCTGAAAGAACTAGCCTTGTCAAAGCCCCCCTCCCCAATTAGTGTACTCAGGCTGGAGTGATGGCACTCAGCTCATCCAAGAAGGGATGATGCGGGGTACCTGCTGGAGGGTTTTCAATGGGGCTTTTGTATTCCATTCGGGGGTGTTAGGGGTCCCAGGATGCTACTAATCTGGTTACCTTGAAAGGTAACGAAAAGGTTGCTCCACTGTGCACAGCTATGGGAGTTGGGGCTATGAGAGTAGCAGGTCCCTTCTTGAAACCACCTTTCCTAAGTTGAACGTCTCCCCTATGAGGCTAGTACCGAGGTAGAACCAGGGTGAATGTCATTTAATCCTCCATTTAGCTCGCCCTTTGGGTTATCCGGTTAGGGGTGCCATTCCTGATGACCTTGTTCAGTCAGGTACTCGTAGTTGGTTCAGCCCCTATGGGTGGCTCGCTCATGCAGTCCCGGTGCTTTCCTGACACAGTGTGCTATGCACTCGGCTTTCAGATTACTGCCAGTGCACCCAATGGATTTAGAGCTATTGGGGTTTTTAGGTTCCAAGGTGAATTTTACTTAGATAAGTCCAACCCCTTCTGACTGAGTTAATTCATGTTCAGCATTCGAACTATTCGGGACTTTCATTCAGTGGGCCTTTGCTCGCAGGTCGGGGTCTCGGTCTCTAGCCCATTACCTCGACGACTTTTGGTTTGGGGATGAACGGGGCTCGGACACGTGCACGCGTCTCCTCACTACATTTCAGACACTCAGGTGAGAACTGGGTGTCCCCTTGGTGCCTGAAAAGACTGAGGGCCCAGCTACTAAGCTCATATTTCTAAATCGACTCTGTCGCACGGGCATCCGGGTTACCCATGAATAAGGTGGCTCGGATCTCCGCGGCGATTTTGGCATTGATTGCCAAACATAAAGTGTTCCCTTGTGACCTGCTGTTACCTCATGGCCACCTTAATTTTGCCTGCAGGGTGGTTCCACCCGGCAGAGCATTGGCCAGGCGCCTGTGTGACGCCATGGTTGGCCTGTTAAAACGTCTACACAGGGTCCGGCTGATCAGGGGCATACGGGTGGACCTTCCGGTCTGGCTCAAATTACTCCTAGGTTTTAACGGGGTCTCTTCCTGGAGATCAGACCTGATGGTCTGCCCTGGATTTCAAGTACGGTCGGATGCCTCCAGCTCCCGGACTTATGGGGGTTTACTCTGAGGTTAGGTGGACTTACGGCCGATGGCAGCACCCATGGCTTGGCACGGATCGCCTCCGCGATCTTACCTTCCTTGAGTTTCTTCCCATTTTGGGGAGCACTGATGCTATGGGGCGATGAGTGGGCCTACTCAGTGGTCCATTTTTGGTGTGATAATGCAGCAGTGGTGCACATTGTCAACACCCAGACATTGAAATCCCGCAGGGTCATGACATTAGTTCGTCTATTCTTTTTGAGAAGCCTACGCCTAAATGTGCTGTTATGGGCCAGACATGTTCCAGGTATTAATAATGACATTGCTGCTGCTTTCTCCCGCCTGCAGATCCCCCGGTTCCGTGCCTTACTCCGGAAGCAGATGAATCCCACTCGCTACTCCCGGCCGATATTTGGACGATTGGCGAGGAGAGGTGAACCGGGCATGTCATTGGCACCTCGCACGCGTAAGGCATATCACTATGCGTTCATGCGTCGTGTTTTGGAGGGGTGGACACAGGAACGTGTCCGCCGCCCGGACATGCGTCACCCCAGTTCCCAGAGTTTCTGACCCACCTTGCACGAGGCTGGCATTACTTATGTTCGGATAGGTGTGAAGTGGCTCTTGGTCACGCAGCTACCACGGTAGCCTTTTTGGAGCGCTCCGCATCAGTGTGTGGGTGCCAGAGTTGGTACCATCTGTGTAAGGCGGATGTGTCTCGTAGGGCACTGGAACTCGACGATGTCTCTGTCACACATGAGTGGGCTCAAGTGGGGATACGGTCCTCACAGGTTGTTCAGCACAGCGTAGGCAGTGGAGTCAGACTGCTACGAAGTTTTATTGGAGACATCTGTCCGGTTGGTGCCCTACATGAATTTTCGACAGTGCCTGCTGCGCGCCCCAGCCTGTTTTTCTGCCACCAGGATAGGTCTACCCTTGCCGAAGTAATGTTACGGAGGGTGACCGGTGCCGCGCTTCGCGGTGTAGGGGCCCGTTTTGGCACCCATTTATTTAGGATAGGCGTCGCGTTGATCGCGGCTACGTTTGGAGTACTCGGAGGCGGACATGCGTGTACGCGCAATTTCTTATATGTACGTGCCGTCACTGTATGAGTACCTAGTTATGTCCTTAACCTCTTCTACTCTTTTACAGATCCTGTGTGTCTCTACACACCGGTGGCAGTGGGGCTCGTGGGCCGCAGCTATGTACACTGGGCAGCAGTATATGCTGCGGCAACAGAGAGTGGACCCCGACTTGGGCTGTGTGCATCCGCACGTATGCGATGGTATGGTACGCGCGGCACAAGGGGGTGGGAACTGTTGCCATTCCTGATGTCCGTCGGGGATGCTGGACTGCCCGATGTTCTTAATAGGCACCTCGGCGGCAACGATCTTATACGGATCACTGCTGTTACTAAACTGTTGAGGGGCTGTGACCTGGCGTTTTATATCACGTATGGCTTACACACGCTCGCTATGGTCTAATATTGTGCCGAGACACCAATTAAGGGGAGACGTGGATCTCCGTGGTTCGGACTGTTCCGGAAGTCAGTGGACAGGGCTGTTGCTCAGTCCCTTGCTGAGCATGGCTGGGAGACAGCCATTGGACACCTGAGGATAGGCTTACAAAAATTTTGCCGGTAGGCAGGGGAAGGGGTCCACCTGTCGGCTGGAGGTATGTACCTCGTTCTGGGTGTGGTGCAATCAGGCCTGGTGACCGAGCTGACGGTCTTTGGGGGGGGGGCGGTGAGTCATCATGGACGCCTCCCCGTGTGGTGGGTAGCACTCGTAAATATTTATGACCCATAGGTATCCGGCAGGTTCGCAATTGACTGGCCAACAATTAGACAGGTACAGGTGTAATAACGTTGACCGGTCAACGACAAACCAGGCAAGGGGTGATGGCAGGAGCTTTTCAGCATGCATCACCCTGTGATTTGACAGATACATGTCAGAGGGTTGGGTCAGTAGATAGTTTATTGACTACGGTCAACAATTTGTTTGTGTCAACAAACAAATTGATACAAATGGATACATTGTAGCCAATTGCCATTGGCAATTTTTTTAAAAATAATTTTTATTGAATTTTTTAAGACATACAGAAAAAAGAAAAGAGGACAATGACTAACAATACAATACACAAACAAATCCATAGTATCATCTTAACAAACATTACTAAATATTAGCACATAACAATATCTAAACTTATTAATTACTATATAACCACCAATATTAAAAACCATTATTTCCAGATCCAAAATAATAAAGACTTTCTGTGCTACTACTAATCTTTGGATAAATAATAATCACCCTGTGAATATATACATTGCCCAGAGAGTTTATTTTCTGCTCATCTCCAGAAACTTCTTTGAGATGGTACTGGTCCTGAACTATCATTTGCCATACAAGAATGGTCCACAACTGGTTTCCATATATTCCAAAATCTATCCTCTTTTAAGTTATCTCTTTTCACTTTAATCTCCCATGTCAATTTATCATTCAGTGCTAAACTCCACATTTCTTTATACCACTCTCCAATCTGTATATCAATATTATTTTTCCAATTTCTAGCTATACATTGTCTACCCGTTGTCAATACAATTTCCAATAATTCTTTTTCCTCCTTGTTTAAACCCAAACCTTCCACATTCGTTAAAAGAATGGTACTTGACCCCAGCTTAACACTTTTACCCAGTATTTCACCAAGCTCACCTTCTATTCTTCCCCAAAAATCCCTTATTTTTTTACAGCTCCACCACATATGTTCATATGTTCCGTCGGATTCTCTACATCTCCAGCATAAGTTATCTCTTTTATTATCCATTAAGACTTTTATTATCCATTAAGACTTTGCCATTGGCAATTTTGGGAGGAACCTTACCAGTGTTACTGCGGCCTGCTTGCCTTAAGAATTATAATTGGATGAGTACCAATTGAAAGTTATAATTTGGACTAGGGCATTATTCAATAAAAGTAGCCCAATGCCTTTATCCATATACCGGTGTCTGAGTCTTTCTTTGGGGGGTGCGCCTGCAATGAAAGTGTGGCGCCAAAATGGCCGCCGCGCTCTTTGCAGGCCCCTCCCACCCGGACTCAGACATCCGGGTGAGTTAGGGGCGTGGCCACCCCTCTATAAAAGGGGTGGCCATGAGGCAGCCGAGCTGCCATTTTAAAAATAGCGA
This sequence comes from Bradypodion ventrale, assembly GCA_035047345.1. Lineage (NCBI taxonomy): Eukaryota > Metazoa > Chordata > Lepidosauria > Squamata > Chamaeleonidae > Bradypodion > Bradypodion ventrale. Next base: position 175,991,241 of record JAWDJE010000003.1, read on the forward strand.
CGGAGAGGAGAAGTTTTCCCTCCACCCCCTCCCTAGTGAACAGTGTGATATTTTGGTCGCTTTTGGGCCGGGTGGGAATTTTTGGCCTGAACCTACAATTCGCCCTTGGGTTCTGGCTTTTTTGCCCATCCCACACTGTTGCTAAGGTTTGACATAGGGGTTTTTGCTCTTGACTTTGGTCACTTTGGCGGGTAGCACTGGTAAGGTAAATATTTATGACCCATAGGTATCCGGCAGGTTCGCAATTGACTGGCCAACACTTAGACAGGTACAGGTGTAATAACGTTGACCGGTCAACGACGAACCAGGCAAGGGGTGATGGCAGGAGCTTTTCAGCATGCATCACCCCGTGATTTGATGGATACACGTCACAGGGTGGGGTCAGTAGATAGTTTATTGACTACGGTCAACAATTTGTTTGTGTCAACAAACAAATTGATACATTGTAGCCAATTGCCATTGGCAAGTTTGGGAGGAACCTTACCAGTGTTACTGCGGCCTGCTTGCCTTAAGAATTATAATTGGATGAGTACCAATTGAAAGTTATAATTCGGACTAGGGCATTATTCAATAAAAGTGGCCCAATGCCTTTATCCATATACCGGTGTCTGAGTCTTCCTTTGGGGGGTGCGCCTGCAAAGGCTGAGTGCAGAATAATAGATGCCTTTGAGATGTGGTATTGGAGGTGAGATTTGAGAGTCCCCTGGACAGTGAGGAGAATGAATAGGTCAATCTTAGAAGAAATCAACCCTGACTGCTCATTAGAAGGTCAAATAGTAAAGATGAAGTTGAAGTATTTTGGACATCAAATGAGAAGGGAGGATTCACTTGAGAAGTCCTTGATGCTGGGAAAGGTAGATTGCAAAAGAAGAAGGGGATGGCCAAAGGTGAGATGGCTAGATGGGCACAGAGCTGGGTGGGCTGAGGAGGATGGTGGAGGACAGAGGTGCCTGGAGGGCAATGGTCCATGGGGTCACAAAGAGTTGGAGTCGACTGTGCGACTGAACAACAACAACAAAGTCAAGAAACAGAAGTAGGCATTTTTCTGGTACTTCCTTGCCTTCTCCATGATCAAGTGAATGTTGGCAATTTGGTCTATAATTCCCCTGCCTCTTCGGTTCCCAGTTTGTACTTCTAGAAGTTCTTGATCCACGTACTGCTGAAGCCTAGCTTGTAGGATCTTGAGCATAACCTTGATAGCATGTGAGATGAATGCAATTATGTGGTAGTTTGAACAAACCTTGGCATTGCCCTTCTTTGGAATTGGAACATAAACTGTCATTTTCTAATCCTGTGGCCACTGCTAATACTTCCTTATGTTCTAGTTGGTTTAGGATCTCTTCAAATTTTGTCATCTCTCTACCTACACCATATTTTATCCTCCATCCCACTTTTCTATCTGTATTTTCTCCAACCACTTTAGGTTCAATTTCTGAAATGTCTTCTCTATCTTAATTATTTTTTCTTTTCTTTTCTTTTTTACATTTGCAACATCTCCCATTGTCTCTTGTTGCTCCCCTGGTATCTGCAGATATTGTTGTTCTTTTTGTACCCCAACTGTGCCTTCTTCTTGTTGTGTCTCATCCTGCTTCTTCTTATGTTTCTTGTATGGCTCCTGTTCTTTCTCTTGACCATATTTCCGCTGTTGTTTGTCTTCTTCAGATGACTCCTCTCTCACTGTCCCTTTTGATTCATCCAGTTTCATTTTTGTTAAAGGGAAGATAATTTGATTTAGAAGGTGCCAATCAATATCATCCAATTTTATAATTCCAGCTTTGTCTAACCAATGTGTAGTTCCTGTCACCTTTTCAATTTTCCACATTCTTTCTCTGAAGAATTTTTTAGGAATTTCAAAAAAATTCCCACTGTATAGAATTCCACACCTTTTCAATAGATTTACAACAGGATGCATCTCTTTTCTTCAAGCAACAGTAGCATCTGAAAGATCATGATATACTTTAATCATTACACCCTCTATTTTTAACGCTTCTTGACCATGGATCCTTATATGTTCCATTAACCTCATTTTTCAATAATTAGTTTGAAAATTTATAATTAAATCTCATGGACAGTTTGCACCTCTTCTGCATCTGACCCTATAGACCATATCCAGATATCCCATTTCTATTGCAACACCCAGGTTTAAGAAATGCAACCATGCATAAATCCTTTTCTTTGGGCTGTCATTATCAGTAAAATCCCAATTTACAGAATCAATCCATTCCGGGACTTTTTCCTTAAGTAGTTTTTTCCTTAAGTTGAAGCACATTTTCCCATAGGAATGCATTGAAAAGAAAAATGTTCCTGACATCCCCCAAAAGACAACAACAAAAAAACAAAGTAAATTTAAAAATGCAGAACACACAGTAAAAGAGAATGGAAAAGACACAGCTAATCTCCCTACTTTTTCTGCCGCTTGAGAAAAGCTCCATCAGCACCACTTTCCTCGGCTCTCGTGCTGGCTTCCTCATCAAAAAACCCACTCAAATTCTCAAGATATGACTCTTTGCCCCACCCACAGACTCTAAAATGGTGTGGGGCTGGTGCTATAAATCCTCCCAGACACAATGTGCTCTGGGGAAACCCGTTCTGTAACTTGAATTTTTCTGTAACTCGGGACATCATTTCCTCAGGATTTCCTTCTGTAAGTTAAGTTTTCCTTTACTTGAGGCTTCAGTAACTCAGGGTTTTGTTGTAGCTTCCTAAAATATTTATTATTTGGATGTTTTTACACCTTCATTCATCTTCTTATTTAACCATCTTTCTGTCCTGTTGTTCCAATCTCTCATCATGGTGTTTAGCTTTCATCTTTATCTTTTCAACATCCTTTTCCAAAACCTCCATTTTTAATTTAATAAGTCCACAACATCATCAAATTTATGGACAAGCCTGTAATGATAGTCACATTCGAACCTGTATAGATTTATAGATGATGTTTGATCCATGTATCTTTCTTAGATTTAGAAAGTCAGATTCCATTTTAAAGTACAATGATGTAATGCCAATTACCAGATGTTCCAAAGTCCAGGTGCTAGCATTCTTTCACCCACTGACCAGACTTGCTGATGCCAAAGATAAGATAAGGAATGTGTTTACCAGTCTTGGACAAATTCCTTGAACACCTGCTATCCCAAGGGAGGGGAGCCCCCTCCTGTCAGTCAAACTAATTACCTACTGACACCTGCAGATTGAGTCATCTCAAGAATGCACAAATGGGTGCTAGATGTCACACAGCATGTGCACTTGTCTCAATTCTCAAGGCAACACAGGTGCACGGCACTGAGATCATTATTAGGTCATAACATTCCTAAGCTCTCTTTTTATTATAAAAAGAGCACTGTTTGAACAGTGAAGCAGCACACTCCTGAGACCAAGGGAGAAGCCTTTGGCTCTCAGCCACTTCATAGGCAAGATGTCTCTTTGGGGATAGAGGCTATGCCATGCGGGGCTCTTAGCCCCTTACACTTAAGAAGGTACCTGCTAGAAAGTAGCAAGATATATTTTTATGTTTATTTCTTTGTTTTATATGTTTATGTAAGTAAGATTTGTAACTGTGTTTCTAACAATAAAACTACAAAAACCTGTAGTTTGAGTGACTGCCTTTTATATGAAAAAGGAGCTTGGAAACCAAGCTCAGTAACTAGAAGGAACTTCAATGGTCCTCGTTGCCCAGCCAGAAGGAAAAGAGGTGAGAGGGGATTGCTCTAACTAAGGGAAGGGAAGAGTAAGCAGTATTTGGAAGCTAAGCTTCAGCCACGGAATAAAATTACCTGCCATATGCAGAAGGCTTCTCTTACCCCGTTCCCCAGCGAATCGGGCTAGGGGGAAGTATGCTCATAGAGGCAGCAGGTTGCAGGATCTCTGGTCCGCCCTGCCGGGTGTTCCCAAGAAGTTCTGGGTGCCCAATGAAGCCCCTGTGAGGCATTTTCCTCCCCTTACGTCTCTGATAAAGCCCAACTAAAATCTGTTTCAATTAATTCTTGTCTTGGTCAGTTTTTCTTATTAAACATTCTTTTACTGAGGCAAGAATTTCAGCCTCTTCCTTGAAGGTGTCTTTTGGACCCATTGATATTAGTTTAAGGAATTGGTATACACAGCCTGAAGTGTGAGAGCATTGCCAAAAACAAAAAAGAAAAAACCTTTTCATAGATTAGTATCTGCAATCCAAATTGTTGTTCTTGCTCTTTAATTTATAAAGCCTCCAAAATCCAACTGTTCACTAGATGTCAGTACAATACTAATATCCTCCAGAATACTCTAAAATAATCATGTGGGACAAAGGGCAAAAATCTCCATTAATTTCCCTATACAACAAATTAAATTAAAGTTTTTTCTCCAATCAATTAAATTTTCTTCCTTTGCTTTTATCTGACTCTTCTATTTAGACCTGCTGTTATCTCAATATTCTCTGCAAAGTCTATTTTCAGTTCCTTGTTTTGATTCGATAGGTAGTGCACTGTCCCATTAATTTCAAGCCAAAGTTCAAAACAGTTGGACCTTTCAAGGACTGGTGACTGCAGGACCACCCCAACTCACCCACCACTCCACTTACACCACTGGTGGTGGTGGTGGTGGCAACCACCCCAAGCCACCCACCACTGCTTTCTTGCTTCCCTGGAGGAACTGCATGACACCAAATCATCCAGCTTGTGACCTCACTCCAGCCACCACTTCCACTGCCTCAATCCTTGTCTCCTCCACTTGGCTTGGCATATCCCTAACTGTTCTGTAACAGGGCAGATGTTGTAAGCCTTCAACATCTGCCCTGCTATGGAGCACCATCAGGGACATGCCAAGCTAAGCAGAGACAAGGATTGAGATGGTGGTGGCAGCGGTGGCTAGAGCAAGGTTGTGAGTTGTATGATTTGATGTTGTAGGCTGGATCCGACCCATGGGCTGTAGGTTGAGAACCACTAGTCTACTGCTTCCTTATTCAGCAATACTGACTTCAGCCTCCTCTTTCATTGGGTCACCGATTTGGGATGGCATCCCTCTTGCTCAGTGAGAATAACAGGAAACCTTGCCTGAATGCTACACCCACAGTAGTAAGGGTAAGTGATCACTGGTCAGCTCAGAGAATATTCATAATTTATTAACCAGGAGAAGTAAACTTTCATTGGCTATCATTTAGTTATTTATTGATTGATTGATTTTATATACCACCCATCTGGGATATCTTCTCACTCTGGGTGGTGTACAGCAGTTCAAAACAATAAACATACAATTGACATTTAACAGCAACAATTAACCAATCAATGACAACTGACAGCATCAGAGGCTGGCATCCCAAATATATATTTTATTGTGCTGTGTCTGTTTCCAGCCATGAATGTAAAATCCCCTGGCTAATCTCCTACTGTAGAGCCATTCAAAATGCAAAGGTTTAAGCTTTTAATCATTCTTGCTAGTCATATGCCAGCAAAATTGACAGTGTTGTCTTTGCAGGCGCACCCCCCCCAATGATGGACTCAGACACAAATGAAAGTGGATAACGGCATGGGCCACATTTATTGATTCAAGCCCTAGTCCGAATTATAAATTTCTATTGGTAAAACGACCAATCATAATTCTTAAGGCAAGCAGGCCGAAGTAACACTGGTAAGGTACCACCCAAAATTGCCAACGGCAATTGTTACAATGTATCTATTTGTATCAATTTGTTTGTTGACAACAAACAAATTGTTGACCGTAGTCAATATCTAACTAATTACCCCACCCTCTGACGTGTATCCGCAAAATCAGGGGGTGATTCCAGCTGTCTAGTGGTAACCATCACCCCCTCGCCTGGTTCGTCGTTGACCGGACAACGTTTAAACAACTTATGCCTATCTAGTGTCCAGTCAATTGCGAACCTGCCGGATACCTGTGGGTCATAAATGTTTACCTTACCAGTGCTACCCGCCAATGTGACCAAAGTCAACAGTAGCACAGACAAACCCCTATATCAAACCATAGCAACAGTGTGGGATGGGCGAAAAAGCCAGGACTCAAAGGCCAATTGCGAGTCCCAGCCAAAAATTCCCACCCGGCCCCGAAGCGACCAAGAAATCACACTGTTAACTAGGGAGGGGGTGGAGGGGATAAACTTCTCCGCTCCGTCGGTTCGCCAAAATGGCAGCACGGCTGCCTCGTGGCCAGCCCCTTTTATTAGGGTGCTGGCCACGCCCCTAACTACCCGGATGGTTTCGTCCGGTGGGGGGGCCCCGCAAAGAGCGCGGCGGCCATTTTGGCGCCGCGCTTCCATTGCAGGCGCACCCCCCCAATGATGGACTCAGACACAAATGAAAGTGGATAACGGCATGGGCCACATTTATTGATTCAAGCCCTAGTCCGAATTATAAATTTCTATTGGTAAAACGACCAATCATAATTCTTAAGGTAAGCAGGCCGAAGTAACACTGGTAAGGTACCACCCAAAATTGCCAACGGCAATTGTTACAATGTATCTATTTGTATCAATTTGTTTGTTGACAACAAACAAATTGTTGACCGTAGTCAATATCTAACTAATGACCCCACCCTCTGACGTGTATCCGCAAAATCAGGGGGTGATTCCAGCTGTCTAGTGGTAACCATCACCCCCTCGCCTGGTTCGTCGTTGACCGGACAACGTTTAAACAACTTATGCCTATCTAGTGTTGTCCAGTCAATTGCGAACCTGCCGGATACCTGTGGGTCATAAATGTTTACCTTACCAGTGCTACCCGCCACCCGGAGAGGCTTCAATAAAGGCTCGACGCCCCCCCCAGACCGTCAGCTCGGTCGACAGGCCTGCTCGCCAATCACTCAGCAGGAGGTCCATACCTCCTCGCGACAGATGGGCCCCCTCCCCTGAATAAAGCTCATAATTTTGCAGACTGATGATGGGGAGGCGAATGACGCGTCCCCAACCCATATCAAAAAGGAACCGGGCAATAGCCCTGGAGCGACGAGCCCGGTCAAGCGCCTGGAGGCCAAACGCTCCCCTGTAAGCATACTGCGGTATCATGTCCGACCAATGAGGGGTGTGGCAGGCCACACATAATGCGAGTAGGCCAGGTGACTGCAAATCGCAAGCTTCCGCGATAGGCCAGTGACCTGTCCGAAACCATTGCCCCCAAGGTGAATAACCAGGACATCAGGCGAGTCAGCATCCCAGATGTAGAAAAGGAATGGCAACAGTTCCCGCCATAACATGCCGCGCTTACCACACCACCTGAGATGTGCGGATGCACCCAGTCCCAGTCGAGGTCCCACTCTGTCGCCGCAGCGTAACGCGCTGCCCTGTGCAGCGTAACGCACTGCCCTGTGCAGCGTAACGCGCTGCCCTGTGCACGTGGCAACGGCCCACCAGCCCTACTGTCACCGGTGTAAAACGACACCCAGGGTCTGTCAAGGAAAAAAGGGGGGTGAGAAACATTGCAGTGACTAAACTGGCACTCACGGTTGAAGAGGGTGAACACAAAACTGAAAACAATGTGATCCCCACCTTCCCATGCGGCGTATTCCAGCCCCAGATTACCCAAAAGTAGCTGCAGTAGAAACCGCCCCCATCCTGCAGGAATGGCTGAGTGAGGGGAGACCCACCCTGGTGACAGAAAACGGGGCATGGTGCGTGCCACACAGTGCAAGAAACTCCTGTAGGGCACCAACCGGACAGGTGTCTTCCAAGGAACATCGTAGCAGTATTACTCAACTGCCTACGCCGTGCTGACCTGTTTTAGAGGAGCGTATCCTCAACTGAGCCCAATCATAGACATCTTCGAGTTCCAGTGCCCTACGACTTACATCCGCCTTAGACAGCATCATAAGCTCGCTGATGCGGAGCGCTCCAAAAAAGGCCACCGTTGTAGCCGCACGAAACAGGGCTGCCTCATACCTATCGAAACATAGGTCATGCCAGCCTCGTGCCAGTTGGGTAAGTACCCCAGGGGAAATTGGGTGACGGTCGTCCAGGCAACGCCCACGTTCCCGCACCCCCCCTCTAAAACATGTCTCACATGGAAATCAGCGGTACTGTCCGCGTGACCTCCCACCTTGGCCATAAAAGCCAGCGCTGATAGCCTAGATGCTATGGTGCGGGGTGCCAGGCCCTGGGCATGCAGGTAAACCATGAAACGGAGGATGTGGGCCACTGGGATCGGCCAGGTATCTGGCAGGCGAGATAGGGAACAAAAGTCCGAAATGCAACCAACGCGTGGTGATACGCCTTACGCGTGCGTGGCGCCAGTGACATGCCTATCGCCCGGTTCACCTCTCCTTGCCAATGGTCCATATCTCCTGCGGTAGTGGCGAGGGAAATTCCTCTGCATCCGGAGCCAAGGCATGGAACCGGGAGATCTGCAGGCGGGACAAAGCGTCAGCAATATCATTATTCACCCCCGGGACATGCCTGGCTCTGAACAGTACATTGAGGCGCATGCTGCGCAATACAAACTGGCGCACAAGATCCATGACCCTGGGAGATTTAAAGGTCTGTGAGTTGACAATGTGGACAACAGCCGCATTGTCACACCAGAAATGCACCACAGAGTTGGCCCACTCCTCACCCCATAGCATCAAGGCTCCCAGTATGGGAAAAAATTCCAAATATGTGAGATCCCTCAGGCGACCCGTGCCTGACCAGGCTGGTGGCCATCCACCATATGCCCACTTCCCATTGAAGTACATCCCATAACCAAGGGATCCCGAGGCATCAGACAATTTGAAATTGGGGCGAAGCCAGGAGGTCAGACCTCCAAAATGAGACCCCATTGAACTCCCTCAGGAACTGGAGCCATACGTGCAGATCTGCCCTGATGCCCCGTGTCAATCTCGCCCTATGATGGGGCCTGGATAAGCCTGCCATGGCGTCGCACAAGCGCCGAGCAAATGCCCTGCCAGGTGCGACCACCCTGCAAGCGAAATTGAGATGTCCATGTGGCACCTACAATCCCCGAAGGGATGCCTTGCGCTTAGCCAGCAAGTCCGATATAAGGGCCACTATCCTTGACACCTTGTCTGCGGGCAACCTAGACGCATGCGCTACCGTGTCAATTTCCACCCCCAGGAATATTAACTTATTAGACGGGCCTTCGGTCTTTTCGGGCGCTAAAGGGACACCGAGTTCCTCCATTAGCGTCTGAAATGTGTTGAGGAGACGTGTGCACGTGTCCCAGCCCCGTTCACCCCCGAATAAAAAGTCATCCAGGTAATGGGCTACAGACCGAGACCCTGACCTACGGACAAATGCCCACTGCAGGAAGGTACTGAAATGCTCGAAAGCCGAGCAGGATATGGAACAGCCGAATGGCATGGCTTTGTCAAAATAATATTCACCCCGGAATTTGAAACCCAGCAACTCGAAGTCACCCGGGTGCACGTGCAAAAGGCGAAACGCCGACTTAATGTCACACTTAGCCAACAGTGCACCCGGGCCGCATGAGCGCACCATGTGCAATGCCTGGTCAAAGGATGTATACCCGACAGAACAAAGGTCATCAGGGATAGCATCATTGACCGAGTGGGCGGCTGGGTAGGACAAATGGTGAATCAGGCGGAACTCGCCCGGGGACTTCTTGGGCACTAGTCCTAGCGGAGACATCGTAAGGTTGTGGAACGGGGGTGCGGGGAAAGGGCCAGCGACCCTGCCCGCAGCAATCTCCTTATTAATGCTGGCGGCAGCCACCTCCTCCCTTCCCCTAAGTGACGAAAGGTTAGGTGCATCCTGCGGTGACCAATCCCCCGTGAAAGGAATACGAAAACCCAGTTGAAAACCCTGAAGGAGGTACACAGCGTCTGCTCTCCTCGGGTACAATGCGAGCCAACTCTCCAGCATGTCGACATTAATCGGGGAGGGGGCCTTTTGGTGAACCCGCTCCCTCCATGGCAGTCTTACCTGCCCCTTGTCCGCCCCTACCCCTGCCCCCGTATCCTCCCGGCCTGGGACAGGCGGAGGCAGCATGGGGGCCAGAACAAGAGGGGCACTCATGCTTGTACTTGCAATTTTTCCTGTTGCAAGAACCATTGGACGAGAAGGTCCAGCACAGCAGGCGGGCTGGAACCCCCTGCCCCGCCACTTGGCGGGGTACCTGTACCAGGGCCGCTCGTTGGACCGCATGTCCACAATGGTATCTCTCCCCAGGCGCCGGGCACGTGGGGGTCATATACAGAAGCCACAGCTTCTGGCAGGGCTCATCCCACCTCATCTCTGGGTGCAGTGGAATCCTCATGCTGAATTCTTCGTCATAAGCCAGCCATGACGGACCCGGGAAGTCAACCATAGCCCGGCAAATATTGTCCAGATGCTGGACCATAGGGATAGCCAAATCCGGCCTAGCCCTGAGGTAAACGGCCATGTAAATCAGGTACGCTGGCAACCAACTTGCCCACGTGCATGGCGGCTTACGACGGCGTGCCTGCTCCTTATCCTTCTCGTCCAGCCCTTCCCTCTCTTCCTTGGTCAGCTCCCTATTTAGAAGGGAGAAGCTATCTACATACTCGCCCCTCCAAATCTTTTCCTTGGTAGACTGGGCCAAATGGTCCCCCAAGGGCAAGGAATACCCTGCTGTTGGCAAAGCCGACACTGGCACTGAGGGAACTACGGGCAAAGGAAAATGAGCCTGAGCCAGCCCGGGGATTCCCAACACATTTTCAGCACGTTGGGGGCACCACCCCGACCCAGGCCCTGTGTCACGGGCAAAGTCGCTGGGTGGGCCGGGGGCCATTGGGCCGCCGGGCCACCCGAGCGAGGCCAAGGCCATTGAACAGCCCCCCCAAGGAAGTCAGTTGTGTGGGTGCATTAGCTTGGACTGCATACTCACCCGTTGCACCCCCGCGGGCCGCCCCCACCGGGGGTTCCGGCCCGCTGGGGGCGTCGGAGCTCACGACCGAAGCTGAGCTCGTCGACGGGGCCAGACCAGCACCAGACTGCTGCACCTGTGGGGTGGGGAGCTGCGAGGCAGTGGCCACCACCGGCCCGCACGCCTCAGGCGGCTCAACCCGACCCATCGCCGGCCGCTGTTCGGCGGCCAAAGGGGGCACCTGAAAACCTAGAGACACCCCTGTTTGGTTGGCCCTTGCCAAGGACGCTTCAAGGGCCGCCACCCGGGCCAGGAGGGCCTCCACATCGACATAGGCCCCGGCCCCAACAGGGGGCAATTGGGCAACCGGCCCATAATTCACGGGCACCTGTCCAGGTCCCTGAGCCCCAGGGGCCAGATAAGGCCAAGAGCCCATGCTCAGCCCCTGGGGAGCCGTGGGAACGCCCTGCAAAGGCAGGGAACCCAACCACCCTCCGTGGCTCGCACCCCCCATATGGAATAGCGCACCCGGGCAAGAGGGCCCCGCCGCACAGACCATGGCAGCGGCCAAGGGCCGAGGCCCCGTCCGGGGCAGCAGGTATGCTCCGCGAATTAGGCCAAGGAGCTACCGATCCCATCCCACCGTTCCCGGTGGGGTCTGCTAAAGGTGGCTGCGGAACGGGCGCAGTCGCGGTCCTCCGACCCGGCTGACGCCTCCGCGCCGATCGAGCCACGTTCGCGGCTGTCTTCTTCTTCGAGGGCATGGCTAAGGTAGCTAGGAAGCCTAAAACAAGAGAAAGCTGCCCGAAAAGGCTTCCCCCAAGAGGACACGAGCGACGGAGGTAAGGAGGAAAGAAAAACTTCTCCGCTCCGTCGGTTCGCCAAAATGGCAGCACGGCTGCCTCGTGGCCAGCCCCTTTTATTAGGGTGCTGGCCACGCCCCTAACTACCCGGATGGTTTCGTCCGGTGGGGGGGGCCCGCAAAGAGCGCGGCGGCCATTTTGGCGCCGCGCTTCCATTTGAGGAAAAGCAGTAGTGAATGTGACAAAGAAAGGCAGAAGTGCTCAATTCCTACTTAAGCTCCATTCCCCACCTTAACAGATAGAATACAACCCTCCAGGCAAGGGTGAAGTACAAGGGGCAGGGACAGAATTGCAGGTTGAAAATAGTAAACAAATAGTCCTTGAATGAGTTCAAATCCCCAGGACCACATAAGTGGAAGGAAGGCCAGGCTACAAGGAAGAATACAGACAAGCAGCAAAGAATTGCAGGGATAGTGTTAGGAAGGCAAAAAATGAGAATGAGTTCAGGCTTGCAAGAGATGCTAAAAGCAACAAAAAAAGTATTCTTCAGGTACGTACAAAGTAAAAGACAAAGAAAAAAACAGTAGCTCAGCTGCTCAATGGGGATGGGAAAATGGTAACTGATGAAAAAGAAAAGGCAGAAGTGCATAATTCCTTCTTCAGCTCAGTTCCTCCTCCCCCCACCCCTCAAAGGTAGCATACAAACCTCCAGGACTTCCATTTGTCTTCTGAATCACAGTGTGCCACCCATGCCACTGATCCAATTCCATGCATCACTTTCTGGTCCTGAGCACTTTTGGCACACAAAGTCCTCCTCAGCCCCAGGACAGTATTGATGAAGTTGCTGTCCTCCATCAAGATGGATTCAAGTGGGATTTAATCAACTTAGGGACCATCACTTTTTCCCTGTGGACTTTGCCACCCAAGGTTGTCAGTCCTCAGGGTTGTCAGGTTAGTTAACTACCATTGAGTTGCTGGCAGTATGGTCTACTCTAGTACCATTGCAGGATAACTTAACTGTTTTCTGTACCCTAGGCCAAATTTTCCAACAACATTTGGTTCTACAATGTTTTCAAAAAACATGAGATTTCTTCAACAGTTCAAAAAATATTATTATAATTAAACAATGTACTATCTACTGACCCCACCCTATGATGTGTATCCGTTCAAATATCAAGGTGATACAGGCTGTGAAGCTCCTGACATCACCCCTTTCATAGTTCGCCCTTGACGGGCCAAACCTGTTTCCCCTGTACCTATCTACGTGTTGGCCAGTCAATTGCGAACCTGCCAGATACCTATGTGTCATAAATCTTTACCTTACCCAGTGCTACCCACCAAAAGTGACCAAAGTCAACTTACCCCGTACCTCAAACACTAGCGACAGTGTGGGATGGGCGAAAAAGACAAGAACCAAAGGGCCAATATAGGTTCAAGCAAAAATTCCCACCCGGCCCCGAAGTGACCAGAAAATCACACTGTCCACTAGGGAGGGGGTGGAGGGGAAAAACTTCTCCGCTCCGTCGCTTTGCAAAATGGCAGCCAGGCTGCCTCGTGGCCACCCCTTTTATGGAGGGGTGGCCACGCCCCCTAACTAGCCCGGATGTCTGCGTCCGGGGGGCGCGCAAACAAAGACTCAGACACCGGTATTGGATTAAAGGCATCGGGCCCCTTTTATTGAATAATGCCCTAGTCTGAATTATCACTTTCAATTGGTGTATCATCCAATTGTAATTCTTTAAGGCAAGCATTCTGCAGTAGCACTGGTAAGTTCCACCCTAAATGCCAATTGGAAATTGGCTACATGTATCAATTTGTATCAATTTGTTTGTTGACACAAACAAATTGTTGACCGGAGTCAATATACTATCTACTGACCCCACCCTATGACGTGTATCCGTTCAAATATCAAGGTGATGCAGGCTATGAAGCTCCTGACATCACCCCTTTCATAGTTCGCCCTTGACCGGCCAAACCTGTTTCCCCTGTACCTATCTACGTGTTGGCCAGTCAATTGCGAACCTGCTGGATACCTATGTGTCATAAATCTTTACCTTATCCATTGCTACCCACCACACGGGGAGGCATCCATGATGACTCACCGCCCCCCCCCCCCCAGACCGTCAGCTCGGTCACCAGGCCTGCTTGCACATCCACCAGAAAGAGGTTCATACCTCTGGCCGACAGGTGGACCCCATCTCCTGCCTATAAGTCAAAATATTTGCAAGCCTATCCCCGGATGTCTACTGGCTGCCCCCAAGCCATTCTCAGCAAGGAACCGGGCAACAGCCCTGTCCACTGCCCACCAGGGACAGTCCGAACCACGGAGATCCATGTCTCCTCTAAAACGGTGTCTCAGCACGATGTTAGACCATAGCAACCGTGTGTACAGCCATAAGTGATGTAAAAACGCCAGGTCACTGCACCTGGACATTTTAAGGAAAGCCCAGTGATCCGTGTGAGATCGTTGGCGCCGAGGTGCAGAATAAGAACATCAGGTGGTCCAGCATCCCTGATGGACATCAGGAATGGCAACAGTTCCCGCCCTCTCATGCCGCGCATACCATACCACCGCATACTTGCAGATGCACGCAGCCTGAGATGGGGTCCCCACTCTGTCGTCGCATCACATTCTGCCGACCAGTGTACATAGCTGCAGCACACGAGCCCCACTGCCACCGGTGTGCGGAGACACACATGATCTGTAAAAGAGGAAAAGGAATTAAGGACATAACTAGGTACTCATACAGTGAGGGGACCCCCATATGCCCACATATATCCGCCTCTGAGTACCCAAACACAGCCGCGGTCAATGCGGCGCCTATCCTGAATGAATGGGTGCCATAACGAGCCCCACACTGTGAAGTGTGGTACCGGTCACCCTCCAGAACTTAAATTTGGTAAGGGGAGACCCATCCTGGTGGCAGAAAAACAGGCCAGTTCGCGCAGCAGGCCATGCCAAAATTGCATGTAGGGCACCAACCGGACAGATATCAGCAAATGTTTTTCATAGCAGTCTACACCACTGCCTACTCCATGCTGATCGGCCTTTGAGGAACGAATCCTCAACTGAGCCCACTCCTGGTTGATAGAGACATCTTCGAGTTCCAGTGCCCTACAAAAAAGTCCCCCTTTGATCATGGGACCAGCTCGCTGATTCGCAGAGCTCCAGAGAAAGCTACGGTGGTAGCTGCATGGAAAGAGACTCCTCCTACCTACTGTAACATAGTCTATGCCAACCTCATGCAAGGTGGGTCAGGGTCAGATTACCTGTGAAAACAGGGCGACGTGTGTCCGGGCGGCGGCCACAAACATGTGTCCATCCTTCCAATACATGGCATATGCGGAAAACACTCGCACAGTCATTAACGCCCCGTGACTTGGCCATGAATGTCAAGGCATAAAGCCTGTTGGCTATTGTACGTGGGGCCAACCCCAGATCATGAAGGCGCACCATACATTGTAAAACCTAGTCGACCAGTATCGGGCACATTGCAGGCAACTGCCTTTGCCCTCAAAAGGCTCTCAAGTGAAGGAGTGGATGCTGATACACCGTACACGTGTGAGGTGCCAATACAAGCTGCTCGCCCGGTTCACGTCTCCTCGCCAAATGTCCATATCAGCCAGGAGTGGAGAGGTGAGTTACCCTGGGTCTGGAGCCAAGTCACGGAACCGGGAGATCTGCAGGCGAGATAAAGCATCAGCAATATCATTATTAATGCCTTGCACATGTCTAGCCCTAAAGGAGCACCTTCAAGCATACGGACCCAAGAATAATAGGCGAGCTGAGGCCATGACTCCGGGGGATTTAGACGTTTGGGCATTGACAATGTGCACCACCGCAGCATTGTCACACCAAAAGTGAAGCACAGAATTAGCCCACCTGTCCCCCCAGAGCATAAAGGGGGACCCAAAAATTGAAAAAGAACTCCAGATACGTAAGATTGGGTAAATGATCCGTGCCCTGCCATCCCTGGGGTCAATGACCATAGGCCCACTGTCCTTAAATTAAAACCCACACCCCGGGGAGCCGGAGGAATCCGACAGTACTTGGAACTGGGGACGACCATAAGCTCAGACCTCCAACAGGAGACAGCATGACAGTCCTGCTGGAATGTGAGCCAAACCAACAGGTCCACTCGTAAACCCCTAGTCAGCCGTACCGCGCGTCGTCGTGTATAAAGACCCGTCATAGTATGACTCAGACACCAGGCGGAGGCACTGCCCGGTGTTACCACTCTGCAGGCGAAGTTGATGTGGCCATGCATCACTTGCCACTCTTGGAGAGGCACCCTACACTTGGCAACATTGCCAAAATCGCAGCAGGGGCCGCCGTCCTTGACTGACACTTCGGTCACCTGGCCCTCTTGCACGTTATTCAAAAGAGAGGTGCATCCACTTATTGACAGGTGAACCCCATCTCCAGAATACAGGCCACATTCCTGTAACCCTACCCCCAGACGACAAATGGCTGTCCCCAAGCCATTCTGGATAAGGAACCAGGCAACAGCCCTGTTCACTGACCACCGGGCACGGCCCAACCGTGGGGTCAAAGCCTCCCCTATAATAGTGCTTCGGCACGATGTATGACCATAGCAACCGTGTAAACAGCCATAAATGGCAAAGAAACTCCAGGTCACTGCACTCAGAAGTCTTTAAGTCTGGGCTAGCAATCCGTGCAAGATCACCACCTCCGAGGTGCAGAATTAAAGCATGTGGCAGCCCAGCATCCCCAATGGACATCAGGAATGTCATCAGATCCCGCCACCTATATGCCATCCACACCATACCACTGCATACGTGCGGTTATGCGTAGCCCGAGATGGGGTTCCCATTCTAACGAAGCAGCATACTGTGCCACCCCAGTGCACATAATTGTGGCCCACAAGCGACACTACTACCAGTGTGAGGAAACACACAGGGTCTGTAAAATAAGGAGGGAGAATAGAGGGCAGAACAAGGCACTCATGCAGTGAGGGGACGAACAGACATAGAAAATTGCGGAAATCCCCACCTGCCCGTACAACATATGTCAGGCTCCGGGTACCGAAATGCAGCTGCAGTTGATGCGGTGCTGAACTGGAAGGAATGGGTACTCATTTTAATTCAGTAAGGGTAAACCCATCTTGGTAGCAGACGACAAGCCAGGGCATGAACCACGCGCTGCCACAAACACATGTGGGGAAGCAACTGGACATATGGCGGCGCCAGGCCAGGCTAGTACCCCTTTCCGGCTGACTGGCCCTTGAGGAGCAAAACCTCCTCAGAGTCCATCCTGATCGAGCAACACCCCTGTTGGAAATGGTAGCAGCTAACCTAATCTGAGAGCTCCAGATCAAGGCACAGAGGTAGTTGCCCGAAAGTAGACTCTCCGTATGGAGCATAGGCGCTGGGCCATGTAGGAGTCATATATATTAGCCACAAGTGCTGGCAGGGCTCATTGCTCACATCTCAGGGTGAAGGGCCGCCCTCATCCTAAGGTGTTGGCCATAGGCTAACCATGATGGGCCAGGGAAAGCAACCACGGCCTGGTAAATATTGTCCAAGCACTGGACCATTGGGATGGCCAAATCAGGATGGGCCCTTATGTATCCTGCCATGGACACCCAATAGGCCGGTAACCAACTGGCCCCATTGTGAGGCAGCGTGCGGCAACGGGGTAACTCCTTGTTCCTGCCACCCTGCCCCTCCATATCCTAATCAGTGTGTTCACATTGCCGGAGGGGGAAAATGTGGATATATTCCCCACGCCACATCGTCCTGCTAGATAGCCCGGGACAAATGGTCACCCAGGGGCATGGAGTAACCAGCCGTCGGCAGAACCACCGTTGGCACGGATTGGAGTGGGCAAACATGTAATAAGCCCTATCGGACCCCTGAGAAATTAAGGGAAAGCATAGGGGCAGTCACCCCTGTAAGAACCAGGGTGTAATTGGCCTGTTGCAGCCATGGCCACTGTACCCCCCCCCCCCCCCCCACGTTATGAGCTAGTGTCACAGGTGTGCAGATTTGACCAGGATACTCACTCAGTGCACCCCCACGAGCCGCCCCCACTGGGGGTTCCGACCCGTGGTGGGCGTCGGAGTTCACGATGGCCATTGAGCGCCGTGTTTCCGTGCGTCCAGGCAGGATGGGGAGCTGCGAGGCACCGGCCTGCGCTGGCCTGATGGCCTCTAGCAGCTCAACCATGTTGGCTGCCCGCTGCACAGCCGTGGCCGGCATGTGGGCC
Organism: Bradypodion ventrale; assembly: GCA_035047345.1. NCBI lineage: Eukaryota > Metazoa > Chordata > Lepidosauria > Squamata > Chamaeleonidae > Bradypodion > Bradypodion ventrale. The sequence continues at coordinate 176,009,033 of JAWDJE010000003.1, forward strand.
GGAACCACCGAGTTGGCCCACCCACCATCCGAAGGTGGTGGAGCAATGACCATTGATGCCTCCAGTGCCGAATTGCGGGCGGGAGAGCATCCACAGCATCTGACCCACCAGGATAGGGCGGGTCAGATGGGCTGGATGGCCCACCGGGTAATTGATGAGGGATAAACCGATGCGGTAATCCCTGGCCAGAATAGGGCCATGCCCAGTAATCCGGCCCATGAGGGGCCAGAATGATGGTGGGGAAGAAACCCGCACCGTGCCAGAGTGGGCCGCTATGCCCCAAGCCAGGCAGAGAAGCAGCGGGGGTAAGAACCCCAGTGGAGCAGGCCTGTGCCGCCCCCCTCCCGAGCCCCCAGCCTGGGCTCATTGGTGGCAGTGTGTCCGATAACCCCGCCACCCACCTGCGGGGGTGCCGTCCGAGCCCTCTGGCCCAGTGGCACTCCCGAAAAAGTAGAGGGGGTGGGCTGAGCCCCTCCTCCTAGGTGCGACCCAGGGGGCCGCCTGAGCCTAGGGGTAAATAGCATTCCGTCCTGCAGTACTCAGGAATCGAACCGCTGACTTTCAGCCTCCCAGTCAGCCTCTTAGCCACCTGAGCAACTGGAGTCCGGTGCTGTTCGGAGGAAGGGAAACCTCCAGTCAAAGAAAGTAAATGAGCCTCTCCAAAAGAGGCGAGCAGGGGAGGAAGCGACGGAGCAAACTTCTCCGCTCCATCGCTTCGCAAAATGGCAGCCAGGCTGCCTCGTGGCCACCCCTTTTATGGAGGGGTGGCCACGCCCCCTAACTAGCCCGGATGTCTGCGTCCGGGGGGCCCACAAAGAGCGCAGTGGCCATTTTGGCGCCACGCTTGCATAAGATTCTGAAATGTAAACAAAGGTCCTACAAGCCCAAGAAACAGTACTGAAAGATAGTCTGGTTATTACCACATCAGTACACACACACACACACACACACACACACACACACACACACACACACACACCTCCAAAAATATTTTTCATGCAGTCCTTCAAGAAGCTAAAAAATTGCAGGAGCTTAACAATGATGAAGGCATTTGATCCAAAAGACTTAAAAAGGTAAATGTAAAAGACGATGTTTTAATAGAATAGACTGATAAAAATGCTAGACAGAAATTAAACAAATGAGAAGAATGTATTTTGAAATAATTGATTCTGTCTCCCCTAAAAGAACAGGAGATACTCTGAAAAGGATGAAATAATTTCTTTCATAGCATCTGACAATGATCTGAATTTTAAACAACTAAATCTGGGTAGTTTTGTAGGAATTATAGTGCAGACAAAAGAAAAGGTTTTGAGATGGAAATTTCTTAGAAAAACAAAGCAATACAAATGTGTTCTGATGTATTAAGCATGAAAGAGTTGCTTTTACATATACATATCAATTTTTGGCTGCTGAAAAGACTTCAGTCTGTAGCCCAACCATCTGTGAGTCAAAGTTTAAACTCAGATCAAACTGCTACTGAGATTTTTAGTGACTTAGAAGCAGTGCAGTTATTTCATTTATTAAAGAAAGATAATTTAATCTTTTTTTTTTGTCTGCACCACTTTAATTCTAGGAAAAAAGAAAAAGCCACAGTGCTTCTAAGGCAGTGATCGGCAGTCTTGTCCCTCCAGCTGTTCTTGAACTTCAATTCCCAGAGGCCCTGATCAGCAGATGTGCTGATTTGGGTTTCTGGGAATTGAAGTTCAAGAACAGCTGGAGGGCCAAGACTGCCCTTCACTGTTCTAAGGTATAGGTTTTAGTTATAAGCATGTTTTACTTTGGGAAATTGTGTGCTCTAAAGCTATCAGGGTGGATAGCACATATTTGGTCACAGAATCATACTCAGAGAGTGCTTATTAATGACTTTCTCAAGCAAGTCAGATACCATGTTTTCAGATATATATGGAATGATTACTATTATGGGCCCAGGCAAAACAACCCTGTACTTTCACCCAGCCCATCAATAACACACACCATATAGCTAACAATTTTACAATTGGATAGAAAATGACAAGTGAATGATAAAAGACTACAACATGGATTGGTTCCAGCAGAACAGTATTGGTGAAGTATAAAGACTGGATCCCAGTATTGGTTGAACCACTTGCCAACTGCTGCTAACCACCTAGCACCTGCTGGGCATCCAAGGAGAGTTGAACATATATGGTTATTAAATGGTTATGTTCCTCTGGGAACAATAATATTTCCAACTGACACCTGTTATGGGGAAGTTTGGTAGCCCACATGAATGAAAATTGCCCTCAACAGTCCCCATTCTTTGACCCCACTCTTGCTTAGGATAGAACCAAGTACCTATCTCCTTCTGCTCCTATGCATAAAACTGCACTCCTGCTTCAACCAATTATTCCATGACTGTTGTGGCCCAGCTGGCAGCTGCTGCAATGAAAGGTAAGGGAGAGTCTTGCAGTCAGTTTACAGGGTTGAAGCAGGGTCGTTGTCAGGAGTCCAGGTTCAAAAGCTGGTCAAGAGCAACACAACATTCAACGGTTTTCCAGAGGCATTGTTGAAGTCACATGCAGGGTTGCAGGGTTTCAAAGGTTCCAATCCAGGTCTCACAGTGTCAGGGTCCAAGTAGGGAAAATTGGTCCAACAAAAGAGCTTGCCAGCACACCCTAGCTTTACGGAGACTGAGACCCCATAGCTGAGGGCCACTTCAAGAGGCAAGTCCGAGCACTCCTTCGCCTCAGCTGCAAGGTCTGTCTTAACCAGGCTCTGTGCTGCTTGGAGGGGTTGGCTTGCTCTTTGTCATCCTGATTGCTTGCACCTGGCCCAGCTGTCAAGCTCTGATCGTCTGGCCTGGCTTGGCCCAGAGGGACTGGCTACAAAATGACAGCTGGCTGCAGTGCTGGTGCCAGATCCATGTCCTCCTGCTCAGCCTCCTGATCTGGGCCAGCTGCGGGCAGAGGGACAGGCAACAGGTCATCCTCAGGCTCCAGATTGAAGCTAGGAACAGGCAACTGGGCTGTCTGTCTGTCCTTCTCCTCCACACATCCAGAAACTCTGGTCACAACAATGACAGAGTTAAATTGTTACAAATTAAAATTGTCAATCCCGTTTCCATGCCCAGCAACAAAATTATCATGACCTTAAACAGAAAAATAAGGGTGATGGGTGTGCACAGATCAATGGCAGACTGCTAAAGCTTTGACAAGAGCACTTGTCTAGGGAATCTGGCTGACCATAGTGAAAACTTTCTCCTTCCAGTGTACTAAGGAAGACTTTGCATGCACACATACTCACTCACTCACAGTTCAGCCAGCCTGTTTCTCATTGCCTGGCTCTCTGATTCTCTCATGGCACCTCTCCCAGGAGCAAGATAACCTGTGAAATACATAGATGACACCATGAGGCCACTATCAAGCCACTCACCAAGCCAGAAACTGGACCCTCAAGGTAAGATGAGTGGGCTTCTTTCTCTATTCATATCAGAGCATTGCACAATTTAAAATTATGGATATATATGAAATATCAATAAATTCAACATAAATTAAAATCAACATAAATAAAATCAAAGTAATTAGACTGTTTTGAACAGATGTGGGCTGTCTCAATCTCATCCGTTTACTAGATCTTTTGTACACAAGGTGGGGCATAAATTGCATGTGAATAAATGCTGCATTGATTGACTTTCCCCTCATTCACAGAAAATTTTATTTATTTATTACTGTATTTGTATTGCTGCCTCCCTTACCAAAGCAACTCCAGGCAGCTCACAACAATATCAAAAATTCAAAATACAAAACATCCTCATCATATAGGACTAAACAATTAAAACTTTAAAAACCATTAAAACCAGATTAAAACACACTCCCTATAAAATTGGAAACCCTGGATATAAGCCAGCTATGTGTGTGTGTGTGTGTGTGTGTGTGTGGCAGGGTGGTGGTACCACACCAGCAGTGTCCCACACCTGCTGCACTAACCAGGTTTTAAGGCCCTTTCTGAAGGCTGGCATCTCTGCCTGGAGTCGCAACATGTTTGGCAAGAGGTTCCACAAGGCCAGAGCAGATACAAAGAAGACCCTCCTTCTAGTGCCAGAGAGATGAGCCTCTCTGGCAGATGGAACCACTAGGGAGCCCCTCCGGTCTAATCTTGTAGGATGGGCAGATGATATTGGGGTGACCCGGTCTCTTAAGTATCCTGGTCCACTACCATGAAGGGCTTTAAAGGTCATTACCAACACATTTAGTTGGACCTGGAGACACACTGGCAGCCAATGCAGCTCCGGCAATAGGGGTGAGGCATGGTCATAGTGACCACATCCCATCACCATGTGGGCAACTGCATTTTGCACCATTTGTAGCCTCTGAATGGTCATCAAGGGCAGCTCCTTGTAGAGCATTTTACAATAATCTAGTCTGGAGGTGACTAGAGCATGAGTGCCCATTAGTAAGGAGTCCCGGTCCAAGAGCGGGTGTAATTGGTGAATCAAATACGAAGTTGTGCAAAAGCCCTCCTGGTCACGACTGCCACCTGCTCTTTGAGCAGGAGTTGTGAGTCCAGGAGAACCCCCAATTTACGCACTGGGTCTGTCTAAGGGAAAAGAGCCCCATCCAGTATCAAAGATGGACAATGTGGGCCCCCTAACCCACAGACACTCAGTCTTGCCAGGATTCAGTTGTAGCCTGCTGTCCTCCATCCAGACCCCTACAGCCTCCAGACACCTAGATAGGATGTCAACTGCATCACTTGGATCACCACGGGCCGAGATGTACAATTGAGTATCATCAGCATATTGATGATACTTCACCCCGTGGGAATGGATGATCTCACCCAGCGGCTTCATGTAAATATTAAATAGGAGAGGCAAGAACACCAAGACCTGTGGCACCCCATAATGGTGAAGCCTAGGGCGGGAACTCTCACCATCCAACAACACTGACAAGGTCCAGCGCCTAAGAAATGAGGAAAACCAGGACCACACAGTGCCCTGGATCCCCAATCCTCAGAGCCGTTCCAAAAGAATACCGTGGTCGACAGTTTCAAAGGCCGCTGAGAGGTCAAGGAGAGCAAGGACTGACAGAGTAGCTTCATCCCACTCTCACCAGACCATCCAACAGCAGCCTGACCAATGCAGTCTCAGTACCATTTCCTGGCCTGAAACCTGACTGAAAAGGGTCCAGATAATCTACTTCATCCAGGACCCCCTGTAACTTGATCATTCTTTGCTATTCCTACTTTGCTTTGAAGTCTATTAAGTGTCTTTCATATGGTCCAGCCAGAAACCTGTGTTGGTGGGAGACACTCTTTTGCATTCATCCACTTAGAAAGGCATTTTGTTTTTGCTTTTCATAGATTCAGCTTTGCCTCTTCTGGTTTAATATTTAGAGCTCATCATGTGTGCAGAAAATTTTTCATTGATTTTATCTATCATATAGGGAATTGGTGTCCATGAAGTGGATGACAGGGTGCTTATTTGGTTCATTATTTGCTAGCACCTCTCAATGTACTTCCAAAGGGGCAATGACAGACAAAAAAAAAATAGACTTTTTCAGTAGCCAAACATTATCCTGAATGGTTCATTAAGAGCTACATCAAATTGCTTGGTATGTGCTGATTTACACCATAGAGCATTAGCACGTTCTACTGTGGAATAGCAGAAAACTGTTTTTCTTATTGTTTGTGGCTGTGCATTCCAGTGTGAACCAGCCAGTTTCTTGTGTGTGCTATTTCTGGTAACAACTTTCTTTTTGGTATTGATACAATGTGTTTTGTAAGTTAATGTTTGATCCAGAGTGATACTGTCGAGTCCGAGTATTAATTGCAACGTGACAGCAGATCTGGGGTTAACCAACAAGTCATTTATTACATTTTAGTTTGGACTGGGAGGAAAAGGTAGTAACTTATATACAAACAGAATGGCGGTTACAGTGATACATTTGCCTGGGCTTTAGTTAACGTGGGAAACCTTGCAAAACCAAACAAGACACATGGAAAGCATATGAATAAGGCACCTTACTGGAAATGGCATGCAGTACAGCAAAGACTCAATTGCGAATGCAACTTAAGCAATTTACTTTGTTTAACATTTGGACACAACATTCCTCCCCCCTTAGAGGGAACCCACTCTCCGTATCTTTTGGATGGACCACAGGTCCGTTTTGGGCACGCCATCTGGGTGGGACTTAGGACATCAGATACTGGGGAGCCAGGGTCTGTGGCATCACTGGCTGACCCAGACTTGCTCGGAGTTTTTTACTGTTCACAAGAAACAGGGGTTGAGCTCCTGGAAGAGCACAGCAGACTCATGTCCGTGACTGTGGAAGAGTCAGTGCAGGCCATCTCCGGACTAACCCTGCGAGTGGTCGGTACCCTGGTGGCCAACAACAATTGAAGCAAAGATTGCGTAGCAATGTCACCCATAGGATACGGGTCATTTTCTACCTCAGACCCAATGGTGTATGCTTCAGGACGGGCCCCGGGAGATTGCTGTGAGCTAGAGCTTGGCTCAGAGATATGAGGAAGGGTTTGGCTGAACAGATCCAGATTGGGACCGAAATCGGGGAGGTCCATCTCCCCCATGGAAGAATTTCTCTCGGCGACCCTATTTCCACCGATTCTGACAAAACATTTTGCCTCATCACCTGAGGACGCATCTGGTCCACATGTCTCCTCCAAATTAACCCATTGTCAATGAGCACTTTATAGGACACCAGTCCTGTCTGCTCAAGGACCTCTCCCCCCAACCAGTGAGACCATGGGGCATAGTTTCGGCAATGAACCACCTGCCCCACTTGGAAAATCTTAGTGTTCTGTACATCTATGTTTCGGCCCTTATCCTCTCTGCAATGAGGGTCCAGCCTATCCAACACTGTGCATAACTTCCTCCTCATCAAGAGGTCTGCAGGGGAAAAACCTGAGGCCAACTGCATGACCCTCTGAGTGATTAAGTATTGACACAGCTGCACTTCTAGGTCACCGGAACCCATACACGTGAGGGCTTCCTTGAGTGACCTGACCTGCCTCTCAACCTGCCCATTTGTGGCTGGGTGGAATGGAGTGGCAGTGACATGTAAAACCCCATTCCTTTTGAGAAACCTCTGAAATTCCACCGACATAAAGGTTGAGGCATTGTCGGACACCACTATGTCTGGTAGCCCAAATATGCAAAACACTCTCCTCAGCCTTTTAATTGTGGGGATAACCGACGTGCTCGGAAGAGGAAGGACCTCCACCTACTTGGTGTATGTGTCCACTATGAGCAGGAGCGTAGCTCCCCGAAAAGGTCCAGCAAAGTTGACACGGACTTGCGACCAAGGACCACATGCAGTGTCCCATTCCCTGGTAGGCTGATGGTGCTTCTACAGCCAGGAGGACTGGCACTCACGGCAGTGCCCTAGCCAAGTCTTGATGTCCAGATCAAGTCTTGGCCACCAAAAGTAACTCCTGGCAAGCACTTTAGAGTGGAAAATGTCATGGTGGCTTACATGGAGTATATGTAAGACTTTATTCTGAAGCACCATTGGAATAACCACTCTGTCCCCTCACAATAAGCATCCCTTCTCTACCGACATTTCATTTTGCTTGGAGTAGTAGACCCTGAACTCCTCAGAGACCGGTGGCATTGCCCACCCTTTTTGAATGAAATTCATAACCTTCATGAGCAGGGGATCTTTCTTGGTGGCTGCGGCAATGTCCTCAGCAGACACTGGTGGTGAATCCAAAACTTCTAAGAATAGGACATGGCAGTCCATGCTAACCTCCCCCACTGTCTCTACTGGAGACCTAGAAAGGGCATCTGCATGGGAGATGCTGGCACCCGGACAATGCAGTAATTCATACTGGTATGCTTGCAAGAACATTGCCCAGCAAAGCATCCTGGGCAACAATATCTGGGGGGTCTGCTTGGTGGGCACAAAAATACCCAGGAGCAGCTTGTGATCAGTGACTATCTAAAGGGCCATCAGTAGATGAAGTCATGAAACTTATTGGTGCCTATGATAATTGTTAGGGCCTCCCTGTCTATCTGTGTGCACTTTTCTCTGTGTCCATCAGGGACCTTGAGTAATAGGCGATCGGTGCCTCTTTTCCACCCCCCCAAGTTGTGGCACAACATTGCCCCCACCCCCACAGGGGAAGCATTACAGACCAGGATGACAGGCTTGCTCGGGTCAAAATGTGTAAGGACTGCATCAGACGTAAGGAGTTTCTTAACTCCATGAAAAGCCTTGTCTTGTGTTGACCCCCAATGCCAGACCACATCCTTCCTTAACAAATGGTGAAGTGGTGCGGCAATGGTCATCTTTTGGGGGAGAAATGAATGGTAAAAATTCAAAAGCCCCAGGAACGTTTGCAACTCACTCTTAGAGTTGGGATGGGGTGTGTCCCACACTGCTTTCACCTTAGCGTCCAAGAGCCGAACACCTTCCAGGGTGACCTTAAACCCCAAAAAATCCACCTCTGTGGAGTACAGGCAACACTTTCCCCTGAGCCCTGCTTTGTCAAAATGATTGAGCACCTTTCCCAACTTCACAGCCAAATCCCCCTGATCCTTCCCCAATATTAACACGTCATCAAAGTATGGCAAGACGCCAGGAAGGCCATTGGGTAATTTTCCCACTAACCCTTGGAAAATCCCCGGTGCCTCATTGACACCGAACTGGAGACACTTCAACTGGAATGCACCCTTGTGCATGGTGATCGTCTGGCACAGAGCCGAATCTGGGTTTATCTGTAATTGCTGGTATGCCTGGGCCAAGTCCAATTTAGTGAAGCAATCTTCCCATGAAGGGCAGCCACAAAATGGCTCACTACAGGGACAGGATATGAATTTGGGCAGATTGCTTTGTTTATAGTACATTTATTGTCCGCACAAATGCATATGTCACCATTCGCCTTGATCGTGGTGACAATTGGGGTCACCCATGGTGCTGAGTCCATGGGTTTCAATATGCCCTGTGCAACCAGTTTGTCCAATTCAGCCTCAATCTTGTCCTTAAGCGCAAAGGGCACCTGATGAGGCTTAAGTCTAATGGGTTTGACTGATGGATCCTAGTCAAAATCAACCGGGGGTTCCCTAAAAGTACCCAACCCCGGGCAAAACACCTCTGGATATTTCTCGCACATGGCCTGGATGAGGTCAGCCTGAACCAAATTGATGACTGAAAAAGTAATACCTAGGGGCCCAAACCATTGAGTTCCCAGAAGTTTGTTCTTACCTGCCTTGACCACAACAAGAGGGAGTTTCACAGTGATGCTCAACTGGACCTGCAGAGCCCGCAACTTGGGCCGGTCCGCCGGCAGAATCTGGAAGAACTCATGCTAGGTCAGGATCAAATATGACTATCCTGAGTTGACCTCCATGTGACAACAATGACCCTATAGACTGATGTCCACAAAGAACTGACCCGTGCCTGCAGAAGCACTGGAACTGTTCCAGGAGTGTTGACCGGTGTAGATTTTGGAAATCTAGAGCTCCTGGAAATGGCGGACTTTGTCTTGGGAAGACCTTCCGGAAAGCTGGCTGCACACTCGCACAATGTGCCCCTTCTTACCACACTTGTGGCACTCTGCCTCTCTGAATGGGCACCTTTCCTGAAGATGCTTGCCCCCACAACCCTTGCACGAAGCCTTGACTTTCTCTGCAGGAATGGAGGATTTGCGGTGCACTTTCCGCAAATTGTCCCCCGACTCCCTGTCGTCTGAGGATGATGAGGCTGGTGAAGTCAAAGAAGATGAACCTGCACGCTCCAGCATCTGGTCAGCTGCAGCCAACTTGACTGAGGAGCCTTTTTCTCGGAACACCTTGGCGCCTATGCTGACGACTTTGGATACCAGAGCCTCCTCAAAATCCTCACCAAAGGTCAGTGTGTTCCTTTTCATTAGCCTTTGCTGCACTGACTCATCCAACATGCCCATCAGCAACCTATCCCTGAGGGCATCATCCAAGTTGGACCACTCGCACGATCCCGCTGCCTGTCGCAGGGTGGCAACATAGTTGGTAATAGACTCCCCTGGTCTCTGATTCCGGTAGTAGAAGTGTACCCGGACCGTGAAGATGGAAACCCTGGGTTTGAAATGGTCTCTCAACACCGAGAGAATATCCTTAAGAGAAGTGTCCTTTACTTCTCGTGGCTGGAGCAAGTTCACAACGAGTTCAATCGTGGTGATGCCGTAACTTACAAGGAACGTTGTCTTCTGTTCCTCTTGCTTGACCTTGTTGGCTATTATGCAGTTCTCAAACTGGATCTTGTAACTTGACCAGGTGTCTGGCTTCGACACATCGAACCCTCCGAGCGGCTTTGCTGTGGCAGGAGATCCCATCCTCGTCACCATTGTTGAGTCCGAGTATTAATTGCAACGCAACAGCAGATCGGGGGTTAACCAACAAGTCATTTATTACATCTTAGTTTGGACTGGGAAAACAGGGACAAAGCAGCAACTTATATACAGACAGAATAGTGGTTACAGTGATATATTTGCCCAGACTTTAGTTAATTAAGACACATGGAAAGCACATGAATAAGGCACCTTACTGAAAATGGTGCGCAGTACAGCAAAGACCCAATTGCGAATACAACTTAAGCAATATACGTTGTTTAACTTTTGGACACAACAGATACCGAAATACTTTGGACTAAGTCAATGCTCCAAAATAGTGCCTTCTCAGCTAACACAGATTTTCCTCTCTGCTTCTCTGTTCTTTAAGTGGAAAACAAAGACCTGTGTTTTGAAAAGATTTGGTTTCAGGAGGTTGTTTTTATAATATAAGGGAAGATCTTCTAAGGTAAATGTTAGCTGGTGCTCAGTGGACTCAAAGGTTTTCCCCTGGATTATCAAGGCAAGATCATCAGCATAGACAGCATGATCCTAGAGCATGAGAACATTGATTGATTATGTGTATAACTGTTGTAAAGTAGTGCTGCCAGGATTCTACCCTGTGGGACTCTGTTTGAGTTCTTCAACAACTGTGCCTCCCTTAAAATTCAACAAAGAATTTTGAAATAAAATGGCAAACATTTCTGTTGCTCTTTGGTCCTGAGTAAGGAAGTAAAGCTTTTTAAGCAGCAATTGATAGTTGAAAGAGTCATAAGCTGCTATGGTTGACAGATGCCATTCCATTTATTTTTGTTGTTGTTCAGTCGCACAGTCGATTCTGACCCTTTGCGACCCTATGGACCATTGTCCTCCAGGCACCTCTGTCATCCACCATCCTCCTCAAACCACTCAGCTCTGTGCCCATTGTGTCTACAATACTATCTAGCCATTTCATATTTGGCTGCCCCTTCTTCTTTTGTCCTCTACCTTTCCCAACATCAACATTGTCTCAAGTGAATCCTCTCTTCTCATTTGATGTCCAAAGTACTTCAGATTCATCTTTACTATTTGACCTTCTAAAGAACAGTCAGGGTTGATTTCTTCTAAGATTTACCTATTTGTTCTTCTCGCTGTCCATGGGACTCTCAAAACTCTTCCCTAACTCCACATTTCAAAGGCGTCTATTCTTCTCTGCTCAGTTTTCCTTATGGTCCAGCTCTCACAACCATACATTACCACCGGGAATACCATTGCTTTGACTATACAATCTTTTGTTTGCAATGTGATGTCTCTATTTTTCACTATGTTCCTCAGGTTTCTCATAGCTTGTCTCCCAAGAACCAGTCACCTTTTTATTTCATGGCTGCAATTACCATCTGCAGTGATCTTAGATCCTAAGAAAGAAAAATCTGTCACTGCTTCTACTTCTTCCCCATCTATTTTCCAGGGACTGATAGGGCCTGTTGCCATCATCTTAGTTTTCTTGATGTTGAGTCTCAAGCCAGCTTTTGCACACTTTTCTTTCAAACTAATCAGGAGCTTCTTTAGGTCTTCCTCACTTTCTGCCATTAGGGTAGTATCATCTGCATATCTCAAATTGTTAATGTTTCTCCCAGCAATTTTAATCCCATATTGTGATTCCTCCATCTCTGCATTGCACATTATGTGCTCTGTGTATGTTGAATAAGCAGGGTGATAAAATGCATCCTTGACTTACTCCTTTTCCTATTCCAAACCACTCCATCATTCTTTCTTCTGTTCTAACTGTTGCTTCTTGACTTATGTACAGATTTTTCATGAGGTATATAAGGTGTTCTGGTATTCCCATCTCTTTAATTACTTGCCACATTTTGTTGTGGTCCACACAGTCAAAGGCATTGGTGTAGTGAATAAAACAGAAGTAGACTTGTTTCTGATATTCCATTGTTTTTTCCATGATCCAACGTATGTTGGCAATGTGGTCTCTAGTCTCCCTGCCTCTTCTGAACCCAGCCTGCACTTCTGGTAGTTCTCTCTCCACATGCTGCTGAAGTCTATCCTGTATTATCTTGAGCATCACCTTGCTAGCGTGTGGGATGAACACAATTGTTCAATAATTTGAACATTCTTTGGCATTATCCTTTTTTGGGATTGGAACATTGTTGTGTATGTCAGCACCAACTCTCTGGAACCTCCTGCCAACAGATCTAAGACTTCAAAGAGAATTGCTGCCCTTCAGGAAAGGATTGAAGACCTGGCTGGCAGGGCAGGTGTGGGGCCCGAATGGGAACACGGTCCCCGCCTGCTGGCTTATGTAAACAATTAAGAACTCTCTCTTCTTCTTCTTTTTATAGTGGGTGGGATGGGTGGGTGGGATATGGGTCTTTTAAAGTGGGTGGGATGTGGGTCTTTTAAAGTGTTTTTATGTGTTTTTAGAACTTGTTGTAATGCCGCCCTGAGTCGGGTTCTGCCTGAGTGGGCGGCATATATAAATATGACTATTAAATTAAATTAAATTAAATGTAACTTTAATTATTGCTGTAATGTTGTGTAATTGTTATTATGGGATTGGGGTGATACTCCATTTTGTCTTCTTCTTGGTACTGAACTATTGCAGGACTTGCATTCCTGCCCTATCTAACAAGACGAACAAAGTTTTCACTCAGGTCCGGTAACCCGACAATCACCCTACTCCTCCTCTTACCAATCATATTGTTTCCCACCCAAATGTATCCATTGTACAGTGCATATAAGGAGCTGTTGCACCATTGCTGTTCATGTTCGGTTTGCTTACAATAAAGCTGTGTTTGGCCCTTTCATGCTGGCTGCTTCTCTTCAATTCCCGAACATCTAATTGGTGACGAGGATGGGATATGGCTTCCCACAAATCTTCCGTTGATCCCTTCGATGTGATCATGCCAGAGAGATGGAATCTCTATGAACGTCAGTTTTGCCACTCCATGGCAGCCGAGGGCATTGTAGACAAGGACCAGAAGAGGTCCTGCTTCCTATCCAAGTGTGGGCTGGCCACTCTGGAATTCGCCATCCACCTGGTGCTGCCCTGGGACATCAATGTGGTTCCCCTCGCAGACATTCTTGCGGCTCTCCGGAACCACTTCCAGCCCAAGGTGTTCATCTTCCTGGTCTGGGTGGCGTTCCACAGGGGAGACCAATGCCCCGGAGAATTCGTAGCAGACTACGCTGCCACGCTGAGGTTGGATGCCGCCCCATGCCAGGGACAACTTAGAAGAGGTGCTCCATGACCGCCTGCTCTCTGGTCTGAAGGACAAAGAGATGCAATGCTGGCTCATGACCAGGGACATCTTCACATTCAAGTCAGTCCTGCGAGAGGTATTGGTGTCCGAGGCAGCTCGGTCCAGCATCAAATCTTTCAAGTACCGGCCTGCCGCCTCCGGAAGTTCAGAGTTCGCCATGCAGGCCCACCGCTGCTCATCGCCCCACTCATCTGCATATTCTGCATCACCAGCCTCCAAATACACATCGGGGTCCGAGTCCAGCAACGAGGAAGATGTGGTCCAGAAGGTCCAGAAGAGGAAGATGGACAAGCACACCATTGAGAGGACCCAGCGGAGGTGAGATGGCTGAGGAGGAAGGCATGACCGCCAAAAGTGTCCCTTCAAAAACGCCACCTGCCACCACTGTGGGAAAAGGTGCCACATCGCAAAAGTCTGCCGACAGCACCAGAAGCAGTCTCCAGACAAGTCCAATCACCCGAGGTGAAAGGGAGTATCCACCCTCAAGATCTCTGCTGCGGAGCCACTCATCAGCCGTGTCTCTAGCATGTCCCATCCCTTCTTCATGGAGGTCCAGCTTCAAGGTGTTCTGGTCAGGATGGAGGTGGATTCGGGTAAGTCCTATTTCATCTTGTCCCAGAAGGAGTTCCTATGAATCCCCCCTAGTTTGTGCCCAAAGTTGCGGGCCTTCAAGACGTCCCTCCAGGACATGCAGGGTTGCCAGATCTCAGTTCTGGGGGTGAGGGATTTTGCAGTTAATTTCAAGAACATTGCAATGAGATTACCTTTCGTAGTGGTCAAACAGGGCACAAACTGTTTACTTGGGGTGCAATGGATTGAATCACTAAGCATTAGACTGTCTGGCATGAATACCGTCCACTCTGACCTGGTGCAGGACATTTGTAACACGCACCCGGTTGTCTTCAGAAAGGGACTTGGAAACTATGTAGGGCCCCCTGTTTCTTTCGACCTTGACCTGGCTGTGCGGCTGATTCACCTCAAGCCTTGCCATGTGCCGTTCCCACTAAAGGACAAGATCGAGGCTGAGATGGACAAGCTCGTGGGTCAAGGTATATTGGTTCCTGTGGACTCCGCAGAATGGGAGACGCTAATAGTGACTGCTATAAAATTTAACAGGGAGGTCAGGATTTGTACTGATTATAAATGTACGATTAACAAGGCCATCAGGCCTAATGCATATCCGGTGCTGGTACTGAGCCACTTATTGGATGCTTTACATGGGGGTAAGTGCTTCACCAAGTTGGATTTGGTGCAAGCCTATCAGCAGCTTTCAGTTACGCCCACTGTTGCTGTGGCTCAGACAATCATTATGCACAAGGGAGCCTTTAAGGTGACTCACCTACAGTTTGGGGTAAATGCAGCCCCTGGTATTTTTCAATTGCAGGTTGAACATATTTTAAAGGGTCTCCCTGGGGGCCTCCCTTACTTTGACGGCATGCTAATCACCGCGGTGAGTGAGTCTGAGCTTGTAAAAAGGTTGGACTGGGTATTGCATGTTTTCGAGAATGCTGGGTTACGCCTTAGAAAAGATAAATGTGTTTTCCATGCAAGGGAAGTGGAGTTCCTGGTGTTTAGGGTAACTTCTGAGGGAATTAAGCCCTCCAATTCTAAGGTTGCTGCTGTACGTGACACCACCCAACCAACTGCCAAGCCTGAGTTGCAATCGTTCCTGGGCCTGCTTAACTTTTATCACTTCTTCCTGCCCAAGAAGACATCAGTAGCAGAGCTGCTGCATCGCTTACTTTAAAAAGATGCAGTTTGGCGGTGGGGGCAAAGTCAGGAATGAGTGTTCCGTGAGTTAAAGGAGCTGCTGTCTGATGAAGCAGTCTTAACTCACTTCGATCCTAAGAAACCGGTGGTCCTTGTGTGTGATGCTTCACCAGTGAGAGTGGGGACTGTCCTATATCACTCTCTTGACAATGGGAAGGAAGCCCCAATTGCATTCTATTTAAGATCCCTATCCAAAGCGGAACGCAACTATGGCCAGACTAATAGGGAAGCTCTGGCCATAGTTGCTGGGGCAAAGAAGTTCCATGACTTCTTGTATGACAGGGAATTCACGATCATGACTGACCATAAACTGTTGTTAGGGATTTTTGTTACTGCACAGCCCACTCCGCAGATATTGTCCCCCCACATGTTACGTTGGGCTATTTCCCTGAATGCCTATCAGTTCAATCTGATTCACCACCTGAGAAAGGACATCAGTCATGCTGCTGCTCTTTCAATGTCTCCTTTGCCAGACCTGGGGGAACCCAACTGTGAGGTCGAGCAAGATCATCAGGTGCTGATGATCGAATCCCTCGATTCGCCTCTCATTGTGCCTTTGGACATAGCCAAGGCATCTGCAAAAGACAAACTTCTGTCACAGGTGATTTTTTTGGGTCAGGAAAGGGTGGCAGCCAACTCCTCCTCCTGAGGAGTTCAAAGCATTCTTTAGGAAAAGGTTTGAGCTTTTGCAGAAAGAGGTTGCTTACTGTGGGGCCAAAGGGTGGTCATTCCTGTGGTGTTATGCTCCAAGGTACTCAGGCTACTTCACATTAGCCACCCAGGAATTGTACACTCCGAAGCTTTGGCTCAGAGCTAATTTTGGTGGCCCCATGTAGACCAAGACATTGAACAATTGGTGGGCACCTGCCAAAGTTGCCAGTGTTCTCGACCCAAGGAGTCCTGACTTCCCTCCCAGGAATGGGACACTGCCCGCGGACCCTGGTCACGAATACACATTGATTTTGCTGGTCCGTTCTGAGGCACGCCCATTTTATTGGTGGTCGACTCATTTTCAAAATGGTTGGAGGTTATTCCAATGCCCAGTACCTTCTCAGCTGTCACCATTAAACAGCTTCGGAAGCTGTTCAGTTATTTTGGACAACCGTACATGCTCGTGTCCGACAACGCCACAATGTTCACCTCATCCAAATTCCAGGCATTCCGCTCGAGGAATGCTATTCGGCATGTAACATCTGCCCCGTTCTACCCTGCAACCAATGGTCTAGTGGAACGTCAGGTCTGCACTACAAAAGAGGCTCTTTGCCACATGGGTCAGGGGGACATTGATTTGCAGCTTTGCCAATTCCTCCTTTGCTATCAGACGACTCCCCTGGCCTCAGGGCTATCTCCAGCCGAGCTCTTAATGTGCAGGAGACTGGTCTGTCTGTTCGACCGGTTGGATCCTCCCAGGGTGGAGAATAGGTGTATTAATGTGGAAATTCTGCAACAAAACTTTATCAATGACAAATCCTATGAGTATTTGTCCTTTCCCTTTTATAAGGTACCTGTCTTTTACACACTACCTAAAATCCTTAAAATGTCCAAGGAGGGGGCATGGCTAAGATGGCCGGCGAGTAACATCTTGATTTATGCGCTCGCACTTATCAATGTGGTAATTGAAGAGAATAAGGAATTAACGAGGCAAATTACTGAGGTATTTTGGTGGCAATAAGTCTCCTTCTTGCCTGGTGGGAAAAGCTGTTGCAGGGTGGTCGAAGTTCAGGAGGTATCCTCGGTGGGAGAGGAAGCGACGGAAGCCGTGGTTTCTCCTGACCGAGGAGCAGAGAATGGGACTGGTGAGACAGTGGTGAACCGATAAAAGTGGCACCAGCAAGAAAGTGAATTGAACAACTGATATATATATATTGATGGGAGCTTGAGGTGGCAGCGGATTGTTTTGCCCTGAAGTGATTGGAGGTGGCAAGAGTTGGTAGAAGAGAATAGAGGGGCATTGTACTAGGAGATAATGGCGGCGATCCTGGAAATCGAAAGTGGAGTTTGCTTTTTGGACAATTGCTTTTGAGAGACCCAGGGGAGCTGCAGATTGATTTGAGGTGTGTGGAAGTGGTTATTGAAGAAAAGTGTTTGGTTTTGGGGCGCTAGTCATCTCAGCATTTTGAAGCCAAGGCTGAAGTAAAGAAGAGTGGTTCTTTTTTTAAAAAAAGTTTGCCGAGTTGGGGAAGAAGAAGGAAAAGGGCTTTTGTTTTGTTTGCCCTAAGAGTGGATTTACTTTTTTCTTTTTTACTCCTTCGCTGTGTGGATTACAGCTTTTAATTTTTTCTTGGGAATTTTTCTCCTTTCTCTTTCTCTCCCCTGCTGAGCTCATACAAGTGGATATATTGGGGCATTTGCTCCCTGAAAATACTGGGCATGTTTAGTGGCTGATTTTGGTGGTTGGCTCCGTTGGATTACAAATACTTACTGGTTGTTTAGTTCCTGCTTCCTGCTTCTTGTGGATTACAACAATTGATTTGCTGGCTCTTCTCCATTAACTAGGTTATACTATATTCAAAGGATTGCTGGCAGCTTTGGCTGCATTGGACCAGGCTCAATTGGAGTGTTTAATAACTATATAGTGCATTGCAGCATTAGAACTTTCAATGGACGTTATCATGGATAAGGGCACAAGAGGAAAAGCAAAGGAGGAGGAGCCTGTGGTGAAATCAAAGAGAAAGGAAAAACTACCAATGGAAGAGGTTCCCCTGTCGTCATCACCACCACCTGAACCTTATGATCAAACCCAAATTATGGTGGAAATTGGTAAATTGTTTCAGAAGATGGAAAAGATGGAAGATGAAAGAGTGAAGGACAGAAATGAAATGTTGAAAAAGCAAGATAAGGTGGTAGCATCTGTTATGGATTTAACAAAAAAGTAGAATTAAATTTGCAAAAAATAGAAGGAAATGTGAAGTTGGTTCAAAATGAGGTGAAGGTTATGAGAAATGAAATAAAGGGGACTCAGGCGGGGTGAGGGAGAATAAAGTGAAAATGGAGGAACAGGAAAAAAGGATTGATGCTATGGAAGATATGATGAGAAAACAGAATATTGTTATACGTCACGTGGTTGAACGGACACCAGACCTCTTAAGAGAGAGGGTGGTCCAGTGGTTAAACAATTTAAGTATGGGAAAGGAATTTGTACAGGAAGACATCGTGAGTGCATACAGGGTGGGCTCAAGAAGAGGGAAAGTGGTCCAAATAAATGTTTTGGTTAAATTTGCAAATTGGGGTGACAAACTTATAGTAATGGCTTTTTTAAAACAAGCAGGTTCTGGACCCCTGAAAATTGATGGTTTTGACGTGGAAGTGTATAACGATATTTCTATTAAGGAAAGAGCTTGGAGGTATAAGATGAAACCGGTAACCAAACTGTTGATGACTAAAGGTGTAAGGTACAATAGGAGATTTCCACAACAATTGCGGTTTTGTTTTGTTTTTTGGAAAAAATGCAAGTTATTGATGAGAGGACCGACCCATTGGAGTATTTGTGTCTGCTTGATTTGGTTAAAGCGGGTTCGGAGGAGTGGCTAACTCTTAGAAAAGATTTGTTGGATTCGGGGGCCATAAGAAGAGCTTATGAGGGGGCGGATGCTGGTGGTGCTACGGGTGGGGCACAGCAGGGGAGAGAGGAGGAGGAGTTGTCATTGATCATGGTGGAGGAGGAGGCAAGTAAGGAGCAGTGAGCAATAAGTGTTGATGCAACAATTCTTTATATCTAAGATTGTAGAAAGATGTGGTGGCGCGATGCATTAACTCCTACGCACATCTTCCATGTTCCCCCTCTCCCCTCTTTGGATATCGAAGGTGGCTTTTTTTCTGGAGAAAGTGGGGAGAGCGATATTGTGTGTTTTTTGTATATTTTTTCTTTTTGAGGGTAGGGGGTTGGTGGTAGCACGCCTAATGGAGAGTTTGGAAATTAGAGAAGGTGAAATGGTAACAGATTATGAGTAGTATCAAGGTATTAACCTGGAATGTAAAAGGTACAGGTTCCATTCTTAAGAGGCGGAGCTTACAGTTGGCATTGAAGAAGGATAGACCCGATATAGTGTTCTTACAGGAAACACATCAAAAGTCAAAGGATACAAATAAGATTTTTTGGGGGTGGATGCAACACTATGAAATGGCGTTTGGCACTTCAAAAGCGAGAGGAGTCGCAACTTTGATTTCTAAGAGATTAGGATTTGAGGTAACAAAAAGTATTGTGGATCAGGAGGGCAGGTATTTGATAGTGAGAGGGAAAATTGATGATGAGGAAATACTTTTGGTGAATATTTATGCTCCAAATGAACATCAAGTGGAATTTTTAGAAAAAGTTCGTAAAATTGTGGTTTTAGAAAAAGTGGCAAAGATGATTGTGGCTGGAGATTTTAATTTGATTAGGTCAAATTTAGATTGTACGAACTTAGCAAGGTGTGGAGCAGGTATGAAAGGGAATGGTCTCGATAACTCGATGGTTGCGCTGGGCCTGAAGGATTCTTGGAGAGAGGTTAAGGGCTCGGAAAGTGTATATTCTTATTTTTCATATGTTCATGTGTCCTATTCCAGAATAGATTACGTATTTTTAACGTAAAATTTGGTTAAAAGTATCGAGGTTATCGAAGTAGGAATTTTTAAGGAATCAGATCATGCTAAAGTGTTTTTGGAACTGAGGCTATGAAAGGATAGTAGGAGAGGAAGAAGTTGGAGATATGATCCCAATCTATTCAAAGACCAAAAATGTAAAGATCAAATTATGGGAAGTTGGATGGAAAGTTGGCAGTGGAACGATAATGGGGAGGTAAATTTTAATGTGGTTTGGGATGCCATGAAGTCGGTGTTTAGAGGGGAAAGTATAAAGTTAGCAAGTAACAAATACAGATTGTATAAGGCAGCACAGGAGGAAAAAGAAAAGGAAATAAAACAACTACAGGAAGAACATTCAAAAAACAAGGATAAAAAATCTTTGCTAAATTACAAAGATTGAAGGCAGAGTTATTGGGTAAGGATATAGAAAAAGTAAAAAGAGATCTGATATATCTAAAAAGAGAGTATTTTGAATTTAGCAATAAGAATTCAAGATTACTAGCAAGAGCGGCCAAAGTTAAAAAGGAAAAAAGGGAAATTGGGGTTTTGGTCAACAAACAAGGAATAAGGTGTAATAAAGCTAGTGATAAATGCAAAATTGTGAAGGATTTTTATCAAGCATTATATGCAAAAAAAGAGATAGATGTGGAGAAGATTAAAGGTATTTTGGAAAGGCAATTAGGGAGTGGAATAAAGCAGGATCATCGGGACAAAATGGAAGAACAAGTTTCAGAGAAAGAGGTGAAGGAAGTAATCAGCGATCTAAGGCTGGGGAAAGCTCCGGGAGATGATGGACTCTCATCCGAGTTTTATAAGGAATTCAAAGATGTTGTGGTGCCAAAGTTGGTAAAGCTATATAATTACATTTTAGATGGTGGACAAATACCGACTTCGTGGTATAGAACTATTATCGTTCTGCTGCCAAAAGTGGGAAATTTTTTGGAAAAAGTGGAATCCTATAGACCAATCTCTCTTATAAATCAAGATGCCAAAATCTTCACAGCAATATTGGCTAATCGCTTAAATAAATTTATGGGAGAATATATAAATGTTGATCAAGTAGGTTTTTTAAAAGGAAGGCACATGGCTGATTTGACTAGGAGGGTGTTAGATCTAATTGACAACGTTAGTCAAACGAAGGAAAAGGTGGGGTTAATATCTTTAGATATTTTTAAGGCATTTGATTCGCTACAATGGTCTTCGATCAAGGAAATAGTTAATGGCTATGGATTTGGGGATAGATTTAGAAGGGTAATTGATTTGTTATATCAGAAAGGGTTTGCTAGGATTAGAGTTAATGATGAGGTTACAGATGAGGTAAAGCTGGAGGCTGGTACTAGACAGGGTTGTCCCTTGTCCCCTATCTTGTTCATCATGGCAATGGAAATCTTTGCTAAAAATATAAGGGAGGATTTAAGTATAGAAGGGATAATGGGTAATAAAGTAAGTATGTATGCAGATGATACATTATTAATGGTGAAGGATCCTGACGGGGCAATGGATAGGATGAAAGCACAAATTGAGGATTTTGAGGCTATAACAGGGTTGATGATAAATTGGGACAAATCGGAAATGATGTTGTGTAATATGGGGGAAGAGGAGAAGGAAAGGATGGAGGGGCTATCTAAAATACAAATTAAAGATAATTTGAAATATTTGGTGATAATTATTTCAAATAAAGTGGAAGAACTCAAAAGATTGAACTATGACAGCCTGAAGGCAGAATTTAAGATTAAAATACAGAGTTTTCAAAAGTTGAAGTTGTCATGGTTTGGGAGAATTGCAATGTGCAAAATGATGTTGTTGCCGAGGATTAATTTTTTATTTGATGCACTTGCAATCCAATTGAAGGAAAAGGAGATTAGTGAGTTTCAAAAAATGTTTAATAATTTTTGTAACGGGGGTAAAAAAATCTAGATTGCCAAAGAAATTCTGGTACCTGCCTCAGAAAGAAGGGGGTTTGGGAATGCCAAATTTGTTAGTGTATTACCGGGCATTTCAAATTAAGAATGTTGTGAAGATTTTGGCTAGAGGTAAAGCAATTTGGCAGGAGATTGAGATGAATGATTATAGGAAAATTGGTAAAATGATCTTTTTAGGGGATAAAGTTAAAACGACAGTTTCTAGTAATATTATGATGAGGGGACTCATGAATGTGTGGAAAAAATTAAAGAAGGATTTGGCTCCGGGTGCCTCTCCAATTTTGGAACTGGCAGATATGGTGTGTTTTCCGATAAAAATAGATAAAAAAATAAAGGAAATATTGGATAAAAATGAAGTTTCTCTGGTGATAGAATGGTTAAGAAGTAGATGAAACCAAGAAAGAACAATTGTTTGTGCAGTTAAAATTGGACTGGTTTCAGAAACTGAAGGTTAATAATTGGAACAAAAAATATGGAAGAGAATATAGACAGGGAAATGATGGATTTTGAAGAATTGGTTTTGAAAATTCGAAAAGGAGATAAGAGCATTAAGGGTCTAGTAAGCAAACTCTATGTTTTAATAAATAAGGGGACTGATCCACAGGAAGATTTGAAATTGAAGTGGGAAAAGGATTTGAATATAAAGCTAGGCAATGATAAATGGAGAAATAAGTGGAAAAAGAGGATAATGAGAACTATGTCAGTAAGAATTAAGGAACATAATTATAAAATCCTGTGGCAATGGTACTTGACACCACAGAGGTTACATCAGATTGATAATAAAAGGGATAATTTATGTTGGAGATGTAAAGAGACTGTTGGAACCTATGAACATATGTGATGGAGCTGTAAAATGATAAATGATTTTTGGAAAAGAATAGAAAACGAGGCAGGGGAAATAATGGGTAAGAAAATCAAACTGGTGTCAGGTACCATTATGTTAACGGATGTGGAGGGTATGTGTTTAAAAAAGGAGGAAAAAGAGTTATTAGAAATTATGTTAACCACGGGTAGACAATGTATTGCTAGAAATTGGAAAAATGATGTTACTATACAATTGGGGGAGTGGTATAAGGAAATGTGGAATCCAGCATTGAATGATAAATTGACATGGGAGATAAAAGTAAAAGAGATAAACTGAAGGCAAATAGATTTTGGAATATCTGGAAGCCCTTTGTTGATCACTCCCTTATGGGTATGGAATATAGCAGACCTGTACCATCTCAGAGTAGTTTTTGGAGATAACATTGAGTCCGAACTCTCCGGGGCATTGTAAATAAACACTGGGTGATGTGTAGTTGAAAATTAAAAGTTGATAGTTGCAAACAAGTTATAGTACTGTGGGAAGGTTTTATGAATGGGTTATTGGCGCTGTGTTAATTTTTAATGTGTTTATTAAATGGTATGTGTATTATAACAGACAATAATGCAATTATCATTTATGCGATTATTTTTTACGAAGCTTATGTATTTTTGTTATGTCATATTATATATATGTTTGTATTTTTTTTGAAAATTAATCAATAAAAATTTATTAACAAAAAAAATGTCCAAGGATAATCCACTCATCCCAGGGAGGCCTATTGTGGTAAATACAGGTTCCATATTAGAAAGGTCCGCCAAATATGTAAGCTCTTTCATCAATCCATACACTAGGAACACACCTTCATTTGTTAGGGACTCTTCGGATTTCATCAATCAGCTAGAGAATGTCTATGTCCCAGTGGGTGCTGGGCTACTTACACTAGATGTTAAATCTCTGTACACTCATATCCCTCTAGAAAGTGTAAGACCTATTTTAGAAGAGGTTTTAAACTCTAGAAGCTTAGCTATACCTCCTACTCACTTGCTATTAGATCTAGCAGATGTTGTTTTGGAAAATAACTATTTTAGATACAAAGACCAGTTCTTCCTACAGGTGCAAGGAGTCGCCATGGGGAGGGCACTCGCGCCAGCCGTGGCAAATCTCTATATGATTAAATTCAAAACCTCATGTGTGTTCAATAGTGATATCAATCCTTTCCATCAAAATATGATGATTTACAAAAGATTTATTGATGACCTGTTTTTCGTATTTGATGACATAAATGTTATCCCTAATTTCATTAAGTGGATAAACACATTGGACAGCAATTTAAGCTTCTCTGGGCATTATGATGCTGTGGTGGTACCTTTCCTGGATATCTCTGTGTATATTTACAATAACAAATTGCATATGCACCTCTTTAGAAAACCCACTGACAGGAACGCCTATCTGGATTATCATTCCTTCCACCCGGGCCACCTTAAAAGAAATATACCTTTTAGTCTCCTAGCCAGGGCCAAGCGGAATTCCACCAAGGAGGGTGACTTTATAAAATCAGTGGCCACGATTAAAAACTTTTTAGAGGAAAAAGGGTATCCTAACCATATTATTAACAATCAATTCCAGCGCGTCTGTAATACCCCTAGAAAAGCATTCTTAACTCCCAAAATCAGGGAACCATCTCATTTTATTCGTCGTGCCTTTGAATATTCACCTCTGGCATTTAAAATTAAGAATATCATTTCAAAATACTGGCACATCATTGAGGATATCCCAGGGTGCTCTCAGAAGCCTTTCATAGGTTTCAAAAAGACGCAGAACATTGGCAACATGGTGGTCCGTGCAGATGCCTTGTGAGCGACTCCCTCGTCCATTATTCGAGGGCACTATCGATGTGGGGGCTGTGCAGCATGTCGCTTCGCTATTGAAGCTAAAACCATGAGGATTCCTGGGGAACAACGGGAACATGTACTCACGGGGTGCACTAATTGCAACTCCCAAAATGTGGTGTATGCTATCATCTGCCCATGTGCTAAGTTTTACATCGGTTGCACTGGATGCCCCCTGAAGGTCCGGATCCTGGAGCATCGCTCTCGGATCCGGAGCCACTTACTCACTGTGCCTCTTGTGTCTCACTTTCTCGACAATAATCATAATGAAGATGACATCAAATTTATTGCATTAGAAAAGATACTTCCCAACATGTATGACAAAATGGACATAAACAATAAACTATTATGGAGGGAAGCTCACTTTTTTCACTTATTTAAATCATTAGCACCATTAGGATTAAACTCGGATCAGGAACTCAGCTGCTTCTTATAATTGTTGAACAGTCGCTTTAGGTAACATTTTATATGTGAATATCCTCACTGTTTCTTTAAGAACTTTCAGTGTTCTCTAGCATGATTACACCTGGGTTTGGTGGAGTAAGAATATAAGCAGTCACTTCGACTGCCTTAGTAACGTCTATGGCGAATAGGACTCTACCATAAAGCCTGACGGAATAAAACTAAGAATAAACACTATATATTTTCTTGAAAAATTATACCGTGAGGTAAGCAAAATTTATTGATTGTAACATGCTTGTATAATTTATTGATTGTAACATGCTTGTAAAATATCTATATATGAATTAGTCTTTACACCATTGTAAATATTACTTATTGTATCATTGTAGAAAACCAGTGGAAGATTTTCGAAAAGCTGTAAACCAGAGAGCTCCATTTTCTCTCAGCCAGTGAGGCATTATTTTCCTGCAGTAAAGGATTTTTGGTTGGATGGATTTTCATCTTCTTGTACAAAAGGTATTCTCAGCTGGAGATCTGGTGCACTGTAGGAACTATGTGGCTGCAGGACCACCATGGGTTCCAGGGGTTATGGTGGAACAAATAGGACCAGTGTCCTACCAGGTCAAAACAGGTACTGGTTTGCTTTGGCGGTGCCATGCCGACCAGCTCAGGGTTACGGAGTTTCAAAAAGTACAAGGTGATAATACTCAGGGCAATTCCATGTTAGGGTCCTCCCCCACCTGCTTATCCCAAGGATAGACGAGGAAGGTTCGGCAGCTGGTTGCAATCCCCAACTTGTTAATTCAAAGCCGTCGCTGTTTCACTGGGGATCGTCCTCAAGCCTAGAGCGTGGAAAGGTGCCTTATGAGTTACAGGATCGGGGGGAGTTTCCCGAGTGTTCCCCCACTCATCCGAGTGAAAAGCGGGGCTTTGATTTCTCTCCAGAGACCCCCATCCTCCTAGGTTTGAGTCTACCTCTACTCCCACCCAAAAAGAGGCAAGTTTTTGTTGAGTCGCCCTCTACTCAAACTTCTCAAAAGAGGGAGTTTTCATTGAGTTTTCCCCTCCTGAGTCTAGCTTTAATTTCGAGTGATCCCCTGCTCCTGCTTCATCTAAACGGGGATATGATTTGTTTTTTCCCCCTTCCTGGTTCCAACGCAGAGTCAGGACACTGCTCCCAAAATGCTAATAGCTTTAACAGAAACCCCAGTGCCGGGTATCATTCAGTGGAACCAAGTCTCCCTAGGTCTACAGAACTCAGTTAAGTGTCAGTCTGGCCCAAAAGTGTCTGTGGGCCCCCACAATGGTTAAGGGAGTTTGTCCCATCCTAGTGGGGTGGGATGTTGTGTATGTAACTTTAATTATTGCTGTAACATTGTGTAATTGTTATTATGGGATCGGAGTGATCCTCTATTTTGTCTTCTTCTTGGTACTTGCGTTCCCGCCCTTTCTAACAAGACACACTAAGTCTTCACTCAGGAGCTGTTGCACTATTGCTGTTCATGTTCTGTTTGCTTACAATAAAGCTGTGTTTGTCCCTTTCATACTGACTGCTTCTCTTCAATTCCCGAACATGAAAAATGTATACTGATCTTTTGACAGATGCCATTCCATTTATTTTATGTGTTTCTACATCATGAATCAGGTTGAATATTTGAGTTGTACAGCCCTTGTCAGGTCTAAAGTTTACCTATTCTGGAATTAGAAGAGTTTTGTTTTGAAGGGCTATACAATGAAGTATGATTTGTCAAAACACTTTGTATAAGTGGCATAGTAGAGAGATTGGTTGGTTTTATTTTTATTATGTGTTGATTGGTCTTCCCTGTGAGGTACACAGAAAGAGCCTTCTCGAAGATAGTTTTACATTTTTGAACCACAATTGGGCATACCCCAGGCAATGGCAGCCTTGTTTTACCAGCTATTCTTTCTCACACTAGAATCTGGACATGAAAGAAGACATCCTCCCTACCAAAAGCAGATGGTGTACTGTTTGGTTTGGGATCATATTTACATACAGTTTCCCATGCCTAGGCCAAATGTGAAACTGCCAAAATGAAGGCACCTTTTGGTGAGTTCATTTTGCAGTTCCTTTCACCTGACCGAGTGTGAAAAAGATTAGCCAGCAACACAAGGTTGCTGTTACCAGGGTGAGGTTGCTGTTACCAGCCGCCTTTGATACTGTTGACCACGGTATCCTTCTGGAACGGCTCTGAGGATTGGGGATCCAGGGCACTGTGTGGTCCTGGTTTTCCTCATTTCTGTGGGGTCGGACCTAGTCAGTGTGGTTGGAGAGTGAGAGGTCCAGTCCTAGGCCCCTAAAATATGGGGTGCCTCAGGGCTCGGTACTCTCTCCTCTCCTATTTAACATCTACATGAAGCCGCTGGGTGAGATCATCCATTCCCATGTGGTGCAGTACCATCAGTACATGGATGACACACAGTTGTACATCTCAGCCCGTGGGGACCCCAGTGATGCAGTCAAAGTCCTTTCCAGATATCTGGAGGCTGTTGGGGTCTGGATGGGGGCTAACGGGCTACAACTGAATCCTAGCAAGACTGAGTGGCTATGGATAAGGGGTCCTGTGCTATCCCGGGAGCTACCATCTTTGGTTTTGGATGGGGCTATTTTGCCCCAGACTGACCCGGTGCGCAACTTGGGGGTCCTCCTGGATTTCTGGCTGCTGCTAGAAGAACAGGTGGTGGCTGTGGCCAGGAGAGCTTTTGCCCAACTTCGGGTGATTCGCCAGTTGTGCCCGCTCCTGGACTGGGACTACTTGCTCATGGTCACTCACACTCTGGTCACCTCCAGACTAGACTACTGTAATGCACTCTACATGGGGCTGCCCTTGATGACCATTTGGAGGCTGTAGCTGGTCCAGAATGCTGCGGTCCAGGTGGTGATGGGGTATGGATGTTATGCCCATGCCTCACCACTGCTTCGGGAGTTGCACTAGTTACCAGTTGGCCTCCGGGTGCAATTCAAGGTGCTGGTTTTGACTTTTAAAGCCCTATATTGTAGTGGGCCAGGTTACCTAAGAGACCGCATTGCCCTAAGGATGTCTGTCCATCCAACCAGAGAGGACTGGAGGGGCTCTCTAATTGTGCCATCAGCCAGGGGGGCTCGCCTCTCTGGCACAAGGAGGAGGGCCTTCTCTGTGTCTGCACCGGCCCTTTGGAACCTCCTGCCAGTAGAACTGTGCAACCAGATGGAGTTGCTGCCCTTTAGAAAAGAACTAAAAACCTGGCTGGCGGGCCAAGTTTGGGGTGCAGGTGGAGGGGTGGCTTCCATTGGGTGGTTAGTATAGAGGATTATGCCTTCCCCCACGGTTCCTTCTGTACCTGCACCCCTTTTTAGGGGGTAGTTCTTAATTCTGTTTTATCTATGATTGTGAACTGCCCTGAGTCGGCCTTGGTCGAGTGGGCGGTATAGAAATTCAACAATTAAATTAAATTAAATTAAATGCTGGATTGTAGTTCAGAAATATGACAATCTTCGAGTAGGTTCTTTCTGTGTACCCTGGCTCCATCCTTGATTAAGTTCATGGACATTATTTATAGGACAAATGTTGACTTACAAGGACATGTGTGGCTCAATTGTGATGAAACTTTTGTATGAGGGTGGTGCTGCACCTTCCCACTTGTGGCTGCGGTTCAATACCCCAACTCACCTAACAGTGGGCAAACACTTTTTTAGTGGGCAATTGTTGCAGAGGCCTGGTGGAACTGTTGCTTCCCATGCATCTGTAGGTCTGTTAGATCAATTCCAGCTTCTCTGTTGGTAATTAAGTGTTCAGGGGGCATGCATCAGGAAACAATGCAGATTTAGGAATACAGTTTTTATCCGAACTGATCCCCACCACTTATTTCCATTTTTTTAAGGGCAAGTCTAACTAAGGAGCAATCCAGGACTCAGGTGGGTACAAGAAGACCCCTGGTATCCAAAAGGGCCCAGCTGAATTAGATTAAAGAGACTTGGCATTGGTTGCAAGCCTACCTAAGAAGGGAGGAAGCAATTTATTTGTTAGAAATTTTCAAGCTGAGTTTAGATTCCTAGTTTAGGGTAGGCTAGTGGTCCAAAAATCTCAGGTTTCTTAGGGTAGTGAATCAATTGTAAGGGACAAAATAGCTAAGGAAGGCAAGGCAAGGTGGTTGGGCCATTAGTGATGCCACCTATACCTGATTTGAGAATTTCTCCCTTGAGTGTGGTTCCAAAGAAGGCCACTGGGAAATTTAGGCTCATTAAACATTTATCTTGCCGAGAAAGCAGTTTGGTAGATGATGCTATTCCTCAGGAGCTGTACAGTGTCAGATACACTTCTTTGACGCTGCAATAATATGGCTCATTCTTGCAGGATGGGTTAATTGCATGCCAAATGTGACATAATGTTTACATTTAGACTGCTACCAATCTACCCCTATAATTTCAGACTGTTAGGTTTTGTATTTGAAGTGGGATAGGTGGGATACTGGTATAGGTTTTGTCTTTGAAGTCAGATAGCCCAATGGGATGCTCAATTTTGTGTGCAATGTTTGAACAATTTAATTCCTTCCTGAAGTGGGTGGTCAAGAAGTGATCAGACTTGAAGCATGTCATCCATTATTTGGATGACTTTTTTAATGTGGGAAAAAGTACTCTTGGAGGCATTCGAGGATGCAGCACTAAGCTCTATGTGTTGGTATGTGTGTAGTTGGCATTGTTATTCTATTAAATTTAGTGCAGGCTTTTGCAACAACTTTCCGCAAGGGGCCGGCCCCATCCCCAATACTCTCCGCTAAGGGCTGGAGGTGTGTTGACACCCATTGCTTACATTTTGGTCATCATTGGCAGCAGTGGTGGTGATTGTGCCATTTTTGTGGTTTTTTCCACAGCCTCCACCACTTCCCAGGGTGGTGGGAAACTTTTCGCAGCAATTTCACTCTGTATGGATAATTGTCCGACACTTCCCACTTCGTTTTGGCTGCTCGAATGTGCTGCTGGGCAACTTCCTGGTTCCATGCTAGGAACCAAGCCAATGATGCAAGCTCCGCCCAGTGCTGGAAGTTGCCCAGCGGCACAATCGAGCATCTAGAATGAAGTGAGGAAATGTCAGAAAATTATTCAAATGGAGTGAAATTGCTCCAACAAGTCTTCCACCACCCTGGGAAGCAGCTGAGTCTGTGACTTCTGGGGGTGGGGGCAGGTCTATAGGTACCTGGGTGGCAACTGTGGGTCAGTTTAATGGTATGCATGGGCCAGATTAGGCCCACAGGCCAGGGGTTGTGAACACCTATTTAGTGTCTAGAAAATGTTAAGAGGTTTGGTCCAGAGAGAGAGGCATGGTCTTGAAGAACAGGATGCCTATTTCCACAACCATTTTGGTGATGCTGTCTCAATTATGGCCAGTTGTGTGCAGATATGCATTTATGGTTTCTTTCTTTAAATGCCACTTTAGTGGCACTTTTTTTTTTTTTGGTGGAGGTGGGGGGGGCTCTGATTCAGTAAGTGAATGCATTGGGCCAAGCATTTTTTTACTGCAGAACCTATAATAATAATAATAATAATAATAATAATAATAATAATAATAATAATAATAATAATAATAATAATAATAATAATAATAATAATAATAATAATAATAATAATAATAATAATAATAGGTTTATTTATATCCCGCTTTCCTGGCATGAGTGCCACTCAAACCGGCCTACAACATAAGAAAAGGAAAGCTTTCTTCAACAAAAAGAAAGCCTTCTCACAATATATAAAACATTACATAGAAATATCAGACACAACAATACAAAATAAATACAATGCAATTGTTCAAAAGTGCAACAATACCAATTCAGAAATTAAACATTACAATACAGTGCAGTTGATACAATAAAAAATATCCATCACAGAAGCAGATGCAAAAATACAATTCAGCTGTCTTGGGGTGCATGGTCAGGCCCATGGCCTAAAAAGGTTGGCCATTCCTGATCTATGAGGTACAGCAAGACCTTATTGCATTGCATTGCATTGTTCGATTTATATGCCACCCCACTCACACAAGCGACTCTGGGTGGCTTACAAAGAAACAATATGCACATATCACATTACAAAATATAACATTACAAATACATATCAAAACATTTCAATAAATCCCCAATCCCATATACAAAATCAAGTAACAAAACATATCAAACATTTCAATAAATTCCCTATCCCAAATACAAAATATCACATCACAAAAATATGTCGAACATTTCAATAATGTTATTTTGTCCAAGATGCATATTGTGTGTATTAGTTGCTCCAAGATGGACCAATTGGGGTGAGGGTGGGAGATTGTGCTTGGGCAATGTGTGAACCCTGAACTCTGCTCTGTACCAGGCTGTAACTAGAGAGAGCAGCCTCCTGGCCACCTGTTTATCCACCAGGATGGCCCCCTCCTCACTAAATACCAGTTTTAGCCACCATCGTCATCGGCTGCTACTTGTATCTGAGTATATATTCCCTCATGGAAATCATTTTCACTGCTGCCAACATGCAGGTCTGGACTAGAGGCTTCAGTTTCTCCAGAAACCTGCCTCCACTGTCCTTATCCCATCACTGTTGGACTTTGAAAGAAGGATGACAAGCAGGAAAAATGCCATTGGTGTGGATTTATTTAAGGTGTATCCCAGTTTGTCATGAAGTGACCCACATACTGTGATCACGGAGTCATCTCCTGTGGCACATATGAAATGAGACATGCAGGATTTAACACTTGGACTTCAATGGGCTGCCACAGCCTTGAGGATATTAACAAGGTGCACCTTCACAGCCAGTCCACCTGGCATGGCCTCTTCCACCTCTATGACCATTGGGAATCAGAATAGTGAAGTGGTTCCTCCTCTGCTCATTTTGCTGAAGGTTTCCAGTAGCATTTCCTCCACTGAGGGAGCCATCACCCAACCTAAAGGGGCTCATCTACCTGTAGCCATTGGCCCCTTTATGGAGTCAGGTTATTTACTGCTGCCCAACATTCAGCATTGAGTCACTGGCTGTATGGTACAGCTAAAGATATGTGGAAAGCAGGAACAGTGGGATGGCATTTCAACACAATTTTTTTTATGCATAGGAGTGGCTTCCACTGCAACAGTGTTGAGTTATGAAGTAGATGACATCAAAAAGAGTGGGCAAATGGTCCTCTAATAGGTCCATATATTCATTCATTGTCATTCTCTTTGTAGAGCATGTGCCGGCAGTTTCTTTTTGTTTGTATTTTAGATCAGCCATTACCCATGAGGCAGCTGTGGATTCAGATGTTTGGGCACAGTATTTTTTCTTGGGCAGAGTGGTATACCAAAGGAGCTGTCACTTGACAAGCACTTGGGACTTGCATCCATGGCCTATTTGGAGAGGTTTGGTCAGTGGGGCATGTTCTGGGAGGCTTGGCTGCCAGTGTTGTAAATTAATAACAGGAGGCTTCTTTTTTTTAAAATATAATTTTTATTAACTAATTTTCAAAAAAATATATACAGACATACACAGAACATTACATCATAAAAAGTAAGAAAATACATAAGTTTCATAGAAGGTAACCACATACATGATAATTGAACTATTATCTATTGTAGCTGCCCATAATGTTAAGCATCCACTTGAAAATTAACACTATAGCTATGACCAACTCATAAAACATTTCAATAGTACTATTGTTCAGGTACAACTATCAAAATCCAATTTTCACTTACAATTCACCCAGTGTTTATTTACATTGTCCCGGAGAGTTCGGTCTCAATATTGTCTCCAAAAACTACTTTGAAATGGTACAGGTCTACAGCATTCCATACCCATGAGGGAGTGATCAACAAAGGGCTTCCAAATACTCCAAAATCTATTTTCCTTCAATTTATCCCTTTTTACCTTTATCTCCCATGTCAATTTATCATTCAAAGCTAGATTCCACATTTCTTTATACCACTCTCCCATCATTTTTCCAATTTCTAGCAATGCATTGTCTACCCGTTGTTAACATTATTTCTAATAACTCTTTTTCCTCCTTGTTTAAATGCATACCATCCACATCTGTTAGCATAATGGTACCTGACACCAATTTAATTTTTTTACCCATTATTTCCCCAACCTCTTTTTCTATTCTTCTCCAAAAATCATTTATCATTTTACAGCTCCACCACATATGCTCATAGGTCCCAACAGTATCTTTACATCTCCAACATAAGTTATCCTTTTTATTATCGATCTGATGTAACCTCAGTAGTGTCAGATACCATTGCCACAACATTTTACAATTATGTTCCTTAATTCTTACTGACATAGTTCTCATTATCCTCTTTTTCCACTTATTTCTCCATTCACCATTTCCTAGCTTTATATTCAAATCCTGTTCCCACTTCAATTTCATGTCTTCCTGTGGATCACCCCCCTATTTATTAAGGCATAAAGTTTATTTACTAAACCCTTGATGCTTTTATCTCCTTTTCGAATTTTTAAAACCAATTCTTCAAATTCCGTCTTTTCTCTATCTATATGTAATTCTCTTCTATATTTATTATTCCAATTATTGACCTTCATTTTCTGAAACCAATCCAATTTTAACTGTTCAAACAATTTTTTCTTCTTATTTTCATCTCCGCAAATCCTTAACCAATCTTTCACCAAGAAAACTTCATTTTTATCCAATCTTTCCTTTATTTTTTTATCTATTTTTATCGGAAAACACGCCATATCTGCCAATTCCAAAATTGGAGAGACATCTGGGACCAAGTCCTTCTTTAATCTTTTCCACACAATCATGATTCCCCTCATCATTGTATTACTGGTAGCTGTCATTTTAACCTTATCTCCCAAAAAAATCATTTTACCAATAGTCCTATAATCTTTCATCTCAATCTCCTCCCAAATTACTTTTTCTCTTGCCAAAATCTTCACAACGTTCTTAATTTGAAATGCACGATAATATACTAATAAATTTGACATTCCCAAACCCCCTTCTTTCTGAGGCAGGTACCACAGTTTCTTTAATAATCTAGGTTTTTTGCCTCCATTGCAAAAATTATTAAACATCTTTTGGAACTCATTAATCTCCTTTTCCTTCATTTGAATTGCAAGTGCATCAAATAGGAAATTAATTCTCGGCAACAACATCATTTTGCAGATTGCAATCCTCCCAAACCATGACAACTTCAACTTTTGGAGACTTTGTATTTTAGTCTTAAATTCTGTTTTCAAGCTATCATAGTTCAATCTTTTAAGTTCTTCCAATCTATTTGAAATAATTATCCCCAAATATTTCAACTTATCTTTGATTTGTATGTTAGATAGTCCCACCATCTTTTCCTTCTCCTCTTCCCCCATGTTACACAACATCATTTCCGATTTATCCCAATTTATCATCAGCCCCATTATATCCTCAAAATCCTCTATTTGCGCTTTAATCCTATCCATGACCCCCTCCAGATGCTTCACCATTAGCAATGTATCATCTGCATACATACTTACCTTATTACCCATTATCCCTTCTATATTTGGATCTTCCCTTATATTTTTAGCCAAAATTTCCATTGCCATAATGAACAAAATAGGGGACAGAGGACAACCCTGTCTCAAGCTTTACCTCATCTGTAACCTCATCATTTACTCTGATTTTAGCAATCCCTTTCTGATATAACAGATCGATTACCCTTCTAAATCTATCCCCAAATCCATAGCTTTTAACTATTTCCTTGATCGAAGACCATTGTAAAGAGTCAAATGCCTTGAAAATGTTCAAAGATATTAACCCCAGCTTTTCCTTCGTTTGGTTAATGTTATCAATTAGATCTAACACCCTCCTGGTCAAATCATCCATATGTCTCCCTTTTAAAAAACCTACTTGATCAACATTTATGTATTCTCCCATGAATTTGTTTAAACGGTTAGCCAATATTGTTGTGAAGATCTTGGCGTCTTGGTTTATAGGAGAAATTGGTCTGTAAGATTCCACTTTTTCCAAATTCTTTCCCAATTTTGGCAGCAGAACATTTGTAGTCCTATACCATGAAGTTGGGATTTGTCCACCATCTAAAATATGATTATATAACTTTACCAACTTTTGTACCACAACATCTTTAAATTCCTTATAAAACTCAGACGGTAGTCCATCATCTCCCGGGGCTTTGCCCAACTTCAAACCACTAATTACCTCCTTTACCTCCTTCTCGGAAACCTGTTCTTCCATTTTATCCCGATGTTCCTGCTTTATTCCACTCACTAACTGCCTCTCCAAGATCCCTTTAAGCTTCCCCAAATCTATCTCTTTTTTTGTATATAGTGCTTGATAAAAATCCTTCACAATTTTACATTTATCACTCATTTTATTACACCTTATCCCTTGTTTATTAACCAAAACTCCAATTTCCCTTTTTTCCCTTTTAGCTTTGGCCACTCTTGCCAATAATCTTGAATTTTTGTTACTGAATTC
This sequence comes from Bradypodion ventrale, assembly GCA_035047345.1. Classification (NCBI taxonomy): domain Eukaryota; kingdom Metazoa; phylum Chordata; class Lepidosauria; order Squamata; family Chamaeleonidae; genus Bradypodion; species Bradypodion ventrale. Next base: position 176,044,343 of record JAWDJE010000003.1, read on the forward strand.
GAAATATTCTCTATTTAAATATATCAAATCTCTTTTTACTTTTTCTATATCCTCACCCATCAATTCTGCCTTCAGTCTTTGTAATTTGACAAAAATAATTTTATCCTTCTTTTTCGAATCCTTCTTCCTGTAATTGCTTTATTTCTTTTTCTTTTTCATCCTGTGCTACCTTATACTTTCTGTACTTGTTACTTGCCAACTTTATACTTTCCCCTCTAAAAACCGACTTCATGGCACCCCAGACCACATTAAAATTTACCTCTTCATTATCGTTCCACTGCCAGCTTTCCATCCAGCTTTCAATAATTTGTTCTTTACATTTTTGGTCCTTAAATAGATTAGGATCATATCTCCAATTTCTTCCTCTTCTATTATCCTTTTGTACCCTCAATTCCAAAATCACTTTAGCATGATCTGATTCCTTAAAAATTCCTATTTCAATCCTCTCAATGTTTTTGACCATGTTTTAAGTTAAAAATACATAATCTATTCTAGAGTAGGACCCATGAACGTGTGAAAAATAGGAATACGCCCTTTCCGAGCCCTTAATCTCTCTCCATGAATCCTTCAGTCCCAATGCAACCATCCAATTATCCAAAATATTCCCTTTAATACCTGCTCCACACCTTGCTAAGTTCATACAATCTAAATTTGACCTTATCAAATTAAAATCTCCAGCCACTATCATCTTTACCACTTTTTCTAACACCACAATTTTACGAACGTTTTCTAGGAATTCCGCTTGATGTTCATTTGGAGCATAAATATTCACCAAAGTTATTTCCTCATCGTCTATCTTCCCTTTCAAGATCAGGTATCTACCTTCCTGGTCAACAATACTTTTTGTTATCTCAAATCCTAATCTTTTAGAAATCATGATTGCAACTCCTCTTGCTTTTGAGGTGCCAAATGCCATTTCATAATGTTGTATCCACCCAAAAAAAATTGTTTGTATCTTTTGATTTTTGATGGGTTTCCTGTAGGAAGACAATATCGGGTCTATCTTTCTTCAACGCCAATTCTAACCTCCTCCTCTTGAGAACAGAATCTGTACCTTTTACATTCCATGTTAAAACTTTAATACTTCTCATAATTTGTTTCAATTTCACCCTCTCTAACTTCCAAACTCTCCATTAGGTGTGCTATCACAAACCCCTCACCACTAAGAAAAAAAACATACAAAAAAACACTATACCACTCTCCCCACTTTCTTCAAAAAAAAAAGCCACCTTCGATCTCCAAAGAGGGGAGAGGGGCGACATGCAGGATGTGCGTATAAGTTAGTGCACCGCACATCCTCACCTTTCTACATTCTTAAATAATATAAAAAATTATTACATCATAATCCATTACTCACTGCTCCTTACTTGCCTCCTCCTCCACCATGATCAATGACAACTCCTCCTCTTCTCTTCCCTGCGGGCCTCCACCCGTGGCACCACCGGCATCTGCCCCCTCATAATCTCTTCTAATGGCACCCGATTCCAACAAATCTTTTCTAAGGGTTGCCCACTCCTCAGAACCCGCCTTAACCAGATCAAGCAAGCTCAAGTACTCCAATGGGTCTGTCCTCTCATCAATAACCTGCATTATTTTTTTCAAAAAAAATCTCAACTGCTGTGGGAATCTCCAATTGTACCTTACACCTTTTTTCATCAACAATTTAGTTACCGGTTTCATCTTATATCTCCAGACTCTTTCCTTAATAGAGATATCATTGTATACTTCCACATCAGAACCATCGATTTTCAGGATGCCAGAATCAGCTTGTTTTAAAAAGCCATTACTCTAAGTTTATCTCCCCAATTTGCAAATTTAACCAAAACATTTCTTTGAATCACTTTCCCTCTTCTTGGGCCCACCCTATATGCACTTACAATATCTTCCTGTACAAATTCCTTTCCCATGCTCAAATTATTTAGCCACTGGACAACTCTATCTCTTAGCTGGTCTGGCTTCCTTTCAATCACATGACGTATCACAATATTCTGCTTTCTCATCATATCTTCCATAGCATCAATCTTTTTTTCCTGTTCATCAATTTTAACCTTATTCTCCCTCACCCCTTCCTGTGTCCCTTTTATTTCACTTTTCATAGCCTTCACCTCATTTTGAACCAGTTTCACATTTCCTTCTATTTTTTGCAAACTTAATTCTACTTTTTTTGAGAAATCCACAACAGTTGTTACCACCTTATCCTGCTTTTTCAACATTTCATTTTTATCCTTCACTCTTGCCTCTTCCATCTTCTCAATCTTGTGAAACAATTTACCAAGTTCCACCATAATTTGAGTTTGATCATAAGGTTCAGGTGGTGGTGATGAAGACGGAGGGACCTCTTCCATTGGTGCTTTTTCCTTTCTCTTAGATTTCACCACCGGCTCCTCCTCCTTTGCTTTTCCTCTTGTACCCTTATCCTGCAATGTAATGCTGCAATGTACTATACTCTCATTAAACACTCCACTTAAACCTATTCCAGTGCAGCCAAAGTTGACTATAATCCTTTGAGCGTGGTATAACTTGAATAAGAGGGAAGGGCCGACAAAAAATTAATTATTGTTAAACAAAATAGATTTTGGAAAATTTGGCAACCTTTTGTGGAATATTCACTGAATGGAGATCAGAGCAATAGCCTTGTACCAGAATATGTATATTTTTGGAAATTGTAAAAAAGGCAATATCCCGCAGGCTCTTATAACTTGTAAATACACAGGGTGATTATTAGTGTTTATGTTATGTTTAATGTAATTGGATTCGATAAAAATTGAATATGTTTTTTTTCTTTTAAATTACGTGTTTTCTTTTCTGTATTTTCTTCTTTTTTGTAATGTTTATCTTTTTATATTCAATAAAAATTTATTATCAATAATAATAATAATTAATTATTGTAATCCATGAGGAGACGGGAACCAAAAACAACCAATAAGTATTGTAATCCATGGGAAGCTCGCCACCAAAATCAACCAATACGCCCCGAGTAACATAAGCTCATAAAATTTGTCTTTAAAAACTTGTGATCTTGCACCGAATTCCCTCCTTGAAAAAAAGGTAAAGTAGTCCCATCAGCATATAACAGTATTTCCAGCGAGACAAATGCCCAAATATATCCACTTGTATCAGATCCACAGGGACGGAAAAAATCCCAAATTCCAAGCTTTTGGTAAAAGAAGAAAAAGGAGGAATAAAAAAGAAAAAATGAGAACTATAATCCACACGGCGAAGGAGTAAAAAAGCGAAAACCCCTCTCTTAGAGCGATCGTAACTTCCTTTTCCCAGCGGCTTCGGCGGCTTCGGGGGGAACCCCTCCTCCTTCTTCCCCAAACCAGCAAACTTTTTTTTAAAATCCACTCTTCCTTGCTTCAACTTCACAAAGCGCTGAGACGACCGATGCCTTAAATCCAATCTCTTTCCTTCTATACCACTTTCAAACCCTCCAAATCACTCCACAGTTCCCCTGGGATGCTCAAAAGCCATTATCCATAAAATGAACTCCACTTTCGAATTCCAGGATCGCCACCATTATCGCCTCGTCCACCACCCTTCTATCCTCTTCTACTCGCTCTTGCAACCTCCAATCTCTTCAGAACAAAACAATCCACTGTCACCTCTAGCTCCCGTCGCTGTATCAATTACTTAACTCACTTTCTTGCTGGTTTTTCCACTTTTCTCGATTCACTGCCATCTCGCTGGTCCCGTTCTCGGCTCCTCGGCCGGAGAAACCGCGGCTCCCATCGTGCACTTCTCCCGCCGAAAATACCTCCCGAACTTCGACCGCCCTCCGACAACTTTTCCAAACAGGCAAGCAAGAAGGAGTCTTATCGCAACAAAATATCTCAATAATTTACTCCATTAGTTCATTATTCTCATTGATTACCACTTTGATAAGCGCAAGCACACAGATCAGTATGTTACTCGCCGGCCATCTTAGCCATGCCCCTGAGGCTTCTTTTTTAAAAAAATATTTTTTATTGATTTTATAACATAAAAAAACCCAACAAAGGATATGTATGAAGAAGAAAAAATACAAAGTATATATACATAAGACAAAACGGAAATCGACATATATAAAAAGAAAAAAATCAACACTAACATACTCATAAAGTAAGGATAAAGCTGCACTTGATTTAGTATAAACAGTTAAATTCAGCCTAAATCATTTAATTGTTTTCTGCCTGATTAAGAATTTCTATAATTAAACTAATTTGTTTTTCAATAAATCATTAGACTTCTTTCCCTTGAAATAAAAATACAGACTTTCCAATAAAGTACAATAAAATTCAAGTGGTATATCACCCTAAGTGACTATACAAGGCCCTAGAGGATGTGGTAGGACACACGTTTATATTATTTCCAAAAACTGGAATGTTCGGGCACTGGTCTGCTCCTGTCATTTCTTTTTTTACCATAGTCCACAAAAGGTTGCCTAATTCACAAAGATCTGTTCTCTTTTACTATTCCCTTTTTCTTATTCAATTCTAATGTTAATTTATCATTCAGAGATAACTGCCACATTTCCCTATGCCATTCTTCGATCTTTAATGTTAAATCATTTTTCCAATTCCTCGCTATACATTGCCTCGCCATTGTCAAGCATATAGACAACAGTTCTTTTTTATCCTTATCTAAATATACTTTTCCTGTGTCTGTCAGTAAGGCTAAACTTGGCCCCAGATTAACGTTTACCCCCATAATTCTGAGAATTTCTTTTCCTATTTTCTCCCAAAATTCCTTTACTATCCTACAACTCCACCACATATGCTCATAAGTTCCCAATTTGTTTTTACATCTCCAACATATTTGACTTTTATTTTTATCTATCTGGTGCAACCGCACTGGGGTCAAATACCATCTCCACAAAATTTTAAAATTATGTTCTTTTATTCTGACAGACATAGTTCTCATGATTCTTTTATTCCATTTCTTTTTCCAATCAAAATCTGTGATGCTAACATTAAGATCTTGCTCCCATATTTTCTTCAATGTTTCTTGTGAATTGATATCTTTGTTTAAAATCCTATAAATTTTTCTCACCAAACCCTTTATGTCCACTTCCCCTCTTCTAATTTTCAATAATATTTCCTCAAAATCAGTGGTATTTCTTTTCAAACTATTTTCTTCCAAATAGACACTATTCCATTTATTTACCTGTAGTACCTGTAACCAATTTAAGTTCAGTTGTGTATATAGCTCCACTATTTTCTCCTTATCTTTGCACACTTTTAACCAATCTTTCAGCAGAGAAATATTATATTCACCCAAAAATTTCCTTGGCTTCTCTATCTTAAAACAGGAGGCTTCTTGACAACATTGTAGTCCACCTTGGTGGTAATGGTTTTGCTAATGATTAGCAATCCTATTCAAAGGATTGCTGATGAGTTTGAAGAGGTGCAGTCTTGCTGGCTGGCCACCTGGTTAGTTTGGTCTGAGATTCTTCCCTGCAGAAGTGTGTGGTTAACAGTTATTATTCAATAGAGATGTGCCTTAGTTTACTCCAACACCATGTCTGGCTCCTTATTTCGGACATGGTGGGTGATGCTATTGATATACAGAAGAGGTGTAATACTTATTTGTAGACTATTCATAGGCTTGAGATAATTAAATAATTTTATTATAATATAGAATTATAAAATGTGTATTGTTGCAATGCATTTTACATAACTTTTCCATCTTGTAGGAGACTGCCCCTATGTACTTTTAGTTAATAATAATCTTATTCTCTGCTAAACATGTTTCCTATCTATATATTCATGTTGTTGTGATAAAAGATTAAAATCAAATCTTTGAGAAAGCAAGTTCGATACTAGCTTTTAATTTAGCTACAGATATAACTATTATGTGTGCTTTAAATATTGTGTCCTTAGCCTCTCAGCCATCTAAATAGCAAGAAAACTGCAAGATGTGTGGAGTGCCATTGCAGAGATGTCTACTCATCCAGGCACTCCTCGCTGAATAACAATGGAAAGGCAAGGCATCTTATTCACTGTATCCTTAACATCTTTCACCCCTCACTTTTTCAAAAATAGTTCATTCTATTCCCAATGGCTGAAATTCAGTTGCTTAGTATTGTAAGCCACAACCAATGAATCACTCGGTAAGTCAGTTCCTGACTTAAGTTCCTTTGATTCAAAATGGTTATGCTAGTTGTGACTTATTATGCCAAGTGACAGGATTTCATCCAATAAATAAATTAACACACTTTCTGCATAGAAAAGTGATGCCTTGTTCTTCTTGTAACCTGATCCTCACATCCTCCATTATGTTTTACTTAGAAATATGGCTGTTTCTATTAACATGAAGGTCTTTTTATAGGACTGGCTGCCACTACTCCTTCAAGTATTCCATTTTAGCCATAAAAGTGACACACTTGCTTTTCTTCAAATAATAATTGTTATTCTGCATTTTGTTTTCCTAATTTGTTGCTGAGAGCTATTAGATAAACATAACCCTCTTTGGTATAATGATTAGTCTCTTAGTTGGCTATATATGGTGAGATGTCTTGCCTCCTTCAGTGTTTGTGAACATACATGAAGCATTGGGAAGTTTGACATATTTCATAACCTGCTCATGTCAAAGCTAACTTTGTGCCTACATTAGATCTTCTGCCTCAGAATGAAATAAATGAAGTGTTCTTTGTATGGTTAGAGTACATTAAATAATAGCTTGTAAAAACTCAGATGAAATGCCAGCAGGAGCCACAGGTTTAAAGGAAAATTTCCTATTTCCCCTTAGTTGATTGTAAAACATTTTATAACAAAAATAGACCTTAAGGAGGAGGAGCAAAGTTCTCTGTGATGAGAATGAAAACTATCTCATGATTTCTTCTTTTAGGTATCCATAATTATAGCCATTGATACCTTGTCCTTGCATATATGAGAAACATTCCAAAAGAAATGTGTTTTGAACAGGAAGGCAGTGATTCCTTAGTTTTTTTCTTCCAATGTAATACAGTAAACCCCCAGTTAACAATGTTTCTTGGTTCCCAACGTCGAGTCATTAACTGAGAAACGTCGTTGTCTGGGAGGCAGAAAAATGCTCACCCTCCGGAGGGGAAACCGGCCTAGTGCATCACCACAGATTTTTCCCCACCCATTTTGGCTTCTCTGCCAGTGTGGGAGCCTCTGTTAGGCTCCAGGGAGGTGATCCACATTGTTTCTGACCCCCATGATCCCACCCACCACTGCTCCAAGCCAGAACAGTGGGGAAAACTCCTTCATCAGCTGGAGGTTTTCCCTTGCAGCAGCAGCCGAGAGGGATCGCAAGTGGTCAGAAACATTGCGGATCGCCACCCTGGAGCCTAACAGAGGCACCCATGCTGGCGGAGAAGCTGAAATGGGTGAAAAAAGTTCCATGGTGACTGAATTTTTTTACCCATTTCGGCTTCTCCACCGACTCATCCCCCTCTGGGAGGCTCAAGAGACCCTATCTGCACTGTTTTTGACACCCTGCAACCCTTCTGGGCAGTGCTATAAGCCAAAACAGCGGGGAAACCTCCTTCATCAGCTGGAGGTTTTTCATTGCAGCACTGCCCGGAGGGGTTGCAGGGTGTTGGAAACAATGTGGATTGGGTCCCTTGAGCCTCCCAGAAATGGGTTAAAAAATCAGTCACCATGGAACCTTTTTCACACATTTTGGCTTTCCCGCCACCTCAGGCCCCTCTGGGAGGCACAAGGGACCCTATCCACACTGTTCCCTCCGGGAAGTGCTATACGTCATAACTGCAGGGAAAACTCCTTTGTCAGCTGGAGGTTTTTCGTTGCAGCACAGGGACCCAAAGATGGCAATTTTTCCCTCTCCAACCAGCGTGAACCAAACACGATTTCCCGGATAATGACTTAATGTTGTTGTCCGGGAGATGACTCTTCAGGAAAAAACACGTCGTTAACCGAAAATGACATTGACCGAATGCATTGTTAACTGGGGGTTTATCCAGCCCTTCCTCATAGGAAGCCAAGGTAGCTACATAAAACCACACAGTTAAAATTGAAAATGTCTAAAATTGCATATTAGAAATCTATATCTATAATACAGAGGTGTGGTCTTGTATGTGCTCTAAAGGAACCCACACCTCTGGACCTATCTCACTGAAAATTGGCACACTCCTACCTTGGGATTATGAGATCAGCATTGTTGGGGAATCGAAACACATTTGAGGGTTTATGCCCCACAAATTGGGATGCAAAGGGGACATGCCCACTGATGGAAGAGAAAGCACATACCACCACTAAAAAGGGGGATCCTTTTGCAGAGCTGAAGAATAAAAAAGTATTTAAAAAGAAAAAAAACCCTGTTTTTATTCTTTCTTTTGAAGGGTTATTATTGTTAAAGTATAAGGATGGTGTTGGGATATTGTGGAACAAAGAAGGGAGGGGAAAACAATCTGGGCTCCAAAATTCTTGAGTTTTCTTCCCAGAGCTTCAAAGCCTGATGTGATTTCTTCATAGTTCCTATTAAATGGGTCCTTTGTTCCCAGGTGAATGAGAAGAAAGGGATATGCATCTATGGCTTTTATGAGCAATGGCAATCTTTCCAACATATCTCTAATTTGTCCTTAAGGGAGACAGCATACATTGTAGCTGCAAGGATCTTCATGGTAAATTTCAATTCCATGCAGTAGGAAGTCTACTATTGCAACTATTCTTCTCTTCTTTGTGAAGTTGTCAGTTCAATGACTCTACTTTGCTGAGCTTTAGCCTCCCTCGTGTATTCCTGTGGGGTCTCCTATTTGTCTTTGTCTGTATGCTATCCGCCAGAATCTTCTTCAAGAATTTTAAGTGTTTTTTAAGTTCCACTGGGGAAGAATGGCTTCTTTTTTGCTTGTCCCTGCCCCCCCCATACATAATCATTTACCTTTTTGCGTTCTTCTGTTTAACTCCCAGTGTTCCTTTCTTTGTCTTGCTTGCCTTAGAGGCTGCAGGCAAAGTCCACTCTCTGCCTTGGACTTTTCTTTGGTCTCTTTCTCCAATAGACCCTTTCCTTACTACTAATCTCCCATCAAACTCATGTTTACCCTCCCTGTTGATTCATTCCTGTTTGCTTGGTCCCTGTGGTCTGTCTCAGTTTTATTCTTCTGCTCTGAGTCATTAAACAGTAAAACCTGTTGATATTTGACTGATCTCATTAAACTTCATGATAATTGCTTGAAATCCACATATAATCTTACATAAAAATACAATTTTAAGCCATACCACTCATCTCAGATCATAAACAAATATTTTTTTTATTTGTTGCAAATTCAAAGAGGCAATTTTACAACCAGAGTCAAATACTCACTGAGGGCCCTCCTCTCGTATATGCTTCTGAAAACAGAACTATTCAAATAATTCTCACTCTTTATCTGAGCACAGAACATAGGCAGCACCAGAACCTAGGGCAGCCAAGAAAAATGTCAAAGGCAACACTTATCCAAATCCTAAAATAGACAATGGCAGCAAATCTAGTCCAGAAGAGGAGATGTAGTCCTAGCAGGCCAGGAGTCAGACAATGAAGGAAGCAATGGAACAAGATAACTTCAGGACTGGAGCAAGGCAAGAAGGGGGTCCACATGAGGCACAACAGAAGCTGGCAGATCTTGCTGATCTGAAGAGAGTCTGGCAAAAATGAGATATGGAAATGACTGATAATGAAAAATTCCCTGCTCCCAACTGCAGTAGGAAGTGGACCAGACAGATAGATGTGAGAGATAATACCTGACAATTACATCACACATAATTTTCATTTGATATATTTAGTAATCCTTATGGATCAGGAGAAAATATTTGGGGTAATAATATTGCTTCCAGTTGCAGGAATTCTATGAGTCATTGGGTTTAGATTAAGCAGTATTCTTAGTTGTACAGTCCTTCTGTAATAGGGTTAATTGTTTAGTGGTAATTTATCTGTACAGTTTGGAAGTGATGTTAGGAAAATAATATTTGAGAATTATAAAAACTGAATGTGTCCTAGTCCCAGTGGCACTGCAACCATCATGAGGGTGTTTAGTGATTGTTGAGTTTTTAGTGATTGTTTAGTGATAATTTTATATAATGATTTATTAACTGTTTTTATTATTATAAGTGTCTGTATTTTATGGTTGTAAACAATTTATGTAAGCTGTCACAGCTAATTATGTATTATATTATATGTTATGTATCTTGTTCTTCAGTGTATGTATCTAGTTTTGTATTTTTCAATAAAAATTTAATAAAATTAAAAAAGAATTATAAAAAATGTCAGAGATGGAGAGGTGAACAGAGTTTTGTCCTTCTAGTATAATTTACCAACCTAAGGCCTGCAGGCTGGGTCTGGCCTCTGAAGCCATTTCATGTGGCCTCCACCACCTCGACTGCACCTGGAAGTGTCATGTGCGGTTCCTTTTTAATGTACAGGGTGGCCCATAAATCCCTATCCACACAGCACACAGATTCACTGGATACATAAGTATATGGATGAGTAGGGACTGCAGAGGCTCAAGTGGCTAACACGCTGACTGGGAGGTGGAAGGTCAGCAGTTTGAATCCCAAGTACTGCAGGACGGAATGAGCTCCCGTCTTTGTCCCACCTCCTGCCAACATAGCAGGTCGAAAGCAAGAAATTGCAAGTAGATAAATAGGGACTACTTCAGTGGGAAGGTAAGATCATTCTGTGCACTCTGGTGTTTAATCATGCCTGCCACATGACCACAGAAACATCTGCAGCAGGAGACAGCGCTGGCTCTTCAGCTTTCAAACAGAGATGAGCACTGCACCCTAGAGTCAGACATGACTGGCTTTCGAGCAAGGGAAACCTTTACCTTTACTAGGGACTTATGGGACAGCCACTGTAAAGAGCATTTCAAAGCTGTTTACATTAAAAAGGAACCATATGAAGTACAGCTTCTGGAAGTGCTGGCACTGAAAGTGAGGGCAGCGTGCCACACAAAATGGTGCTGTGGGGGGGGAACCTGTTGGGCTCCTGGCCTTGTCTCTTCCAACGCCCACCTTCTGGGACCCCAGCCCCACAAGGACAGACTAGCAAGAGCTACTTACCCATTCCCTGAGCAGGCAGTTCAACTCAGGGATGGAAGTCCAAAGGCTCGTTTGAGGTTTGGCGTCTCTCTCTCTCTTTCTTGGGTAAAACAAAATGGCCACCCCTTTGAAGCTGTTGGGACAAAATGCCCACCTTAAAATGGCCACCCCAATCTTACAGGCAGGGCAAAATAAGAACATAAAAAGCCTTGCTGGAACAGGCCACAGCCCATCCAGTCCAGCATTCTGTCTCACACAGTGGCTCACCATTTGCTTCAGGGTATTATTCCCAAGCAGATGCCTTCACCTGCTTAGGACTCCCTGGAAATGGCATTGAGAGATATCCTGCCTATCTCTCCAACCTGGAGGTTGTCCTTAGGTCCTGAGCTCTTTCAGGGTCAGCCCTTTTGACTCTGCATGTGCTCTTAAGCAGAGCTGCTGCTGAGGAGAGCCAAACAAAGGAAGTGAGCACTGGTAAGTTTTGCAGTTGGAGTAGAGCTGTTTTAGAGGCCTCTACTAATTTAAATTGATAATTTAAACTGCTGAGAGCCACCTCTGTTCAGAGGAAGCAGTTTGAAGCTTCCAGAAGCAGGGGGGCAGAGCCATACCAGGCCCTTCCCTGAACTGTGACTCATAGGGGCGGAGCCACACTAGCCTTTAAAAGCTCTGAGCTCTTTCAGGGTCAGCCCTTTTGACTCTGCATGTGCTCTTAAGCAGAGCTGCTGCTGAGGAGAGCCAAACAAAGGAAGTGACCACTGGTAAGTTTTGCAGTTGGAGTAGAGCTGTTTTAGAGGCCTCTACTAATTTAAATTGATAATTTAAACTGCTGAGAGCCACCTCTGTTCAAACAGAGGAAGCAGTTTGAAGCTTCCAGAAGCAGGGGGGCAGAGCCATACCAGGCCCTTCCCTGAACTGTGACTCATAGGGGTGGAGCCACACTAGCCTTTAAAAGCTCTGAGCTCTTTCAGGGTCAGCCCTTTTGACTCTGCATGTGCTCTTAAGCAGAGCTGCTGCTGAGGAGAGCCAAACAAAGGAAGTGAGCACTGGTAAGTTTTGCAGTTGGAGTAGAGCTGTTTTAGAGGCCTCTACTAATTTAAATTGATAATTTAAACTGCTGAGAGCCACCTCTGTTCAAACAGAGGAAGCAGTTTGAAGCTTCCAGAAGCAGGGGGGCAGAGCCATACCAGGCTCTTCCCTGAACTGTGACTCATAGGGGCGGAGCCACACTAGCCTTTAAAAGCTCTAAGCTCTTTCAGGGTCAGCCCTTTTGACTCTGCATGTGCTCTTAAGCAGAGCTGCTGCTGAGGAGAGCAAACTAGTAACAAAGGAAGAATATAGTCTTACTAGGTAGAAAGGTAGTAAATGTGTACATTTTTGAGGCCAGGAATACTGCACTTGTTAAAATGGATTCTGAGGGAACAGCTGTAGTTACCTGCAATTCTTGTGCCATGTTTGTGTTCTTGCCAAAGCATATGGAGAACTACACTTGCAGCAAGTGCAAGCTGGTTGCACTACTAGAAGAAAAGGTCCAGCAGCTAGAGGCCCGCATATCTAACCACCAACAAATTAAGGAGCTTGAGCTGTTCTTGGACAGAGCGGAGCAGACTATGCTGGACAAAGAAGAGACAGGGCACAGTTCTGAGGGAGAAGGCCCTTCACTAACTCAGGAGGGAGATGGTTGGAGGAATGTGACTCAAAGGAGGAGAAGAGTAGGGGATCACTCTGAGAGTCTGAAATTACAGAATAAATTTGAGGCTCTTTCCCTTATCACACCTGATGAGGAACACACAGAGGAACAACTGGTTCCACCTGATGATCTCTCCTTCATCACACTTGATGAGATCCAGGAAGATGAACAACAGGAACAAACTGAGGTTCTCTCCCTTAATATGGTTGATGAGGTGCATGTAGATGAACAGATTGCAGGAGAGAGGCTCCTTGTACTAGGCGATTCAATAATTAGAAATACAGAGAAATGGATTTGTGATGCACATGATAACCGTATGGTGACTTGCCTGCCAGGTGCAAAAGTTGCAGACATCACAAGAAATCTAGATAGATTGTTAGAGAGAACTGGGAACGAGCCAGTTGTCATGGTACACGTTGGTACCAATGATGTTGGGAAGGCCAAGCGGTCTGTCCTGGAAGCCAAATTTAGGTTGTTAGGAAGAAGATTGAAGTCCCGGACTTCCAAGGTAGCATTTTCAGAAGTGCTGCCTGTCCCTCGCGCAGGACCTACCAGGCAGGCAGAGCTCAGAAGCCTCAATGCGTGGATGAGGCGGTGGTGTCGAGAGGAGGGCTTCAGATTTGTCAGGAACTGGAGAACATTTTGGGACAAGCCAAATCTGTTCAGGAGGGATGGGTTGCATTTAAACCATGATGGGACCAGATTGCTGGCACTCAACATCAAAAAGGCTGCAGAGCAGCTTTTAAACTGATAACTGGGGGAAAGCCGACAGGAGCTGCGCAGCATCCGGTTCGGGAAAGTGTGTACTTGAGTAGTGAGGAGGATGCAAAAATTACTGAGCAGAGCAAGGAGCTGGTCACCAGCACTCTAGCAGAAGGGTGCAAGAGGCAGTCTAACAATGCAACTGGATTCAAAAGACTGTATCAGGAAAGCATATATAAATGCTTGTATACAAATGCCAGAAGCCTCCGGAACAAAATAGGGGAGCTGGAATACTTAGCAATAGATAAGAATATTGATATTATTGGTATCACTGAAACCTGGTGGACGGATGATAACCAATGGGATACAGTTATCCCAGGCTACAAACTGTACAGGAAGGATAGGAAGGGGCAAACAGGAGGTGGTGTAGCCTTGTATGTCAAAGAAGTGATAAAATCTTATGAATTGGAATATCTAGGTGATTTAGAGTCACGATTAGAAGCTCTGTGGGTAAGAGTACCAGGCCACAAGGATGGTCTAACAGTAGGCATATACTATCGGCCTCCGACCCAAACTCTTGAGGGAGACTGGCAGTTGGAGAATGTTGTAAAGGAGGCATCCAAGAAGGGAAGCCTGGTTATAATGGGGGACTTCAATTACCCTCACATAGACTGGGTGAACTGTTGTTCAGCACATGATAAAGAGATAAAGTTCCTAGATATGCTAAATGATTGTTCCCTGGGACAGATGGTTGAAGACCCAACTAGAGGTACAAGAATCCTTGACTTGATCCTGAGTAATACTCAGGATCTGGTGCAAGATGTTAATGTGACTGATCCAATAGGGAACAGTGACCACAACTCAATTATGTTTAACTTGATCATAGACCGCAAGTCACTGATAAAATCAAACACAGAGACCTTAAATTTTCAAAAAGGAAATTTCCCAAAGATGAGGAAACTAGTAAAAAAGAAACTGAAAGGGAAAATTGAGAGAGTCCAAACACTCCAAGAGGCATGGAGGTTGTTTACAAAAACAATAACAGAGGCCCAATTGGAATGCATACCCAAAAGGAAAAAGGGCACTGCCAGGTCCAAGAGGACTCCGATGTGGCTTACAGGAGCTGTTCGGGAAGTGATCAAGAGCAAGAAAAGCTCATTTAGAAGATGGAAGGCTTGTCCAAATGAGGACAGCAGGCAGAAACATAAATTCTGGCAGAACAAATGCAAGGCAACAATCAGGAAAGCAAAGCAAGACTTTGAGGAGCGTATAGCTAAAAATACTCAGAGAAATAACAAAGACTTCTTTAAGTACATTAGAAGTAAGAACCCAACTAGGAAGGCCATTGGACCATTAGATGACATTGGAAGGCAAGGGGTTATTAAAGAGGAAACAGAGATTGCAGAGAGACTCAATGAATTCTTTGCTTCAGTATTCACTGAAGAAGACAGAGACCACATGCCCAAAACAGAGCCTATCTTCGTAGGGAGGGAAACCGAAGAATTAAGCAAGATAGAAATAACCAGGGAGGAGGTCCTTGCATGTCTTGTTACGCTAAACACTAACAAATCACCAGGACCAGATGGCATCCATCCACGAGTTCTCAGGGACCTTAAAGATGAAATTGCTGATCTCCTAGCCAAAATATATAACCTTTCCATCAAATCAGGCTTTGTGCCTGATGACTGGAATGTAGCGAATGTAACACCAATTTTCAAAAAAGGATCCAGGGGTGATCCAGGAAATTACCGACCTGTCAGTTTGACATGTGTCCCAGGTAAAGTGATGGAAACCATCCTAAAAGATAGAATTAATAGGTACATAGAAGAGAAGGCGCTGCTAAAGGAGAGCCAACATGGCTTTTGCAAGGGCAAATCATGCCTCACTAATCTGTTGGAATTTTTTGAGAGTGTCAACAAGCACGTGGATAAGGGGGATCCAGTTGACATTGTTTATCTGGACTTTCAGAAGGCTTTTGACAAGGTCCCACACCAAAGGCTCTTGAATAAACTTACCAGTCATGGAATAAAGGGACAGGTCTTGTCCTGGATCAGCAACTGGCTAAGGGACAGGAAACAGAGGGTAGCACTAAATGGACACTTCTCCAAGTGGAGGGAAGTAAAGGGTGGGGTCCCCCAAGGTTCAGTACTGGGACCCCTGCTTTTCAACCTCTTCATAAATGATCTAGAGGTAGGAGTAAAAAGCAAGGTAGCCAAATTTGCTGACGACACTAAATTATACAGGGTAATGAAAACTGTGAGAGATTGTGAAGAGCTCCAGAGGGATCTCTCGACACTGGGGGAGTGGGCAAAACAGTGGCAAATGAGCTTCAACATCAGTAAGTGCAGAGTGATGCATGTTGGGGCAAAAAACCCCAATTACATTTATAAACTGATGGGTTCTGAACTCTCTGCGACAAACCAGGAAAGGGACCTTGGTGTCCTGGTGGACAGCTCAATGAAGATGTCAACCCAGTGTGCCTCAGCAGTGAAAAAAGCAAACTCAATGTTAGGGATCATTAGGAAGGGTATAGAAAATAAGTCAGCAAGTGTCATTTTGCCTCTTTATAAATCTATGGTGAGGCCCCATCTGGAATATTGTGTACAGTTCTGGTCGCCATACCTCCAGAAGGATATTATGGAGTTGGAGAAAGTACAGAGGAGGGCAACCAGAATGATTAGGGGACTGGAACACCTTCCTTACCATCTGAGGCTGCAACGGTTGGGCCTTTTCACTCTTGAACGACGGCGTCTAAGAGGTGACCTGATTGAAGTTTATAAAATCATGCACGGTGTGGACAAAGTAGATAAGGAAAAACTGTTTTCCCTATCGCACAACACTAGAACTAGGGGACACTCGATGAAACTTTTGGGTACTAGTTCTCAAACAAATAAGAGAAAGTACTTTTTCACCCAGAGGATTACTGGTCTATGGAACTCCCTGCCAGAAGAAGTGGTGACAGCTGTCAGTCTTGACAGGTTTAAGAAAGGATTAGACAAGTTCATGGGGGACAAGGGTATCAATGGCTATAATTATGGCTACCTAAGGACAACCTCTGGGTTGGAGAGATAGGCAGGATATCTCTCAATGCCATTTCCAGGGAATCCTAAGCAGGTGAAGGCATCTCCTTGGGAATACCCTGAAGGAAATGGTGAGCCACTGTGTGAGACAGAATGCTGGACTGGATGGGCTGTGGCCTGTTCCAGCAAGGCTGTTCTTATGTTCTTATGTTCTTAGGTATCCATAATTATAGCCATTGTCCTCCATGAACTTGTCTAATCCTTTCTTAAAGCTGTCAAGACTGACAGTTGTCACCGGTTCTTCTGTCAGGGAGTTCCATAGACCAGTGATCCTCTGGATGAAAAAGTACTTTCTCTTATTTGTTTGAGAACTAGTACCCAAAAGTTTCATGGAGTGCCCTCTAGTTCTTGTGTTGTGCGATAGGGGAAACAGTTTTCCCTTATCTACTTTGTCCACATTGTGCATGATTTTATAAAGTTCAATCAGGTCACTTATTAGACGCCGTTGTTCCAGAGTGAAGAGGCCCAACCATTGCAGCCTCAGATGGTAAGGAAGGTCTTCCAGTCCCCTAATCATTTTGGCTAATGAAACGGCCATCTGGCCTCTGAAGCTGATTGAAGGAGCATAACTGTTGTGTCAAAACATTTTACTATTTGTGTGTCAGCTTCGCCGGAAGTCTAAGTTGAAGCTGCGTGCCATTTTCTAAAGGCGCGTATTTCAAACAAGCAGCCTAGATTACTTCTTCACTGTATTGAATGTTCACTGTTGTTATCCCAATCCTGCTGGTTAGATTACTTCTTTGACTCAACATTGGCGACGAGGATGGGATGGCTGCTGCTGCTTCTTCTTTCAGACCCTTCAATTTCTCCAAGCAAAATACATGGCCTATATACGAGATCCAGTTTGAGAACTTCGTCGTTGCCAAAGGGGTGGCAGATGACAAACAGAAGGCGACGTTCTTGGCCAATTGCGGGTTGCCCACAATCGAACTAATCATTCATCTGCTGTTGCCACAGGCTCTTAAGGACTGCCACTTAAGGACATTCTGAATGTTCTCAGAAATCAGTGCAAGCCCAAAACCTCGATTTTCCCATTGAGAGTGGCTTTCTACCATCAGGATCAAAAGATGGGAGAGTCGGTCACAGAGTACATAGCTGCCCTTCATCAAGCGGCAGTGCCATGCCAGTGGGAGAATCTGGAAGTAGCCATTCACGACTGGCTTCATGTAGGTACCAGGGACGAGGCAATTCAGTGTCGCCTGATGAAGAGGGATGCATTAACCTTCGATCAGGTTTTCCGGGAGGCCCAGGCAGCTGAGGTTGTCAACGCCGGGGTCAAGTTCTTCCAAGTTAAGCCTGCTTCACTGGTCAGAAAGGAATAGACCGTCCACAAGCAGCATTGCTGCAACCCATCATCATCTTCAGATGATGCGGAAGAGGGGGATGATGTTCGTAAGGTCCATCGTAGACACCACGAGGCTACCAAGAGCACCATCCCTCTGTGCCAGGACTGCGGGAACAGACACCTTCGCACCCAGTGTCCATTCAAGTCTGCAGAGTGCCACAGGTTTGGCCGGAAGGGGCACAACACCAAAGTGTGCTGCCAGTGCCCCAAGGGTCATCCTGGGGACAATGGCCGGCAGTGGACAGAGCACCTAATTTCCATGGTCTACGCAAAAAAGAGTTCTGCATCCTGTGTCAATGTGGTATCCGAAAGGTTATTCGTCGATGTCTTCCAGCAGGGTTGTGCATTTTGGATGGACGTTGACTCGGGAATGTCCTACTCAATCATCTCCCAAAAAGAGTTCCTTCGAATTTCACCGTCGGCCCGCCCAAAGCTGCAGGCTCTCCAGGCCAACTTGAGTGATGTACAGGGTCATCACATCCTTGTGCTCGGGATCGGCACATTTGATGTGCACTTCATGGCCGTTGCGGCTAAACTCCCACTTGTCGTGGTCCACGCGGGAAAGAATAACCTTTTGGGTACACAATGGTTTGGACCCCTGGGTATTACAATCATGGGGTATAGGCTGACCCCATTCAAGCCGCCCGTGAATGCTACTCAGATCGTTACACATCTTTTCACAAGGCTGTTCGTATAGTGCGTGCCTGTGGGCCAGGTGCCTTGCTGGCCAAGTCTGACATTAAGTCATTGTTCCGCCTAATCCCGGTCCACCCTGTTAATTTTGAATTACTGGGCTTCTGTTTTGAGGGTCAGTATTTTGTGGATCGGGCGATGCCATTCGGATGCTTCATATCCTGCTCTGCATTTGAGCGATTTAGCTCATTCATGCATTGGGCACTCGTCCGCTGCTCAGGGATGGAGTCAGTGGCCCATTACCTAGATGATTTCCTGTTCAGTGGGGCAGCAGGCACCGATGCCTACCACTGCACCCTTTGCTGTTTTCAGGAGCTCATGACGGAGCTGGCTGTTTCATTGGCTCCCAAAAAGATGGAGGGCCCGGCCACTCACTTTTCTGGGCATCGAGCTAGACACGGTGGCGCAGGCCTACCGCTTGCCAGTGGACAAGGTTGCCCGCATTGTCACCATGATCCAACCCCTCCTGTCTAAGCGTAGGGTTACCCTCCAGGAGTTGCAGGAGCTCCACGGACACCTAAATTTCGCCTGCTGGGTGGTTGCTCCTGGGCGTGCCTTCTGCCCGCCATCTTTGCAATGTGATGGTTGGCCTGACTAAAAGGTTTCACAGGACCAAGCTTAATTGGGGCATCTGAGTTGACCTACAGGTCTGGCTGTCCTTCCTCTCCAATTTTAATGTGGTGTCATTCTGGTGGTCAGAGGTTTGCCTTGCCGCTCAATTCCAAGTCCATTCCAATGCTTCTGGGGCCTATGGGTATGGGATTTATTGGGATGGGCGATGGTGTTGTGGATTGTGGCCCCATTCTTGGCATGAATATGGTTTGGTCAGGGATCTGACCTTCCTGGAGTTATTTCCCATTTTAGGGGCCCTTATGCTATTGGGGGGGGGGACCTGGTGGGCAAACTCCTGCATTATCTTTTGGTGTGACAATGCTGCTGTGGTGCAGATAGTCAATGTCCAAACATCTCGCTCCCCCAAAGTCATGCAACTGGTCAGGCCTTTTGTCCTGCTGGCCCTTAGGCTCAACGTGGTTTTTAGGGCCTGCCACATCCCAGGCCTTGACAACTGTATAACTGATGCGCTGTCCCACCCGCAGATGTCTCGGTTTAGGACGTTGGCCCCTGAGTTTCAGGAGCTCCCGTCGCAGCTCCTGGATGACATCTGGACATGTGTTGGGGTGAAGTGAACAGGGCCCTCTGCCTTTCTATTGCCCCACGTGCACGGAGGGCATATGGGTTGGTGTGTGATGATTTTGCTGGCTTTCGTATCCGGCGCAACCTACCTAATTTATGGCCACTCCTGATTGACCATGCCATGTCCTATATGGTGCATCTCAACCAGTCTGGCCTTGCACCCCATACTATCAGGGGGCGGCTTTCGGCCCGCGCCTTTTTAGCTAAGGCTATTGGCGTGCCTGACATGCTTATGGATTTCAGGATCCACAAGGTTCTGGAGGGGTGGGCTAGGGAGCGTGGCTCTCACCCTGATTCCAGACACCCAGTGTCCCCAGACATGTTGCAGCGCTTGGCCGCAGCTTGTACTCGATATTGCACTGACACATTCAAATCGGCCCTTTTTCACGCTGTCACCCTGGTTGTGTTCTTCGGGGCCCTTCAGATCAGCAAACTTGTGGCCAGGTCCAGGGCGGATTCCTCAGGCCGTTCACTGGCGTGCACTGACATGATCTTGTCCACTGCAACAGCCCTTATTACCATCCGTAACTCTAACATCCTTAACACCAGCCTGCACCATTCAGATGTGAAGGGCTTAGCTTCTTCATCACTAGCCTCAGCATCAGCTGACCAAGCTGCTGACAAGCCTCGATTGAGTGATCTGTAGTTTAATAAGAAACTAGGATTTGCCTCTTGTTTAAGGGTTAGAGTGCTCTAGCAGACCACCATCTCCAGCCACCATCTCCAGCCGGGACAGGGAAGAGGAGGAGGACCAGCCGGGTGGGGGGAGGCCAGCCATTTGCCCCACCGCGAGCCCTTCTGAGCCCGGGAGCCACCATCTACAGCCGGGCCAGGGAAGAGGAGGAGGACCAGCCGGGTGGGGGGAGGCCAGCCATTTGCCCCACCGCGAGCCCTTCCGAGCCCGGGAGCCACCATCTACAGCCGGGCCAGGGAAGAGGAGGAGGACCAGCCGGGCGGGGGGAGGCCAGCCATTTGCCCCACCGTGAGCCCTTCCGAGCCCGGGAACCACCATCTCCAGCCAGGCCAGGGAAGAGGAGGAAGACCAGCCGGGCAGGGGGAGGCCAGCCATTTGCCCCACCGCAAGCCCTTCCGAGCCCGGAAGCCACCATCTCCAGCCAGGCCAGGGAAGAGGAGGAGGACCAGCCGGGCGGGGGGAGGCCAGCCATTTGCCCCACCGCGAGCCCTTCCGAGCCCGGGAGCCACCATCTCCAGCCGGGGCAGGGAAGAGGAGGAGGACCAGCTGGGCGGGGGGAGGCCAGCCATTTGCCCCACCGCGAGCCCTCCCAAGCCCGGGAGGCACCATCACCAGCCTACTGGCAACAACCGAGCGCCAATTGACAGAAGAAGGCAGAAGAGGAAAACCAGGGGGCGAGACTCAGAGCCCCATGCAAAGGATAAGTAGCTGATATGAAAAATTTTGATGACTTAATATAATAACTCACCTAAAGACTTTATGCCGACTTAATATAGCAACTGACATAGAGACTGTGTTTAAAGTGTAATAATATGCATGATAATATGTTGTTTAAAATGTTCTACACTTTTTAAAACTGTGATAAACTGTATGAGGGGGAAAAATGGCGTAGAAACCGGCAAACCACACCACAAAGCTTGCCAAGAAAACCCTATTGACCAAAACAAAAGGCAAAACAAAGGAGCAGGCTAGGTGATACAGGATGCTTAGCACCACAGAGTGGAGGAAGGGGAGGGACAGGAAAGGGGGGGGAGAAATGCAATGTTGCAAGGAACAATACTGCATAGGGACATGGAATGTGAGATCAATGAACCAAGGTAAACTGGAAGTGGTAAAAAATGAGATGGAAAGAATAAGCATTGACATCTTGGGCATCAGTGAGCTAAAATGGACAGGGATGGGTGAATTCAGCTCTGGAAACCATCATATCTACTATTGTGGACAAGAAAACCTTAGAAGAAATGGAGTAGCCATAATTATCAATAAAAGAGTGAGAAAAGCAGTAATGGGATACAATCTCAAAAATGACAGAATGATGTCAGTCAGAATTCAAGGCAAACCCTTCAATGTCACTGTGATTCAAATGTACGCACCAACCACTGGTGCAGATGAAGCCACAGTGGACCAGTTCTATGAGGACCCAGAACACCTCATAGAACAGACACCAAGAAATGATGTCCAAATTATATTAGGAGACTGGAATGCCAAAGTAGGAAATCAAAAAGTGGAGGGAATAACAGGCAAATTTGGTCTTGGAACACAGAATGAAGCAGGGCAAAGATTGATAGAGTTCTGCCAAGAGAACGCACTGGTCATAGCAAACACTCTCTTCCAGCAACACAAGAGGCGACTTTACACATGGACATCACCAGATGGCCAACACCGAAACCAAATTGACTACATACTCTGCAGCCAAAGATGGAGAACCTCCATACAGTCAGCAAAAACAAGACCCGGAGCAGACTGTGGCTCAGATCACAAACTACTGATCGCAAAATTCAGGTTAAGACTAAAGAAAATAAGGAAAACAAGGAGACCAGAAAGATATCACCTAGAAAGTATCCCTAAAGAATAAACGGTGGAGGTGATGAACAGATATAATGGCCTAGACTCAATAGACAGAGTGCCAGAAGAATTATGGACAGAGATAAGGGACATCATGCAGGAAGCAGCAAAGAAAACCATACCAAAAGAAAAGAAGCATAAGAAAGCAAAATGGTTGTCTGATGAGGCTCTTAAAATAGCAGAGGAAAGAAGGAATGCAAAAGTCAAAAGAGAAAGGAAAAAGTACAATCATTTGAACACAGAATTTCAAAGAAAAGTAAGGAGAGATAAGGAAAACTATCTAAAAGAACAGTGCAAAGAAATGGAGGAAAACAACAAAAGAGGCAGGACTAGAGATCTCTTCAGAAAAATTGGGGAAATAAAGGGAACATTTAAAGCAAAAATGACCATGATAAGGGAGAAAGACAGAAAAGAGTTAGCTGATGCAGAAGAGATTAAGAAAGGATGGAAAGAGTACACAGAGGAACTCTACAAAAAGGACCTCAACACCCCTGATAACCACAATGATGAAAAAATTGAACTTGAGCCAGACATTCTGGAGAGCGAAGTTATAAAGGCCCTAAAAAGCACTGCAAACAACAAAGCTAGTGGAGATGATGGTATCCCAGTGGAATTTTTCAAAGCTCTAAAAGATGATGATGTCAAATTACTACATTCAATATGCCAGCAAATTTGGAAAACAAAACAGTGGCCACAGGATTGGAAAAGATCAGTATACGTCCCAATCCCAAAAAAGGGCAATGCCAAATAATGCTCAAATTATCGAACAATTGCACTCATCCCACACACCAGCAAGGTGATGCTCAAGATAATACAGGATAGACTTCAGCAACATGTGGAGAGAGAACTACCAGAGGTGCAGGCCGGTTTCAGAAGAGGTAGGGGGACTAGAGACCATATTGCCAACATACGTTGGATCATGGAGAAAACAAAGGAATACCAGAAACAAGTTTACTTTTGTTTTATTGACTACACTAAGGCATTTGACTGTGTGGACCACACCAAGATGTGGCAAGTAATTAAAGAGATGGGAATACCAGAGCACCTCATATGTCTCCTGAGAAATCTGTACATGAACCAAGAAGCAACAGTTAGGACAGAACACGGAATGACAGAGTGGTTTGGAATAGGAAAAGGAGTAAGACAAGGCTGCATTTTATCACCCTGTTTATTCAATCTATACACAGAGCACATAATGCGCAATGCAGGGATGGAGGAATCACAATATGGGATTAAAATTTCCGGGAGAAACATCAACAATCTGAGATATGCAGACGATACCACCCTAATGGCAGAAAGTGAGGAAGATCTAAAGAACCTCTTGATTGGATTGAAGGAGGAGAGTGCAAAAGCTGGCCTGAGACTCAATATCAAGAAAACCAAGATAATGGCAACAGGCCCCATCAGTTCCTGGAAAATAGATGGGGAAGAAGTAGAAGCAGTGACAGATTTTACATTCCTAGGATCAAAGATCACTGCAGATGGGGATTGCAGCCATGAAATAAAAAGGCGAATGATTCTTGGGAGACAAGCCATGAGAAACCTGGGGAACATAGTGAAAAGCAGAGATATCACATTGCAAACAAAAATTAGAATAGTCAAAGCAATGGTATTCCAAGTGGTAATGTACGGATGCGAGAGCTGGACAATAAGGAAAGCTGAACGCAGAAGAATAGATGCCTTTGAAATGTGGTGTTGGAGGAGAGTTTTGAGGGTACCCTGGACAGCGAGGAGAACAAATAGGTCAATCTTAGAAGAAATCAACCCTGACTGCTCATTGGAAGGTCTAATAGTAAAGACGAAGCTAAAGTACTTTGGACATCAAATGAGAAGGGAGGATTCGCTTGAGAAGGCCTTGATGTTGGGAAAGGTGGAGGGCAAAAGAAGAAGGGGGAGGCCAAAGATGAGATGGCTAGATGGGATTGTAGACACAATGGGTACAGAACTGGGAGTGCTGAGGGGGATGGTGAAGGACAGAGGCGCCTGGAGAACAATGGTCTATAGGGTCGCAAAGGGTCGGAATCGACTGTGCGACTGAACAACAACAAAACTCTAAGACTGACCAACTGGGTCGTGGAGCTACCCTCGAACTTCTCTGCTGTAGTAGTGTTCAGATCTGCCCCATTGCAGCCTTGACGGCCTACCTGGCCATATGGGGCAATGGCCCTGGCCCCCTCTTTTTCCATGTGCATGGTATGCCCCTAACACGTTTCCAATTTTGGAAGGTTATGCGTTCAGCCCTGGCTGCTGAGGGCTTGGTTGGTGTTCATTACTGCTTGCACTCATTCCATATCAGTGCTGCTTCCAGCATTTGGTTACATGGCAGCTGATATTATGCGCATGGGGCAGTGGGGGTCTAGTTGTTTCAGGTCTTATGTGCGTCCTCTTACTATTCGAACACCTTGCTGGCACCTCTTCTTTTTCCTTTCTTTCAGTTTTGGCTCCAGTAATGCAGCAGGCAAGGGTCTGGATCATCGGCCACAGTTTTGTCCTTTGGGCTGCTTGCCATGCTCCCTGCTCCCTGGACGGTCCTCACCTGGGGCACTGGGCATGCACATTCCTCATGTGGTGGAGCTGTTGGGGGATGAGGTGGAGCCAGCTCATGACATATGTGAATAGCAACAGGGGGGGGGGGTCTTATCCCCTGAAATTGTGGCCCTGCATTTGTGAGGCAACAATCTTGGCCAGGTCACTGGGATTGACCTCATTATGGCCATCCACAGAGATCTCTCTCTGCTGCACCAAGTGTGGCCAGCGGTTTGCATCGTTTGATCCAGTATCATCCCGAGGGCAGTGTTCCATGCCTCTGGTGACCCTCAGCGCATTGAAAGAGCCCGTAGGTGGGTCAACAGGGCTATTTCCCATTTCTTTGCCTGGAGGGATATTGGTACAGTGGTTGAGCATCCTGACCTCAGGATCAAGAACCAGCGCCTGTTTCGCACTGATGTGTTGCATCTGTTGGATGTGGGCTTACAATAATTCCTGGTGTCATTGCACCGTGGTTTGGTGACTGAGTTGTCGGCCTTGTGGGGGTGGGGAGTAAAAGAAAATGCCTCCTCCCCATGTGGCGGGTAACACCAGTAAGGAGCCTAAAAGATCCCGGGATAATTGAGTAGGGACGCATTTGTCTAACCAGCATGGTGGGCAGGCAAGAAAATAAACATCGATGGTTGGTAAAATGTGCAGTGATTAGGGCACTGTGAAGTTTGGCAATTTCCAGTCAAAAAAAAAAAACACACAGTAAAAAATAGAATATGGAAATTGGGACTGTTTATTTAGAAATGGGATCAAACAATTAGAACAAAATTACAATTCATAACAAGGAAAAGGTAATTAAAAGAGAGAATTCGACAGATGGCATTAACAGTGCTACATGGAACCACAGTGCAGTTACTAACCAAAGTTAACTAAGTTTTTAAGTTAAAGTTAATAAAGTGGCCCAGAATTTTTGAACCAAGCAGCCTGTGTCTGTCTCCTTATTCCGGGGGTGAGTGGGGCAAGGGGTCGTGCACGGATGGCAATTGCAATTCAGGCGCACTTTGCCTCTCCCTCCTGGGGGAGATGGAACCAGGCACGAGCTTGGGGGTGGGGCCAGCCCCCATACAGTATAAAAGGGGAAGTACGCCAACAGAGAGCAGCACTTTCGTTTTCCCAAGGGCACGTTTGCCCACCCTCCCTCTCTAACAGCAGTGTGATTGTTTTGGTTGCATTTATTATTATTATTATTATTATTATTATTATTATTATTATTATTATTATTATTATTATTATTATTATTATTATTATTATTATTATTATTATTGAGTTTACTTCTATACCGCTTTTCTCGTCCCAATGGGAGACTCAAAGCGGTTTACAACATTTAAAGTAACAAGCAAAGATACAATGTAAATACAAATAAATTACAATTACAATAGAAATCTCCACATCATGGCACCTTCTCTATTGAAGGGTACATTAAATACAAAACATAATATAACAATAAAAAGCCCACGAGCTTATACCCTCTCCTCAGACAAGTCCACTGATGGAAAGTAATGGTCACAAAAGTCCTAACCGTAGCAGCACCTGGAGTGTCTGGGATGCCGGCAGGTAGTGGGTTGGCTCAGTGTGCTCCATTGTGGGGGTCTCCCTGCCCCACTGGGAAAGCCAGGGCGGTGGCAAGACTGTTCGGTCACCTCACAGCTTTTGTAGGTCCCTGGCTGGGGGCGGCACCTGGGACGTCGGCAGAGGGTGGGCTGGCTCAGCGTCCTCTGTCACAGGGGCCTCCCTGCCCCACTGGGAAAGCCAGGGTGGTGGCGCCTGGTGGCGAGACAGTTTGGCCACCTCACGGCTTTTAAAGGTCCTGGGCTGGGGGCGGTGCCTGGGACGCCAGCAAGTGGTGGGTTGGCTCGGTGTCCTCTGTCATGGGGGCTGGAGGGGAATTTTTGCACCCCACATTGGCCACAGAGGTTCTTGTTGTTTTCACCCCTCCCACACTGCAGTTGATGGTCGAGGCTAAGTGGGCTCCCTATTTTTCTTTAATCTGGTCACTTGGATGGGTAACACTGGTAAGGACCCTTAAAGATCCCAGGATAATTGAGTAGAGATGCATTTGGCTAACCAGGCAAGGAAGGCAACATTACTGGTTGGTAAAATGTGCCCCGGTGATAGGGCATTGGGAAGTTTGCCAACTTTCAGTTGCAAACAGTTCTCACAGTAAAACGTAGAATTTGGAAATTGGGACTGTTTATTTAGAAATGGGATCAAACAATTAGAACAAAATTACAATTCATAACAACAAAGAAAATGTAATTAAAAGAGAGAATTTGGTAGAGGGCCTTACCGGTGCTACATGGAACCACAGTGCAGTTACTAACCGAAGTTAACTCAGTTTTTAAGTTAAAGTTAATAAATTGGCCAAGAATTTTTGAACCAAGCAGCCTGTGTCTGTCTCCTTATTCCAAGGGTGAGTGGGGCAAAGATCTTTGTGGCATATAACAGTTTTGCCATCCAATAAACATTATGAATTGGTCCTGGGGATCGCCAGTGAATCTTCATAGGTGGTCTGTTCAGAACAATTATTGTGAGTTCTATAAGCTCATAGTAATCTTCTCTGATTTGTTTCCCTCCAGTCACAGAACTTATAAGGCTTTCTAAAGTACTTGGAACAAATCATTCTGTATTTGAACTTAAAGTAAGGCCTTCATAGTGTTCACGCGATAGGTTTTCCCAAATACCTTTGAAACTTTTGAATAATGGGATCTCTGGAGAACTTGATGGTCCAAAGTACAATCTAAATATTTTAGAAAGTACTAGCAGAGGTTGCCCGGCGTTGCCGGGCTGTTTTAAATTGTGTTGGAAGGTTAAATTGTGGTAATGGTTTTTAAAAATTGCTTAGTCTGTATTTTTAATTTTTTAAATGTTTGTTTATGCAAATTTTTTTTGCCTTGGCTGTTATTAACTGTGATCTGCTTTTTTGGTTTTTTTTGAGGATTAATAAAAGAACAAAGTATGATATAATTTTTTCAAATTGTTTTATGTAAGCGAATAATATTTTAGTTTTTTGAATTTTTTAAATTAGTTGTACTGTAGTTAATAATTTTAATAATGTAAAAGTAAATGTTTTTTACATTCAGTGTTTTTAAAATGTGTTTAGATGTTTTGAGTTTAAATTTGAGTTAAAACTCAGCACAGGATTTTTAAAAGTTTCTATTGTATTTTATTGACATATGTTTGTGATTTGTGTTAAAGGGTGTTTTAGTGTAATTTTTTTTGACTTGTTTTTATTGGTGTGACCTTTTGTGTAAAATTGTGAATTTGTGTTATGTTTTTGGTTTGTTTTTATTTGGAGCTGTTGTGTGTTTTTGAATTGGTTTTACTATTGTGGTGAGTAGGTGGTGCTGGTAGGGGTTATTGTATTTTGACTGTTTTTTCTCTCCTGGCCTCTGGGTGGAGCTTCTTCTGGTAAGTAGTCTCTTTCTTTATTCATTTCTTTTCCAGTCCTGGTGGAGGTAGGACATCTTTTGGTAAGTTTGCTTGTTTTCTTTCTTTTGTGTGTGTGTGTGTGTGGGCGGGGGGGGGGGGGTGTTGGAATTTGTATTTTTTGTCTGTTTGTTTTGTTTTTGGTTGTGTCTTTGTTTACTTCGTATTGTTTTTGGTGTTTTTGTTTTTGTGTATTTTTGGATGTGTTTGACTGTTTTTAGTAAATTTAAAAAAATTATTTATTTGGTGGTGGAGAAGGGACGTGGTCATTGGGGGTTAGGAAGGGTGGGCTAGGTGGTGGGGAGAGGGGCATGGTCATTGGGGTTAGGAAGGGTGGGTTAGGTGGTGGGGAGGGGGGCATGGTCGTTGGGGGTTAGGAAGGGTGGGCTAGGTGGTGGGGAGAGGGGCATGATCGTTGGGGGTTAGGAAGGGTGGGCCAGGTGGTGGGGAGGGGGTCGTGGTCGTTGGGGGTTAGGAAGGGTGGGCTAGGTGGTAGGGAGGGGGGCATGGTCATTGGGAGTTAGGAAGGGTGGGCTAGGTGGTAGGGAGGGGGGCTTTATTGTGTTATGGTGCTTTGTTTGTGTGGAGTCGTGAAAGTAGATCGTGGTTTCCCCTTTAATATCAGTGGGTGGGGGGTTGCGACCCCCCTCTCCGCTGGCTCCCCTGGGTTTGGGAGGTTTGTGGGGACAAAAGAGGTATGTTGCCCCAACCCTTCTGGACCCAGGAGACCAGGGAGAGTGGATCGTTCCCCCCCCTCCTGAAAACAACTCCGTTTTTAAAGAGAAGAAAAGACGGAGTTGTTTTAAGGAGGGGGGGAATCGATCCCCTCTCCCTGGTCTCCTGGGTCCAGAAGGGTTTGGGCAACATACCCCTTTTGTCCCCACAAACCTCCCAACCCTAGGGTAGCCAGCGGAGAGGGGGATCGCAACCCCCCCACCTACTGATATTAAAGGGGAAACTCCAGTCGGGACCTTCAGGCACCGTGGGTGAGGGAAAGAAAGCCGGCTGGTGTTTGCTTGGCTGTGAGGCGGTGAGTTGTTTTTCTTTTTTATTTTTCGGGCGCCGGTTTCCTCAGCATTCTGCACGCTCATGGTGCGCAGGACGCTGGGGCTTGTAGTTATGGGTTGGTGTTTTGTGTTTGTGCTGCGTTTTTTTAAAATGCTTTTCTTTTGATTGGCTGCGGCGCATTTCCGAACGCTGCGCTGTGTGAGAGCCTCTCAGCCTGATTGGCTCTGGCGCGGCGCAGCGCAAGGAATGTTGGGAAGTGAAGTTGTTTCCCTTTCTTCGCGTTTGTGGGGCTGTTGCCCCACTGCCGGTTTTCTCACTCCTTCGTTGACCTGCGTACCCAGATCGGCCGTGTGCACGAAGGGTGAGTGCAGGCAAGTAGGGCGAGGCATAGCAACCTATAGCCAGTTCCAACGGTTAACCCTTGGATTTATAGGTTAAGATTATTTCTAGCATGTGATGTCGACAAGCAATAAGAGATCAAGGCTCATTCTTGCTTCTAGTATAGTGCGTGCTCCTTTATGGAGACAGGTGTTAGCAGAAGTTGTGTCAAAACTCATAGCCCGGATTTGGTCTTTTACATTCCAGTGGTCCAACAATTCAACAACAGCATTAGCTATTTGTTTTCCCATTGCTGCTGCGAGTTTTGGTACACCTAGCAATTTTATGGTGAGAATATTTCCTTAATGTTGGCATTAAATTCTGCTCTTGCTCTTTTTCGTGCCCGTCGAATCATGCTACAAGAAACTTGGAGAGAGGCAGGATCATGAACAAGGGCGGGGGCAAGTGGAATCATCAGACGCATTGCTTCTCTGTCTGTAATTTTGCTCCAATCTAGAGCACTGATAACATGTGGTGTGAAAATCCCACTAGTTGAAGGAAAGCCATCAGTACTATCACTGACACACTGCATCATTTTTGGCAAAGGTACTTTGTATTCCTCTTCTTTGTCTGTGGCGCTAGAAGAGCTACTGGAGCTGTAATTAAGCAGTTGTTGGCTTGAAACTACCAAAACGGAAGCAAAATTGTCAACAGCCTTTAGTCTCAGCTCCTCAAATATTTGCTTGCATTTTTGAACATTTTCTTTTCATTTCTCAAGCATCTTATCTACTGAAGTAATGATCATCTTTCTTTTTTTTTTAATGATTT
Source organism: Bradypodion ventrale (assembly GCA_035047345.1). NCBI lineage: Eukaryota > Metazoa > Chordata > Lepidosauria > Squamata > Chamaeleonidae > Bradypodion > Bradypodion ventrale. The sequence continues at coordinate 176,074,683 of JAWDJE010000003.1, forward strand.
TTATTAAATTTTTCACAATAATACAACTTAAAAAATCATTACAATTATAAACAAAAATACATACATCCTACATACTATTACAAATACCATACATAAATCAATAAAAATATAAAAAAGAACAGTGAAATAAAAATATACATAAATAGTTAACCTGTGACCTAATATCATAGTAACTTCCTCTTTCCTCTATACAACCTTATTTACTTTTCAGAAATTCTTAATACACTTGTAACTATCTTAATATGCATATTCCAAATCTTTCATTTGGATCATCCGTTTAACGTACCTATTAAGTCACAGTAAAAATATTCTAATAAAACTGCAATTAAAATACATCTTTCAAATACTACACCCAGTGTTATTTACAATGCCATGGAGAAAACAGAGAGTCACATTTATTTCTATCCCCCAAAACCCCTTTGTCCAGGTACTGGTCTATATCTTTCATCTACCTTTAGTGAGTAATCCACAAATGGTTGCCATATTTTCCAAAATCTATTTTCTTTAACTATACCTTTTTTCTTGTTCAAATCCCATGTTAATTTATTGTTTAACGCAAGATCCCACATCTCCTTGTACCATTCCTCTATTTTCAAAATTATTTCACTTTTCCAATTCCTGGCAATACACTGTCTACCCGTTGTCAAAATTATTGATAATAACTCTTTTTCATCATTATTTAAAGTCAAATTTTCCACTTTTGTTAACAAAACAGTACTTGGCCCCAATTTAATTCTCATACCCATAGCAGCACATATCTCTTTCTCAATTTTCCCCCAGAATTCATTTATCATATTACAACCCCACCACATATGTTCATATGTTCCCAATGTATCCTTACACCTCCAACACATTTTATCTTTGTTTTTATCTATTTGATGTAACCTCACTGGGGTCAAGTACCATTTCCACAACATTTTATAATTATGTTCTTTCACTCTAACAGACAAGGTTCTCATAATCCTTTTCTTCAATTTATTTCTCCAAACCTCGTCCACTATCTTTATATTCAAATCCTGTTCCCAACTCATTTTCAAAGCTTCATGTGAATTACCCTCTTTATTTAACATTCTATATATTTTGCTGACTAAACCCTTAATACCCCTTTCCCCCTTTCTTATCTTTAATATCAGTTCTTCAAATTCAGTTATATTTCTTTCCAAACTGGCTTCTGTCAAATATTTACCATTCCATTTATTTACCAACACAGTCTAAAACCAGTTCAACCTCAATTGTGCAAACAAATCTGCTTTGCTTTCTCCATCTTTACAAACCCGTATCCAGTCCTTCAGCAGGAAAACATCATTTTTCAATAAAACTTCCTTCACCCTTTTATCAATTTGAATTGGAAAGTCTTTAAAATCCTCGATTTCTATTATAAGAGAAGTATCTGGGGCCAATTCCATCTTCACCTTTTTCCATAATCCCAATATTGTCTTCAACAATTTATTTTTTGTAACTGCTTTTCCGATTTTATCATGGTCATCTTTTGCTTGCCTCTTTGATCAACAAGAAAGTCTATGTCCTCTGCAATCTTAATTGAGTTCAAGGCATTGGCATGGGCAATATCAAACAGCTTATCTAGCTCTTTCATAAATGAATTCTCTCGATCTTTCTGCACTTGAGAAGCTCGTGTTTTATTTTTATTTAAAGGCAGCCAGTTTTTATGGAGTTCATCAAGTTTTTCAATAGTGTTTCGCCTGTCTAGTCGGAATGCCAGATTTCTTCCATACTTCTATTACTTCCTCGATGAGCAGATGTGCAGAATCTCTCACACTTTTTGTTACCTTCAAGAGCTGGTGATAACGTAATAGCACTTGTCTTAGTGTTGGAAGTTGGTTAAAATGTTCACTCACCACCCGCTCGTCCTCCTTTGCCACCGCCGCTCATCCTCCTCTGCCACTCATCCTCCTCTGCCACCACTTGTCCTTCACCACTGCCGCTTATCTGCTTCCACTGCCACCGCTCCTCCCCCACCGGTGGTGGCTCTCCGCTGTGCAGCTCGAAGTGCCAGCTCTTCTGGGCTGTGGGCGCACCCATGGGGGAGGCATTTGGCTGGAATGCAGGTGCAGATCCTCCTTCCCTGCCGGGCTCTCTGGTGACTGGGGGCACTCCTTTCTGGGGTGAAGGAACCTGCACCAGGGTGCCAGTTGCCTATGCCGACTCAGCTTAAGGGGCAAGGTAGGTAAAGGGCGCAGTTCCCAAGGGATTGTCGGCCAGGTGTCATGGGGCATATCCATCTCAATTATCAGGTCCAAAAAATACAGCTAACATCTCACTCTCTTGTAGAGTATGGGCATTTTTGTGTGGGTGTGTGTTCTTTTCCTCAAGTGCAAGAACAAGAAAAGCAAGGATTCACAGCTTTAGCTAATGATCAGCTACAGTTGGCTTCAATTTCCAGGAAAACTTTATTTTTCCTAATACTGTACATACCTGTCAAGTATCCCGTATTGGCCGGGATTTCCCATAATTTAGCACCACTTTTCCTCCTTTCCTGCCTGGAGCCGCCACCATCCTGTAATTTGACGGTGGGGGAAAAGTAATTACTGTGCATCCCCTTCAGTGCAGGTCCCTTCTACGCATGCATAGAACCCTTCTATGCATGTGCAGAAGGGTTCTGCGCAGAAGGGGATGTGTAGAAGCCTTCTATGCATGCATAGAAGGGACCTGCACAGAACCATTCTGCGCAGGTCCCATACTGTCCAGAGCTGCGCTTGACATGTATGATACTGTATGCAGCTGCATGATGGCTTATGATAGGTTGAAGAGGTTTCTTTAGTGAATATAGATAATTGGCAGTTATAATTTAGATTTCATAGATTTTGAGCTTTAGTCTTCCAGGTTCTATTGGAAAACACCAGGAATCCCTCAGGAGGCTGGCTTGGCTATGAGGCAAATGAAATTCAACAACATCATGGGATCCAAGTGAGGGAATCACTAATCTGGGGCATCCCATCCCTACATGATCAATCACAGTCCAGTCAGAAGGACAGATAGTTATCGTAATGGAGACCTAAGTCTTTATCTCCCAAATTACTGGAAGAAGGGAGAGGGGACCTCCAGCTAATGCTAATCAGAGTTTGAATGGCTTACTTTGTTGGATTACAACTTCTAGAATTGCCTATCTACCTTGGAAATGGAATATGCTCACTAGCAGCTGCTGTAGGAAAAAATAGCATTTCTTGCAAGGTCTGGTGCTAGGCATTTGCTTTACCAAAGTAGTGATGCAGATTTACTAGCTGATGTGAGGTTTCCCAACTCAAAATGCCATTGGTAGGTAACCTCTTAGATGAAATTTATCCTCCTTGTACATGAGTAGATCCTGGTGGACCTAACTTTTTTTAGCAGCAGTTGATCACTAGTTTGTTCAGAAAAAAGCAGTTATGGGATGCCTCTATTTCCCTCAGAGGATGTAGAGCAGGATAATCAACAGCAGTGAGACCTCTTGGGGTTGTGAAAAAAGATGTCAGTCCTGAACTGCCCAAGTACAACCTTAACTAACAGAATAACTTTGCTGTAATAGTAATGTAGGGTTTTAGGTATTCTCTCATGCCACATGCAAAGTAGTCTGTTCATGTGTCCAGAAATTATGGACAATGTGTACCAGTCTTTGTTCAAATGGACATAATGAGCTGAAACAGTCAAATTCAGTTGTTTTACAACTCTTGGAATCTGAGCAGACTAGTCTAAACTGTAAAGCAAATCCATAGTATCCTTTATAATTTTCCCCACCCCAAACACAAAAAACATTCCTTTAAAAGCTGTGGGAGGCCCTCAAGTCATTCTGGCTGGGTTTGATTCTTTCCCTATATACTGTCTTTCATAAAATTGCACCCCATAGCAGTAAACAAAATAGAATCAATAACATCCACTGTAGTTTGAATTCTACTTCACCTTTAGAGTTGGCTGTTTCATGTAATGCAATAACTGCAATCAGATGTGAATACAATTTCAGAGTTTATTTATGGCCAGAGGAGAGTGCCCTACAGTATGTGTGTGAGATGTTTAACTGGTAAAGTATCTCTAGAACAGTGGTTCCCAACTTGGGGCCCATGTCCCACAGGGGGAATTCAATTTCAGAAAACTAAGTCAGTATATTGGCTGATCAGTGCTTTGGGGTATTGACTTAGGCTTCTGGGAATTGAAGTCCAAAAACCAAAGGTTGGGAAGTTAAAGGTCACCCTTGCTCAAAAGCCAGTCATATCTGACTCTAAGGTTCAGTGCTCATCTCAGTTTATAGACAAAGAGCCAGAGGTGTCTCTGTTTGCAGATGTTTCTGTGCACATGTGGGAGGCATGCTTAGACACCGGAGTGCAAGGAATACTGTTTACCGAAGTGGTTCCTTTTTATCTATTTGCAATTTCTTCCTTTCAGACTGCTAAGTTGGCAGGAGCTGGGAGCTCACTCCATCATGCATTAGTTGGGTATCGAACTCCAACCTTCTACATTGGGAAACACTGCTCTAAAACACAAATATAAGTGAAGTAGTATCATAACTATATTTTTATTTAAACCTTCAATTTCTGTGAATGGGAGATATTTTCTGTGTTCATTATCTGCATAAGAGTGGTATAAAATTTGGTCTCATAATGGGTGCTCTCTCTCTCTCTATTCATTATTGTATTCAAATGATTTATAGACTTTTCTCTATGCTTAGACATTATCACCACAAATGATCAAATGGTGCAAATGTCAGAAACTAGTTTACCAGCTAGTGACATAAACAGACATGAGATTCAACTTTTGAGCTGGATGTTTGATACAAATTTTTTAAGGTCCAAGATAAAGCTCTCTCCCTGCTTCCTTGTCCTCAGTTTCTAATTCAATATCTGAGCAGTATGTTTTTATGTCAAGCTCATGTTTTATTTGATTGACAGCTTTGACATGCAGATATTTCCTCTGTTCTTTCAATTATGTATATAAAAACTTGGAAATAAGCAATTATAAATAACTGATCTCCTGAATAATTCCTTGTGCCAGCAACAACATGATTATACTGTAAAATTACTTTGAGTGAACAAGGAATAGTTTCACTCATTTTTGTAGTGCACCTGGAACTTTCAGATACTTTTCTAAACATAGGGAAGTAGGGTCACTAAATTACAGAGGAGGAATATTATATGTTTCAAGTGCTGTATTATATTGTGCTAGAAGTACCTAAGAGATGATAAGGTGAATGGGAACAAATAATATTCTACCTCAGGCCTTTATTTGGTAGTATCCAGGTTATTTTCCCCACAAAGAAAAAAAACAGAAAAAACAGTTAACATACATAACATCACCCTTCTAGGATATTTTCCTATTCAGGACAGTGTATAAACATTAAAATGTTATTTTTTAAACAGATATAACAAAGTGACAAAATCCACAACCCATAAACATCTATCAATAGTAGAAAATCCCACTAGGGTATGTGAAGACATGCTATGAAATGGCTCAAAGCCTCACCACACTCCCTGGACAGCATATCTCAGCCCTATCAGGGATATATTTATAACAAACAATGAACTGAAGTTTAAGGTTGAAACCTGCTCTTTACAAATTTATGATGTTGCAATAACTTTTCTTTTTCAGAAAAACCCTCCAGAAATAAAGAAACATTGATAATATACCACATAACCCAGTGAATATTCCATGTAAATCAATAAACCATTGGTCTTTGTGTGGCCATTTTGTGATCTGGAAAAATGAGAAAAGTGAGATCATGTGCATAGTTATGGCATTGTTCATCATATTTTCTACTGTTTCCATATTTAAATTTACATTATCTCCCTTCTCATGTATTTTACACATATAAGCTTCCAAATTGGTGTTTTTTTTTATAAAAACCAGTGATTGTTATGGCATCTTCTAGGGACTAGTGAGAGTGTGAAAATGACATACAGTATTACCCAATCCCTAACATCTGCTTTCTCCCACTCTCTACTTCTCTATATCAGACCCAAAAAAACAAAATAAAATAAAGAAGACAAAATCACTGTGTCACCTGAAAGGCTACTATTTTAATGTGTGATTTTGTGGATCAAATCCATCTGCAATCACCTCCTGTGAGACAACACAAATTATACCTTTCATACACCTTATGCTTTTTTGAGGCAGCAACTTTTCTTGGATTTTACCATTTTAAACAACAGTCTGCAAAAGGGGCAGGGTAATCATATGAAATACAACATAAGGCAGTTATATTTTTAGATTCCTGGCTTACCTAAATAGTAATATTTCCTTTCTGATGTTGTAGGTAAACTGGATATATTATTATATTATATTTAAACTTATATACCACTTTCCTTTGTCAATGACAAACTCAAAGCGGTTAGCAACATATTCAGTTACAGTAAAATTCTACAATAATACAATGTATCAGTACAACACATCAAAATATCAACAATCAATATATATAAAAAGGACATATAAAAAAATCAATAAGCATATCAGCCAAATTACATAATACACTGTACCGAATAAATTCAAGCAATAAGCATAAATCAATGCGGCTCAATGGGGAATCAATGCTAAGATCATTTATACACCGAATAGAGATGTGTCAAAAAATATCTTCCCAGATTGAGATTCAACAAGTTTCTTTCTTTTTCCCCACATTCAAGGCATTATTTGGATTGGACACAATTTGCATCTCCAAGTCTTCGTGTTGATGCATGTTTGTGGATGTGCTCAGATTACCATGTGCACAATTTAAATGTGTATGTGCAAAACCATGCTGAAATACTCTCTAGTTAATTGACAAAATGCTTTCAAGCAAGGCTTATTTGCTGGAATGTATACATTTGGAAAAATAAGCAAAGAAAAGAACAAGTATCTACCATTTTTTGTTGAATGATGGAAACTAGCATGCATTTGACATGCAGGTAGGAAAGTATGATGCAGATGGATCTACAATTTAAAGAAGGGCATTTTCCTAATGCCAAGTATGCACTCTGACCCTGAAAGCAAAACTGTGTAAGAACTCATGAAAACTGTTTTGCAAGGCCAGGCAGATGCTTTGAGGAAACTGGCAAACATGGCATTCAGGAAACTAACTATTTTTGATGTATATCACTGGCAACATTAAATCCAGCATTTACCAATTACAGCAGGAATTGTTCCTTGTGAGTTTATATACCTCTTTTGATAATACTGGTTTAACTGGTGTGAATCATTGCATTCTATGGCATAGATTCTATACCTTAACTATGTGCTGCATGTAATATTATTTATGTTTATTTCATAGCCTGCTTTTCTCCATTGCAGCATCCAAGATACCTTTCTTCTTATAAATTTGAACCAACTGCCCACCAGTTCAGTGAGGTTATCCCACATGCTTCTACTACTTGAAGGAGAAACAATCCATGGTCTTCACATCTTATGATTTTGTAGCCATCTAGAAACTTTGAAAAATAAGATGTCAGAGAGGAGGTCAGACTAATCTTGCTTACATTGTCGAGATGATTCCCATCGTTAGTTAGAATGAGGCAGTTTGCATCAGAAAAAACAGCAGAATGTTTAAAATTAATTTTCTTGTTGTTATGTCATTAATATGAATTCCAGGGCTAGATTTTATAGCATATTCTTGCTTGGTTACCAGAACAAATTCATGATGGACTCATTTTAATAAGAGAATACAGACTTTGTTTCATCTTGGACAGTAAAAACATATTGGGCTGAACCATGGGCTTTCTATAGGTTGGTAAAATTAAAGGTCACTTTTGCTTGAAAGCTAGTCATATCTGACTCTAGGGTTTGGTGCTCATCTCCGTACACATCCAAAGAGCCAGCGTTGTCTGCATCTGCAAATGTGGTCATGTGGCAGGCTGTTACCTTCCCACTGACGCAGTACCTATTTATCTACTTGCAATTTCTTGCATTTAAACTGCTAGGTTGGCAGGAGCTGGGACAGATGATGGGAGCTCATTCTGTCATGCAGCACTCGGGTCTCAAACTATTTACCTGCCAACCTTCCACCACAGTCCAATTTTTTGAATAGGTAGGGAAATTTCAATACACAACCCATCACCCACATCCCAAAGCCACAGAGTCTTGTGAAGATGGATTTTTTAAAGACTCACATTTTAAAAAGTGTGTAAGGTAAAAAGTTTTTATTTACCCAAATCCAAAGCACCAGCATTTAAAACCAATATAATTTTTAAAACACTAGTATTCTAAAAATGTATGCATATATAATGAACATATTTACCTATTTACACTCTACTTTTCCACTACCCAGTAGTTTGAATATTTCTTTTATTTGGTTTAAACAACTCCTCAATATAACTGAGTTTAGGCAAGTTGCTGCAGATTAGCAGATGTTCAAAGTTTTATTTCTTAACACATTCACATTGTTCACCATCATCAATGTGGTCCCAACCTCTTTAGGTTTCTTTTATATTATGTCACCCCAGTTCTTACCCTGTCTTCCATATCCCATATTGGAGATGGTAACCTGTTGCTTCCAGAGTTTCTGGGAGGTATTTAGTAACATTATTTATTGTCATTAATTGGCCAAAAAACAGTTTTTATACCTAAGGTACACAGCTGTCTATGGTAAGATTGTATTGCACAGTGTACACTGTTCTAGATTGCATATATTTTATAAATATGGCTTTGTATATTTTTCAAGTTTGCAACAACAAAATATTTAATTGATTCAACTTAAATCTATTCCAAATTGTCCTCTACTGAGTTCATGTATAGTTAAAAGTCCAGCTGAAAGAAGCAGAGGCAGGAAAAGATGGATCTTATTCATTTAATAGATTTTTCATGGTATAAAGTAGAGGCTGAGTATTCATCAAAGTGAATGAATATTCAAATTTCATATGAGGATTTAAAGAGCACCATCTGTTCCCAGACCAGTAAAAACTAAATTTTCTTCTCTTTAACTCCCTCTCAGTGTTTCCTTGTTTTCTAAAAATTTCAGCAGGAAAAAAGCCACTGCTATTTATGAGGATGAAAATGGAAATGTGTTTTAAAATACAGTGATACCTCATACAACGTCCAAACTTGGTTCCACAAGTTTGGACTTTATACAGATTTGGACTTTGTATGAGGCATGCAAAATCCTAGCCGTGATGCCTCATACAATGTCCAAATCCTTGCTGCGATGCCTCGTACAACATCATTTCTATAGAGATACATTATACTGTAACAGCACAGACTTCAGTGCAAAGTCAAGGAAACAGACAGGAAACTGATAGAACTTTAAGAAATCATTGTCTAAAGGCTAAATACATTACAAAAACATGTCAAACAACCCTGATTTTAGGGGACAAACCATACAACAAGTTTTAACTTTTGAAAACTATTAAGTGCAGGTTTAAAAGTTAACATGTCCCTGTTAGAGTTTTTTAGATGGTTCGGCCCAATAACTCCAGAGGTAGTCAATTATAATTAAAGTATTTTATTCTCACTGGCCGCATGGCGGTCAGTGGCTGTATCAAGGGTCAAAGATGGAAGGGAAGGGTATGAGGTTGAGATGGTCCTTTAATAGGGTTGGATGAGGTCAGAGGTATAAGGTTCAAGGGAATATGGTTACAGTGGCAAGGCATTGTGGTACATGTAGTTCAGGTCATTTTGATATTACATCTGACAAAACCCCTTCTAATATCATATGGGCTGACTACATTGAGTACATACTTGAGCGTTTCATTTTCTAAGACACAAACTGCCAAACAGGTACTCATGCTGAGCTGAGGGGAGTGGTTTGGTCAGTATGTCTGCCACTTGTTCCTTTGTCTCACAATGTGTTAGCTCTATAAAGCCTTCTCTTATCATCTGTCTCACGTTTCTGCACTTGATATCTATATGTCTAGATTTTCGGTTTATAGTGTCACCTTTTGCTATCTCTATGGCTGCCTGGCTATCTTCGTGGATGGTGATGGGGAGCTTGGGCTTTTCCCAGATAAGGGAGATCAGTTCGTTTATCCAGATAAGGTCACATGCGGCATTTGATAGGCAGACATATTTGGCTTCGGCGGTGGAAGTAGAAACCAGTTTCTGCTTCTCGGTGCGCCAGTATATTGGGCTGCCATTCAGCATCACCATGTAGCCGGATGTGCTCTTTCTGGTTCCTGAGCACCCGCCCCAGTCAGCATCGGCGTAGCATGACAGGTTGATTTCTTCGTCTATTCAAGGAGTGAGCAGTAATTCTGTCTCCATGGTGCCCTTCAGGTATCTCAGCAGTCTCTTGACGGCCGCCCAATGAAATGTCTTTGGGTTACTGGAGTGGCGTGAGAGAAGGTTTACTGCCAGCGTAATGTCGGGCCTGGTCCAGTTGGCTATGTGTAACAACGATCCAATGATGGATCTGTAGAGGCTGATGTCTTCGAACGGTTCCCCTTCCTCGTAGGCGTTTTTCAGGAAATCCGTTTGCATAGGCGTCCCACAGGGGTGAGCGTTTGACATGTTGCATCTGTCAAGAAGTTCAGCTATTTTCTCCTCCTGGGAGAGTCCAAAGCCATTGGGTATCTTTGAGACTTGTACTTCTAGGTATTTGTTCACTCTCCCCAAGTTTTTCAGTGAGAACTCATTCTGCAGTCCATGGGCAAACTCGTCGCATTTGGACTTACTTTTCCCAAAGTACAATAGGTCGTCAACATACACTAGAACCTTTTCAACTTCCTCTGGTGATTTCCTTAGAAATACACATTTGTCGTCCTCGACTGGGAAAAAGTTCAATTGCCTCATTGCCTCGGCCAGACATTCATACCACCTTCTGCCGGACTGCTTTAGGCCATAGAGGCTTTTGCTGAGTAGCCACGTTTCCCCTCTGTTGCGCCCAAAACCAGGTGGTGCTCTGACGTATATTTCCTTGTCAAGGTCTGCATGGAGGTACGCTGTCTGTACATCAAACTGATACACTTGTTCCTTGAGAATGGTTGCCATCACTAAAGCGGCCTTTACGCTTTCTGGCTTCACCATGGGGGAGTACGTGTCTTCGTAGTCGTCAGGGTATCGTTGGGTGAACCCTTGGGTGACTAGTCGCGCTTTGTACATTACCCCTTCATTTTCCAACAGTTTCACTTTAAACACCCACTTTGTTCCCACTGTCCTCTGTCCCTCAGGAACCTCGGCAGGAGCGTACACTCTGAGGGTTTTGAGGCTCTCCATCTCCCTTTCCATTGCCGCCCGCCCCTTGTCCTGTTCTTCAGGAGGCAGTTTGTCTATGTCATCAAAGCTTGCTGGTGTCTCGGGGTAGGTGTTTATGCCCAACACATACTCCTTTAGTCCTCTGGGAGTTTGGCCTTTGGTTGACCTGGTTGACCTGCGGGGCGCCTCTGCTGGGGTTTTTGGAGGTTCAGTCTCCACAACACTAGTGGTATTTTGATGCGACTGCCTGCCCTCATCCCTCTCTGGTGGCGTGTCCACTGGTCTGCTGGGCCTTGAGTTGGATGATGGTGCTTTGGTTCCTTCTTGTACTGACTCATTTGTCAGTACCTCGTTCGCATGTATCTTGCTCCAGTTTGCATGTTCGTGGAATGTGGCCAACCTGGAAATCACTATTCTCAGGTTGTGGTCTAGGAAACGGTATGCCTTCAAGCCCGGTTCATACCCCATGAACCTTAGCCTCTTTGTTATCTTGTCCCCCTTCTTCCTTAGTTGTTTTGGTATGTGTACGTCTGCGAACATACCGAAGATGTGGAGGTGGCTCAACTTGGGCTTCCGCCTGTACATGGCTTCATAGGGCGTTTTTCCGATGATGCCGGACCATAGTCTGTTCAGTGTGTAGTTGGAGTACAGCAAAGCTTTCCCCCAGTATGAGAAGCTTAGGCCTGCATCTTCAATTGCGCATCTGATCATGGTCTGGAGCACTCTGTTCCTTCGCTCGTCGACTCCGTTTTGGAACACTGAGAATGGTGCGGTTTTGTAGTGTAGCATCCCCTTCTCGGTTATCCAGTCTTCGAACTCTTTGGACAGGAATTCCGATCCTCTGTCCATCATCAGTTTCTTTATGTTGGTGTTGTTCTGAGTTTGCACCCTTTGGTAGAACTCTTTGAACTTGTTGAAGGTCTCATCCTTGCTTTTGAGGGTGTATACGAAACCGTATCGGCTGTAATCATCAACTATCGTCAAAAAGAATCTTTTCTGGCCCAAGGATCTCTCGAGTGGCCCCACCAGGTCGAGTTGGACCAATTTGAAAGGGTGGCTTGACTTTCTGGTGGATGTCTTTAGTCGTGCCTCGGTTTTTGCCTTGGAGCTTTTGCACACGGAGCACTCCAGATAGTTTTCACAATTCTTGATCCTTAGTCCTTCTGAACACCCTAGCATCTTCTTGACTGTCAGGAAACCTATGGGTCCCAATTTTCTGTGCAGCAGGTGCGCACACTCATCATGTATTTGTTTCCTATGGATACCCTCAGTGTTCTATGCTCTGTGCTGCTAACCCCTTCATTTCTTGTGGGGCTGTTGTGATCATTGTTTTCCCCTTCTGGGTCTTCATGTTTGGGTTCCCTGGGGTCGCCTGCAGTGCTGTTGTGCATCTCTTCATCGTCAGCGCCGTCGATTAGACCTATCCTGGCCTGTTCATCCTCGGCTCACTTGGCAATGAGGTATGGTAGGCCGCCTATGAGCTCCACTCTTCCAATCTTCTTTCCCCTTCTTTCGATGGACACCTTCTTGTTTTCAAAGACTATCCTCAGGCTGGGGTCTTCTGTGAGCTTGGTGGTGGCCAGGACATTATATGGAATTTCAGAAGAGTAAAGGATGCCTTTGACCTGACCAATTCCAGGGATGAGTACGTCGCCCCTGCTGGTTACTCTTGCATGTTTCTGGTTGGCGACTTTGATTCTGAAGGAATCTTCTTTGAATGAGTTGAATATTTCCTTGTGGCATGATGTGTGGGTGGTTACCCCGGAGTCAATCAGCCATCACTGTAGGTGAGCGTTTAAAGACCTGTCTGCCGTGTGGCTGCTGGTCCCTTCACTGTGCTTGACCACATTCACTGAATCTGGTTTGTGTCTATCTTGCCCCTTCTGTGGTTTAGGCTCTCTCTTTGGGCTAGGTGACCTCCGTCGTCTGTCCCACCTGTCATTGTCGCCCTTGTGTCTGCGTGGGTACTCGTCCTGTGACTCACATCTGTGTCTTGGAGTGTCTTCGTGGTGTGTTTGATCGCGTGTGGGTTTGTGTTTCCTTGATCCACATGTGTGACACTCGGGGCTAGGGCTCGCTTGCTCAGGGAAACTGACTCTTTTGCGTGGCCTGTCCTCTCTGCGTATGGTGGACCCCCTTCTCCTAAGGTTATCCACAGCTATGAGTTTCTTAGTGATGTACCCCAATGTGGCATTGTCACTTCCCAAATTATCCAGCTGAGTCAGGAAGTAGTCCCAGCTTGAATTGAGGGAGTTGTATATAATGCTAATCTGGTGCTGATCCGTCACGATTTCCCCCCTACTTATGAGGTCGGATCTCATGTTGTTTAGTTTCATCAGGTGCTCACTCATTGTTGACCCCTCTTTCATTTTGTATGCATACAACTCTCTCAATAGCAAGCAGGTCGTAGTCCTTTCATTGCAATAAAACATTTCATACAATATTCCCCAAACCTCATGCACAGTTAGCCCATCAGGGATACTCCCATACATTGAAGTGTCAATAGAACTTAAAAGTAAACAGAACACTCTGTGGTGTAGTCTGTCCACCTTTAGGGTCCATGGCCTCCTTGGTGGGTCCTGGATCAGGTACAAAGCCCCCTCCCTCATCAGAATTACCTGAAATTGCTATGCCCAGTCCATGAGGTTCTCCCCAGTCATGCAAAGGATTGGGAAGTTGTAAGGTAGTTGGCTGTGCTGGCTGGCATTGCTTCCTTTGCTGGATCTGGTCTTTTGTCCTGGGCTGTCTTTATATTGGCAGTAAGGGATGGGTACACAGATATTTGCTATTGGATTCCCATTTGCAGTTTTTCTGGTTGCCTGTAGAGGGAGTTCGCTGGTCCTCTACCCATCGAGCGACCTGAGTTGACCTGCACTTCCTCTTCTTTGCCAGAGAGGGAGTTCTCCTGCTCCTCTTGTGCCTGCGTGAATCTCATTGTTTGCTGGCTGCTGAGGTGAGCGGACCTCTGTCTCTGAGGTCCTGCTGCTTCAGGTTGGAGCGTCGGTGGGGGGTCGTCTTCGTCGCTGGAGCTGCTTACCTCGTCGGAGGGTTCTGTGGAGCTGTCGTGTGGAGGCCGCTGTCTTTGCTGGGTTGATGGGGGTTCACGTCGTCGTAGCTCCGGTTCCTCGGGTCATGGCTCCGCGTGGAGGTCGGCTTCCTTCTCCGGACATCCCCTGCGCTTAGGCCGGGCAGACAGCGAGTTATGGTAGGCCTCACTTACTTCGTTCTGCCTTGTGTGTGCCTCCGGCCTTCCCATGTGGATGCGTGCCTTGCGAGTCTCGCATCCCTCCTGTTCGCGGTAACGTGTTTCGGGGGGGGGGCTGCATCCCCTTCGGTTTCTAGCTGGGAAGGGTTTGCGGTGGCTTTCTTCCGGGGAGAGGTCATGTCCCCTTCGGCCTTTGATTGCGAAGGGGGCCTCTGCCCATGTGGGAAGTTTGGCACGGTTATCGGCAGCGCCTCCCTCGGGTGCATGATGCCTGCTTGGGGGTCTCTGACCCCCTTTTGGTTCCTGGGGGCTGAGGGTTGGCATGTCCCACATTTCTAGGGCCTGTGTGTCCACCCTCCAGGGCCCCGGGGCCTTTTCTTTTCTTTGCGTGGTTGGGGCGCGCGGGTTATCTTCTGGTATTGTTGTTCTGGTGGGTTTTCCCGCCAGTGTGTTCAAATCTAGGGCCGCCGCTTGTAATTGGTCGGCTATCTCAGCTAGATTCAAACTCGGTGCGGTGCTTGGGGTTCCCGCCATGGAAGATCTCGGGGTAGAGCTTGGTGTGGATTTCGTCTCCATTGTTCATCAAGGCCAGTAGCTCTGCCGTGGGTATCGTTCCTCTCCCAGCTATTGCCCTGTGGATTTTGGTTATCAGGCTTTCGTCTTGGTCGTCCCTTTCGGTGGGTGCCCCCCCCAGTTTCGGCCTTCATTTGGCCATCTGGGTCCATCTCCATGATGGTCCAGTTGGGGTTGACCTCTTCCATTACCGTTTGGGATCGTGCGATTGCCTGTTCCAGAGTTTCGGATCCTCCTTTGATGAGTCCAGTTGTCTGGCTCGTGTTCTGGACCCTCCTTTGTTCAGCCAGGTCCTTCTTTTGGTCATTTGTTTTTATTTTGGAGTTGTTTGTGGGCAAACCAAACCTCTGCTACTAATTTGTTAGAGTTTTTTAGATGGTTCAGCCCAATAACTCCAGAGGTAGTCAATTATAATTAAAGTCTTTTATTCTCACTGCCCGCATGGCGGTCAGTAGCTGTATCAAGGGTCAAAGATGGAAGGGAAGGGCATGAGGTTGAGATGGTCATTTAATAGGGTCGGATGAGGTCAGAGGTATAAGGTTCAAGGGAATAGGGTTACAGTGGCAAGGCATTGTGGTACATGTAGTTCAGGTCATTTTGATATTACATCTGACACTTCCATCATGCAGCACAGTGTTAATCTGCAGCCATGTCGATCATCCATTTTGTACAAGCTACTGTAAATAATTACTGGATGCAAGCAAGGACAAAATGGATGCCAACTTGTCCCATCATGCAGCACAGTGTTAATCATCCAAACAGCAGCAAACACCAAACAATTAAAATCAGGCTCAAAACCACAACTAAACACTTTTCACCTTGTGCAAAACCCACAAGAGCAATGTATGCATGCAACCTGCCTTTTATACTGCCCAGGCACAATGCAAGCGCTGTGCCAAAATGGCCACTGCGCTCTTTGCGGGGGGGGGGGGTCTCACCCAGACTCAGACATCCGGGTCAGTTAGGGGGCATGGCCATCCCTCTATAAAAGGGGTGGCCATGAGGCAGCCTTGCTGCCATTTTAAAAGAGAAGCGATGGAACAGAGAAGTTCGCTCCGACCCTTCTTCCCCTCGGCTTCGCCTTGAATTTGATCGGAGCATATTCCTCCTCCGATCAGCACCTGCTTGGGTGGCTATGGCACCCAAGCACAAGGCCCAGGTGGCCCCTAGGCCGCAACTTAGGTGGGCTTGCACCACCCCCTCGACCTCCTTGGGGCTACCACAGGGCCGGAGGGCTCGGGCGGCAGCCCCACAGGGGTGGGGTGGGGTCATAATGCCCACTGCCACCAATGAGGGTGACCAGGTGTCTGCTTACCCGCCCAGTCTGAGGACTCGGGTGGGGGTTGCACAGGCCTGCTCCACTGGGGTTTCTACCCCTGTTGCACCTTTGCCCGGCTTGGGGCATAGCGGCTCACTCGGGCGAGGTGTGGGTTTTCGCCCCACCGTTCTTCCTGCCCCTCATGGGCTGGATTATTGGGCATGGCCCTATTCTGGCCAGGGATTGCCACACGGGTTTATCCCTCATAAATTACCCGGTGGGCCGTCCGGCCCATCTGGCCCACCTTATCCTGGTGGGTCAGGTGCTGTGGATGCTCTCCTGCCAGCATTTCAGCACTGGAGGTATCAATGGGCATTGCTCCACCGCCTTCGGATGGTGGGCTTGCCGGCTCTGCAGTTCCAGCCCACATGCCGGCCACGGCTGCGCAACGGGCTGCCAACAGGGTTGAGCTGCTGGAGGCCATCAGGTCAGTGCAGAATGGCGCCTCGCAGCTCCCCATCCGGCCATTACAGCAGGACACTCCACCGGGGAACAGTCCTGCTTGGCATGGACGCATGGAAACACAGAGCTCGATGGCCATCGTGAGCTCCAACACCCACCACGGGCCAGGACCCCCTGTGGGGGTGACCCATGGGGGTGCACTGAGTGAGTATCCTGGTCAAATCAGCACACCTGTGACACTAGCTCCTAACACTGGGGGGGGGGGGGGGGTTACAGTGGCCATGGCAGTATCAGGCCACTTACACCCAGGTTCTTACAGGGGTGACCGTCCCAATGCTTTCCCTTAACTCCTCGGGGGTCTGATAGGGCCTATTATGTGTTTCCCCGCTCCAATCCGCGCCAACGGCGGCCCTGCTGATGGCCAGTTACTCCCTACCCCTGGGCGACCATTTATCCCGGGCTATTAGTGAGAAGATGTGGCGTGGGGAATATATTCACATTTTCCCCCTTCCTGCAACGTGAATCCACTGAGGGGGAGATGGAGGGGCAGGACGACAGGGACAAGGAGTTGTCCCGTCGCCGTAAGCTGCCTCGCAATGGGGCCAATTGGTTACCGGCCTATTTGGTATCCATGGCAGGATATATAAGGGCCTGTCCTGATTTGGCCATCCCAATGGTCCAGTAGTTGGACAATATTTACCGGGCCATGGTTGATTTTCCTGGCTCGTCATGGTTGGCCTATGGCGAAGAACTTAGGATGAGGACGGCACTTCACCCTGAGATACGGAGCGACTAGCCCTGCTAGCACTTGTGGCTAATACATATGACTCCTACACGGCCAGTGCCTACGCTCTGTACGAAGAGTCTAATTTTGGGCAACTACCTCTGTGGATTTCTTTGGGGCTCTAAGATTAAGTGAGCTGGTACCACTTTCAACAGGGGACATGTTCTGCAGGGCACTGGATCTGGAAGATGTGTTGCTCTACCAGGAGTGGGCTCTGGGGAGGATTCGCTCCTCAAGGGCCGGTCAGTGGGGAGAGGGTAGTAGCATGGTGCTGCCATATGTCCGGTTGCTCCCCCACATGTGTTTGTGGCAGCGCGTGGTTCACGCCCTGGCCTGTCTTTCTGCTACCAAGACGGGTCTCCCCTTACTGAATTACAATTGGTACCCATTCCTTCCGGATAGGCGCTGCATCAACTGCGGCTGCATTTGGGTACTCGGAGCCTGACATACGTTGCATGGGCAGGTGGGGATTTGCACCTTTTTCTCTGTCTGTTCATCCCCTCACTGCATGAGTGCCTTGTCCTGCCCTCAATTCTCCCTCCATATCTTACAGACCCTGTGTGTTTCCTCACACTGGTGGCAGCGTGGCTTGAGGGCCACAATTTATGTGCACTGGGCGACACAGTATGCTGCTTCATCAGAATGGGCCCCCATCTCGGGCTATGTTTAATCACGTGTATGCAGTGGTATGGTGTGCACGGCATATAGGTGGCAGGAACTGTTGCCATTCCTGATGTCGATTGGGGATGCTGGACCGCCAGATGTTTTGATTCTGCACCTCGGAGGCGATGATCTTGCACAGATCGTTAGCCTGGATTTAAAGACTTCCGAGTGCAGTGACCTGGCGTTTCTTTACCATTTATGGCCGCACACACGGTTGCTATGGACATACATTGTGCCGAGGCACTATTATAGGGGAGGCATTGACCCCCGCGGTTGGACCACGCCCGGCAGTCAGTGAACAGGGCTGTTGCCTGGTTCCTTATCCAGAATGGCTTGGGGGACAGCCATTTGTTATCCGGGGATAGGGTTACAGGAATTTGGCCTGTATTCTGGAGATGGGGTTCACCTGTCAGCAAGAGGATGGACCTCTTTTGAATGACGTGCAAGAGGGCCTGGTGACCGAATTGTCAGTCAAGGGGGGGCGGATCTCCGATTCAATTTTGGCAATGTTTGCCAAGTGTAAGGTGCCTCTCTGGGAGTTGCAGGTGATGAACAGCCACCTCAACTTCGCCTGCAGAGTGGTAACACCAGGCAGTGCCTTCGCCAGGCGTCTGGGTCACACTATGGCAGGTCTTTATAAACGACACCACAAGGTAAGGCTGACTAGGGGTTTACGAGCGGACCTGTTGGTTTGGCTCACATTACTGCAGGACTTTCATGCCGTCTCCTTTTGGGAATCTGAGCTAAAGGTCAGCCCCAGTTCCAAGTACAGTCGGATGCCTCCGGCTCCCTGGGGTATGGGATTTATTTTAAAGGACAGTGTGCCTATGGTCAATGGCCCCAGGCATGGCAGGGCACGGATCGCTTACGCGATCTTACGTTCCTGGAGTTTTTCAATTTTGGGTCCCCTTTATGCTCTGGGGGGACAGGTGGGCTAATTCTGTGGTTCACTTTTGGTGTGACAATACTGCGGTAGTGCACATTGTCAGTGCCCAAACATCTAAATCCCCCAGAGTCATGGCCTCAGTTCGCCAATTGTTCTTAGGTCCATGCGCTTTAATGTGCTCCTTAGGGCTAGACATGTGCCAGACATTAATAATGATATTGCCGATGCTTTATCCCGCCTGCAGATCTCCTGGTTCCGTGCCTTGGCTCTAGATGCAGAGGAACTTCCCTTTCCACTCCTGGCTGAGATATGGACATTTAGCAAGGAGAGGTGGACCGGGCAGGTGGCATGTCTTTGGCACCTCGCACACGTAAGGCGTATCAGCATACACTCCTTCACTTTAGGGCCATTTGTAGGCAAAGGCAGTTGCCTGAAATGTGGCCGATACTGGTCGACCAGGTTTTACAGTATATGGTGCACCTTCATGATCTGGGGTTGGCCCCATGCACCATTGCCACCAGGCTTTACACCTTGACATTCATGGCCAAGGCACGGGGCTTTACTGACTGTGCGCGTGTCTTCTGAATATGCTATGTATTGGAAGGGTGGACACGTGGACGTGGCCGCTGCCCGGACACACGTCACCCTGTTTTAACAGGTATTCTGACCCACCTTGCACAAGGTTGGCATAGACTATGTTACAGTAGGTATGAGGAGTCTCTTTTTCATGCAGCTACCACTGTAGCTTTCTCTCGAGCTCTGCAAATCAGCGAGCTGGTCCCATGGTAAAAGGGGGACGTGTCTCGTAGGGCACTGGAACTCGACAATGTCTCTATCAACCAGGAGTGGGCTCAGTTGAGGATTCGTTCCTCAAAGGCTGATCAGCATGGAGTAGGCAGTGGTGATATACTGCTACGATGTACATTTGCTGATATCTGTCTGGTTGGTGCCCTACATGCAATTTTGGCAGTGCCTGCTGCGCGCCCTGGCCTGTTTTTCTGCCACCAGGATGGGTCTCCCCTTACCAAATTTCAGTTCTGGAGGGTGACCAGTACCGCACTTCACAGTGTGGGGCTCGTTATGGCATCCACTCATTCAGGATAGGCGTCGCATCGACTGCGGCTGCGTTTGGGTACTCTGAGGTGGATATATGTTGGATGGGCAGGTGGGGGTCCGCGTGTTTTTTCCTTATATGTACGTCCCCTCACTGTATGAGTACCTACTTATGTCCTTAACCCCTTTCCCTCTTTTACAGACCCTGTGTGTCTCCGCACACAGGTGGCAGTGGGGCTGGTGGGCCGCAGCTATGTACACTGGGTGGCAGAATATGCTGCGGCCCCCAGCTCGGACTGCGTGCATCCGCATGTATGTGGTAGTATGGTATGCGCGGCATGAGAGGGCGGGAACTGTTGCCATTCCTGATGTCCATCAGGGATGCTGGACCGCCTGATGTTCTGATTCTGCATCTCGGCGGCAATGATCTCGCACGGATCACTGGCCTTTCCTTAAAATGTCGAGGTGCAGTGACCTGGCGTTTTTACATCATTTATGGCCGTACACACGGTTGTTATGGTTTGACATCGCGCCAAGACACTGTTTTAGAGGAGACATGGATCTCTGTGGTTTGGACCATGCCCGGTGGTCAGTAAACAGGGCTGTTGCCCGGTTTCTTGTTGAGAATGGCTTGGGGACAGCCATTCGACACCCGGATATAGGGTTACAGGATTTTAGCCTGTATGCAGGAGATGCGGTCCACCTGTCGGCCAGAGATATGAACCTCTTTCTGGAGGACGTGCAAGCAGGCCTGGCGACCGAGCTGACGGTCTGGGGGGGTGCGGTGAGTCATCATGAATGCCTCCCCGTGTGGCGGGTAGCACTGGTAAGGTAAAGATTTATGACCCATAGGTATCCAGCAGGTTCGCAATTGACTGGCCAACACGTAGATAGGTACAGGGGAAACAGGATTGGCCGGTCAAGGGCGAACCATGAAAGGGGTGATGCTAGCTTGCATCACCTTGATATTTCGACGGATACACGTCATAGGGTGGGGTCAGTAGATAGTATATTGACTTCGGTCAACAATTTGTTTGTGTCAACAAACAAATTGATACAAATTGATACATGTAGCCAATAGCCATTGGCATTTTGGGTGGAAACTTACCAGTGCTACTGCGGCCTGCTTGCCTTAAAGAATTACAATTGGATGATACACCAATTGAAAGTGATAATTCGGACTAGGGCATTATTCAATAAAAGTCGCCCAATGCCTTTAATCCAATACCGGTGTCTGAGTCTTTATTTGGGTGGGTGCGCCTGCAATGCATCTTGGGAAAAACCCCAATGCCTCATACAAAGTCGTGGCGATTTTGTATGAGGCAACTTTTTTCAAGGAATTAGGCGATGTTGTATGAATTCAATGTTTTATGAAGCGGATATTGTATGAGGTATTACTGTAAAGTACAATTTACAATTTTCATTTCCCAACCATTTCCTGGTAGAAATCATTCTGATCTAAACTATATTCGTGATGTAGCATCATTATATGATGAAGGAAGGAACTAAGTAAATCATTTCCCCTTATTCTGGTGTGGCTTGGATTTGAATATTCAAGAATGAAATTTAGCTGTTGAATTTTTGAAGGAAGAATTATTTTTATGACATCTCCCATTCTGATGACACTGGAGTTGCAAGAAAACAACATCATTTATGAAATGACTGCCACAAGCTGTTAATTTAGAAATGCCAATTGTGAATAAGCAATTCATTTTAAAACGTATTTCAAAGTCAATATATTGAAATGCCTTTTGGCATGGAACTTTTAGATCACTGAGAGTCAAGATGAATCAATAGACTCAGCTTCCTTTAAAATCATTTAAATTTTTGTTCATTTTTGTGTACTGTACTGGATGAAGTTGCTGCAATGACTTTGAGACTAGTCCAGACATAGTTCACTGCAGTTGTCTAAGTAGAAGGTTGCAAGATTATAGATATTGCTGTCTAGGAAGAATCACAGATGGCATGCCACAATAAGCAGTTAATATTGTTCTGTACTCCTGAGATCACTTGGTTGAGTCTAACAGTGCTTGCAGAGGGCAAATATTATTCTTCTTTTGTGATTGAAACCTCATGCAAATAGGCTGAACACCATATGTCCACATATTCGGTTTAATGATTATGCATCCCTTCTACACAATGGTCCCCTCTGAATATATGACCACTATGTGGCCTGGAGAGGGGAGGAGCTTTCCCTCTCTCCACCCAGGAAGAGGCAGGAGTCAGCAATGAATGCTCTTGTTTCCCTGTCCCTGCTCTCTAGCCAGAAGGAGGGTTGACAGGTTGCTTTAAGACCTGCCCCACCTCCAGTCAGGCCTCTTGGCGATGGCTCTGTAGACATGCAGCCTGTCTGAGCTGACCAGAGTCCTTGCACACTCAGCACTTTGCTTTACTTTTCACTGTGTTAACGAGGCATTGGCAGTTTGGGATGTGTGGGATCTGTGCACATAATTGGCATACTGTCCCTGACAGAACCATGGCTTGGGTAACAATCCTTGGAGCCTGGTTCCGAAGGGACAGACATTAGGGAGCGGATTAATAGTCATAGTTTAATTCACCGATCGCTGACCTGGCAGGCAGTTCAGACAGTAGAGGGCAAAAGATCACTGGGTAATGAACTCAATAAGCATGTAATGGGTAATCTTGTATCCGCAGAGACTCTGAGGCCAAGAGTCAACTTAGGCACATGTTTACTCTCGATAGCGGTAGAATATGCACGTCCCCCAGTAGTAAATTAGATAGATAAGGAACTTCCCCTTGGTGAAGTCACCCCTGATGAGTAACTTGTGTAATCTTAAAGTGCAGACCTGCAGTTTTCCTGTAACGGCCACACACAACCTATGCACGCGGTCGAGCTAGGCAGGGTATAAAGATTAGAGCCATTTGATCAATAAACGCTGGTCTTCGCTCCATCTTGCCTCGTGTGTCTTTACTTGACCAGTCTCCTCCGGGACCTTCCAGCCCGTATCGGGCCCCGATCCAACATATGGTGACCCCGACATGATCCTACTCGTGAGTAAGTGATGTCCTTGGTCCGGTTCTATCCCAGAACTGCGTCCAAGTCTTCCTGGAGGTTGCAGAGTGGTTCAGGTAAGAAAGCCATCCGGTCTGAATTTAGCTACGCTAAGAGGCGAGGCATTTCAGAGGCAGAGCATGCTCCAAAGCTCTGAGGCATCTTGTGCATCGGATATGCGTTCCGCTCAGGGTCAGCTGTGAACCCTGACACCATTGCAGAGGCCACCGAGGGCCTGTGGTCGCAGTCCACATTCCGATTCCTTCCCAGAGGTTCATCGCACCAAATCCAGTTACCTACACCTAGACGCGTCAACTCGTCTGGCGGCAACGGACCGGCAGGTAATATGGGGACGTCCACAGAGGTCAAGTCCGACCACTAACCAGAGAGCTCACTTAATGGAGCTCAAGGCCCTGGCCAGGGTAAATTGTACTCGCATTCACAGTGCCCAGTTAGCAGATCTTTTGGTGTACTTGGGGGAGCACTGTCTCTTTTATCCAGAAATGGGCATGTTAAGCCTCCAACTTTAGGACAGGATAGGGACCTGCATTAAGCAAGAACCAAGAGCCCCAGCTAAGGTGATCAGCATGTGGAGTAAGTGTAGGAAGCTCATCACAGAGGTAGACCCAGTCCAGATAGAGACCGAGAGTCCCCCAATGCAGTCAGAGCCATCTGCCCTGATGGGTCTCTATCCGACAATTCAGCTAAAACAGGGAAGCTTAGGGAGCTTTCCTTCAATGGCAGCTGCAGGCACCACTGAAGGAATTCAAGGTTCGGGAAACGCTGGCGGTTCCCAGACAGTTAAAAGTTCCCAGACAGCTAAAAGTTACATTCAGCGCATGGTAGAAGAGGAAACCATTAAAGGGGAGTTATCAGTCGAAGAACTAGCTGAACTTAGGCAGTTGTGCCCAGTCCACATAGAGATGGACGCCCTCATAGGTCAACAGCAAACAATCCACTCAGCGGTTCCGTACAAAATTGCTCATGGCAATATGGAAAGCAATTACAGAAATGGGACTTCAGAGTCATTTCACTAGAGGTACACTTCAGCAGATTTGTGAGACAATGATGCTCATTCCATACAACTGGAAGGTCGTCATGCGAATGTTGCTCAATCCAAGCCAGTATTTGCTCTGGGACAGCAAGTATTGACTCGAAGCACAGGCAAGGGCTGCCAGGATGGGAGGAGCAGTAATTCCTGACCAGCTATATGGGTCGGGTCAGTTCAAAACCATCGATGGACAGACCACCTTGCCAATCGCCATGCTCCAACTGGCAGCTGAGACAGCTTTTAGGGCTTATCTCAAGGTCCTGGCAGCTGGCAAGCAGCCAAAAATTACACAGCAGTTAAACAAGGTGCCCAGGAGTCCTACATGGACTTCATTAACAGATTGGAGGAAGTGATTAGAAGGCAGATAGACAACGAACAAGCCCAGCAGGAGCTTATGATGAAGCTGGCAAAAGACAACGCCAACCTTGACTGCCACAAAATCTTGCAGTCACTGGGCAATCATCCCAATTTGATGCTTCCTGACATGATCAGGGCTTGTGCCGACGTTGGTACAGATTCCAATAAAATGGGTCTCTTAGCAGCAGTGGTGCAAGGCGGTAGGAGACGCAAAGGCAAAACCAAGGGAGCATGCCACACTTGTGGCAAGATCGGTCATTTCGCTAGAGAATGCCGATCCAAGAAGGGTAATGACCAAAACACAGGTTGTCCCAAGGGTCCGACCACCCCATTTCCCTGATGTAACAAGGGCTTTCACTGGGCCAGGAACTGTCTGACTTCGGGAAACTGGAGCACGGGCTTGTCTCTGGCCCCGGTTCAAACAGAGACAACAGTCACTGTGGAAGAGTCAAAGCTGGATTAGATTCACGGAACATTCCACCCTGCGTTCCAGAGGCACTGGCCAGACCTAAGGGTAGTATGGGACTAGATTTGACTTGCCAGTCAGAAGTCAGGTGTGACTTGCCAGACACAGTCTATCTGGTTGATTCCCAATACATGGGACCCCTGCCTAAGGACTATATAGGTTTAGTTTTGCCCTGCAATATTGCAGGAACACAAGGAATCCTTGTGATTCCAGGAGTCGTTGATTCCAATTTTTCAGGTGTACTCCAGGTTCAATTCTGAACACACCTACCACAAACCATTCACAAAGGAGACATGTTAGTGCAACTGATCATGGTTCCTTGTCACAAGCAAGCAGGCAGCTAGGAAAGGCTCAGAGACAGCTCAGAGTCCAGGTCGGTAGACCGCTCGAGCGCAGAAGGGGCAGTACAAGGATACCAGGTCTTAGCGACAGTGGAAACCAACATAGAGTGGAAGCGGTGGCCAGTTATAAAGGTATTTTTGAACAAAAAACCTTTTGACTGATTGTTAGATACGGGAGCTGACGTCAGCGTGGTCAGCCAGAGTCAGTGGCCATGAGAGTGGGCTCTTGAGCCGGTCTCCAAAGTGTGGGGGTAGGTGGCATTCAGGAAGCATTTAGAGGCTGAGATTTGGTGGAAGTCACGATTCCCGGAGCTGACGGCACGGCGGTCATTCGGCCGCATATCTTTAACGTGCACATCAATCTCTGGGGGCGGGACATCTTGCAACAGTATGGTGGCACTCTTACCTTCAGGTAATGGCTTTACCGCTCAAATGGCTTACCAACATGCCAGTCTGGGTAGAGCAATGGCTGGTCGTAGGGGGGAAATTAGTCGCCCTAAAACAGCTGGTTAAAGAACAATTAGATGCAGGACACTTAGAACAGTCCACCAGTCCCTGGAATTCACCCATATTCATCATTAAAAAGAAGTCAGGGAAGTGGTGACTCCTTCACGATCTAAGAGAGATCAATAAGTGTATTCAGCCAATGGGTCTGCTTCAATGAGGCATCCCAAATCCGAACATGATCCCCGAGGTTTGGGAGATCCTGGTCGTAGACCTGAAAGACTGTTTTTTCACCATTCCTTTAGATGTAAGGGATCAGGAAAGGTTTGCTTTTACGGTGCCAGTCGTAAACCACAGAGAGCCTACGCAACGTTTCACGTGGAAATATTTGCCACAGGGGATGCTCAATTCGCCCACCCTGTGCCAAATTTAGGTTCACGACGCACTGGAAAAGTTTTGAAACCTTCACCACACAGTCTTGCTATGTCATTTTATGGATGATATTTTGATCGCAGCGCCACAACTCGGCAGTGAAATGTTTAAAGCCCTCCAGACCACTCTGGGGGAGAAGGGGTTACTCATTGCCCCGGAGAAAGTTCAGAGAACTGAGCCCTTTTCATACTTGGGCCACCAGCTTCTCCATTCTTTCGCAGCACCAGTTTTGCCACAAATTAACCTCAAAGATTCAGTCACTCTCGTAGAATTGCAACAGATTCTGGGGAATATCAATTGGGCTAGACCGTATTTTAGGCTAGATACAGAACTCTTGAAGCCACTCTTCTCGTTGCTAACGCTAGGTAAGCAGCCAGCAGATCGGATACACATTCCGCGAGAGGCTCGCTTGACTCTCAAAAAAAATCAACCAAGTTCTCAGCCAGGGATGGGTGGACAGGATTAGTCAGGGGCCATATGCTTCTGTTCTGAACCTGTACATAGTCTGAACTGGAGCCATGTTCTCTGGAGCTCTAGGTGTAGACTCCGAGCGAGGAGCAAAAATCGTGGAATGGGTGTATTTACCACAACCTCTTCCCGAAACATCGTCCCTCCACAGGAACTGGTTTCTGCAGTGATTTAATGAGTAAGGTTGAGAGCAAGGGATATCTCAGGGCACGATTTAGCGAAAATCATTGTTCCATTCACTAAGGACCAGGTCCAGCAGCTAATGCAGCTCGGTGACTCACATCTGATTGCATTAGAAGGATTTACAGGATCTTTGGCATACCATTTGCCGAAAGACCCCAGACTTGTCTCGCTTCAGATGCAGACAGTCAGCTTGTTCACTGATGGGGGTAGAACATATTGCATTCTTCCTTGGCAGGAGGGTCAGGCTTGGCACATGCTTCTGATTCTTCCGCAGAAATCCATGCAGCGGGCGGAATTAGCAGCAGTGAACCTTGCCTTCTGCCAAAGAATGCTGGAATGTAATTACAGACAGTCAGTATGTCCGGAATTTGCTTCACAGTCTACCAGGAGATTACATCACTCCTGCGATAGACAAAAACTTGTTAGGTCTCTTCCTCACAACTCAATTTCATTTGCATAACCACATCGAAGCACTCTATGTTGCCTACATCAGAAGTTACCAGGATTTACCTAGCCTGATTTCCGTGGGCAATAGCAGAGCAGATGTGGCCGCAAAGGAAATTCAGCAGCAGTCAGTGCTGGGAGTCTTCACAACTCCGATTCAAAGTCATGCATTCTTTCATCAAAATGCTAAAGCACTTGCACGGCAGTTCAATCTGCCACTTTCCCAAGCTCAGGGCATAGTCCGTTCCTGCCCACAATGTGCAGGGGTGGTGGTGGGGCCCTCGTGGGGTTTCAACCCAATGGGGGACAGAAGCCAACCAGGTATGGCAGATGGATGTCACACACGTTCCGCAGTTTGGGAGATGGCAGTTCATGCAAGTGTGCATAGACAAGTTTTCACAGTTTGTTTGGGCTATGGCTCAGAAAGGAGAAATGGCTTCCCTCATGGAGCAGCATCTCCTCTCCTGTTTCGCGGCCATGGGCATACCACGGCACATGAAATCCGACAATGCTCCTGCTTATAGCTCCAGGCAGCTGGCCACGTTTATGGCCACCTGGGACATTCAGCACACTTTTGGTGTTCCGTACAATCCACAAGGGCAAGCGATTGTTGAGCGGGTGGATTGGACGCTCAAGTCCTACATTGGTGAACAAACAGAAAGGGGGGAACTAGCCCTCCCCAAAAATCAGGGTAAGGCACAGCATTGTCTGAACAAGGTACTGTTCATGTAAAACCAGCTCAAATTTTTTTCAGATTGCACTCTGTAGAAGAAGAACTTCCGTTGCACGGAGGCTCTCCCACACCCTATGGTGTGTTATCAAGTGCCACCGGATCCTCCTTGGAGGGGCCCGGCGCCACTCATAACGTGGGGAAGAGGGTATGCCGCAATTATGTCTCCTTCAGGTGTCGTCTGGATTCCAGCTCGTTGTGTGAAACCTTATCTCACATCCAATGGCGTGGAGCCAGGCATTCCTGGACCTGCTGCTGGAGATGGAGGAATTGACTCTGACGGGGGAAACCCGGCGGAGGAGGCGACGACAGCTGATGCCAGTGCCGAAGATCACATGGGGAATGGTCAAGTCCCTGTGCCAGGAGGCGACTGACATCGCGTGGCAGCAGAATGCAGAACCAACTCCTTGATCCTTTCCTTGCTTATGGGGGGAGGGGTTCAAGCTGCTTCATTTGAAGCAGAAAATCTGATGCCTGGTGGAGACCTATCTACCCGGCTGCACTACAACATCTGGGAAAGATTGGTGAACCCTGTCAATCAGTCCGATTTTTGCCTGAGGCAGGCCACCGATTCTGCCTCTCTCCTTAGTACTTGTCTCATCCCAGTGTGTCATATCTCAGGCGCGCACATCAGGCACGGTGACTGGTTAGTGAAGCGGATATTTGGTCCATTTCACAGGATCATGTACTTGACATATGCACACTGGGGAACCCAGGTCACAAAAGTCCTACCAGCTGATGCGGCAACTCTGTACACCCTCCGAGTGGCGATCAGCCCGAACTCAACTTGTGCTCACAGACCGTCTGTTCTGCGGTCAAAGGGCCACATCACCATTGCCTCGACCCTGGCAACAGCACTTGGACTTGCAATCATCCAGATTCTATAGACTCAATGTTGGTTCATGTCACTTTGCCTTCAGGCTGGTTTTTTACATGTAACCAACACACATGGAACTATATTCCCGCAAATGTATCTGATTCTTTCTGTTGTATCAGTCATTTGACACTGTTGCTTCCCACAAAGGATATGGTTGCCCCAAGCACCTACATACCTGCCCACACACGGCACGCTCGTGCCACCCAGCTGGATAGTTCATGTGACAGTAACATTAGGCTTTTGAGGAAAGCTGAGTACGTCTCATTGGTGGTCAATTTGCGTGCCAGGCTTAGCTGTAGGCAATGCTCGCAGGATTGGTCAATTGGCTTGCGCATTAGCAAAAGCCATTAACCACACCTCGTCGGTGATAGCGATGCTCAATCAAGAGCAGATGGAGCTTTGTCATGCTATATTGGATAATCGAGCAACTATAGACTACCTCCTGCTCTTACACCATTTGGGTTGCGAGACAGTCCATGGCATGTGTTGTTTTAACCTCACGGACAACTCTCGCAAGGTACAAAGTCAGATCACAGATCTCCATACCCTGGTTAAGAATATCAAGGAAGATGCCACATGGGGGTGGTGGAATTCGCTATGGTCGTGGTTTCCATGGGGATGGCTTCAAACAACACTCAAGGCAATTGTGGGTGTTGCGATTTTGGGGATAGTGGTTTGCTGCTTTGCACAATGTATTCCCTCATTGCTGTCCATGTGTCCCCCATGAAGAAAACCCCAGAATGTCCTCACTCTATGTCAGCTCATGCCACTCCTACGGCGAGCCGTCTGTCAGGTCCAATCAAACAAATAAAGGGGGAATGTGGGATCTGCGTACATAATTGGCATACTGTCGCTGGCAGAACCACGGCTTGGGGAAACACTCCTTGGAGCCTGGTTCCAAAGGGACAGACATTAGGGAGCGGATTAATAGTCATAGTTTAATTCACCGATCGCTGACCTGGCATGCAGTTTGGACAGTAGAGGGCAAAAGATCACAGAGTGATGAACTCGATAAGCATGTGATGGGTAATCTTGTATCCACAGAGACTCTGAGTCCAAGAGTCAACTTAGGCACATGTTTACTCCCAATAGCAGTAGACAATGAACGTCCCCCGGTAGTAAATTAGATAGATAAGGAACTTCCCCTCGGTGAAGTCACCCCTGATGAATAACTTGTGTAATCTTAAAGTGCAGACCTGCAGTTTTCCTGTAACGGCCACACACAACCTATGCACGCGGTCAAGCTAGGCAGAGTATAAAGATTAGAGCCTTCTGACCAATAAATGCTGGTCTTCGCTCCATCTTGCCTCATGTGTCTTTACTCGACAAGTCTCCTCCAAGACCTTCCAGCCCATATTGGGCCCCGATCCAACAGGGATGGGTTTTAACACACCTCCAGCTATGCTTTTCTTTCTTTGATTTATTAGTTTGGGTGCTGGAAGGGGACAATCAAGTGCTGCAGCCACCATTCTGCAGTGGTGCCATTGGGGCTGCATTTTGGCTGAGGTAGTTGTTTTTTAAGCTGTTGCAATCTTATTTGGGGTTAAATCTGGGCTTTTTAGTTAATTTGGGCATAATTACAGTTTGTTAGGTTGTTGTTTATAGTTGATGTAGGTTGTTGTTTATAGCTGGCAACTGTTATTTGCATTTCATAGCTTTATTATTATTATTATTATTATTATTATTATTATTATTATTATTATTATTATTATTATTATTATTATTATTATTATTATTATTGTTATTGTTATTGTTATTGTTATTGTTATTGTTATTGTTGTTGTTGTTGTTGTTGTTGTTGTTGTTGTTGTTGTTGTTGTTGTTGTTGTTGTTGTTGTTGTTGTTGTTGTTGTTGTTGTTGTTGTTGTTGTTATTGTTATTGTTATTGTTATTATTGTTATTATTGTTATTATTATTGTTATTGGTTGAAAGAATATTTTGCTGGAGAAACTCTACTCAGGGGATGCACAAATGAGGCTCCTTCCATGTCCCCAAGAGCTGGGACTAAGACGGGTGCTCAATCCTTCATGCAGTACCCAAGTCTCGAACTGCCGACTTGCCAGCCTTCCACCTAACAATGCGAGCTTCTTAACCACTGAGCCACCACATCACCTATTAATTAATTATAATTAGAAGTTAGTTAATAAATTCATATTCAATAGAATTTTGTTAATTTTTAAGCTTCCATTGCTGTTAGTAATTTAACATGGATTATTTACCGTCACATTTTATAGGTTGTTAGTAGCTTTGTTCCATGTTATTAATTCATGGTAAGAGTGGTAAGTTAATAAAGTCTTTGCATAATGATTAGTTAATTATTAAAATAATTGCTGATAGAAGAATTTAAATAATTGTTAGTGATGCATAGACTCTTAAATTTCAGCTCTATAATATTTTTTTTACCTATAAAAAGTATTTCTTGGCTAAAGCAAAGCTAAAGCTAAGACTTAAATTGCAACAGTGAAAAAGTTATGTGCCCATTTGCTGTGGAAAAATTGAAAAACCCAGATGTTTCAAATACGTTCAAATCGATTCCAAGCATAGCAAAATTTAAATGATAACCTTGAAGCACAATGGCCTGAATTTAAAGACATAGTGAAAATGTGCACCAAAAATTATTGGACATCACATAGGAATGCAAAAACATGGCTACTGAATGAAAATGGTCAAACAAGAAAGAGATCAAGCTAAAGATCAAGAACTAGCTACACATATCTGTGCAAAAATATAACAAACTGGATTGTCAAGTTAAAAGAAGTTGCCAATCTGATAAAAAGGACTGATTTGAAGAAAAAGTTAATGAAGCACAACAAGCTTTCCAAAATGACGTTGTAGTGTATTGTTGGGGAACTTGCTAGAGATCATAGCTGTTTAATTAATACAATAAAAGATAAAAATGATAAATGAACAAGAAAGATGAACAAGATGCTCAATGGGTTCAGCATTTCAGAGAAACTTTAAAGCAGCCAAACTTGCCCAATTTCGCACGTGAGATACATGCACGAGCTCTGATGGTAAATACAGATATAACTACAGAAGCAGAGGTGCATGAGTCTAACAAAATGCTCACATGAAATAAAGCAGCTAGTCTGGATGAAATATTGGACAAATTTTGAAAATATGGAAGTCTGGACTTGTTACCCAAAAATTGATGCCCCTTTTCCTGATTAATTACAGGAGTGTGCATGCTGGGAACAGTTGCAACTTCGGTATGATTGCTGGCGGAACCCTTCTCCCAGGAACGAAGAGGCATTTATTTCAGACAAAAATATAAATCAAGTTTATTGAAAGGGAGTTTAAAACAATGCTGGCCGGGTGCTGGAAAAAGCCCTAATTTCAAACTTTTTGTCTGAAATAAGTTTCCCCAGTGAGCAGCTCTTTTAGGGTTCATGTATGTGTGTATGTTGCAAAGAGCACTCCTGACACCCTCTATCAAGCGATTTTTATACCCTCCACCAACGGGGGCTCAACCTTGCCCTAAAGCTAGCTAATAGTTTAAGAAAAATAAAGAATGACAATGATTCAAATAAAACCAGCACCCAACTCTTTTGTTACAATCAAGAGGTTAATCACATAAAACAATGGGAGGATGGGTAGGGCAAATGCCCTGGAGTTTTATATAAGAAAAACAGAGTTCACAGTTCGACAGCTGCCGGTCTTGATATCTCCAATGTGACATCCAATGGGAGCGAGGATTGAAAAAGCACAGCAATGTGGCTCCAGAGTTCACAGCAAGAAATTCAAGATGACCAAAGGCATCGGGGATAACGAGTCCAGGGAAGGGTGAATGTTGGGCTTGTGTGAGGAGCTATTAGTTTTTTTCACTCCCACCCAGTAATTAATTCATCCTGTCTCATCCCAAGAACTATCTAGATTAAGTACAGAAAGAATCCCAGAATCAATAGACATGCAGGGGTAACAATAGGTGAAAATAATTGATGTTTTCCTGTGTAGGCTGGAGACTTGGGTGTTAATTTGGTTCCTGCTTGAAACATAGAGGCAAAAAGGCATGCTAGAAATCAAATTTATATCATTTAATAAAGTTCTGGGCCCTTTAATTAAGACCACATAATAAATTAACTAATTAGACACAAAATAATTATATTTGCTATACCATGGAGCGAGCAATGCTTGAAAACCCTTAAAAACCTGATTTAACTCAAACCACAACAAAAGGGGCCAGCCGTGACTTGACTTTTAAAAACCCTTTCTAAGATTTGGCATCTTTTCCTGGGCGGGGCTATCTCCGCTGTCCTCCAGAGCTGTCAAAGTATGACAGCGAATTGAATTTCCCGCCATTCCTGTAAAGAAATCTCGGGGAAAATTTTTCTTTGAAATACAATTATTTGAGTTTTGGAATTTTTCAATATGTTTTGGCACCACCAGAAGCTGTTCCCACAACTAGGAATTGCTGACCCCCACCCCCCAGAAACAGCTGATCACTGGGTAATTTTCCTGCAATTACCAGAGGTGGCCACTAGATGGAGCTGTCAGAAATGTGCCGAATGTGCAATGAAAACCAAAATACACTTCCAGAGCTCAGAAAAAGCCAAATAAACATCTTTTATCTATTCAAATCTCTTTATAAAGTGGCCAAAATACACTTTATGAAGAGTTTTGAACAGAAAAAATATGTTTGTTTGTTTGTTTGGCTTTTTTCTGAGCTACGGAAGCCATGTTAGGAAGCCATGCCTTCAGTAAAAGCCAGTCCTGAATTTTTGTTAATCAGACACAGGGCCATGTAATGTGAGAAAGTCTAGGCGATAAAGATCATTTTGATTCCTGCCTGTCTGCTAATTACCTAGACAGGAAAAAGAAGTGGAGTGTGTTTATCAATCTCGAAAACATAGCCACCATGTTAAAATGGGTAGGTCAGTAATCTGAGTGATCTGGCAGAGTGATCTGAGATTACAGGATTTAGTCATCTCACCTGTGCCATGGTCAGATCACTATCTGGTGACTCTTGACTTTCTGGGGGCGACACTTCATCGTAGGAAGGCAGGGCCTATTAAAATGGCCCGCCCTTGGCGACTAATGGATCCAGATGGATTCCAGAGGGAACTGGGGGATGTTCCTCTGGATCGGCTACACGATTCACCCGAGGCACTTGTCGGCCTGTGGAACAGGATAGCAACAGCAGCCTTAGATGAAATCATGCCACTGCAGCCTCTCTGCGCCCGTGGGGTTAGGTCATCCCCTTGGTTCACGGATGAACTGCGGGAACTCAAATGGGCAAAGAGATGTCTAGAGCGCCGTTGGGTGAAGACCCAGGATGACTCTGATTGGACACTAGCTAGAGCTGCTATTAGGGCCTACCTAG
This sequence comes from Bradypodion ventrale, assembly GCA_035047345.1. Taxonomy (NCBI): domain Eukaryota; kingdom Metazoa; phylum Chordata; class Lepidosauria; order Squamata; family Chamaeleonidae; genus Bradypodion; species Bradypodion ventrale. The sequence continues at coordinate 176,108,772 of JAWDJE010000003.1, forward strand.
TGACGATGGGGGTGGTGAGGCGGCAATACTTCACCACCTTATTGCCTCCGCTGATAATCGCCCAGCCGCCCTGTTCCGGGTAACCAGATCCCTCCTCGGTAGGGGGAGATCGGTGCCCGGTTGGCAGGGTTCGGCTGAGGACTTTGCTGATCATCTGGTGAAGAAAATCGATCGGATTCGTTCAGGGCTGAATCCCGGCGTGGATGGGGAGGGTTGGGGGGGCACCGGAGCACAGTCTTGCTGTACGATCTGGGATTGGTTTGATCCTGTTGTCCCTGATGAAGTGGACAGGCTCCTTGCAGCTGTGCGTGCCACTACATGTCCTTTGGACCCCTGTCCCACCTGGTTGGTGAAAGCCTCCAAGGTGGTGACAGGTGGCTGGGTCAGGGCGATAATAAATGCATCATTATGGGAGGGGGTATTTCCTGCACCACTAAAACATGCTTTGGTGCGCCCCCTACTGAAGAAAATAACCCTTGACCCAGCTGTCCTTAACAACTACAGGCCGGTTTCCAACCTGCCCTTTCTGGGTAAGGTTTTGGAGAAGGTGGTGGCACGCCAGCTGCAGAGTGTCCTGGAGGAAGCGGATTATCTAGACCCCTTTCAATCAGATTCAGGCCCGGGTATGGTACGGAGACGGCATTGGTCGCACTGATGGATGATCTCTGGCGGGAGCGGGATGGGGGTTATCCATCCGTCCTTGCTCTTCTTGACCTCTCAGCAGCCTTCGATACCGTCGACCATGGTATCCTTCTGGAATGGCTCAAAGGACTGGGGATCCAGGGCACTGTGTTGTCCTGGTTTTCCTCTTTTCTGGAGGGCCGTACCCAGTCGGTGTGGTTAGAGAGTGAGAGGTCCAGCCCTAGGCTCCTCAAGTATGGGGTGCCTCAGGGCTCGGTGCTCTCTACTCTCCTATTTAACATCTACATGAAGCCACTGGATGAGATCATTCGTTCCCACGGGGTGCGGTACCATCAGTACGCGGATGACACTCAGTTGTACATCTCGGCCGGTGGGGACCCCAGTGATGCTGTTGAAATCCTATCCAGATGCCTGGAGGCCATTGGGGTCTGGATGGGGGCCAATGGGCTTCGGCTGAATCCCAGCAAGACAGAGTGGCTGTGGAAAAGGGAGTTATCCAGGGAGTTACCATCTTTGGTACTGGATGGGGCTGTTTTGCCCCAGACAGACCCAGTGTGCAACTTGGGGGTCCTTCTGGACTCGCAGCTGCTGCTAGAAGAACAGGTAGCGGCTGTGGCCAGGAGGGCTTTTTGCCCAACTTCGGGTGATTCACCAGTTGCGCACGCTCCTGGACCGGGGCTCCTTGCTTATGGTCACCCATGCTCTGGTCACTTCCCGACTAGATTATTGTAATGCGCTCTACATGGGGCTGCCCTTGACAACCATTCGGAGGCTGCAGCTGGTCCAGAATGTGGCAACCCAGGTGGTGATGGGATGTGGGCGATATGCCCATGCCTCACCGCTACTTCGGGAGCTGCACTGGTTACCAGTTTGTCTCCGGGTGCAATTCAAGGTGCTGGTTTTGACCTTTAAAGCCCTATATGGCATTGGGCCAGGATACCTTAGAGACCGCATTGTCCCAAGAGTGTCTGCCCATCCAACCAGAGCCGCCCGGAGGGGCTCTCTAATAATGCCATCAACTAGGGGTGCACATCTGTCCAGCACCCGAAGGAGGGCCTTCTCCGTGTCCGCACTAACTCTCTGGAACCTCCTGCCAACAGATCTAAGACTTCAAAGAGAATTTCTGCCCTTCAGGAAAGGATTGAAGACCTGGCTGGCAGGGCAGGTGTGGGGCCCGAATGGGAACACGGTCCCCGCCTGCTGGCTTATGTAAACCATTATGAATTCTCTCTTCTTCTTTTTATAGTGGGTGGGATGGGTGGGTTTTATATGGGTCTTTTAAAGTGGGTGGGATATGGGTCTTTTAAAGTGTTTTTATGTGATTTTAGAATTTGTTGTAATGCCACCCTGAGTCGGGTTCTGCCTGAGCATATATAAATATGACTATTAAATTAAATTAAATTAAATTAAATTAAATTAAATTAAATGGCTAGAAGTAAAGAAAATAGCAGGGACTTTAAGTGAATATACAGCCATCCTTTAAAAATTGGGTGTAGAAATGCCAGTAATGACCCAACAGAGTTAAAGGAAATTTGAGTTTGCAATCATAAGAAAAAGTCAGGGGAGTTAAAATTGCACGGTGTCTAGCACTGAATCTCCCCTCATGCCTTTAGGGTAAAGAGGAAGGAAGATTCTCACTATGCTGGCTCATTTTGCCATTAAAGAAATAAAAATCCAGAAATACAGTGGGTTCTGAAGTAGGATGCCTACTCACACATAGTTTTTCCTCACGTCCTACTGGACAAAGAATGAGTATCCCTGCAGAACTGGGATGAACATAAATACCAAGGACCACATGGCATGATAAGATTAGCAGGCCTCCTGAAAGATCTGCCACGGAAGTGTTAAATGGAATTAATTATTCAAGACATCGCCTGTTTTTCTCCTGAAAAATGCAACCAAGTAGAAATTAAACATGTGGTTACTGTATATTGTTTAAGACAGCCAAAGTTGGTTGAAATGCTTTATATTATTTTATAGAGAACACTGCATTGCAATGATCTTTGAAGGGGAAAAAGCAACACCCCTTCTTTCTTTCTTTTTCTTCTTTCTTTGTTTTTTCTTTCCTTTCAGCCAAGTTTGTTTATTAAGGAGTGAATTGGCTATTGAGGACTAGTCCCTTCATACCACAGGCTATTTTCCACATTCATTAGCCTAGGTGATAATTAGTGCTGTAGCAAAGCAAACAGCTGATTGGGAAGAGGGATAAAGGGATGAAAATGATTCTGTTAAAATAAAGAGAATTTATCTGGGAGAGGAATTTTTTTGGAAACACGAACCAAAAAATTGCCTCTGAGCTTTTCCACCTAGTTTGAGTGTTCAGCCAGAGGGAAAGAATCCTGTTTGTCTTATTGTGATTCAGTTGATTATGGAATTATTATGCACATAAGTTTGATATGTAACTGACATGTATGCTGCCTGTAAGAGTGGCAGGAGCGAAAAATGGGGCCCCTATTAAAAATAACATGTCTTGTAAAATTGTTTAATAATATGTATAGGTAAGAAGTATAGTAAGCCTTGTCTAAATGTTTTAAGATATAGGAATTGAACCAGATGGCTTGATATTAAGGTTCTGAGCATGTCAATTTGTAGGTATATGTGTTAAATCTGATACTGGTAATTGTTTTAAATAAAATTTGGTTTAGGGTAAAATGCAATTAATCCAGTATGTTGTTGTTTTCATTAATACGAACAGCCTAATGGCTTGGGTTTATTCCCACAGCCTTTTCCCTACCTTTCCTAAATATATCTGGCTCAGTTAGAGCAGCTTGGGTCATTTTTGTCATTAATAATCATGCCTAATATTTTTCCCCAGCACCACAGTGGCTCTTCTGCAGCCAGCCTCTGTATAATGCTTTATTTTTGTCTAAAATCTTTCCTTACAGTTTCCTTCTAAAGAATTAATTATTTTTTCTTTCAGCCCACTTCAGAGGAGCACAATATTTCCTCTCTATTTACTCTCAAGGGACTGATAAGATAACCTTGGTGTTTGTTTGAGTTGAAATCAAGCCAGTTTCCCCCCTCCTTCTTTCTCAAGCCAGGTTTATTAAAGTATTATTTCCTTCTTCTTGACTCAACATTACTACTAATTATGTCATTCTGTTCACAGCATCTGCATTGCAAATTTTCTGTTTTGTAGTAATTCTCTTGTATCCACAGCCTTGGTCATTAATTATTTCCCAATTGTGGATGTTTTGCATCTAATGGCACTTTTTACAATTCTATAGGGCAAACAATCATGGAACTAAACTAATCATTTCTTAAAATAAAACAAAGAAAGGGGGGCTGGTAGGGCCCTCCCAGATTCTCAGCAGAGGCTATCTATACCTATAAATCCAAGGGTTAACCATTGGAACTTGCTATACGTTTCTGCACCCATCCATCCTATCCCATACCGAGCCTCCTGCACTCACCCAAAACCAGTCCGGAGGTTACTGCAGGGTTGCAAAAGGCGCCAGTGGGGCAAGAGCCCCATGAATGTGAAAAAAGGAAAAGAACTTCACTTCACAACGTTCTCTGTGCCGCGCCACAGCCAATCATGCTGAGAGGTGCAAGCAAAAAGAACATTGGGAAATGCGGCACAGACAATTAAAATCGAGCCACAGAAAAAACCACTGCACGAACGCAAACCAAAAACGAAAAACTCAAAGTCCCAGCATCCTACACGCCATGAGCGTGCAGAACACTGAGAAAGCTGGTGCACAAAAAATAAAATTAAAAAATGCAATGGGAGCACAAGTCCCCAGCAGGCAGATGCAGAGCCTCACAGCCTCGCAAAACAAAAAGCCACAAAAATCCACCGTGAGACACCCGCCGGCCTTCTTTCCCAGAGCAATGGGGATAAGAGGGCCTCCCTCTCCTCCACGCTACCCCAACGAAGACATGGCGAGATCACCGCTGGCATCAAGGAAAGTTGAGCCGGGGTGAAAAAAAAACAACAGCAGCAGGCAGCAGTTTGTCATGGGAAGCACCCTCCCTGGTGAATGACTGGCTGCTGCCTTTGTACTTCCAATGGAGGTCATACAAAAGCAGCAGCCAGCTATCCGCAAGGAAGAGCACCACCCCTTACGGATAGCTGCCTGCCGATCTCCAGTTAGGTAAGCTGGGAAAGAAAGGAGACAGAGAGGAGAGAACCATCGTCAGGCAGATAGCTCTTCTCTGGCTCCTCCCCCCGACCTACCTAACGAACCTTACCAGGGGAAGAACGGGCTGACTGCTGGCTCCTCCTTTTCCCCATTGCTGCATCAAAACCAAAATTCAAAGCAGCAATGGGGAAAAGAGGAACCGAAGGCAGCCCGCTCCTCATGCAAAAATACACACCAACAACAAACACCAACATTAATAAAAATTAATAAAACACAAATAAATCAATAATTAATAAACCCATTAATACACAAAAAAAGAAAACAACAAAATCCACAAACAAAAAGCATCCACAATTCCAGAAAAGCACAGACAAAACACCTAACTACAACATGAGAGTACCTAACTCTAGCAACACAACTACCACAATTACACAAATAAACAACAATGAAATCACAAAATTTTAAAAAGCCAGAAATAAACAAACCAATTAAACAAACCTAAAACCCAACCAAACCACAAAAGAACAAACAGAAACACCTCTCAGCCCACCACCACAAAAACGAAACAAAGAAAAAACCCAGAAGAAAGAAAACCAGAGAACTCATCAGCATGTCCTCCCTCCACTAGATCGGAACAGAAATGAAGAAACAAAGACCACTTACCAGAAGAAGCCCCACCTAGAGGCCAGGAGAGAAAAAACAAGTGAAACAAAAACAAAACCACTAACAGCCCCACCTGCAGGGCGGAATATTAAAAACAAGTCAAAAACAAAAAAGCCCCACCTAGAGGCCACAAGAGTAAAAACAAGTCAAAAACATAACAATAAATCAAAAGTTTACACAAATAACAAACATATATTAAATAAATAAAATAAAAAGATTTATAGCATCCTCTGTTGAATTTTAACTCAAATAAAAACCCAAAACATCTAAACACAGTTTAAAAATATTGAATGTAAAAAACACGTACTTTCACATTTTTAAAAATATTACCTATGGTACAACTATTAACAACAACAAAAAAGTCACATGCTAAAATGTTATTTGGTTAAATAAAACAATTTTAATCAATTATATCATCCTTTGTTCTTTTTGTAATCCACAAAAAAAAAACAAAAAACAAAAAAGCTGATCACTGTTTATAACAGCCCGGCAATGCTGGGCAACCTATGCTAGTATTAACATATAATCAATAAAATTAACTTTTTTAGACTTTTCTCCTTAGTGCTGCCTTTGCAGCTGTTATCTCCTCTGAAGGTTTGCTTTGAGTGCCAGCAGGTGTGTTAAAGTGGCCCTTGAGATGACCACGTGGCGTGATATCAGTTCATCCAGAACCAGTATCCAGAACCTAGTTCCTGAAACTCCAGCAGATGGGCGTTCAGTGCCAGCCACTCCAGTGATGGGGGGGGGGGAATTAAATACCTTCGTGACCAAGCAGCTACTTCCTTGTGTGCCCAGGGAAGAGACAACACACCAAAAAAAAACATTACAGCGGTCATCCTCCTCAGCTGACTTATAACCATCTTTTCCAAATTGCTGATTTTGGCATGCCTTTTTTCCAAGGGGGGGACACTCAATTTTACACACACACACACACACACACACACACACACACACACACACACACACACACACACACACACACACACACACACACACACACACTGCACATTTCCAAGAACTCAACCTTAAACATGCTCAAGAACTCAATGTTACACATGCATCGGGACTTCTATGAACTGCACATTAAGTAAAATTCAGTCTGAACATATTGACTTTTGCCCTCATATCAACTCTGATCAATGAACTCTAATGTACTGAATCAAACATTGGATCAAACACAAACTCTCAATCGACCAAATTGGCCCATTTTTACAAGCATAGCTCCACTTGCTGACAACTAGGACCCAGTAAGTACCATTTGCTTTGAAGGAACTGTATCACTAGTCAAACCTCAAGAATCAACGGCAGAAGAGCAATTTATGTCTCTGTATATGTCACTATCTGTAATTGTTTGTATCTGCTTTTCATATTTTATATTTGAATTCTTTGCCTTTTATAATGCCCAATAGGGTGGGTTCCCCAGGGGCATCTAAACTAAGTTATGTATGTTGCATACCCCTTTGCAAATTTTACATGTATTATGCATATTGTATTACCCTATTTTCTCAGACCTGACACACTATTGCTTCCGATTGCCTAGAAGTCACGTTTTGCCCATGGGTGGGGGAGAGGGGTCAGGGTGGGCCACCTATACTCACCCTTTTCCTCAGGTTTGCCCAAGCCAAAGAAACCTCTTTGACTTTTGTAATCCCTTAATTACTTTGTGTTTACTCATGTCTATGTCAATCACACATCCCCACACTGGTGTAGGGACACACTTACTGCTTAGTTATCAAACTAGGAGGCTTTTTGCAGGTTGATGATATTAGGTCTCTAATTGCCTTAGAAAACCCATATATCCCACTGGAAAGATAATTAGCCCCTCCAAGCAGGTATGGAGGAGCTTAATCAAATCCTCATGCAACACAGGACTGTCTTAAGAGAATCTGTTAACTAAGCAAGGTAGTGTTTACAGAATGATTGGGAAAAGGGAAATTTCATGAACTCAATTGTACTATCCACATAAAATGAGTACATACAAGAAGTGTTAAAATAGCATTTATGATTCTGGTTACCACAATGAATGGGTAAAACAATTGGTACAAATGCAGTTTTGGCTATTGCTATTCTACTCTTGGGATGTTGCTGTTTGCAAGGTGTTTCAACGTATAAAACGCCTTCTAAACGAGAACTGTATAAATTGCACAAAGCTATGCAGAATGTCAAATATCAACGTCTCACTCCACATAAATAAAAATAAAGGGGAATGTGTAGTAATGCCTATTAGTTAGGACCCATATTAACCCCCAAATCATATAGAATGTTATTTAATATACAAAGATTCCAATCCGGTGAGGCAGAGAAAATCGCTTGTCCTTGAATTTTTCTCTGGAGGTTGATGATACGCTCTCGATCTCACAATTGTCCCTTTCTTGTGGATCACAACATGGAGGAATCTGTAACTGATTAATGCACGACAAATAGTCTTGCAAGCTAAATTGATCAGAGTATGAACTCTGGCATGAGTCACAAGTAATCCTATTGTTTCACATATGCTTTTGTTGATTAACCAGTCCTGTTCGTTTGCTCTTCCTGAAACCTTTGGCCAGAAAATCCTTGTGTCAATTCTGTTAGTCAATCAGAGTCTGTTAGCTATTAAGCACGTACTAAGAAAGAATCTTAGTAGGACACTAGTTTAGAAGTGCTAGAAAATGATATAAATATGTCATGAAAAATAAAGCAATGAAGCGGTCAAGCTGACCCACGATGTGTCTGTCTCGATACCTGTTCTCCTGAGGCTCTAATTGCTACATGAACAGAGTTGGAAAAGAATAACAGCCAGATTAGCTTTTCCTGCTCTGGTATCAGGTATAGCACAAAGCACACACACACACACACCCTCCAGCAGGTTAGAGGTTAATAAATTTAAATAAAATTGTCACCCAGGCCTTTTGACCATATTGAATGTGTATCATCTCTTTATTTTGAGGATGTGTGTGTGTGTGTGTGTGTGTGTGTGTAGGAAACAAGTGACCATTTTTGTCTCCAGATTTAAAACTGATTAAATAAACTGAAAAAAACAATCTTGATTTATTGAAGAAAAATGTTTTGCCCCACCTGCTCTTTTTTATTAATTAGAAGGAATCCCCACTGCAGGGGCTGACATACAGTAAAACCCCAGGTTACGACAGAGGTCCGTTCCAATAGCCTCTGTCATAACTCCAAAAAATTGTAAAATGAAGCACATTTTCCCATAGGAATGCATTGAAAATAAAAAGGTCCCGACCAGACCAACAACAACAACAACAACAACAACAACAACAACAACAACAATAATAATAAAAAACCATCTAAAAATGCCAGACAGATCATCCCCCTCCCCCACAAAAGCAATGAAGCAATTTCCCTACATTTCCCATGCTGCTGCTTCTTCCAGCTGCTGGGGGAGCCCATTTTCTGCCTCTACTGGCAGCAGGAGTCTGGGGACCTTATCCGCTCAGTTCCAACCTTTGTCTGAGCTCCCCCAGGGGGAGGTGCTTGTTTCAGGCTGTAGCACTGCCCAGGGAGCTCAGATAAATGTCAGAACTGAGTGGATAAGTTCCCCATACTCTCCCGCTGCTCGTAGTGGCAGCAGACAGTCCAGAAATAGCAGCAAAAATGCCAACACTGCCATAGCTGGCACCTCTGCAGTGGTAAGCGCTGAATTGCTACTTCTGGCAGGGGAGTGGGTGCCATTTTAAACTCCAAAATAGTGCCGGCCACCATTTTAGAGTTTAAAGTAGCATTATTTTCGGTCATAAACCGAAAAACAGTCATAAACTGGGGAATTAATTTAATTTAATTTGCCATTATAAACTATGTCAAACGTAACCCAGGGCAATTTAACCCAGGATATTACTGTATTGATCATTTTAAAAGGCCTCTCAAAAGGGCAGAACAGTTTGTTAAAACAGTGACTGTTATAAAAGATGTTGAAGAGGCTTAGCAGCACAGAATGTTCAAAAATATACATTGTTGCAAGTTCACTGAGTACCAGAGAAATCTGAACTTTGGACCTTGCAAGAGAGGACCTAATTAGTTGGCAGTCAGGAGGGAAACTTGTTAACCCTTTCTTAGACAAACATCCATTAAAAAGGGTTTATGTTTTTGGTTGTAACTTTTTGAAAATTGTTTAAAAGATAGAGAAATGTTATTCTGAATCTCACTTGTGTAAACGGTGAAATTAGTGGTTTTTGATTTGTGGCTGGGAATGGTCTTGCATGGTGTTAAGAGAGCTTTGATAACTATTCCACCCATCTTGCCACTATACAATTGTTGATAATTAAGAAAAAACCCTTAAAAGATGCTAGGTAATATTACATTATTTCTGGTATGTGGTGACTATATGAGTTAATGATCCTTCCCCAACATGTCCTGTCATTAAGAGCTTTACTCAGATCTTCCATCCCAACAGTAACTCATGTTAGGTTGTTTTCTGTTTCTGCTTCCCCCACACACACACACACACACACACAAATAGCATTATTGACATTTACAGTAAATTTTGCTCTGGCCTTGCAAACAGCTGCGGCTTCCTTTATTGAGTCAACTTAAATCATGTTAGGTCTTCCTTTATTCCTTTTACTCTCCTGCTTTTCCTAGCAATATTATCTTTTCTGATCAGTTTTATGTTTTCATTGCGTGACAAGATAGTCCAAATGTATTAAAATCTATTCCACTGGGAACAGATGGCTGAATTAAAAAGCTGTTATTTCACTTCTCTGTGGTCTTCAGTCCTCATTCTTAACATTGTCTAGTTCAAGAAGACAGGCTTGAATTCACTTGTGACACTGAGCATGCACTTTTCTAACTTTTCTGGGTTTCTTTGGTATTTGTTTGCTATCTTCCAACACCATATTTCAAAGAGGTTGATCACCTCATCCCCATATTTCTTCCAAGTTGTTATTTTACAAAGTATGGATGATTTTGACCTTGGTCTGTAGTGACAGCAACCTCTTTCTTTTTATTTTATTTCTTTTGGAAACCATATACACAACATATTTGTAGAGTTTTTGCTCTGATATAACTTTTCTCCCCCAGGTTGCCTAGCTGAGAAATGGGTTTCAAAATTGGAAGAGAGCTTTCTTGTTTGCATTCTACGGATAAGCGGTGTAACATTGGGAGAGGTAAAAGGGTATGTATGTTTCTCTGTTGTATGTGATACACTCACATCTTTGCTTGACCATTTTATTAGGTATAAAACAGCGCTTCAAAATACTTTGGGTTACAGCTACATAAAAGTGGTCCTTGATTCTGTCCTCTCCCAGCAAACAAGGTACAAATCATGTGCTCTACTTTTGAGAACCTCTAGCACTGGGTTATTTATTTATTTATTTATATGTTTATTTCTATACCACCTTTCTTACCCTACGGGCAACTCAAGGTGGTTCACAACAATAAATTGCACAATAAAACAAAATACAGCAATATAAAATCTGAACAAGCAACAGCAACAATAGTAATACAGCAGCAAACAATATAGAAAATACATAAATACAAGACAATACAGTCTAATCCATACAATCAATATCATAGTAACAGAAATAGTAACATCCCCAGAAATACAGTATACAAAAAAATCATCAACCCATACAATGCAATATAGAGCATCTAGCCTCATGGATCAAAGACCTGGCAGAGCACAAGATACACTTCCCTGGATGATGGAGTGGATCCAGGTAGAAACGGGGGAGTCCTCTGGTGCAGTGGCAGTGGCTTTTCACCCATCAGGCAAGTGGAGCTCGAAGAGTAGCGGCGGCGGCAGGCACACCTGCCTCTCATCCCCGGACAATGGAGTGGCTCTGGGGAGAGGTGAGGGAGTACTCCGGTGTGGCGGTGGTGGCGGTGATGGTGGTGGCGGTGGCGGTGGTAGTGGCAGCGCTGGCGGCGCTGGTGGTGGTGGTGGCGGCGGCGGCGGCGGCAGCAGCAGCGGCTTTTCACCCTTCGGGCAGGTGGAGCCTGAAGGGCAGGGCAGCAGCAGGCATACCTGGCTCTAATCCCCGAGCCGGTGGCATGGGCTCAGGAAAAGGCAACAGGTCCCGGTGGCTGCGGCAGTAGTAGTGGTGCCTTCGGCATCTTCCTATAGCCCCCCAAGCAGATAGAGCTCCAGGGGGCAGGGAAGGCACTAGATGCACCTGCTTCTAATCCCTGAGTTGGTGGCGTGGGCTCGGGGAAAGGCAACGGGAAAGGCAATGGGTCCTGGAGGCAGCAACATCTTATATTGCCACCCAATCAACAGGCGACTCTGAGCAGCTTACAACATTGTCCCATAAAAACATATAAAACCACACTAAAATAATTAAAACATTGTCATATTAAAATATTTTAAAAAATTAAAAAATCCACCCGCCCCATCACTAAACCAAAGACAGAGAGGGAGGACCATGCCCATTTAGACAAGCCAAAAACAGTTGGCTAAACGGTAGAAATCCACAATGTACAAAAAACTGCTTGAGGCAAAGCGCAAAAATAACTCTGTAATAATGAGTCTTAGATAATGTATTAAGAAGTTCACAAAAATAAATCACTGGAAGCAAATTCCAAATAAATCACTTCATTCAGTATAACAAAAATCACTTGATGCAGTATATAATAAAAATGTAATCAATCAGTCATATACAAAATATATGTTAAAGTACAATGATAATACATTACAAATCATCTACACCTATAAAATGGTGCGTTAACCATTGGAATGTGACAAAGGATGTTGCACCAGGCCCCACTAGCCCCGTCTGAGCCTCCGTTCACTCGCCCGAACGGGGTTCGCAGGTAACTGTCGGGTTGAAATTTTCGACCGGGGGGCAGGAGCCCCCCAGTCGCAAACAAAAAAAGGGAACTTCAATTCCCAAAGTTCTTTTCACCGCGCCGCGCCAGAGCCAATCAGGCTGAGTGGCGTGGCAAAAGTAACATTCGGAAACACGCCGTGGCCAATCAAAAAAAGCCGCAAAAGAAAAACCGACACAGAAAACACTACAAAAACACAGCAAAAACTACAAAGCCCAGCGTCCTGTGTGCCATTAGTGCGCAGGACGCTGAGTCAGCCAGTGTGAGAAAAATAAAAGCTAAAAAAAGCGCCCGCCGCCGCTGCCATTCATCCCCACGGGTGAGCCAGCATGGCCCGTGGGGGACAAAATAACCCCCCCGCTGCCGCTGCCCTTCCGTTCGAAGGGCCAGCCGGAGCGCGGAAAAAAAACAAGTAAAAAAAACACACCCTGCAACTGCCCTTCTTCACCACGGGCCAGCAAGTATGGCCCGTGGGGAAAAAAATACAACCCCGGCGGCCGCTGCCCTTCCATTCGAAGGGCCAGCCGGCGTGCCAAAAATAAAAGCAACCCATCCACCCCCCCACCCCCGCAACTGCCCTTCTTCCCAATGGGCCACCAAGCATGGCCCGTGGGAACGAAAGGCACCCTCCCCGCAACAACGCTCCCTTCCCAAGGGCCATCCAGCATGGCCCATGGCAACAAAAGGCACCCCTGCCGCAAGTGCCCTTCCTACCCACGGGCCACTCAGCATGGCCCGTGGGAACGCAAAGCACCCCCGCCGCCAGTGCCCTTCCTACCCATGGGCCACCCAGCATGGCCCATGGGAAGAAAAGGCAACCCCGCCGCAAGTGCCCTTCCTTCCCACGGGCCACCAAGCATGGCCCGTGAGAACAAAAGGCACCCCCCTAAAAAAAGAACGCACCAAAAAACAAACCAAAAACACTCAAAAAGACACACAAAGAAACCCCCAACCAAAACCCAAAAACATTAAAAACACACACACACAAACCCCCACCCAAAACCCTAAACAAAAACAGAACGCCCCCCAACCCAAAAAAAAACCTTTAAAAAAACGGAGAGAACTTACCAAAAGACGTCTTGCCCCGATGAAAACCGGAAATGAAATTAAGAGAAAAGACTCACCGGAATAAGCAATACAAAAAAATGGCTCAACACCACCACCCAGTGGCCAAAGGAGAAAAAACATCCAAAATATTCCCAAATATTCAATAAATCCCCAAAAATAGGGTAATCAATTCCAAAAACATTCAAAAATATCAAAAAAAACAAAAATTATTCACAGATAAAAAAATAAATTTTCAATAAAAATAAAAAAACACTGTAAAATACATTGAATTTAAAAAAACATAAATTTACACATTTTTAAAATTATTATCCAAAATAAAACAATTTACAAAAGTTCACAAAGTAACACATTCTTTTTTAAAATACAATAATTAAAAAATCAACAACAACCTAACCTCTTTTTAAAATCCAAAAAACAACAACATAACAACACAGTTTAAAACAGTTTGAAAAATAAACATTTTCACAAACACAAATAACACACTAACCTCATTTCCATAAACAAAAAACAAAAACCTTGAAAAACCACTTCAAACAGCCCAGCACTGAGGAAGCCAGCACACAAAAAAAAGCCAAAAAAAGACCCCACTGGGGGCGCAAGTCCGCCGCAGGCGGACGCAGTGCCTCATAACCAAAAAAAAAAAACAATAAAACTTACACCACCATTTAAAAAAGCACAGCACCATTGGTTCAAGAAAAAAAAATGGAACCCTTTACTATCCAACACAATTTAAAAAAGCCCGGCACCGCCGGGCAAAATATGCTAGTATATAATAAAAATAATAATATCAAACAGCATTATGACATGTAAAAATAATCATAACAATATTAGAAAGAGATAAACTCAAAACATATACTTACAGCGTAATCAAGCATAAAAGAAATTCATGTATATTTTTATAATTATATAGCATCCTGAGCCTCACTTTGCTATTCTCTTTGTGTGCTCTCAATGTTAAAGGAGTGTTTCAAGGGTCTCCTTAAATACAAATCATAAAACTGCAAGTGTTCCTGATAATGAGACAAAATGGAGAATTCAGACAAAATACGTAAAATCAATCTCACAATTAAGTCCATGAGGCTCGAGGGTGCCAAAATGATGGATGTAAAATGTATTATCATTGTACTTTAACATATATTTTGTATTAATTTTAGAAAGTCCCTGATGATATAAGTTTGAAAAGCAAGAAATTTACCGAATTCGCTTCGGACCTAACAGTCTCCATTCTTTATACATCTGACTGATTGAATACATTTTTATTATATACTGCATCAAATGATTTTTGTTATACTGAATGAAGTGATTTATTTGGAATTTGCTTCCAGTGAATTGTTATTGTGAAATTGTTATTACATTATCTAAGACTCATTAATTCAGAGTTATTTTTGCCTCAAGTGGTTTTTTGTACATTGTGGATTTCTACCGTTTGGCCAACTGTTTTTGTCTTTACCCCCGGGTTTGGCTCATGGCTTCCATCTATCAAGGTTTCATGTTTTCGGATGAAGAGAGACTTAGGATTATTAACAGTTCTTCTACTCTCCAACCTGACAATGATAATATTATTGGAGAATTTTCCAAACATGAAACTCTAGAGAAAAAAATCTATCAGATTTTTCTTACATTCTGCATACCTTGCTGATTATTATTGAGTTTCCAAGATCCCTAGAGGTTCGCGGATCCACAAGGGTCCCACATTATTTAGCGACAATAAGGAGTTTGTGGACAAATGGTTTCAAATTTTGGACAAGTGTTCCCTGGATCTCATTGTACTTATTGTGGACCAAGCTAACAAAAGAAGTTGAGAAAATTAAAGTTGATATTGATGCTTTAAAGGCTAGCTTGCAGGAGAGTCATTCTGCTACTTTATATGACACTAACATGTCTAGTCTTACCACCAAATTAGAGGAGTTTAAACAATCACTATTCCAATTTAAATCCAAAAAATTCAAAAGGGATTCAAATGATTATTCTAATGGACGTGTCTACAGATGGCAGTTCCAGACACGAAAAAGAGTTACTTGGAGAACACTGGTACACACTTCCGACTTCGAGATTTCTGACAGTGACGGGGCTTCCTCTTCTACTGAAAGACCAATTTACAACTTACGTCGTTAACCGGACCGTGCCTTTCCAGTTTCTAATCAATCTCCTTCACAGTCTTTTTACCCCAGCACAGTAGGCAACGTGGACAGAAAAAGTAGTCTTTAACTTTTCTTTTCGATCTCTTACTCATGATGAGGTACTTTTACTCTCCCGTGGTAATAGTTTTGTTCCCACACCAGATATTTTTCCTTTGTCACCAGGGTTGATGCATTTAAACTAATTAGGTTGCTTAAACTTAAGTTATTTTACAAGGGATTTGAGTCTGGGTCATGTGAATTATTTCTCCAAAAATCCACATTTATTCCTAATCTTGATAATTCCTCCATCGATGTGTTTAAAAGGTTGGTTCTTAGGGATTTTTGTACTTTGGAAAACAATCCACCAAGTCACACAATAATATGACTAGCTGGCGGTTATTAAAGGGTCTTTCTGATTATTGTTCCATCATTATTAAATCAGCCGATAAGGGTGGTGGTGTGGTGGTCTAAGATAAGGAGGATTATATTTGTGAAGCACATAAACAACTTAATAACACCACTTTTTACAAAAGACTTTCTTATGATCCAACCCCTAGGGTCCACAACATCAACAAAACAGTTTTATATGAGGGTATCACCATGAATTATATCACTAACAAAATGTTTCAACTTTTGTTCAATGTTCATCTACGCATGCCCATTGCAGGCGCACTCCCCAAAGAAAGACTCAGACACCGGTATATGGATAAAGGCATTGGGCCACTTTTATTGAATAATGCCCTAGTCCGAATTATAACTTTCAATTGGAGTAATCATCCAATTGTAAATCTTTAAGGCAAGCAGGCCGCAGTAACACTGGTAAGGTTCCTCCCAAAATGCCAATGGCAATTGGCTACATGTAACTATTTGTATCAATTTGTTTGTTGACACAAACAAATTATTGACCGGAGTCAATAAACTATCTACTGACCCCACCCTATGATGTGTATCCGTTAAATGTCAAGGTGATGCATGCTGTAAAGCTCCTGCCATCACCCCTTGCCTGGTTCGCCCTTGACTGGCCAAACCTATTTCCCCTGTACCTGTCTATGTGTTGGCCAGTCAATTGCGAACCTGCCGGATACCTATGGGTCATAAATCTTTACCTTACCAGTGCTACCCGGCAAAAGTGACCAAAGTCAACTTTCCCCTTTTCTCAAACACTAGCAACAGTGTGGGATGGGCAAAAAAGCAAGGACCCGAGAGCCAATTGTCGGTCCCAGCCAAAAATTCCCACCCGGCCCCGAAGCGACCAAAAAATCACACTGTTCACTAGGGAGGGAGTGGAGGGGAAAACATCTAAGCTCCGTTGCGTTTCTAAAATGGCAGCTCGGCTGCCTCGTGGCCACACCTTTTATAGACGGGTGGCCACGCCCCCTAACTCACCCAGATGTCTGAGTCTGGGTGGGTGGGGGGGCTGCAAAGAGCACGGCGGCCATTTTGGCACCGCGCTTTCATTGCAGGCACCCCCCCCCCAAAGAAAGACTCAGACACCAGTATATGGATAAAGGCATCGGGCCACTTTTATTGAATAATGCCCTAGTCCGAATTATAACTTTCAATTGGTGTAATCATCCAATTGTAATTCTTTAAGGCAAGCAGGCAGCAGTAACACTGGTAAGGTTCCTCCCAAAATGCCAATGGCAATTGGCTACATGTAACTATTTGTATCAATTTGTTTGTTGACACAAACAAATTGTTGACCGGAGTCAATAAACTATCTACTGACCCCACCCTATGACATATATCAGTTAAATATCAAGGTGATGCAGGATGTAAAGCTCCTGCCATCACCCCTTGCCTGGTTCGCCCTTGACCGGCCAAACCTATTTCCCCTGTACCTGTCTACGTGTTGGCCAGTCAATTGCGAACCTGCCGGATACCTATGGGTCATAAATCTTTACCTTACCAGTGCTACCCGCCACACGGGGAGGCGTCCATGATGACTCACCGCCCCCCCACCCCCCAGACCGTCAGCTCGGTCACCAGGCCTGCTTGCATATCCTCAAGAAAGAATTTCATACCTCTGGCCGACAAGTGGACCCTATCTCCTGCATAGAGATCATAATCCTGCAAGCCTATCCTAGGGTGCCGGATGGCTGTCCCAAAGCCTTGTCTGCCAGGAACCGGGCAACAGCCCTGTTCACCGAGCGGAGAGCGCAGTCAAGGGCATAGAGGTCAATACCTCCTACGTAAGTATGTCGCGGCACCATGTCCGACCATAGCAGCCGCGTGGACGGCCATACGTAATGCAAATAGGCTAGGTCCCTGCAAATCATGAATTTTAAAGAGAGGCCAGTGACCTGGGCAAGGTCATTGCCACCGATATGCAGGATGAGGACATCAGGCGGTCCAGCATCCCTGATGGAAAACAGGAATGGCAACAGTTCCCGCCATTTCATACCGCGCTTACCGTACCATCGCAAACGTGCGGTTGCACGAAGCCCGAGATGGGGTCCCCACTCTGTCGCCGCAGCATACTGCGCTGCCCAGTGCACGTAACTGTGGCCCACCACACACAGGGTCTGTAAAAGAAGGAAAAAGGAATAATGACATAACTGGTACTCACACATGGAGGGGGCGTATGTACAATGCAAAGTGCATGGATCCCCACCTGCCCATCCTGCGTATATCAGCCTCAGAGTACCCAAACGCAGCCACAGTAGAAGCGGCGCCTATCCTAAATGAATGGGTGCCGTAACGAGCCCCGGGGAGGCTCACACTGGTAAGTGCCATGCCGGTCACCCTCCAAAACTGGAATTTAGTAAGGGGAGACCCATCCTGGTGGCAGAAAAATGGGCCAGGGTCCGTACCACGCACTGCCAAAAACTCATGTAGGGCACCAACCGGACAGATGTCTTCAATGGAACATCGTAGCAGTCTGACTCCACTGCCTACGCCTTGCTGATCAACCTTTGAGGACCGTATCCTCAACTGAGCCCACTCTTGAGTAACATAGACATCGTCGAGTTCCAGTGCCCTACGCGACGCATCCACCTTTGACAGTGGTACCAACTCACTGATGCAGAGCGCTCCAAAGAAGGCTACAGTGGTGGCTGCGTGAAAAAGAGCCACCTCGTACCTATCATAGCATAAGTTATGCCAGCCTTGTGCAAGGTGGGTAAGAACCTGTGGTGAAATCGGGTGACGTGTGTCCTGGCGGCAGCCACGTTCACGTGGCTACCCTTCCAAAACATGATGTATGTGGAAATCATTCACGCAGTCGGCGAAGCCCTGCACCTTGGCCATAAATGCCAGTGCTGAAAGCCTAGAGGCTATAGTATGGGGGGCCAGCCCATGACCGTGAAGATAAACCATGTATTGCAAAATCTGGTCTACAGGTATCGGCCACACTTCGGGTAACCGTAGTTGCCCACAAAAAGTTCTAAATTGTACGAGAGCATGTTGATACGCCTTACGCGTGCGAGGTGCCAAAGACATGCCGATCGCCCGGTTCACCTCTCCTCGCCAAATGTCCAAATCTCGGCCGGGAGTGGCATGGGGAATTCCTCTGCTTCGGGAGCCAAGGCTCGGAACAGGGAGATCCGCAGGCGAGATAAAGCATCCGCAATATCATTATTAATGCCTGGTACATGTCTGTCCTTGAACAGCACATTAAGGCGTAGGCTTCTCAAGCCAAATTGACGTACCAATGCCATGACCCTAGGGGATTTGGACATCTGCAGCATTGTCACACCAAAAATGGACCACTGAGTTGGCCCACTTATCGCCCCATAGCATTAGTGCCCCCAAAATGGGAAAAAATTCCAGGAAAGTAAGATCGCGGAGACGATCCGTGACCTGCCGTGCGTGAGGCCATCGGCCATATGCCCACCTCTCTTCGAAATATATCCCATAACCCAGAGAGCCAGAGGCATCTGACTGTACTTGAAATTTTGGGCAGACCATGAGGTCCGATCTCTAAAAAGAAACCCCGTTAAATT
This sequence comes from Bradypodion ventrale, assembly GCA_035047345.1. NCBI lineage: Eukaryota > Metazoa > Chordata > Lepidosauria > Squamata > Chamaeleonidae > Bradypodion > Bradypodion ventrale. The sequence goes on from JAWDJE010000003.1 coordinate 176,128,059, forward strand.
CCTGTAGGAATGTGAGCCAAACCAAAAGGTCTGCCCGTATACCCCTCGTGAGCCGGACCCTGTGGTGGCATTTTAATAGGCCAGCCATGGCATCACACAGATGCCTGGCAAAAGCTCTGCCCGGTGTCACCACCCGGCAGGCGAAATTGAGGTGGCCATGCAGTACCTGTAGCTCACGAAGGGACACTTTACGTTTAGAAATCAGTGCCCGAATCGCCGCAGAGATCCAGACCACCTTGTCAACGGGTAACCTGGATGCCTGTGCGACAGTGTCAAATTTGATGCCTAAAAAGGTGAGCTTGGTGGCTGGGTCCTCAGTCTTTTCAGGTGCTAAGGAGACACCCAGTTCCCGCATAAGGGCCTGAAATGTAGTAAGGAGACGCGTACACGTGTCCAAGCCCCGTTCACCCCCGAACAAAAAGTCATCGAGGTAATGGGCTACAGACCGGGACCCTGACCTTCGAACAAAGGCCCATTGAAGGAAAGTGCTAAATCGTTCGAATGCCGAACATGAAATAGAGCAGCCAAGAGGCATGGCCTTATCGACATAGAATTTCCCCCTAAAATGGAAACCCAATAGCTCAAAGTCCTCGGGGTGCACTGGCAGTAATCGGAATGCCGATTTAATATCACACTTTTGCCAAGAGGGCCCCGGGACCACAGGCGCGTACCATCTGTAGGGCCTGATCAAACGAATTATACCTGACCGAACAAAGGTCATCAGGAATAGCATCATTGACCGAGGAACCCGCAGGGTAGGAAAGATGGTGTATTAGGCGAAATTCACCTGGGTTCTTTTTTGGCACTAGCCCCAGAGGGGAGACCTTCAAGTTAGGAATGGTGGTTCATCAAAGGTCCCTGCAACCCTCATAGCCTGCAACTCCTTAGCTATGCTTTGTGCAGCGACCTCCTCATTGCCCTTTAGTGAAAGTAAGTTCGGGGCGTCCTGTGGTCCCCGAACACCCCTAAATGGTATATGAAAGCCAAACTGGAAGTCTTCAAGCAGGTACTTCGCATCATCCCATCTAGGATAAGCGGAAAGCCATTGACCTAACATGGGAATATTAATTGGGGAGGGGGCCTTTTGCTTGGCTAGCACCATCAGAGGGAGCTCTGACCGCCCCTTGCCCACCCCTATCTCTGCCTCGTGACCCACCAGCCCACGGGCACGCAGAGGCGGTGTGAGGGCCAGAGGAAGAGGGACACTTGTACCAGAAACGACACTGACGCTTGTTGCACACGCCGCTAGCTGAGAAGCTCCAACACAGCAGGCGGGCTGGAACCCCCTGCCCCGCCGGCTGGCGGGGAACCTGCGTCACAGCTGCCCGCTGGACAGCATGGCCACAATGGTACCTATCACCAGGTGCCGGACGCGTGGGAGTCATATACAAGAGCCACAATTGCTGGCAGGGCTCATCCCACCTCATCTCAGGATGTAGGGCCACCCTCATCCTAAATTCCTCATCGTAAGCCAACCACGACGGGCCAGGAAAGTCAACCATCACCCTATAAATATTGTCAAGATATTGTACCATAGGAATGGCCAAATCAGCCCAGGCCCTAAGGTACACTGCCATATATATAAGATATGCCGGCAACCAATTGGCCCAGGTACATGGTGGCTTACGACGACGGGACAATTCTTTGTCCCGGTCATCCTGTCCCTCCCTCTCCTCCTTAGTGGGCTCAGGAGGGAAAAAATATCAACGTACGCCCTCCTCCAAATCTTATCCCTAGTAGCCTGTGAAAGATGATCACCCAGGGGGAGGGAATAACCAGCCGTCGGCAGAGCCGCCGTCGGCACCTGTTGAATGAAGGGTATGCGCAGCGGGCCCTGAATAGCCCCTGCGACGCTTGGCATACCCCCGGGTGTGGACACCCCTGTCCTAACCGTGGGGCCATTCGGTAACCAGGAATTAACAGGGCAGTGTGGAAGCAACTGCCCACCCATAGTAACCTGGCATGGCCATGGCCACTGTCCCCCCCCCAGTGTAACTGGACAGTGTCGGTGCACTTAATTGAACCAGATACTCACTGGTCGCACCCCCGTGACCCGCCCCCACTGGGGGTTCCTGCCCACGGCTGGTGTCGGAGCTCGCGACAGGCATCGAGCTCTGGGGCCACACCTGAATGCTCCCCACCGGCAGATTTGAACACGCAGGGAGCTGCGAGGTGCCAGCTTGGGCTGGCCTGACAGCCTCAAGCAGCTCGACCCTGTTGGCGGCCCACTGGAGAGTCATGGCCGACATGTCTGAGACTGATGAAAGGGCCGTGATTGAAGCAGCAGACAAACCCCCTTCGGGAGGTGGTTGGGCAATGCCCAGTGAAGCCTCTAGCACCGAAATATGTGCAAGAAGGACATCGACAGTCTCCAAGCCCCCAGTATAAAGTGGGTCGGGCAGGCCGGATGGGCCAGACGGCCCTGCGGCCAGTTGTTGAGCGGTAAACCCAAATGGGGATCCAGGGCCTGAGTAGGGCCATGCCCAAAACTCCGGCCCATGGGGGCCCGGAGGAATGGTGGGGCGGAAACCGCCACCAAGTCCAAGTGGGCCACCCTGTCCTGAACCAAAGAAATCCCACCCAGGGGCAGGGATGCCCGAGGAGCCAGCCTGAGCCGGCCCAGCCTGGAGGCCTGTGCTGGGCTGACCAGTGGAAGCCTGCTCGGCCCCACTGGCAGCGGCGGGCAAGGCCATCCCGCTGCCCAGCTGGGGGGGTGCAGCCCGAGTCCTCCAACCCGATGGCTGCCCCCCGGTAGAGGGAGGGGGTGAAAAAGCCCTTCCCTTCGGCCACGGCTTGACCGCCGGGCCTTTGCGCTTGGGAGCCATGGCTCCCAAAGAAGCGACGGATCCCTGGCCAGGGATCGGTTCCTGTGCCCTGAGTACCGCAGTAATGAAAAGGAGAGAACTCCATTCAAGGCAAAGGTACGAAAGGGCGAAGAAGCAGAAACGCGGCGGAGAAAACTTCTCTGCTCCATTGCGTTTCTAAAATGGCAGCTTGGCTGCCTCGTGGCCACCCCTTTTATAGAGGGGTGGCCATGCCCCCTAACTCACCCAGATGTCTGAGTCCGGGGGGGCTGCAAAGAGCGTGGCGGCCATTTTGGCGCCGCACTTTCATTTTTCACCTCCTACCAAAGGTCCATAAGGTTAAAGTGGGGGATCCCGGGTACCTGGGAGACCTATTGTCTCCAGTGTGAATTCATGTTTGGATCCCCTGGCTAAGTTTTTGGATTCTTTTTTGGGACCATTTAGCAAGAAAATGGATTCTTATGTTGAGGACTCCACCCATTTCATCACACAATTAGAAGGTAGGGTTGTACCCCCGGCTTGTTGTTTGTTGACTATGGATGTGTCCTCCTTATACACTAACATTCCCGTGGATGCGATCCGATCCATTGTTTGTGATATTCTTTCTTCCCATTCCAGTTTGGTTCCTCCTACTCATTTTTTGTTGAATTTATTGGATTTATTATTTTTCGTTTTCAGCATGAGATTTTTTTTACAGATTAAAGGTGTGGCAATGGAATCCTCCTTGGCCCCAAGTCCAGCCAATCTTTATATGATTTGTTTTGAACGTTCTTTTATTTTTTCTGAGTTTAATCCCTTTTTGAAACACATTCTTGAGTATCGCAGGTACATTGATGATTCTTTTTTGTTGGACATGGATACCATAGTTGAGCCATTTATGAGATGGATCAATGGGCTTAACAGTAACTTAAAATTCAGTCATGAAAATAGCACAGAATCCATTGCCATTTTAGACCTTACAGTTTTCATTAACCACAATCAATTGCAGGTGAGACTCTTTAAGAAACCAACAGACCGTAACACTTACCTTCACTTTAACTCATTTCACCCCATTCACTTAAAAATAGTATTCCTTTTAGTCTTCTGTCTCGTGCTAGGAGGAATTCGTCCTGTGATTCAGATTTTCTTAGATCAGCTGTTTCTATTTGTTCTAATCTTAAGGAAAAGGGGTTACCCCAAGGACTCTTTAGATCGTGCGCTCGATAAGGTTCACTCCACCACCAGATCACAATTTTTAGAAAGAAGATACAGAGCCCCCTCGGACTCCAGACTTAATTTCTCTTTGCAATATACCCCGTTAGCTAATCGTATCAAAGGGATTATTAACAAACATTGGCACGTTCTTGATGAGATTCCCAATTGTAGTCTGAAGCCGAGGGTTGGCTTCAGAAAGACTAAATCTTTTCATAACTTACTCACGAGAACTGATATCTCCCCTAATTCTCGATCATCTGTTAGTAGTAATAGCTTTTTGCAAACTACAGCCCACACAATCTCGGGCCATTTCAAGTGCGGAAGATGTTTGTTTTGTAATTATTCATTGGAAACTGATACTGTTAACATTAGAAATAAGGGTATAACTCACAAATTAACACACTTCACTTCATGTTATTCCAAGAATGTAATATATACGATTACGTGCCCATGTGATTTACATTACATCGGGGAAACTAGTAGGCAGTTGAAAACCAGGATCTCTGAGCATCGCTCTCGGATTCGGAATCAGAGTTTTGGAGCCCATCTAGTGGATCATTTTGTAGCCAAGGGACATATTGAGAATCAGTTCTCTTTTGTAGCACTCTAAGTTGTTTCACATGGATGGTTTGAAGGGGCTAATTTGGAACTGTTATTACATCAGTGTGAAGCATTTTACATCCATCATTTTGGCACCCTTGAACCTCATGGACTTAATTGTGAGATTGATTTTACGTATTTTGTCTGAATTCTCCATTTTGTCTCATTATCAGGAACACTTGCAGTTTTATGATTTGTATTTAAGGAGACCCTTGAAACACTCCTTTAACATTGAGAGCACACAAAGAGAATAGCGAAGTGAGGCTCAGGACGCTATCTTAACCTATAAATCCAAGGGTTAACCGTTGGAACTGGCTATAGGTTACTATGCCTCACCCTACTTGCCTGCACTCACCCTTCGTGCACACGGCCGATCTGGGTACACAGGTCAATGAAGGATTGAGAAAAACGGCAGTGGGGCAACAGCCCCACAAACACGAAGAAAGGGAAACAACTTCACTTCCCAACATTACTTGCACCGCGCCGCGCCAGAGCCAATCAGGCTGAGAGGCTCTCGCATGGCGCAGCGTTCGGAAACGCGCCGCAGCCAAGCAAAACAAAAGCATTTTTAAAAAACGCAGCACAAACACAAAGCACCAACCCATAACTACAAGCCCCAGCATCCTGCGTGCCAAATTGAAAAGAAAAACAACTCACCGCCTCACAGCCAAGCAAACACCAGCCGGCTTTCTTTCCCTCACCCACGGCGCCTGAAGGTCCTGACCGGAGTTTCTCCTTTAATATCAGTAGGTGGGGGGGTTGCGATCCCCCTCTCCACTGGCTACCCTAGGTTTGGGAGGTTTGTGGGGACAAAAGGGGTATGTTGCCCAAACCCTTCTGGACCCAGGAGACCAGGGAGAGGGGATCGATTCCCCCCCCCCTCCTTAAAACAACTCTGTCTTTTCTTCTCTTTAAAAGAGAATTTGCTGACGACACTAAATTATACACGGTAGTGAAAACTGTGAAAGATTGTAAGGAGCTCCAGAGGGATCTCTTGACACTGGGGGAGTGGGCAAAACAGTGGCAAATGAGCTTCAACATTAGTAAGTGCAGAGTGATGCATGTTGGGGCAAAAAACCCCAATTACATTTATAAACTGATGGGGTCTGAACTCTCTGCGACAAACCAAAAAAGGGACCTTGGTGTCCTGGTGGACAACTCAATGAAGGTGTCAACCCAGTGTGCCTCAGCAGTGAAAAAAGCAAACTCAATATTAGGGATCATTAGGAAGGGTATAGAAAATAAGTCAGCAAGTGTCATTTTGCCTCTTTATAAATCTATGGTGAGGCCCCATCTGGAATACTGTGTACAGTTCTGGTTGCCATACCTCCAGAAGGATATTATGGAGTTGGAGAAAGTGCAGAGGAGGGCAACCAGAATGATTAGGGGACTGGAACACCTTCCTTACCATCTGAGGCTGCAATGTTTGGGCCTTTTCACTCTTGAACGACGGCGTCTAAGAGATGACCTGATTGAAGTTTACAAAATCATGCACGGTGTGGACAAAGTAGATAAGGAAAAACTGTTTTCCCTATCGCATAACACTAGAACTAGGGGACACTCCATGAAACTTTTGGGTACTAGTTCTCAAACAAATAAGAGAAAGTACTTTTTCATCCAGAGGATTACTGGTCTATGGAACTCCCTGCCAGAAGAAGTGGTGACAGCTGTCAGTCTTGACAGCTTTAAGAAAGGTTTAGACAAGTAAGTGGAGGACAAGGGTATCAATGGCTATAATTATGGATACTTAAGGACAACCTCGGAGTTGGAGAGCTAGGCAGGATATCTCTCAATGCCATTTCCAGGGAATCCTAAGCAGGTGAAGGCATCTCCTTGGGAATACCCTGAAGGAAATGGTGAGCCACTGTATGAGACAGAATGCTGGACTGGATGGGCTGTGGCCTGTTCCAGCAAGGCTGTTCTTATGTTCTTATGTTCTTATTTCATGTACATTAAAAAATGAGGCCAAATATTGGCAGCAGACTTGAATGGATAGGCAATACTAGTTTATCTGGGTCCTTATTTGCTCAGCAATTGGTTGAGTTGATCACAACTATAGTAACCTTTCCTTACATGCTTCTGATGTTTTATGGCAGATGATGCAGAACGGTAGGCATTGATTTGCTGGGAATATTTGGAATGAACAACACAATGCCCTCTGGATGCTCACATGTAAAATTGAGTTGTCAACCCTAATGGGAAAATCGAGTGACAGTAAGAGGGTGGTTTATTCCAGTTTCTAGGAGACAGAATCTACTAGCAAGGAGTGACAGCTAACTCTCTGCTCTGTGCCAGAAAAAATTTCTCCTGGGCAGCTTTGCATTTAAACTCACATTGTACAGATTAATAGGACTGAAAGATCCTTCATTTTCCCAGCCTAAAGGAAGGCAACAGCCTTCAGCACATCGCAAAAAATAAAAAAGAACGAAACAGGAAAAATTAGGAGCTTCGAGCCAGTGATTCTTCTGCATATTTTGACAACATCTGAGCTCTGTTACATGTTTGGGAAAGCTATAAAAGCAGATTATGTTAGTGCTTTATGCTTCTGATGCTTAGTTCCAAAGCCCTTTCCCCCCAACATTTGTCTTTATTTGCCATGATCCCAAGAGTTAGAAGAGTCCATACCACAGATTTTTCTCACATGGCTGCAGTCCTACCTCCCAGGAAGAATGGTGCTCACATGGAAAGAAACTGGTTCTCCCTACATGACCTTGGACTCATAGTGATTCCAGAAAAGGAGTAAAAGAACTAAAACGCTTTAGCTTGTCCAATATTAGGGTCAAATAGGTTAGGTGGTGGGAAGACTTACCTCTAATGGTGAGAGACATCTGCTGATCAATAGACTGCTATTTTAATCAACTACATCTTTTGCATAGGCTTAATTTGCAAGAACATGGATTGACATCAACTAATTGACATCAACTAATCTCAGATGGGCCCCATAGAATGAAGCTATCCAAACAGTTAAGTCAGACAGTGAGGAGATTCATAATGAGAATATCCTTACAAAATAACATAGTGAGTAGACACCGCTTCAATTTTGCCCCAGATAGACCCGGTGCACAACTTGGGGGTCCTCTTGGACTGACAGCTGTTACTGGAAGAGCAGGTGGCGGCCGTGGCCACAAGGGCTTTTGCTCAACTTCAAGTAATCTGCCAGTTGCCCCCGCTCCTGTACCGGGACTCCTTACTCATGGTCACTCATGCTCTGGTCACCTCCAGACTAGATTACTGTAATGTGCTCTACATGGGGCTGCCCTTGATGACCATTCGGAGGCTACAGCTGGTTCAGAATGCAGCCGCTCATGTGGTGATGGGGTGTGGACATTATGCTTATGCCTCCTCACTACTCTGGGAGCTGCACTGGTTACCAGTTTGCCTCCAGGTGCAATTCAAGGTGCTGGTTTTGACCTGTAAAGCCCTATATGGCAGTGGGCCAGGATAACTAAGAGACTGCATCATCCCAAGAGTGTCTGACTATCCAACCGGAGCGGACCAGAGGGGCTCCCTAGTTATACCTTCAGCTAGAGGGGCTCGCCTCTTTGGCACATGAAGAAGGGCCTTCTCTTTGTCTGCGCCAGTCCTCTGGAACCTCCTGCCAGCAGAATTTAGGTTACAGACAGAATTGCTGCCTTTCCGGAAAGGTTTGAAAACCTGGCTGGCAGGGCAGGTGTGGGGCCCTAATGTAGGTTTACTATAATTCCTTCTCACAAAAATGGGACAGAAGTAAAGGTTGTCCTTGCTCAAAAGCCAGTTGTATCCGACTCAAGGGTTCAGTGCTCATCTCTGTTTCAAAACCAAAGAGCCAGCACTGTCTGCTTCTGCAGACGTTTCCGTGGTCATGCAGCAGGCATGACTAGATACCAGAGTGCATAGAATGCTGTTTGCCTTCCCACCGAAATGGCCCCTAGTTGCCTACTTGCTATTTCTTGCTTTCAAACTGTTAGGTTTGCAGGAGCTGGGTCAATGATGGGAGGTGGGAGCTCATTCCATTCTGCATTATTCGGGTATCGAACTGCTGCTGCTACAGAGAACAGAGGGCAGACGTGTTTCTCCCCACCCCCTTGTTTACCAAGCTTCTGCTGCCGTCACCTACTGGTCATTGCAATAGAAGTGCAAGAATTTTTTTCTTCCAGTTACAAAACGTGACATTCATGGTTTTCCATTACATATGGCCACTCTACCCTAATGGGAATATGGTGTCTCGGTGTGTTTGAATTTTAACCCCTCAGTTGCTAAAATATACATGATTCAATTTGACAAACACATTATTTGGGATCCCCTAGTTAACCCCTTCTTTTCATCAATTGTTTTTTATAGGAGATACATAGACAATTTATTTTTTGTATTTAAAGATCCTTCCAAAGTTCAAGTTTTCATTAATTGGCTTAATGAACAAAATATAAATTTATCCTTTACACACAATATCAGTGACCATTCCCTTCCCTTCCTTGATCTCACAGTTTACATTGCCACTGACAATACTTTAAAAATGCATCTATTTCATAAAAATACAGATAGACATGCCTAACTGCAACCCACATCATTTGAAAAAACAATATACCTTACAGTATATTGCTCCGTGCTAAAATAAATTCAACAGAGGAACGGGACTTCTTAAGAGCAGCTAAACAGACCACACGTTTTCTTGAATCCAGGGGCTATCCACAACCAGTTATCAGGGGAGCACTCGATAGGGCACATATAAGACCAAGATCTTCACTATTTGACAAACGGGATAGGTCTCGAAGAAATAATATCTTTTGGTCCATTGATTTCACTCCCCATGCCAATTACATCAAAATGACAATGTTCAGACATTGGCACATTCTTGATACGATCCCCGGCTGTTCTTCCCCACCCACCATAGGGTTCAGAAGGACTAAGAGTGTAGCAAACATTATTACCAGAACGGATACACTTACTCAATGTGCCAACCCCTGCTCATTACCTTTAGGTCATCATAGATGCGGACATTGTAAATTTTGCAAGAACATGTGGATCACAGACCGGGTTTCGATCTCAGGTAGCAACTTCACCCTTGAATTAACAGAATTCAGCAATTGTAATACCTACAATTGCATTTATTTAATCCTATGTTCTTGCAAGAAAGCTTATATCGGAATGTTGACTTGTCCTCTAAAAGTTAGGGTGGGCAAACACCAATCCTGCATCAGACTCACGAACCTACAAGCCCCCATGGTCCAACACTTTTTGGAGAAGGGACATCTATGCACGGATATGCATAATTGTGATTTTAGAAATTTATAAACCTCATCCTTACCAAATCACAGATGTTGAATCAACAGGATGAGTAGACAAGGTATCCAGTGGTCGATAGAATATTCTCCTAGAGCAAGGGAAATTAAGAAAATCATCAATAAGTATTGTTTTTTTCTATCAGATATTCCTGGATGCCAGGAGAAACTGATCATAGGGTTAAGGAGAACAAGCACTGTGGGTAACCTGATCACACGAACTGATATTGCCCCCAAAGATAGTATTCACAGTAGTTTAATCAAGGGGCATTTCCGGTGTGGACACTGTGGGGTGTGTAAAAATGTTTGGGAGACCAAGACGATTGACTTTCCAGAACTTTCACAGAAGTTTGTCGTTCTTTAGCAATTGCGAAAGTACACATTGCGTATATCTCTGGATCTGCCCTTGTGGCTTAAAATACGTGGGGAAATGTTCTCGAAAATTGAAGATTAGATTGAGCGAACATCATTCCAGAATTAGGGGACAGATCAAGCAAGCCCCTCTGGTCGCTCATTATATGGAGAAAAAACACCAGGATCACCAATTTAAATTTGTGGTATTAGAAAAATTGAGCAAAGCCAGCGGGAGTGGTATAGACATTGAAAAACTTTTACTACAAAAGGAGGGTTTTTTATACATCGCCTTGACACTTTGCATCCAAATGGACTCAATCACTACTCAGACCTCTCTTTTTTTTGTAAAAACTTAAGGCTGCACAGGTTTTTTGAATATAGATTTTGAAGGGGTTGTTGGGATTCAGGTGAAATGGTTTCACTATTTTAATGAGAGCTCCGCTTATGCTTGGTAACATCCGAGAGCACCAGAAACAGATTATGGTGGGAGGCTCGTACGATGCATGTTAAGTTATTTGGGGAATGCTAATAATGGGAAATGTTGGTCACTATATTAGCACGTAATTATGTTAAATATATTATAGTCTAATGATCATTTTGTTGTATAACTCCACAGATGAAAGATATGTTTACTCTCCTGAGGAAATTTTGATGAAAGGTCTACAAACCGGGTAGACTTCGGGAGTTACATTGACTGATTATTACAGACATTGGGGGAGACTTGTTTCCCTGCTTGAAAGAGAAGGAGTGGAGCCTCAACTGTGAGGACCTTGTGAATTTTGTTAACACTTACTATTTTGAAAGAGACTATATCTGATTTGAGTTATACGTTTGACAAATTACTTTCATTATGTCTTGAAACTACCAACTGATTTGAAGAACTTTGACTATACAAAATACAAAGATTACTATACTCAATTGGAGTAAGTTTATTTTTTGAAGACATACAATATCTATTGGAATTTTGCCACAATTGGATTTTCACTTTGTTGGGATTATTGTGTCCATTTGGCCTCTCTTTTTCTGATCAAGTCAATACTGACAATGTGGTCCTTTCTAGAGTATCTTTGGTATATAGAACTCAGAAGTGGTTTACCATTTCTTGAAAGGGTTTTTTAGGTACAGAGTTCTCAGAAATATTGTTTCATTTTCCCCCTCCCTTCCTGAGGTTACTCTGGATATGCACATCTTGCCTAAGGCTTACAAGGTTGGCTGTTCTCCCAAGAAGCATAAGTGGGGAAAGCCCGGCTCCTCAACCAGATCCCTGAATTATCCAGCCATCACAAAATTAGAGCCAAGATTTATGCAATGTGAGTAGTATTTGAATTTTACACTTTCTAAACTCTTAAGATCTTCAGAGGAAGACTATCTCTCAACCACATTTCATCAGAGGTATACTTGATGGCAACATAAGAGAGGACTTTCTCTGTGAGATTTCAGATTTTAGAATGTTCTCTCTCAGGTTGGGTTGGCCCCTTTATTTTTTCTTGTAATGGTCCATGGGAGTCGAGGTGCTGAACTCAAGGAAGGCATGTGAGACTGATGTATGATGGTAAAAGCCAGCCCCGAGTCCTCGGGTGGTCTATATTTATTAGCTTGCATTCTGGATCACTTTCGCACAGACTGCACATGACCCCTATTACAGAAGGCTTTGCTTACGTAGCATGTTGCTGGCTAAGGTACATTTGCCAGCCTAGGAAAGTACTGCGTGCCTAGGTTCGACATAGGCAGAATAATCAGCACATGTAGCGAGACTCACTATTCCTGCCTTATCTCAACCCTAGAAGACTGTGTACCTATGCATAGCTTGTTTGGTCTAACTGCGGTTTGCTTTTGCTCAGCTCAGTCCGTGGACGTGAGCCAGATACTGTATGCTGTTTACTAGGCATTGTGACATTTGGCTGACTTCTGTCACACTACTTTCAGTGCCCTCAGCCAAGAAAACATGGAGTCACTATTGCTCCCTATTACTAATTTGCCCATGCCCAATTTCCTTTCCGGTTGAGCCAGGATGGTCTCGGGATTGTTTGCAAAGCCTGACAAACCAATTGTGAAAGGTAGCTGTCTAATCAGTGGCCTGGGCAACCCACAATTCCCTTTTCTTTATTTTCTAAAGCGACTTGGCTGAGAACCTGGGAAGCATAGGGCATAAGCTGTTGAGGCGTGACTGCTTCTTAGGGGTCTCTGTTCTGGGTGGCACATGGATAGGAACGAGGGGATGCATTGTGCAAAGCAGCATAGCATGACTCCCACTACCACAACGCCAGTGGTGACTTTAAGCATTGTTAGTAGCCAGTTCCATGGCACTCAGGATCAGAGCTCATTCCAAACACCCCCAATTGGTGTCCGGTTGAATGTGTGTGACTATTTTGTTCAAGTCAGTGATTTGACTTTGGATTCTGTGGGAGTTGTCTGTGAGATTGAAGCAGCACATATTGTGAACTGATGGAGAAGAAGCAAGTAATCAATTGGTGTGCGATTATCCAATACTGCATGTCTAATTTCTATTTGCTCTTGGCTTAATAAAGCAATAGCTGATGAAGTGCAATTGGGAGCTTTGGCCAGTGTGCATGCCAGCTGACCAGTTCTATGTGCATTACCCACTGTAAGTCTGGGCACCCCTATAAGGCTAGCAGCTAAAGATACATACTCTGCTTTACTGAGTAACCTGAAGTAGCTGTCACAGGTTTGTCGAGCTGGACTGCTCGTGTGAGCCGTGCTGGCCGTGGTGTCAACTCGGTGTGTTGTAAGCATTTCCCTTTTTGGGAGAACCAGTGCTAAATGACTTATACAGCAATATGAATCTCATACATTGACAGGTATATCCAAGTATGCTGGTTACAAGTGAAAGACCATTGTGTGGGCAAAACAACATGACTGTACATTGTACCAATGATGTCTGGGTGATTACATTTCCAAGTTTCTTAACTGGGCTAAGGCAATGGGGGGCACTGCCCCTCAACTGAGGAGCAGCCAATCATAAGGTGTGTTTGGGCTGATGGCCATTCAGGGTGTGGCTAGAGTGACTGCATCAGTGTGCAATGTCTCTTCCAAATGTTGTACTAGAGCCTGGCGTTAAGTCCCTACCAGGTGTCAAATCACCTGAAGAAGCCCGGACCCCTCTCCCCAAAAGCAATGAAAGGAATAAGTCAACCATCAGGGAATAGTAGGGACTGTGGCTTGCTTTCTGTTAGCAAGGGTGTCATTGATGTTAAACTGGAGGAATTAATCTCTTTTTCCCCCTCCTGGTGGCAGCTTAGGCTACTTTGCAAAGTGACCTCTTCTGGTAACTATGTCAATGATTCTCCAACACAATAGAGGTGTGATTGACAATGAGATAATGAATTACAATAGCCAGGGGTTACTCTGGTTCCAGAAAGGGGCAAATGTGCGAGTAACATAATAAACCCACTTGAACATGGTACAAATGCATGGAAAAGGCATTGAGATATGAAAATAATACAAGCAAATGGCAGTAGACATTCATCTGTTGTCCTTGAGCTTCTGTGGTGAAACTCTTAAGTTATTTATGAATTGTCCTTTTGGTGTGAATTTTAACTCAGAATGTCCATAGAAGGTGACAGTCCATTTTAGGCAAAATAATGTGTTCACTGAAAGCATTGTTCATGAAAGTAGCATTGCATGTCCATGTGTGTGTGCAAAATGTCCAATCTCAAATCCACCCCCCCCCCCCTTGAAGAAAGAAGCATGCCAAAACCATCTTATGGACAACTGATGTCAGCTTTAGGCAATTCTTGTGCCTGATGGGCTTGGTTTCTCGAGGTGGTGGTTTCGGCTTGGCTTTCAGGGATTGACCTCCATTTGGGAGAGTAAGACTAGCTGCGACGCAGCTTTGAGAAAGTTAGTTTTGCAATAATATGACTGAGCATTAGCTGTAGATGGGGGGGGGCTTCCCCCTTTCTTTACTTTCTAAAAGAAAGAATAGTGTGAGCCGATTCTTTCTGCCCATGCGGGATAAACTGGCTTGAGATTCAACATGAAGAAAAGCAAAATAATGGCAACAGGCCATATCAGTCCCTAGAAAATAGATGGGAAAGAAGTAAAAGCAGTAACAGATTTTACTGTTAGGAACAAAGATCCCTGCAAATGGGGATTGCAGCCATGAAACTAAAAGACTGTCTCTTAGGAGACAAGCTATGAAAAACCTAGGGAACATAGTGAAAGGTAGAGATATTTTACTGCAAACAAGGGTCTGCCTAATCAAAACAATGGTATTTCTGATGGCAATGTATGGCTGTGAAAGCTGAACCATTAGAATGGCTGAGCAAAAAAAAAATAGATGCAGCTTTGAGATGGGGTGCTGGAGGAGAGCTCAAAGAGTTCTCTAAACAGCAAGGAGAACAAATAGGTATTAGCCCTGACTGCTAATAAGAAGGACAAATAACAAAGATGAACTTGACATCAAATGTGAAGAGAGGATTCACTTGAGAAAGCCTTGATGCTGGGAAAGGTGGAGGGTAAAAGAAGAAGGGTACGGCCAAAGATGAGATGGCCAGATGATATCTAGAAGGTATTGTAGACACAATGAGCACAGGGCTGAATAACAACAACAAAGCCCTTTATAGATAGACACAATTATTTTTGCCAAATGGTGTCTGAAATGTGAATGACTGTGACTGCCAACTCCTGCTGCAGATGAAGGACTTTGTACAAACAGGGTTCCCCAGAATATTGCTAGTGTTCTCCTGAGTGTTAAATATGAATCTTATGCAAAACTGATTTTGCACAAGGTTTCTATGCTCTCTGCACTATCTCAGGAGCTAGGCTAATCTTTTCTTTCCCCCTGTAAATTGGCAGACTAAAACTTCAGAAGGATAAACAAACTAGAAGGACAATCTTTGGCTGAAAACATTAAAATGAAGAAACATGTTATCAGTTAGCACTCCCTTGAATTCCTTTCGCTGTGGAGAAAGATAACAACCCTTGTCCATGAAAGGTTAATTAACTGAAGTAGCTGTAAAATAAACAATAATATTATACCATACATGAAAGATTTGGACTTGGTCCCAGACATATTAAGAAAACGTGGTACCTTGGAGAAAAGTTTGCAAAAACAAAGGCATTATCCATCTCATCCGATATTGCCTGGCCAAGGCTCCAAGCTCATCCCATATGAGCCGTATGTCTGATGGAGAGATTTAGCTTCTCCAAACTAGCCCCCATGCTACCTGGTGGGGAAATTCCCAGGATGTTTTACACAACTTACAAGTCGATGCTTCCATGGGATGAGTTTAGGTAGCACGATGGGGTGGGTGAGGCATTGAATCATGTCCCTCTGGATTGATTGGTGGATCGGGATCACGGCGCTGACTTGCTGCTAGTCTGCTGTTCTGCCTTTGGTCGTTCTTGGCTTTCCCCGGCTTTGGAACACATCCGTTCCTTTGCGTGATGTTTGCCGGTGTGTGAGTGCACTGCCTCCCTCGAGACTGTACTGAGTTCCGATCAGAGATGCTTTCCAACCAGAACTGCTCTGTTACTCCCGAGTCATGTCGGGATCACCATATGTTGTAAGGGTCCATGGGCGACGAGGTGCTGAACTCAAGGAAGGCATGCGAGACTGATGTATGATGGTAAAAGCCAGCCCCAAGTCCTCGGGTGGTCTATATTTATTAGCTTGCATTTTGGATCACTTGTGCACAGACTGCACATGACCCCTATGACAGAAGGCTTTGCTTACATAGCATGTTGCTGGCTAACATACATTTGCCAGCCTAGGAAAGTACTGCGTGCCTAGGTTCGACATAGGCAGAATAATCAGCAGATGTAGCGAGACTCACTGTTCCTACCTTATCTCAACCCTAGAAGACTGTGGACTCTGTGGCCAGGCATAGCTTGTTTGGTCTAACTGCGGTTTGCTTTTGCTCAGCTCAGTCCGTGGACGTGAGCCAGATACTGTATGCTGTTTACTAGGCATTGTGACATTTGGCTGACTTCTGTCCCACTACTTTCAGTGCCCTCAGCCAAGAAAACATGGAGTCACTATTGCTCCCTATTACTAATTTGCCCGTGCCCAATTTCCTTTCCGGTCATGCCAAGATGGTCTTGGGATTGTTTGCAAAGCCCGGGAAACCCATTGTGAAAGGTAGCTGTCCAATCAGTGGCCTGGGCAACGCACAGTTTTTATCCTTTTACCAACAGCTGAACACCCACTTCCTTAGACAGGCTATTAATGTCAGCTTAGCCTACCAGTTCCTTCGCTAAGTCCTAAGACAGGCTATTAATAATCAATAACTAAGTCCCTGGATGCTGGTTTTTAGCCAAGTTAACTTTGTTTTTAAAGTTTTTTAAAGTTTTCATTGTTTGAATCATATAATGTATTTTAATTATTACTTGTAATGTAATTGTTTTAATTTAATGTATAATTTATTGCATTTAGTTTGATGTTTGTAACAGAGTAAGCTGCTTTGAATCTCCCTTTGGGAGAAATGCAGCAAACAAATAAACAGTATCAAAGATGTAACAGATCTGTTACTCATAAGTAGAATATTAGTCTACATGTAGGTGGGACCGCACCTGAAGTGATGCCCTTCCCAGCTAAGCAATCCAGGATTTTAGCTTGCCTTCTCAGGTGTCTTGACATATGTCCCGGCTGTAAGTAAGGTAATGCATAGGAAATTAAATCACTCCAGTCATCTTCATGTCTTTTCAAAATGTATATATTGTAGTAAAGCCAATTACAGATTTCTTAGTTTTAGGAAGCAGAACAATTCTAGGTAATGAAATAATTTTTAGTCAGTAAGCAGATTGAAAACAATAAAAACCTTACTAAGTGTGGAAGTGAAAGGTTTCAATATATGCATTATAGTGAGACAATGAGCAGAGATAATAAGGTCAGACTGAGGTCAGTTAACAAGGAACAGGTGCAAGCAATCACCATGGCTCAGCTCTGCTGTGATTGCCAGTTAATAAGATATGTTGTGACCTTGTGTTTTGCTGGCTGTAGAAATAGAAGTTGCTTGCAGTGCTGAACAGAAGCACAGACTGCACAGAAGCTGCAGAACAGAGCAGAGTTGAATAATGCTGAATGTAATATTTATTTACTTGGACTGTAAATGTTAATATACCAGTTTGATTTAACCAAGCCTGGTGTATAGTCTTCTTTCTTGGATCTATTGCAACTCAGACTGCTACAACACTCACTCAACAACTAACAGGGTTATGGGCCCAGTCAGCTAAACTGCACTGAGTTGTGGAGGCTCTGCTACCAAGGAAGAAAGTTTCTTTGAGCTGGAATTGAATGTCTGTGTCTGACAGTAAAAATGAAGAGGAGAGTCATCTTCTGAACCAGTCAACCAGTGGAACTGCTTCTGATCATGAGGAGGAGGAAATAGACAGCTTGGTGTTACCTGCATCAAGAGCTGAGATGGCGCAGTCCACAAAGGTACTCGTAGACAAGCTGACCTCCAGTAATTATTCTATCTGGTCTTTGAAGATGGAGTATTTTCTGAAAAGGGAGTCACTGTGGAGGTATGTAAATAATCCACCAGCAACTCCAACAACTGCAGAGACTGAGGGGGATGAGAAGGCTTTAGCACATATTGTGTTGTCAGTCTCAGATGACCAACTATTGTATTTGCAAGCTTGGGAATCACTTAGAGATGTATATGCCAGAAATTCTGCTGGCTCTGTTATAGATTTGACAAGGCATCTGTATAAACTTTCTATGCTACAAGGAGATCCAGTTCAAGGGCACTTAAATGCCTTGACTGAATTATTTCAACAACTTCAGGAACGGGGGAAACTTTCCAAGAGATTGACAAAGTCTATATAATACTGAGCTCTCTTTCTGATGACTTTTTCCGTTTAATTACTGCACTATAGAGTGTTAACTCTGGGCAATTATCTCTGAATGATGTTTCTTTGCATTTGTTGGAGGAAGAAACAAGAGTCAATGCCAAAAGACAAACAGTAAATACGTAACATCCTAAAGAGGAGCCCAGCTCTGAGGCTAAGCAAAGGAATTCTGTGGGAGACAACAGACCTGCTACTGCCAGCCAGTATTTTACAGCAGACAGCTTCCAGAGTGAGAAAATGTTATTTATGTGGTTCAACTAATCATCTGCATCATTCCTGCCCCCAACTCTGGAGGAAGCAAGCTGCTTGCAGTTCAAGGTCGGATGTGCAGGCTAAGTTGCTGACTACAGAACCAGCTGGAGATGATGTATGGCTGCTCAACTCTGGTGCAAGTCAGCATTTTACAAAGTCTGAGAATTTACTGATGGAGACAAGACAATGTAAATTAGCACATGACAATTTGGCTGATGGCAATGCTGCAAAAGTCATTAGTGAAGGCACAATTTGTTTTCCTTCACTAGGTGTCAATTTTGAGAATGTGTTATGTGTTCCTAGATTGGAAAATAATCTATTATCTGTGAGTTCTTTGACAAAATCAGGTTTTGTTGTATCATTTGCCAAAAGAGAATGCACCATCTCAAGAGATGGAAAGGTGCTGGTTAAGGGAATGTTACACAATAATTTTTATGTAATTAATAATGCAGCAGCCAAAAATGTGATGGTGACTAATGAGAATAAGCATAATTACATTCATTTAATGCATAGGCAATTAGGACATGCTAGTTTTAATACTATAAGACCTTAACTCTGTTGAATAATGAGAAAGTGTCATAGAGTAAAGAATTTCTTGATTGCACAGTTTGTAAATAGGTAAAAACAAAAGCAGCTCCAGTAACAAAAGAAAGTTATAGAGTTACTGATAAGCCTTTAGGTTTGGTTCATCTAGATTTAATTGGCCCTTATCCTAAAAGTCATTCTCAAAATTGTTTTGCATTGATCATAACTGATGATTGTAGTTGGTTCAGTTGGGTATTTGCTTTGAAGCAAAAATCAGAAACTATTAACACATTCAAATGCTGGTTCAAACGAGTACAAAAGCAACTGGGACTAGAACTCAAAGCCATTCAAACAGATCAAGGAGGTGAATTCATGTCAAAACAATTTGCCCAATGGTTACCGGGAAATGGTGTAGTTTACAGAATAACAAATACCTGTGTACCCCAAGAGAATGGCCTAGCAGAGAGAAAAGGGGGAATATTGCAGACAATGATGTATGCTATGTTAACTGATGCTGGTTTGCCAATAAGTTATTGGGCTGAGGCATTATCAGCAGCATGTTTTGTTTCTAATCGTTTATATACCATAGCTGTTGATAATATCCCCTATTGTTTATTGTACAAAAGGAAACCAAGTTTAAGCTTTCTTAGAGTGTTTGGTATGAAAGTGTGGGTTCACAATCCATTAAAGCACAGGTGCAAAGGAGAGCCCAAAACAATGAAACTTACATTGCCGGACCCACTCCCCAATAACGACACGGACACCTGATATGGATTCAAATTGGGCCACTTTATTAACTTACAACTTAAAACTTTCCTTAACTACTGTTAAGGCAAACGGGCCATGATAACACTGGTAAGGAGCAAATATTATTACCGAATCTTAATTAGCTACATTGTAACCACTTGTTTACCAATTAAGCAAATTGTTGACCATCGTCAGAATGCTACTTATTATCTCCTGATTCTGATGTACATCTGGTCAATTTTGAAGGTGTTGCATGCTGTTTTGAGCATAGCAACAGCTTGTTAATGGTATCCGCTGATTGGCCATTCCAAGTTTGCCTCTAACTTGTCCTCCAGATTGCCAACCAACTGCGTAGCTGCCGGATTAAATGGGTCATGCACTTTCTCCTTACCAGTGCTAGCCGCCACATGGGGAGGAGTTCACCGACTCACCGCCCACCCCTGGCCACACCTGCTGTCACCAGGCCCGTTTGCAATTCCACCAGGAAGAGGTTTGTAGTCGGTTCAGTTGGGTATTTGCTTTGAAGCAAAAATCAGAAACTATTAACACATTCAAATGCTGGTTCAAACGAGTACAAAAGCAACTGGGACTAGAACTCAAAGCCATTCAAACAGATCAAGGAGGTGAATTCATGTCAAAACAATTTGCCCAATGGTTACCGGGAAATGGTGTAGTTTACAGAATAACAAATACCTGTGTACCCCAAGAGAATGGCCTAGCAGAGAGAAAAGGGGGAATATTGCAGACAATGATGTATGCTATGTTAACTGATGCTGGTTTGCCAATAAGTTATTGGGCTGAGGCATTATCAGCAGCATGTTTTGTTTCTAATCGTTTATATACCATAGCTGTTGATAATATCCCCTATTGTTTATTGTACAAAAGGAAACCAAGTTTAAGCTTTCTTAGAGTGTTTGGTATGAAAGTGTGGGTTCACAATCCATTAAAGCACAGGTGCAAAGGAGAGCCCAAAACATGTTCAGCAAAATACTGGGCTACTGCCCTGTTAGAACAAGGGGTGTTGGACTAATGTCACCGAACTGTGTTTGACAAAATACTGGACTTCTGCCCTGTTAGAACAAGGGGTGTTGGACTACCATCCCTGAAGCATGTTCAGCAAAATAATGGGCTACTACCCTGTTAACAAATTGCTGGGACGGATCAATATGACGAGGCGCAACATGCAGAACAAGGGGTGTTGGACGACTGTCCCTGAACCATGTTTGGCAAAATACCGGGCTACTGCCCTGTTAACAGACTGCCGGCCCCGTTCAATATGATGAGGTGCAATACCTCCCTAGTAGAATGAGTGTGGGATCATCTGGGACCACACAATCCACACCTGTGGCCAGCGATGACCCAGCAGGTCGATCTCTACGTATGGCTAGGAGCAATTGCAAGCCCGTGATCTGTGCTAGATCATTCCCTCCCAGATGAATCATTAATATGTCAGGCGGATCAGGGTCCCCAATGGACCTAAGGAATGAGAGCAGTCCATGCCACCTCATCCCGTGGAAACCATACCACCTCAGATGCACAATGGCATGGCGCCCCAGATGAATGCCCCATGTGGAAGAAGCAGTGTGACGGGCTTCCCAATAAACACAACAATGGCCCAGGATCCACACACGTACCGGTGTCTCCAAGTGTCCGTAGGCTGAAAGAGAAAAGGAAAGAACTGAACCAGCAAGGTGCTCACTGTAATGATAGGCTCACATACGAGCGAGAACGCATGGATCCCCACCGTTCATATGCCGGACATCATTGTACGAATACCCGAAGGCAGGAGCTGTAGATGCAGCACCTATACGGAATGAATGGCTGACCCTAAACAGCACATTAAGGCACAAGGAGCGCAACACAAACTGCTGTACTAGAGCCATGACCCTGGGTGAACGGGATGTTTGGGCATTGACAATGTGCACCATGGCCACGTCGACGCACCAGAAGTGAACTACAGAGTTGGCCCAGATATCCCCTCATAGCTTGAGTGCACCCGAAATGTTTGGAACATCCTGTGGTACGGGTACACCTGCAAAAGGGATGCAAAATCCGAAAGAAAGACCAGAGCGTAGATAATCTGCACCATCCCTCCTCGGGTAGACATGCAGCCAACGTTCTAACACCTCAATTTTGATTGGGTAGGGGGCCTTTGGGGGCTGCTGCCATATCCAAGGTGGCATGACCCCATGCCCTGCTTACCTCGACCTCTCCCCCGTGACTCACCAGACCGGGTGCAAGTGGTGGCTGGATGGCATCCCATGCAGATGGTGCACTAGTGCCTGAACTTACACTGGCTCCGTGAACATCTGGCCAGGGATGAATGGTTCCAGCACAGTGGCAGGATGGAACCCCCTGCCCCGCCGGCTGGCGGGGAGACTGTGCCGAGCCAGGTTGCTGTACAACGTGGCCACAGTGGTACTGTTCACCCGTGGCAGGACATGATGGAGTCGTATATAAAAGCCAAAGCAGTTGGTTGGGCTCATCCCAATGCATCTCCGGGTGAAGAGCGGCCCACATACGAAATTCCTCATCCTATGCGAGCCACGATTCCCCTGGGAAATCCACGTAAGCCCGATAATTGATATCCAGGTACTGGATTAAGGGATCACCAAATCCAGGTGAGGCTTGGGTGAAACAGCAGCATAGATTAAGTATGCTGGAAGCCAATTGGCCCATGTACGTGGAGGTTTGCGATGATGGGACAATTCCTTGCCCCTGTCATCCCCCTACTCCCTCTCCTCCCTAGTCGGCTCCCTGTTCAGTAAGCTGAACAAATCCACGTACTCCCGGCGCAAGATCTTATCCCTGTTAGCCGGCAGCAAATGGTCTCCGGCAAGGAGATACCCGTCGCCGGGATAGCCGAGGTAGTTACGGTGTGGTAAGCCGCATTGGCCAGAGGGTCATGAGGCCACACCAAATAAGGCATGCTGGGTCCCACAGGTGGGACACCAGGCAGCACAGGTGGACATGGAGCCCTCCAAGCACCAACCTGTGATGCCGTGGATACGGGGCTTGTGTGGATGTCACAGGGGCCTGCTGCTCAGGCCAGGGCCATTGGAACACGGCGGGCTGGGAACCAGGGAAAAACCAGGGGTGAGCTGACTTGACTACCATACTCACCAGGTGCACCCCCCCAGCTGACCCCACTGGGGGTTCCAGCTGGTGCGGGGTGTCAGAGCTCACAACTGAGCTTGCTGGATCCATCGCTGAGGACCCCAAGACATTGGGGAAAGCAGGTGGCTGTGACCCCTCAGGGGCATCTGTGGTGTGATTGCTGGGGCAGGGGCAGCTGCGATGGGCGCAGTGCCCGCAGCGCACTCCAAGGCCACCAGGCAGGCCACAAAGGCCATGTCATCTGAGGGCTGTGGCCCCTGAGTGGCGTGCTGCCCCTGGGGCCCCATGGGGGCAGATAAATTGCCCAAAGCAGTCGGCCGAGCGGCCCTGCCACGGGAGGCCGAGGGGCCAGTTCGGGCTGTGGCCCTCACCTGCCCACCGGCTCCATCCGGAGGCGATAGGCCCACCCTCGTCCGATCCCTCCAACACGGGGGAAGCCCGGGTCTGCTGCCGGTGAAGTCCGGATCTGGGACCCAGTTCCCGGGAGCAGCCCAGAAAGGGCTGCAGCCACACCAACCGCTTCTTTGGTGCCATTGCGGGCCTGTACCCAAGGTGATATGGTGCAAGGGGCAGGAGCCCTGAATTGGTATGAGCTGCACTGCGCCCGGCTTGTCCGCTACACAGGTGAGCAATATGGTGCTCGGCAGTGGGGCTGGGAGGCTTTCTCGGCGCCACCAGAGCACCACGCAGATTCAGTTTGGCAGGGAACAAACACGCCCTTGGCACAGCCAGTTTCACTGCTGGCGACGGGGAGCAGAGCCACCCCTAATAAAGTGTGGCTCGCTCCGCCCCTGGCCAGCCTACGAAGTGCCCGCATCTTGGGGGCGGGGGTGGCAAAGCACATCGTGGCCATATTGTTTGCCGCCGTGCATTCCTTCTTGGGATAACAAAGTAATATGTAAGCCTACAGGTTTGCAAATGAGTAAAATAAACTAACCTTTAGTAGGTCAGCCAGTATACATGAGAATGCTAATTGGCAAAGGATTCATGGATATGAAGAGCCACAAAAAGTAGTGTTGCCTTTAAGTGAATATGATCAGAGTTTAGAACAAAGCTCTGAAACACCTGTTTCAGATGTTGAAGAAAGGGAGATGTAATCTCCAATTAAGCATGAACCTAAAAATGTTCAAAGTTCTGTTCCTGAAGTGAGGGTATCTACTAGGTCAACTAAAGGTATTCCTCAACAAAGGTTTGGTTATACTGTTAATGTAAATAATGTTTATGTAAAGGAACCTAACAATTACAAAAAGGTACTGGCTCTTGAAGAAAAAGAAAAACAATTGTGGCTAAAAGCAATGCGAAAGGAGTTTGATTCTCTGACAGAAAATAATGTGTTTACTCCTGTTCAAAAGATACCAGAAAACACGAATGTAATAGGGTGTAGATGGTTGAACAAACTAAAACGGCTTACTTATGGTAAAATGCAATATAAAGCCAGACTAGTAGCCAGGAGTTTTAGAAAAGTACAAGGGTCTGACTATGACCAAGTGTGGGTAGCCCAGGTCACTGATTGGTAAGCAACCTTTCCCAATTGGGTCGTCTAGCTCGCACACAAGCTGGAAACCAACCAATCCTTACAGGAGAGGAAATTGTTATGGGCTAATAGTGCATTAGCAGAAGTGACTCCATGTTTCCTTGGCTGGGAGCACTGAGTGGATGTAGGTTAAGTGTCACCCAAATGTCGCAGTGACTAGTAAACAGCACACGGAAGATTACTCACATCCTAGGAGACACCAAACCACAGACCAAACAACTATAGCATAGATGCCTGGTGTTGACAAGAACTCCAGATATGGCAAGAACAGTGAGTTTCACTGTTCCTGTTGATTAGCATACCTATGGCTAACCTAGGCATGCAGTAACTTCTTAGACTGGCAAATGTACTTAGCCAATAATATGTTAGGAAAACAAGCCTTCTGTCACGGGGTCTCACACAGGCTGTGCATGTGAGATCCAGGAATAGAATAAATACAGACCACCCGAGGATTCGGGACTGGCTTTTTCCACCATTCACTCTCCTCTCCTCGCCTTATACTAATTCAGCACCTTTACTCCCATGGATCATTACAACATCTGGTGACCCCGAGACGTGATTACTCGGGAGCAGTGGAGCAGTTCTGATTGGAAAAGCATCTCTGATCAGAACTCAACACCATCTCAAGGAAGGCAAAGTAATCGCAAGCCCGGCAGACTCCACACATGGGAACGGAAGTGTTCCAATGCCAGGGAGAGCTGTGATCCAGAAGCAATTAAGGCAGAGCAACAGACCCGCGGCCAGCCAGCACTGCAATCCCAATTCACTGACCAAACCTGAGGGACATCTCTTGTGCATCACCCACCCTGTCTACCACTACCTTGACTCATCACCTGGATACATCAATACGTGAGTTGTTTAAGACATCCAGAGATTTTCCCCAAACCAGGTAGTGGGGGGGGGCAGCCCTTGAGGAGGCAAACATCAGGCAAGAGGCTCTTGCGAGAATGCTAGGAGTCCTGGCCAGGCAATGTCACATTACAGTAAGCAGAAAGCATCTGACGGATCTGGTGAGGCATCTGGGGGAACACAATCTGTTCCACCTAGAAAGCAGGCACGATCAATTTAGAGGTTTGGAATCAAGCAGGGAACCTTAAGCAAGAAACCTCAAGCACCCACTGACATCATGGGCACTTGGAGCAAGCGTACACAGAGGAGCGCAGTTAGTCCAGTCTGGATAGGGACCAGGTAACAGCCCCAGTGGGTCTCTATCTGACAATCAAAAACCAGCATGGGGCAGGGAGGACTTAAAAGCCCAGGAAATTCTTGAGCAGTCAGGAGTCCTTTCCAACAGAGGAGTGATAAGGATCACTTCTAGGGGAAATCGACAGCAGCACCCAACATGAGACCAAGCACTTCCAAGACAAGAGAGATTCATTTAAGGGGGCCCCCTGCCACAACACACAGTAGGAATTTTCTTGCTTCGAAGTAGTACTAAGATAGAAAGATGATAGGAAGCAAAGGAATGAGAAAAGAGATTCTAAGGAACAGAACAGCAACAGCCAGCCGAGGAGGGGTTAAACCCAGAGGCATTTGCTCACAGTAGAAACAGATGCACTTGAGCCACTGGCAATGCAGGACTCCAGCCACCTGAGAAAAGCCTAGGAGTATGGCAGCAAGAAATAGTCTCCTCATGGATGGGATGGAGCATTGCAAGACCTGGGAGGGGATTGTACCCAGGAAGGAATGTTTATCCAAGTATTGGATGTGTGTGTGGAATACGTGTATGAAGCATGTGGTGACTGAACGGTGCACCGGAATGGATGATTTTGAGAAAATTTCCTTGCTATGATATGTGCTTGCATTATTATTGTTGTACTTTAATGCCAAATGCCTTCCCTGAACTGTGACTCATAGGGGCGGAGCCACACTAGCCTTTAAAAGCTCTGAGCTCTTTCAGGGTCAGCCCTTTTGACTCTGCATGTGCTCTTAAGCAGAGCTGCTGCTGAGGAGAGCCAAACAAAGGAAGTGAGCACTGGTAAGTTTTGCAGTTGGAGAAGAGCTGCTTTAGAGGCCCGCGCGCCTAGTAACAAAGGAAGAATATAGTCTTACTAGGTAGAAAGGTAGTAAACGTGTACATTTTTGAGGCCCGGAATACTGCACTTGTTAAAATGGATTCTGAGGGAACAGTTGTAGTTACCTGCAATACTTGTGCCATGTTTGTGTTCTTGCCAAAGCATATGGAGAACTACACTTGCAGCAAGTGCAAGCTGGTTGCACTACTAGAAGAGAAGGTCCAGCAGCTAGAGGCCCGCATATCTAACCATCAACAAATTAAGGAGCTTGAGCTGTTCTTGGACAGAGCGGAACAGACTATGCTGGACAAAGTAGAGACAGGGCACAGTTCTGAGGGAGAAGGCCCTTCACTAACTCAGGAGGGAGATGGTTGGAGGAATGTGACTCAAAGGAGGAAAAGAGTAGGGGATCACTCTGAGAGTCTGAAATTACAGAATAAATTTGAGGCTCTTTCCCTCATCACACCTGATGAGGAACACACAGAGGAACAACTGGTTCCTGATGATCTCTCCTTCATCACACTTGATGAGATCCAGGAAGATAAACAACAGGAACAAACTGAGTTTCTCTCCCTTAATATGGTTGATGATGTGCATGTAGATGAACAGATTGCAGGAGAGAGGCTCCTTGTACTAGGCGATTCAATAATTAGAAATACAGAGAAATGGATTTGTGATGCACATGATAACCGTATGGTGACTTGCCTGCCAGGTGCAAAAGTTGCAGACATCACAAGAAATCTAGATAGATTGTTAGAGAGAACTGGGAACGAGCCAGTTGTCATGGTACACGTTGGTACCAATGATGTTGGGAAGGCCAAGCGGTCTGTCCTGGAAGCCAAATTTAGGTTGTTAGGAAGAAGATTGAAGTCCCGGACTTCCAAGGTAGCATTTTCAGAAGTGCTGCCTGTCCCTCGCGCAGGACCTACCAGGCAGGCAGAGCTCAGAAGCCTCAAGGCTTGTCCGAATGAGGACAGCAGGCAGAAACATAAATTCTGGCAGAACAAATGCAAGGCAACAATCAGGAAAGCAAAGCAAGACTTTGAGGAGCGTATAGCTAAAAATACTCAGAAAAATAACAAAGACTTCTTTAAGTACATTAGAAGTAAGAACCCAACTAGGAAGGCCATTGGACCATTAGATGACAATGGAAGGCAAGGGGTTATTAAAGAGGAAACAGAGATTGCAGAGAGACTCAATGAATTCTTTGCTTCAGTATTCACTGAAGAAGACAGAGGCCACATGCCCAAAACAGAGCCTATCTTCGTAGGGAGGGAAACCGAAGAATTAAGCCAGATAGAAATAACCAGGGAGGAGGTTCTTGCATGTTTTGTTAAACTAAACACTAACAAATCACCAGGACCAGATGGCATCCATCCACGAGTTCTCAGGGAACTTAAAGATGAAATTGCTGATCTCCTAGCCAAAATATATAATCTTTCCCTCAAATCAGGCTTTGTGCCTGATGACTGGAAGGTAGCGAATGTAACACCAATTTTCAAAAAAGGATCCAGGGGTGATCCAGGGAATTAGCGACCTGTCAGTTTGACATGTGTCCCAGGAAAAGTGATGGAAACCATCCTAAAAGATAGAATTAATAGGCACATAGAAGAGAAGGCGCTGCTAAAGGAGAGCCAACATGGCTTTTGCAAGGGCAAATCATGCCTCACTAATCTGTTGGAATTTTTTGAGAGTGTCAACAAGCATGTGGATAAGGGGGATCCAGTTGACATTGTTTATCTGGACTTTCAGAAGGCTTTTGACAAGGTCCCACACCAAAGGCTCTTGAATAAACTTACCAGTCATGGAATAAAGGGACAGGTCTTGTCCTGGATCAGCAACTGGCTAAGGGACAGGAAACAGAGGGTAGCACTAAATGGACACTTCTCCAAGTGGAGGGAAGTAAAGAGTGGGGTCCCCCAAGGTTCAGTACTGGGACCCCTGCTTTTCAACCTCTTCATAAATGATCTAGAGGTAGGAGTAAAAAGCAAGGTAGCCAAATTTGCTGACGACACTAAATTATACAGGGCAGTGAAAACTGTGAGAGATTGTGAGGAGCTCCAGAGGGATCTCTCGACACTGGGGGAGTGGGCAAAACAGTGGCAAATGAGTTTCAACATTAGTAAGTGCAGAGTGATGCATGTTGGGGCAAAGAACCCCAATTACATTTATAAACTGATGGGGTCTGAACTCTCTGCGACAAACCAGGAAAGGGACCTTGGTGTCCTGGTGGACAACTCAATGAAGGTGTCAACCCAGTGTGCCTCAGCAGTGAAAAAAGCAAACTCAATGCTAGGGATCATTAGGAAGGGTATAGAAAATAAGTCAGCAAGTGTCATTTTGCCTCTTTATAAATCTATGGTGAGGCCCCACCTGGAATACTGTGTACAGTTCTGGTCGCCATACCTCCAGAAGGATATTATGGAGCTGGAAAAAGTGCAGAGGAGGGCAACCAGAATGATTAGGGGACTGGAACACCTTCCTTACCATCTGAGGCTGCAATGGTTGGGCCTCTTCACTCTTGAACGATGACGTCTAAGAGGTGACCTGATTGAAGTTTATAAAATCATGCACGGTGTGGACAAAGTAGATAAGGAAAAACTGTTTTCCCTATCGCATAACACTAGAACTAGGGGACACTCCATGAAACTTTTGGGTACTAGTTCTCAAACAAATAAGAGAAAGTACTTTTTCACCCAGAGGATTACTGGTCTATAGAACTCCCTGCCAGAAGAAGTGGTGACAGCTGTCAGTCTTGACAGCTTTAAGAAAGGATTAGACAAGTTCATGGAGGACAAGAGTATCAATGGCTATAATTATGGATACTTAAGGACAACCTCCGGGTTGGAGAGATAGGCAGGATATCTCTCAATATCATTTCCAGGGAATCCTAAGCAGGCATCTGCTTGGGAATACCCTGAAGGAAATGGTGAGCCACTGTGTGAGACAGAATGCTGGACTGGATGGGCTGTGGCCTGTTCCAGCAAGGCTGTTCTTATGTTCTTATGTTCAAATATTGTATGCTAGATAATTAAACCTGTTTATGGGCTAGACATATCACCTTCATTGATAGGAAAAACTTTCCCCAGCCCCGGCCCATCCAAGAGGGACGGGCTGGACAAAGTGTGATAAGGACTGGCAGGCAACATTTTCTTGCCTGGCAGCACGCTTAGTAAGTTTAGTACCCAGGGTATGGGAGGTAGGTGTGATGGTAAAGAGAAGGTAGAGTAAGAGAGGGGGAGTGAAAGGAACAATAAGGAAGAAATTGTAAGAGTGGCTAGAAGTAGGAGCAAGGAGAGAAGTAGAAGTGGAGGTCAGAGTAAGGGCATAGATAAGTCGAAGTGAGGGCAGAGGTAAGTTGATAGGAAGGAAGAGAAGCAGGGGTGTCAGTAGAAGCAAAAGAAGTGTAGGACTTGGGTAAGGAAATGCAAGTGAGGAAAATTGGTGTCATGGAATCCTGCACTGGAGCGTCCAGGACGCCAGTCTCCCACGAAGTTGGAAATCGGGGGAGATTGCCTTTCTGAGTTTTTTTTTCTCCAGCCAGAGAGTTCTGCATAAAAGAAATTCTGTACCTATCTTCATGAAAATGGGGGGCCCCACGTCTTAAAAATGTCCTCAAACTGCATGAATCATTACTGGTTATGTCCTGTCTAGCATTGTCTTAAATGTGTTGCAAATGGGTTAAACTGAGATTTTCAGCAGGCAGTCTCAGGCTGAGGTTTTTGTATAAAAGCCCAACCCTGGCACTTTTGGTGAAATGTTATTTTGCTCTAGGTAAAATGCCTTAACTCTTTGCTTTTTTCCTAAACTGAACCTCCCGATTTTAACAATTTGTTCTTATAGTACAGTTAGAGCTATGCTTCTATGTTATATGTTTAATACTTTAATTCTTACGAACTTCTTTCCAAAGTGTCATGTTTCATGACTTGTTTTTCTGTAATTTCAACATACCTGGCACTATTTCAAAAGATATGGTATTCTCTCCACAGCTTTCTGGGCTAATTTACTCTTTGCTTTTTCCATGTCTTTGTACCAACACAATATCTGGCATCTCATTACAACATAACCAGGCAGACTCACACAAGGAATAAAAATGTTCACACATGCGTACTGTGGTGCACCACTCATCCATATGTGCATCCAAACCTTGGAGAGACATACCTCCCTGGGGATAATTCCCTCCCAGGTCTGCAATACTCCGCCCTACTCATGAGGAGACGACTTCTTGCTGCTAGATTTTAGCTATTCTCAGGAGGCTATTTAGCCCCCTGGGCTTCTACTCTTAAGAGCGAGTTTCCTTCCTATCTCTGTGCTTTTTTGAGACAAGACAAGTCAGTGTCTGCCTGCCTCGGGAATGCTTGGGGTAATCTTTGCTGGAATTCTTCATTTGGCTTGCCCAAAGCGGTGACTGCCTCCTGTATGGTGGCAACGTGGGCACTTGACGGTAGGCTTATTCGGACAGCTCCTTGAAGAGCTGCCTTTCCCCCCTTGTGGGGGGAGCGCCTCTCCCTTTGCTTTGATCTTAATCACTCCTCTGCTGGGAAGAATCCCTGAAAGTGCCTGGGCCTTTTACGTCCTCCAAGCCCCCATGATGTTAGTGGGTGCTTAGAGTTCCTATTTAAGGCGGTTTTATCCCAAACCTCTGGATTGATTGTCCCTGCTTCTGAGTAGAACAGGTTGTGTTTCCCCATGTGCCTCACGAGGTCCGGCAGATGGTTTCAGCTTATCCCAAATCCAATGTTGCCTGGCCAGGCCTTCAAGCCCCTCTCTATGAGCTCCTTGTCTGATGGACAAATTACGTTTCCCCCAAACGTGCCCCCATACTACCCGGTGTGGGGATTCTCTGGATGTCTTACACAACTCACGTGTTGATGCTTCCACAAGACAGGTCAGGGTAGTAGTAGACAGGGCAAGTGATGCACAGTACGATGTCCATCAGGTTTGGTAAGTAGATCATGGTGCAGGCTGCTGGCTGCAGATCTGCTCTGCTGTTCTGCCTTAGTTATCACGGCTCTCCCTAGATGTGTTGTGCTGTGCTCTTTTACTTTGCCTTCCTTGAGATGGTGCTGAATTCCGATCGGAGTGATTTCCAACCGGAGCTGCTCTTCAGCATCTCCGAGAGCAGCCAGCGCGTGATTCTCAAGTAAATGAGAAAATCACGTCCTGGGGTCACCTGATGTTGTAATGGCTCTCGGAGTCCAGGGTGCTGAAGCCGAAGGAAGGCACGGGAGGCAGTAGGGCTGAAGGAAAGCCAGCCGACCTCGATCGCTCGGGAGGGTTGTATTTATTGGATTACAAGGAGGTTTCCCCCACACATCCTGTGTGAGACCTCATGACAGGATACATTGCCTACGTGGCATTCTGCTGGCTAAGTTAAATTTGCCAGCTCTTAGAAGTTACTGTATACATTTGGCACCTGCTAAGGGATTACCCTGTCTCGCCCAGGAGCCCATGCCATTGGCCCCGGGAGTGGAGACAGGTGGGAGCCATTACAGCTGCCCTCGCTCTCCAGGCCCGCCTGCCCGGAGAGCAGAAAAGGACGCTGCTGACGCCGGCCCCTCGAGGAGCTCCCTGTCTCGCCCAGGAGCCCACGCCATCGGCCCCGGGAGTGGAGACAGGTGGGAGCCACTACAGCTGCCCTCGCTCTCTGGGCCCGCCCACCTGGAGAGCGGAAAAGGACGCCGCCGATGCCGGCCCCCATTTTTTTCCAGGGATGACCGCGGGGTTGGAGGACTCTCATTGTTTTTGGACCTTGCTGGGTCACCCCATCGCCCTCGCCACTGGCGTGGGGTAGGAATGGGTGGCACCTGTGGACACTGTCCCCTCCCCCCTGGTCCTGTCTGGCCAGGGGTCAGAAAAGGGACAAGTATGGGGGAGGGAAGCTGCCATCACCCGAGCCCTACCCCGGTCCGGCATTGGCCGCGGGGAAGTGGGGGCTTTTGGGTGCTACCGCTGGAGGGGGGGTAGTATGGAGCTTGTGTTTTTGAAATTAATTGTATGGGATTTTTTCTTGCAATGTGTTAATTTTCAATCTGTTTTTGTAATTGTGTAATTATATCAGTGACTCTGTATTTATATGTGTTGTAAGCTGCTTTGAGTGGCACTTGTGCTAGGAAAGCGGGGTAGAAATTGAAACTTTATTGTTGTTGTTGTTGTTGTTGTTGTTATTGTTATTGTTATTACCCAATCATAAATGACCTTGGAGACTTCCTGTGTCTAGTTGTGGTTTGCCTTGCCAGCTACGTGTGCTGTTACAGGCTTGTGTTACTCCTGGAAGTTTCCACTATTATAAGATTATGCTTGCTCCTCTCAGTGCCCTCAGCCAAGGCAATATTTAGTCACTCTTGCTACCTATATAATTGGCCCATTCCCAATTTCCTTTCCTGTGCTAGCTCGGTTGGTTTCCAGCCCGTGTTCTAGCCAGACGAACCATTCTGAAAGGGTTGTGATCCAATCAGTGAGGTTGGCAACCCACAAGTAATGAAACTAAATTGTGCTCAAGCTGTGAATGAAGAACTAGTTAGAACTAATACAGTTATCTGTGATTTCTTACTTTGGCAAAAAGTAATGCAACCAGTAGTTACAAATTTATTTTAAGTATAAGAAGTCACACAAATTACTTTCAAAGCTAGCATTTTAAAAGGCATTTAAAAGCTCTTTAAAAACTTTTGATGGGATTTTTAAACATTTTATGTTATTACCTTTAAGTGACAACAGAAATAACAGTTGTTCTTTGTCATGGAAATGGCCCTGTGAATTCTTTGAATCTGTAATGGAGATTTCCAAGTGTGTGGGTGGGTGGGTGTGGAGTAATGGTACATTCCAGAGAAGGATTGATAGTCAAAACATGCTAGCCTCATGTTTTGGAGGAAACAAAATTTAGAATTGATAGACATGTAATACTCTATACTCATTGGCTGAAATTCTTTAGGGGAAGAGCCAGTGGTTGGAACATGTTGAAGGAGATAAAAACCAGAGGGTGGTGGCAGGTCTTTGTCTTGCTCTGGTGCTCCATGCTGTTATATGTTTTCTGGGTGTGTTGTGAACTTAGCAAACATATAGGGCTTTTAAGCTAAGAGGGGGCCCTTTCGTTAGTTTTTGAGTGAGTGTTGTAGCAGTCTGAATTGCAATATATCCAAGAAAGAAGACTATATACCAGGCTTGGTTAAATCAAATTAAATCATATTAACATTTACAATCCAAGTAAATAAACATTACATTCAGCATTATTCAGCTCTGCTCTGTTCTGCAGCTTCTGTGCAAGTGCCGTTGCCAACCTGGAAAGCGTACATTATCGTACGGGCTGTGTAAAAATTACCGTATGGGGTTCATGCATGTGCAGACCCATTTCTGCACGTGCATACTGGGCGGAGCCTGGGTGGAGCTATGGGCAGAGCCTGGGCTGGAATTTTTTAGAATATTTATGAGGAAAGAAAACAGAAGTAATCTTTTTTTCATTTTTTTCAAAATTACTGAAAATTACTGTACATCACCGTACGGTAGTCTTACATCGTACGGAGGGCCAAATTACTGTACTGTATGGTAATTACCATATGGGTTGGCAACGTACTGGTATGCACTGCAGTATGTGCTTCTGTTCAGCTAGCACTGCAAGCATCTAATATTTCTATAGCCAGCAAAAAAAAACAAGGTTACAATGTATCTTATCAACTGTCAATCACAGCAGAGTTGAGCCATGGTGATTGCTTGCACCTGTTCCTTGTTAACCGACATCAACCTGACCTATATATATATAGACACTCCTCCTAGGCAATGTGAGAAATATCTAACCCATCTCTTTTTGCATTTGCAAATTCAAAACCTGGTACTTGTTGCATATATAACACTTCCTCTAATGGAGCATGTAAAAATGCTGTTAAATCAAAATGGTCCACTCTTTTTCTTTGAACCCCTGCTTTGCATAAAGCAATTTACAGTGATTCAGCTTTTACACAGGGTGAGAACACTTTGTTGTTGTAATGATCCGTGGGAGTAAAGGTGCTGAATTCAAGGAAGGTGAGGAGAGGCGAATGTATGGTGGAAAAAGCCAGTCCCGAATCCTCGGGTGGTCTGTATTTATTCTATTCCTGGATCTCACATGCACAGCCTGTGTGAGACCCCATGACAGAAGGCTTGTTTTCCTAGCATATTATTGGCTAAGTACATTTGCCAGTCTAAGAAGTTACTGCGTGCCTAGGTTAGCCATAGGTATGCTAATCAACAGGAACAGTGGAACTCACTGTTCTTGCCATATCTGGAGTTCTTGTAAACACCAGGCATCTATGCTCTAGTTGTTTGGTCTCACTGTGGTTTGGTATCTCCTAGGATGTGAGTAATCTTTGTACCATGTTCAAAGGGGGCTTTTCAAGGGTATATGGATTCTTGTACATAATTGCATATTACTCACACATTTGCTCCTTCTGATGCTGCCCCTCATTAGGATAACCTACCCTCGCCACGGGCGGGGGAAAAAAACAAACAGACATCTACAGAAGATTGAACTTCCTGGAACCAGAGAAACCCCTGGCTATTGTAATTCATTATCTCAGTGTCAATCACACCTCTATTGTATGAGAAAAACATTTGCCTTGCTAACAGAAAGCAGGCCATGGTCTTACAGACCTACACAGTTGCTTGTACATCATTTAAGCCTGAGGCACATGCTGTCTCAAACCTGAAGGACATTTCTCTCAGAAATCCAGGACTCAGGTAAGGAAGACTTTGCCCGCTGATGCAGTCACTCCACATACACCCCGAGTGGCCATCAGCCCAGATACACCTGGTGCCAGGGCTGCTGCACAGTTGAGGGGCCACACCACCATTGCCTGAACCCCGGACTTGCAGCAGGTAACACATGTTGAATTGGCCAACTAGCATACGTGCTAGCAAAAGCACTCCATCACACTCAGACAACTCATGCCCTACGTCTCACAAGCTCTCAGCCAAGTTGCCTTAGAAAGTAAAGAAAGGTGGGATATGGGTTGCCCGCCTCACTGATTGGATCACAACCCTTCCAGAATGGTTCGTCTGGCTAGAACACGGGCTGGAAACCATCCGAGCTAGGACAGGAAAGGAAATTGGGAATGGGCCAATTATATAGGTAGCAAGAGTGACTCCATATTGCCTTGGCTGAGGGCACTGAGAGGAGCAGGCATAATCTCATAATAGTGGAAACTTCCAGGAGTAACATAAGCCTGTAACAGCACACGTAGCTGGCAAGGCAAACCACAACTAGACACAGGAAGTCTCCAAGTTTGTTTAAGATTGGGCAGTCCCTTAGCAGGTGCCAATGTATACAGTAACTTCTTAGAGCTGGCAAATGTAACTTAGCCAGCAGAATGCCACGTAGGCAATGTATCCTGTCATGAGGTCTCACACAGGATGTGTGGGGAAGACCTCCTTGTAATCCAATAAATACAATCCTCCCGAGCGATCGAGATCGGCTGGCTTTTTTTCAGCACTACTGCCTCCCGTGCCTTCCTTCGGCTTCAGCACCATGGACTCCGAGAGCCATTACAACAATTACTATAATAGTCTACATTATTGAGAGATAATTTGAATCCTCTTATGATGTAACTATTTATCTTCTCTTCTTTGCTTCCTCCTTTACCCCATCAGCTGTTGAGGATTGATTTCTCTACTTTTATAATCACAAGTATTTTTATTTTTCTATTTAGGTCTGTTTTGTTCAGTAGGATGATAATTTACAAAATATTGCTTTTAGTAACGAGTTGCATTGTATGTGTCATCTTGGTTAATAGCCCCCTCCTCTCACCCTTGGCTCTCCCACATGCCACCTGTCCCTTAACTCGGGTATTCTGGCACTTCCAAAGATTCAGCGAGGTCCAAGCTAAACCAAGGCTGCTCTCAAACACCTGTCTTCAGTTAGGCAGATCCCTTGCTATATTAAAGCAAGTAACTTGTGACTTGCTTCCCGGAGTGATTCACTGAAATGCTTATCTGTCATTCTGCTTGATTACTTTTTACCTTGTAACCTATTTACCTGTTAACATCTTGACCTCTGCATCTGGTATATATAAACCATACATGGAAATTATACTCCTTTGTCTGAAGAAGTGGACTTGATCCATGAAAGCTCACAGTAAAAATATTGCAATTAGTCTTTAAAGTGCTACAGTGTTTTTTTTATTTTGTTTTTGTTTTCTGATATCACTGACACAAGGGAGAGTTACAGATAAGGTAGTGTGAATGTGGCTAAATTATCTTGTGACCCAAAACAGTAATGATGTCTTGATGGGGGAAAAAAGGTTTATTTATTGAAAAACACAGCATTCAGTTCAGTCCAGTCCATAAAACAGGTTCTATATCTAATAAAAAATAGGTTCCAAGGAGAAAACAAGCAAATTGCCCCTTTCCCACCTGGAAGTAAAATAAATCTGTCTTATCTAAAGATCTTCTTTTAAGTAATCGTTTTTCAATAGTTCCACATCTCTTAAACCCCAATTGGGCTTCAACCAGATTAACCCGTTTTCTCTTCTAACTCCAGGTAACTGATGCATGTTCCTCTATAGTGGAACATGGCTGTTGGATAGCAAATTAGCATACACCAATGGAAACACATTAGAAAGAATAACAATGTCTTTCTCGTGATCAGTTCCCAGACAAGAGTTTGTTTGAACATCTGGCATTTTTGTGTCCAGAGGCTGAGCATATCCTCCTAACCACAAGGCCAGAAATTTTCCAACAACCATAAACATATAGTTGGCTATCTGTAGCCTATGTGAGAAAACTTAACAGAAAGAAATACTCACAATATGAGTCCTTATACGGCAGGTACTCCATCTTGGATCTACTACAATACCCAGGGATCAGTTAATACCCGTGACAGTCCGTAATGCAACTATAATCATAACTAGCTAATGGAAATGGATCTGTAACTGGAATCAAGTAATTTTCAAAGTTACATATTTAAGTGATTAATCAGTTATAAGGCAGATTAAACAATTCACACAGATTCTTTAGTTCACTAATTAATTTCTCTTCTAGTTTTCTACAAGACATTAATGAAATGAGAACCTTGGGAATTATTCCACTCAAGCCTAAAACAAGATTACTTGCAAAGCAGAAGGGTCTTTGATCAATTAGAAATGTACAGTTCATTTGCATCTTGAAAATGCATAAATGAGCAAATTTGCTTGCACATTACTAAATTTCTGCCAGGGAAATTAAAGATATCTGATGTAGAGACAGACAAAATTGGTTCTTTGGTGAACATTCTCTTTGACTTTTCAGCTCT
Source organism: Bradypodion ventrale (assembly GCA_035047345.1). NCBI lineage: Eukaryota > Metazoa > Chordata > Lepidosauria > Squamata > Chamaeleonidae > Bradypodion > Bradypodion ventrale. The sequence goes on from JAWDJE010000003.1 coordinate 176,165,531, forward strand.
CTTTCTTCTGTATTTATCATTCTATGCTTTAAATCAGGGGTTCCCAACCTAAGGTCTGTGGGCCGTATCCAGTCTGTGAAGTAATTTCATGTGGCCCCCACCACTCCATGAATATTTGAGAAAAAAAATGGCTGCCCCTTTGAAGCTGTTGGGACAAAATGGCCACCCCATCGTGCAGGCAAGGCAAAATGGTCGTCTGCCCCTCAAAGCTGACAGAGGGAGTGTGACCCGGCCCCCAGCTTGAAAAGGTTTGGAACCCCTGCTTTAAAACTTTACTTCCTCTTACCCAGTTCTTCCCCTTTCTTTTTTAGTTGTATAGTCAGCCCCATCTTTCATTTCCCCCCAATAATATTTTAGTTTCTTTGAAGAGACTCCTCTATTGAAGCTTCAAAACAGATAGCATACAAGCAATAGTGTAATTGCCATAATACAAGGAGGTAAATGGATTTGGGATTCCTTTTCAAGCAAGATGCTTTCTGTACCTTGGTACTTAGAAAAAGGTCAGGAAACTAGATATCTTTCTGCTAGAATATGAAAACATGCTGCCACTTCACAGATGACTATACTTTTCCTCAGAAGCAGCACACATTTCCTTTACAGTTCGTCAGCCTGGCCAGACAAACCTTGAATAGAATCAGACATTTCCTTAGTCATGGGAATTGAGTACACTGTTTCCATAGTGCCAAGACTATATCAGCTTCAAGTACAGGAGGACATGACTGGAATAAATCCCAAGGTTTTCATTCTCAGCAGGCTATCAGACTGATGATGCAAGTAAATGGTTCTATAGAAATTCTCTCACACCACTTTTGATTACAAATTGAGGTCATCAGTTCTATAAAATGGATCCTTATATAAGTATAACCAAGATAGATTTCTTAAAAGAATACTTGTCATGAGGAACATGGCTTTTCTGGCAATGAGCTAAATGAAAATTTGTTCCAAGATTAGGCAGGTAATTTTTCAGTAGCACTTCATTCCACAAAGAAGTTACTAATCCCTATGCCCATAATTCAACTGGAATTAACTTAATATTACATGTCAATGGGAACCTTGTCTTGCCTTTCACCATAGAATTTAGCTTTACAGAATTGTTTGAAAAATTAAAATTAACAGTGGTGGTATTAATTCTTCATTCCCATCTTATGTTACCAGTGTCAAACATGGACACTTACAGCAAAACATAAGCAAAAGTTTGTCAGCATGGAAATGAGATGTCTGAGGAAGGCTGCTGGAGCGACTAAAAGGGGTAAAACCAGGAATGAGGCTATAAGGGACATAATTGGAATAGAACCAAAGTTTCACTACATACAGACACAACAAATTAAGTGGTTTGCTCATTTGGAGAAAATGTCTTGAAATTCCACACTTGACAAGGCATATGCGAAAAGAGGAGAAGGACAAAGACAACGAGACAAACCCAGAGGAAGGTGGAGAGATAACATGAAAGAAATATTACAACAACACAAAATAGAAGTGCCAGGACAAGAACCTTGCATCTCCCTCGACACCAAATGGAGTAAAAAGGGAAGCAAAGAAGAGAAGGTATTAATGGAAGAATTAATTAACTAAAAATTGTGACCAAACTGGCTTATTTTATGATCAGGTTACAGCTTTGTTTCTTAAGAACAAGTGTTTAACTCATGATTTGTTTTTTTAAAAATGCAGATAATGTTTCTAATACTGAAACTAAACAATAGATATTCTATTCAAGGGCAATTTATACAATTCACACACTTTGTGCATGTCTACAATGTCAGCCAGAGTGTGCCGCAGGGTGGTGTTTGGCCAGTGTGGTAACATCATGGCCTTTAAGACACAGTAATTAAATTTTTTCACCACCTGCCCTACATTCCTCGCTGAACTCCACCTCTGATTCAACTTCTCTGGCATGAGGTGGACTGGCTACTTATCTATGGAGACCAGAAACTAAAGAGAGATGTATTCCCTTTTTAGGATAGTCTTTGTAAGATTATCCCTTTCCTGCTCTATGAATATTCTTTACCTTTTAGAAGACAAACCAGAGGTCCTTGTGAAGAACAAAGCCTTGCTGGTGGGTCTCCTCATAGGGTGACAAGGTTGTTAACACACTTCTTCTGCTGATACCCTAAATAATGCAGGCTTTAAGGACAATATCCCTTTAAGAGCAGACACCCTGATCAGCTTCCTCACAAATTCACTCTACTCTCTTTGAGAGCAAAGAAAAGCACTGGAAGCAAAGTTGCCTTTCAAAAGGTTTTATTTGTACATCCAAAATATCAAGTTAAATTAATCCAAAGGAATAGCTTCTTTGGCAAAAGAATAATCCAATTAAAATAAAAACCCATTTGTAATTCCATAGAATAAATTCACATTGTAAATTCAATTGGCAAACCCAAATTGTAAATCCTGATGGACTAGATGCCGCCCGATCCAGCTCCATAGGTGTATTATAAATCCAAGTGAGAAAGTTTCCTGTGCTCCAAGGAAAGCAATCTCCTTCCTTTGTGGTGGTCTCCGAACTCAGATTCCTATTGGCTTAGCCACGGAGGGCTCATCTTTAGCTTGGGTGTTTCATTTCCCCCAGGAAATAGAGTTTATCTGATTGATCAGAGAACTGATATGCTCAAGGAAAGGCTGGGATTTTTATAGATCCAAATCACTCTGTCCCTCCCTTTAGGAATTTGGTTACCTAATGCTTTATGAGCTAACTGTTATGACTGGTGTCATGGCAATCATAGTACACAGGTGTTTTAGAGGAAAGACTTTATATAGACATCCTAGAATGTCATATTATTTCACCTTAGGAATGTGAGTGACCTAATGCATTACTTCATAGGAAGGACCTTATTTGGAGGTCCTGGAATATTCTCTGATCCTCAAGAATGAAGGCTGGGTGCCAGTGTTTGTTTTGACTGGTTCCATGCCAGCCAACTTCTCCTGGGTGACCATCACCTGTGTTTGTCCTTGCTACTAGGCAATGTCTGGGACACTGATGTACTGTCTGGAAATGCATGTGCTCAGTAAAATGGAGTCAGAGTTGTTCCTTCTAAACCAAGTGTTAGACTCTTAAAGTTATGACAGAAAGAAATCCTACCACCTCACCTACATGACTATTGAGTAACTTAATAAAAAGTAACTTCTCTTATATGGATTTCATTACATACAATTTGTGCAGTTTCATGCAAAAAAAAACCTGTTATGTACAAAATATTTCAAATGTGTGCAACATAATTATTTCTTTCATCACCAATTTGTTTTGAAAATGTGTATTTCTTATATAAACAGAAAAAACAGCAAGGCAACATAATATTTACTGCTCAGAAGTAGTAGAAGAAAATTGCTAAATTGGATTTAATATCCATCCCCATTCTGTTTCTTAGAGAAGAAAGCCTTATATCTCTGAAAAACACACAATATGAACAATGAAGGTGGGTAAAATCAACACATGATCAAAGCCACAGCAGTAGGGAGGGAGGACACGTCCACAGTTTCTAGATATAATGCCAGAATGGTGTTGTTTCTGCTGCTGCTATTGTTATTATCAATAAATTTTTGAATTTTCTTCTTCTCTTCCTCCACCTCCACCACTGCCTTTGCCTCCTCCTCCTCCTTTGCCATCATCTTCTTTATCATCACCACATTCTGCATCATCTTCTTCGTCCATGTCTAGTCCAGATGAGAAACTGCCAAAATGAAGGCACCTTTGGGTGAGTTAATTTAATTTAATTTTAATATTTTAACTTGTTCACCGCCCAGTCTGGCAAGTCCGACTCAGGGCAGCTTACATAGTTTAAAACCCCATACAGTAAAAGCAGTTAACCCCCCCCCCCACCCCCACCCACATTAATAAACACACTTACGTGTTCAGGTAATGAAGAAGCAGACGAGTGAAATTCAGCTCTTTATTAGTGGGGTTTGAACACAGTTTGGATGGGGCAAAACTCTGACTTATATACCCTATAAACAGTAACATTAACAATAGTACAACAAGCCCATTGGCTATCAGAGTGTGCACATTTTCGATCCACATTTTGCATAAGAATAGATACATGAGAAAAGATAAATTCCGCTCCTGTCAGAAAACACAGTTAAAATACAAAACATTCTCCCCACCCCCCAGGTAAAAACAAAATTCTTTAACCAGGATGGCAGTCTAGTTTCCCTACTGGGTTGGACACTTGGCTGAGCTGGCTCAGGGGCTCATAGGATGGGTGACCTGACTAGAGTGAGGGATTGACTAGAGGGGGAAGATTGTAAACCCAAATTAAAGCCTCATTTGTAAAATGGAGGAGCAGGGGATAGCTCAAAACCAAAACATTATTCTGTGGATGAATAAGACAACTCAGGGTCCCTCCTGTGTGTACTAAGAGTGGAGGGTGACTTCAAACAAAATTGGTCATCATCAATAAAGGAATCCAGAGTGCTAGGCTGGGACAGTGTAGGGGTACACCAGGCCGGAATAGGGGAGCATTCCACAAATTCCCCTTGAAATCAGTCCCTAAAATGCACCTCTGGGTCAATGTTGGCTGGCTGCTGACTATTACCTCTGCCCCCTGGGTTTAAATAGGTGGGGGCCAACCCTAGCATTGAGTGTCTGTCTTCATCTTGTGGGTCCAGTACCCTGGGTCTCAATTGATCCATGTGCCTCCTCCATATCAGACCAGTGGCTGTTTCGATTCTGTAAGAAACAGGACCAGTTAGATCGAGCACAACCCAGGCACCCACATAGAGCCACCAGCTGAACAATTGCGACAATGTACCGGGTCTCCGGATGAGAAACCCTTTCTGGTGTTGGATTGCTATATTTGTGCCTTTGTCCTCTACCATAGAGGGATCCAATCTGTCCAGCAAGGATTACAGTTTCCTTCACTGGAGCAATTCAGCAGGGGACAGCCCTGAGGCAAGGGGGGTGAGCCTATATGTGAAAATAAATTGGCATAACTGGAGCTCCAAATCCCCTTCACCCATACGCCGAAGCGCATCTTTAGTTGTGCGCACTTGCTGCTCTAACTGGCCATTGGTGGCTGGGTGGAATGGGGCAGCAGTGATGTGCCTAATTGCATTCCTTTCCATGAAGGATTGGAATTCTGCAGATGTGAACGTGGATGCGTTGTCGGACACCAGCATATCTGGAAGTCCAAATGCTGCAAACAGCCTTCTTAGGTGCATTACCATGGTGGCTGAAGTGGTATTAGGCACCCTAATCACTTCCAGCCACTTAGAGAATGAATCCACAACCAACAAAAATAGGGCACCCCTAAATGGACCTGCAAAAATGTGCAACCTGGATCACGGGCCCCAAGCAGAATCCCATTCCTGAGAGGGAAGGTGGGATTGCTCTGGGTGAGAGGATTGACAACTGGCACAAGTGCCGACCATTTGTTCTATGTCTTGGTCCAGTTGAGACCACCAAAAGTAGCTACGGGCAAGGGCTTTGGAACAGACAATTCCCGGGTGACTTGTGTGAAGTAGATGTAAACCTTTTTCCTGAGAGTCACAGGAATGACCACTCGCTGGCCCCATAGAAGGCAACCTCATTCCACTGACAGTTCCAAATACTTGCGGTGGAATGTTCTGAATTTCTTGGCTAGAGGAGAGACAGGCCAGCCTTTTTGTACCCAAGACATTACTTTAGTCAGTGTTACATCCTTGGCTGTAGCTTTGGCTATATCTTTGGCTATATTTTCCGGTTCGGAAAAGTGTGTACTTGAGTAGTGAGGAGGATGCAAAATTTACTGAGCAGAGCGAGGAGCTAGTCACTAGCATTCTAGCAGAAGGATGCAAGAGGCAGTCTAACAATGCAACTGGACACAAAAGACTGTGTCAGGAAAGCATATATAAATGCTTGTATACAAATGCCAGAAGCCTCCGGAACAAAATAGGGGAGCTGGAATACTTAGCAATAGATAAGAATATTGATATTATTGGTATCACTGAAACCTGGTGGACGGATGATAACCAATGGGATACAGTTATCCCAGGCTACAAACTGTACAGGAAGGATAGGAAGGGGCAAATGGGAGGTGGTGTGGCCTTGTATGTCAAAGAAGTGATAAAATCGTATGAATTGGAATATCTAGGTGATTTGGAGTCACCATTAGAAGCTCTGTGGGTAAGAGTACCAGGCCACAAGGATGGTCTAACAGTAGGCATATACTATCGGCCTCCGACTCAAACTCTTGAGGGAGACTGGCAGTTGGAGAATGTTGTAAAGGAGGCATTCAAGAAGGGAAGCCTGGTTATAATGGGGGACTTCAATTACCCTCACATAGACTGGGTGAACTGTTGTTCAGCACATGATAAAGAGATAAAGTTCCTAGATATGCTCAATGATTGTTCCCTGGGACAGATGGTTGAAGACCCAACTAGAGGTACAAGAATCCTTGACTTGATCCTGAGTAATACTCAGGATCTGGTGCAAGATGTTAATGTGACTGGTCCAATAGGAAACAGTGACCACAACTCAATTATGTTTAACTTGATCATAGACCGCAAGTCACTGATAAAATCTAACACAGAGACCTTAAATTTTCAAAAAGGAAATTTCCCAAAGTTGAGGAAACTAGTAAAAAAGAAGCTGAAAGGGAAAACTGAGAGAGTCCAAACACTCCAAGAGGCATGGAAGCTGTTTACAAAAACAATAACAGAGGCTCAATTGGAATGCATACCCAAAAGGAAAAAGGGCACTGCCAGGTCCAAGAGGACTCCGATGTGGCTTACAGGAGCTGTTCGGGAAGTGATCAAGAGCAAGAAAAGCTCATTTAGAAGATGGAAGGCTTGTCCGAATGAGGACAGCAGGCAGAAACATAAATTCTGGCAGAACAAATGCAAGGCAACAATCAGGAAAGCAAAGCAAGACTTTGAGGAGCGTATAGCTAAAAATACTCAGAGAAATAACAAAGACTTCTTTAAGTACATTAGAAGTAAGAACCCAACTAGGAAGGCCATTGGACCATTAGATGACAATGGAAGGCAAGGGGTTATTAAAGAGGAAACAGAGATTGCAGAGAGACTCAATGAATTCTTTGCTTCAGTATTCACTGAAGAAGACAGAGGCCACATGCCCAAAACAGAGCCTGTCTTTGTAGGGAGGGAAACCGAAGAATTAAGCCAGATAGAAATAACCAGGGAGGAGGTCCTTGCATGTCTTGTTAAACTAAACACTAACAAATCACCAGGACCAGATGGCATCCATCCACGAGTTCTCTGGGAACTTAAAGATGAAATTGCTGATCTCCTAGCCAAAATATATAATCTTTCCCTCAAATCAGGCTTTGTGCCTGATGACTGGAAGGTAGCGAATGTAACACCAATTTTCAAAAAAGGATCCAGGGGTGATCCAGGAAATTACCGACCTGTCAGTTTGATATGTGTCCCAGGTAAAGTGATGGAAACCATCCTAAAAGATAGAATTATTAGGCACATAGAAGAGAAGGCGCTGCTAAAGGAGAGCCAACATGGCTTTTGCAAGGGCAAATCATGCCTCACTAATCTGTTGGAATTTTTTGAGAGTGTCAACAAGCATGTGGATAAGGGGGATCCAGATGACATTGTTTGTCTGGACTTTCAGAAGGCTTTTGACAAGGTCCCACACCAAAGGCTCTTGAATAAACTTACCAGTCATGGAATAAAGGGCCAGGTCTTGTCCTGGATCAGCAACTGGCTAAGGGACAGGAAACAGAGGGTAGTACTAAATGGACACTTCTCCAAGTGGAGGGAAGTAAAGAGTGGGGTCCCCCAAGGTTCAGTACTGGGACCCCTGCTTTTCAACCTCTTCATAAATGATCTAGAGGTAGGAGTAAAAAGCAAGGTAGCCAAATTTGCTGACGACACTAAATTATACAGGGTAGTGAAAACTGTGAGAGATTGTGAGGAGCTCCAGAGGGATCTCTCGACACTGGGGGAGTGGGCAAAACAGTGGCAAATGAGTTTCAACATTAGTAAGTGCAGAGTGATGCATGTTGGGGCAAAGAACCCCAATTACATTTATAAACTGATGGGGTCTGAACTCTCTGTGACAAACCAGGAAAGGGACCTTGGTGTCCTGGTGGACAACTCAATGAAGGTGTCAACCCAGTGTGCCTCAGCAGTGAAAAAAGCAAACTCAATGGTAGGGTTCATTAGGAAGGGTATAGAAAATAAGTCAGCAAGTGTCATTTTGCCTCTTTATAAATCTATGGTGAGGCCCCATCTGGAATACTGTGTACAGTTCTGGTCGCCATACCTCCAGAAGGATATTATGGAGCTGGAAAAAGTGCAGAGGAGGGCAACCAGAATGATTAGGGGACTGGAACACCTTCCTTACCATCTGAGGCTGCAACGGTTGGGCCTCTTCACTCTTGAACGACGACGTCTAAGAGGTGACCTGATTGAAGTTTATAAAATCATGCACGGTGTGGACAAAGTAGATAAGGAAAAACTGTTTTCCCTATCGCATAACACTAGAACTAGGGGACACTCCATGAAACTTTTGGGTACTAGTTCTCAAACAAATAAGAGAAAGTACTTTTTCACCCAGAGGATTACTGGTCTATGGAACTCCCTGCCATAAGAAGTGGTGACAGCTGTCAGTCTTGACAGCTTTAAGAAAGGATTAGACAAGTTCATGGAGGACAAGAGTATCAATGGCTATAATTATGGATACTTAAGGACAACCTCCGGGTTGGAGAGATAGGCAGGATATCTCTCAATATCATTTCCAGGGAATCCTAAGCAGGTGAAGGCATCTCCTTGGGAATACCCTGAAGGAAATGGTGAGCCACTGTGTGAGACAGAATGCTGGACTGGATGGGCTGTGGCCTGTTCCAGCAAGGCTGTTCTTATGTTCTTATGTAATAAGCTAACTTTAGTTAGTACTGCACAGCAAGTGGCAATAGTGAATCACTGCTATATTTTCCTTGCCATATATTTTGCATTTTGCCAGATTGAAGGCAAAAGGAAAAGGGGCAGCAGAGGATGAAATGGTTAGACAGCATAGTTGATGTTGCGGGTGTAGATCTGGGTGGACTATGGAGGATGGTGTATGATAGAGGAGCCTGGTGTGCTGTGTTCCATGGTGTCCCAAATGGTCTGACTTAACTGTGTGACTGAACAACAAAAATCACCCCACAAAATTCTTATTTTATGGGGACTGTCAGATAGTCACTCAAGGGAAGGTACTATCACCTTCATTCTGCATATGTAGGCAAGATTGGGGCATGCCTCCATGAATATGGCCCCACAGAGACCATCATGGGCTTAATGTAGTTTTAAAAAACCCAGCCTGCATCTCTGGCTTCCCAGCCTGACCACTGCAACCAGGTGGTCCTGAAACAACAGTGGAATTTGCAATGATGACAACCACAGAGGCATTTGAAATGCTAATCCTCAAAGACCTAATGTCCCACCCATGTCCATGGAAGATATAGTATGTGCATATATGTATTTGTGTGCTCCAACTGGTTAATTGAGCCTGAACTGAAGTTCTGGAACTGACTCTCTAAGGATAGGTGAAACCTCTTGACAGATCTCAACTAACCTTTAAGATCTCAGAAGCCTTGAACTGTGTTGGTAAAGCCACTGTCCTGTCAGCTGTGTCTACAGAAAAAGTGATCTCTCCCACCTTCAAAGCATCTAGACAGGATAAAATGTAGTTACAAAGTCTGTATCCTGCCTTTTTAGCCCATTTCGTTTCCCGCCTAAGTATGGAGGACAGTGCTTCTTTCATTACAGCTGCAGTTGCCTGCCTTTTTTCTATGGCACTAGGAAGAGTGAAAATCCAGCTGGTCCACATCCACAGATGTAGAAGAGAACACTGGTGAGGAGACCTAGCCATCCTTTGCAAGCTGTTTACTACCTGGATGGCCAAAACTCTTTTTAGTCCCATGTTGATAAAATAATAAGTACAGCTATTACTAAGCAGCACCAGTTAAAGAGAAATAAATTAACCAAGGGTCTGCGGTGGCTCAGTGGTTAAGAAGCTCACCTTGTTATCTGGAAGGCTGGCAAGTTGGCAGTTCAAAACCCGAGTACTGCATGACAGATTGAGCACCCGTCTCTGTCCCAACACTTGGGGACATGAAAGGAGCCTCTTTTGGGCATTCCCCAAGCAGAGTTTCTCTTACAAAAATGTTTTGAACCCAGAATAATTTCTGACATGAAATTATTATTTTTATTATTATAAATTAACAAAACACAATATGCTTAAATTCAATATTTGATAATGAGGAGCAGGTATTTTGTAAAGCCAATAGTTCTTAATTCCTCATTCACAACCAAACCAGTCTCCTTTTGCATCCATATTGAACTCTCAAAGTCTGGCCCTGCAGCCAAATGCACATACCTGTCAAGTATCCTGTATTGGCCAAGATTTCCCATTTTTCAGCGCTCGTTCCTCCCCTTTCCTGCCACCATCCCGTATTTGAACATCAGGAAAAGGGCTTACTGTGCATGCATGGCCATGGTGCACATGCACAAATGGTTACTGCGCATGCACAGCCACAGCGCGCATGCACAAATGGGTTACTGAGCATGCGTGTCCATGCATGTGCAGTAATTTCTCGTATTTTGCAGAGCCGTGCTTCACAGGTATGCAAATGTACAAACCACTGAGCTATCCAGCCAGCCCAATTATTGTTTTTTTTGCTTGCTTCTTTGTTTGCTTGCGTGTATGAATGTGTATATAATGTGTTTTACTGTATATAAAAAGATTAAAATAAAAGTTTGTATATCTATGATAGAGTATATAATTATACCCTTTAAACTGGGCATTGGGAATATTTAAAATGCTGTTATGCTTAATGTTGTAATGGTCCGTGTGAGTCGAGGTGCTGAACTCAAGGAAGGTGCGAGAGATGAGGCTATGATGGTAAAATCCAGCCCCGATTACTCGGGTGGTCTGTATTTATTGATTATAATATGGCAGTCATCACGCACAGCTCGCATGAGACCCCTGTGACAGAAGGCTTGCTATGTGGAACTTGGCTGGTTGGGTTACACTTACCAGTCTGCGTGCCCAGGTTGCCCATTGGCAGACTTAATCAGCGGATTGTTGTGAGACTCATTGTTCTCGAGTTATCTAAGTCCTAGAAGACTCTTTGTGCCTATGCATAGCTATTTGGTCTAGCTGTGGTTGGTGTCTGCTCAGCCCTTTACACGGATGTGGGCCAGATACCGTATGCTGTTTACGAGATCTTGGGTCTCTTTCCTCATGACACTTGTCCTACTTCTTTCAGTGCCCTCAGCCAAGGAAACATGAGTCAATATTGTTCCCTATTACTATTAGCCAGTGCCCAATTTCCTTTCCGGTCGAGCCAGGTTGGTCTTAGGCTTGTTTACATAGCCCGAAAAGCCCATTGGGAAAGGTTGCTGTCCAATCAGTGACCTGGGCAATCCACAGCTTAACTAACTTTTTTCATAAATAGTATTGACTACAGTAATTAATGAGAAGACAGATGTGATTAAACTCCATGAATTTAAAAACCACAATATAAAATCCCAAGTTTAGCTGACTAGAGAATAAACTACAAAGATCCAAATAGTGAGATGTTATATATTCCCAGTGTTGCTATGTGCACATTGTGCAGTGATGGTGAACCTTGGCACTCCAGGTGTTCTTGGACTTCAATTAGCAGAAGCCCAAGTCAGCACTCCTGCTGATCAGGGATTCTAGGATTTGAAGTTCAAGAACACCTGGAGTTCCAAGGTTCACCATCCACAGGTAAAGCATCTGAAAAGAAAATTGAAGCTTTTGACAGCTACTAAGATATCATGGGTTGACCATGTGACTAATGTAGACATGTTGCACCTGATGGATAAAGAACAAAAACCATTTAAGACAATTAAACAAACAAAAAAAACTCCAATACCTTGGGCATATCATGAGAAACAACATGAAATATAGAATCCTCCAATTGGCTCTGCAAGGAAAGATCCCTGAGGAAGAGAGAACATAGATGGCTGAAGAACCCTAGAGACTAGTGTGGAATGTCCTCGGAAGAACTATTCCAAGGAGTTAAGAATAAGAAGACTATCATCATAATGATAGCCAATATCCAGAATGGATACTGCAACTGAAGGACAAGGACAAGGAACAAGAACTACAGCTGCCAGTAACCTTTGCAATACTGTGAAACAAAATAGTGGCTACAACTGAAGAATGCCAAAATAGCAGACTCCAACTTGAACCCTTCTCTTTCCCAAATCAAAGCCCAGAAGGAGGAACAAGAGCGGAGACCCACTGCCAGCTGCAACCTATAAACCTATTCCTCATATTCAGGTATTTCAACAAAGGTTGGCAGAGAATTCTGCTGTTGCTGCTCTGAGGCCTCCAAAGTCAGACCTTCATAATAGGGTCACCATGTCCTGAGTCTGAAACATTCACAGAGAGGCTGTGGGATGGCTTAAAGAGTCATAGCCCTGCCCTCAAGCCAGGAAGCAGTGATACTAGAACAACCCACTCGATCCTGTCTCCTCATCTGGTCCAAGGGAGAGAATAGACCCCCTTTCCTCCATACCTCATATTTGCAGGGATCAGGAGGGAACATTTCCCAGGGGCAAAACTGAAAGCAGATTTAGGCTATTGGCAATTGTCTCCATGTAGCAAAAATGATGGGTAATTAGATTATTGAAAATAAGGATAACTAAAGGAATGAGAGCGTAGTAGACAGGGGGCTGGAAAATGGAGTAGTTGGAACATATAGAGAAACATTTCATATTTAATGTGCATTTACATAGTGCTGGGTTTGTGACCAATAGTTGCTTTTCTATACAGTGAAATTCAGACAAAAGAAACACTCAAACAAAAACAGAGAGACAAAAACAAACATCTTTAAGACTTTTTCTCTTAAAAGGCAAAGAGATTCATAATCTAACACCAGAAGCACTTATAGATGGTTTCTTTATGTGAGCATATGTTGGTAGCTGTTATAAAGAATTCATACAGCTTGTATCCACCTCTGTCCGATATAACCATGGGTAGCTGCCTGTCTGCAGCAAAGGAAGTGAGATTATAAGCAACAATCTACATATCAGCAGGTGGTTAGTAAAAGACTGGTTATTGTTAGATATCTTGGTGTCAATTTCCAAAAACACAATGTTCTGATACGATGAAAGAATGAATACAGAATGAAAAATATTCTGTGTCAAGGTATTAGGTTGGCTGTGTTCTGTTGGGGTGGAGAATGTTAAGTAACCTCCCCCCCCTTGAAGCAAGATAGCAGAGAAACTACCCTATTGCCCTCCTGATATTGTCTCCGTATAAACTCAGTCATATGTACAGTGTCTTACACTGAGCATCCTACTGAATGTAACATTAAAACTGGAAGCACTGCCAGTTAATCAGTCTTTCAAGACTTCTTGAAAAGGAAGCATTTATTAGGTTTGTCTGGTGAGTTCTGTCTCTTACAAGAGCCATAATTAATCCATGCTGGATTCTCCCCCCCCCCCCCCCCAACATCACAGTTATCAAGAAAACTAATTGTGTATAAAGCCTTAGTGGGCCTGGTATGATGTGCAAGGATTTTAATTGTTAACTTGATATACATTTTAAATTTAAAAGACTGCTGAATACAAATATTTACAAGTTTTCTTGAAAACACATTTCACACCCTTGACAAGATGTATCTCCCGCCCTCCCTTCCTCTGTCAAATAAAACATGAAAGTTTAATGTGGTGCAACAATTGCATGCACATATTCCATTGAGTATTTCCCCATGTGCTTGAAAGCTGTAGAAAATGCAGTATTGATTTTAAACAATGTGTTTCACTTGGTTATTATTTGAAGTTTGCCAATAGAAGGCATTGTATAAGATATGTGTTTTACTATCTAAAAGTAATTTAGTTAGTAACAGAAAGTAAAAGATCAAATAAAATTACAATGGTATCACATGCTTTCAATATTTGAGCATTTCAGTGAGATAAATAACATTTTCCTTCTTATATATCTCCAACAGTAATATCAGACAATAAATACAAAAGAAAGAAATATTAAATCTTTGTTACATCTTAAAGACTAATTGCTTTATTTTAATGTTAGCATTTGTGGAACAATTCAGTGTCTTCAAAAGTAAGAGTGAGATTTCATGGCAATAATTTATACATGGCCCCATAATCAGGTAAGGAAACAGAAGCACACAATGGTCAGTTAGTATAATACATACAATTGCAATTCAGTGTGTGTGTGTGTGGGGTGTTTACATGTGGTAATAACTGATTATTTCAGATTGTTATTCATATTTATTTCTGTGAAGTTTGGTTCTGTGAAGTAATAAATGTTTAGTCATTGTCGGCTGCAACTTATATCTGAGAATGCATTTTTTCTTGAAGCAGGAAAATGAAAGCGCGGCGCCAAAATGGCCGCCAAGCTCTTTGCACCCCCCCCACCCGGACGCAGACATCCAGGTGAGTTAGGGGGCGTGGCCACCCCTCTATAAAAGGGGTGGCCATGAGGCAGACGAGCTGCCATTTTAGAAAAAGCGACGGAGAGGAGAAGTTTTCTCTGTCGCTCTTCGTCTCTTCAGTCTTCGGCTGTTTAGCCATTTTGGCGATTGCGATCCCTGGAAAGGGATCGTTTTTTCCCCAGCTATGCCTCCAAAGAGGAAGGCCACGGTGACTAAGCCGCGGCCAAGAGGGAGGACCTTGCCTGTCACTGCGCTTTCTAGGGGACAGCATTCGGGTCGGAGGACCACGACTGCGCCCCCGCAACAGGGCTCCGCATCAACTGCACCCACCGTTACCGGTGGCATGGGGCAGATTAGGGCATGGCCCTCGGCTCTCCAGCCTCAGGATGGCCCTACAGGGGCTTTGGCCCCCGGCCCGCAATTGCCGGCCATGGGTCAAGACAATGGGGGAGGGCCTGGTGCGGTCACCCAGCAGGGCTTGCCTCCGGCCCCTATTCAGGACCTGGCTCCCAAATGGGGGTCCCCGGTGTATCACCCAGCGGGCCGTGTGGCGCACCTTGCCCGCCTTATACCGGGGGTTCTGCGACTGTTGATGCATTGTTGGCACGTCTAGCCGTGCTGGAAGCATCCTTGGGAGTCACAAACAACCCCTCGGGGGGGGCTTCACTGCCGACTGGGGCCCCCTTTTGCCTGCCTGCCACCTCGACGGCCGCCACTCTGCAGCAGGCGGCCAGTCGGGTTGAGCTGCTGGAGACGCTCCGGCCTGCGCCGGCCACGATCTCGCAGCTCCCCGTTCGTCCTGAACTACAGCCGGGGAGTGGCCAGATGTGGCCCCAGAGCTCGATTGCGGTCGCGAGCTCCGACGCCCGCCGTGGGACAGAACCCCCAGTGGGGTTCAAGCTAATGTCCCCACATCACAGTCCACTTCAGGTGTTAGTTTTCAGTGGCCATGGCCTCGTCACGTCGAGGCGGGTGGGTATCAGTTCCCAGCTTACCCTGGTGCCACTGGGTCCCATACTGGCACAACATTGGGTGGGTGGGGGTTTCCGCCCCCAGGGCTGTACCGGGCATTGCAGAGACTGTACAGGCACTGCTACCGATGCCCCGTGTGAATACCGTGCCGGTGTCTGCATTGCCGACGGCAGGGTATTCCTTGCCCCTCGGGGATCATTTGTCACAGGCCACGAAGGAAAAGATTTGGCGGGGGGAGTATGTTGATATTTTCTCCCTATTGAACTGTGAGCCCACCAAGGAAGAGAAAGAGAGGCAGGATGACAGAGACAAAGAGCTGTCTCGTCGTCGCAAGCCACCGCGCACTTGGGCCAACTGGTTACCCGCATATCTCATTTATATGGCGGTGTACCTCAGGGCCCGGCCTGATTTGGCCATTCCTATGGTCCAATATTTGGACAATATTTACAGGGCGATGGTGGATTTTCCTGGCCCATCGTGGTTGGCTTACGATGAGGAATTCAGGATGAGGGTGCCCTTACACCCGGAGATGAGATGGGATGAGCCATGCCAGAAGTTGTGGCTTTTATACATGACCCCCACGTGCCCGGCGCCTGGGGAGAGGTACCATTGCGGCCATGCTGTCCAGCGAGCTACTCCAATGCAGGCACCCCGCCAGTTGGCGGGGCAGGGGGTTCCAGCCCACTTGCTGTGTTGGAGTTCCTCGGCCAATGGCGTATGCAATAGACGGCAGTGCCGATACAAACACGAGTGTCCCTCTTGCGCTGGCCCCCACGCCACCGCTGCGTGTCCGCGAGCCGGTGGGTCACGGGGCAGAGGTAGAGGTGGACAGGGAGCGGGCAGAACTGCCGCTGAAGGAGCTGGTCAGTCAAAAGGCCCCCTCCCCGGTTAACATATTTATGTTAGAGAGGTGGCTCTCGACTTACCCGAGGAGGGACGAGGCAAGGTACCTACTCGAGGGTTTCCAGTGTGGTTTTCGTATCCCATTCAAGGGGGTGCGGGGACCCCAAGATGCTCCTAATTTGCTTTCCCTGATGGGTAGGGAGGAGGTGGCCGCCCTAAGTATTGCCAAGGAGGTAAATGCAGGGAGGGTAGCGGGCCCCTTTTCTAGGCCTCCCTTTCCCAATCTTAAGGTTTCCCCTTTAGGTTTGGTTCCCAAAAGGCCCCTGGTGAATTTCGTCTAATTCACCATTTATCATACCCGGCGGGTCATTCGGTCAATGACGCCATTACTGATGACCTTTGTTCGGTCAGGTATACGTCATTTGACCAGGCCCTGCGCATGGTGCGCGCTTGTGGCCCGGGGGCACTGCTGGCGAAATGTGACATTAAATCGTCATTCCGGTTGTTGCCAGTGCACCTGGGTGACTTTGAGTTATTGGGTTTTAAATTCCAGGGGAAATTTTATGTAGATAAAGCCATGCCTTTTGGCTGCTCTATTTCCTGTTCAGCATTTGAATGTTTTAGCACTTTTCTCCAGTCGGCCTTTGTTCGCAGGTCTGGGTCCCGGTCTGTAGCCCATTACCTCGATGATTTTTTGTTCGGGGGTGAATGGGGCTTGGACACGTGCACGCGTCTCCTCACTACATTTCAGACGCTAATGCAGGAACTTGGTGTCCCTTTAGCGCCCGAAAAGACCGAGGGCCCATCAACTACGCTCACATTTCTGGGTATTGAAATTGACACGGTCGCGCAGACATCCAGGTTACCTATGGACAAGGTCACACGGATCTCTGCGATGATTTTGGCCTTGCTGGCCAAACATAAAGTGTCACTTCGTGAGCTCCAAGTTCTACATGGTCACCTTAATTTTGCCTGCAGGGTGGTCACGCCTGGCAGAGCTTTTGCTCGATGCCTATGTGATGCGATGATTGGCTATCTAGGTGCCACCACAGGGTCCGACTGACCAGGGGCATGAGGGCTGACCTGTTGGTTTGGCTTAAGTTCCTGCGGGAATTCAATGGGGTATCATTTTGGAGATCTGACCTCTTGGTCTCCCCTAGGTTTCAGGTTCAGTCGGATGCCTCTGGGTCCCTCGGATATGGGATTTATTTTGAGGGGAGGTGGGCCTACGGCCAATGGCCTCCAGCATGGCGGGGCACGGATCGTCTACGCGATCTTACATTCCTCGAGTTCTTCCTGATACTGGGAGCTTTGATGCTATGGGGTGAGGAGTGGGCCAATTCAGTAGTCCATTTTTGGTGTGACAATGCTGCGGTAGTGCACATTGTCAATTCTCAGACATCTAAATCGCCCAGGGTCATGGAGTTAGTTCGCCAGTTTGTGTTACGCAGCCTACGCCTCAATGTGCTCTTTAGGGCCAGACATGTACCAGGCATTAATAATGATATTGCTGATGCTTTATCCCGCCTGCAGATCCCCCGGTTCCGCGCCTTGGCTCCGGACGTGGAGGAATTCCCCTCGCCACTCCCGGACGAGATTTGGACATTTGGTAAGGAGAGGTGAACCGGGCGATCGGCATGTCACTCGCGCCCCGCACGCGTAAGGTGTATCAACACACATTTAATCAATTTAAACAATTTTGTGTGCAACTCCGGTTGCCCGAAGTGTGGCCCATTCCAGTTGAACAAGTTCTTCAATTTATGGTTTATCTACACAGTCTGGGCCTAGCTCCCTGCACCATAGCATCCAGGCTGTCAGCACTGGCATTCATGGCCAAGGTGAGGGGTTTTGCTGACAACATAAATGATTTCCGTATACGACATGTTTTGGAGGGGTGGACATGGGAACGTGGACGCCGCCCAGACACTCGCCACCCAATTTCTCCAGGGGTCCTTACCCACCTTGCACGAGGCTGGCATGACCTGTGTTTTGACAGGTATGAGGCAGCTCTTTTTCATGCGGCTACCACGGTGGCCTTTTTTGGAGCGCTCCGCATCAGTGAGTTGGTACTACTGTCTAAGGCAGATTCGGCTTGTAGGACACTGGAACTCGAAGATGTCTATGTCTCTAATGAGTGGGCTCAGTTGAGGATACGGTCCTCAAAAGTCGATCAGCACGCTGTAGGCAGTGGTGTTAGACTGCTACGATGTTCCATTGCAGACATCTGTCCGGTTGGTGCCCTACAGGAGTTCATTGCAGTGCGTGGCACGCACCCTGGTTCGTTTTTCTGCCACCAAGATGGGTCTCCCCTGACTAAATTTCAATTTTGGAAGGTGACCGGTAAGGCACTGTCCAGTGTTGGCCTCCCCGGGGCTCGTTATGGCACCCATTCTTTTAGAATAGGGGCTGCTTCTACTGCGGCTGCTTTTGGGTACTCTGAGGCTGATATACACCGTATGGGGAGATGGGGATCTAAGTGTTTTGCATTATATGTTCGCCCTATTCAGGTATGAGTACCAGATAAGTCACCGTTCTCTCCGTTTTATCTTACAGACCCTGTGTGTCCCTGCACACTGGTGGCAGTATGGCTGGTGGGCCATAGCTATGTGCACTGGGCAGCGCAGTACGCTGCGGTGACAGAGTGGGGACCCCAGCTTGGACTGCGTGCCTCCGCATGTATCAGGTGGTATGGTAAGCATGGAATGTTATGGCGGGAACTGTTGCCATTCCTTTTCTCCATCAGGGATGCTGAACCGCCTGATATCCTGGTGCTGCACCTCGGAGGCAATGACCTAGGCCAGGTCACTGGCCTTTCTTTAAAATATGCGATTTGCAGCGACCTAGCTTATTTGCATTATGTGTGGCCTTCCACAACGCTGCTATGGTCGGACATCATACCGCGTCACGCTTACAGGGGGGGGTATTAACCTCCATGCCCTTGACCACGCTCGCCGCTTGGTGAACAGGGCAGTTGCCCGGTTCTTTGCAGACAAGGGTTTGGGGCAGGTCATCCGACACCCCACCATTAGTTTACAAAATTATGATCTTTATACAGGGGATGGGGTCCATCTGTTGGCTAGAGGTATGAACCTCTTTTTGGAAGATTTGCAAGCAGGCCTGTTGACCGAGCTGACGGTCTGGGGGGGGGGCGGTGAGTCTTTATTGAAGCCTCCCTGTGTGGCGGGTAGCACTAGTAAGGTAAATATTTATGACCCATAGGTATCCGGCAGGTTCGCAATTGACTGGCCAACACTTAGACAGGTACAAGTTTAATAACGTTGACCGGTCAACGACGAACCAGGCAATGGGGTGATGGCAGGAGCTCTTCAGCATGCATCACCCTGTGATTTGACGGATACACATCAGAGGGTGGGGTCAGTAGATAGTTTATTGACTACGGTCAACAATTTGTTTGTCGTAACAAACAAATTGATACAAATGGATACATTGTAGCCAATTGCCGTTGGCAATTTTGAGAGGAACCTTACCAGTGTTACTGCGGCCTGCTTGCCTTAAGAATTATAATTGGCTGAGTACCAATTGAAATTTATAATTAGGGCATTATTCAATAAATGTGGCCCAATGCCGTTATCCATATACCGGTGTCTGAGTCTTTCTTTGGGAGGTGCTCCTGCAATGAAAGCGCGGCGCCAAAATGGCTGCCGCGCTCTTTGCGCCCCCCCACCCGGACGCAGACATCTGGGTGAGTTAGGGGGCGTGGCCACCCCTCTATAAAAGGGGTGGCCACGAGGCAGACGAGCTGCCATTTTAGAAAAAGCGACGGAGAGGAGAAGTTTTTCCCTCCACCCCCTCCCTAGTGAACAGTGTGATATTTTGGTCGCTTCGGGGCCGGGTGGTAATTTTTGGCTTGAACCTACAATTGGCCTCTTGGTTCTGGCTTTTTTGCCCATCCACACTGTTGCTGAGGTTTGATACAGGGGTTTTTGCTCTTGACTTTGGTCACATGGGCGGGTAGCACTGGTAAGGTAAATATTTATGACCCATAGGTATCCGGCAGGTTCGCAATTGACTGGCCAACACTTAGACAGGTACAAGTTTAATAACGTTGACCGGTCAACGACGAACCAGGCAATGGGGTGATGGCAGGAGCTCTTCAGCATGCATCACCCCGTGATTTGACGGATACACGTCAGAGGGTGGGGTCAGTAGATAGTTTATTGACTACGGTCAACAATTTGTTTGTCGTAACAAACAAATTGATACAAATGGATACATTGTAGCCAATTGCCGTTGGCAATTTTGGGAGGAACCTTACCAGTGTTACTGCGGCCTGCTTGCCTTAAGAATTATAATTGGCTGAGTACCAATTGAAATTTATAATTCGGACTAGGGCATTATTCAATAAATGTGGCCCAATGCCGTTATCCATATACCGGTGTCTGAGTCTTTCTTTGGGGGGTGCGCCTGCAAATGCCATTGGTGTGAATTTGTTTAAGGTGGATTCCAGCTTGCCACGACATGACCCACACAATATGATTACAGACCCATCTCTTGTGGCAGATATGAAATGAGACATGGAGGATTTAACACTGGGACTGCAATGGACTACTGCAGCCTTGAGGATATTATTAAGGTGCACCTTCACACCCAGTCCATCTGGCATGGCTTCTTCCACCTCCATGACCATTGGGAATCAGAGTTCCTCCTCTACTCATTTTGCCATTGGGCCCAATATGATGGTTTCCTGGGGAATGCTCTACACTGAGGAGACCATCACACCACCTAAAGGGGCCCATCTGCCCATAGCCATTGGCCCCTTTAGGGAATCAGGTAATTTACCACCACTCAACACTTGCCATTGAGTTGTATTGCCTACTCCATTATCGTAGTGGGATGTGGCATTACACAGTTGGTAATGAGTTTACCTATCATAGTAAGGTAAGAAAACCTCATTACCAGAAATGTTGAACAAAAAAGGCTCTTCTGACTTTATATTACCTGTTGGGTAACACTGCAGTTTCAGTCTATCCAGCCATCTGTGCCATTTCTGTAATGTCAGAAATTTGAGCCAGAAATTGAAGATACCATTGCCTGCAATGAGATAGTTATCATCTCTTCCCATACTTGACAAATTTTGGTGTCAAGTGATATATATTACCTTATTCTACAGTACGTACCATAGCAAGGATAGCAAGGCAAAAAAGGATCTTATTCCCTACATTTTAACAGCCTAAGTCTGGAACCAAAGAGTGGGAATAGTGATGTGACAGGGCAGTCCCTTAAACAATCATTGCAGAAAATACATATACATCTTTCTGAATGTAAGGACTAAACCAATTTCAACAGGGGCAGCAGCTCTACAGCATGAAAGATAATGAGAAATACATGATTGCAACCTAAAGCCAAGGAGAATATATCCCAAAATCTGGGGTTGCCATCCATTGATTTTTATTCATATCAGCAGTTTAAAATTATTGAATCATAGAATTTTAAACTAATTGATTTGGAAGGCGCCAATGTGGCCATCAAATCCAATCTGCTGCTCAATACACACATCCAAATTAAAGTAGATTTGATGGATGGTTTTCAAATTTTCTCTTGAATGATTGTTATGTTGGAGTGCTTCCAACCTCCTGAAGTAAGTTGGTTCCATTATCATACTGCTCTAACCTTTAAGAAATGTTTCCTAATTCCAGCCTATATTTGGCTTCCTTGAACCCTGCATGTCCTGCATTCTGGGATGACTAGGAACAGATTATATAAAATAAAGTTTATACATGATTGTAAATTCAAATTCTAATCAACTTTACCTGACAACTGTACCATTACAATGATTAGACTATGTTTTTTACTAGAAATAGTCTGCTTAAATGGTGTTATCTCAGCTGTCTACTAACACCTATTTTGTACACATAATAGGCTATAAATTGAATGCATATAAATGCCACATTTATTGTGCTGGTCATCTCCTGTATTCTGCAGATAGCTGGAAATGTGTAAAGCAGCAAACCATTTATTATAGTGCATATACCTGAGTCATAGAAGTGGGAATTGGGAGGAAATGCCTTTGCTGAACTTCACATGCCCTCATGAAATGGCTCTGGTGGAATTCCTTAAAACACTAATCCTTCTCAATATTACAATAGTAGATAGTGGCTTCTGGTAATATATAAGTATTTCAGGGATTTTTACTGAACAATTTTGGCCCATGGATAAGTGGAACCATTTTGCTTCAAAGTCTATTATCTTGTCCTCATGGGAAACGCTCTTTACTAGTCATCCATCTGAAAATGTGTGTTGTTTTTGTTCTCCATAGTTTTAACCTAGCCTTTTCTGGTTTAATATTTAGAACTTGAGAAATGCACTGAAAATGTTTACTCAATTGTCAAGGGGACTGGTGTCTATTAAGCAGATTGATTTGTTGCTGTGTTACCATATTCTGACTTCGGTGTCCTGTGTTCTGCCCCCACCCATGCTGGGGTTAAAAAGCACACTGCAGGACCCGCCTCCTCCTTGGACACTCACGGCCGGGCTGGGCTGGAGAGGCCGCAGTGGCTATGGGCAACCAGGACTGTCCCAACAATGGGTCGGCCAGGACTCAGTGGTTTGCCTCACCCCTGCCCCCTGTTGGACACCCTGTTAGGTTGGGTGGTGGTAGGGTGGGTTGTTACCTGCCAACCCTCCACCCAGGACTGAGGAGCCTTAAGGAGGGTGGGGGGGGGAGGTCTGAGTGGGGAAGGGAAAGAGGGAGAGAGAAACGGCGCTGCTAACCAGGTAAAAGGGGCAGCATTCTGTCTGGGGCAGGCAGTGAGGTTCCTGGGGCCAAAATTGGTGTTATGACAGGCATGGGGCGATATGGTGGGTACCGAGGGGTGGGCTGCACTCAGGGAATGCAGGACTGATGTTTGGTATCTGTCCCTCATTCCAGCCCCTCGGTCACACCTCTGGGTCCTGAGCAGCTGATCCAGTGTGACCCCACCCTTAGGCTGCTGAAGATGAATGCCAGGTCAATCTGTAACAAGGCCCTCCTGATTTTAGATGTTATTCGGGGGGGGGGGGATGGCCTGACGTGCATCACTCAAATGTGGCTGACACCAGAGGATGGTGTGCCTCTGTCTGACATCTGTCCAGCCGGGTTTGGTATTTGGCACCAGCCTAGGGAGGAGGGGAGGGGAAGTTGTATCACTATTGTAGCCAGGGAGTCCCTGGGAGTCACCAGAACCGCTGCTCCACAAGTACCAGGCTGTGAGGCCCTGCTCCTACGGCTGGGCCCTAAGGGTCAGTTGGGGATCTTCCTCCTGTACCTGCCCCCTTGCAAGGTAACAGATTCCCTGTCTGGGCTCCTCAAGGCCATCTCAATGTTGCTGTTGGAGTTCCCTAGATTTATGGTCCTGGGGGTCTTCAATTTGCTTTCATTGGAAGCTGGATGTGAGGTAGCGCAGGAGTTCATGGCTTCCATGGCATCTGTGTGCCTAACTCAGGTAATTCAGGGCCTGACCAGGGACAGTGGCCACACACCGGATTTAGTTATCTTGTTGGAGCAGTGGCAGAGTGATCTGAGATTACAGAAATTAGACATAATACTTGTGCCATGGTCAGATCACTATCTGGTGACTCTAGACTTTCTGAGGGCGACGTTTCATTGTAGGGTGGTAGGGCCTATTAAATTGGCCTGCCGTTCCCTTGAGTAATCTTGATACTCTCCAAATAGTGTTACTCCTCTCCTTTACATCCAGGCTACCTCCTTCCCCTTTACATTTAAATAACCAAAAATTCTCCTCCTCCTCCTCCTCTGGTGCGCTTCCTTTCCTTTCGCGTTGGCTCACTTTCCAAATTTCTCTCTTACCCTTTCATTCATTCAGGTCCGACCCGAGCGTCACGCTTTCCGAGCGTCCGACACAGCTCCGAACTTCGGCAGGGGCTCGTAAACCACTTTCTCGCCAGCTCGTAAACCACTTTCTCGCTGGGTTGTAAACCACTTTCTCGCTGGCTCACTCTCCAAATATCTCTCTTTACCTCTTCATTCATTCAGGTCTGACCCGAGCGACACACTCTCCGTCAGACACCGTCAGACACCGCTCCGAACTTTGGCAAGGGCTTGTTCTTTTTCCCCGTTAACACTTTGCTTCTGGTCTCTCCAATTCCCCTCAAACAGACCTCAGCCTGTCTTGTTCAGGATGGACTATCTCACTACATTCTAATATTTTGTACGTCTCCTTGAGTTCCTTACCAACGAGGTAACACAGTAACAATTTCTGCCCAGTTCCAAGCTTCACACCTCGGTAAGAGCACCCGGATAACTTTCTCTTTCCTCCTTTAATTTTCTAGTCCATCATAAGCGTCTTGCTCCTTCTCTTACGGGAGCCCAGAGTACTCCTCCTCCCTCCTCCTTCAAACGCTGCAAACGCTGCAAACGCTGCCTTTTCGTTCTTAATGGCACACTCTGTATGTTTCTCTCTTGCTCTCTTTACTCATTCATTCTTTCTTACACTTTTTTCTTTTATCTCCTGTTTCCAAACTGCAAGTCTCATCCACCTTCTCTCACTCCTTCATTTACGAAGTTGCGGAGCTCGTTAACACATGTCTGCTCACTCCGCCATCTCTCCCAGAAGTCCACCAAGTTGACCAGCTGTTGGCTCTGGCCCCGGACATAAGAGGCTGAGTGTGTGTAGATGATAGTGGCTGGGCAGATATTCAGAGGCTACTTGTAGAGGAAGTGGGGAGGGTTAGTGATAGTATGTATAGTATGTATTGTGCCTCTTATGTCTTTGGATTTAAATCTGTGGGGAATAGATTTAACAAATCCCAGAATAGAACAGTGACATCGCTTGAAAAACCTTTGTTTTGTCTGGACTGGTGTTTTTTCTTTCTCTTTGAATTTCGCTTTTTATACACGCCCCTTCAAGGATTTTTTAAGGTGGAACTGGACAGTTACTGAATTTGAGTGTTCTCTGATGAGAACTTTTGGCTACTATTAGACATTATTTCTTTGGACAATGTTTTTTTAACGCTACAAATACTCTAAATATTATAAAGACCCTGATTGATTTCTGAAAAGAAAGAGTAGAAAGGAAAAAAAATAAATATTTTTTATTAGAAAAACAGATTTAATTTGGACTGGGCTTTTAAGCTTGAAGAAATGAATTGGGCCATTTTTTAATGAATTTCTAGGTATCTTACAGATTTAATTTTTTTTTAAAAAATGGACAATTTGGATCAATTTTGGACTATTAAGGGAGTGGAAGATTCTATCAATCTTGGATTAATTAGACCTGAACTGAATTGAACTTAAACTGAATTTAAACCTGAATAAAATATTGTGATATTGAAAGGATTATTAATTTTTGATATTTTGGGCTAAAGAAGATTGTAGACTGTAATTAACTAATTTGAAGCAGTTTTTCTTCCTTTTCCTTTTTGTTGTTGTTACTTTTGATTCATGGAATTCTAAAAGGGTGAAGGCCTATTATTAAAAGTTATATACAGTTATATATTATAATATTGGGGATGGATAAGGGGTGGGGTTTAGTTTGTTTATAATTGTTTTAGATTGTAAGTGAAGTGTATTTTTTATTATTAAGTGTATGAATGGTATATGAGTTATTTTCTGAAATGCAAGATTAAGTGGATGAAGCAACGTGGAAGAGGAAAAGAGAAGGAAAAAAGCACAGGTTGTGTGAGAGATAGACATCCTTGGATAGAAGTTACCAAAGACCTGTTCGAGCAGAAGAAGTGAATACACAGATGAAGAAGACATTTTGACAGGAGGTTAAAGATGCAGAAGAGCAGGAGAGAATAAGGAAAATATTACAGCAACAGCAACAACAAAAGAAAGTTCAGGCTCAATTAGTTTTACCATTAACAACATCAGATATATCAGATATAGCAATTATGACTTCAGTCCCGCCTGTCCCAATTACAGCAGTAACAATAAAAACAGTATGAACAGGGATGATGACAACAGCAACTGTAACAACAACTTCGGTAACAACAACAATGGCTACAACTATAGGATCTTCTACGGTTACAACTCCAAGTATAATAACACCAATAACACCAGCTCCAATTAGCTTTGGGAGCTATTGCAGCATCCCCAGTGACACTTATATTATTTGATTTAACCAAAGGTTTGTCAGTAAAGATACCATTGACAGGGGCAATTTAAAAAACCTTCAAATATATAATGGGACTTAAGACTGAATTTCAAATAATGTGTGATTTATTAAAGACAATTAAACAATTAAAACAGGGCTGGCAGATGCTGAAAAGCACAGAAATGAAATGACAGTAAAATCTGAAAAAAAAAACTTTGAGGAATTTAAAAAAAGGGCAAGATCAATTAAAAACAGAACAGGAACAAATTAAAAAAGATCAAGAAGAGGTAAAGGATGATGTAAGGAAGTTGAAAAAAATACAGGAGGAGAGTGAGAAGAAGGTGATGACTTTAGAGAAATGGGTAGAAATGCTCGGAGAACAACAGAAACAAGCAAACATTGTGATTCGTAATGTTCCGGAGAGAAATCCTGATAAGTTAAGAGACAGGAATAGTAGATTGGATGAGTAACTTAGAGATGGGTTATAAATTATCATCAGATGATATTGTAAGTGTTTTTCACTTGGGACAAAGGAGGGGAAGAACCAGTCCTAGAAATGTGTTGGTTCAATTTGCATGTTCAGCTGACAAGATGAGATTGATCTCCCATATAAGGATATCTAGTTCATCTTTGAAGATTGATGGAGCTGATATAGAAATCTACAATGATATCCCAGTGGATGAAAGAATTTGGAGACAAAAGATTAAACCTGTAACCAAGTGGATGAGGGACAAGGGTTTTAAATATAATTGGAAATCTCAAAAACAGATGACTTTTTGGCACTTGGGAAGAAGATTTCTTGTACAAGAGGAAGCTTATGTATTAAACATTTTAGTAGATGCAAAGCTACTTGAAAATGGAACTAAAGAATGGAATGATTTAAAAGATGCCCTAATTCTTTCTGGAGCCTTGCGCTTTGGTAGAAATAATGATGATGGTAGCAGGGAGTCAAAGGGAGCTGAAGGGGGTTATTAAAAAATGTTTTAATGCAGCTAATGGATCAGTTTGCGCTCGGATTTACAGGATGGAATGCTTCCCCCCTCTCCTCTTTGAATTTCGAAGGCCTCTTTTTCATGGAAAAAGTGGAGAGGGTGAATAACTTGCTATGTTTATTTTTTTAGGCTTATTTTTTTCTTTTTGTTTGATTATGTTATATTGATGTACACTTTTATGGGGATATTGGGTTTGATTTTTGTCACTTTCACACCAAAGGGGGATTGCGGATGTCATTTTAACGAGAAGGACATAGGTAAAGAATGAGTGATGTGAAGGTATTGACCTGGAATGTGAAAGGTACTGGCTGTCAGGTGAAGAGGAGAAGAATAGAAGCAGCTCTTAGGAAAGAAAAACCAGATATTGTTTTTTTACAGGAAACTCACCAGAAATCCGCGGAGGTGAATAAGATTTTTTTAGGTTGGACCAAAATTTATGAAAAGGCATATGGAACATCTAAATGAAGAGGGATAGCTACCTTTATTTCGAATAAGTTGGGCTTTATAGTAACAAAGAGTATTTCTGATCCTGAGGGGAGATATTTGATAATTAATGGAATAATTGATGATGAGCAGATAACATTGGTAAATATATGCCCAAAATGATAATCAAGAAAGATTTTTAGATAAGGTTTATGATATTTTAGTTGTGGAAAGATGAGCAAAATTGGTTATAGTTGGGAATTTCAATTTGATTAGGTCAAGTATTGATTGTACAAACCCCGGTAGATGTTGTAAAATGACAAAGATACAGACATTAATTAAATGGATGTTATCTTTAGGACTTAAAGATACTTGGAGGGAGTTGCGGGGATTTGAAAGGATTTACACTTTTTTCTCAGGTGCATAACACATTCAAGAATAGATTACATATTTGTATCAGATAACTTAATGGGAAGTTTGGAAGAGATTGATATGGGTGTCTTTAAAGAATCTGATCATGCAAAAGTGATATTGAAATTAAAATTTGAAGGAGAGAAGATGAGAAAGCCTTGGAGATGTGATAGTGATTTATACAAAGATCCTAAGAGTAAAGAAAATATTATTAGAAATTGGGAGGAAAGTTGGAAGTTCAATGATAATGGTGAAGTAAGTTATGATATAGTCTGGGATACTATGAAAGCAATTTTCAGAGGTGAGAGTATTAAGCTGTCTAATTCTAAATATAGACAGTTTAAGGTAAAACAGGAAGAAATGGAGAAGGAATTAAAGTATTTACAAGAGGAACATATGAAGATGGGGAATAAGGAATCATTTGAAATAATGCAGAAACTAAAAAAGGAAATGGTAGGTAAAGATATTGGAAAAGTAAAAGGAATTTAATTTATTTAAAGAGGGAATATTTTGAATATAGTAATAAAAATTCAAAGTTATTGGAAAGATTGGCTAAGGAAAAAAGAGAAAAAAGAGAGATTGGAACTTTGATTTCTAAGGATGGTGTTAGATGTCATACAATTAAGGATAAAATAGAAATAGTAAAGGAGTTTTATCAAGAATTGTATTCTAAAAAAGAGATAAATGTGGGGAAATTAAGAGATTTTTGGGAGAAATATATGAATAAAATGTTGTTGCAAGAACATAAAGATAAAATGGAAGATTTAATTTCTGAAAAAGAGATCAAAGAGGTTATATCTAATTTGAAATTGGATAAATCACCAGGTGAGGATGGGCTTTCTTCTGAGTTTTATAAGGCATTTGAAGATATAGTTACCCCAAGATTAAAAAAGTTGTTTAATTTTATATTGGAAAGAGGGTCAATCCCAAATTCGTGGAGTAGATCTATAATAGTTTTGATACCTAAGCCAGGGAAAGACCCGGAAAGTCTTGAATTCTTTAGGTCAGTATTTTTAATAAATCAAGACACAATTTTTTTTACAAATATATTAGCAAATATGTTGAATGGCTTTTTGGGAAATTACATAAATAAAGATGAGGCTGGTTATTTAAAGGGAAGACATATGGCGGATTTAACTAAGAGAGTTTTTGATTTGCTAGATATTGCTATAAATAGGAAAGAGAAGGTAGGAATGTTATCATTGGATATTTTCAAGGCCTTTGATTCTCTTCAATGGATAACAATAAAAGAGAAAATTTCGTCTTTTGGTTTTGGGATAAAGTTTAGGAATGTTATAGAACAACTAAATCAGCAAGGATCGGCAAAGATTAGAATTAATGATGTTCATACTGGAAATATTAAATTAGAATTAGGAACTAGGCAAGGATGTCCGATTTCACCAATTTTATTTATAATGTCCATGGAATTGTTAGTGGAGGTTATTAGAAGAGATGATAATATTATGAGACTGGGAGGAAATAAAATAAGTCTATGTACAGATGATACTTTAGTTATTATGAAACATCCAGAGAAGGCATTGGAGAGGATTCAAGATCACTTAAAAGATATGACTGGATTTAAAATAAATTGGGAGAAATCAGAAATGATAACTTGTAATGTGAGTAAAGATGAACAACAAGAAATATTTTGGAAATATAAAATACAGATTTTCCAGTGTATAAAATGACTTTTTAACCCCGAAAAATCTGTGCCAAAGTCAGGGGTCGTCTTATACACCAGGTACCACCCACTGCCCCCACTGCCGTGAGGCCTCCGGAGTTGTGGGCTGCCCGGGACCAGCCAGCCATCATGAATTGAAACCAATCAGGTACACTATGGAAATTAGTGGATGTCCCTTTTGGAAGTGTCTCCTGTCCCATTTTCTCAAGCTCCAAGAATGCACCCCCTCTCTTGTAATTGCACATCTTCTGCTGTACTAGTAAGTGAAATTCCATTTAATCTAATTGAAATAAATAGTCAGAGGTTATTGCTAAATTCTCTTATTGAATTAAATAAATTAAACTTAGACACAATTGAAGCAATTGTATTTTGAATTATTACCAGATTATGCAAAAGTTCTAACATTGTTGAAAAATGCTCAACATGTCATTCACTGAAAAATGATGATGTCACAACTGAGGTATGACATAAGTCATTAACTGTAAAAAGATTTATATTCCATTAGAACAAGGGTGCCCAAACTCGGGCTGGATCCAGCCCCTGATGGCAATTCATCTGGCCAACAACACCCTCATCGCTCCCAGTAGTGGGAAAAAAAACATGCCTGTATGGGAGTGATGAGGCGCAGCGCAGGCCAGATCAATTGCCATCAGGGGCAAGGGCCAGCCCACAGGCCATAGTTTGTGCACTCCTGGTTTAAGCAGAGAAAATGTCAGCTTAAAATCTCTCATTTTCTGGCAAAACAGATTGTAAGGCATGTTTTACTTCTGCTTCTGGTGGTAGGAACCACATGACCAGCCCACTAAAGCATGTGACCGGCCTGCAGCCCAAAAAAGTTGGGCACCCCTACATTAGAGTCTGTGCTAAACCTTTCAGTGAGTATAAAGAGACCATCCTTTAATGTGGGTAATCCATCCTTTGGCGAGCTTGGAAACTCTATAAAAATTTAGGTGGGGATTAAATAGAATTTTACTTACTTGTACAGCAGAAGCAATTCACACATTAAGCTATGTCTTTAAATATATAGTAATACTCATAAACAAACAAAAATATCCGTGGGTGTGGAAGTGTCCTGTGACTTATTGAGAATAAAACCACGAGGGTCATGTCCTTCTTCATGACACTACAGTTTTTGTGTTTTTGACAGAAACCAAATGACTTATTTCTGTAATTCTCAATCTATTGTGTTGTTTGTTTCTATTAGGGAAAAAATAATTTCCCAGCCTGTACAAATAGCACAACATTGTTCTTACTATTGGTCAATGTGTCAATGATTCATATAAATGCCCATAAAAAAACCTGCTGCATTACTTTTATTTTCTATTCCAATTGTAGTATATTACGTTTGTTGACATTACCTATTTTGTTAATGAATGTTCATTACATATACTTGAATGTTACTGACAAAATGGTAAAGCAATTCATGCAGAATAAGAGTTCTGAAGAAAGCATACCATTCATTCTCAAAAAGGCACTTCATTGCTAGTTTAGAGCCTGCTTCATATTGCAGGCGCACCCCCCAATAACGGACACAGACAACAATGAAAGTGGATAACAGCATCGGGCCACATTTATTGATTCAATGCCCTAGTCCGAATTATAAATTTGTATTGGTAAAACGACCAATCATAATTCTTAAGGCAAGCAGGCCGAAGTAACACTGGTAAGGTACCACCCCAAAATTGCCAACGGCAGTTGGTTACAATGTATCAATTTGTATCAATTTGTTTGTTGACAACAAACAAATTGTTGACCGTAGTCAATATCTAACTCATGACCCCACCCTCTGACGCGTATCCGTGAAATCACGGGGTGATGCATGCTGGTTAGCTATCGTCATCACCCCGTCGCCTGGTTCATCGTTGACCGGACAACGTTTAACTAATTTATTCCTGTCTAGTGTTGTCCAGTCAATTGCGAACCTGCCGGATACCTGTGGGTCATACTGTTTACCTTACCAGTGCTACCCGCCAATGTGACCAAAGTCAACAGTAGGAACATAAGAAGACCCCTATATCAAACCATAGCAACAGTGTGGGACGGGCAAAAAAGCCAGGACCCGGAAGCCAATATGGGTCCCAGCCAAAAATTCCCACCCGGCCCCGAAGCGACCAAAATATCACACTGTTAACTAGGGAGGGGGTGGAGGGGAAAAGACTTCTCCGCTCCGTCGCTGAGGTAAAATGGCAGCTCGGCTGCCTCGTGGCCACCCCTTTTATAAGGGAGCTGGCCACGCCCCTAACTACCCGGATTCTCTGTCCTGTGGGGGGGGCCCGCAAAGAGCGCGGCGGCCATTTTGGCACCGCGCTTGCATTGCAGGCGCACCCCCCAATAACGGACACAGACAACATTGAAAGTGGATAACAGCATCGGGCCACATTTATTGATTCAATGCCCTAGTCCGAATTATAAATTTGTATTGGTAAAACGACCAATCATAATTCTTAAGGCAAGCAGGCCGAAGTAACACTGGTAAGGTACCACCCCAAAATTGCCAACGGCAGTTGGTTACAATGTATCAATTTGTATCAATTTGTTTGTTGACAACAAACAAATTGTTGACCGTAGTCAATATCTAACTCATGACCCCACCCTCTGACCCGTATCCGTGAAATCACGGGGTGATGCATGCTGGTTAGCTATCGTCATCACCCCGTCGCCTGGTTCATCATTGACCGGACAACGTTTAACTAATTTATTCCTGTCTAGTGTTGTCCAGTCAATTGCGAACCTGCCGGATACCTGTGGGTCATACTGTTTACCTTACCAGTGCTACCCGCCACACGGAGGGGCTTCAAAGAAGGCCTGACGCCCCCCCAGACCGTCAGCTCGGTCAACAGGCCTGCTCGCCAATCACCCAACAGGAGGTCCATACCTCCTCGCGACAGATGGACCCCATCCCCTGCGTACAAGTCATAATTTTGTAGGCTAATAGCGGGGTGATGACTGACCCGTCCCCAAGCCCTGTCGGCAAGAAACCGCGCCACCGCCCTATTGACCGTGCGCCTAGCGCGGTCAAGGGCCAGGAGGTTAACGCCTCCTCTATAAGAATGTCGCGGGACAATGTCCGACCAAACCAGGGTTGTGGCAGGCCAGACATAATGCAAGTAGGCGAGGTCCTCGCAAATCGCATGCCTGAGCGATAAGCCGGTAACCTGGCCCAAATCATTGCCCCCCATGTGGATGATGAGAATGTCAGGCGGGTCAGCACCCAGGCCAGAAAAAAGGAAAGGCCGCAGCTCCCGCCATAACATCCCAGGCTTACCATGCCATGTGAGACTGGCGTGTTCACCCAGTCCCAGTCGGGGTCCCCACTCTGTCGCCGCAGCGTAACGCGCTGCCCTGTGCACATAGCTGTGGCCCACCAGCCATACTGTCACCGGTGTAATACGACACCCAGGGTCTGTAAGAAAATTGAGAAAAAAGGCGGTAAGGTGACTGGGTTGGTACTCATGGCGGGAGTGGGCGCACATAAAACTGAAAACATTGCGAGCCCCACCTCCCCATGCTACGTATGTCAGCCCCAGAGTACCCAAAAGCAGCTGCTGTAGAGGCTGCACCAATACGGAATGAATGTGTGCCAAAACGGGCACCTGGTAGGCCCACCCTGGTGAGGGCTCTGCCTGTCACCTGCCAAAACTGAAATTTAGTAAGGGGAGACCCATCTTGGTGACAGAAAAACGGGCCGTGGTGCATGCCACGCAGTGCCAGGTACTCCTGTAGGGCACCAACCAGACAGATGTCTGCCAAAGAACACCGTAGCAGTCTCACACCACTGCCTACGCCATGCTGATCTGTTTTAGAGGAGCGTATCCTCAACTGAGCCCAGTCTTTGGCGACATAGACATCTTCGAGTTCCAGTGCCATACAACTTGCATCCGCCTTAGACAGCATCACAAGTTCGCTGATGCGGAGCGCTCCAAAAAATGCCACCGTTGTGGCTGCATGGAAAAGGGCTGCCTCATAATGATCAAAACAGAGGCCTGGCCAGCCCCGGGCCAACTGGGTAAGAACCCCTGGGGAAATAGGGTGCCGGTCGTCCGGGCAACGCCCGCGCTCGCGCACCCACCCCTCCAAAACATGTCTCACACAGAAGTCAGAGGTGCTGTCCACATGACCTCCCACTTTGGCCATAAAAGCCAACGCCGAGAGCTTGGATGCTATGGTGCGAGGTGCGAGGCCCTGTGCATGCAGGTGAACCATGAACCGCAGAACATGGTCCACCGGGATAGGCCAGGTCTCTGGCAGGTGAAATTGAGCAGAAAATGCTCTGTAAGAATTGAATGCTTGTTGATACGCCTTACGCGTGCGTGGCGCTAGTGACAGGCCAATCGCCCGGTTCACCTCTCCTTGCCAATAGTCCACATCTCGTCCGGGAGTGGCGAGGGAAATTCCTCCGCATCCGGGGCCAAGGCGCGGAACTGGGAGATCTGCAGGCGGGACAAAGCGTCAGCAATATCATTATTAATCCCTGGAACATGCCTGCCCCTGAACAAGACATTGAGGCGCAGGCAGTGCAACACAAAATGGCGCACCAGTTTCATGACCCTGGGCGATTTGGAAGTCTGTGCATTGACAATGTGGACAACAGCAGCATTGTCACACCAGAAATGCACAACCGAATTAGCCCACTGCTCGCCCCATAGCATCAAAGCACCCAGAATAGGGAAAAATTCCAGGTATGTGAGATCCCGCAGGCGACCCGTGCCTGCCCAGGCCGGTGGCCACCCACCATAGGCCCACTTCCCATTGAAGTACATCCCATAACCCAGGGATCCTGAGGCATCAGACTGGATCTGAAAATTGGGGGATGCCAGGAGGTCAGACCTCCAAAATGAGACCCCATTGAACTCCCTCAGGAATTGCAACCAGACAAACATGTCTGCCCTGATACCCCGGGTAAGCCTAACTCTATGGTGGGGCCTGGATAACCCTGCCATGGCATCGCATAAGCGCCGGGCAAAAGCCCTGCCCGGTGCGACCACCCTGCAAGCGAAATTGAGGTGACCATGTAGCACCTGCAGTTCCCTCAGTGATGCCTTGCGCTTGGCCAGCAAATCCGAGATAAGGGCCACTATCCTGGACACCTTATCGCCCGGCAACCTAGAAGCCTGCGCTACTGTGTCAATCTCCACCCCCAGGAATACTAGCTTGGTAGATGGGCCCTCGGTCTTTTCGGGCGCTAAAGGGACACCGAGTTCCTCCATTAGCATCTGAAATGTGTTGAGGAGACGTGTGCATGTGTCCCAGCCCCGTTCACCCCCGAATAAAAAGTCATCCAGGTAATGGGCTACAGACCGGGACCCTGACCTGCGGACGAAAGCCCACTCTAGGAAGGTACTAAAACGCTCGAAGGCCGAGCATGATATGGAGCAGCCAAAAGGCATGGCCTTATCAAAATAATATTCACCCCTAAATTTGAAACCCAGCAAATCAAAGTCGCCCGGATGCACTGGCAAAAGGCGAAAAGCCGACTTAATGTCGCACTTGGCAAGCAGGGCACCCGGGCCACAAGAGCGCACCATGCGCAGCGCCTGGTCAAACGATGTATACCTGACTGAACAAAGGTCATCAGGGATAGCATCATTGACCGATCGGCCTGCTGGGTAGGACAAATGATGAATAAGGCGAAACTCGCCTAGGGACTTTTTGGGGACCAAGCCCAGTGGCGACACCTTAAGATTGGGAAACGGGGGTGCAGGGAAAGGTCCAGCGACCCTGCCCGCATCTAACTCCTTTTTAATGCTGGCCGCAGCCACGTCCTCCCTCCCTCTGAGGGATAAAAGGTTGGGGGCATCCTGAGGGGACCTATCACCCATGAAAGGGATACGGAATCCCTGCCTAAAACCCTGAAGGAGATACTCCCCATCCTCCCCCTTCGGGTACGATGCGAGCCAACGCTCCAGCATGTCCACATTAATTGGGGAGGGGGCCTTTTGGAGAACCAGCTCCATCCATGGCAGTCTTGCCAGCCCACTGTCCGCCCCTCCCTCTGCCCCGTGTCCCTCCAGGCCTGGGACAGGCGGAGGCTGCGTGGGGGCCCGAACATGTGGGACACTCATGCCTGTACTTGCAATTCTTCCTATTACAGGAACCATTGGACGAGAAAGTCCAGCACAGCAGGCGGGCTGGAACCCCCTGCCCCGCCGCTTGGCGGGTAACCTGGGCCGGAGCTGCTCGCTGGACCGCATGTCCACAATGGTATCTGTCCCCCGGGGCGGGGCATGTGGGCGTCATGTACAAAAGCCAAAGCCTCTGGCACGGCTCGTCCCATCTCATCTCGGGGTGAAGGGGAATCCTCATACGGAATTCCTCGTCATAGGCTAACCACGAGGGGCCTGGGAAATCAACCATCGCCCTATATATGTTGTCCAAATATTGGACCATGGGAATAGCCAAATCCAGCCGCGCCCTCAAGTACACCGCCATGTATATTAAATAAGCAGGGAGCCAGTTGGCCCAGGTACGTGGCGGCTTACGGCGACGTGCCTGCTCCTTGTCCTTCTCATCCTGTCCCTCCCTTTCCTCCTTGGTGGGCTCTCTGTTCAGGAGTGAGAAGATATCTACATACTCCCCCCGCCATATCTTTTCTCTGGTAGTCTGTGCCAAGTGATCCCCCAGTGGCAAGGAATACCCCGCCGTTGGCAAAGCCGAAAAAGGCACCGCAGCCATAGGAAAAGGGGCCTGAGCTAGCCCAGCCACCCCCAGAACATTCCCCGCAGTGTAAGAACAAGTACCCACCCCAGTACCCAGGGTGGCAGTCGTCGTCGCCGGGTGGGGTGCCGACAGCGCGGCCCCCGCATCACCCGCGCGAGGCCAAGGCCATTGAAAAGGCCCCCCCCATATTGGGAATGTGTGTGGATGTACTCGCTTGCACCGTATACTCACATGCTGCACCCCCGCGGGCCGCCCCCACTGGGGGTTCCGGCCCACTGGGGGCGTCGGAGCTCACGACCGACGTAGAGCTCATCACCGGGGCCTGACCCGCACCTGGCTGCTGACTGGGGAGCTGCGAGGCAGTGGCCGAAACCGCGCCACGCGCCTGCAGCAGCTCAACCCTCCCTGTCGGCTGTTGTCCTCCTGCCGACAGCGCCGCAAAAGGGACCCCAAAGGGGGCCCCCGCCTGACTGGCCCGAGCCAACGACGCTTCCAGGGCCGCAATACGGGCCAGTAAGGCTGCCACGTCGACCTGGGGCCAAGGGCCGGCCGGCCCGCCCGGTCCAGGCGTGGGTACAGGTCCCTGTACCCCAGGACCCGAATATGGCCATTGGCCAGCACCGAAGCCCGGCAGGGTCGGTGGAGAAACCTGCCAAGGCGGGGGGCCGCACTACCCCCCAAGGCTAGAGGGCCCAGGGGGAGGCTGCGACCCAAGAGCAGCAGGCCCAACAGGGTGGGCAGGTGCAGGAGCGGTGTCCACCGCTCGCGGGCCGCGGGCCGGAACCCCTTCCACGCCCGTATTCTGTTCGCCCACTCCGGGCCAAGGGGCAATAGACCCCATTCCGCCAGCCCCGGCCGGGGCCTGCGAAGGCGGCTGCTGAGGAGGCGGCACCGCGGTCCTCCGACCTGGGTTGCGCCTCCTAACAGCGCGAGCCGCACTCGAAGCTGCCTTCTTCTTCGAAGGCATCTCTACTGAAGCAAAGGGAAGCCGAAAAGGAAGAATCGCTACCAAAGGCTTCCCGGTAAGCTAAAGAGCGACGGAGACACAGGGGAAAAGACTTCTCCGCTCCGTCGCTGAGGTAAAATGGCAGCTCGGCTGCCTCGTGGCCACCCCTTTTACAAGGGAGCTGGCCACGCCCCTAACTACCCGGATTCTCTGTCCTGTGGGGGGGGGCCCGCAAAGAGCGCGGCGGCCATTTTGGCGCCGCGCTTGCAATGTAAGATTACTGTTTTTCAACAGGCAATTTCTTTAGACATAGTACAGAGAATTAATACAAAAGCTTTAGTTAAGTGCAGTCAACATACTTCAAACTCAGCCTTTGTCTTAGAAGTCACACATTTGATGCAGATACAATTTATTCTGTCATACAAGACAATACTTCACCCCTAATTTATGCCATTTTAATTCTATTCATCAAAATTTTCCCCATGACTGTGACCTGGTGTCATTTTCTCTATCCTAAGATCATAGTTGCCCAAGCTGTCAATTTACCTATTTGTCTATAACTGTCAAAAAGTTTTTGACATGGGTATATATAATATCACCATTCCAAATAATGCATCAATGACCGATCCACATGGGGCGGAGGGTGTCAACATGGCGGGCTGAGCAGGAGGAACTCTTTACCACTCTTGAATGGAGGGCTACAAAAGTGGAAATAAAAGTGATTAATAGTCCAGATGACTTTGTGAAACTCGAGGAATATGGTCAGACACTAAATTGCTGTAATTGTGAGGCTGTGAGTTCTGAGGCTGTAAGCCTGGATACTGGTGCTGGTGAGTGGCATCGGTGAGTGGTGGGAGGAAGGAGGTGATTGACCAGGCATTATGCTGCGCCATGCCACACCGTTTTCAGCTGGAGGGGGAGTTTTTGCACTTTGTTGAGCCAGTTTGAGGCTGGCCTGGGGTCTGGCTCCAGGTCCAGCTCTAGGACTGGCTATGGAGCTGAGGAGAAGAAGCAGAGCAAAAGCAGAGGAGCTGTTGTGGAGGTCTAGTAGCAGATGGACAGACAAATAGAGCCGACCGAGGCAAGCAGGCAATTGGGCAAACAGGCAAACAGGCAAGTAGGCAAGCAGCAAGCAGAGTGAAAGAGGGTAAGTCCAGTGGGGTCCCGCCGGAGGGGAGTGGAAGCGAACCTCAGTTGGCTCTGTCGGCACCAAACCAGAGCTGAACAGAGTCGAGCGAAGCCATGTGGAGCCTGTGGTGGAGATTGACAAGAGGATTAAGGAAGTTCTTCTTGGAAATGATGTTTTCCTGCTGAAAGACTGGAGACAGGGAGAAGAAATTAGAGTTATATGTACAGATGAGGTTGAATTGGTTCCAGATAGCACTGGTAAATAAGTGGAAGAGTAGGTATATGAGGGAATCCAGTTTGGAAAGTGGCAGGACTGAATTTGAGGAATTGATATGGAAAGTAAGAAAGGGAAAAACTGAAAATAAGGTTATGGTTAGTAAAATGTAGAAGATATTAAACAAAGAAGGTAATCCACAAGAAGTATTGAAAAACCTTTGGGAGCAAGATTTGAATATAAAGATCACAGAGAATGCATGGAAAAATAAATGCAAGAAAAGAATTATGAGATCTATGTCTGTCAGGATAAAAGAACATAATTTCAATATGTTGTGGAAATGGTACTTGACCCCAGTGACATTGCATCAGATAGATAATAATAGAAATTAAATGTGCTGGAGATGTAAGAATATTGTGGCTACATATGAACACATGTGGTGGAACTGTAACGTGGTAAAATATTTTTTGGGGGGAAATTGAGAAAGAGATTAGTAACATTATGGGGAGGCAGCTTAAATTGGGGCCAGGTAATGTTTTGTTGATGGATGTAGATAATATGAATTTAAATGAAGATTTAAAAAAAATTATTGTCCATAATGTTT
This sequence comes from Bradypodion ventrale, assembly GCA_035047345.1. Taxonomy (NCBI): domain Eukaryota; kingdom Metazoa; phylum Chordata; class Lepidosauria; order Squamata; family Chamaeleonidae; genus Bradypodion; species Bradypodion ventrale. Next base: position 176,204,817 of record JAWDJE010000003.1, read on the forward strand.
ACAACAGGAAGACAATGTATCACAAGAAATTGGGAAAATGAAGCAACTTTAAAAATAGAAGAATGGTACAAGGAGATGTGGGATCTCGCATTGAATGATAAACTAACATGGGAGTTAAATATGAAAAAGGGTACAATTGAAGAAAATAGATTTTGGAAAATATGGCAATTATTTGTGGATTACTCATCGATGGAGGTTGGAGGGAGCAGGCCAATGCCAGATCAAACAAGTTTTTGAAATCAGAAAGATTAATGTGATATGCCGCATCCTCCAGAACAATGTATAATACACAGGGTGTGAAATGTGATTATGATCTGCTAGTAGTAAAATAGTAATGCATAATTTAATATAGTTTTTGATATGTTAAATATGGTAATGGAATAATTGAATATAAAATCTGATTTTAAAAGTGTAAGTTAAGGAAATTGTATGGGTTTTATAACATACAAGCGGAGGTTGCCCGGCGTTGCCGGGCTGTTTTAAATTGTGTTGGAAGGTTAAATTGTGTTAATGTTTTTTAAAAATTGCTTAGTCTGTATTTTTAATTTTTTAAATGTTTATTTATGCAAATTTTTTTTTTTGCCTTGGCTGTTATTAACTGTGATCTGCTTTTTTGGGTTTTTTTGAGGATTAATAAAAGAACAAAGTATGATATAATTTTTTCAAATTGTTTTATGTAAGCGAATAATATTTTAGTTTTTTGAATTTTTTAAATTAGTTGTACCGTAGTTAATAATTTTAATAATGTAAAAGTAAATGTTTTTTACATTCAGTGTTTTTAAAATGTGTTTAGATGTTTTGAGTTTAAATTTGAGTTAAAACTCAGCACAGGATTTTTAAAAGTTTCTATTGTATTTTATTGACATATGTTTGTGATTTGTGTTAAAGTGTGTTTTAGTGTAATTTTTTTGACTTGTTTTTATTGGTGTGACCTTTTGTGTAAAATTGTGAATTTGTGTTATGTTTTGGTTTGTTTTTATTTGGAGCTGTTGTGTGTTTTTGAATTGTTTTTACTATTGTGGTGAGTAGGTGGTGCTGGTAGGGGTTATTGTATTTTGACTGTTTTTTCTCTCCTGGCCTCTGGGTGGAGCTTCTTCTGGTAAGTAGTCTCATTTCTTTTCCAGTCCTGGTGGAGGTAGGACATCTTTTGGTAAGTTTGCTTGTTTTCTTTCTTTTCTGTGTGTGTGTGTGTGGGCAGGGGGGGGTGTTGGAATTTGTATTTTTTGTCTGTTTGTTTTGTTTTTGATTGTGCCTTTGTTTACTTCATATTGTTTTTGGTGTTTTTGTTTTTGTGTATTTTTGGATGTGTTTGACTGTTTTTAGTAAATTTAAAAAAATTATTTATTTGGTGGTGGAGAAGGGACGTGGTCATTGGGGGTTAGGAAGGGTGGGCCAGGTGGTGGGGATGGGGTCGTGGTCGTTGGGGGTTAGGAAGGGTGGGCTAGGTGGTAGGGAGGGGGCATGGTCGTTGGGGGTTAGGAAGGGTGGGCTAGGTGGTAGGGAGGGGGGCTTCATTGTGTTATGGTGCTTTGTTTGTGTGGAGTCGTGAAAGTAGATCGTGGTTTCCCCTTTAATATAAGTGGGTGGGGGGTTGAGACCCCCCTCTCCGCTGGCTCCCCTGGGTTTGGGAGGTTTGTGGGGACAAAAGAGGTATGTTGCCCCAACCCTTCTGGACCCAGGAGACCAGGGAGAGTGGATCGATTCCCCCCCTCCTTAAAACAACTCCGTTTTTAAAGAGAAGAAAAGACGGAGTTGTTTTAAGGAGGGGGGAATCGATCCCCTCTCCCTGGTCTCCTGGGTCCAGAAGGGTTTGGGCAACATACCCTTTTGTCCCCACAAACCTCCCAACCCTAGGGTAGCCAGTGGAGAGGGGGATTGCAACCCCCCCACCTACTGATATTAAAGGGGAAACCTACTGATATTAAAGGGGAAACTCCAGTCGGGACCTTCAGGTGCTGTGGGTGAGGGAAAGAAAGCCAGCTGGTGTTTGCTTGGCTGTGAGGCGGTGAGTTGTTTTTCTTTTTAATTTTTCAGGTGCCGGTTTCCTCAGCGTTCTGCGCGCTCATGGCGCGCAGGATGCTGGGGCTTGTAGTTATGGGTTGGTGCTTTGTGTTTGTGCTGCGTTTTTTTAAAATGCTTTTCTTTTGATTGGCTGCGGCGCGTTTCCGAACGCTGCGCCGTGCGAGAGCCTCTCAGCCTGATTGGCTCTGGCACGGCGCGGCGCAAGGAATGTTGGGAAGTGAAGTTGTTTCCCTTTCTTCGCGTTTGTGGGGCTGTTGCCCCACTGCCGGTTTTCTCAATCCTTCGTTGACCTGCGTACCCAGATCGGCCGTGTGCACAAAGGGTGAGTGCAGGCAAGTAGGGCGAGGCATAGCAACCTATAGCCAGTTCCAACGGTTAACCCTTGGATTTATAGGTTAAGATTGAACTATAACAAACAGTGGTTATGGAATTGCAAGAAAAGGATGGTGTTGCATTGCTAAATCTGTATTTTGAATGCAATTTTTTTATATTTTTTGTTTTTAAATTTTGTAATTGTATTGTATTTTATATTGTATTTTCTTTAGTTGCAATTTTTATTTTTTTGTAAGTTATGTTTAAAATTTAAAAAAATAAAAAGAACCACATGGGGCACCATGGCCAATATAAGAAATAGCTTTTCTTGAAAATAAATACAAGATCTGTGAAGAAAAATAAGGAAAATGACACAGATTACTGAGCCAGTATGTTGACATTGAATGTCGCTATGTTGACACTGAATGTGGGTAAAAAAATGAACTTTTCCTGTTCACAAAAATGAGGAGAAAAAGTAATTTTACTTTATCCCAATAATGAGACAGATCTCCTGTAACCACGGTTAGCAATAGGTTATTTCAATTTATAAGCAACATAAAAAATAATTCTAGATTTTTATCTAGGCTGATTAAGTTAAACTAAACTCTAAAAAACAACTAAATTCCAAGAAATGCTGTACTAGTTCATGAGTTCTGATCATGGGATAGGCTCACTGTTCATTGTGCATTCCCCAACCCAATAGATTGTTTCTGGAGTGAGAAAGGGGCTTGATATTTCCACAGACAGGCAAGCAAGAAAGAAGAGCATGTAGTGAGGTACTTAGATGTGAGCATGCAGTGGAAATCATGTACTTATTTGGGTTTATGAGATAAGACTAGATTTCTCATTAGTTTCAGTCAGTGAGTGAATGAAATGGAATATTGCTCCAGTTTTAATCTGCAGTCTGTAAAGAGATAAAGTAGTTCTTGAAAGAGAAATGTGCCCCAGTTTCCATCTCACTGAAAATATGTTTTCAGTTATATGAACTGTTTCCTGTTTTGCATGTGGATGTTCTGGTGATCTATTCATAGCTGTCAAGTATCCCTTATTGGCCAGGAAAACCCCTTATTTTACCTTCTTTCCCGCCATCATCCCTTATTAATTAGACTGCAATTTTAAATTTAATTTAATTTAATAGTCATATTTATATATGCCGCCCACTCAGGCAGAACCTGACTCAGGGCGGCATTACAACAAGTTCTAAAAACACATAAAAACACTTTAAAATACCCATATCCTACCCACTTTAAAAGACCCATATCCCACCCACTTTAAAAGACCCATATCCCACCCACCCATCCCACCCACTATCAAAAGAAGAAGAGAGAGTTCTTAATTCTTTACATAAGCCAGCAGGCGGGGACCGTGTTCCCATTCGGGCCCCACACCTGCCCTGCCAGCCAGGTCTTCAATCCCTTCCTGAAGGGCAGCAACTCTCTTTGAAGTCTTAGATCTGTTGGCAGGAGGTTCCAATGCCCTATTGCCATCATTGGAGGGCAGCACAGGATAAGCATAGCTGTCAAGTATCCCTTATTTGTCGGGAAATTTCCCTTATTTCCAAATCCAAAACTTGACAGGTATGGATCTATTGATTCGGAGACTGGCCTCTTCCTGTTCTAGGCCATCAACAGGCAGTAATTCACTGGGCACATTAGCAATATGGAGAACTCCAAGTAACAAAAGGCAAGTCTCTCCCTGCCAGTCTCTATTCACTTACATAAACAGTGTAAGTCCGTGACACAGCTACCCTTTTTATTGTGACCTTCCTCTGTTATGTGTTCTGGATCACTGAGCAAATAGGATAGAATGGGAGACATGAACCACAGTGAATCCACTTCAGTTCACTTTCCCCTGTATTCAGAAAGAAGTATTTTTTCATTATATTTATTTTTTTTAAAAAAAATATTTATTTATTTATTTATTTATTAAACTTGCAGGGCCATTACCCCCTCTCAAATGAGTATAAAATGAGTGTATTGGTTTTTTAAGGCTACCTGAAGGTTGTCTTTCAATTAATTTTATTTTCACAATCATTAGCTGTTCTAATGCTTATACAGTAGAACCCCGCATAACAAAAAAACTCCGCTCCACGGAGCTCTTCACTATGCATTTTTTTTCCGTTATGCGAAGCACTATTGGCGATTCCCTGCATAATGCAAAAAAAAAAATGTTCATTAACTGGGGTTCCCATTGAGTGGGTATACTCTGGTTTCCAAAAACTTCGCATAATGAACATTTTTTTTTGTTATGCGGGGTATCACCCTTGCATAACGAATGCTTTTTTATGGGACTTTTTGTTATCCAAAGTGTTTGTCATGTGAGGTATAGGCCTTTGAACAGCCATAACCCCTCCCCCAAATGCAAGGTCCCTGCAAGGAAAGTGCAAACTAACATATTTTGTTACTCCTAGGGATGCTCATGAACCTTGTTCATACTTTCTATTCTTCTGACATATTTATCATTTTACAAATGTCACCATCAGACCACTTCATAAAATGCATTTAAGTGCAGATTCTATAAAAGAGTAGCACAGTAATACCTCATACAACGTCCGCTTCATACAACGTCAGATCCATACAACATCACCCAATTCTTGGAAAAAGGTGCCTCATACAATGTCCCCGGACATTGTATGAGGCATTAGGGATTTTGAAGGTTTTTTGTTGTTGTTCAGTTGCACTGTCGATTCCGACCCTTTGCGACGCTATAGAACATCATCCTCCAGGGACCTCTGTCCTCCGGGATGCCTGAGGAGCAACCAACAAGCCTCACCATGACTCTCCCGGGCCCCCTCCATCGGCCCGGGGTGTGAGTCAGCTGTGGCTACCACCCCCGCCTCCCTCCAGCCCTGCCTTGACTGGAGGGATAAGAGAACGCCAGAGGAGCAGCCAACAAGCCTCGCCGCGACTCTCCCGGGACCTCCATCGGCCCAGGGTGGGAGTCAGCTGTGGCCAGCGGCCCTGCCTCCCTCTGGCCCTGCCTCACCTCGCCTCCACCAACGCCGGGGGTTGGAGGCCACACGGAGCTCAACCGGCAGCCAGCCAGAGGAGGCGGGGAAGAAAGAACTCACCGGAGAGGTGAGCCCCAAGTGCAGCAAGTTCTTTCTTTCCCCACCTCCTCCAGCTGGCTGCTGGTCGAACTCTATGCGGCCTCCCAGCCCCGACGTCGGTGGGGTCCATTGGAGGTGGGGAAAGAAAGAACTCGCCGCACTTGGGGCTCACCTCTCCATGGCCCCAAAAGCGGCTCCCCACCTCCAATGGACCCCACCAACGCCGGGGCTGGGAGGCCGCACGGAGTTCGACCGGCAGCCGGCCAGAGGAGGCAGGGAAAGAAAGAACTTGCCACACTTGGGGCTCACCTCTCCGGCGAGTTCTTTCTTCCCCACCTCCTCCGGACGGCTGCCGTTCGAGCTCCGTGGGGCCTCCAAGCCCCGGCGTTGGTGGAAGCAAGGTGAGGCAGGGCCGGAGGGAGGCGGGGCTGCTGGCCACAGCTGACTCCCACCCCAGGCCGATGGCGGGGCCCCGGGAGAGTCACACCAAGGCTTGTCGGCAGCTCCTCTGGTGTTCTCTTATCCCTCCGGTCAAGGCAAGGCTGGAGGGAGGCGGGGGCAGTAGCCGCAGCTGACTCACACCGTGGGCCGATGGCAGGGCCCTGGGAGAGTCACGGCGAGGCTTGTCGGCTGCTCTTCTGGTGTCCCGGAGGACAGAGATCCCTGGAGGACAATGTTCTATAGGGTCACAAAGGGTCGGAATCGACTGTGCGACTGAACAACAACAAAAAAACTGCAAAGGTAGAGAATTGTGGTATTTAAATTAAGATTGTTATTGTTATTGTTATTGTTATTGTTATTGTTATTGTTATTGTTATTGTTATTGTTATTGTTAGTGTTAGTGTTAGTGTTAGTGTTAGTGTTAGTGTTAGTGTTAGTGTTAGTGTTAGTGTTATTAGTTGCCCTGCTCTGGCGATGATCCTGAGAACTTGGAGTTGGGCTCCGACGTGGTTGTTGAGCCCACTCCTTGCTAAATCCTGTTTTAGTTGTTGAGCCAAAGGCCCCTCTTAAAGTTATGTCAGTTTCCTGTGTTTCTTTGACTTTGCCCTGCAGTTTGTGCAATGTATCTCTATGGGAACGACATTATACAAAGCATCAGTGGCAATAATTTGGACGTTGTATGAGGCATCATGGCTAGGATTTTGCATGCCTCATACAAAGTCGGAATTCATACAACGTCCTAACTTGTGGAACCAAGTTTGGACGTTGTATGAGGTATTACTGTATTCCAATCAAAATATCTTAATTCAATAGGTATGAATTAGATTAGTTCCTGACTTAATGTTTCTGGAAGATACTCTGCCTTTCAGATGAAATTAGCTTGAGGGGAGACACCAATCGCGATCCTGTGTTGTCTTCTTCAGGCTGATTACTGTTCCCATTCAGCATCAGAAATGCAGTCCATTTCTTCACCTCAACTTCACTGAAACTGGGAATATTATACACATTTGATATTCCTTCTGAGGATAAGGCACCCTTTTCTAATGATATGAGCCCCAAAAACTTTGCTGGTAACTCTCAAGAAAGCAATATGGTTGGAAATGTGAGGAAGCCACATTACAATAAGAACATGTTTTCTATCCTCTAGCCAGAGCCATACGGAAGTACTGCAAAAGGTGATGAGAAGAACAATTGTCATTGCTGTTGTGACAAAAACAAAAGTAAAAATGAATAGAGTAGATAGTTTCATACAAATTTTGATATGAACGGCATCAAGACACCACTTTTGATATTCAAACTCTTAATTTCTCCATATTATATTTACATTGAACCATATTGCATTATATTATATTAGTATGGCACAGATCTAGTCCTGCTAATTCCCAGGACATAAGGCAGATGGGGTTGAATCCAGAAGAGATCTTTGCAGAGCTGGTTCTAAAATAGATAATGGTAGGTTAAATGAATTTAATAATCCAACTGAGAGTTGTGATGTAGGCTCATAGGATTGCAGATGGGGCACAGAAACTGTTCATTTCTTCTCTGGTAACCACGTTGCAACTATACATGAAAATCTATTCATTTTACTTATATGAAGTAATGGAAACATTCTATGCTCACTGTTCCCATTAATCCTACCTTCACGCCACTACTGTTCACTATATAAAGAAAATTACATCTTGCTACAAAGTGCTATAAGTACCTTCACGAAGCTAAAGACAATTATTTTCAAAGATATTGATTTTCTGACAATGTTTTATTACAATGACTTTATTCCTATTCTATCAAATGATAGGTGTAGATTTAATAACCTTAGGTGACAGATGTTGAAGGAGTAAATTGATGGTATTTCACTTCACTATTATTAACCTCCAGTTTTTGTAGTGGTTTAGTCACAGAACATTTTGTGTGTTCACAGTTATACCATGTTTCTTTTTTGTTTTATAAGCTTTGGTAAAATAGGACAATTGGGACTAGATAGCACAGAGTAAAACTGAGAAATATGAATGAAGAGATGAATAGGAAATAATCCCTAATTATCACTATAACACAAAGTCATTTCCAGAAGGTTCCACACAGAGGAACTTGGACCACACTCTCCTGTCTATTCTCCTGTTTTTTTGTGAGCAAGTTTCCTGATATATGAAAGGAAAATAAATAATATAAATATAATATTATGGAGGCTTCTACAAGGAGCATATCAGACAAAGAGAAAGGCAAAAAACATTGTGGCACCTTCAAGGCTAACTTCTATATTTTAATTTAACCAAGTTCCCTTCCTCAAGCATGAGTGACATATTATGACAATAATTTATATATGTTCCCATGACCAGATGAGCATACAGAGGGACAATAGTTGGTTATTACAGTAGACACAAATTATAAATTATGTGAATCAGTGTGGCATTTCACACTTGGTAATGACTGAAAATCTGTATAAATAAAGCAGGAGTGTGTGCTCGTTTGTCCCAAATGTGTTTCCACGCCACGGGACTCAGGCCCCTGAAAATTGGCACACAATGAGCTACCAATCCACAGATTGCATAGCCCAAATTGGGAGAAGCTGGTGGAACTTTGGCCCCCAAAAAAGCAAAAACAAAAAAAACCCTACATGCCCCATAAATCCCTGTGCCACATCCCAGTCAATAATAGAGACCAGCACGAGCACAGGAGAGGCGGGGCCAGGGCCGCATGCACAAACAATGGAGAGAGATGGTTGACATGCCTGGGCAGCAGCAACAAATGAACAGTGGAACAAAGACAAATGTGCCTACACCTTCACCCCTCCCCATCCACCCGAGCACCACCAAAGCGCCTACCTCAGAAATGCCGACCACTGTCCTTAATGAGTGGAAACAAGACATCCTGAAGGTTAAGGAGGTGGAGGAGCGGGAGGTGGATGTGGGTTACACTACTGCTGCGCATCGCCCACCGGCGGCCCCTCCTCAGCCTTCACCCCCATCTCCTTCACTTAGCATGGTGATGAATCCTGGCGCCTGGTCAACGTATGAGTTATTGACCAGAGGGCCGAGCTGAAGCAGTGCAACCTGTTCCTGGACTTGGAAGGTAATAAGAGCAGGGATAGGAGGAGAAGAAAGCCCCCCCCCCCAAATAATAACCCTAACAAAAGGGAAGTTCCCCCTGCCTAACCCCCCCCCCCCACACACACACACACACAATCCAGAACTGGCCAGTATGTAAGAGTGAAGAAGGGGGGGAAATCACCCACCCCACTGTGCATGTGTAAGACAGAGAGAGAGAGAATGTATGTGTGTGTCTGAAAGTGTATGTGTCTGAGTCTGTGTCTGTGTGATGCCTGCAGCCAACCAACCAAAGTAAAAATAAACTCAGATAAAATAGAATGAACGAGAGAGAACACTACACCTACAATAAATCCCAGGAAGAGGGAACTGCCTGTCTGTCTGACTGTCTGTGTGACAGAGAAAGAAAGCAAAAGAAACCCAGATTAGGCTGGATTGCATACCCGTAACCCCCCATCTGTATGTGTGTGTGTGTGTGTGTGTGTGAGAGAGAGAGAGAGAGGGAGAGGGAGAGAGACAGTGGTAGAGAGAATAGATGGGTGACTGTGTGTGAGAGAGAGAGAGGTAGAGAGAGATAATGAGTGTGAGAGAGAGACAGGATGGGGTAGTAGATTGATGTGTGTCTCTATGAGAGACCCCAACATACACCCGAAGGGAGAGCCCATAGCCCCCACAAAAAAACCCAGGCACAGCGAGGGGGAGATCCCAATGTGCAAGGGCTCTCCCTCCCAGCCCCAGGTTGGGTCCATCCCGGATGAAGTCTGGGCAAATATGCTAGTGTACTATATAATCATAGAATAACTGTGTTGGAAGGGGCCTTTTAGTCCATCAAATCCAACCCCTTGCTCGATTCAGGACTCTAAATCAAAGTAGATATGACAGATGGCTCTCCAATTCTCTCTTGAATGCTTCCAGTGTTGGAGTGCTCATCACCTCTCAAGGCTATTGATTCCACTGTCATACTGCTTTAGCTGTTAAGATGTTTTTCCTGCTATTCAGACTATACTGTTTCTGGTTTCCTTTAGTTTGAGCCCATTATTACACATCCTTTACTATGGGATGGCAAAGAACAGATCCTGCCCCTCCTCTTTATTATTATTTTTAAGGTATTTGAAGAGTGCTATCATATCCCCTCGCAGTCTCCTTTTCTCAAGGCTAAACATGCCCAGTTCTTTTAGTCTTTCATTATATGGCTTGTTTTCCAGTCCTCTGATCATCCTTATTGCTCTTCTCTGTACCTGCTCTAATTTATTTGCATCTTTCTTAAAGTGTAGTGCCCAGAATTGGATGCAGTAATCTAGATGTATTCTAATTAGTGCTGAATAGAGGAGGACTAGTACCTCACAGGTTTTGGACACTTAACTTTGTTAATGCAGTCTAAAAGAGTGTTGGCAATTTTTGCAGCCATGTTGCACTGTTGTCTCATATTTAGCCTGTGATCTACAAGAATCTACAACAATTCAGATGTATTTCCTGTGAAGCTTTGTTCTGTAAAATGTGACACATGATTAGTAGATGGATTCAACATAATTGTGGCATTACACATTTTATTAGTACTGTATTAGATAAAGGTAAAGGTTGCTCTTGCTTGAAAGCCAGCCGTATCTGACTCTAGGGTTCAGTGCTCATCTCTCTTTATAGCCAAAGAGCCAGCACTGTCTTTGTCTCCAGACATTTCCATGGACATGTGGTAGGTATGCCTCAACACTGGAGGGCATGAAACACTGTTTACCATCCCACTGAAGTGGTCCCTATTTATTTAGTTTAAATTACTTGCTTTCAAACTGCTAGGTTGGCAGGAGCTGGGACAGAGATGGGAGCTTACTCCATCATGCAGAACTTGGGAATTGAACTCTGACCTTCCAGTCAGCGAATTCAGCATCTTAACCACTTGAGCCACTGCAGTTCCCAGTACTGCATTACAGTGATACCTCATACAACGTCCAAACTTGGTTCCACAAGTTTGGACTTTATACGGATTTGGACTTTGTATGAGGCATGCAAAATCCTAGCCGCGATGCCTCATACAACGTCCAAATCCTTGCTGCGATGCCTCATACAACGTCATTTCCATAGAGATACATTGTACTGTAACAGCACAGACTTCAGGGCAAAGTCAAGGAAACAGACAGGAAACTGACAGAACTTTAAGAAATCATTGTCTAAAGGCTAAAAACATTACAAAAACTTGTCAAACAACCCTGATTGTCCAAGAACCTGAAGAATGCTGCAAAAATCCCAGGAATGCTTCTAAAAATTCTGACGAAAAAATTCAAAAAAATCCAAAATCGCGCTCAAAACCACTCCTAAACACTCTTTGCCTCATGCAAAACCCACAAGAGGTTTTGCTTGCTCTGCTTAACTCAGCACGTTTGGCTACAGAAGTCAATATTAATTTGTCAAGATTAGGTAACAGGACAAGGTATAGATATAAAATGTCTATTCAGAGCTAAAAGGCATGTGTCCTGCCTTTTATACTGCCCAGGCACAATGCAACCTGGGAAAACCCCAATGCCTCATACAACATCACACGACTTTGTATGAGGCAACTTTTTTCAAGGAATTAGGCGATGTTGTATGAATCCGATGTTGTATGAAGTGGACTTTGTATGAGGTATTACTGTACATATGTAGTAATGAGTTAGTAACGCATTTCAAACTTTGCATTTTGCATTCACAGACTTTTGTCTGTGAAAAGTGTTTGAGGAAGTTGACTTGATCCATGAAAGAGGTCATTAAAAATTGCACTTGGTCGTTGAAGCATCACAAAATGTTTGTCTTTTTTCTTTCTTGTCTGATATGCTAACACACATTAACATGGCTACCACTTTGAAAACTACTTGGAGTATGACATGATTAAGACCAGACATAGGTAGTACCTCCTATTGTAGTATTGACTTAATTCCGCACTGTGATGCTAATAGTATATTTACTATGGCACAAGGTTTTTTGTGTGGCAGAGAACTTTTAGACTTATTGCCAATTATGATAACATGCTCATCAAAATGACATGAGTATTATCCACTGCATTTCTCTAATGCTAATGCAAGCGCGGCGCCAAAATGGCCGCCGTGCTCTTTGCGGGGGCCCCCACCGGACTTGGACATCCGGGTAGTTAGGGGGGCGTGGCCAGCACCCTTTAAAAGGGGTGGCCACGAGGCAGCCGCGCTGCCATTTTGCAAAGCGACGGAGAGGAGAAGTTTTTCCCCTTTTGCTCCGTCGCTCTTCCCTTCAGCTGGGAAGCCTTTTCTGGGCAGCGGTTCCTTCGTAGCTTCTTTCTTCGGCTTCCCAACGACTGCAGCCATGCCTTCCAAAAAGAAGGCAATGGCGAACGCGGTTCGCTCTTCGCAGAGGCGCCAGCCGGGTCGGAGGACCGTGACTATGCCCCCTCAGCAGGCCCCCTTTCCGGGGGTGCCCACCGGGACCGGCGGGATGGGGGCGATTGCTCCCTGGCCTGAGGCTGGGCAGCCTCAGGCCGGCCCTGCGGGGGATTCGGCCCCCGGCCTGCAATTAGAGGCCACCGGCCCGGGCCTGGTGCATAGCCAGGCTGGGCCTTCGGGCCTTGGCATCCAGCTTCCAGCGGTGGGCTGCAATCAAGGGGGTTGGCTGGGTTCCCATCCCTGGCAGGGCATGCTCCCCGCCCCGCAGGGGCCGGTGGTTGGGGCATGGCCATATTCGGGCCCTGGGGTCCAGAGACCTGGCCCGGCGCCGGCGACCGGTGGGCCGGCCGGCCCTTCCCCACCCATTAGTATTGGGGGCTATGTAAATGTTGATGCCCTACTGGCCCGCGTCGCGGCTCTGGAGGCATCCTTAGGGGTAGTTAATCCATCCGGGGCACCGTTTGGTTTACAGGTCAACTCAGCGCTTGCCGGTCCTCGGCAGGCGGCCGACAGGGTTGAGCTGCCTGAGGCGAATAGGTCGGCCACGGCCGCGGCCTCGCAGCTCCCCACGCAGCAGATCCCGCCAGCAGGTAGTGGTCAGGTCCCATCTTCGAGCTCGGTTGCGGTCGCGAGCTCCGACGCCCACAGTGGGCCGGAACCCCTGGTGGGGGCGGCCCACGGGGGTGCAACTTGTGAGTATACGGTCCAATCTAGTGCACCCACGACACAACCCACACTGGGGGGAGGCTTGCAGTGGCCGTGGCCTAGCCTGGCTGGGGCGGCGGGTCAGTCGCCGCCGGCCCATCTTGGAACGGCTCCCGCACTCCAGGGCCCCTCTTGGGGCGGGGTACCCTGTCCCGCGGGGGAACTTACTGGGGGTGGCGGGGCTGGTCCAGGCTCCTTTCAGGGTGCCCAGTACTGTCAATGTTCCGGTGTCGGCCTTGCCGACGGCAGGTTACTCGTTGCCCCTCGGGGACCACCTGGCCCAGGCCACCAAGGAAAAGATATGGCGGGGGGAGTACGTGGACATTTTCTCCCTCTTGAATAGAGAACCCACCAAGGAAGAGAGGGAGGGGCAGGACGAGAAGGACAAGGAGCAGGCTCGTCGACGTAAGCCGCCACGTACATGGGCCAACTGGTTACCCGCGTACCTTATATACATGGCGGTGTATCTCAGGGCCCGGCCTGACCTGGCAATTCCGATGGTCCAGTATTTGGACAACATATACCGGGCGATGGTTGATTTCCCTGGCCCGTCGTGGTTGGCTTACGACGAGGAATTCCGTATGAGAGTGCCCCTACACCCAGAGATGAGGTGGGATGAGCCCTGCTAGAAGCTGTGGCTTCTGTATATGACCCCCACGTGCCCGGTGCCAAGGGAGAGGTACCATTGTGGACATGCGGTCCAGCGAGCTGCTCCAGCCCAGGCACCCCGCCAGGTGGCGGGGCAGGGGGTTCCAGCCCGCCTGCTGTGTGGGAGATTCTCGGCCAATGGTGCGTGTAACAGGAAGCAGTGCCGATACAGGCATGAGTGTCCCTCTTGTGCTGGTCCCCATGCCGCCTCCGCATGTCCTAAGGCGGGCGGACTGCGGGGCAGAGGTAGAGGTGGACAGGGAGCGGGCAGAACTGCCGCAGAGGGAGCTGGTCAGGCAAAAGGCCCCCTCCCCAATTAATGTGGACATGTTGGAGCGTTGGCTCACGATGTACCCGAGGAGGGCAGACGCAGCTTACCTGCTTGAGGGTTTTCAGCAGGGGTTTCACATTCCTTTCACGGGGGTCAGGTCCCCTCAAGATGCACCCAACCTGTTATCACTCAGGGGAAGGGAGGAGGTGGCTGCCATGAGCATTGCTAAGGAGGTTGCTGCTGGCAGGGTTGCCGGCCCTTTCCCTCTCCCACCATTCCCCAACCTCAAGGTTTCCCCTTTGGGGTTGGTGCCCAAGAAGTCGCCGGGGGAGTTCCGTTTGATACACCACTTGTCTTACCCGGCTGGCCGTTCGGTCAACGATGCTATCCCTGACGACCTTTGTTCGGTCCGGTATACATCTTTTGACCAGGCCCTGCGCATGGTGCGCTCATGTGGCCCGGGTGCACTACTCGCTAAGTGCGACATTAAGTCCGCGTTCCGTCTCCTGCCAGTGCACCCGGGCGACTTTGAGTTGCTGGGTTTCAAGTTCCGGGGTGAATTTTATTTCGACAAGGCCATGCCTTTTGGCTGCTCCATTTCATGCTCGGCATTTGAGCACTTCAGCACCTTCCTCCAATGGGCCTTTGTTCGCAGGTCAGGGTCCCGGTCTATAGCCCACTACCTTGATGATTTCTTATTCGGGGGTGAACGGGGCTGGGACACGTGCACACGTCTCCTGAACACATTTCAGACGCTAATGGAGGAACTCGGTGTCCCTTTAGCGCCCGAAAAGACCGAGGGCCCTTCAATCAAGCTCACATTCCTGGGGGTTGAGATTGACACAGTTGTGCAAGCATCCAGGTTACCTGCTGATAAGGTTTCACAGATCGTTGCACTCATTTTGGACTTGCTGGCAAAACGCAAGGTGTCCCTTCGGGAGCTACAGGTGTTACATGGTCACCTTAATTTCACTTGCAGGGTCGTCGCACCTGGCAGAGCATTTGCTCAACGATTGTGCGATGCCATGACTGGCTTGGCCAGGCCCCACCACAGGGTCCAACTGAACAAGGGCATGAGGGAGGATATGCTCATTTGGCTCCAGTTCCTGAGGGAATTCAATGGGGTGTCCTTTTGGAGGTTCGACCTTTTAGTTTCCCCTAGTTTTCAGGTTCAGTCGGATGCATCGGGGTCCCTGGGTTTTGGGATTTACTTCGCAGGGAAGTGGGCCTACGGCAGATGGCCGCCAGACTGTTGGGGCACGGATCGCTTGCGAGATCTCACGTACCTGGAATTTTTCCCCATTCTGGGAGCTTTGATGCTATGAGGTGAGGAGTGGGCCAATTCGGTTGTCCATTTCTGGTGTGACAATGCGGCGGTGGTCCACATTGTCAACGCACAGACGTCTAAATCTCCAAGGGTTATGGAACTGGTTCGCCAGTTCGTGTTGCTAGTTCAATGTGCTTTTTCGGGCTAGACATGTTCCAGGTATTAATAACGATATTGCTGACGCTTTGTCCCGCCTGCAGATCCCCCGGTTCCGTGCCTTGGCCCCGGACGCAGAGGAATTTCCCTCGCCGCTCCCGGACGAGATATGGACACTTGGCAAGGAGACGTGAACCGGGCGATCGGCATGTCACTCGCCCCTCGCACGCGTAAGGCTTATAACCATGCATTCAGTTCGTTCAGGGCCTTTTGTGCCCAATCCCAGCTGCTGGAAAGTTGGCCCATCCCAGTGGCTCATATCCTCCAATTTATGGTTTATTTACATGCCCAGGGCTTAGCCCCCGCACCATAGCATCCAGGCTGTCAGCGCTGGCATTCATGGCCAAGGTGGGTGGTTTTGCTGACAGCAGAAGTGATTTTCGCATACGACATGTTTTGGAAGGGTGGGCGCGGGAACGTGGGCGCAGCCCGGACGACCGCCACCCTATTTCCCCAGGGGTACTTACCCAACTTGCACGGGGTTGGCATGACCTGTGTTTCGACAGCTATGAGGCAACCCTGTTTCACGCGGCCACTACGGTGGCCTTTTTTGGAGCGCTCCGCATCAGTGAGCTGGTGCTACTGTCTAAGGCGGATGCGAGTCGGTGGTGCACTTGAACTCGAAGATGTCTATATTTCCAATGATTGGGCTCAGCTGAGGATACGCTCCTCTAAGGTTGATCAGCACGGTGTAGGCAGTGGTGTAAGACTGCTACGATGTTCCATGGCAGACATCTGTCCGGTTGATGCCCTACAGGAGTTCCTTGCACTACGTGGTACGCACCCTGGCCCGTTTTTCTGTCACCAAGATGGGTCTCCCCTTACTAAATTTCAATTTTGGAAGGTGACCGGTAAGGCACTAGCCAGTGTTGGCCTCCCTGGGGCTCGTTACGGCACCCATTCATTTAGGATAGGGGCGGCTTCCACCGCAGCGGCGTTTGGGTACTCTGGGGCTGAGATATGCAACATGGGAAGGTGGGGATCCCGATGTTTTCAGTTGTATGTTCGCCCTCTTCAACAGTGAGTACCAGTTAAGTCACTGCCCTGTTTCCTTTTTTCCTTGACAGACCCTGGGTGTCGTCTTGCACCGGTGACAGTATGGCTGGTGGGCCACAGCTATGTGCACAGGGCAGTGCAGTTTGCTGCGGCGACAGAGTGGGGACCCCGACTGGGACTAGGTGCATCCGCAAGTCTCAGGTGGTACGGTAAGCGCGGAATGTTATGGCGGGAACTGTTGCCATTCCTTTTCTCCATCAGGGATGCTGACCTGCCTGATGTCCTAATTATACACCTCGGGGGTAATGATTTGGGCCAGGTCACAGGCCTATCGCTGAAGCACGCGATTTGCGGTGACCTGGCCTACCTGCATTATGTGTGGCCCACCACAACCCTGCTTTGGTCGGACATGATACCGCGGCACGCTTACAGGGGAGGGTTGAACCTCCAAGCCCTTGATCGGGCTCGGTGCTTGGTGAACAGGGCTATTGCCCGGTTCCTTCTGGACAAGGGTTGGGGGCGTGTCATACGACACCCCACCATCAGTCTCCAAAATTATGAGCTTTACACAGGGGATGGGGTCCATCTGTCGCCGGGAGGTATGGACCTCTTGTTAGGAGATTGGCGAGCAGGCCTGTTGACCGAGCTGACGGTCTGGGGGGGCGGTGAGCCTTTATTGAAGCCTCCCCGTGTGGCGGGTAGCACTGGTAAGGTAAACATTTATGACCCACAGGTATCCGGCAGGTTCACAATTGACTGGACAACACTAGACAGGCACAAGTTGGTTAACGTTGTCCGGTCAACGATGAACCAGGCAATGGGGTGATGGCATGAGCTGGGCAGCAGGCATCACCCCGTTATTTTACGGATACACGTCAGAGGGTGGGGTCAGTAGTTAGATTATTGACTACGGTCAACAATTTGTTTGTTGTCAACAAACAAATTGATACAAATGGATACATTGTAACCAATTGCCGTTGGCAATTTTGGGTGGAACCTTACCAGTGTTTATTTATTTTATTTATTTATCATTCACATTTGTAAATGCCGCCCACTCAGGCAGAACCCGACTCAGGGCGGCATTACAACAACTCCAAAAAAATACATAAAAACATTATAAAACCTTATAAAACCCACCCAATAAAAAACCCACCCAATAAAAAATCCGCACGGTGTTACTTCGGCCTGCTTGCCTTAAGAATTATAATTGGTTGAATACCAATAGAAATTTATAATTCGGACTAGGGCATGAATCAATAAATGTGGCCCAATGCCGTTATCCACTTTTACCAGTGTCTGAGTCCTTTATTGGGGGGTGCGCCTGCAATGCAAGCGCGGCGCCAAAATGGCCGCCGCGCTCTTTGCGCCCCCCCCACCGGACTTGGACATCCGGGTAGTTAGGGGGCGTGGCCAGCACCCTTTAAAAGGGGTGGCCACGAGGCAGCCGCGCTGCCATTTTGCGAAGCGACGGAGAGGAGAAGTTTTTCCCCTCCACCCCCTCCCTAGTTAACAGTGTGATATTTTGGTTGCTTCGGGGCTGGGTGGGAATTTTTGGCTGGGACCTACAATTGGCTTTCAGGTCCTGGATTTTTTGCCCATCCCACACTGTTGCTATGGTTTGACATAGGGGTTTCTTGCTCTGCTGTTGACTTTGGTCACATGGGCGGGTAGCACTGGTAAGGTAAACATTTATGACCCACAGGTATCCGGCAGGTTCACAATTGACTGGACAACACTAGACAGGCACAAGTTGGTTAACGTTGTCTGGTCAACGATGAACCAGGCAATGGGGTGATGGCATGAGCTGGGCAGCAGGCATCACCCCGTTATTTTACAGATACGCGTCAGAGGGTGGGGTCACTAGTTAGATTATTGACTACGGTCAACAATTTGTTTGTTGTCAACAAACAAATTGATACAAATGGATACATTGTAACCAATTGCCGTTGGCAATTTTGGGTGGAACCTTACCAGTGTTACTTCGGCCTGCTTGCCTTAAGAATTATAATTGGTTGAATACCAATAGAAATTTATAATTCGGACTAGGGCATGAATCAATAAATGTGGCCCAATGCCGTTATCCACTTTTACCAGTGTCTGAGTCCTTTATTGGGGGGTGCGCCTGCAAAGATGTTGTGCTAAGTAAAACTAGTATTTTGCAAGATGCTTAAAATGTTCACCTTCAGACATAATGCATGAATACAATAAACATATGTGTAATAATTCATAAATGCTTATCAAAGGACAGCATTTATCCTGTATTAAGATCAGCACAAAAATTAAGTGCTGTACATTGCAGGACCAAATAATTTTAATAAGCCACTAACTGATAATCTAATACATAGTTTATATAAAGATAACATGTTTGAAAGAGTAAGAGACAATGGTAGGGGTGGGAAAAGTCCCAGCTCTAGCCAACATAGACAATTGGGTTGCCAAGTGTCATAGTGCCTCCTGAAATGTCAAAACATTCCTACTCTTTTTGAGGCCCATTGCCCAATCTGATGCTGAAGCTGAAGTAAAACACCAGGGTCTTGACTTGGAAGTCTTCCTGTTTCATATGTCCTGGTAAAATTGGAGCACAGGGAATTCCCAATGTGATGGCAGTGAACCATCCATAAGGCTTGTAAGAGCTCTCCATATTTCTTTGTAGCCAACAGTTTACATGATATGTGTCCATCTAGCGGGCATGGAAGCAGTCTCTCCAGTTTCTATGTGTATTTGGTTGCCTGCCCAATCACTAAATAATTTTAATCCTGGCTGTGGGTTGCCATATTACCTGGCTAGCCATTTTTAGCCATATTATTGGATTACCCTAGTGAATCTTCATACAATCCACACTTATTGGATCACCTCATTGTCGGAAAGGAATCAGCATCTTGAATATGCCATCTTTTGCAGAGAACAATGCAATGTCAGGATAGTTTTAAAAACAAACCAATATATCCTTGATTCTCCAGTTCACCAATTAGAAATGGTTTGTGCTGATTTAATCAACCAAAGATTGAGTTGATTGCACAACTAAGTAGGTTAAATCTCACATTTCTAATGTTCATACCAAATAAATATCAATGGCCAGTACAGTACACAACTGAGAATAATTGCATATAAACTCATTAAGAACAATTTGAAACTTCAACCCAATTTTTCAAAATGATTCACTTTGGTATTTTGAATATCTTTCTCATTAGAAATTACATGTCTGCAGTCTACAAACATGCACAGGTCTATGACAACTGCTGTCAGAGTAACAATTTTGGGCAAATACCTAACTAAGCCTACTGATCTGAGTATTGGATTTCTTCTGGGTGTAGGTGTTTGTCTCTGAACAGAGGGCTCCTTGAAATGTCAGGACTATCATAGATTAGATAGATTAATTCAGACAAGTAATGTCATTGGGCTACTTTGGAATAAATAGGACTCCTTGACGCCACTTGACTTGTTCTTTAAATATCAACTCCCATGAAGAAAAAGAAAATGCTATAAATGTGGTTAGAGTTTTTTAAAGCTTTTGCTTCATTTCCTAGAAAAGTCAGTGGCAAAGTACTTTATGTGGCACTCTCATGGGTCCTACCCAAATTTAATTTCCTGATGTAATTGTGACAGATGGCACACTTCAGACTGATAACAGACTGATTCCATACCTTATCAAACAGTTGCTGAAACTTTTCCACATACGAGAGGGTTTGTTTGTTTTTTACACCTCAGTAGCTTGATGAGAAACAATTAAGATGTGTGAGTCTTTCATCATAAAAGTTCTCTCATTCTTTATTTTTTTCAATTTATTACAATTTGTATTAACTTTTCAAAAAATAACATAACAGTAACGAGACATAAGAAAACAAAACCAAAATACATTTCAAATACAACGTACAAAATGCAAATAAAATCTGGAAAAAATAGATTACAAATAATAACAGATACAAAACATAATTAATATTCAGTACTCAAAAATTTCTCATTCTTATAATTAACTATTCAAAATAACCTACACTAATAATATCTCTGTCATTATGTTACATAATCAGAATAACATAAAATACATTAAAATTAAATCCACAATACACACCTGGTGAAATATACAATGCCCAGGAGATTGCGGTGTATCACAGCATAATTTCACTATTTCCAAAAACTCATTTGCTCTGGTGCTGGACTGTCCCATTCCCCTCTTATCAACGTAAAATCCACAAATAATTGCCATATTATCCAAAATCTATTTTCTTTAATTATACCTTTCCTTTCATTCAGCTCCCATGTTAACTTATCATTCAAAGCAAGTTGCCACATTTCCCTATACCAATCCTTAATTGTTAAAATCGCAACATTTTTTCAGTTTCTTGCTATACATTGTCTACCTTTTCACAATATTATCGACAACAACTCTTTTTGTCCTCATCTAAATTCATAGTTTTCATATCTGACAACAAAACAGTACCCGACGTCAAATTTATTCTCATCCCCATGATTCTAGAATATTTTTTCTCAGTTTTCCCCAAAATTATTTTACCACATTACATCTGCACCACATGTATTCATCTGTTCTCATTGTGTTCTTACATCTCCAACACATTTTACTTTTATTCTTATGCACCTGATGTAACCTCACAGGAGTCAGGTACCATCTCCACAACATTTTGTAATTACGTTTTTTACTCTAACTGACATTCTTCTCATCATCCACTTCTTCCATTTGTTTCTCCAATTCACCTCTGTAATTCCAACGTTCAAGTCTTGTTCCCAAATTTTCCTCAATGAATCTTGTGGGCTATCTTCTTTACTTAATCTATACCTATAAAATGGTGCATTAACCATTGGAATGTGACAAAGGATGTTTAGCTAGGCCCCACTAGCCCTGTCCGAGCCTCCGTGCACTCGCCCGAACGGGGTTTGCAGGTAATTGTCAGGTTGAATTTGCACCAGTGGGACAGGAGCCCCCCGGACGCAAACAAAAAAAGGGAACTTCAATTCCCAACATTCCTTGCGCTGCGCCGCGCCGCACCAGAGCCAATCAGGCTGAGCGGCGTGAGCAAAAGGAACATTCGGAAACACACTGCGTCCAATCGAAAGGAAGCTGCAGGAAACAAACCACTACACAAAAAGAAATTGCACACTCCGAACTACAAGCGCCAGCGTCCTGCACGCCATGAGCGCGCAGAACGCTGAGGCAGCCGGCGCATGAAAAATAAAAATTAAAAAGGCAGGCTGCAGAACCCCCACCCCCCACCGCCGCATACAGTGGTGATGGGTTTTCCGTGGTCCAGCCACCCAGGCCGGCCCACAGAAATACCCCCACCCCAACGCCGCATCAAGCAGCGATGGGAATTCCTGTGGTTCAGCCACCCAGGCCGGCCCACGGAAATACTCCCACCCCAATGCCACATCAAACAGCGAGGGGAATTCCCGTGGTCCGGCAACCCAGGCCAGCCCACGGAAATACCCCCACCCCAACGCCGCATGTAAGCGGCAATACAATTTCCGTGGTCCAGCCACCCAAGCTGGCCCACAGAAATACCTCCCCCCACACCACATCAAGTGGCGATGGGATTCCAATGGTCTGGCCACCAAGGCTGGCCCATGGAAAACCCTCCACCCCAATGCCGCATGAAGCGGCGAGGCAATTTCTGTGGTCCGGCCACCCAGGCCGGACCATGGAAATACCACCACCCCAATGCCGCATTAAGCAGCAATGGTATTTCCGCGGTCCAGCCCCCGAGACCGGCCCACAGAAATACCTCCACCCCCAACATGAAACAACACTATCCAAAAACAGTCAAAAATATTCAAAACCAAAATAAAAACAGAAAAAATAAACACAAAAACATGCAAAAAACACAATCCAAAAACAGTCAAAAATAATCAAAACCAAAAATATAAAACAGAAAAAGGAAACACAAAAACATCCAAAAACAAACAAGAAAAAACACACAGACCCCCCAAAAAACCAAAAACAACCCCCCCCAAAAAAAAACCCAGAGACCTTACCAGAAGATGTCCTCATTCCATGACGACCGGAACTAAACTGAGGAAAGAAAGAGACTACTTACTGGAAGAAGAAGTGACACCCAGAGGCCACAAGAGAAAAAACATTCAAAAATATTCAAAATAATTACAATTAATTCCCAAATTAATGAAATAAGTTATCAAAACATTCAAAAATATTCACACTAATCACAAATAATTCAAAAAAAGGAATAAGTTTTCACTCAAAAAAACAAAACAAAACATCCAAACACAGTATAGAAACATTGATTTAAAAAAAAAACATATTCTTACACATTTTAAAAATTATTATCCAAGGTACAACTATTTAAAAAAATTCACATAGTAATACATTATTTGGTTAAATACAATAATTATAAAAATTATATCATCCTTTCCTCTTTTTAAAAACCAAAAACCAAAAATAAAAATAAATAAATCACAGTTTATAACAGCCCATGCGTAAAAATAAAAAAATTAAAAACCACAATTAAAAACTAACCTCATTTACATAAACATAAAACAAAAATCTTCCAAAACCATTTTAAAGAGCCCGGCACCACCGGGCAAAATATGCTAGTATCTTATAAATCTTACTCACCAAGCTCTTAATACCAATTTATCCCTTTCTTATATTCCATACCAAATCTTCAAATTCATTTATCCCCCTTTCCAGACTGGTTTTGCTCAGATATTTACTATTCCATTTATTTACCAATACTACAATCTGGAAATAGTTCAGCCCCAACTGTATATATAACTCTGACTTTTCCTCTCTTTCTTTACAAACCCGTATCCAATCCTTCAACAGAAAGACATTTCTAATCAATGCATCTTTCACTCTCTTATCAATTTTTATCAGGAATTTTTTCATATCCTCTATTTCCATAATAGGTGAAACATCTGGGACTAATTCCTTCTTCACACTCTTCGAAGCCTCCCACATTATCTTTGTCATTTTATTTGTAATATCTGGTTTATATGTATCTTTGTCTAAAAACACCGCTTTACCACTTTGGGATAAATCCCTCATCTCAATTTCTTCCCAGATCACCATTTCCCTAATCAAAATATTCACAATATTTTTAACCTGAAACACTCTGTAATAGTTCTTAACATAGGCCAATCATAATCCACAATCCTTTTGAGATAAATACCACAAACTTCTCATTATTATCAGCTTATTCCTCCGTTGCAGTAATTATGTAATAAATTTTGATATTCCTTAATTTCTTTATTGTTAAATTGAATTGACAGGGCATCAAACAAAAAAATTAATTCTCAGTAATAACATCATTTTACATAATGCAACCCTGCCAAACCAAGATAACTTCAACCTTTTGTATTGCTGTATTTTTCTTTAATTTCTTTTTTTGTTTTGTTTTTCATAATTCAATCTCTTAAAATCATTTAATTTGTTTGAAATATTTATCCCCAGGTATTTCAAACTATCTTTGATCTGTATTCTAAATTTATCTCTTATTTGACCCTGCTCCTCCTTGTCTGTATTACACAGTATCATTTCAGATTTGTCCCAATTAATCCTTAAACCCGCAATTTCCTCAAATTCTCTTAAATGTATTTGAATCGTTTCTAAAGCCTTCATAAGTTGTTTCATAATTACCAGAGTGTCATCCACATATAAACTTATCTTATTAGAAATAATTCCCTCAATACTTTTATCCTCTCTTATGACATTCACTAGCAACTCCATTGCCATAATAAACAAAATTGGTGATAATGGACAACCTTGTCTTGTTCCAGCTTCAAGTTTTATGTCTTCTGTGAAAACACCATTTACCTTGACATTGGCGTAACCCTGCTGATATAATTGTTCAATCATTCTTTTAAACTCAATTAATTATCTCATTAATAGTTTCCCATTGAAGCAAGTCAAATGCTTTGAAGATATCTAGCGATAATAATCCTACTTTCTCTTTGTTTTGTCCTGTAATATCTATTAATTTTTTAACTTTAATTTAATTTTTTATTTAATTTAATAGTCATATTTATATATGCCGCCCACTCAGGCAGAACACGACTCAGGGCGGCATTACAACAAGTTCTAAAAACACATAAAAAACACTTTAAAAGACCCATATCCCACCCACTTTAAAAGACCCATATCCCACCCACTCATCTTACCCACTATAAAAAAGAAGAGAGGGTTCTTAATTGTTTACATAAGCCAGCAGGCAGGGACCGTATTCACATTAGGACCCCACACCTGCCCTGCCAGCCAGGTCTTCAATCCTTTCCTGAAGGACAGCAATTCTCTTTGAAGTCTTAGATCTGTTGGCAGGAGGTTGCAGAAAGTTGGTGCGGACACAGAGAAGGCCCTCCTTCAGGTGCTGGATAGATGTGCACCCCTAGTTGATGGCACTATTAAAGAGCCCCTCCGGTCCTCTCTGGTTGGACGGGCAGATACTCTTGGGATGATGCAGTCTCTAAGGTATCCTGGCCCACTGCCATATAGGGCTTTAAAGGTCAAAACCAGCACCTTGAATTGCACCCAGAGACAAACTGGTAACCAGTGCAGCTCCCAAAGTAGTGTCCGCATCCCATCACCACCCGGGCTGCCGCATTCTGGACCAGCTGCAGCCTCCGAATAGTCATCAAGGGAAGCCCCATGTAGAGCGCCCCATCCAGACCCCAATGGCCTCCAGGCATCCGGACAGGATTTCAACGGCATCACTGGGTCCCCATGGGCCGAGATGTACAACTGGGTATCATCCGCGTACTGTTGGTACTTCACCCCATGAGAACGAATGATCTCACCCAGTGGCTTCATGTAGATGTTAAATAGGAGAGGAGAGAGCACCGAGCCCTGAGGCACCCCATACTTGAGGAGCATAGGGCTGGACCTCTCACTCTCCAACCATACTGACTGGGTACGGACCTCCAGAAAAGAGGAAAACCAGGACAACACGGTGCCCTGGATCCCCAGTCCATTGAGCCATTCCAGAAGGATACCATGGGCGATGGTATCGAAGGCCACTGAGAGGTCAAGAAGAGCAAGGATGGATGGATAACCCCTGTCCCGCTCCCGCCAGAGATCATCCATCAGTGCGACCAATGCCGTCTCCGTACTATACCCGGGTCTGAATCCTGATTGAAAGGGGTCCAGATAATCCGCTTCCTCCAGGACACTCTGCAGCTGGCGTGCCACCACCTTCTCCAAAACCTTACCCAGAATGGGAATGTTGGAAACCAGCCTGTAGTTGTTAAGGACAGCTAGGTCAAGGGATATTTTCTTCAGGAGGGGGTGCACCAAAGCATGTTTTAGTGGTGCAAGAAACACCCTCTCCCATAATGATGCATTTATTATCACCCCAACCCAGCCACCTGTCACCACCTTGGAAGCTTTCACCAACCAGGTGGGACGGGATCCAAAGGACATGTAGTGGCATGCACAGCTGCAAGGAGCCTGTCCACTTCATCAGGGACAACAGGATCAAACTGATCCCAGATCGTACAGCAAGATTGTGCTCCGGTCCCCCCCCGACCCGACCCATCCACGCCAGGATTCAGCCCTGAATGAATCCGATCGATTTTCTCTACCAGATGGTCAGCAAAGTCCTCAGCCGAACCCTGCCAACAGGGCACCGATCTCCCCCTACCGAGGACCTTATCAGCGGAGGCAATAAGGGTGGTGAGGTATTGCCACCTCACCACCCCATCGCCACTAGGTAGGCCCTAATAGCAGCTCTAGCTAGTGTCCAATAGCAGCTCTAGCTAGAGTCATCCTGTATCTTCGCCCAGCGGTGCTCTAGGCGTCTCATTGCCCATTTGAGTTCCCGCAGTTCATCTGTGAACTATGGGGATCACCTAGCCCCATGGGTGCAGAGAGGCCGCAGTGGCATGATTTCATCTAAGGCTGCTGTTGCCGTCCTGTTCCACAGGTCGACAAGCGCCTTGGGTGAATCGTGTATCCAATCCAGAGGAACATCCCCCTGTTCCCTCTGGAATCGATCTGGATCCATTAGTCGCCGAGGGCGGACCATTTTAATAGGCCCTGCCTCCCTACGATGAAGAGTCGCTCCCAGAAAGTCAAGAGTCACCAGATAGTGATCTAACCATGGCACAGGTGAGATGACTAAGTCCTGTAATCTCAGATCACTCTGCCACCGCTCCGACAAGAAAACTAAGTCTGGCGTGTGACCACTGCCCCTGGTCCAAAACTCTCCTTGTCAAATCTGCCATATGTCTTCCTTTCATAAAACTCACCTGGTCCTTGTTTATATAGTTGTCCATAAAATGATTTAGTGTATTTGCTAGTATCGTTGTAAAAAATTTGGCATCTTGATTTATTAAAGAAATGGGCCTGTATGATTCTACTTTTTCTAAGTCTTTCCTCAGTTTTGGTATTAGAGCAATTATCATTCTATACCATGAGGTTGGTATCATTCCCCCTTCCAAAATATAATTAAACAACTTCAATAATCTTAGGGTTACCACATCAATAAAATCTTTATAAAATTCCGCTGATAACCAGCTGTGAAGAAAATGGGTCAAGAAGAAGAGCCTGATTTGCAAAACCTGAAAGAGGCTCTTTAACATGGGTATCTTTGGAAGAGAAACTGTCACAATGGCCCATAAGCAGATCCTTGGGAGGATGGCAAGCTGGCAGGAAGTGGAAGAGCCTATGCAAAGAAAGGGCTGTCTTCCCACTAATTTCAGACAACAGAGAACAAGCTATCACTCTGCAGACACCCGCCGGTTTGGTGGGAGGGAAGAAGTGAGACTGGCGCCAGCTGTGCGAGGCCGGTGCAGTGGCTACAAGAAGACCTGGCTGCCGATGCAACCGACACCGGATGCCTGCCCTTCTCCCCTTTGGCCAGTTTGGCGGCAGGGAGGGAGCGAGACTGGCCCCAGCTGTGCAAGGCCGGCGCGGCAGCTACAAGAAGACCTGGCTGCTGATGCAACGGAAACTGGACACCCACCCTTCTCCCCTTTGGCCAGTTTGGCAGCAGAGAGACAGCAACACTGGCCCCAGCTGTGCGAGCCTGGCACGGCGGCTACAAGAAGACCTGGACGCTGACGCAACAGACACCAGACACCCGCCCTTCTCCTCTTTGGCCAATTGGGTGGGAGGGAAGGAGTGAGACTGGCCCCAGCTGTGCGAGGCCAGAGCGGTGGCTACAAGAAGACCTGGCCGCTGATGCAACGGACACCAGACACCCGACCTTCTCCCCTTTGGCCAGTTTGGCAAGAGGGAAGGAGAGAGACTGGCCCCAGCTGTGCGAGGCCTTCGGCTCCCTCCCGTGGCCTTGCTGGTCACGGAAGGTGGGAGCCTAGCTTAGGGCCATTTTCGGCGGGGCGGTGAAAGTCCACCACCACCATGCCCATCACCAGTGTCTTTGGACTGCCACCCTTGGTGAGAGCAAGGGCGGGGAGAGAGACTGGAGGGGGACTGGCTCCCAGCTGTGGGGTGACCATCACGGCTTCAGTGTCATGCTGCTGCCGGAGCCACTGGACTTGATATTTCCCATCATTTCCCGCCCATGGTGAGAGTGGGGGGGGGGGCAGGGAGAGAGACAGAGGGACAGAGACAGGCTGATGTTGTCGCAGCTGGGGACTTTGGGTGGGCACCATATGAGATGTGAGCTGCACTCCATCCCCTGGGGATTTTGTTAATATTGAATATATTTGATGCCTTGTAATTATGTATTGTGTGATGTATTGATATTATGCTTTTTTCCTGAATTTGATACTGGATTATTGTCTGTTTATTGTACTGAATCTATTTTTGTATTACTATGTTGTTGCTATATTGTATGGATTAATATGTTGTTGCCGCCTTGAGTCAGCTTCGGCCCGAGAAAGGTGGGGTATAAATTAAAATTGTAATTGGAATCCTCCCCTGCTGATATATCTAACTTCAATGTAACAATCACATCTTCAATTTCTTTCTCCATTATTCATTCTTCCATCCTATCTTTATGTTCAAGTCTTATCTTATAAACAATTTGTTTCTGTAATTGAGCCTTAAATTTTATTAGGTTTATTATTTTTCAGGATATAATTTCTGATAAAACTCTTTAAGTATTTTAACTTTATCCTGAATCTTATTACACCTCATTCCATCTTTGTTAACCAAAATCCCAATTTCTCTTTTACTCCTCTTTTCTTGCTAATAACTTTGAATTTTTATTACTATATTAAAAAGATTCCCTCTTTAAATAAACCAAATCCCTTTTCACTATTTCAATGTCTTTACCCACTAATTCCATCTTTAATCTTTGCATTTTATCCCACACCTTAATTTTCTTTGTCTTTACATGTTCCTCTTGTAACCGTTTAATCTCCTTTTCTAATTCCTCTTGTTTACTCTTTGCTTGTTTGTTTTTAATACTAGCCAACTTAATGCTTTTCCCTCTAAATACTGACTTCACAGCATCCCAAATCATATTATAACCAACTTCTTCCGTATCATTCCAATACCAAATTTCCTCCCAATTTCAAATCATTTGTCCTCTACATTTAGAGTCCCTAAATAATTTAACATTGTATCTCCAATTGTTTCTAGTTTTTCTTGTCCCGTCTATTTTTAGTTCCAATAAAACCTTCACATGATGTGAATCCTTGAAAATCCCAATTTCCATGTCATCGAAATTCCTAAACATATTGTCCGTAACAAATATATACTCTATTCTGGAATATGTGTTATAAACTTGTGGAAAAAATGTGTAGGCCCTATCAGATCCTTTTGTAAGGGATTTCATAGCTGGGAATAATTTATTTTATTCTTTACTATGTTCATTTAAAGTTTAATATGCCTATATTATTATTCTGCTTTCATTTCACTACTTTGCTTAACTTTACTTAGCTTAATTGGATCCATTTTGGAAGGCTTCAGTATGCAGAAGCTGACTTTCAACCAATTAAACACAGCAGGTCAGCCTGACCTCCATTCACAGACAGCAATGCCGGGAAAGTGTTTGTTCTCAGAAGAATCACCTGGGAGATGCATGATAATCAGACGAACCACCTGTTGGAAGACGTGAGCCTCATGTCAATAGATGAGAACTTAGATTAAATGTTCTGGTCTCAGACCGGACTTCAAAAAGAGTTGTCTCTCACTCAAGATAACACTGCGCACGTTCTCACTGAGAAACGCATAAAAACTGAGGCTCCGAGCCCCAGAAAGAGAGAGCTAAACATTTATCTCTAATTTCATCTAGAGATGCTGTTCTTTTGCTTCCAGACTGGATCTGATCCGTGAACCCTTATGGGTGGCCTTTGCCGCACTTTTTGGAAATGTACCGCTTTTTAAACTTAGGTTTTCTTTCTTAGAAAAATTTATTTTATTTAGATTAGTTTAGAGAAGATTTTCATTCTATATTTTGGAACTGACTTTATTCTTCATTAAATCTTTAAAATGGACTTATTTCGTCCTGAGCGGTTTTCTAACTCCTTTCAGACAGAAGGTAGCTTAAAGAGAACTTTTCAGATAAGGCCTTGTTACTTCATCAAAATGGACACTTTTTTATTTTGGCTTAGAAGTACAGCTGGGCTGGACAAACAAGGAAGGTAATGGGGAGAAATTTCAGAGTCTTGCCTTTCTCAGACAGTGAGTAGACTCCCACACACCTTTCCTGAAACATCGAAGGCCAAATTCCCATATAAAGCCGAGATAAGCCAAGATAAGGGTGAAGTTCGAATGGGGAAAATACAGCTACCCATCCCAGAGGGCTTTTAGAAACATTCTATCTGTGACTTTTTATAAATCACCATCACTACCCATTGGAACCTCATCTCCTTCTCTGGTTTTCCCCTGCTGGGGTAAACTACATGAAGGTACCCTTTTCCTATGCTACTAAAAGTCTGTTTTGCTTATTCTCGCTGAGTCGGGAAACCGTCCTAGTCCAGGGACGAGGTGACCAGTTCCAGCCAATCAGTGAGGGCAGGTGAAAGGAGGCCGGCTGGGTGGCCTGGTCCCGAGTTGGCAGGTGTTTGGGCCAAGCCAAGGCCAAGCCATGCGGGTCATTTCTCCACACCTTTAAGTTCCCTCCATGCATCTCTTAAGCCTAAAGACTTCATCCATTTATCCACAATTTGTATTTTTATCCCACTTTTACCCCTCGTTATACTTGTACAATCCATGGTTGAACTTATTAAGTTGAAGTCACCTGCCACAATCATCTTCATTGATCTTTCTTTCTTTCCCCCTTCTTCCACCCCTGCAGCCTCCCTTTCCATATCTCCCATATCAATTAATGCCTTCCTCAATCCAAGCCATTCCCGTGATCCTGCTTTAACCAAACCAATCAGACAGAAATATTCCAAGGGGTCAATTCTTGTGTCCATTGTATGCATTTTTTGTCAAAATAAAATCTCAGTTGTTGAGAAAATCGCCAATTATATACAATGCCTCAATCTCTCAGAATTTTTGTTGTGGGTTTCTTCTTATATCTCCACCCTCGTTCATTAATTGCAATGTCATTATACACTATCATTATACACTTCCGCATTATTTCCTTCCATTTTTAAAGTGCCAGACCGAGTTTGTTTCAAGAATGTCATTACTCTCAGTTTATCCCCCAAATTTGCAAATTTAACCAATACATTCCTTTGCACATTTCCCCCCTTCCTTGACCCCAATCTGTAAGTGCTTGCAATATCTTCATTCACAAAATCTTTCCCCATTTTCAAATTATTTAACCAATCAACAATTCTCTCCTTCAACTAGTCTGGTGTTTTTTCCATAAGTTTTCAAATTACAATATTTTGTTTTCTCATCATCTCTTCCATCATATCAACTCTTTTCTCCTGTGCCTCAACCTTGAATTTAATTTCTTTTTCTTTCTCATGTAATAATTTCATATCTGATTGC
Organism: Bradypodion ventrale; assembly: GCA_035047345.1. Taxonomy (NCBI): domain Eukaryota; kingdom Metazoa; phylum Chordata; class Lepidosauria; order Squamata; family Chamaeleonidae; genus Bradypodion; species Bradypodion ventrale. Next base: position 176,235,983 of record JAWDJE010000003.1, read on the forward strand.
ATATTATTCATATCTGCCTGTACCGATTTCATATTTTGCTCAACCAACTGATAGTTTGAATTAACCTGTTTAGAGAAATCTGTAAACATTGCAGCAAGTTTCTTTTGGGAACCAATAATTTCTTCCTTATCTTTCACCCTCTCCTCTCTATCTTTGACCCTCTCTTCCTTCAGATCCTGAAAACCCTTCAAAATATCTGACTTATCTTTCAATCTTGCTTCTTCCATCTTTTCCAGTCTATCCAACATCTTTCCCAATTCTGCCATGTTTTGGTATTGATCCATTGCCTCAGGTTCTATTGGTGTATGAGTACTGGATCTATTACTATGATGGGTGTTGATATCACAGATGTTACAGTATTTGCTGTAATGGATGCTGATGTTGCCATAGTCACTTGGTTGTCTGTCTTTTCCTTTCCCCTCTTCCTTCTTATTATCCGTCTTCAGAATATTCTTCTAGTTAATTCCAGTGTAGGTAATTAACCTAATTATCCCGATCAATTTTATTGATATAATTAATACTATCAATATATCATAACCAATCAAAATACTTGATTATTCCAAATTAGTTCCCAAGCGAGTTTCCCAAAGAAAACAATTAAATATACATCAATGATACTCCCAGTAAAATCAACATTTCTTTTTCCTATTTCCCCCTTTCCCCTTGTTAAAATAAGATCCAATTAATTCAAACAATCAATCTGAAAAATTATTTGTATAACCAATCAATCAATCTAAACAATTAATTAAAATAACCAAGTAAAATAAACAATTTAATTAATTTGATCAATTTATACTGATTACTAATTAAACTTAAACTTAAATATGATTAATTAAACTTAAATATGAGTGCAAAGTAAGTATAAAATGAATAAATGTAAATGTAAAAAATAAATGCAAATGTATAAAATATCAAATGTAAAAAATATGAGTGTAAATATAGGTATAAAAGCTACAAATTTAAGAATGAATGTGAAGCAAAGAAAAAAAAGAGGAAAAAGAGATATATGAATATAAATAAATGTAAATGAGTATAAATGTGTGAATCTAAAAATGAAATATGTCCTGAGCAAATGGCAACCACTCAGTTCTGGAAAGATATATATGGGGGACTGAGAAAGATTACAACAGAAATGTGAGATGGATCCAAGATGTTGAGAAGAAATTCTCCAAGAACATAATGGATCAGATAGAAATAACAACTGATATGATCAGTAAAAGAGTGCAAAGTCAAAAATTGGACATCACCTGGCAATTATCAACTGCATGGGTTTTTGGCTTAAACACCTAACCAGCCTGCACGGAAAAATAGCTGAACAATTCAATGAAATGCTGCGGTCTGGTCACATCAGTGAATGGTTAACAACAGGCAAAACTTATTTGGTTCAGAAGGATTTAACAAAAGGAGCAATACCTGAAAATTATAGGCCAATAACGTGTTTACTGACTATGTTTAAACTACTGACTGGCATTATAACTGATGGAATTCAAGACTACCTAGAAGCAAATAACATCATGCCTGTAGAGCAGAAAGGGAACAAACAGGGAAGTAGAGGCACAACAGATCAGCTCCTCATTGATAAAATGATCCTTGAAAATTGCAAAAGCCGGAAAACTAACCTGTATATGACTTGGATTGATTACAAAAAAAGCCTTTGACTCGGTGCCACATCGCTGGATTATTAAGTGCCTGGATGTCATCGGGATATGTAAACGAACTAGTACCTTTATTGAAAGTGCAATAAAGAACTGGAAAATAGAACTGTTTGTTAGAGATGAGAGTTATGGATTGGTTAATATGAAATGAGGGATTTTTCAAGGTGACTCTTTATTGCCCTTGTTGTTCAATATTGCCATGTCAATAATTTTACAGAAGACAAATCTGGGGTACCAAACTGCCAAAAATTCAAGGGAAATTTCTCACCTGTTATACACGGATGACCTGAAGCTGTATGGGAAATCGGAAACCAAAATACAGCCACTGACCAACACAGTCCAAATTTTCATTACTGACATTAGCATGGAGTTTGGATTGAATAAATGTGCCACAGTGGCAATGAAAAAAGGAAAAATCACAGAAAGTGAAGGAATTGAAATGACAAATGGACAAGCCATTAAGTATTATCAGTTTGAAGCCTATGAAATCTGGCCATATTACAATTGGATAATATCAAGCATGGGAAAGTGAAAAGTGTGGTCAGTAAAGAATACACTCAAAAGGTCAGAAAAGTTCTGAAAAGCAAACTGAATGGAGGCACTACCATCAAAGCCATTAACATCTGGGCCGTACCTGTTATCAGGTACACTGCTGGCATTATAAATTGGACTCAGGAGGAGCTAGATAGTTTGGATAGGAAAACAAGAAAACTTATGACCATCCATTATGCATTACACACATGCAGTGATAAGGATAGGCTGTACTTACGTAGAAAATCAGGAGGTAGTGGTCTCTTGTAAGTGAAACTGACAGTTGAAGAAGAGAAGCATGTGCTAGCAGATTATGTAAAAAACAGTGTAGAGCCAGCTTTAATGGAGGTCAAGAACAAGGAGTTGCTTAAAGTGAAGCAAACAAAGAGTCAATATAGGAAATCAGCAATGCAAACACTGGCTGACAGCTGGTACAACAAGGCATTGCACAGGAAGTTCCTTGAAAAGATCAAAGGAAAAGTAGATGAGGAAAAGAACTGGTCATGGCTCACTAACGGAACACTGAAAAAAAGAGACAGAAGGCCTGATCCTGGCAGCTCAAGAACAAGCCATCAGAACAAATGCAATTAAGGCTAGAACAGAAAAATCAGGTGATGACCCCAAATGCAAACTGTGTAGAGAAGCAGATGAAACTATAGACCATATACTGAGCTGCTGCAAGAAAATTGCTCAGACTGATTATAAACAGCGCCATAATACAGTTGCTTAAAAGATCCATTTGAATTTGTGTCACAAATAACATTTGCCCGTAGCAAAGAACTGGTAGGATCATAAGCCTGAAAAAGTGATTGAGAATGAAAATGCAAAAGTACTCTGGGATTTTCAAATACAGACTGACAGGGTTTTGGAGCATAATACCCCAGATATTACGATTGTGGAGGGGGGGGGAAGTATGGATCATCGACATTGCCATACCTGGTGACAGCAGAATCAGCGAGAAAAAGCTTGAAAAAATTACTTGATATCAGGATCTGAAAATTGAACTGCAGAGACTCTGGCAAAAACCAGTACATGTAGTCCCAGTGGTAATCGGCACACTGGGTGCTGTGCCTAAAGACCTAGACAGGCACTTAGAAACAATTGGAGTTGACAAAATCACCATCGGTCAGCTGCAGAAGGCCACCCTGCTCGGATCTGCTTGCATAATTCACCGATACATCACTTAGTCCTAAACGCTTGGGAAGTGTTCGACTAGTGATTTTGATACAAAATCCAGCATTATTATCTTGTTGGCTGTGTGTTTAAGGATAATAATAATAATAATAATAATAATAATAATAATAATAATAATAATAATAATAATAATAATAATAATAATAATAATAATAATAATAATAATAATAATAATAATAATAATAATAATAATAATAATAATAATTTTAGAGAATAAATCCTAGAATCCATTGGCTACCACAGCCCCTGTCTATGTTGCTTGGTGGAGCTGGTAGAAGTAGTATAAAAAGTAATTTTTGTGTCATCTGCTCCTTCCCTCTCTTAATGAAAGAAAAAAATACCACCATTGCAGCTGACTTCATGGGAGAAAGCGAAATATTGTCAAACATGTGTACACTTTAATGACCACATTGCTCATATTACAAAAAAGTACACCGCGTAGAACTATAACCATTGTTGTATATAAAAGCAGAGGGTGAAATCTCACCATTTCAGTCTGCCTGTCACATCATAGTGAATCATAGATCAGTAATTGCACCCTATGGCACTACCCAGCCCATTTAAAGAGAGCTAGGCATGTCCTGAAAACTCAGGTTTATATACACCTGATACACAGTGCCGGATTAGCAATATAGCAAGCATCGCAAATGCTATGGGCCCTGCACCTCTGGAGGGCCCACCCCCTGAGCTTGGTTAGAATGAAAATCCCTCTCAGTCCAACATGAAATTCAGTGGAAGCATTGAAGGCTTTGATTAGTTGTCACTTCTGGGTCCTATCTTTATCACTGCTACATCCATCTACTAAGTTGCTTAATCAACGTGTGATTCCACCAGTAGGTGGAAGCGGTGAGAGAGATGACTTCCAGGCTGTGGCAAAGGTGGGTTGGAGTCAGAGAAAACTGCAAGCCATGTGTTTGGGTACTATTTCCTGAAGTTTATTTTGCCTATGTCCCTATGATCACCAAGAAGGGGGTGAGGTATTTACAGAAATGCAAGGTATTTCTTAATTTTTTTAGCTTTGGTTGCTTTTTAACCTCATGCTTTTTAAGCCATGTGTTTGGGTATTATTTCCTGAAGTTTATTTTGCCTATGTCCCAATGATCACGGAGGAGGGGGTGAGGTATTTACAGAAATGCAAAGTATTTCTTAATTTTTTTTTTAGCTTTGGTTGCTTTTTATCCTGGAAGCCATGTGTTTCGGTACTATTTTCTGAACTTTATTTTGCCTATGCTCCAAGGATCACAGAGGGTGTGTGTGAGGTATTTACAGAAATGCAAAGTGTTTCTTATTTGTTTTAGCTTTGGTTGCTTTTTAACTTGGAAGCCATGTGTTTGGGTACCATTCCAGATAACAAACTAACTCATTCTTTATTATGAATTTTGATTAGCATTAACCTACATAAATAATTAAAACTAATAATTTTTATTACTTATAATATTAAGATTACAGTTTATTTCCCCTTCTATCCAGACCGAGATAGTCAGCATGAGCAGCAGAGACAGAGATATGGGTTGACAATACGCTGTGGGAAGTGCAAAGCGTGAAAAAATAAAAGGAAAGGAAATCAAGAACCAAGCTGTTATATCCAAAACACGTAAATTGACATAGTTTTTTAATGTTCAGAGTGATGATGCTGAGTCTCAAGTATTTGAATCAGAGGATCGCAGTGCTATAGAAGAATCATCATTGCCATTAGTAGGATCAAAAACTCTTCATGATTTAGCCACTTATTCCACAACATAAACTGTAGTAGAATGTACAGCAAGTCCTCCCAATCTAATTATATAGTTTTCAAGCCAAAGAGAGGTCGAAAGCACAGCACATGTTTCCGACGAAGCAACATCTTCTACAAGTCAGAAACAAAATGAAAATAAAGTGTACTCCAATGATATTGGTGAATGGCCGAGCAATTTCATTCGAGATTATTGGATTGCAAAAAGAAGTAGTGAAGTGCAACATATGGATAGTGATTTCATGTCTTAAAAAACATACGATAAGGAATATAAACCATGATTTTGTCAGAAGTAATTTTTTACATTCACACATAAACCAACAAATAAGGAATAGGAAGGGTATAGATAATAATTATACCCTTCATTAGGAAGGGTATAGATAAGAAGTCAGCAAGTGTCATGATTTGCTAAGGGGCCCCACGCTGGCTTAATCTGGCACTGCTGATACACATAAATTTTTTCATATGTACTACACCACCAATGATCAAAGCATGAATCAGATCATCCATATTATATGTTTATTCATTATACAGAGTAACTGCACTAGACCTTTGTGTTCCTTTCTACACTTGGTAATAGGTGGAGTGAGTTAATTGGGGCTTAATTATAAGCATGATCATGAACCTACCTCAACTGAATCTGCATAAGGTTGCTTTGACAAAGATGTTTTCCCCCTCCCACCCCACCCCTTCACTGGCTTATGTGTGTGTAAAAGCAGACTGGTTGTTAACGAGTATGTGACAATTTATCTAGAGGTAGAATAAATGCTTTGTTTTGTCCTTTGTAGTAGAAATACAGGTAAGAGCATTAATATCATGGCACTTCCATTCCATTATCTTCAATTTTTCAAGAAAAAAGAAAAAGACAAGAACAAGAACAAGGAACAATAGTAGAGACAAAATTGAGTTTTTTTCAACAGCAGCAAACAAAAAGAAAACTGCATATAAGAAGATTAGTAGGTTGATTACAAGGCATTTAAAGAGAACAATTCCATCACAATTACTTTGGCATGGTCTTATCTCTCAGTAAGTTGACATTGTGCTGCCACCCCTCCTTTTTGCCACATGCTGTTAGATAAGGGAGCATTTGCTAAATACTCCATGTAGCTCACAAATAACATAATAGCAAATAAGATAAAAGCACCTGGAGGTAGTGTTTCTGGAGCTGGATACAGTTTTATCAAGTCTACTAGTCTTGCGAGATTCCCCCCCCCCAAAAAAATAATAAAAAAAAAATAAAATAAAAATCCTTTCATAAATGCTTAGGCCTTTTTATCCTATTTTCATTCTCTGGGCATTTAGACAAGAAGGTGCTGAGCAGAATACATATAGAAAATGTGTTCAAAGGTGAGCTTCTGAAACAAATGAAATTATGTGACCCATACTGAAGGAAGAACAAAATATTTCACTTAATCTCGTCCTCATATGTGGTATGTTGATTTCACCTAAACTATGTATTAAAAGAAAGGTGTGTGTTTGTAGTCCTAAGGCTCTTCATATTAGAATTTGGATTTATGTCTGGGCTAGAAAAGGTAGAATATTGTCAACTTCCTGAACTACCTGTGCATAGTCCAGAACAATCTGAAGATATGGCCTGGGTTAATTTTTCATAACAATTAAAAAATATTCTTCCAAAGCAGAGTTTGAAAGTAATGTGAAGCACCGTCAGCTTTAACAGGCAGCAATGTCACATTTAACAGACCTGGGCATGTGACCATTCATCTGAAATCTGTCTCCTACATGGATTATGTCTTTCTTAAAGTTGTCAGGGAGCCACAGTGTGTGGGAAAAGAACAAATTAAAAGAAGAACAATACCAGGCTGGGATGATCCAACTGATTGCTGGTTTCAGTTCTAGGCACAACCTGTTAATAAGATGTCAAGTGGCAGGGGTGGGGGATATATTCAGAATAATTGCTGATAGGCTAGATAGCAAAATAATACAAACAATTTGAAAATAATGGTGTTACATTTATTACCTTGAGCGTAATGAGAGTACAATGAGAATCTTTCTTTCAACATGAGTAATAACTTGTAATGTAATTTTTATGTGTGTGGCCAGTGATATTTGTTTGATATTTGTATTATTTTTATTTCCAATTACTTGTGGAGAATGGGCATTATATTCTTTGGGGATATTTTCTCAAATGTTGAGCCACTATTTTTCCACATAGATTTTTTTCTCCTCCAAAAATGAATGAAGCTAAAATGTTTTATGTTTCTTTTTTAATATAGTAGTGGTAACAAATTATTGGTGTGGGGATTGTGACAATTTAGATCACAAAGATCTTAGATCACAAATCAATAGCATAAATAAAAGTTGAAACAAATCTAGTTCATTCTTCTGGCCAAATTTTGAAGCAATTGTTTCAATGTTCATCCTTTCAAATCTGATATAATAGCCATTTCTCAGTCTAATAAAAATGACAATATTTAGCCAGTAATTTTAAATGACTTAATAAACCATGGCTTTGAGCTTACAAAACTTGAACAGGGCTATTAATGACAGAACATTTTGGAAGTCTCTAATTTGGAGGCCACTTAAAAGTACAAAGAAACAAGAACTTAAAAATGGTATGATGATCTAAATATTTGAAAGTTGGTATTTGTTACTTAGCAGAGTTTGGTATACATGTTTTAAATCAACATGGCTTAAGACAAAAAAAAGGCTGGAGAAGTAAAGGGTGCCCCCACAAACAGGGCTGTAGCTTGTTCACAGCCCACACAACAACAAGCATTCCTGCTCTACCACAGAATGCAAGCGCGGCGCCAAAATGGCCGCCGCGCCCTTTGCGGGCCCCCCCCCACAGGACAGAGAATCCGGGTAGTTAGGGGCGTGGCCACCGCCTTGATAAAAGGGGTGGCCACGAGGCAGCCGTGCTGCCATTTTGCCTCAGCGACGGAGCGGAGAAGTTTTTCCCCCTGCGTCTCCGTCGCTCGTTGGTGCTACCGGGAAGCCTTTTAGTTCCGTTTACTAGCTAGCTTCCCTTTCTGCTGCGGTGAGATGCCTTCCAAAAAGAAGGCTGCTGCGAATGCAGCTCGGGTGGTTCGGAGGCGTAATCCGGGTCGGAGGACCGCGGTGCCGCCTCCCCAGCAGCCACCTTTGCCATCCCCGGCCGGGGCTGGTGGCATGGGGGCTATCGCCCCTTGGCCCGATCAAAGTGCGGGCGCGGAGGGAGTTCCGGCCCGCGGCCCGCGAGCGGTGGGCACCGCTCATCCTCCTGCTCAATCGGTTGGGCCTATTCCTGTTGGGCTGCAGCCTCTCCCGGGGCCCTCTAGCCTTGGGGGGTGGCCCGGCTCCCTGCCTTGGCAGGTTAATCCACCAGCCCTCCCGGGCTTCGGCGGTAGTCAATGGCAATATACGGCCCCTGGGGTGCAGGGACCTGTCCCCATGCAAGGATCAGGTGGGCCGGCCGGCTCTTTACCCATGGTTAATGTGGACTCCTTACTGGCACGTATTGCGGCCCTCGAGGCGTCTTTGGCCCGGGCCAGTCAGGCAGGTGCCCCTTTTGGGGTACCTTTGGAGGCGCTAACGGCAGCAGGACAACAGCCGGCGGGGAGGGTTGAGCTGCTGCAGGCGGGTGGCGCGGCTACGGCCACTGCCTCGCAGCTCCCCAGCCAGCAACCTGGTGCGGGTCAAGCCCCGGTGATGAGCTCTACATCGGTCGTGAGCTCCGACGCCCCCAGTGGGCCAGAACCCCCGGTGGGGGCGGCCCACGGGGGTGCAGCATGTGAGTATACGGTGCAAACGAGTACATCTACACATATTCCCAATATAGGGGGGGCCTTTCAGTGGCCTTGGCCTCGCTCGGGTGGTGCGGGGACTACCCCTCTGGTGCCCCACCCGGCGACAACGACTGCCACCATGCCCACGGGGGTGGGCCTAGGCTCTTACACTGCTGGCAATGTCTTGGGGGTGGCAGGGTTAGCTCCGGCTCCCTTTACCAGGCCTGTTGTCCCCTTTTCGGCTTTGCCGACGGCAGGGTATTCCTTGCCACTGGGCGATCACTTGGCACAGGCTACCAGAGAAAAGATTTGGAGGGGGGAGTATGTAGATATCTTCTCACTCCTGAACAGAGAGCCCACCAAGGAAGAAAGGGAGGGTCAGGATGAGAAGGACAAGGAGCAGGCACGCCGCCGTAAGCCGCCGCGTACCTGGGCTAACTGGCTCCCCGCTTATTTGATATATATGGCGGTATATTTGAGGGCGCGGCCGGATCTAGCTATTCCCATGGTCCAATATTTGGACAACATATATAGGGCGATGGTAGATTTCCCGGGCCCCTCATGGCTAGCATATGATGAGGAATTCCGTATGAGGATTCCCCTCCATCCCGAGATGAGATGGGATGAGCCCTGCCAGAGACTGTGGCTCTTGTATATGACACCCACACGCCCTGCCCCGGGGGATAGATACCATTGTGGACATGCGGTCCAGCGAGCAGCTCCAGCGCAGGTTACCCGCCAACCGGCGGGGCAGGGGGTTCCAGCCCGCCTGCTGTGCTGGACTTTCTCGTCAAATGGTTCCTGCAATCGAAAGAACTGCAGGTATAAGCATGAGTGTCCCACGTGTTCTGGTCCCCACGCAGCCTCGGCTTGCCCCAAGCCTGGGGGGGCGCGAGGCAGAGGGAGGGGTGGACAGTGGGCTGGCAAGGCTGCCACGGAGGGAACTAGTTCTCCAAAAGGCACCCTCTCCAATTAAGGTGGACATGCTGGAGCGCTGGCTCGCATCGTACCCAAAGGGGGAGGACAGAGAGTATCTCATTCACGGTTTTAAGCAGGGATTTCGTATCCCTTTTATGGGTGTTAGATCACCTCAGGACGCTCCCAACCTGTTATCCCTCAGAGGAAGGGAGGAGGTGGCTGCGGCCAGCATTAAAAAGGAATTAGACGCGGGCAGGGTCGCTGGACCTTTTCCTGCACCCCCTTTTCCCAACCTTAAGGTTTCACCATTGGGTTTGGTTCCCAAAAAGTCCCTAGGTGAGTTTCGCCTTATTCATCATTTGTCCTACCCAGCCGGCAGATCGGTCAACGATGCTATACCTGATGACCTTTGTTCGGTCAGGTATACATCGTTCGACCATGCGCTGCGCATGGTGCGCTCGTGTGGCCCGGGTGCCTTGCTGGCCAAGTGCGACATTAAGTCAGCTTTTCGCCTCTTGCCAGTGCACCCGGGTGACTTTGAATTGCTGGGTTTTAAATTTAAAGGGGAATATTATTTTGATAAGGCCATGCCTTTTGGCTGCTCCATATCATGCTCGGCCTTCGAGCGTTTTAGTACTTTCCTAGAGTGGGCTTTTGTCCGCAGGTCAGGGTCCCGGTCTGTAGCCCATTACCTGGATGACTTTTTATTCGGGGGTGAACGGGGCTGGGACACGTGTGCACGTCTCCTCAATACATTTCAGACGCTAATGCAGGAACTTGGTGTCCCTTTAGCGCCCGAAAAGTCCGAGGGCCCATCGACCAAGTTAGTGTTCCTGGGGGTTGAGATTGACACAGTAGAGCAGGCTTCTAGGTTGCCGGGCGATAAGGTGTCCAGGATAGTGACCCTTATCTCGGAATTGCTGGCCAAGCGTAAGGCATCCCTGAGGGAACTCCAGGTGCTACATGGGCACCTTAATTTTGCCTGCAGGGTGGTCGCACCGGGCAGGGCTTTTGCCCGGCGCTTATGCGACGCCATGGCAGGGTTATCCAGGCCCCACCACAGAGTTAGGCTCACCCGGGGTATCAGGGCAGACATGTTCGTCTGGTTTCAATTCCTGAGGGAGTTTAACGGGGTCTCATTTTGGAGGTCGGACCTCCTGGCTTCCCCCAATTTCCAGATCCAGTCTGATGCCTCAGGATCCCTGGGTTATGGGATGTACTTCAATGGGAAGTGGGCCTATGGTGGGTGGCCACCGGCATGGGCAGGCACAGGTCGCCTGCGGGATCTCACATACCTGGAATTTTTTCCCATTCTGGGGGCTTTGATGCTATGGGGCGAACAGTGGGCTAATTCGGTAGTGCATTTTTGGTGCGACAATGCTGCTGTGGTACACATTGTCAATGCACAGACTTCTAAATCGCCCAGGGTTATGGATCTAGTGCGCCATTTTGTGCTGCGCTGCCTGCGCCTCAATGTCTTGTTCAGGGCCAGGCATGTCCCAGGGGTTAATAATGATATTGCTGATGCTTTGTCCCGCCTGCAGATCTCCCGGTTCCGCGCCTTGGCCCCGGATGCGGAGGAATTTCCCTCGCCACTCCCGGACGAGATGTGGACTATTGGCAAGGAGAGGTGAACCGGGCGATCGGCCTTTCACTAGCGCCACGCACGCGTAAGGCGTATCAACAAGCACTCAGTTCATATAGGGTTTTTGCCACTCAATTTCACTTGCCAGAGACCTGGCCTATTCCGGTGGACCATGTACTGCGGTTCATGGTCCACCTCCATGCACAGGGCCTTGCACCTCGCACCATAGCATCCAAGCTCTCGGCGTTGGCTTTTATGGCCAAAGTAGGGGGTCATGTGGATACCACCTCTGACTTCCGCGTGAGACACGTTTTGGAGGGGTGGGTGCGCGAGCGCGGGCGTTGCCCGGACGACCGGCACCCTATTTCCCCAGGGGTTCTTACCCAGTTGGCCCGGGGCTGGCCAGGCCTCTGTTTTGATCATTATGAGGCAGCCCTTTTTCATGCAGCCACAACGGTGGCATTTTTTGGAGCGCTCCGCGTCAGCGAACTCGTGATGCTGTCTAAGGCGGATGCAAGTGGTAGGGCACTGGAACTCGGAGATGTCTACGTTGCCAAAGACTGGGCCCAGTTGAGGATTCGCTCCTCAAAAACAGATCAGCACGGCGTAGGCAGTGGAGTAAGACTGCTACGGTGTTCTTTGGCAGACATCTGTCCGGTTGGTGCCCTACAGGAGTACCTGGCACTGCGTGGCTGGCACCACGGCCCGTTTTTCTGTCACCAAGATGGGTCTCCCCTTACTAAATTTCAGTTTTGGAAGGTGACAGCCATAGCCCTCACCAGGGTGGGTTTTTCAGGTGCCCGTTATGGCACACATTCGTTCCGTATTGGTGCAGCCTCTACAGCAGCTGCTTTTGGGTACTCGGGGGCTGACATACGCAGCATGGGGAGGTGGGGCTCACAGTGTTTTCAGTTTTATGTGCGCCCACTCCCGCCATGAGTACCAATTCAGTCACCTTACCTTCCTTTTTTCTCAATTTTATTGCAGACCCTGGGTGTCGTATTACACCGGTGACAGTATGGCTGGTGGGCCACAGCTATGTGCACAGGGCAGCGCGTTACGCTGCGGCGACAGAGTGGGGACCCCGACTGGGACTGGGTGACCACGCCAGTCTCGCATGGCATGGTAAGCCTGGGATGTTATGGCGGGAGCTGAGGCCTTTCCTTTTTTCTGGCCTGGGGGCTGACCCGCCTGACATTCTAATTATCCACCTGGGGGGCAATGATTTGGGCCAGGTCACCGGCTTATCGCTCAAGCATGCGATTTGCGAGGAACTCGCCTACTTGCACTATGTCTGGCCTGCCACAACCCTGGTTTGGTCGGACATTGTTCCGCGCCACTCTTACAGAGGGGGCGTTAACCTCCTTGCGCTTGACCGCGCGAGGCGCGCGGTCAACAAGGCGGTGGCGCGGTTTCTTACCACCAGGGCTTGGGGACGGGTTAGTCATCACCCCGATATTAGTCTGCAAAATTATGACCTCTATGCAGGGGATGGGGTCCATCTGTCGCGAGGAGGTATGGACCTCCTGTTGGGTGACTGGCGAGCAGGCCTGTTGACCGAGCTGACGGTCTGGGGGGGGGCGTCAGGTCTTCTGTGAAGCCCCTCCGTGTGGCGGGTAGCACTGGTAAGGTAAACAGTATGACCCACAAGTATCCGGCAGGTTCGCAATTGACTGGACAACACTAGACAGGAATAAATTAGTTAAACGTTGTCCGGTCAACGACGAACCAGGCGATGGGGTGATGGTGATTGCTAACCAGCATGCATCACCCCTGTGATTTCACGGATACGCGTCAGAGGGTGGGGTCATGAGTTAGTTATTGACTACGGTCAACAATTTGTTTGTTGTTGACAAACAAATTGATACAAATTGATACATTGTAACCAATTGCCGTTGGCAATTTTGGGGTGGTACCTTACCAGTGTTACTTCGGCCTGCTTGCCTTAGGAATTATGATTGGTCGTTTTACCAATACAAATTTATAATTCGGACTAGGGCATTGAATCAATAAATGTGGCCCTTTGCTGTTATCCACTTTCAATGTTGTCTGTGTCCGTTATTGGGGGGGTGCGCCTGCAATAATGTCTCTCCCGTAACAGCATCTTCCAGCTGAAGTAGGCCACTGGATGCAAAGTCCCGTCCTCCCCATACTGCATCAGGGCCACCCGTATCCCAAACCTGGAGGTGTCTGTGTGGAGAACAAAGAGCTTGTTAAAGTCAGGAGCCCGAAGGATGGAGTATTCCACAGAATTTTGCTTGAGGAGTTCAAATTCTTTTACACAGTTCGGGGTCCAGACCACCCAGTTAGGCATTTTTTTTGCCTCTGTCCCATCAGTCAGGGGCACCACTATATCACTAAACCCCAGGATAAACTTGTGGAAAAACCCAACCAACCCCAGGAAACACCACAGTTGTTTTTTCGTCACTAGCCGCAGCCATTCTTTGACGCACTGTACCTTGGTATCCACAGGAAAAATTTCCCCTTTTCCAACAACATGTCCCAAATAGGTAACCCTGGCCTGCCCCCACTGGCATTTGGAGGCTTTCATGGTTAACCCGGTTTCCCAAAGCCAGGAAAGGACCAGTCGGATGTGCTCATGATGCTCTTTGAAACTGGAACTGTAAATTGCTATGTCATCCAAACAGGCCTCCGCGAAAGATAGATCCCCTAGGATGTGATCCATCAGTCTCTGGAAGGTAGCAGGGGCACAGGTCAGGCCAAAGGCCATCCAGGTGAACAGGTACTGCTCTTCTTTCGTGGTAAAGAAGGCGGTCTTGCGCTTGGCTGCCTCCAACAAGGGAATTTGCCAATAGCCTTTTGTCAAGTCCAAGGTGGTGACATACTGGGCCCCTGCCAACCTCTCGATTAAGTGGTCCATCCTGGGGGGACAATATGGATTGGGGATGGTGATGGCATTCAGCTTACGATAATCCACACAGAACCGGATCTCAGGCAGGATGTTCCACTGGGCGTCCTTCTTCTTAGCCAGAATAATGGGGCTGGCCCAAGGGCTAACCGAGTGCTCAATCACCCAACTTCAACATGTCAGCAATCTCTTTGTCAATTTGATCAGCCACAGGCCCCACCACCCTATAGGGGCTGGTCCGAATGGGCTTGTGGGCCCTGGTATCGATGTCATGCATTTGTAGGGGAGTGAACCCTGGGGTAGTAGTAAACAAGTCCTGAAAGGCTTGGAGGTCTCTCCACAACTCCCCTTATTGGTCCCCACCCAACTCAGAAGACAGAAAAATGTCCCTCCATGTTCCGCCCCCCCTTGAATCCATCCAACAAGTGAAGCACCTGTGGTCTCCCTCCAACTCTTGGGCCATCATGCCCCTCCACATAGCTTGGCCCCTGGAGATGTACTTTTTCAGGCTGTTGGCATGAAAGACTTGGGGCAGATCCCCAGGAAGGGCCACTTCATAGTTAACCTCTGACAGCCTCTTTGTGACTACCCTGGGACCCCTCCAAGCAATCTCCAGCTTCAACGGAGGCAATAGGAGTACCTGAACCTCTTCGTGAAAAGTCTGATGCTGGACATGCTTGTTGTGCTGGATCTTCTGGGCCACCTGTGTCTTAATAATGTGCTCATGTACCAGCTCCTGTGCCACCTGGACTCTATCCCTCAACTCCTGGACATAATCCCCCATGGCCTTTCGGGAACCATTGCTAGCCCCTTCCCAGCTGGCCTTCAATAGCTCCAGGGCCCCGATCACATTTCTCCCAAACACCAGCTCAGCGGGGGAATAGAACCCCAGGGAAGCATGAGCAGAGTAGGTGGACAGGACGAACTGGACTCCATCTGCTTATGTCCACTCATTCTGCAGCATGTAGGCCTTCAGCAGGTTCTGGATGGTCCGGTTCACCCTTTCCACCGTGCCATGGGATTGGGCGTGGTAGGGCAAGGAGAAGCTTTGGGTGATCCCAGCCAGTTCACACACCCTCTCCATCAGCTGGGAGGTGAAGTTCATCCCTCTATCCAAAATGAGGGTCTTTGGGAGGCCCACCCTTGAACAGATCTCCATGAAAGCCCGGGTGACTTGGATGGCAAAGATGCTCATCAGGGGAATGGCCTCCACCCACCGGGTGGACTAACAAATGTAGACCAGCAAGAACTTATTCCCTGCATGGGAGGGCTTGAAGGACCCCAGGATGTCCGCCTGAACCTGACTGAAGGGTTCCTTCATGATTTGAGGGATTTGCACCTCCGCCTTGGTATGGAAAGCCACCGGATCCACCCTCTGGCAGATGTTGCAGGAAGCACAATACCTCTGTACGTCCCTGGCCATACCCTTCCAGTAAAACTGATCTGAAACCTTTTTCAAGGTCTTTTTCCATCCCAGGTGGCCAGCAAAGGTGTTGTCATGGGCCAACTGGAGAACCTCTTCCTGGAAACACCTTGGGACCACCAACTGCCTCCGTGCGGCACCGGCAACAACCCGTTTTACTGCGACCTCCTGATACAGCAAGTCATTGACCCACTGGAACGGGCACTCCCTCTTTCCTTGTCCTTCCATCTCCAGTGCTGCCCAAGCTCGAGCTGCTGCCAACGACTCATCCTCCAGCTGTTCCTTTCAGAATTTCCGGGATTGGACCCAGTTTGGAGCTTCCTGGTTCGTCAGCTTTGGCAAAGGAGGAGGCTGGCGGATTGGTGCCTGCACCACACGGCAGTGGTCTGGGCCCTGGTCCGCACCCTCTTCATGGCCCCCACCACCTTTCCAGGCCCAGCCCTAAAAAGCAGGTTCATACCAAGTAGGAAGGAGGGGAGCCCTTCCCGGAGTGAATCAAGCAGTGTACCGGGCCTTCAAATTCCTTATATTGGACATGAAGCCATGTGGTGGGACACATCTGAGTGGTGGGGGTCTCTGGATGGTAGACCTCAATGGGGACTTCCAGCTGAGGCATGGCTTCTTCCAGGGGCAGGTGTCACTGGTGCACCGAACAAAAATCCACCCCAGAATCCTTAAACGATTGGAGAGGCAGGCCCTCTCCTGTCTGTCGGCTCACTATGGTCACTGTTCCCTCCTGCTGCTTCTGTACCCATGCCGCATGCTTCTCCAAAATGAGGGCGGAGGGCCAAACCAGCCTCGGGCACTCAGCCTCCACTGCCAATACTGGCTGGACTACATACTTGAGTGATGGGCTTCCCCTTTGGCCCTAGCTTCTGGGCCGGCCTCCCTCGGGGTGGGCCCTGGGAAACAGCCCTCTTCGCAACCCTCTGCTTCTAGGTCAGAGTCCCTCTGGATGGGCCTGGGATGGCCGTTGACCTCCACCCTCTCTCCTCCTCCCATGGTAGAGGGGTCCTTTCCATCCCTGGGATTCTCACTTGCTCCACGGCCTGCAGGGAATCGGCTAGCTGAGCTAGGGTTGCCACTGACGCCTCCCCCCTTTGGGTAAATAGGACCCGTAGATGTGGGGGAGCCTCCCGGGTGAATTGTTCCCTTAAGCACCCTTGAAAGACTCCACCTGTGCAGCCTCTGTCCAGTCATCAAAGGCCTGGGCCATCTCGGTTCAGGTTTCCATGTAGGAGGCACCCTCCCTCTTCCGGCAGGCCTGGAACTTCTCAAGAGCCACCTCTGGGGGGTCAGTGAAGTAAGCCCTTAGCTGCACCTTGGTGGGTTCGCACTCCAGTTCTGGGTCCAGGGAGGCCAGCATCTTGGCATACCTATCCAAAACCTGGCTCTGCAGCAACCTTAGCCACCACCGGCCTGGGCCATAGTCCAGGCAGACTTTCTCGAATGAGCACAGGAGCTGTCACAGGTCTTGCCCCTGCTTCTGCTTGGGAAGCACCAACCTGTCCACCTCCCTTAACATCAGAGGCCCCGGGGAAAGGACGTTCTCCTGCATCCTGATCAATAGCTGCAGTGCTTCCTGTAGACTCCCCATTTCTACTCTGTCCCTGCACTAGCTAGGAAAACAACAAACACAGACGCAATGCACTTAATTCTATGCCTTGGCCACTTTTTACAATGATGGCTCGGTATAGGATTCTTAGTTACAAACCACACACTTGGGTGGTAGGCAGACATCGGCTTAAAGAAAAATCCTTCTCAGCCACACTGGGGGCTTTTAATTCTGATTCTGCACTCTGGGGCAGAGGAAACTGGCCGGAACATACACAAGCAGGGCAGTTCCACCGTTCATCAGACACCACACTTGGGGCACTGGAAAAGCTTCAGACAACATGCTGGGGTTGCTAAGCAGGCATCAGGCAACACACATGGGATACTGGAAAATCTTCTTGTTGCACACAGGGCAACAGACATCAATCTCTTGCACGACATCAGATGCAGGTTCCAGATATCACAACAACGCCGCCACCATGAAAGGGCTGGGGATGTCCTTGGGTAGTGTGGTCTGGCTTCTCGCCCTTCCCCAGCCTCTCCCTTCTGTCTCATACACACAGGCAGATGACATCATTTTTTCTTCATTTTACTAGCCAGCCACAGTCATTAGAAATCAGTGCATTGTGTGCTAAAAATAACAAACCTGGGTCTAACCCACCCTGTGACCTCTAAAAGCCTCCATAAATCATCTCCCCTGCTACCTAGCTGCCTCCTTCCTCTCTCTCCTTGTGTGCCAGCCAACAACCCCAGAAGCAGTCTCCAAGCCCGGGAAAAAGCCCAAGCAGGAGGAGGGATCAGCTGAAGTGGACATTCCGGACATACCACTCCTCCCCCCCTCCCAACCGGCCGCTCTGCCTTACACCATGAGTTTCCAGGAGATTGAAAATGTGGTTTTCTAGCTCAGTGCTTGCTATCTAAAGGCTTTTTATTGGCTTGAAAAGTAGCTCCTGGAGGAAGCCTCCTGCTTCTGGTTCAGAGGTTTCAGAAACAAAACTGATTTTGTTTTCTGTTTAAGGGACAGATAAAAAATTTGGATGGTCAGTGACTGCTTTTAAAATATTTCTTAAATAACACCTTATTTGTTTGAGATGGGGTATGCAGCAACTTTTTTGGAATAAATTGTGACTGCTTGAAAGATCTAAGTTTCTGTGTTTCTGCTGCCCCTGCCTTGCTCACACCTCTATATGTGGTGATTAATGAGGCTGCATAGAGATAAAAACTCTTGGTAATTTTTAAACCTGTATAATCATCTTTGATTTCATGGAA
Organism: Bradypodion ventrale; assembly: GCA_035047345.1. Classification (NCBI taxonomy): domain Eukaryota; kingdom Metazoa; phylum Chordata; class Lepidosauria; order Squamata; family Chamaeleonidae; genus Bradypodion; species Bradypodion ventrale. Next base: position 176,254,438 of record JAWDJE010000003.1, read on the forward strand.
TGGGCTGCAGTGGCTCAGTGGTTAAAAAGCTTCTCTTGTTAGCTGGAAGGCTGGCAAGTCAGCAGTTCCAGACCTACTGCAAGATGAATTGAGCACCCGTCCCTGTTCTAGCTCTTGGGGACATGAAAGGAGCCTCATTCGGGCATCCCCTGAGCAGAGATTCTTCTGCAAAAATCCTTTCAACCCAGAATAATTTATGTCACAAAATTCTTATTATTTCTTATTTCATGGAGACTGCCACTGGTGTGTGTGTGTGTGTGTGTGTGTGGGGTCCTTTTCAATTTTGTTGAAAGTTGATATCTGGGAACCAACTGGAATATAGGGATTTTTCTTCAAAAACTCTCTATTTAGGTGAGAGATTAACCTCACCCCACTCCCACCCCATGGAGCCTTTTGTATAATGGCATCTGAACTCTGCCATTTTAAGTTTCGTTAATCAGACCATGTGACTTGAATTTTAACCTGTGGAGTCTGCTGCCATTTCGTGGACAGGTTATAATATTGTAGCTTTATTTTCATTTTTTACTGAATAAGCAAGCTGTTTGATGGAAAGGTGTTAATAGAGAAGGACTACTCTTTATTAACACCTTTCCATCAAACAGCTTGCTTATTCAGTTAAAAATGTAAAATATAAAAATATATATGAAAATAAAGCTGCAATATTAAAACCTGTCCAGGAGATGGCAGCAGACTCCACAGGTTAAAATTCAAGTCACATGGTGTGATTAATGAGTCACATGGTCTGATTAATAGAAAAGGACTACTCTTTATTTCTTACCATCCTAGCAGTTTGAAAGCAAGAAATTGTAAGTAGATAAATAGGGACCACTTTGGTGGGAAACTAAGCAGCATTCTGTATCTAGGCATGCCTACCACATGTCCACAGAAACATCTGCAGATGCAGACAGTGCTGGCTCTTCTGCTATAAACAGAGATGAGCACTGAACCCTAGAGTTGGATATGACTGGCTTTCGAGCATTGGTGACCTTTCCCTTTACCTATACTCTTTATTACTGAAGATTGTGGACAGGAAGACTGGACAGGTGAATGCTGGTAATCCCGTCCATTGAATTATAAATATTATTTATGAATAAAATTTGGAAGAGAGGTGAGCCCATTTGAGGCTTATCAGCCAAGTTGAGAAAAGAGACATAACAATGGATCCAACAGTAGCGGCAGGGATTACTGTGAAGGTTGCAACACTTAAAGACTTATTTGTTAAGAAATTGGACAAAGTAAAAATGAATTGAAAGCCTTTGTCTATGAAGAAGTCCAAAATTTTGTGAGCAACATCACTGGAGTGACTTACGAGCATGCAAAACCTGGAGACAGTGGAAAAGGACACATCGAAAAGACTGATGGATCATGTGGTGAAATTGGATGACAATTTCAAACAGATAGTTAAACTGCAAGACTACTCCTGACATAAAAAAACCAGAATTAAGAGTATGGGAGACTTATCCTGATAATTTAACAGCCAGGATACTTGAATGGTTATGTTTACTAAACTTGGACATTGAATGGAAAGAGGAAGACAGACTCAAAACACCCTTTGGCAGTTAAGAAGAATTAACAATATCCCAGAGATATGATGGTAAAGTTTTTAAGTTCTTATTAAAAAGAGAATCTCTTGAAATACTGTATTAAAAAGATCATGAGGGGACTGCCTTAAAGAGAGGAGATTAATAGATTCCACTGTTTCAAGGTTTACTAAGTAATGATACCTTTCGATGGAGAAGAAAAATGTGTCCTATCACTGATATTTTGCATACAAAATCCATTCAATATCAATCGGGTACCAATTTCTATGAAAATATATATTATAACAGGAAGGTTTGGAGGGTGGAGGAACTGAAAGAATCTATGGATACGTTGGAGGAGTTGAAAATTAAAAATGAGAAGGAATGGTGAGAACTAATTTTAAAAAAATTTGCTTCCAAGGAGGAGGGGCTGTGAAAGGTAGTGATCAAGGTAAAAAAAGGAAAAATGTAATTGAAGGATGATCTGCAGGAGGAAACCCCATAGGATCAGAGAAAGGAGGAAACACAATCAAAAGAGGAAAGATGGGGAAGTGTTATGTGCCAGAAAGAAAGAGAAATAATAATAAAATATTCTGTAATCTACATAAAATGGCTTGAGAAGCTAAAAATGAAATATGGGGGAGTTGGGAAGGATGGGATGGAGTTGATTTAGATGTATTTGAGAAGAATCCAAGAATCTGCTCCTCCCCTTTCTATAGTTATGAGGTTTGGGTTGGTAAGCCTACAGGTGAGAAGGGGATATTAAAATTAGAGGTTAGAGGGGAGGGAGGGGAATCAAGGGAGGTATGGGAGGATAAATGTAGGTTTTGTATTTTTGTGTGTGTTACTTTTTTGAATTTGGTGTACAATGTTTCACAATATTGGATGCTACAAAGTTATGGTATTCTAGATAGATGTAACAATGGTTAGAAATGTTAAAACGATAACTTGGAACATCCATGGTTGGGGATCAGTTTTGAAAAGTAAAATAATGGAAATCACTTTAAGAAAAGAAAAGCCAGATATTAATTTTTTTCCCATGAAATACATCAAAAGACAGATTGTATAAATGAATTGAAATTAAACTGGATAGACATATATAAAAAGAATTTGGCACATCCAAGGCTAGAAGGTTAGCTATCCTAATATCAAACAGATGTGGGTTCAATGTGGGGAAAATTATAAGAAATCAAGATGGTAGCTATTTAATGATACAAGGGTTGATGAGAGGAGGAGAAATATTGTTAGTATATGCATCTGCACCTAATGAAAAGCAGGGTCTATTCATCGACAAACTGGTTCTTCTTCTTTCATGTCCCGATCAAACCCCACTCTGGCAAAATGAAACTTGGCTTTGTAGTCGGCCTAACTTAAGTCCTCATTGGTAGATGTTTCTGGCAATAATTGGCAGACCAAGAAATGAACCGGATTCTGTGTCTCTCCACATTCACACAGCATGTTGTTGTCTGCCAGCAGCCTCCACTTGAGGGATTCCAACCCTCAGCCTGTTCAGAGTCTTCCAAGTGGCATAGGGGAGGTTGAGTTCCCCAGCTATATTCTTCTTTAATATTATTCCTTGTCCAGTGAGCTTTTTCCTCTTTCTTGTAATTTGGTTTTGCTCTTGCATACCATTAAGAATGTTTCTTCTTGCTATGAAGCTCTTCCTGAATCTGAGCTGATGGGCTTGAGGCACATATCCATTAAGAGGATGCCAGGGGTAGTTTTCTTGCTTAGTTCTCTCAGTGTCTGTTGCTAATTCTCTCCTTACCAACAAGAGGGTATATTTTCTCAACTGGTATAAGTTTGAGGCATCCTGTTATCAGACTAGGTTAATAGTCCCCCTCTCCTCTCATCTTTGCCCTCCCATCACCTGCCAATTAACTCAGGTATTCTGGCTGATTCCAACACCTGCCTCCAACATGGCAGAACCCTTGTTGTATTAAAGCAAGGAATAGGTGAATTGCTTCCCTTAGCAATTCACTGACATAAGGGAGAGTGATAAATGTAAGGTAGCATGAACTATAGCTAAGTTCTCTGTTGACCCATTCAATAACAAAACATCTTGATGACGAAAAGGTTCTTTTTTAAAGAATAAAGCATTCAGTTCAGTCCATAAAATCAGGTTGCAGAGCTAATAAAATGTATTCCAAGGAGAAATCAGCAAATTATCCCTTTTCCTCTGAAATCAAAATAACCTGTCTTATCTAATAAATCTTTTTGTAACCATTGTTAGTAAATGTTGGTCTTTTGAGCCCCAATTGGGCTCTGATAACCTTAATCCATCTTTTTCCTTCACCTCCCAAACTCCAATGAACGCATGTTCCCCTGCAATGGAACATGGCTGCTGGCCTGAATATTAGCATATCAGCAATAGAATTCCTCTAAAAAGAAAACAATCTCTTTCCCATGCTCTGTTTCCCAGACAGATCTTGTTGACACACCTGCCATCTTTGTGTTAGGAGATAAAGTGCCATTCCCTTCCACCACAAGGCCAGGAATGTCCAGCCTCTGTAAACAATAGGGCTGCTGGCTTATCTGTGGGGAAACAGCATTGCAGAATGAAATGCACACACACATGAGTACAGCAGGGACTCCCTCTTAAATCACTACAATACCCAGGGTACAGTTATTACCTGTCACTATATGTATGGCAGGAACAAAAGACCCGTTTGCGGCAGAATATCAAAGTCATACAAAATGTCAATGTTCTGATACGTGCTTTAATGCGCTAGTATAGTCGAAGCCCTTTCCAGATAAATTGGCTTTTCCAAGCTTCCTCAGGAATCTATGCACATAAAAATATATATGTCATAACCATACAATATATACACCAATATACAATATTACATATAAATCTTAACCTATAAATCCAAGGGTTAACCGTTGGAACTTGCTATAGGTTCCTATGGCTGGCCCTACTTGCCTGCACTCACCCTTCGTGCACACGTGCGGACTGGGTCCGCAGGTCAACGAAGGATTGAGTAAAGCGGCAGTGGGGCAACAGCCCCACAAATGCAAAAAAAGGGAAACAACTTCATTTCCCAACGTTCTTTGTGCCGTGCTGCGCCACAGCCAATCAGGCTGAGAGGCGGGAGCACAAAGAACCTGGGGAAACACGGCGCAGCCAATCAAAACCAAGCCGCATGAAAAAAATGGAGCACAAAGGGAAAGCACAAATGGAAAAATGCAATCCCCAGTGTCCTGCACGCCGTGAGTGCGCAGAACTCTGGGAAAGCCGGCGCGGCCAAAATAAAAATAAAAAATGCACAGCCACACAGCCCCGGTAACGAAAGCACACACACCCGCCACTGGGCTTCCTTACTGTGGGCCGCCCAGAGAGGCCAGCCCCTGGTGAGGAAAGCCCAGCCACCCACCCCGCCGCTGGTCTTCCTTACCGTGGGCCGCAAGCCAGCCCCCGGTAAGGCTCACAGCGACACAGCCCCCGGTAATGAAAGCACCCCCCGCCGCTGGGCTTCCTTACTGCGTGCCGCCCAGGGAAGCCAGCCCCCGGTAAGGAAAGCCCAGCAACCCACCCTGCCACTGGGCTTCCTTACTGCAGGCCGCAAGCCAGCCCCCGGTAAGGAAAGCCCACCACCACCACCCCGCCACTGGGCTTCCTTACTGCGGGCCAGAAGCCAACCCCAGGAAGGAAAGCCCACACACACCCCGACGCTGGGCTCCCCCCCAAACAAGAACAAAAACGGCGTGGGGAATTTTATGCAGTCTGGCCACCAAGGCCGAGCCGCGAAGCCCCCACCCCCACCAAAACAAAACAACCAACAGACACAATGTGGGGATTCCCATGGGCCGGCGGCATGGATATTCCAACGTGGCCGGCCAGCGAAAATACCCCAACCCCAACCATGCATGAGCCAGCAATGGTATTTCCACAGGCCAGCCATCGACACTGGCCTGCGAAAATACCCCCAACCTATCACTACATGGTATTTCAATGGGCCAGCCAGCCACTGAGGCCGGCCCACAGAAATACCCACACCAAAAACACAAACAAGAACATTCAACGAAAATCAAAAACAATAATAAACATAAAAATTAGAAAGAAAAACATCCAAAAACAAACAAAAATAAACAAGGACAAACACAACCCCCCACCCCCACAAATCCCAACACCACCACCCCTAACAAAAAAGAGGACACACCTTACCACGACACGTCCGACCACGACACGTCCAGCCTCTACGTGGTCCAGAATTGAAATGACAAAAGAACAGGAATAATACACAGCCCAGGACACAGTCAAAATTAAAAAAATATGCAACAGCACCACCCAGTGGCCACAGGAAAAATAACACTCAATAAATTCAAATTAATCTCCAAGATTTTAAAAAAGGGAAATTAGTTTTAAAAACATTCAAAAATATCGAAACAAAAAAATTATTCAAACATAAATAAACAAGAACACACTAAAAGAAAAACCAAACATCTAAACACAGTCAAAACATTGAATTTAAAAAAACATACACTTACACATTTTAAAAAAATTCTTATCCAAGGTACACCTATTAACAAAAAATCACATAGTAACACATTATTTTTAAAAATGCCATTATTGAAAAAAAATTATATCAACCTTTCCTCTTTTTAAAATCCAATTTTTTATAACAGTTTAAAACACTACCTATGTATAAAAAACATTATTTTAAAAAAATAACATACCTCATTTAAATACACATACAACAAAAATAATCCAACACCATTTAAAACAGCCCGGCAACGCTGGGCAACCTCTGCTAGTACATCATATATACATCAGGGAAATGCATTCAAAGTAAATTACCTGCTTGCAATGTTGAAATAGTTTCTTCAAGGTATTTTTAATTATTAATTATTAAAATATTTTATTCGCGTCTGAGCCTCAATGAAAATTCTGTAGTGCTCCTTGACATCAAAAAATGATCCATTCCGGATACCCTTTCTGTTTCAAACATAACCGAATAGAGCTAGAGGTGTGTTCAAAATCAACTATGCTGGAAGAGTTCCTTTTCACTCTCAAGAATAACCCATTGGGTAAATTATTGTGAAGGTAGTGCCAATGGTAAGAGTTGTAATGCAGGTATGTGTTCCTATCAGTCGGTTTAAGGTAAAGCCTGACACGAATATTGCGAGAGTTATCCAAAAATACAACAACATCTAAGAAGGGTAACGATAATGGATCACATCTGTGTGAAAACTGCAGGTGCCTATTAACCCCATTAATCCATGCCACAAACTCAGATACACAGTTTAAATCACTGAATATGAAAAATAAATCATCAATAAACCTCCTGTAAAAAAATTTTTTTGTGCAAAGGGATTTAAGTTACTAAAAATAAAAACCTTTTCAAAACATTCCATATAAAGATTCGCCAAACTCGGCGTGGTTGCACTCCCCATGGCAACACTGGACACTTGTAAATAATGTATCCGGAACGGGTCATTGATCATTGTTATGATAGAGCATGTAGAGTTACCAGACAAAGTTTGTTGACCATCAAGCACAAACAGGACAGGCGCAGGATCACATGCTCATTTGAATACTCCCCCCTAGCAAATCAAATTAAGTCTATTATCTATCGACATTGGCACATTGTTAAACATATTGCAGGCTGTGAGCAACTGCCTTTGATAGGATTTAGGAAGACATGTTCGATTTGACAGTTTGTAACCAAATCAGATCTACATTCTCCACCCATTCAACCCATTAAATTAGGGCACTTCAAATGTGGGCATTGTGTGCACTGCAATCTTGCTTGGGAAACCAAGGAAATTATGGCTCCTGGGTGTACGTATAAATTGAAATTGAAAGAACTTGTTGTTGTTGTTCAGTCGCACAGTCGGTTCCGACCCTTTGCGACCCTATGGACCATTGTTCTCCAGGCGCCTCTGTCCTCCACCATCCCCCTCAGCCCTCCCAGCTCTCTGCCCATTGTGTCTACAATGCCATCTAGCCATCTCATCCTTGGCCTCCCCCTTCTTCTTTTGCCCTCCACCTTTCCCAGCATCAATGCCTTCTCAAGTGAATCCTCCCTTCTCATTTGATGTCCAAAGTATTTTAGCTTCATCTTTACTATTTGACCTTCCAATGAGCAGTCAGGGTTGATTTCTTCTAAGATTGACCTATTTGTTCTCCTCGCTGTCCAGGGGACTCTCAAAACCCTCCTCCAACACCACATTTCAAAGGCATCTATTCTTCTGCGTTCAGCCTTCCTAATAGTCCAGCTCTCACATCCATACATTACTACTGGGAAAACCATTGCTTTGACTATTCTAATTTTTGTTTGCAATGTGATGTCTCTGCTTTTCACTATGTTCCCCAGGTTTCTCATTGCTTGTCTCCCAAGAATCAGTCGCCTTTTTATTTCATGGCTACACTCCCCATCTGCAGTGATCTTTGATCCTAAGAAAGTAAAATCTGTCACTGCTTCTACTTCTTCCCCATCTATTTTCCAGGAACTGATGGGGCCTGTTGCCATTATCTTGGTTTTCTTGATATTGAGTCTCAAGCCAGCTTTTGCACTCTCCTCCTTCAGCCCAATCAAGAGATTCTTTAGGTCTTCCTCACTTTCTGCCATTAGGGTGGTATCGTCTGCATATCTCAGATTGTTGATGTTTCTCCCAGCGATTTTAATCCCATATTGTGATTCCTCCATCCCTGCACTGCGCATTATGTGTTCTGTGTATAGGTTGAATAGGTATGGTGACAAAATGCAGCCTTGTCTTACTCCTTTTCCTATTCCAAACCACTCTGTCATTCCCTGTTCTGTCCTATCTGTTGCTTCTTGGTTCATGTACAGATTTCTCAGGAGGCATATGAGGTGCTCTGGTATTCCCATCTCTTTAATTACTTGCCACATCTTGTTGTGGTCCACACAGTCAAATGCCTTAGTGTAGTCAATAAAACAAAAGTAAACTTGTTTCTGGTATTCCTTTGTTTTCTCCATGATCCAGCGTATGTTGGCAATGTGGTCTCTAGTCCCCCTGCCTCTTCTGAAACCAGCCTGCACCTCTGGTAATTCTCTTTCCACATGCTGCTGAAGTCTGTCCTGTACTATCTTGAGCATCACCTTGCTGGCATGTGGGATGAGCGCGATTGTTCGGTAATTTGAGCATTCTTTGGCATTGCCCTTTTTTGGGATTGGGACGTATACTGATCTTTTCCAATCCTGTGGCCACTGTTTTGTTTTCCAAATCTGCTGGCATATTGAATGCAGTAATTTTAGCGCTTTGAAAAATTCGACTGGGATACCATCATCTCCACTAGCTTTGTTGTTTGCAGTGCTCTTTAGGGCCTTTATGACTTCGCTCTCCAGGATGTCTGGCTCAGGTTCTACTTCTTCATCATTGTGATTGTCAGGAGTGTTGAGGTCCTTTTTGTAGAGTTCCTCTGTGTACTCTTTCCATCTTTTCTTAATCTCTTCTGCATCAGCTAGCTCCTTTCCTTCTTTGTCCCTTATCATGGTCATTTTTGCTTTAAATGTTCCCTTAATTTCCCCGATTTTTTTGAAAAGATCTCTGGTTCTGCCTCTTTTGTTGTTTTCCTCCATTTCTCTGCACTGTTCTTTTAGGTAGTTTTCCTTATCTCTCCTTGCTTTTCTTTGAAATTCTGTGTTCAAATGATTGTAGTTTTTTCTTTCTCCTTTGACTTTTGCGTTCCTTCTTTCCTCTGCTATTTTAAGAGCCTCATCAGACAACCACTTTGCTTTCTTACTCTTCTGTTCTTTTGGTATGGTTTTCTTTGCTGCTTCCTGCATGATGTCCCTCATCTCTGTCCATAATTCTTCTGGTACTCTGTCTACCGAATCTAAGCCATTAAATCTGTTCATCACCTCCACCGCGTATTCTTTAGGGATGCTGTCTAGGTGATATCTTTCTGGTCTCCGTGTTTTCCCTATTTTCTTTAGTCTAAGCCTGAATTTTGCGATCAGTAGGTTGTGATCTGAGCCACAGTCTGCTCCAGGTCTTGTTTTTGCTGACTGTATGGAGGTTCTCCATCTTTGGCTGCAGAGTATGTAGTCAATCTGGTTTCGGTGTTGGCCATCTGGTGATGTCCATGTGTAAAGTCGCCTCTTGTGTTGCTGGAAGAGAGTGTTTGCTATGACCAGTGCGTTCTCTTGGCAGAACTCTATCAATCTTTGCCCTGCTTCATTCTGTGTTCCAAGACCAAATTTGCCTGTTATTCCCTCCACTTTTTGATTTCCTACTTTGGCATTCCAGTCTCCTAATATAATTTGGACATCATTTCTTGGTGTCTGTTCTATGAGGTGTTGTAAGTCCTCATAGAACTGGTCCATTGTGGCTTCATCTGCACCAGTGGTTGGTGCGTATATTTGGATCACAGTGACATTGAAAGGTTTGCCTTGAAATCTGACTGACATCATTCTGTCATTTTTGAGATTGTATCCCATTACTGCTTTTCTCACTCTTTTATTGACAATTATGGCTACTCCATTTCTTCTAAGGTTTTCTTGTCCACAATAGTAGATATGATGGTTTCCAGAGCTGAATTCACCCATCCCTGTCCATTTTAGCTCACTGATGCCCAAGATGTCAATGCTTATTCTTTCCATCTCATTTTTACCACTTCCAGTTTACCTTGGTTCATTGATCTCACATTCCATGTCCCTATGCAGTATTGCTCCTTACAACATTGCATTTCCCCTCCCCCTTCCTGTCCCTCCCCTTCCTCCACTCTGTGGTGTTAAGCATCCTGTATCACCTGTTGTTGTTGTTCAGTCGCACAGTCGGTTCCGACCCTTTGCGACCCTATGGACCATTGTTCTCCAGGCACCTCTGTCCTCCACCATCCCCCTCAGCACTCCCAGCTCTGTGCCCGTTGCGTCCACAATACCATCTAGCCATCTCATCTTTGGCCTCCCCCTTCTTCTTTTGCCCTCCACCTTTCCCAACATCAGGGCCTTCTCAAGTGAATCCTCCCTTCTCATTTGATGTCCAAAATACTTTAGCTTCGTCTTTACTATTAGCCCTTCCAGTGAGCAGTCAGTGTTGATTTCTTCTAAGATTGACCTATTTGTTCTCCTCGCTGTCCAGGGTACTCTCAAAACTCTCCTCCAACACCACATTTCAAAGGCATCTATTCTTCTGCGTTCAGCTTTCCTAATTGTCCAGCTCTCACATCCGTACATTACCACTGGGAATACCATTGCTTTGACTATTCTAATTTTTGTTTGCAATGTGATGTCTCTGCTTTTCACTATGTTCCCCAGGTTTCTCATGGCTTGTCTCCCAAGAATCAGTCGCCTTTTTATTTCATGGCTGCAATCCCCATCTGCCGTGATCTTTGATCCCAGGAAAGTAAAATCTGTCACTGCTTCTACTTCTTCCCCATCTATTTTCCAGGAACTGATTGGGCCTGTTGCCATTACCTTGGTTTTCTTGATATTGAGTCTCAAACCAGCTTTTGCACTCTCCTCCTTCAGCCCAATCAAGAGGTTCTTTAGGTCTTCCTCACTTTCTGCCATTAGGGTGGTATCGTCTGCATATCTCAGATTGTTTATGTTTCTCCCAGCAATTTTAATCCCATATTGTGATTCCTCCATCCCTGCATTTCGCATTATGTGCTCTGTGTATAGATTGAATAAGCAGGGTGATAAAATGCAGCCTTGTCTTACTCCTTTTCCTATTCCAAACCACTCTGTCATTCCATGTTCTGTCCTAACTGTTGCTTCTTGGTTCATGTACAGATTTCTCAGGAGGCATATGATGTGCTCTGGTATTCCCATCTCTTTAATTACTTGCCACATCTTGTTGTGGTCCACACAGTCAAATGCCTTAGTGTAATCAATGAAACAAAAGTAAACTTGTTTCTGGTATTCCTTTGTTTTCTCCATGATCCAACGTATGTTGGCAATGTGGTCTCTAGTCCCCCTGCCTCTTCTGAAACCGGCCTGCACCTCTGGTAGTTCTCTCTCCACATGCTGCTGAAGTCTGTCCTGTATTATCTTGAGCATCACCTTGCTGGCGTGTGGGATGAGTGCAATTGTTCGGTAATTTGAGCATTCTTTGGCGTTGCCCTTTTTTGGGATTGGGACGTATACTGATCTTTTCCAATCCTGTGGCCACTGTTTTGTTTTCCAGATTTGCTGGCATATTGAGTGTAGTAATTTGACGCCATCATCTTTTAGCGCTTTGAAAAATTCGACTGGGATACCATCATATCCACTAGCTTTGTTGTTTGCAGTGCTCTTTAGGGCCTTTATAACTTCGCTCTCCAGGATGTCTGGCTCGAGTTCAGTTTTTTCATCATTGTGGTTATCAGGAGTGTTGAGGTCCTTTTTGTAGAGTTCCTCTGTGTACTCTTTCCATCTTTTCTTAATCTCTTCTGCATCAGCTAGCTCTTTTCCGTCTTTGTCCCTTATCATGGTCATTTTTGCTTTAAATGTTCCCTTTATTTCCCCGATTTTTCTGAAGAGATCTCTAGTCCTGCCTCTTTTGTTGTTTTCCTCCATTTCTTTGCACTGTTCTTTTAGGTAGTTTTCCTTATCTCTCCTTGCTTTTCTTTGAAATTCTGTGTTCAGAAGGTTGTATTTTTTCCTTTCTCTTTTGACTTTTGCCTTCCTTCTTTCCTCTGCTATTTTAAGAGCCTCATCAGACAACCATTTTGCTTTCTTATGCTTCTTTTCTTTTGGTATGGTTTTCTTTGCCGCTTCCTGCATGATGTCCTTTATCTCTGTCCATAATTCTTCTGGCACTCTGTCTATTGCGTCCAGGCCATTATATCTGTTCATCACCTCCACCGTGTATTCTTTAGGGATGCTGTCTAGGTGATATCTGTCTGGTCTTCTTGTTTTCCCTATTTTCTTTAGTCTTAACCTGAATTTTGCGATCAGTAGGTTGTGATCTGAGCCACAGTCTGCTCCAGGTCTTGTTTTTGCTGATTGTATGGAGGTTCTCCATCTTTGGCTGCAGAGTATGTAGTCAATTTGGTTTCGGTGTTGGCCATCTGGTGATGTCCATGTGTAGAGTCGCCTCTTGTGTTGCTGGAAGAGAGTGTTTGCTATGACCAGTGCGTTCTCTTGGCAGAACTCTATCAATCTTTGCCCTGCTTCGTTCTGTACTCCAAGACCAAACTTGCCTGTTATTCCCTCCACTTTTTGATTTCCTACTTTGGCATTCCAGTCTCCTAATATAATTTGGACATCATTTCTTGGTGTCTGTTCTATGAGGTATCACCTAGCCTGCCCTTTTGTTTTGCCTTTTGTTTTGGTCAATAGGGTTCTCTTGGCAAGATTTGTGGCGTGGTTTGCCGGTGTCTACGCCATTTTTCTCTCCTCATACATTTTATCACAGTTTTTTAAAGTTTAAAACATTTAAGACAACATATTATCATGCATATTATCACACTTTAAAACACAGTCTCTATGTCAGTTTCTATGTTTAGTCAGTATAAAGTCTCTATGTCAGTTGCTATATTATGTCTTCTACATTTGCATGTCAGCTACTTATCCTTTTCCTGGGACTCTGGCTCTCCTCCTCCTCTTCACCCCCCCACCCCCCGGCTGGGGTGGCTGCCCGGCGGCGGCAGCGGCAGGCCCCTTCGCCGCTCGCCCAGCTCTCCTCCTCCTTCTCACCCCCGGCTGGGGTGGCTGCCCGGTGGCGGCGGCGGCAGGCCCCTTCGTCGCATGCCCGGCTCTCCTCCTCCTTCTCACCCCCAGCTGGGTTGGCTGCCCGGCGGCGGCGGCGGCAGGCCCCTTTGCCGCTCGCCCAGCTCTCCTCCTCCTTCTCACCCCCAGCTGGGGTGGCTGCCCGGCGGCGGCGGTGGCAGGCCCTTTTTGCCGCTCGCCCGGCTCTCCTCCTCCTTCTCACCCCCGGCTGGGGTGGCTGCCCGGCGGCGGCGGCGGCGGCGGCAGGCCCCTTCGCTGCCCGCCCGGCTCTCCTCCTCCTTCTCACCCCCGGCTGGGGTGGCTGCCCGGCGGCGGCGGCGGCGGCAGGCCCCTTTTGCCGCTCGCCCGGCTCTCCTCCTCCTTCTCACCCCCGGCTGGGGTGGCTGCCCGGCAGCGGCAGCAGGCCCCTTTGCCACTCGCCCAGCTCTCCTCCTCCTTCTCACCCCCGGCTGGGGTGGCTGCCCGGCGGCAGCGGCGGCGGCAGGCCCCTTTGCCGCTCGCCCGGCTCTCCTCCTCCTTCTCACCCCCGGCTGGGGTGGCTGCCCGGCGGCGGCGGCGGCGGCAGGCCCCTTCGCCGCTCGCCCGGCGAACTTACCACTTGCCAAACCAAATGTTGTATATATATCATCATGTGCAGTGTGGGTTAAGCTATGTGGGGTGCACCAGTCGTGAGATTAAAACCAGGGTGGGGGAACATAGATATAGAATTGGGAAAGGAGACATCACTGCACCCATGGTCAGTCATTTCCTGGATAAGCAACATAGTGATAAAGATTTGAAGTTCGCTGTCCTTGAAACTGTTAGATCCTGTAGATATGAAGTGATTGATATAGAACAAAGATTACGCCTCAAAGAAGCACATTTTATTCACTGTTTTAATACTGTTCATCCACATGGACTCAACATGGATTAGGATTTGTCATGTTTCCTTTAAGAGATTTCTAGGTCTCAATATGTGATTCTTAATTAGATGCAGCTGCATTGGTTTAGTAGTGATTATAAAACAAGGTGTTAGTGAGTTGGTTTTTTGCCGTCGAGGAGCACTACAGAATTTTCATTGAGGCTCGGACGCGAATAAAATATTTTAATAATTAATAATTAAAAATACCTTGAAGAAACTATTTCAACATTGCAAGCAGGTAATTTACTTTGAATGCATTTCCCTGATGTATATATGATGTATATATGTGTAATATTGTATATTGGTGTATATATTGTATGGTTATGACATATATGTTTTTATGTGCATAGATTCCTGAGGAAGCTTGGAAAAGCCAATTTATCTAGAAAGGGCTTCGAGTCTACTTGCGCATTAAAGCACGTATCAGAACATTGACATTTTGTATGACTTTGATATTCTGCCGCAAACGGGTCTTTTGTTCCTGGGATTCCCACCATTTGGCCCTTATTCTTTTGGACTATATGTATGGCTTTATTAACAGTGATGTCAACTTGTTTTGCATGTGTGAATGTGCTCCTTACCGGAGCAGAGTACATGAGTTCTGCATCAGGCTAGAGAAATCTATGGTAGATTTTAATCATTGGCTGTTTACGCTTACAAACTAGCCAGATCAGGTAAGAAATAAAATATTATAATGGCTGGAGATTGGAATTTGATGAAAGATAAAGGTCTGGATACACTGGGTATATATAAAATGATAGTAATTCTAGGTTGACTATATTAAATAATTTGGTTGATGAGTTAGATTATAATGATGTATTGGAGTTAAAGGGACAAAAAGAGTATATATTTATTCACAGGTACATAGTACTTACTCAAGGATAGATTATATATTTGTTGCAAGCAATTTATTAAGGAAGACAATAGAATTTTGACTTAAAATCAAAGTACTCTGAAGCAGCAAAAGGTTTTATTTATTTTATTATTTATATTTATTTTATAAATTTGTACCCCACCCTCCTGGTGAGAACACCACCCAGGGCGGCAACAACAGGTAAAAATACAATATAAAAACCACTAGAATGTTTACAATTAAAACACCTACACAACCTTCAATTAAAAAAGACAAGATTAAAAACAACATAAAACTGGCTTTATCCATAAAACTACCCTCGCCCTCCCTACACACACATTAAACACGAAACAGAAAGAAAAAAGAAAAAGAAAAACTCCCCCACGGAAGTTAAACAGGCCAGCAGGGTTGGGAAGTGGAGCCTCTGGAGCCCCACATCTGCTCGCAAAGCCAGGTCTTACTGTTTTTCTAAAGGGGAGAAGTTCTGTCTGAAGGCGCACCTCCAAAGATAAGAGGTTCCAAAGGGCTGGGGCAGATACGAAGAAGGCTCTCTTCCTGGTCCCCGATAGATGTGATTATTTCACTGATGGGACCATTACTGAGCACCTCCTATCTGCCCTAGTAGGACAGGCTGACACTCTTGGGGCGATGCGGTCTCTAAGGTATCCTGGCCCGCTGCCATGAAGGGTTTTAAAGGTCAAAACCAACAACTTGAATTGCACCTGGAGGGAAACTGACAACTTTTGAAGCTCGCAAAGCAGTAGTGAGGCATGGGCATAACCCCCATAACACATCACTACTCGGGCAGCCACATTTTGGACCAGTTGTAGCCTCCAAATGGTCATCAAGGGCAGCCCCATGTACAGCATGTTACAATAATCCTATCTAGATGTGACCAGAGCATGAGTGACCATGAGCAGAGAATTGGCTATATGAATGTGTTAAAGTCTCTGTCAGGTTAAAAGAGTCCTATGGTAGTGGGATAATGGACTTTGTTATCATTAAAGACACCAGTTCTATTAAGCCATTATGATCATAATTATAAAAAAAGAATGTTGGAGATGTAAGGAAAATTCTTGGACTTATTTTCATTTATGGTTGGAATGTGAAGTTGTGAATAAGATCGTGGCAAAAGTGTTTGGGAAAATTAATAAGATATTAGCCTTAAAGTTACAAATGTGTCCTAGGATTGCATTGTTGTTGGAATTTTGGGAAATGGAAAAATTAAATTAAATTATATTAAATTTTGTGATATAATTTTTAGATAAATATAAGAAAAATAGATTGCTCTTATTGTATCAACTATGTATTATTAATTGCTCTCCACTCAGCTTGATACTGCCTTCACATAATTTTTTCTAGGCATGCATCAAAGAGCTTTGATGAGAGTGTATCTCCCTGCTTGATGCCTTTCTCCACTGGTATTTTTATCCCTTTTTCAAATAAGGTGATGGTAGTGGAGCTGTTCAAGTTTGCTTCCTTGAGGAGCTTGATGTATTCAGCATTTACTCCCTGTTTGCTGATTGCTTGAATGACTGCATTTACTTCAATGCTGGCGAATGCTTTTTCATAGTCAACAAATGCTATCACTAGTAGTATCTTATATTTTCTGCAGCATTAAATTAATTGGGTAAGAGTGAAGATGTAGTCTGTAGTGGTGTAACTTCTTCTGAACCTGGCCTGCTCCCTTCATTGTTACTCATCTAATGTTCTTGAGAGTCGGTTTGTTATTAGTTTTGTGAATCTTAACCTATAAATCCAAGGGTTAACCGTTGGAACTGGCTATAGGTTGCTATGCCTTGCCCTACTTGCCTGCACTCACCCTTCGTGCACACGGCCGATCTGGGTACGCAGGTCAATGAAGGATTGAGAAAACCGGCAGTGGGGCAACAGCCCCACAAACGCGAAGAAAGGGAAACAACTTCACTTCCCAACATTCCTTGCACCGCGCCAGAGCCAATCAGGTTGAGAGGCTCTCGCACGGCGCAGCGTTCAGAAATGCGCCGCAGCCAATCAAAAGAAAAGCATTTTAAAAAAACGCAGCAGAAACACAAAGCACCAACCCATAACTACAAGCCCCAGCGTCCTGCGCGCCATGAGTGCGCAGAACGCTGAGGAAACCGGCGCCCGAAAAATTAAAAAGAAAAACAACTCACCGCCTCACAGCCAAGCAAACACCAGCCGGCTTTCTTTCCCTCACCCACGGCGCCTGAAGGTCCCAACTGGAGTTTCCCCTTTAATATCAGTAGGTGGGGGGGGGGGGTTGCAATCCCCCTCTCCGCTGGCTAACCTAGGGTTGGGAGGTTTGTGGGGACAAAAGGGGTATGTTGCCCAAACCCATCTGGACCCAGGAGACCAGGGAGAGGGGATCGATTCCCCCCCTCCTTAAAACAACTCCGTCTTATCTTCTCTTTAAAAACGGAGTTGTTTTAAGGAGGGGGGAATCGATCCACTCTCCCTGGTCTCCTGGGTCCAGAAGGGTTGGGGCAACATACCTCTTTTGTCCCCACAAACCTCCCAAACCCAGGGGAGCCAGCGGAGAGGGGGGTCGCAACCCCCCACCCACTGATATTAAAGGGGAAACCACAATCTACTTTCACGACTCCACACAAACAAAGCACATAGCACAATAAAGCCTCCCTCCCTACCACCTAGCCCACCCTTTCTAACCCCCAATGACCACGACCCCCTCCCCACCACCTGGCCCACCCTTCCTAACCCCCAACGACCATGCCCCTCTCCCCACCACCTAGCCCACCCTTCCTAACCCCCAACGACCATGCCCCCTCCCCACCACCTAACCCACCCTTCCTAACCCCCAATGACCATGCCCCTCTCCCCACCACCTAGCCCACCCTTCCTAACCCCCAATGACCACATCCCTTCTCCACCACCAAATAAATAATTTTTTTAAATTTACTAAAAACAGTCAAACACATCCAAAAATACACAAAAACAAAAACACCAAAAACAATACGAAGTAAACAAAGACACAATCAAAAACAAAACAAACAGACAAAAAAACAAATTCCAACACCCCCCCTGCCCACACACACACACACACACACACACACACACAAAAGAAAGAAAACAAGCAAACTTACCAAAAGATGTCCTACCTCCACCAGGACTGGAAAAGAAATGAATAAAGAAAGAGACTACTTACCAGAAGAAGCTCCACCCAGAGGCCAGGAGAGAAAAAACAGTCAAAATACAATAACCCCTACCAGCACCACCTACTCACCACAATAGTAAAAACAATTCAAAAACACACAACAGCTCCAAATAAAAACAAACCAAAAACATAACACAAATTCACAATTTTACACAAAAGGTCACACCAATAAAAACAAGTCAAAAAAATTACACTAAAACACACTTTAACACAAATGCAAGAGGCAGTCTAACAATGCAACTAGACTCAAAAGACTGTATCAGGAAAGCATATGTAAATGCTTGTATACAAATGCCAGAAGCCTCCGGAACAAAATAGGGGAGCTGGAATACTTAGCAATAGATAAAAATATTGATATTATTGGTATCACTGAAACCTGGTGGACGGATGATAACCAATGGGATACAGTTATCCCAGGCTACAAACTGTACAGGAAGGATAGGAAGGGGCAAACAGGAGGTGGTGTAGCCTTGTATGTCAAAGAAGTGATAAAATCGTATGAATTGGAATATCTAGGTGATTTGGAGTCACCATTAGAAGCTCTGTGGGTAAGAGTACCAGGCCACAAGGATGGTCTAACAGTAGGCATATACTATCGGCCTCCGACCCAAACTCTTGAGGGAGACTGGCAGTTGGAGGATGTTGTAAAGGAGGCATCCAGGAAGGGAAGCCTGGTTATAATGGGGGACTTCAATTACCCTCACATAGACTGGGTGAACTGTTGTTCAGCACATGATAAAGAGATAAAGTTCCTAGATATGCTCAATGATTGTTCCCTGGGACAGATGGTTGAAGACCCAACTAGAGGTACAAGAATCCTTGACTTGATTCTGAGTAATACTCAGGATCTGGTGCAAGATGTTAATGTGACTGATCCAATAGGGAACAGTGACCACAACTCAATTATGTTTAACTTGATCATAGACCGCAAGTCACTGATAAAATCTAACACAGAGACCTTAAATTTTCAAAAAGGAAATTTCCCAAAGATGAGGAAACTAGTAAAAAAGAAACTGAAAGGGAAAATTGAGAGAGTCCAAACACTCCAAGAGGCATGGAGGCTGTTTACAAAAACAATAACAGAGGCTCAATTGGAATGCATACCCAAAAGGAAAAAGGGCACTGCCAGGTCCAAGAGGACTCCGATGTGGCTTACAGGAGCTGTTCGGGAAGTGACCAAGAGCAAGAAAAGCTCATTTAGAAGATGGAAGGCTTGTCCGAATGAGGACAGCAGGCAGAAACATAAATTCTGGCAGAACAAATGCAAGGCAACAATCAGGAAAGCAAAGCAAGACTTTGAGGAGCGTATAGCTAAAAATACTCAGAGAAATAACAAAGACTTCTTTAAGTACATTAGAAGTAAGAACCCAACTAGGAAGGCCATTGGACCTTAAAATCCAATGGAAGGCAAGGGGTTATTAAAGAGGAAACAGAGATTGCAGAGAGACTCAATGAATTCTTTGCTTCAGTATTCACTGAAGAAGACAGAGACCACATGCCCAAAACAGAGCCTATCTTCGTAGGGAGGGAAACCGAAGAATTAAGCAAGATAGAAATAACCAGGGAGGAGGTCCTTGCATGTCTTGTTAAGCTAAACACTAACAAATCCCCAGGACCAGATGGCATCCATCCACGAGTTCTCAGGGAACTTAAAGATGAAATTGCTGATATCCTAGCCAAAATATATAATCTTTCCCTCAAATCAGGCTTTGTGCCTGATGACTGGAAGGTAGCGAATGTAACACCAATTTTCAAAAAAGGATCCAGGGGTGATCCAGGAAATTACCGGCCTGTCAGTTTGACATGTGTCCCAGGTAAAGTGATGGAAACCATCCTAAAAGATAGAATTAATAGTTACATAGAAGAGAAGGCGCTGCTAAAGGAGAGCCAACATGGCTTTTGCAAGGGCAAATCATGCCTCACTAATCTGTTGGAATTTTTTGAGAGTGTCAACAAGCATGTGGATAAGGGGGATCCAGTTGACATTGTTTATCTGGACTTTCAGAAGGCTTTTGACAAGGTCCCACACCAAAGGCTCTTGAATAAACTTACCAGTCATGGAATAAAGGGACAGGTCTTGTCCTGGATCAGCAACTGGCTAAGGGACAGGAAACAGAGGGTAGCACTAAATGGACACTTCTCCAAGTGGAGGGAAGTAAAGAGTGGGTTCCCCCAAGGTTCAGTACTGGGACCCCTGCTTTTCAACCTCTTCATAAATGATCTAGAGGTAGGAATAAAAAGCAAGGTAGCCAAATTTGCTGACGACACTAAATTATACAGGGTAGTGAAAACTGTGAGAGAATGTGAAGAGCTCCAGAGGGATCTCTTGACACTGGGGGAGTGGGCAAAACAGTGGCAAATGAGCTTCAACATCAGTAAGTGCAGAGTGATGCATGTTGGGGCAAAAAACCCCAATTACATTTATAAACTGATGGGGTCTGAACTCTCTGCGACAAACCAGGAAAGGGACCTTGGTGTCCTGGTGGACAGCTCAATGAAGGTGTCAACCCAGTGTGCCTCAGCAGTGAAAAAAGCAAACTCAATGTTAGGGATCATTAGGAAGGGTATAGAAAATAAGTCAGCAAGTGTCATTTTGCCTCTTTATAAATCTTTGGTGAGGCCCCATCTGGAATATTGTGTACAGTTCTGGTCGCCATACCTCCAGAAGGATATTATGGAGTTGGAGAAAGTGCAGAGGAGGGCAACCAGAATGATTAGGGGACTGGAACACCTTCCTTACCATCTGAGGCTGCAACGGTTGGGCCTTTTCACTCTTGAACGACGGCGTCTAAGAGGTGACCTGATTGAAGTTTATAAAATCATGCACGGTGTGGACAAGGTAGATAAGGAAAAACTGTTTTCCCTATCGCACAACACTAGAACTAGGGGACACTCCATGAAACTTTTGGGTACTAGTTCTCAAACAAATAAGAGAAAGTACTTTTTCACCCAGAGGATTACTGGTCTATGGAACTCCCTGCCAGAAGAAGTGGTGACAGCTGTCAGTCTTCACAGCTTTAAGAAAGGATTAGACAAGTTCATGGAGGACAAGGCTATCAATGGCTATAATTATGGCTACCTAAGGACAACCTCCGGGTTGGAGAGATAGGCAGGATATCTCTCAATGCCATTTCCAGGGAATCCTAAGCAGGTGAAGGCATCTCCTTGGGAATACCCTGAAGGAAATGGTGAGCCACTGTGTGAGACAGAATGCTGGACTGGATGGGCTGTGGCCTGTTCCAGCAAGGCTGTTCTTATGTTCTTATGTTATGTTCTTAAATCACAAACATATGTCAATAAAATACAATAGAAACTTTTAAAAATCCTGTGCTGAGTTGTAACTCAAATTTAAACTCAAAACATCTAAACACATTTTAAAAACATTGAATGTAAAAAACATTTACTTTTACATTATTAAAATTATTAACCGGTACAACTAATTTAAAAAATTCAAAAAACTAAAATATTATTCGCTTACATAAAACAATTTGAAAAAATTATATCATACTTTGTTCTTTTATTAATCCTAAAAAAAAACCAAAAAAGCAGATCACAGTTAATAACAGCCAAGGCAAAAAAAATTGCATAAATAAACATTTAAAAAATTAAAAATACAGACTAAGCAATTTTAAAAAAAACATTAACACAATTTAACCTTCCAACACAATTTAAAACAGCCCGGCAACACCGGGCAACCTCTGCTAGTAACTTATAAATGCTTGACAGTGAACATATCGGCCTGTAATTTTTAATTTAATCTAATCTGAACAATAAACGTTATATTTGCATAATGTGCAAAGTTATGCATAATGTGTATAATTGGCAGGTAAATGCAATTCATCTTAATAGAGGTTTTATTCAATTGATCATTTCTAGCACTTTGCGTGGTACATAATTTGTTATATCAATACTAAAATAAATATATTTCATATATTTATAATCAGATTGTAGTATGTGTAGAAACTTTCTAAATCTCATCTTTCAAAATATGTTAGAATATGTATTTTCCTTGTAATCTTCACTTTCTCAGGTAAACTGCCTTTTTGATACAAGTTCTAAATGGCAATTATTCTGACAAGAAAAAATCATTAGCATATCCCATTGCATCTGACCATGTGAATATATTTCTCCCAATAATCAGTGAACTGTTTTCACTGCTTTGGGGTGGTATGCTCAGATGGTTGTTGTTGTTGTTGTTGTTGTTGTTGTTGTGCCACACAGTCAATTTCAACCCTTTGCAACCCTACGGACCATTGTCCTCCAGGCACCTCTGTCCTCCACCATCTTCCTCAGACCAACCAGCTCAGTGCCCATTGTGTCTGCAATACCATCTAGCCATCTCATCTTTGGCCGCCCCCTTCTTCTTTTGCCCTCCACCTTTCACAGCACCAAGGCCTTCTCAAGTGAATCCTCCCTTTTCATTTGATATCCAAAGTACTTCATCTTCATCTTTACTGACCTTCCAATGAGCAGTCAGGGTTGATTTCTTCTAAGATTGACCTATTTGTTCTCCTCGCTGTCCAGGGTACTCTCAAAATTCTCCTCTAGCACTACATCTCAAAGGTGTCTATTCTTCTGCTCTCAGCTTTCCTCATGGTCCAGTTCTCACAACCATACATCACTACAAGAAATGCAATTACTTTGACTATGCAGACTTTTGTTTGCAAGGTGATGTCTCTAGTTTTTACTATGTTGCCCAAATTTCTCATAGCTTGCTTCCTAATAATTAGAAGCCTTTTTATTTCATGGCTGCAATCTTCATCTGCAGTGATCTTGGATGCTAAGAATGTAAAGTCTGTCACCGCTTCTACTTCTTTCCCAACTATTTTCCAGGGACTGATAGGGCCTGTTGCCAGTATCTTGGTTTTCTTGATATTGAGTCTCAAGCCAGCTTCTGCAATCTCCTCCTTCAAACCAATCAAGAAATTCTTTAGGTCTTCCTCACTTTTTGCCATTAGGGTTGTATCATCTGCATTCCTGAGATTGTTGATGTGTCTCCCAGAAATCTTGATCCCATATTGTGATTCCTCCATCTCTGCATTGCACATTATGTTCTCTGTGTATAAGTTTAATAGGCAGGGTAATAAAATGCAGCCTTGTCTTTCTCCTTTTCCTATGTCAAACCACTCTGTCATTCCATATTCTGTCCTAACTGTTGCTTCTTGACTTATGTACAGATTTATCATGAGGCATATGAGGTGTTCTGGTATTGCCATGAGTCAGATGCCTGAGTCAGATGGAAGCATCCTTCTCTTATGTAATGTATTGTGGTCCACACAGTCAAAGGCTTTGGTGTAGTCAATGAAATAGAAGCAGACTTGTTTCTGATATTCCTTTGTTTTCTTCATGATTCAACATATGTTGGCAATGTGTTTTCTAGTCCCCCTGCCTCTTCTGAACCCAGCCAGCACCTCTGGTAGTTCTCTCTCCACGTGCTGCAGAAGTCTATCCTGTATTATCTTGAGCATCACCTTGCTGGCATGTGGGATGAGTGCAATTGTTTGATAATTTGAACATTCTTTGGCATTGCCCTTTTATGGGATTGGAATGTATACTGATCTTTTCCAATCCTGTGGCCACTGTTTTGTTTTCCAAATCTGCTCATGTATTTGCTTGTGCGGGGGGAGCTGAAGGACACACCTCTCAAGGACATTCTCTCAACATTGCGAAACCATTTCAAGCCAAAGGTCTTGATCTTCCCAGCATGGGTGGTGTTCTATTGTAGAGTCCATTGCTGAGTTTGTCACTGCCAACCACCATGCAGCTGTGCCTTGCAAATGGCCAGATCTGGACGATGCCCTCAGTGACTGCCTGCTCATGGGCATCAGGGATGAGGCAGCACAGTGGTGCATGATGAAGAGATAATCCCTGACTTTCGCACAAGCCTATGAGAAGGCCTTGGCATCCAAGGTTGCCAGCGCTGGGGTGAGAGTGTCCCAGGAGAAGCGGACCTCGATGTTCAAGAAGCAGTCGACTGCCCAGAAGCAGGGCTGCACCAGTTCATCACCCTCATCATCTGATGACGCAGAATTAGGGGATGATTTTTGGAAGGTCCACTGAAAGCACGCTGAAAATGCTAAGAAGACCATCGACCCGTGTAAAGGCTGTGGGGGAAAGCATCTCAGAGCCAACTGCCCGTTCCGGTCTATAAACTGTCATAAGTGCGGGAAGAAAGGACACATTGCAGTTTTGCCGCAGCTGCAGCAAGGGTCGGGAGCATGAAGACCACCGTTTTCACAAAGAACCATCTATCTCCAAGGTGTCATCTACTTCAAGGGGTTTGTCCTGGGTGCAAGGTATTACAGAGAGTTTTGTCGTGATGGTCAATATCAAGGTTTTCTGGTCCGGATGGTGATTAATTCGGGGTCGGCGTATTCCATAATCACGCAGAAGTCTTTTTTCCAGATTCTGCCACAGGATCGTCCGCATCTCAAGGCGTTGCAAGTCTCTCTTCAGGATGTGCTGGGCAAGCACATCCCAGTATGAGTATTGGAACATTCCTGGTCAAGTTGAAGTCGCATGTTGCATCGCTTCCATTTATTGTCATCAAGATGGGTAAGACTAACTTGTTGGGGGTGCAGTGGTTCCAGCCCCTGAGGATTGCTTTCACTGGGATTAATGCCATTGAGGCTGACCCGATCCAAGCCCGGGGTCAGGGTTGTATACGCGCCAACCTGTTGACTTTGACATTGATCCGAATGTGCAGCCCATGCACATGAAACCTTGTTGTGTCCCGTTTGCCCTCAAAGAAAAAATTGATGCAGAGTTGGACAAATTGGTGTGGCAAGGTATTTTGGAACCTGTTGACTCTGTGCCCTGGGATACCCCTATTGTGACTGTTCTTAAACCAAATGGGGATGTGTGCATTTGTACAGATTACAAGTCCACCATTAACAAGGCTATAAGGGCAAATGTGTACCAAGTACTGGTAGTTAGCTACTTGCTGGAGTCCCTCCATAGGGGAAAGTGTTTTGCGAAACTTGATCTTGCTCAAGCCTATCAGCAGCTGCCTGTAACAGCTGAGGTGGCTAGTTCGCAAACCATCATTACACATAGGGGGGGGGGCGTTCAAGGCAAACCGTTTGCAATTGGTGTGAATGCCGTGCCTGGTATCTTCCAGGATCTTGTCAAGAGGTTGTTAAAGGGGCTACCAGGGGTGGTACCATATTTTGATGATGTTTTGATAACTGCAGGGTCAAAGGATGAGATGGCTAGGAAATTGGGTTTGGTTTTAAAAAAAATTCAAAATGTGGGTTTCTGCGTCAAGAAATAAAAGTGTCATTTTTACTCTACTGAGGTGGAGTTTTTGGGTTTTTGGGAGATGCCAGACAGAATCAAACCATCACAAGACAGGGTCAAGGCTGTAAAGGATGCCCCCAGACCCAAGTCAGAACTACTATCGTTCCTCTGGTTATTAAATTTTTGCCATGCTTTCCTGCCTGGAAAGGCTAATGTAGCAGAGCCACTGCATCAACTTCTTAAAAAACAAACAGTGTGGAAATGGGGTTCAAGGCAGGAGAATGCATTTCAAAACATTAAGGGGTTACTCACTTCGGTTGCTATCTTAACACATTATGATCTGAGCAAGCAATTACTGCTGGTATGTGACACTTCACCGATTGGGGTTGGGGCTGTCCTCTGCCAAGAGATGGGAAGAGGTAGGGAAGCCCCTATAGCTTACTATTCAAGGTCGCTAATGCCCACAGAACGGAACTATGCCCAAATCAATTGTGATGCCCTTGGCGGGATTGGGTGGTAGTTCCCTTTGCAGTGCAAAATAAAATTATGTGCACCCTACATGTCAGCCTTCCGGGAATTGTGAAGTCAAAGGCTCTTGCCTGGAGCTATTTCTGGTGGCCTGGTCTCGATAAGGATATCAAGTCATGGGTTGGTAGGTGCCAGGTGTGACAGGCTTCGAGGCCTGAGGAGTCACATCTCCCACATAGGGAGTGGGACACGACATCAGGCCCATGGTCCTGGGTACATGTAGACTTTGCAGGCCCATTCAGAGGAACGATGTTCCTCTTGATTGTGGATGCATTTTCAAAATGGCTTGAAGTAATTCCTGTGGCCAATACCTCATCTGCTCTTATCATTCAAAACCTGAGAATGCAAGCGCGGCGCCAAAATGGCCGCCGCGCTCTTTGCGGGCCCCCCCCACAGGACGAAGGATCCGGGTAGTTTAGGGCGTGGCCAGCTCCCTTATAAAAGGAGTGGCCATGAGGCAGCCGCGCTGCCATTTTACCTAAGCGACGGAGCGGAGAAGTTTTTCCCCTGTGTCTCCGTCGCTCCTTACCTTGCGGAAGCCTTTTGGCGGCGAATCTTCTTTTCGGCTTCCTTTCCTGGGATTGAGATGCCTTCGAAGAAGAAGGCAGCTTCGAGTGCGGCTCGAGCTGTGAGGAGGCGCAACCCGGGTCGGAGGACCACGGTGGTGCCTCCCCAGCAGCCGCCTGTCCAGGCCCCCGCTGGGCCCGGCGGAATGGGGTCCATCGCCCCTTGGCCGGACGCGGGGGATCCGAATGCGGGCGCGGCAGGGGCTCCGGCCCGCGGCCCGCGAGCGGTGGACACCGCTAATATCTCTGCCCATCCTGTTGGGCCTGCCTCTCTTCCTCCTGGGCCCTCTAGCCTGGGCGGGTGGTGTGGTCCCCTACCTTGGCAGGTTCCTGCACCAACCCTACCGGGCTTCGGTGTTGGGCAATGGCCTTATTCGGGTCCTGGGGTACAGGGACCTGTACCCGCACCTGGACTTGGTGGGCCGGCCGGCCCTTGGCCCCAGATCGACGTGCAGGCTTTACTTGCCCGCCTGACGGCCCTCGAAGCGTCTTTAGCTCGGGCCAGCCAGGCTGGGGCTCCCTTTGGCGTCCCTTTTGCGGCGCCGTCGGCGGGAGGACAACAGGCGGTGGGCAGGGTTGAGCTGCCTCAGCCGGGTGGTGTGGCTTCAGCCACTGCCCCGCAGCTCCCCAGCCAGCAGACGAGTGCAGGTCAGGCCCCGATGATGAGCTCTACGTCGGTCGTGAGCTCCGACGCCCCCAGTGGGCCGGAACCCCCGGTGGGGGTGGCCCACGGGGGTGCAGCATGTGAGTATATGGTCCAAGCCAGTACACCTGCACACATTGCTTCTATGGGGGGAGCTTTTCAATGGCCTTGGCCTCGCTCGGGTGGTGCGGTGGCACAGCAGCCGGCAACCCACTCGGCGACGGTAACTGCCACCCAGGGCACCGGGGTGGGTACTTTTTCTCACACTGCGGGGAATGTACTGGGGGTGGCTGGTTTAGCTCAGGCCCCTTTCCCGGTGTCTGTGGTGCCTTTTTCGGCCTTACCAACTGCGGGGTACTCCCTACCACTGGGTGACCACTTGGCCCAGGCCACCAAAGAAAAGATTTGGCGGGGGGAGTATGTAGATATCTTCTCACTCCTGAACAGAGAGCCCACCAAGGAGGAAAGGGAGGGACAGGATGAGAAGGATAAGGAGCAGGCACGTCGTCGTAAGCCGCCACGTACCTGGGCCAACTGGCTGCCGGCTTATTTAATTTACATGGCAGTGTATCTTAGGGCGCGGCCGGAGTTGGCTATTCCGATGGTCCAATATTTGGACAACATATACAGGGCAATGGTTGATTTCCCGGGCCCTTCGTGGCTTGCTTATGACGAGGAATTCCGTATGCGGATTCCCCTCCACCCGGAGATGAGGTGGGATGAGCCGTGCCAGAGGCTTTGGCTTCTGTACATGACGCCCACGCGCCCCGCGCCAGGGGACAGATACCATTGTGGACATGCGGTTCAGCGAGCTGTCCCAGCACAGGTTACCCGCCAAGTGGCGGGGCAGGGGGTTCCAGCCCGCCTGCTGTGCTGGGCTTTCTCGTCCAATGGTTCCTGCAATAAGAAGAATTGCAAATACAGGCATGAGTGTCCCACATGTTCGGGCCCCCACGCGGCCTCCGCCTGTCCCAGGCCTGGGGGGACAAGGGGCAGAGGAAGGGGCGGACAGTGGGCTGGCAAGGCTGCCACAGATGGAGCTGGTTCACCGAAAGGCCCCCTCCCCAATTAAGGTGGACATGTTGGAGCGTTGGCTCACAGTGTACCCGAAGGGAGAGGATGAGGAGTATCTCCTTCAAGGCTTTAAGTATGGGTTCCGCATCCCTTTCATGGGTGATAGGTCCCCTCAGGATGCCCCCAATCTTTTGTCCCTCAAGGGGAGGGAGGAGGTAGCGGCTGCCAGTATCAGGAAGGAGTTAGATGCGGGCAGGGTCGCTGGCCCTTTCCCTTCACCCCCGTTTCCCAACCTTAAGGTGTCGCCCCTAGGCTTGGTTCCCAAGAAGTCTCAAGGCGAGTTTCGCCTTATTCATCATTTATCCTACCCAGCCGGCCGGTCGGTCAATGACGCTATCCCTGATGACCTTTGTTCAGTCAGATATACGTCTTTTGACCACGCGCTGCGCATGGTGCGCTCATGTGGCCCGGGTGCCCTGTTGGCCAAGTGCGACATTAAGTCGGCCTTTCGCCTCCTGCCGGTGCACCCGGGTGACTTTGAGTTGCTGGGTTTCAAATTTCGGGGCGAATATTATTTTGATAAGGCCATGCCTTTTGGCTGTTCCATATCATGCTTGGCCTTTGAGCGTTTTAGTACCTTCTTAGAGTGGGCTTTCGTCCGCAGGTCAGGGTCCCGGTCTGTAGCCCATTACCTGGATGATTTTTTATTCGGGGGTGAACGGGGCTGGGACACGTGCGCACGTCTCCTTAACACATTTCAGACGCTAATGGAGGAACTCGGTGTCCCTTTAGCGCCCGAAAAGACCGAGGGCCCATCTACCAAGTTAGTATTCTTGGGGGTGGAGATTGACACGTTAGCGCAGGCTTCTAGGTTACCGGAGGATAAGGTGTCCAGGATAGTGGCCCTTATCTCGGAGTTGATGGCCAAGCGCAAGGCATCACTGCGGGAACTGCAGGTGCTACATGGTCACCTGAATTTCGCTTGCAGGGTGGTCGCTCCGGGCAGGGCTTTTGCTCGACGCTTATGCGACGCCATGGCAGGTTTATCCAGGCCTCACCACAGAGTTAGACTTACCCGGGGTACCAGGGCAGACATGTTTGTCTGGTTACAGTTCCTGAGGGAGTTCAATGGGGTCTCATTTTGGAGGTCTGACCTCCTGGCATCCCCCAATTTTCAGATCCAGTCTGATGCCTCAGGATCCCTGGGTTATGGGATGTACTTCAATGGGAAGTGGGCCTATGGTGGGTGGCCACCGGCCTGGGCAGGCACGGATCGCCTGCGTGATCTCACATACCTTAAATTTTTTCCTATACTAGGGGCTTTGATGCTGTGGGGCGAGGAATGGGCTAACTCGGTCGTGCATTTCTGGTGTGGACAACGCTGCTGTTGTCCACATTGTTAATGCACAGACTTCCAAATCGCCCAGGGTTATGGACCTAGTGCGCCATTTTGTGCTGCGCTGCCTGCGCCTCAACGTTTTGTTCAGAGCCAGGCATGTCCCAGGGATTAATAATGATATTGCTGACGCTTTGTCCCGCCTGCAGATCTCCCGGTTCCGTGCCTTGGCCCCGGATGCGGAGGAATTTCCCTCGCCACTCCTGGACGAGATATGGACCATTGGCAAGGAGAGGTGAACCGGGCGATTGGCCTGTCACTAGCGCCACGCACGCGTAAGGCGTATCAACAAGCATTTAATTCTTTCAGGGCATTTGCTGCTCAATTTCACCTGCCAGAGACCTGGCCTATCCCGGTTGACCATGTTCTGCAGTTCATGGTCCACCTGCATGCTCTCGGCCTCGCACCTCGCACCATAGCATCCAAGCTCTCTGCGCTGGCTTTTATGGCCAAAGTAGGGGGTCATGTGGACAGCACCTCTGACTTCCGTGTGAGACATGTTTTGGAGGGGTGGGTGCGCGAGCGTGGGCGTTGCCCGGACGATCGGCACCCTATTTCCCCAGGGGTTCTTACCCAGTTGGCCCGGGGCTGGCCAAGCCTCTGTTTTGATCATTATGAGGCAGCCCTCTTTCATGCAGCCACAATGGTGGCATTTTTTGGAGCGCTCCGCATCAGCGAACTTGTGATGCTGTCTAAGGCGGATGCAAGTTGTAGGGCACTGGAACTCGGAGATGTATATGTTGCCAAAGACTGGGCCCAGTTGAGGATACGTTCCTCCAAGTCAGATCAGCATGGCGTAGGCAGTGGTGTAAGACTGCTACGGTGTTCTTTGGCAGACATCTGTCCGGTTGGTGCCCTACAGGAGTTCCTGGCACTGCGTGGTGCGCACCATGGCCCATTTTTCTGTCACCAAGATGGGTCTCCCCTTACTAAATTTCAGTTTTGGAAGGTGACAGGCAGAGCCCTCGCCAGGGTGGGCCTACCAGGTGCCCGTTATGGCACACATTCATTTCGTATTGGGGCAGCCTCTACAGCAGCTGCTTTTGGGTACTCCGGGGCTGACATACGCAGCATGGGGAGGTGGGGCTTGCAATGTTTTCAGTTTTATGTGCGCCCACTTCCACCGTGAGTACCAATCCTATCACCTTACCTTCCCTTTTTTCTTAATTTTTCTTACAGACCCTGGGTGTCGTGTTACACCGGTGACAGTATGGCTGGTGGGCCACAGCTATGTGCACAGGGCAGCGCGTTACGCTGCGGCGACAGAGTGGGGACCCCGGCTGGGACTGGGTGAACACGCCAGTCTCACATGGCATGGTAAGCCAGGGATGTTGTGGCGGGAGCTGCTGCCTTTCCTGTTTTCCAGCAGGAGTGCTGACCCGCCTGACATCCTCATTATACACCTTGGGGGCAATGATTTGGGTCAGGTCACCGGCTTATCGCTCAAGCATGCGATTTGCGGGGACCTTGCTTACTTGCACTACGTCTGGCCTGCCACAACCCTGGTTTGGTCGGACATGATTCCGCGACATTCTTATAGAGGGGGCATTGACCTCCTGGCCCTTGACCGCGCTAGGCGCGCGGTCAACGGGGCGGTGGCGCGGTTCCTGGCCGACAAGGCTTGGGGACGGGTCAGTCGTCACCCCGCTATTAGCCTACAAAATTACGACTTGTATGCAGGGGATGGGGTCCATCTGTCGCGAGGAGGTATGGACCTCCTGTTGGGTGATTGGCGAGCAGGCCTGTTGACCGAGCTGACGGTCTGGGGGGGGCGTCAGGCCTTCTTTGAAGCCCCTCCGTGTGGCGGGTAGCACTGGTAAGGTAAACAGTATGACCCACAGGTATCCGGCAGGTTCGCAATTGACTGGACAACACTAGACAGGAACAAATTAGTTAAATGTTGTCCGGTCAACGACGAACCAGGCGACGGGGTGATGGCGATAGCTAGCCAGCATGCATCACCCCGTGATTTTACGGATACGAGTCAGAGGGTGGGGTCATGAGTTAGATATTGACTACGGTCAACAATTTGTTTGTTGTCAACAAACAAATTGATACAAATTGATACATTGTAACCAATTGCCGTTGGCAATTTTGGGGTGGTACCTTACCAGTGTTACTTCAGCCTGCTTGCCTTAAGAATTATGATTGGTCGTTTTACCAATACAAATTTATAATTCGGATTAGGGCATTGAATCAATAAATGTGGCCCTATGCTGTTATCCACTTTCAATGTTGTCTGAGTCCGTTATTGGGGGGGTGCGCCTGCAATGCAAGCGCGGCGCCAAAATGGCCGCCACGCTCTTTGCGGGCCCCCCCCCCAGGACGAAGGATCCGGGTAGTTTAGGGCGTGGCCAGCTCCCTTATAAAAGGAGTGGCCACGAGGCAGCCGCGCTGCCATTTTACCTAAGCGACGGAGTGGAGAAGTTTTTCCCCTCCACCCCCTCCCTAGTTAACAGTGTGATATTTTGGTCGCTTCGGGGCCGGGTGGGAATTTTTGGTTGGGACCCACATTGGCTTCCGGGTCCTGGCTTTTTTGCCCATCCCACACTGTTGCTATGGTTTGATATAGGGGTTCCTTTCATTTCTACTGTTTACTCCGGTCACATTGGCGGGTAGCACTGGTAAGGTAAACAGTATGACCCACAGGTATCCGGCAGGTTCGCAATTGACTGGACAACACTAGACAGGAACAAATTAGTTAAACGTTGTCCGGTCAACGACGAACCAGGCGACGGGGTGATGGCGATAGCTAGCCAGCATGCATCACCCCGTGATTTTACGGATACGAGTCAGAGGGTGGGGTCATGAGTTAGATATTGACTACGGTCAACAATTTGTTTGTTGTCAACAAACAAATTGATACAAATTGATACATTGTAACCAATTGCCGTTGGCAATTTTGGGGTGGTACCTTACCAGTGTTACTTCGGCCTGCTTGCCTTAAGAATTATGATTGGTCGTTTTACCAATACAAATTTATAATTCGGATTAGGGCATTGAATCAATAAATGTGGCCCTATGCTGTTATCCACTTTCAATGTTGTCTGAGTCCGTTATTGGGGGGGTGCGCCTGCAATACTTTTTGCTTGTTTTTGCTTGCCCAACATAGTAGTCTCGGATAATGCATCCACGTTTACTTCGGGGGAATTTCAGGGGGTTTTTTTGCAAAGAAATGGGGTCAGGCACGTAACTGCTGTCTATTCCAGCCTGCCACCAATGGGCAGATCGAGCACCAGGTCCGATCCGTAAAGGATGCATTAAGGCATATGGGT
Organism: Bradypodion ventrale; assembly: GCA_035047345.1. Taxonomy (NCBI): domain Eukaryota; kingdom Metazoa; phylum Chordata; class Lepidosauria; order Squamata; family Chamaeleonidae; genus Bradypodion; species Bradypodion ventrale. The sequence continues at coordinate 176,287,169 of JAWDJE010000003.1, forward strand.
TCAGTGGACCTGGAGTTGCAAATCTGTCAGTTTCTCCTGACCTACCGGGTCACCCCCTCTTGTTTCAGGTTTTTGCTCCTTAGAACTGCTACTATGCCACCGCTTGGCCACTACTTTAAATCAGCTGGACCCCAGCCAGGTAGAGGTGAGGGGGCTGAATATCAGTATGCCGAATTCTAAAACTTTTGAGGATGGCCAGCCAGTGCATGTCTGAAATTTTGCCGCTGGCCCCTTGTGGCTGAGAAAACGGGACTGGTATCATACAGGGTGCAAATGGAAAGTGGGTTGGTGTGGAGGAGACATGCCAACCAGCTCCAGACATGAGTGCCTGGGGTTAATGAGGAGCAGGATTCAGAGGTGCCAGGAGCCACAGCCATAAAAGCGCCACAGACCCCAGAAGCACCACAAGATTGCAAGCCCAAATTCTTTAGTGAGTCCCAGGAATTTGAGCCTGAAGATGTAAGTGAGCCCCAGCTCACCAATTCCACCATGGCTGCTTCAGTGGCAGGAACACCGTCAGAACCTCCTGACAATGGGGAGGCTCCTATGGAAATATCAGTTCCCAATCTGACTTTCAGCCGGGTGAAAGAGCCACACCAAGGCATCCTAAGAGAAACTGTGCCCCCCCCCAAAAGGTTTACAGATTTTATCCCACATTAGGGGGAAGGGATGTTGTGTCTTTAAGAAGAAAGCACTTCAGGTGTGAGCTATTGTTTTAAGTTAATCTGTATCTTGGCCAGTAGTGCAAAAGTCAAGTGCTGCTCATTAGCTATCTTACACAGTTGGAACTTGTAACCAATTAGTGTAGGGTTCCTTTGCCGAACACAACAGGTCATTTTTGTAGAGTTCCTCTGTTTACTGTGTACTCTTTCCATCTTTTCTTAATCTCTTCTGCATCAGCTAACTCCTTGCTGTCTTTGTCCCTTTGTCCATTACCAGGTGCTGGTTTTGACCTTTAAAAGCCCTACATGGCAGTGGTCCAGGATATTTAAGAGATCGTGTCACGCCAAGGTTTTCAGCCCATCCTACAAGGGCAGACCAGAGAGGCTCCATGGTGGTCCCACCAGTGAAATAAGTACATCTTTCTGGGACCATTAGGAGAGCCTTCTCAGTGTCTGTCCTGGCCCTTTGGAACCTCCTGCCATAAGAGTTATGCCTCCAGATGGAGCTGCTCCCCTTTAGAAGAGCACTAAAGACATGGCTGTGTCAGCAGGTGTGGGTCATGAATGGTATGATCTCCCACTCCTGCTGGCTTGTCTAGCCCATGTAGAGAGGTTCAGGCCAGGTCAGTTCTTCAACATGGGTGCAGGGAAGGTAAGGATAGTTTAATCAGATATTTTTATGTGATTTAAATATGGTAGTTTTAGATATACAGATTTTATATGATGTTTTTATGTAACTGTTTTTATGTGATGTTTTATTATCTTTGTAAACCACCTTGGGTCATTTTTTAAGCGAGGAAGGCCGTATAGAAATAGCACAAAAAATAAATAAATTTTTTGCTTTAAATGTTCCCTTGATTTCCTAATTTTTTTTGAAAAGATCTCTAGTCCTGCCTCTTGTGTTGTTGGTATCAGATGCAAAATAAACACAATGTTATTGTTACATTTTAATTTATTCTCAGTGTTCCAGATCTTCTAAGTAAAAGGAAAAATATTGTACTGTTATCAGTTCTCATTGAAAATCTTTCTTTAGATTCTACTTTTTATATTTTTTAATGTAAATGTTGTTTTTGTGCTCTTGCAAAAAGTACCAGTACACGACTTTGTTGGCATTTTGGTGTTTTCTTCTTTCGTTAACTGGTGCATTGGGATTACAACTTGCTGTAAGGAATGGAGAGTAAAGAAATTGACCAACTAATTAACATACAGAATGGTCAAAGTAACCTTAACATAGTACTCTAGTTGCACAGAATGTCCTGGTCATTAAAAAAAACCAATAACTGATTTTGTGAAAAAGATTTTAATGAGAACAGGCAGCAGTACAACATAAATCAATTTGACACAGAATATAGGGGGGGAGCAGGGAAATGGTACACATTTAACTCAACTGTATAGGTTTGATTATTTCAAACCAGCAACTTTATCAGGTTGCAAGAGTCCAAAACTGGAGAGAACTTGACTAATTTTTCAAGCATTCTGAGTTATAAAATGATACAGAGGCCAGTACTGAGAAAGATTTTAAAAATTAAGACAGTGCTGGCTCTTCAGCTTTGTAACAGAGATGAGCACTGAACACTAGAGTCGAATATGACTGGCTTTCATTTATCTTTACTAATGTGTAAATGAGTAAGAAACATCCTGAATACATTGTGGTTCCTTCAACAAGGTATAAATCTCATATTGTGCTCTTTTACTAGCAGGATGCAGTTCCCCTGGTGGCTTAGTGGTTAAGATGCTGGGTTGGAGACTGGAAGGCTGGGTTTCAATACCTGAGAGCTGCACTTGGGGACATGAAAGGAGCCTCATTCATGGAGTTTCTCCAGCAATAATCTTTTCAATCCAGAGTAATCTCTGACACAAAATTATTATTTTTTAACAGGGCATGATGGTTTGTTACTGAATTAAGACTATTTTGTGTATCTTTCATTAAAATGGTATAATGCAGGAGTTCTCAACCTTTATAAGCCGGGGGCCAGGTCATGTTCCCTCAGACAGCATTTAGTTTAACAAGACGTGCAAAGAGCTCCTCCCTGGTTATTTCTATCTGGCTTAATTCTTTGGTTTGCCTCCCTACGAAGATAGGCTCTGTTTTGGGCATGTGGTCTCTGTCTTCTTCAGTGAATACTGAAGCAAAGAATTCATTGAGTCTCTCTCCAATCTCTGTTCCCTATTTAAAAAACCCTTGCCTTCCATTGTTGTCTAATGGTCCAATGGCCTTCCTAGTTGGGTTTTTACTTCTAATGTACTTAAAGAAGTCTTTGTTGTTTCTCTGAGTGTTTTTAGCTATACGCTCCTCAAAGTCTTGCTCTGCTTTCCTGATTGTTGGCTTGCATTTGTTCTGCCAGAATTTATGTTTCTGCCTGCTGTCCTCATTCGGACAAGCCTTCCATCTTCTAAATGAGCTTTTCTTGCTTTTGATAACTTCCCGATCAGTTCCTATAAGCCACATCGGAGTCCTTTTGGACCTGGCAGTGCTCTTTTTCCTTTTGGGTATGCATTCCAATTGGGCCGCTGTTATTGTTTTTGTAAACAGCCTCCATGCCTCTTGGGGTGTTTGGACTCTCTCAGTTTTCCCTTTCCGCTTCTTTTTTACTAGTTTCCTCATCTTTGGGAAATTTCTTTTTTGAAAATTTAAGGTCTCTGTGTTTGATTTTATCAGTGACTTGCGGTCTATGATCAAGTTAAACATAATTGAGTTGTGGTCACTGTTCCCTATTGGATCAGTCACATTAACATCTTGCCATATTTCCTGAGTATTACTCAGGATCAAGTGAAGGATTCTTGTATCTCTAGTTGTGTCTTCAACCATCTGTCCCAGGGAACAATCATTTAGCATATCTAGGAATTTTATCTCTTTATCATGTGCTGAACAACAGTTCACCCAGTCTATGTGAGGATAATTGAAATCCCCCATTATAACTAGGCTTCCCTTCTTGGATGCCTCCTTTACAACATTCTCCAACTGCCAGTCTCCCTCAGGAGTTTGGGTCGGAGGCTCATAGTATATGCCTACTGTTAGACCATCCTTGTGGCCTGGTACTCTTACTCACAGAGTTTCTAATGGTGAATCCAAATCACCTAGATATTCCAATTCATATGATTTTATAACTTCTTTGACATACATGGCTACACCACCTCCTGATTGCCCCTTCCTATCCTTCCTGTATAGTTTGTAGCCTGGGATAACTGTATCCCATTGTTTATCATCTGCCCACCAGGTTTCAGTGATGCCAATAATATCAATATTTTTTTATCTATTACTAAGTACTACTTGTGACCGCCTTGGATGCCTTGACTAGCCAGGCAGGACAAGGGTCTAATAGAGAGGCAGTGGCATGGACACATGCAAGGAGCCTGTCCACTTTCTCAGGGACAACTGGATTGAACCGATCCAAGATAACTTGGCCAGACTACACTCCAGTGAACTCCAGATACACAGCAACCACGCTAGGGTCAAACTTCAAGCGAATCTGAGTGGTTTTCTCTTCCAGATAATCAGTGAAATCCTCAGATGACCCTTGCCAACCAGGACCAGGTCCCCCTTTGCCAAGGAGGAACCTAGTCACCTGGAACAGGGCCACTGGGCAGGTATCTGCAGAGGCAATAAGGGTGGTGAAATACTGCCATTTCATCACCTGTATCGCCACAAGGTAATCTCAAATAGTTGTTCTAGCCTGTTTGGATTCACTGTGAGTCTTTATCCAGCGGTGCTCTCAGCATCACTTTGCATGTTTAAGCTCCCTCAATTCCACCATAAACCAGGGGGAAGTCTGGTGCTGCCGTGCGTTGAGAGGCTGTAGTGGCACAATTATGTCCAAGGCAGCCGTCACTCCCTCATACCAGAAGTTGACAAGAGCTTCAGACAAATTGTGCAACTGGTCCAAAGGAAATACCCCCAGTTCCCTTTTGGAACCATCTGGAGCCATCAGTCGCCAAGGGCAGGCCAACTTAATAGGCCCAGCCTCCCTACAGTGAAGTGTCGCATCCCAAAACTACAGAGTCACAAGCTAGTAATCTCACCATGGCAATAGGTGTTATTTGCAAATGTTGTAATTTCAGATCACTCTGCCACTGCCCCGACAGAAAGACTAAATCCGGTGTATGACCACCGCTCCTGGTCAGGCCTTGAATTACCTGAGTCAGGACCACAGCTGCCATGGACACCATGAACTCCCAAGCTACCTCGGAGCCAGTCCCCAAAGAAGGCAGGTTGAAGTCTCCCAGCACAATTAGTGAGGGGAACTCCAATGCCAACATTGTGATGGCCTCGAGAAGCTCAGGCAGAAAATCTGCTACTCTGCAAATGGGCAGGTACAGGAGCAAGATTCCCAACTGACCCTTAGGGCCCAACTGTAGGAGCAGGGTCTCACAGCCCGGTATCTGAAGAGCCGTGGCCCTGGTGACTCCCAGTGACTCTCTGGCTACAATGGCAATGCCACTATTGTTCCCCTTATCTCTAGGTTTGTGCCAAATACTGAACCTGGCTGTACACATCTCTGAGAGAGGAACACCATCCTCTGGTGTCGCCCAGGTTTTGGTGATACATGCCAGGTTGGCTTGCTCCCCCAGTATGGCATTGGTAAACAGAGGAAACTCCTTGCAGACCGACCTGGCATTCACCAGCAGCAGCCTAATGGAGGGGTCCCTCTGGATTGGCCGTCCAGGCCCCAGAGATGTAGCTGAGGGGCTAGAATGTGGAATAGATAGTAAACATCAGTCCTGCATTCCCCATGTGTGGCCCATCCATTGGATCCTGCTATATCGCCCCCTGCCCATCACTACACCAATTTGATTGGCCCCAGGAACTCCCACCACTGTTCCAGAGGGGGTGCCAGCCCTTTGGCCTGGCTGGCAAGGCAAACTCTTTTTTCCCTCCTCACCCAACCCCAGTACCCACCCACAAACTTCCCTTGCCCAAAACCCCATCCCACCCAAGGGGTTGGCCGGTGTTTCTGCTGCCAAGGCAACACCAGATCCTTCTTGCCTCCAGCCCAGTGCAAAGGGGGCAGAGAGAGGCAAGGTCTCTACTGCCCCCACAACTCAGTGTTCTTTTTACCCCTCCCAAACCCAGAAGGGCAGAGGGGGTGGTGGCCGATGGTCCTTCCACCGTGGGCTGCACCGGGATTCTGCAGCCCAATGCAAATGGGTGGAGGGTGCCAGGTCTCTGCTGCTCTCGAACCCATTCCCTTTGTTTCCCCTCCCAACCTGGAAGGGGGACAGTGGCCAATGGTCCTGCCACTGGGAGCAGTGCCAGGAGGCTCCAGCCTTATGCAAAGGGGCAGAGGAAGGCAGAGTGTCTGCTGCTCTCCAGCCCACATCCTTTTTCTCCCCTCCCAACCCGGATATCATGGTATAGATTTTTAAATATCTGGTATAGAGACCCAGAGATGCTGGCAGGGTGAATTTGTTTAGTTCAGAAGATGGGCATGCAAATCTATGAGTTATTTACAACCAGTAATAACATGCAGTCAGTTTGTCAGGTGAATCGCTGATGGAAAACAGTTTGAGTATAATACCTGTCAAGTATCCCAGATTGGCCAGGATTTCCCATATTTCCGCACCACTTCAGTCACTCGCCCGCCGCCAGCTGCTGCCACCCTGTAATTTGACTGGTATCAATCATACCTGTCAAGCTCGGCTCCGGAGATTACTAGTAAATACTAGTTGTCCCCAAATAGTTTCACAACTTGTGAAAAGAAACTACAAACTTTTCAAAGTCCCCCCGCCACTCTTAGTTACAAAATTCCAAGACTCCAAAACATACACGTGGAGTGACTAAAGAGATTTTATAATGAAATGATTGCTGTCATAGAAGGTCGTAAAATGAAGTCTCTCCAATCTCAGAAGCCATTAACAATTGAATAAAACAACAAATATGAGAATAATTATTTCTGAAAAAAGGAAGATTCAGTCTGTATATAGAAAAAGTTCTCAGCTGTATTTAGATAAGAGAGGATAATAAATCTTCCAACCTCATTGCAGGCGCACCCCCCAATAAAGGACTCAGACACTGATGAAAGTGGATAACGGCATTGGGCCACATTTATTGATTCATGCCCTAGTCCGAATTATAAATTTCTATTGGTAATTGACCAATTATAATTCTTAAGGCAAGCAGGCCGAAGTAACACTGGTAAGGTACCACCCAAAATTGCCAACGGCAATTGTTACAATGTATCTATTTGTATCAATTTGTTTGTTGACAACAAACAAATTGTTGACCGTAGTCAATATCTAACTAATGACCCCACCCTCTGACGCGTATCCGTGAAATCACGGGGTGATGCATGCTGTCTAGCTGTAGCCATCACCCCGTCGCCTGGTTCGTCGTTGACCGGACAACGTTTAACCAACTTATGCCTGTCTAGTGTTGTCCAGTCAATTGCGAACCTGCCGGATACCTGTGGGTCATAAATATTTACCTTACCAGTGCTACCCGCCACACGGGGAGGCTTCCCAAAAGGCTCACCGCCCCCCCAAGACCGTCAGCTCGGTCAACATGCCTGCTCGCCAGTCCACTAACAAGAGGTCCATATCTCCCTGCGGCAGATGGGCCCCATCCCCTGAGTAAAGCTCGTAATTTTGCAGACTGATGGCGGGGAGGCGAATGACGCGTCCCCCACCCTTGTCGAAAAGGAACCGGGCAATAGCCCCATTCACGGAGCGTCGGCTCGGTCAAGAGCCTCAAGGCCGAATGCTCCCCTGTAAGCGTACCGCGGTATCGTGTCCGACCAATTGAGGGTTGTGGCAGGCCACAGATAATGTGAGTAGGGCAGGTCACTGCAAATCACAAGCTTCCGCGCTAGGCCAGTGACCTGTCCCAAGCCATTGCCCCCAAGGTACATAACCAGGACATCAGGCGAGTCAGCATCCCTGATGTATAAAAGGAATGACAACAGTTCCCGCGCTTACCGTACCACCTGAGGCGTGCGGATGCACCCAGTCCCAGTCGGGGTCCCCACTCTGTCGCCGCAGCGTAACGCACTGCCCTGTGCAGCGTAACGCGCTGCCCTGTGCAGTGTAACGCGCTGCCCCATGCAGCGTAACGCGCTGCCCTGTGCACGTGGCTATGGCCCACCAGCCATACTGTCACCGGTGTAATACGACACCCAGGGTCTGTCAAGGAAAAAAAGGGGGGGGGAGAAACAGTGCAGTGACTAAACTGGTACTCACGGCTGACGAGGGCGAACACAAAACTGAAAACATTGTGGTCCCCACCCTCCCATGCGGCATATTTCAGCCCCGGAGTACCCAAAAACAGCTGCAGTAGAAGCCGCCCCCATCCTGAATGAATGGGTGCCGCAACGAGCCCCAGGGAGGCCAACACTGGCTAGTGCCTTCCCGGCACCCTCCAAAATTGAAATTTAGTAAGGGGAGACCCACCTTGGTGACAGAAAAACGGGCCATGGTGCGTGCCACGCAGTGCAAGGAAATCCTGTAGGGCACCAACCGGACAGATGTCTGCCAAAGAACATCGTAGCAGTCTTACTCCACTGCCTACGCCGTGCTGATCCGTTTTAGAGGAGCGTATCCTCAACTGAGCCCAATCATTGGCCACATAGACATCTTCGAGTTCCAGTGCCCTACGACTCGCATCCGCCTTAGACAGCATCACAAGCTCGCTGATGCGGAGCGCTCCAAAAAAGGCTACCGTTGTAGCCGCATGAAACAGGGCTGCCTCATACCTATCAAAACATAGGTCATGCCAGCCCCGAGCTAGTTGGGTAAGAACCCCTGGGGAAATTGGGTGGCGGTCGTCCAGGCTACGCCCACGCTCCCGCACCCACCCCTCCAAAACGTGTCTCACAGGAAAGTCAGCGGTATTGTCCGCATGACCGCCTACTTTGGCCATGAAAGCCAGCGCTGACAGCCTGGATGCTATGGTACGAGGCGCGAGGCCCTGGGCATGTGGGTGAACCATAAATCGAAGGATGTGGGCCACTGGGATCGGCCAGGTGTCTGGCAGCCGGAATTGGGCACAGAATGCTCGGAAAGAATTGAATGTGTGGTGATACGCCTTACGCGTGCGTGGCGCTAGCGACATGCCGATCGCCCGGTCACCTCTCCCTGCCAATGGTCCATATCCCGTCCGGGAGTGGCGAGGGAAATTCCTCCGCATCCGGGGCCAAGGCGTGGAACCGGGAGATCTGCAGGCGGGACAAAGCGTCAGCAATATCATTATTGACACCCGGGACATGCCTGGCCCTGAACAGCACATTGAGGCGCAGGCAGCGCAATACAAACTGGTGCACCAGGTCCATGACCCTGGGTGATTTAGAGGTTTGTGAGTTGACAATGTGGACAACGGCCGCATTGTCACACCAGAAATGAACAACCGAGTTGGCCCACTCCTCACCCCATAGCATCAAGGCCCCCAGAATGGGAAAAAATTCCAGATAAGTAAGATCACGCAGGCGACCCGTGCCAGACCAGGCTGGTGGCCACCCACCATAGGCCCACTTCCCATTGAAGTACATCCCGTAACCCAGGGATCCCGAGGCATCGGACTGTATCTGGAAACGAGGGGAAGCCAGAAGGTCAGACCTCCAAAATGACACCCCATTGAACTCCCTCAGAAACTGGAGCCAGATAAGCATATCTGCCTTAATACCCTGGGTCAGTCTCACCCTATGGTGGGGCCTGGATAAGCCTGTCATGGCGTCGCACAAGCGCCGAGCAAATGCCCTGCCCGGTGCGACCACCCTGCAAGCGAAATTGAGGTGACCATGTAGCACCTGCAGTTCCCGCAGTGATGCCTTGCATTTATCAAGCAACTCCGAGATAAGGGCCACTATCCTTGACACCTTATCCCCTGGTAACCTAGAAGCCTGCGCTACCGTGTCAATCTCCACCCCCAGGAACACTAACTGGGTAGATGGGCCCTCGGTCTTTTCGGGCGCTAAAGGGACACCAAGTTCCTCCATTAGCGTCTGAAATGTGTTGAGGAGACCTGTGCACGTGTCCCAGCCCCGTTCACCCCCGAATAAAAATCATCCAGGTAATGGGCTACAGACCGGGACCCTGACCTGCGGACAAAAGCCCACTCCAGGAAGGTGCTGAAACGCTCGAATGCCGAGCATGATATGGAACAGCCAAAAGGCATGGCCTTATCGAAATAATATTCTCCCCAAAACTTGAAACCCAGCAACTCAAAGTCACCCGGGTGGACTGGCAGGAGTCGAAAGGCAGACTTAATGTCGCACTTAGCTAACAGCGCACCCGGGCCACATGAGCGCACCATGCGCAGCGCTTGGTCAAAAGATGTATACCCGACCGAGCAAAGGTCATCAGGGATAGCATCATTGACCGCTCTGCCGGCTGGGTAGGACAAGTGATGAATCAGGCGGAACTCACCCTGTGATTTCTTGGGCACTAAGCCCAAGGGTGACACTTTAAGGTTGGGGAACGGGGGTGCAGGGAAAGGGCCAGCGACCCTGCCCGCATCAATCTCCTTAGCAATGCTGGCAGCAGCCACCCCCTCCCTTCCCCTAAGGGACAAAAGGTTGGGTGCGTCTTGGGGGGACCTATCACCCGTGAAAGGAATACGGAACCCCAGTCGAAAACCCTGAAGCAGGTAAACTGCATCTGCCTCCCTCGGGTACAATGTGAGCCAACGCTCCAACATGTCCACATTAATTGGGGAGGGGGCCTTTCGATGAACCAGCTCCCTCTGTGGCAGTCTTGCCAGCCCCTTGTCCACCCCTACCCCTGCCCCGCATCCCTCCAGGCCTGGGGCAGGCGGATGCAGCATGGGGGCCAGCACAAGAGGGACACTCATGCCGAACCGGCAATTCTTCCTATTGCAGGAACCATTGGACGAGAAAGTCCAGCACCGCAGGCGGGCTGGAACCCCCTGCCCCGCCACCTGGTGGGGTGTCTGCGCTGGGGCCGCCCGCTGGACCGCATGTCCACAATGGTATCTTTCCCCAGGCGCAGGGCGCGTGAGAGTCATGTACAGAAGCCACAGCTTCTGGCAGGGCTCGTCCCACCTCATCTCTGGGTGCAGGGGAATTCGCATACGGAATTCTTCATCGTAAGCCAACCACGACGGGCCCGGGAAGTCAACCATCGCCCACTATATATTGTCCAAATACTGGACCATCGGGATTGCCAGATCTGGCCTGGCCCTGAGGTAAACCGCCATGTATATGAGGTACGCTGCCAGCCAGTTGGCCCACGTGCGTGGCGGCTTACAACGACGTGCCTGTTGCTTATCCTTCTCATCCTGCCCCTCCCTCTCCTCCTTGGTGGGCTCTCTGTTAAGAAGGGAGAAGATGTCCACATACTCCCCACGCCAGATCCTTTCCTTGGTAGCCTGGGCCAGATGATCCCCAAGGGGCAAGGAATACCCCGCTGTCGGCAATGCCGACATCGGCACGGTGGGAACTGTGGGCATTGCGAAAGGAGCCTGGACCAACCCGGTCACCCCTAACACGTTCCCCACTGAGCAGGAGGTGCCACCCCAAACAGGGCCCTGGGTGGGAAGTGAAGTCACCGGGTGGGACGTCGGCGACTGAACCGTTGCACCACCCGTGCGAGGCCACGGCCACTGAAATGTTCCCCCCAAGGTAGCCAGGTGTGTGGGTGTACTAGATTGAACCGCATACTCACATGCTGCACCCCCGTGGGCCGCCCCCACCGGGGGTTCCGGCCCACTGGGGGCGTCGGAGCTCACGACCGCGACTGAGCTCGCCGATGGGGCCTGCTCCGCACCAGCCTGTTGATTGGGGAGCTGTGAGGCAGTGGCCGACGCCGGCCCACGCGCCTCGGGCAGCTCAACCCGTCCCGCCGCCTGCCGGAGCCCGGCAGATGAAGCATCAACCTGCGCCCCAAAAGGGACCCCCGGGTGGTTAATAGAAGAAGGCCCTGAAGAATGGGCCATGCCAGGGGCAGTGGCCATTGCTTGCGGGCCGGGGGCTGCGGCCCCTGCCGGGCCGGTATGCGGACGGCCCGCCTCAGGCCAAGGGGCTATCAACCCCATCCCACCGGTCCCGGTGGGCTCTGGCAAGGGGGGCTGCTGAGGAGGCGCAGTCGCGGTCCTCCGACCCGGCTGGCGCCTCCGCGCGGAGCGGACCGCGTTCGCAGTTGCCTTCTTCTTTGAGGGCATCGCAGCTAACCGATGGGAAGCCGAAAAAGAAAATCAGCAGCCAAGAGGCTTCCCGGTGAAAGGCATGAGTGACGGAGGTAAGAGGAAAAAACTTCTCCGCTCCGTCGCTTCGCAAAATGGCAGCGCGGCTGCCTCGTGGCCACCCCTTTTATAAGGGAGCTGGCCACGCCCCCTAACTACCCGGATGCCTTCGTCCGGTGGGGGGGCCCGCAAAGAGCGCGGCGGCCATTTTGGCGCCGCGCTTGCATTCTACCTCCTTTCCACAACTCCAATATCTCTCCAACAAGTTGCTATTAAGCAGGTTTATAGTAGGAAATACACAGCTTCTACCATAGGCAAAAATGTTCCATAAAGGAACCTTTGGTAACTTTGCCTCAAGTTATCATTTCACATGGTTTACAGATGATGCTGCCAGCCCCTCCTCAGATTTTTTTCAATTTGAGAAACTTTTCCTGCATCCTTCAGACTTTTCCTATTCCTCCATCCTCATTGCTGGACTCTGACGTGGATGAAGATTGTGGTGATGCTGACGAAGAGGAGGAGGACAACAACGAACAGCGGTGGGCCTGTACAGCAGACTCCAGAGCCCCTGAGGTGACAGATCACTGCTTAAAGTATTTCACCCCCGACCTGGCCGCCTTGGATGCCAACGCCTCCTTCAATACAGACTTGAATGTCAGTGTGTTGCAGGTCATCAGCCTGTGTTGAGCATCTTCATCCCAACGTCTGACTAGCAGGTGGTCATGGAGTGCGTCCTTGATGTTAGGCTACTGGCATGGGGCCACTGTGAGTCGCAGGGCAGTGGCATAGTCAGCCACAGACTCTCAGGGGCATTGGTCACTGCGGTGAAACATGACCCGGGCAGAAAAAAATGAGACCCTTGGTTGGAAGTGATTTTGAAGGGCCATCAGGATATCGGTGAGGGGAACATCGTTGATATCCCATGGCAATAACAGCTGAATGGCCAACTTGAGGGTAGCCAGACCACATCTTGCAAGGAAACATGATTTCTTCAGATCTCCCTCTACAATACTGTCAGTCACCATGGCATGTTTGAATTGTTTTTCATAGAGGAGCCATTGCTCCAGTGCTGTAATGTCAAAAGGGCTGACAGAATTCTCATGGGACGCCATCCCACCTTCGTTGCCAATTTAGTGTTCCAGAAATAATGAGCAGCAGCCAGCAATATGGACCAAACACATAAATTTATTACAGGGTTAAGAACACACTTTTCACTGCACCACAACAACTTATATACAGGTGTGGAAATATACATTTTGGTGGGCTTTAACAGGATTGGGTTTTGATATGACCAAGAAAATAGTTGATCCGGAAGGTAGGTATTTAATCATACAAGGCAAAATTGATGATGAAGAAATCACTTTGGTAAATATTTATGCTCCTAACAACGGCCAGGAGAAGTTTTTAGACAAGATTTATCAAATTTTGAGGAAGGAAGGTTCTGCAAAGATGATAGTGGCAGGGGATTTTAATTTGGTAAAATCAATGGCAGATTGTACAAACTTAACCCGGGCTGTAGGTAGCAAAATGAGAATTTTGGATAGATGGATGAATTTATTAGCTTTGAAAGATACATGGAGGGAGATATAAGGATCAGAAAGGGCATATACCTTTTTTCTCAGGTTTACAATACTTATTCAAGAAGAGATTATATATTTGTAACAGAAAATATGATCAAACATTTAGAAGATATAGAGACAGGAATTATTAAAGAGTCTGATCATGCAAAAGTATTGATGGTTTTAAAATCAGAAGGTGTAAAGAGCAGAATTAATTGGTGATATGATCCCAAGTTATATAGAGACCTGGAGATTAAGTTACAGATGACTCAAAATTTGGAAGAGTACTGGCTTTGGAATGATATGGGAGTAATTGGATATCACACAATTTGGGAAACCATGAAGTCGATATTTAGAGGGGAAAGTATTAAGCTGGCAAGTATCAGAAATAAACAATATAGGTCTAAGTATGATAAAATTGAAAAAGGAGATAAAACAATTACAGGAGGAACATGCAAGAACAAAAATATGAAGATCTTTGATAAGATACAAAGGTTAAAAATGGAAATAGTGGGAAAGGATATAGAAAAGGTGCAACGGGACTTAATCTACTTGAAGAGGTACTTTGAATTTAGCAATAAACATTCAGAAATGTTGGCAAGAGCGGGGACAGAAAAAGGAGTAAAAGGGAAATTGGAGGTTTTTTTAAGGATGGAATTAGATATAATAAATTAAAAGATAAAACTAAGATAATTAAAGATTTTTATCAGGAGTTATATATGGTGGAGTTGTATGGTAGTAAAGGAATTCTGGGATAAAATAGGAAAAGACATCGCTAGAATTTTGGGGGTGAACTTTAAGCTGGAGCCATGTACAGCTTTATTGACAGACACAGGAAAAATGTATTTAGATACGGATAAAAAAGAATTGCTGTCTGTATGTTTGACAATGGCAAGGCAATGTATAGTGAGGAATTGGAAAAGTGATCTAACATTAAAGATGGAAGAATGGTGTAGGGAAATGTGTCAGTTAGCTCTGAATGATAAACTAACATGGGAACTGAATAAGAAAAAGGGAATAGTAAAAGAGAACAGATTTTGGCAAATTTGGCAACCATTTGTGGATTTTGGTAAAAAAAAAGGTGATGGGAGCAGACCAGTACCGGAACATTCCAGTTTTTGGAAATAGTGTAAAATATGCCACCGCATCATCCAGGGCAATGTACAGTCACTTGGGGTGAACTAGCACTTGATTTTTACCGTGGTTTATTATAGTAAGAAACTAGCAGAGGTTGCCCGGCTTTGCTGGGCTGTTATAAACTGTGATCAGCTTTTTGGGTTGTTTTTTTTTGTGGATTAAAAAAAGAACAAACGATGATATGTTTTCAAATTGTTTTATTTATCCAAATAATGTTTTAGTTTGTGTGGGGTTTTTTGTAAATATTTGTACCGTAGGTAATATTTTTAATAATGTGAAAGTACATGTTTTTTAAATTCAATGTTTTAAAACTATGTTTAGATGTTTTGGGTTTTTATTTGAGTTAAAACTCAACATAGGATGTTATAAATCTTTTTATTTTATTTATTTAACATATGTTTGTGATTTGTGTAAACTTTTGATTTATTGTTATGTATTTGACTTGTTTTTACTCATGTGGCCTCTAGGAGGGGCTGTTGTGTATTTTGGTTTTCATTTCATGTGTTTTTTCTCTCCTGGCCTCTAGGTGGAGCTTCTTCTGGTAAGTAGACTCTTTGTTTCTTCATTTCTGTTCTGGTCTTCTTGAAGGGAGGACGTGCTCGTGAGTTCTCTGGTTTTCTTTCTTCTGGGGTTTTTCTTTGTTTTGTTTTTGTGGTGGTGGGCTGGGAGGTGTTTCTGTTTGTTCTTTTTTGTATTGGTTGAGTTTTAGGTTTGTGTAAATGGTTTGGTTATTTCTGGTTTTGTTTAATTTTTCTTATTTTGTTGTTGTTTATTTTTGTAATTAGTTGTTGTTTGTGTAATTTGTGGTTTTTTCATGTTGTAGTTAGGTGTTTTGTGTGTGGTTTTGTGGTATTGTGGATGTTTTGTTTGTGTAATTTGTAGTTTACTTTTTTGTTTATTAATGGGTTTTTTAATTATTGATTTATTTTTGTTTTATTATCTTTATTAATTTTGGTGTTTGTTTTTGGTGTTTACTTTAGCGTGAAGAACAGGCTGCCTGTCAGTTCCTCTTTTCCCCATTGCTGCTTTGAATTTTGGTTTCGATGCAGCAATGGGGGAAAGGAGGAGGAGGCAGTCAGCCCGTTCTTCTCCTGGGAAGGTTCGTTAGGTAGGTCGGGGGAGAAGGAGGAGGCAGAGAAGAGCTATCTGTGCCTAACAATGGTTCTCTCCTCTCTGTCTCCGTTTTTTCCTGGCTTGCCTAACCGGAGATTGGCAGGCAGCGATCCGTAAGGGGTGGTGCTCTTCCTTGCTGGTTTTTTATTTGGAAGTACAAGGGCATCAGCCAGTCATCCGCCAGGGAGGAAGCTTCTCCTGAGGAACTGCTGCCTGTTTTTGGGTTTTTTCCATCCCGGCTCAACTTTCCTTGAGGCTGGCGATGGTCTCGCCGTGTCTTTGGTGGGGTAGCGTGGAGGAGAGGGAGGCCCTCTTCTCCCCATTGCTCCAGGAAAGAAGGTCGGTGGGTGTCTCACGGTGGAGTTTTGTAGCTTTTTGTTTTGTGATGCTGTGAGGCACTGTGTCCGCCTGCTGGGGACTTACGCTCCAGTTGCTTTTTGTAATTTTATTTTCTGTGCACCGGCTTTCTCAGCATTCTGAGTGCTCACGGTGTGCAGGACACTGTGGCTTGTAGTTTTGCATTTGTGGTTTCCGTTTGTGTGGCGGTATTTTTTCGGCGGTTCAATTTTCATAGGTCGTGGTGCAGCTCACAATGTTCTTTTTGCTCATGCCTCTCAGCATGATTGGCTGTGGTGCGGCATGGCACAAAGATCATTGGGTGGTGAAGTTCTTTTTCTTTCTTTGTGTTTGTGGGGCTCTTGCTCCACTGGCACGTTTCTCAAACATTCAGTAACCTCTGTACCGGGTTCGGGCGAGTGCAGGAGGCTCGGTACGGGATAGGATGGACGGGTGCAGAAACATATAGCAAGTTCCAACGGTTAACCCTTGGATTTATAGGTATAGATTGGTTAAATGGGCCATTTTGGAAATATGTACTTTAGCATTAAGGAAAAGAAGTTTAACAAATGTATGAAGAGTCAAATTAGTTTGATTATAGAAACTCTTTACTTGCCTAATAACAATTAAATGAATTAGGATAAAATTTAACTGCTTATTCTTAATCAAGTGCAGTTTTAGTTGTATCTTAATACTCTTAATATTTTACCTTTTTATATGATTATGTTAATGTCAATTTTTCTACATATGTTGACTTTTCCTTTTTTGTATCCATTTTGTATTTTTCTACACTTTACTTTTTATTTTTTATATATTTACTTTATATCTTATAAAATTTATAAAAATTATTTAAAAAAGAAACTGAGGAGAACATAAAATGGTGTACAATTTCATTCAATGCACAACAGTGTCCTTTACCTTTACCTATATTCAGAAATGCCTTATAAGCCATGTAAATGTATGAATTTGTGAAGGCAAAGATATTTCTTCCCTTCACAATTCATACAGACAATAAAAGCCCAGGGACTCCCTGAAGTCAGTCTCAATGCTGCTATCTCCATTGCAAAGAGCCAAATAAAGCTGACCAGGTCAGGAGAGGCCTCAAAACAAGCTTCTCGCCCCACCCACCCCCAAGTAGGAATGTTGGAGCACCCCAGGCTACTTTCTACCTCTTCAGCTAGAAGAGGCTAAAGTCGTTCCTTCATCCAGGCTTCATTGCAGCTGAATGTACAGAAAGAACATTCACACTGATATTTTCCCTGCACTATCCAGAAGAAATATATGCATGTCTGACAAAGTCAGAAAAGCTTGTGTAACATTTGATTTTTTAAAAGTGATTAATTAAGTTATCAACCTTCCCTGTATTTGTATTTTACAAGTATCACATGGCTGTCCTTGTTTTTTGTGAGGATACCGCAAAGAAGCCGCTCTAAAGCATCACCAAGAACTTTACATGGACATTTAGCATCAGCACAGCAGTGCTACAAATTGAAGGAAACAGCTACATCCAACTACTAGATATTATTCATAACTGATTTTGTTTTGGCTACAATTGGTGTACCTACTGAATAAACCAAATTTTTACCCCAATTCCCTGATGGAGGACTCTGTTTTTTTTGCATTGCTCTGTCATCAGTATGCAGATACCTGGTTTCCTGTGTTTGTTAAATAGGGGATTATATCAGATGCAGCCTGCTGTACCCCACCCCCAAACTCACACCAAAGAAACAATGCCTGACACAGCATCTTGCCATGAACGATTGGGTCTCTCATTGATAATTTTCCTGCCCTTTTCACAAGAAATTGGTGCATGCCTGGCAAAGTGATCTCGAATAATGAAAACCTGTATATTTTAGTAAAACATTTTTGCTTCTGTCTTCTTCAGTTGCTCTGGTGAAAACATGCTGTTTTTAGCATGGCATTTACAGAACTCAATGGCCGAGTTTTGCATAGCTTCAAGCTTCATGGTGTTAGGATAGCCAGTCTGTGAATCTGAAAGAGGAAAAATGAACGGAACAAATATGAAGTTTAATATGAAGTTTATTCATATCCCTGAATTTTATGTCTTTTTATATATTTCTCTACATTTTACACATTTTAGTATGCACACAAGCAAGCACATAACAAACACATTTACCATCCATGCCCCATAAGCACAGGATGACAGGAAAAGCAAGAGTGGGTTGTCCTTGCCCACTTCCCATAGAAGGCAAGGTTGACCCAAACCTGACATGTGGATGGTGAAGAGCTGGAGTTTTGATGAAGGAAATGGAAGGTTTTATCATGGCAGCTCAGGGACATATTTTGCCAACAAATTGCATGGAGACAATACTACAGCATGTATCCAACAACAGCAAATGTTGGCTTTGTAATGAAAAGGATGATGTAATGGTCACTCAAAGGATGCCATTTATTCTTTGCAGGCTCACCCACCCAAATGAAGACTCAGACACCGGTATTGGATTAAAGGCATTGGGCCACTTTTATTGAATAATGCCCTAGTCTGAATTATAACTTTCAATTGGTGTATCATCCAATTGTAATTCTTTAAGGCAAGCAGGCCGCAGTAGCACTGGTAAGGTTCCACCCAAAATGCCAATGGCTATTGGCTACATGTATCAATTTGTATCAATTTGTTTGCTGACACAAACAAATTGTTGACCGAAGTCAATATACTATCTACTGACCCCACCCTATGACGTGTATCTGTCCAAATATCAAGGTGATGCAGGCTGTGAAGCTCCTAGCATCACCCCTTTCATGGTTCGCCCTCGACCGGCCAATCCTGTTTCCCCTGTACCTATCTACATGTTGGCCAGTCAATTGCGAACCTGCCGGATACCTATGGGTCATAAATCTTTACCTTACCAGTGCTACCCGCCACATGGGGAGGCGTCCATGACGACTCACCGCCCCCCCCCCCCAGACCGACAGCTCGGTCGCCAGGCCCGCTTGCACGTCCTCCAGAAAGAGGTTCATACCTCTGGCCGACAGGTGGACCCCATCTCCTGCATACAGGCTAAAATCCTGCAACCCTATCCCCGGGTGTCGAATGGCTGTCCCCAAGCCATTCTCAACAAGAAACCAGGCAACAGCCCTGTTCACTGACCGCCGGACACGGTCCAAACCACAGAGATCCACGCCTCCTCTATAACAGTGTCTCGGCACGATGTCAGACCATAGCAACCGTGTGTACGGCCATAAATGATGTAGAAACGCCAGGTCACTGCACACATTTTTAAGGAAAGGCCAGTGATCTATGTGAGATCATTGCCGCCGAGGTGCAGAATCAGGACATCAGGTGGTCCAGTATCCCTGATGGACATCAGGAATGGCAACAGTTACCGCCATCTCATGCCGCGCATACCTTACCAACACATACGTGCGGATGCATGCAGCCCGAGATGGGGTCCCCACTCCAACAATGCAGCATACTGTGCCAGCCAGTGTACATAACTGTGGCGCACCAGCCACACTGCCACTGGAGTGCGTAGACACACAGGGTCTGGAGAAGAAGGAGAAGGAATTAAGGACATAACTAGGTACTCATACAGTGAGGGGACGTACATATAAGGAAAAATGCGCGGATCCCCCGCCTGCCCATCCAACATATATCAGCCTCAGAGTACCCAAATGCAGCCGCAGTTGATGCGGCGCCTATCCTGAATGAATGGGTGCCATAACGAGCCCCAGGGAGGCCCACACTGTGAAGTGCCGTACCGGTCACCCTCCAGAACTGAAATTTGGTAATGGGAGACCCATCCTGGTGGCAGAACAACGGGCCAGGGCGCATACCACGCACTGCCAAAATTGCATGTATGGTACCAACCGGACAGATATCAGCAAATATACATCGTAGCAGTCTAACACCACTGCCTACTCCATGCTGATCGGCCTTCGAGGAATGAATCCTCAACTGAGCCCACTCCTGGTTGATAGACACATCTTCGAGTTCCAGTGCCCTACGAGACACGTCCCCCTTTGACAATGGGACCAGCTAGCTGAATCTCAGAGCTCCAAAGAAAGCTACGGTGGTAGCTGCATGAAAAAGAGCCTCCTCATACCTATCATAACACACTCTATGCCAACCTCGTGCAAGGTGGGTCAGAACACCTGGTGAAACAGGGTGACGTGTGTCCGGGCGGCTGCCAGGTTCACGTGTCCACCCTTCCAATACGTGGCGTATGCGGAAGACATTCCCACAGTCAGTAAAGCCCCATGCCCTGGCCATGAATGTCAAGGTGGAAAGCCTGGTGGCGATGGTGCGTGGGGCCAAACCCCTGATCATGAAGGTGCACCATATACTGTAAAACCTGGTCGACTGGTATCAGCCACATTTCAGGCAACTGCCTTTGCCCACAAAAAGTCCTAAATAGAAGGAGTGTATGCTGATATGCCTTACGTGTGCGAGGTGCCAAAGACATGCCGATCGCCCGGTTCACCTCTCCTCGCCAAATGTCCATATCTCGGCCGGGAGTGGAGAAGGAAGTTCCTCTGCGTCTGGAGCCAAGGAATGGAACCGCGAGATCTGCAGGCGGGATAAAGCATCAGCAATACCGTCATTAATGCCTGGCACATGTCTGGCCCTGAAGAGCACATTAAGGCGCAAGGACCTAAGAACAAATTGGCGAACTAAGGCCATAACTCTGGGGGATTTAGACGTTTGGGCATTGACAATGTGCACTACCGCAGCATTGTCACACCAAAAGTGAACCACCGAATTAGCCCCCCTGTCCTCCCAGAGCATAAGGGCCCCCTAAAATTGGAAAAAACTCCAGGAACGTAAGATCGCGTAAGCGATCCGTGCCCTGCCATGCCTGAGGCCATTGACCACAGGCCCACTGTCCTTCAAAATAAATCCCATAGCCCAGGGAGCCGGAGGCATCCGACAGTACTTGAAACTGGGGGCTACCCATAAGCTCAGATCTCCAGGAGGATACGCCATTAAAGTCCATTAGGAATGTGAGCCAAACCGAAAGGTCTACTCATAAACCCCTAGTCAGCCGTACACTGTGTTGTCGTTTAGAAAGGTCCACCATAGCGTCACACAGATGCCTGGCAAAGGCTCTGCCTGGTGTCACCACTCTTCAGGTGAAGTTGAGGTGGCCGTGAAGCACCTGCAACTCCCGGAGAGACACCTTACACTTGGCAAACATTGCCAAAATCACATCAGAGATCTGCCCCCCCTGACCGACAATTCGGTCACCAGGCCCACTTGTACGTCATTCAAAAGAGGTGCATCCTCTTGTTGACAGGTGAACCCCATCTCCAGAATACAGGCTAAAATCCTGTAACCCTATCCCCGGATGGCGAATGGCTGTCCCCCAAGCCATTCTTGATAAGGAACCAGGCAACAGCCCTGTTCACTGACCGCCGGGCACGGTCCAACCACGGGGGTCAATGCCTCCCCTATAATAGTGCCTTGGCACGATGTCTGACCATAGCAACCATGTGTACGGCCATAAAAGGTAAAGAAACACCAGGTCACTGCACTCAGAATTCTTTAAGTCCAGGCCAGTGATCTGTGCAAGATCATTGCTGCCGAGGTGCAGAATTAAAACATCTGGCGGTCCAGCATCCCCAATGGACATCAGGAATGGCAACAGTTCCCACCACCTCATGCCATGCACACAATACCACTGTATACGTGCGGTTGCACATAGCCCGAGATGGGGTCCCCACTCTGACGAAGCAGCGTTCTGTGCAGCCCAGTGCACATAAATTGTGGCCCACCAGCCACACTGCACTGGTGCGCAGAAACACACAGGGTCTGTAAGAGAAGGAGAGAGAATTGAGGGCATAACAAGGCACTCATGCAGTAAGGGGACGAACAGACGGAGAAAAAAGGTGCAAATCCCCACCTGCCCATGCGACGTATGTCAGGCTCCGAGTACCCAACTGCAGCCGCAGTTGATGCAGCGCCTATCTGGAATGAATGGGTACTGTAATGAGCCCCAGGGACCCCCGCACTGTGAAGCGCTGTCCCGGTAACCCTCCAGAATTGTAATTTGGTAAGGGGAGACCGATCTTGGTAGCAGAACAACAGGCCAGGGCATGAACTATACGCTGCCACAAATGCATGTAGGGCGTTGAAAGTGTGACCAGCTCATTGATTCTCATAGCCCCAAAGAAAGGCACGGAGGTAGTTGCCTGCAAATAGACTCTTCGTACGGAGCATAGGCGCTGGCCGTGTAGGGGTCATATACAGTAGCCACAACTGCTAGCAGGGCTCATCCCACCGCATCTCAGGGTGAAGGGCCGCCCTCATCCTAAGTTCTTTGTCATAGGCCAACCATGATGGGCCAGGGAAATCAACCATGGCCCGGTTAACATTGTCCAGGTACTGGACCATTGGGATGGCCAAATCAGGATGGGACCTTAGATATTCTGCCATGGATATCAAAGAGGCCGGTAACCAATTGGCCCAAGTGTGAGGCGGGTTATGACGACGGGGCAACTCCTTGTCCCTGTCATCCTGCTCCTCCCTCTACTCCTCAGTGCGTTCACGGTGCAGGAGGGTGAAAATGTCAATATATTCCCCATGCCATATCTTCTGCCTAGTAGCCTGGGGTAAATGGTCCCAGGGGTAGGGAGTAACCGGCCATCGGCAGGGCCGCTGTTGGCACGGATTGGAGTGGAGGAACACATAATAGGCCCTATCAGACCCCCAAGAAGTTAGGCGGAAGCATTGGGGCGGTCACCCCTGTAAGAAACTGGGGGTAATAGGCCTGTTGCGCCATGGCCACTGTACCCCCCCCCCAGTGTTATGAGCTAGTGTCACGGTGTGCTGATTTGACCAGGATACTCACTCGGTGCACCCCCATGGGCTGCCCCCACTGGGGGTTCCGGCGCACAGTGGGCGTCGGAGTTCGCGATGGCCATTGAGCTCTGTGTCCCGGTGCATCCCTGCCAAGCAGGACCAGTCCCCGGTGGAATGCACTGCTGTAATGGCCTGATGGGGAGCTGTGAGGCGCCAGCCTGCACTGGCCTGATGGCCTCCAGCAGCTCAACCCTGTTGGTGGCCCACTGCGCGGCCATGGCCGGCATGTGGGCCAGAGCTGAAGAGCTGCCAAGCCCACCATCCAAAGGTGGTGGAGCAATTCCTATAGATGCCTCGAGTGCCGATATGCGGGCAAGGAGAGCATCCACAGCATTAGACCCACCAGAATAAGGTAGGCCGGATGGGCCAGATGGCCCGCTGGGCAATTGATGAGCGGGCGGAGGGAGATAATTGTGTGGCAATCCCTGGCCAGAATAGGGCCATGCCCAATAATCCGGCCGATGGGGGGGCGGTGGAATGGTGGGGCGCAATCCCGCGCCACGTCCAAATGGGCCACTATGCCCCATGCCGGGCAAAGGTTGGATAAGGGTAGAAACCCCAGGGGAGCAGGCCTGCACAGCCCCCGCCCGAGTCCTCCAACTGGGCACGTAGGCAGAGGCCTGGTCACCCTCATTGGTGGCAGTGGGGATTGTAACCCTGCCACCCCCTGTGGAGCACCCGCCCGAGCCCTCTGGCCCAGTGGTTGCCCCAAGGAGGTCGAGGGGGTGGGCCGAGCCCTCCCCCTAGGTCGCAGTCTATGGGCCGCCTGAGACTTGTGCTTGGGTGCATAGCCACCCAAGCAGTGCTGTGCTGATCGGGGGAGAAATATCCTCCGATCAAAATTGCAAAAGAGAAAGGCGATCAAGCCGGGGGGAAAAGCGTCGGAGTGAACTTCTCTGCTCCGTCGCTTCTCTTTAAAATGGCAGTGAGGCTGCCTCGTGGCCACCCCCTTTTTAGAGGGATGGCCACGCCCCCTGACTGACCCGGATGTCTGAGTCCGGGGGGGGGGTGCAAAGAGGGTGGTGGCCATTTTGGTGCCGCACTTGCATTTCATTTACTGTGTGTAATAGTAGGATGTGTAGCCAATTAGAGTTAAGATGCCTTGTCAATCAAGAAGATTGCTGTAAACCCCACGTGGGCCAGTTAGCATACCAACTCACACACTCACACTGTCATCCAGCCCAAGGACACTAAGTCCAGGAATCTGACATCTTGATCTATCTCATGAAGATGCCATCGAGATGGAAACTAAGATAAGCACCTCTTGTAACTTACAGGTGCAGGGCCAGCTGTTTCTGGCCAGATGTCCCTAATGTCATATTTGGGGAATTTTCACATAACTGAGATGTGAGACCTCAAGTTGACATTTATGGGGCCATGGAGATGCCAGCTTTGCTTAATTCTTTTTATTTCTTTTGTATTCAGTGTTTTATTTTGCTCTTTTTAAATGCCTTTATCTGTGCACTCTGCCAACTTATTTTTGTAACAATAAATCACTGCTGGATATGAAGAATTCTCATAGCATCATTTTTCTCCTCAAAAAGAAGAGAGGAAAAATTCCAGAGGTCAGCTGAAGAGGCCCATCAATGGACTATTATTTAAAGGTATCTAAAGGAGGGGTAGCCTGCTAAGGGAAACTGCCTTGAGAGTTACACTTCTTGGGAAGGAGTGATATCTGCACTGCTCGACTTTCATTTTCTTAGGTAACCCCCCTATACCCTGAAGGCCAACTGATCTCTTCCAAATGTCATCAGCAGGAGGGGTGGCATTGGATGGGTTATCGAGGAAACTGGGCTCCTTATGTGTCCGGAATCGCCATTTTATTAACCAATTTAATTCTGGGATTCGAGAGGTCAACGCAGCTCAAAATGTGGTCTGCTAAAGCAGAACTGCCTATCCTAGCAACGCTAGCCCTGGTCAGGCCAAAGGTAAATTCCAGGCTATGACGGGGCCCTGTCTGTGCCAGCCTTGACACTCTAATAAATCATCCTGACATGTTGGCGTAAGTGCTTGGGATACTTTCCCACTTTTTACCCCAATGAAAAGCCCTAACTTACCAAGGAGAAAAGCCCTAAATTTTGGACTATTGATTGAGAGAGCACAACTGATTTGGATGGGAGAGAGGCGGCGTTCCATACATCAAAGACACCGGAGCAACATCAGGTGTATGGGAACGTGTATTTCTGCTTGCTGGAGTTCTTCACCTGTTCCAGAGCAGGGTGAGCAGCCAGCATCCACACCTGTTTCAAGAGCCACATCACAGCTCCAGCCCCAGAAAGAGGTCATCCAACCCATCATGTGGAGTGGAGAGGGGAAATCAACTGTCCGTGGTGAGTTGCAATGCACCACTTCATTTACCCCTGGGCTTTGCCACTCTCCAAACCTGCAAAAGGTTTCATTGGAGGATTACCCACTCCTTTTTATTAAAACTTCAAACAAGAGGGGGCAGGAACATGAAGTTTGGATCAGAGAGCCAATAAGCTTTAGAAAACTTCCATTCCATGAAAGGAGACACCATAGACTTGATACCATTAAGCCCCAGAAATCTGCTAAAGCATCTGCATCGTCAGTAAAACAAGACACGCGCTCACGTAAGTGTGAGAACTGAACCGTGTGTTTATCAACATTCTGCCAGACTAGCAGCCTTGGATTTTTGTCAAAACCATCAGTGAGCTGTGCTCGATATGGATAGCAACTTCTGTTTCAATTACCCTCAAGGGCGGGAGTCGTCTTTCCTAGCCGATGAAGTAATGTATGATGTTTATGGGATGGGTTCAGTTGCCGCAAATGGGACTGCCCCCAAAATAGTGAGGAAATCACTGGTTCCCAAGAGGGCCTATATGGAAAGCTTTCAAGTAATCCATCAGGCGGAGTCTTTGCCTAATGCTGGGACCAACCAACCAATGATGTGTCAGTCTGGTGAGGTGTTTATGTATCCTGGATGTGGGGGTGGAATGGATGGCCTATTCATCTTTTACAAAGGGATTGAAAAAGGTGGAAACCCTTCTAGCTACCCAGAAGCTCAGAGATTTTTCAAAGCTCCTGAGCCCCAGCACCCAGAAGAGCCCGCGAATATAGTTCTGAATAGAGAGGGAAGAGGGTCATCTCTATTTACTAAAAATCACCTCAGAAGATGGTATGCTAAGCCAGAAGGTTTGTACAGATTACATCTGAAGTGCATGGAATAACTTTTTTCCTTGCCTTTGGAAGAACAGACATCCAGGCAAGACCAGGGAAGGGTTAATATTCCTGATGCAGTTTTCCATGCTTGGATGCAAGAGGAAGGAGCCTGCCAATACCAGCAGGGAGGAATTAGCAAGATGGGGAAACTGCACACTAGCAGAACTTTTTCCAAAGCGGATCAACCTCCGATCCTCAGCCCTCAGGCAGAACCTGCACACAGCATTCCAAATTCCCCCAGAGCCAGCCCAGATGGAGGAATTAGTTATATGCAGATGTTTTGGGAAGCGATGGAAGATTTATGCTCAGTGTTTTTTCCTTAAAATGCAACAAGATCTGTTTGCTAACTTTCACTGAGAATTTTCCAGAGGAATGAAAGAGGCCATGGACAAAGCGGTTTACCAGATGACCAAGAAATTTGCATGTCTTTCAACTAATCCAGCTTCATTTCCCAAACCAGAGTCTAATCTTAGTCTCGGAGATGAGATAGATTTTGCAGCAGAAGTCCAAACCAGCCGGTGGAAGCCGAGTACCATCCTGTCCTCACTTATCGAAAAAACCTCGAAGTATTCGGTTTACCTCTGACTAAGCCACACTAGCCCTGGTCAGGCCAAAGGTAAATTCCAGGCTATGATGGGGCTCCATCTGTGCCAGCCTTGACACTCTAATAAATCATCCTGACAGATGAAAGAGTATATCATCTGATCAGCAAATGCAGCAAAATTTCACCGACTGGTTATTTGCACAACAAATAATTTAACCCACAACAGCGTTAAAATTATTCATTCAAAACTTTGTCAGAAGTTTGGATTTGAATGTGGTAAAAATTATTGGGAAAATCAGATAGAGATAGGGTTGCCATGCATCCCAGAAAATCAGGATTGTCCTGGATTTAAGGTTGCAAAAATTGTCCTGGCTGGTTCAGTAAAATACTTGTTAAAGTCCCGGATTTGCAGTGAGGTGGCACTGCAATGCACCACATACATGGCACACACAGAGGGAGAGAGGGCGGGAAGTGTCCCTCTTAGTCCCTCCCCATCTTGAGCTCTCGCTCCCTCACTCCCGGGTCTCCTTGCTACAAGTGGCACTAGGTCTTGGTGCTCTTTCCTCAAGGAGTCCCGTGACACACCATGAGTACCAGGGAGAGGTGGCCAGTGGAAGTGATGGCTGAGGCATAGGGGTGGCATGGCTCTTCCTGCATCTGGGTGGATTAATTGGAGTAGAGGCTCTCCATCACCCAGAAGCTCGAATACCAAGGTGCCAGTGCCACCCTGGTTTCTCCCTGGTGGGCTTCTCTGGGGTGGTAGTGGCGGGAGGCCTTGTCTGAGGCCTTGCAGGTTGGTGAGGGTTTCTTTGGGGGTCAGTGTAAATTGGGGGTGAGCATGCACAGTTTGAAGAATGCAATGACATCACATGGCTGTTCCGGTTTTCTGGGGGAGAATTATTTCAACCCTAGGTAGAGAAAGTTCTAGAAAATTAAAGTGTCATCTCAAGATCTTGTGGGACTTTAAAATTAAAACAGATAGACATCTGACTCACAACACACCTGATATAACTGTTGTGGAAAAGAAGAAGGTCTGGTTTATTGACATTATTATGCCAGGTGATGCATGAATTGAAGACAAAGAACTGGAGAAAATCACAATGTATTGTGAATTGCAAACTGAAGTTGAGCATCTATGGTGAAAGAAATCTGTTGTTGTTCCCATAGTAATCAGAGCCCATGGAGCAATACCTAAAGGACTCCCTAGATATTTGGACATTTTGGACTTATCAGACTTGAACATCTTAACTCTTCAAAAACAACTCTACTGAGAACTGCATATATACTCAGACGTTACCTTAACAGTTCTTAGGTCCTTGGTTGGGCTTGTACTGTTAATTTTATACCAGTCCTCAACTGTGAATTAAATGGTAGATTTGTATCTAATAATAATAAAAATAATAGTGATTCATTGTGCAAGGATGGCTTAAAAGGCCCTTTCCAACTCAGTCATTCAGTGGTAAAATATGATAACAGACAGAACCTATGAGAAACCCTTATAGATACTAGAGTGTAGAAGGAGATATACCAACATATATACAACTGCACAATAAGTCCCAGCAGAGCAATGCTAGATTTTTATAGAGGATATTGGCAGCTGTTCTCAACATACATATATCTAGCCTCTCAAGAGCCACTCTGTGCTGCTGATTGATGACAATGACCTGCTCATTAAAAGACTAACCCCCTTGGGGCCTACAAATCAGTAGCTCACAAAAGCCACAAATGCAGAAGGATCATTCAGAGTTTGGGAAATATTCCTAAATTTACTAAGGAGACCAACAAGGACAATCTTGAAACATGAGAGAGATGTGCTGTACTTGTATAATGTAACTAGGGTTGAGGTGACTGGAATGGTAAGACTTTTAATTAGCAAAAATGCCCTCTCAGGCCACTTTTCAGGCTTTTCTATTCTCACTGACCTTAATTGCTGTCACCATAGTAACAGGACTGGTGTTGTGTATAGAGCTTAATATGTATTTGCATTATTAATATGGTCTGAAGTCTTGCAAGACTTCAGGGAGGCTCGAGAGTTCTGAATGAGAATTGCTCAAGGCAGAGCTGTTAACGGAACAAACGGGTTTCAACTGTCAGTTACTGCCCAGAATAGCTAAGGACTGGAGGTTGTTGTTGTTCGCTCTCATTACCTGTGTTGAATAAAAGTTGTGTTGGCTGTACATGTATTGGTGATAAAGGTGGGATGGCAGCCCACAAGTTTTCAATAGGTCCATTTGTGATTTCTGAACCGGAGAAATGGAGCTTGTATGAGAAGCAATTCAAACATGTGATGGCTGCCGAGAAAATTGAAGATCCGGAAAAGCAATGATCTTTTTTCCTAGCTGGCTGCGGCTTGAATACACTAGAACTGGCCATTCATCTTGTTTTGCCATGGGAGATTGATGAGGTGCCACTGAGAGATATTCTGTCGACACTTAGAAGTCATCTTCAGCCCAAAGTGTTGATCTACCCTGCCCGGGTTGCCTTCCATCAGCATGATCAAAGACCAGGGGAGTCCGTGACTGAATATGCCATTGCTTTATGTCTTGCAGCCGTGGCCTGTCAGTGGTCAGACATCGAAGAGACACTTCGTGACTGTCTACTTGTCGGCCTGAGGGATGAGGAGGTCCAATGCCTAATGGCTAGAGATGCATTAATGTTCAAATCAGTGCTCAAAGAGGCATTGACCTACGAGACAGCTCGGTCAGGTGTGCAGTCTTTCAAAGGAAAGACAGTGGTGAGGGTAAGTGAAGAGTCGGACATAAAGGCCCAGAGGTATTCGTTGTCTTCCTCATTATCTTCAGCGTCTGTGTCACCAAGGTCCAGGGAGGATGAAGGAGAGGTTGCCAGAAGAAGACTGGCAAGAAGACTCAGAAGGAGGAGAAGAAAAAACCCTGGGAAAGTGAGATGGATGTGAAGGTTGTCACCGTCGGTCAAAGTGTCCATTTCGAAAGACAGAATGTTTTCAATGAAGAAAGAAGGGCCATATTGCAAAGGTTTGCAAACAGAGGAAACTGGTCACAGTAGAGAGTTTCGCCAATGGAGTGAGAAGAGTTCCATTGGAAAAGTTGCAGCTGTGAAAAACACACAAACCGAGGTTGCTGAGATAACTGGGCGTTTCATCATAAATCTTTGCCTGCAAGGCCACCATCAACAAATGGAAGTAGATTTGGGTACCTCTTTTTCAATTCTGCCCCAGCGGGAGTTCCTGAAAATTCCACCAGCCGATTGTCCCAAGGTGTGGGCATTGAAGGCATCACTTAGCAATGTGCAGGGGCGCCAAATTCCCACCTTGGGGGTGGGGAACTTCAGAATCCAATTCAAAAATTTTGATGTGAGACTACCTCTTGTAGTGGTTGTCATGATATTCACTAGGGGTCTAGTCCATGTTGGAGAAGGCCAGTTCATTTCTCATGAAGCCACCATGCTTTCCAATAGGCAAGCCTCACATGTGGGCTTGTAAAAGCATAAATGTCACCTAATTCAATGAGCAGACCTCCCCATAAAGGTCTGACTGTATAGACTTTCCATCTGAAATAAGTGGGTCTGACATAAAAAGATCCACCACAATTATCCCAATATGGGTCTCCTATAAAGAACCAGCTCATTTAAGCGCTTTGCCCTGTTTTCAGGCATGTCCAGGCTTGCCTAAGCAAAGGCAAGCTGAATAACCCAAGAAGGAGGGGGGGGGGCCCTGGGAAATCAGGCTTGGTTCTTCTGCACTGTGAGCTTGCTAAACCACAGGAATGCCATGAGTTTGCAGAGCTTGCAAAATAGCCAGGTGTATATCTTCACTTACATGTTAGGCAGAACCCATGTTCTGCTTGTTATCAAATATGTTCCGCCTCATAGGGAACATATTTGCCTCTTATCAACCATGTTCTGTCTCTCAGGGAACATGATTGCCACTCTGTACATGCTAGCTAGACACCTTTCTCATGTAGGTCAGCAATATTTCTAGTCACTTTCCTGTGAGGGTAGGCGACCCTAGAAGGTGCATGGTTAACTGTCAATCACACCTTTGACATAAATCTAAATCACCATGGTTACCCAGGGACTCTATAAGGGAGAAGGAAGGAGGAGGAAGAAAAGGAGGAGGGAGAACGAACATCTTTCAGGGGGTGAAACTTTGTCACTTGGGTCTTTAAGATGCTCATCTAGACATGGGGGGGGGGGCTTAGAAGCCCCATTTTCTTATTACTTAGACTGATTTTATATGTTTTTATTTTATTAGAAATGTGTTTTAAGTGTAAGGTAAAGGTAAAGGTTTCCCTTGCTCAAAAGCCAGTCGTATCCGACTCTAGGGTGCAGTGCTCATCTCTGTTTCAAAGCGAAAGAGCCAGTGCTGTCTGCTTCTGCAGATGCTTCCATGGTCATGTGACAGGCATGACTAGACACCGGAGCACACATAATGCTGTTACTTTCCCACCAAAGTGATGCCTATTTATCTACTTGCAATTTCTTGCTTTCGAACTGCTAGGTTGGCAGGAGGTTTTAAGTGTAGAAGTAGTTTAATAAAAATCATTGAAAAGGTATCTTCTCTGCCTGCCTGTCTGAGTGCTTATCTGGATTCCTGGGCACATGGCCGAACAAAAGAAAGCTTTGGTTGCACTCCCAGAATCACATATCTCTCATTGAGAGAAACAAGAGCCTGCAAGGCCACAGTTCGGCCACTGCTGAGAAGATCCGGCTGGGATGGAGGGAGGGGGCGGGTCGGAAGCCCTGTGAAAGAGGATTCTCAAACTTGAGACCCCATCGGCCCACCAAACCCCCTCCCTCGACCCTGACAGTGGTTAAGCAGGGCACTAATTGTCTGTTGGGCGTGCAATGGTTCAAACCAATGGACATTAAACTATCTGGCATTAATTCTATGGGGACTGATCCAGTAAAAAATGTTTGCAATGCACATCCAGAGGTTTTTGGAAAGGGTCAGGTTTGTGGGAACCCCTGTGTCTTTTGAGTTGGATCCATCAGTTCCGCCGGTGCGGATGAAGCCCAGACACGTTCCATTCACACTTAAAGAGAAAATAGAGGCCAAACTGGACAAGTTAGTAGCCCAGGGAATCTTGGTGCCTGTGGATTCGGCCCCCTGGGAAACGCCTATAGAAATTGCCTTGAAATCAAATGGGGACATGTGCATATGTGATGATTATAAATGTTCTATCAATAAGGCCATTAGGCCAAATTCATATCCAGTACAGTGATGTCTCATACAACGTCCAAAGTTGGATCCATAAGTTTGGACTTTATATGGATTTGGACTTTGTATGAGGCATGCAAAATCCTTGCTGCGATGCCTCATACCATCGTTTCCATAGAGATACATTGTACTGTAACATCACAAACTTCAGGGCAAAGTCAAGGAAACAGAGAGGAAACTGACAGAACTTTAAGTAATCATTGTCTAAAGGCTAAATACATTACAAAAACATGTCAAACAACCCTGATTGTCCAAGAACCTGAAGAATTCTGCAAAAATTCCCAGGAATGCTTCTAAAAATTCTGATGAAAAAATTCAAAGAAATCCAATATCACACTCAAAACCACTCTTAAACACACTTTGCCTCATGCAAAACCCACAAGAGCAATGCACGCATGTGTCCTGCCTTTTATACTGCAAAAAAACCCAATGCCTCATACAAAGTCACAGCGACATTGTATGAGGCAACTTTTTGCAAGGAATTTGGCGATGCTGTATGAATTCGATGTTGTACGAAGTGGACTTTATATGAGGTATTACTGTACCAGTAATTAGCCATTTACTTTCTACATTACATGGGGGCAAATGTTTTGTGAAAATGGACCTGGCACAGGCATATCAATAACTGCCGGTGACACCAGAGGCAGTGCTGTGTCAAACAATGACACATAGGGGGGCATTTAAGGTTACCCAGCTGCAATGCAGCGTGAATGCAGCCCCGGGTATTTTTCAGTCCCTGGTGGAGCGAATACTAAAGGGTCTGCCAGGGGTTGTCCCTTACTTTGATGATGTTCTAATTACTGCAAGGGACAGGGACGAATTGGCCCAAAGGTTAGATCGGGTTCTACAAAAATTTCAGGATGCGGGGCTAAGAGTAAAGGGGGAAACATGTGTGTTTTTTACTCATGAGGTGGAGTTTTTGGGGTATAAGATTACACCTGAAGGAGTTAAGCCCTCAGATGTGAAAGTAAAGGCTGTTTGGGATGCCCCCCCCCCCATCCATCATCAAAATCTAAATTACAAGCCTTTCTGGGGTTACTAACTTTTTATCATGCCCACAAAGCAACTGTGGCTGAACCACTGCACAGCCTTCTAAAGAAAAATGTGGCTTGGCGTTGGGGCCACCACCACGAGCAGGCTTTCCATGAATTGAAAGGGTTGCTTACGTCGGATACAGTATTAACACATTACAACCCTAATAAACCGTTGGTTTTAGTTTGTGATGCATCGCCAGTGGGGGTGGGTGCTGTACTATGTCATTCATTGGATAATAGGCCAGAAGTGCCTGTGGCATAATATTCTAGGTCACTTTCCTCTGCAGAGGACCATGAGACATTAGCAATAATTGCGGCGACCAAAATGTTTCATGATTTTTTAATATGGACATCCATTTAAAGTAGTTACTGATCATAAACCATTATTGGGAATTTTCGTTGTGGACAAGCCCACTCCCCAAATTTTGTCACCTAGGATGTTGAGGTGGGCAAATTTTTAAAATGCATATCAGTTCAAATTGGTTCACCGTCCTAGAGCTGCTATTGGCCATGCCGATGCTCTGTCAAGGTCTCCGGCTCCATGGGAAGGGGAGCAGAACCACCAGGTTTTAATGCTGGAAGTTCTTGAGTCACCACCAATTACAGTGGCTGAAATAGCCAAGGCTACAACTAAGGATAAAATACTTTCACAGGTTATGTTATGGGTACAGAAAGGTTGGCCCTCAAAAGCAGTATCTTCCAAAGTTATGAGTTTTCATATGAAGCAGTTCGAACTTTCTGTGGAAAGAGGTTGTCTATTGTGGGGGGTTAGAGTGGTTATTCCCACTTCCCTGAGGGAAAGAGTTTTACAAATGTTGCATATCAGCCATCCGGGGATTGTTCGCTCCAAGGCATTGGCTAGGAACTATTTTTGGTGGCCAAAATAGATTCAGACATCAAATTGTGGGTTGGTCTCTGCCAAGACTGTCAAGTCTCCTGACCAGAAGTATCATGGTTGCCTTCCCGAGAGTGGGACACGGCAAAGGGGCCCTGGTCTAGGGTTCATATAGATTTTGCTGGGCTATTTCGGGGTACCATTTTTCTAATTGTAGTAGATGCATTTTCTAAATGGTTGAAGTTATTCCAGTGCCAAGTACCACGTCGACTACTACCATTAAATTCCTGCACCAATTATTCAGCATGTTCAGGTTGCCAGATGTGCTAGTTTCTGATAATGCTAGTTCTTTTATTTCTAGTGAGTTTCAAGCTTTCCTCAAGAGAAATGGAATTAAGCGCATTACGTCGGCCCCATTTAACCCAGCCACCAATGAATTAGCTGAAAGACAAGTCTGAAGTACTAAGGAAGCTCTTAGGCGTATGGGTCAGGGAGATTTGGAATTGCAACTCTGCCAATTTTTATTAACATATAGAATTACTCCTCTGAGTTTTAGGTATTCTCCTGCTGATTTATTAATGCACTGGAAGTTGACAACAATTTGTGATAGATTAGACCCCCAAAGGGTGGAGGACAGAGGGGTAAATATTGGAATGAGTAATAATAAGGAATTTGATGTGGGAGATGGAGTATATTGTTGGAACTATGCTGAGGGACTGGCATGGTCCAAAGGTACAATTATTGAACAAACAGGGCCCATCTCATACAAGGTTGAGATGGAAAATGGTCTCATCTGGCACAAACACACCATTCAAAAGAGACATAGGGTTGCTGATACAGGGGGCACACAACCAAGGGAGATAGGGTCGCAAGGCATTCTGGAAAGTCTAGCAGAGGACCAAACCTGGAAAGGTTCCTGGTTAGAGAGTTCCCCCGCTAGTTTGTTACAAGAGTGGGAAACAAACCTGTCTGATGTTATTTCCCCTTTAGGGGGTAGCTCTGATCGTGACATGTTCGTCTCGGAGTTTTTTCAGCAGGGAATTGCAAGGAGCCAAGAGGGTGACGATCAAGAGTTTTGCAGGCGCACCCCCCAATAAAGGACTCAGACACTGGTAAAAGTGGATAACGGCATTGGGCCACATTTATTGATTCATGCCCTAGTCCGAATTATAAATTTCTATTGGTAATTGACCAATCATAATTCTTTAAGGCAAGCAGGCCGAAGTAACACTGGTAAGGTACCACCCAAAATTGCCAACGGCAATTGTTACAATGTATCTATTTGTATCAATTTGTTTGTTGACAACAAACAAATTGTTGACCGTAGTCAATATCTAACTAATGACCCCACCCTCTGACGCGTATCCGTGAAATCACGGGGTGATGCATGCTGTCTAGCTGTAGCCATCACCCCGTCGCCTGGTTCGTCGTTGACCGGACAACGTTTAACCAACTTATGCCTGTCTAGTGTTGTCCAGTCAATTGCGAACCTGCCGGATACCTGTGGGTCATAAATGTTTACCTTACCAGTGATACCCGCCACACAGGGAGGCTTCCCAAAAGGCTCACCGCCCCCCCCAAGACCGTCAGCTCGGTCGACAGGCCTGCTCGCCAGTCCACTAACCAGAGGTCCATACCTCCCTGCGACAGATGGGCCCCATCCCCTGAGTAAAGCTCGTAATTTTGCAGACTGATGTTGGGGAGGCTAATGACGCCTCCCCCGCCCTTGTCAAAAAGGAACTGGGCAATAGCCCCGTTCACGGAGCGTCGGCTCAGTCAAGAGCTTCGAGGCCGAACGCCCCCTGTAAGCGTACCGCGGTATCGTGTCCGACCAATTGAGGGATGTGGCAGGCCACACATAATGTGAGTAGGGCAGGTCACTGCAAACCGCAAGCTTCCGCGATATGCCAGTGACCTGCCCCAAGCCATCGCCCCCAAGGTACATAACCAGGACATCGGGCGAGTCAGCATCCCTGATGTAGAAAAGGAATGACAACAGTTCCCGCCATAACATGCCGCGCTTACCGTACCACCTGAGGCGTGCGGATGCACCCAGTCCCAGTCGGGGTCCCCACTCTGTTGCCGCAGCGTAACGCACTGCCCTGTGCAGCGTAACGCGCTGCCCTGTGCAGTGTAACGCGCTGCCCCATGCAGCGTAACGCGCTGCCCTGTGCACGTGGCTATGGCCCACCAGCCATACTGTCACCGGTGTAAAACGACACCCAGGGTCTGTCAAGGAAAAAAGGGGGGGGGGAGAAACAGTGCAGTGACTAAACTGGTACTCACGGTTGAAGAGGGCGAACACAAAACTGAAAACATTGTGATCCCCACCCTCCCATGCGGCTTATTTCAGCCCCGGAGTACCCAAAAACAACTGCAGTAGAAGCCGCCCCTATCCTGAGCCCCAGAGAGGCCAACACTGTCTAGTGCTTTCCCGGCACCCTCCAAATTGAAATTTAGTAAGAGAAGACCCACCTTGGTGACAGAAAAATGGGCCATGGTGCGTGCCACACAGTGCAAGGAAACCCTGTAGGGCACCAACCGGACAGATGTCTGCCAAGGAACATCGTAGCAGTCTACTCCACTGCCTATGCCGTGCTGATTCGTTTCGGAGGAGCGTATCCCCAACTGAACCCAATATTGTTCACACGGACATCTTCAAGTTCCAGTGCCCTACGACTTGCATCCGCCTTATACAGCATCTCAAGCTCGCTGATGCGGAGCGCTCCAAAAAAGGCCACCGTTGTAGACGCATGAAATGGGCTGCCTCATCTATCAAAACAGAGGCCAGGCCAGCCCCGGGCCAATTGGGTAAAAACCCCTGGGGAAATCGGGTGGCGGTCGTCTGGGCAACGCCCCCGCGCGCGCACCCACCCCTCCAAAACATGTCTCACACGGAAGTCAGTGGTGCTGTCCACATGACCTCCCACTTTGGCCATAAAAGCCAACGCTGACAACTTAGATGCTATGGTGCGAGGTGCAAGGCCCTGGGCATGCAGGTAAACCATGAACCGCAGAACATGGGTTACCGGGATCGGCCAGGTTCCTGGCATTTGAAATTGGGTACAGAATGCTCTGAAAGAATTAAATGTGTGGTGATACGCCTTACGCGTGCGTGGCGCTAGTGACAGGCCAATCGCCCGGTTCACCTCTCCTTGCCAATGTTCCATATCTCGTCCGGGAGTGGCGAGGGAAATTCCTCCGCATCCGGGGCCAAGGCACGGAACCGGGAGATCTGCAGGTGGGACAAAGCGTCAGCAATATCATTATTAACCCCTGGGACATGCCTGGCCCTGAAAAGAACGTTGAGGCGCAGGCTGCGCAACACAAACTGGCGCACTAGGTCCATAACCCTGGGCGATTTAGAGGTCTGTGCATTGACAATGTGGACAACAGCCGCATTGTCACACCAAAAATGCACAACCGAGTTGGCCCACTCCTCGCCCCATAGCATCAAAGCACCCAGGATAGGGAAAAATTCCAGATACGTGAGACCACGCAGGCGACCCGTGCCTGCCCAGGATGGTGGCCACCCACCATAGGCCCACTTCCAATTAAAGTACATCCCATAACCCAGGGATCCCGAGGCATCGGACTGTATCTGAAAGCGAGGGGAAGCCAGGAGCTCAGA
The DNA here is from genome assembly GCA_035047345.1 of Bradypodion ventrale. Classification (NCBI taxonomy): domain Eukaryota; kingdom Metazoa; phylum Chordata; class Lepidosauria; order Squamata; family Chamaeleonidae; genus Bradypodion; species Bradypodion ventrale. The sequence continues at coordinate 176,324,345 of JAWDJE010000003.1, forward strand.
CCTCCAAAATGACACCCCATTGAACTCCCTCAGCATCTGTAGCCAGACAAGCACGTCTGCCCTGATACCCCGGGTAAGTCTAACCCTATGGTGGGGCCTGGATAATCCTGCCATGGCGTCGCACAAGCGCCGAGCAAATACCCTGCCCGGTGCGACGACCCTGCAAGCGAAATTGAGGTGACCATGTAGCACCAGCAGTTCCCTCAGTGATGCCATGCGCTTGGCCAGCAAGTCCGAGATAAGGGCCACTAGCCTTGACACCTTATCCCGCTGCAACCTAGAAGCCTGCGCTACCGTGTCAATCTCCACCCCCGGGAATAGTAGCTGTGTAGGTGGGCCCTCGGTCTTTTCGGGCGCTAAAGGGACACCAAGTTCCTCCATTAGCGTCTGAAATGTATTGAGGAGACGTGTGGACGTGTCCCAGCCCCGTTCAGCCCCGAATAAAATCATCCAGGGAATGGGCTACAGACCGGGACCCTGATCTGCGGACAAAAGCCCACTCTAGGAAGGTGGTGAAACGCTCGAATGCCGAGCCCGAAATGGAACAGCCAAAAGGCATGTCATCATCGAAATAATATGCTCCCCGGAACGGGGGCGCAGGGACAGGGCCAACGACCCTGCCCGCATAGACCTCCTTATCAATGCTGCCAGCAGCCACCTCCTCCCTCCCCCTAAGGGATAAAGATTGGGGGCATCCTGAGTGGACCTATCACCCATGAAAGGGATACGGAACCCCTGCCTAAAACCCTGAAGGAGATATCCGCATCCTCTCCCTTCGGGTACAATGTGAGCCAACGCTCCAACATGTCCACATTAATTGGGGAGGGAGCCCTTCGGTGAACTAGATCCATCTGCGGCAGTCTTGCCAGCCCCCTGTCCGCCCCTCCCTCTGCCCCGCATCCCTCCAGGCCTGGGACAGGCAGAGGCCGCATGGGGGCCAGCACAGGGGGGACACTCATGTCTGTATTTGCAATTCTTCCTATTGCAGGAACCATTGGACGAGAAAGTCCAGCACAGCAGGCGGGCTGGAACCCCCTGCCCCGCCCCCTGGCAGTGGACCTGTGCTGGGGCCGCCCGCTGGACCGCATGTCCACAATGGTATCTCTCCCCGGGCGCGGGGCGCGTGGGCGTCATGTACAAAAGCCACAGCCTCTGGCATGGCTCATCCCACCTCATCTCGGGGTGCAGGGGAATCCGCATATGGAATTACTCGTCATAAGCCAAGCACGATGGGCCCGGAAAGTCAACCATCGCCCGGTAGATGTTGTCCCAATACTGGACCATCGGAATTGCCAAATCCGGCCGGGCCCTAAGGTACACCGCCATGTATATGAGGTAGGCCGGCAACCAGTCGGCTCACGTACGTGGTGGCTTGCGACGACGTGCCTGCTCCTTATCCTTCTCATCCTGCCCCTCCCTCTACTCCTTGGTGGGCTCTCTGTTGAGGAGTGAGAAGATATCCACGTACTCCCCCCGCCAGATCTTCTCTTTGGTGGTCTGTGCCAAATGGTCACCCAGCGGTAAGGAATACCCCGCCGTCAGCAAGGCCGACACAGGCACAGCAGGAACTGCTGGCATCTGAAAGGGGGCCTGTACTAACCCAGCCACCCCCAAAACATTCCCCACAGGGTAGAAAATACCCCCCACCACGGGGCCCTGGGTGGTAGTTGTCGTCGCCGGGTGGGGCGTCAGCGGCTGGACCGCCGCCCCACCCGTGCGAGGCCAAGGCCATTGAAACCCCCCCCAAACGTGGCTATGTGTGTAGGTGCACTAGCTTGGACCGCATACTCACATGCTGCACCCCCATAGGCCGCCCCCACCGGGGGTTCCAGCCCACTGGGGGCGTCGGAGCTCACAACCGCCGTCGAGCTCGTCGATGGGGCCTGACCCGCACCGGTCTGTTGAATGGAGAGCTGCGAGGCAGTGGCCGAGGTCGTGCCACGCGCCTCAAGCAGCTCGACCCGTCCCGTCGCCTGCCGCTGCCCAGCAGACGACGCATCGAAACGAACCCCAAAGGGAGCCCCAGAGTGGCTAGCCCGGGCCAGGGATGCCTCGAGGGCCGCAACGCGGGCCAATAAGGCTTCCACACTGACATGGGGCAAAGGGCCAGCCGGCCCGCCTACTACAGGCATGGGTACAGGTCCCTGTACCCCGGGGCCCGAATAGGGCCACAACCCCACACCCGGGCCCATTAGGGCCGATGTAGCAACCTGCCAGGGAAGGGGACCAGACCACCCCCCAAGGCTGGAAGGCCCCGGAGCGAGCTGCGCTCCTATAAAGGAAGGCCCAGCGGAATGGGCAACACCAGGAGAGGTGTCCACCGCTTGCGGGCCGAGGGCCGCAGCCCCTACTGGACCCGTGCGTGGGCCACCATTCTCTGGCCAGGGGGAATAGACCCCATTCCACCAGTCCCGGTGGGTGCAGGCAAAGGCGGCTGCTGGGGAGGCGCAGCCGCGGTCCTCCGACCCGGATTGCGCCTCCGAACCGCACGAGCCGCGCTCGCAGCCGCCTTCTTCTTCGTGGGCCTCTCAGCCAATCGATGGGAAGCCGAAAACGAGAGAATTCAGCAGCCAAAAGGCTTCCCGGTCAAGGTAAAAGCGACGGAGGTAAGAGGGAAAAACTTCTCCGCTCCGTCGCTTCGCAAAATGGCAGCTCGGCTGCCTCATGGCCAACCCTTTTATAAGGGAGCTGGCCACACCCCCTAACTACCCGGATGCCTTCGTCCGATGGGGGCCCCCGCAAAGAGCGCGGCGGCCATTTTGGCGCCGCGCTTGCAATCCTCTCAGGTTTCTCAACAGTCTAATTTTAAGGGGAAATCATTGGGGAGTGCTGTTGAGTGTCCCTCCACTTCGTTACACCAAGTTGACCATTCGGCTGTGTCTCGGGGGCTGGTAACAATATTAATTCAGAGGAGCCTAGAATGTTAGACTCTGGGTTGGCATCTATGCCTGAATGAGGAACTGAGGGTTCAAGGTATGGCTCTGGTCAGCCCAAACATGATTGTGGTCCTCCCAAATGGTGGAAAGACTATACTACAATTCAGGGGGGATGTTGTGTATAGAGCTTAATATGTATTTGCATTATTAATATGGTTTGAAGTCTCGCGAGACTTCAGGGAGGCTCGAGCATTCTGAATGAGAATTGCTCAAGGCAGTGTTGTTAATGGAACAAATGGGTTTCAACTGTCAGTTACTGCCCAGAATAGCTAAGGACTGGAGGATGTTATTGTTCACTCTCATTACCTGTGTTGAATAAAAGTTCTGTTGGCTTTATTGCTGTCTGTGCTATTCATTCTCCGGATTTGAAAACTGGGCAGATGGATTTTCCCCCAAAGAAACATTACAGTTGAAGGGTAGCACTGTCGTAAAGCAAAGTAATTTTGAGCATTGAAATCCAGAATGGGCACTTAACACCCATTAAATCCTGATTGAGATTAAAACTGTGAAAACTGTTGTGGATCAATGCAGCTGCCTATATTTTTGGAATCAGTGGGGTAGATCCTTGTCTGAGGGCTTTCATGATAAACTCCAGCATTTCAAAATTTACCATTAGTGTGGAAACAATGGAAGCAATAGCTTTGTTTCTATAGTCCATAAATAAGTAAAGTACCTTCCAGGTGTTGTTGGACTGCTAATCCTAGCATTCTTCAACATTGGGGTTGCCAGGTCACAGGACACTGGGTAGTGTCTGTGTGTCACTCTGCATAATACTAGTGATCCCAAAAGCCCAGGAATAAGGGAAGTGGAAACTATCTTATGTATGCCTTGGCAGCAATAGTAGGACAATATAGTGTGGGTAGAAGAAATCTAAAGTGGTGGTGGTGAGCCTTCTACAATCCCATGTAGATGCATGGACCTTTGTACTAGCCTTATTATCTCATGTCTGATAAAGTAAGGATGCATGGGATACTGTCCCTAGTGAGAATAGTGCCAGCCATTACTGCTGTGGGGCAAATGTTGCCCTCTGCCCAACCACCAAATATACTTCTCTCACACACTTTTTTCAGAGTTGCAAGATTACAGGTACCTGGCTAGACAAATTTTACACAGCTTTTGAATCATTCATCCATAGCCCCCTTGTTTTTATTTCCACAAACAGCCAACCAAGAATACTTATTGCCCCACTCTCAATCTTTGCCTGCCCTGCCTCTGACTTCACAGAAGTGTCACAGATGGTGTCAGAAAGAATTGCACTGGTCTTAGATTTTTTCCTGAAATCTCACGGAATAAGATGTTTGTGAACTTGCAGCAATATTCACCATTGGCTATGTCTGCTGAGAGTTGCATGACAACAATTGACAGGCTGTAGTTTTTACACAAACAAGCAGTCCTATGAATTGGTTCATAAAATTGTTATGAGTCCAGAATATTTTCCTTGGCAGTTGTGGGTCTGAATCAAGAGGTATTTGGCCCCACTCATACTGCATAACACACTGTGGACCTACCAAGTCTTCTGTGATGGGCAGAATGATCTAATAGTGGGGGAACTCTCTGTAGTTTCAATGTCATGGACAGAAGACTACCTGGTAGGGTTTAGTCTTACTGGAATTCATAAACTCTGCAAGGTTGGGGGCCAATTAGGATAATATTCTCAAGGAAACTAATGGAGCCAAATGTTTTCCATACACCTCTGGGGAACTTTCCTGTTGCCTTTGGCAGGTAGTCCTGTCAAAGTTCTGGTTGAACTTCATAATGGAGAAATGATCAGGATTGGGTATATGATCTGTCCTAAGTATTCCTTCTCATGGAATAGAGCCAGATGAGCCCCCTGGTTTAGCAGGGAGCTGGCATCAATGAAATGTGTAGGATAGAGACTAGTGATGATGGTAGAAAACCTAGGGTGATTCTGTGTGAACATGGACTATGAATCATTTGAATGCCTATTTTACGGTAATGGCTACAAAAAAAGAAAGGATTTTTCTCCACCAAAATTTCCTCTGTACAGAGTCACCCAGTAAGTTTTTTCCCCAGGTGGTCAGGGGCTTGATACACAATCCATCAAAAGATGATGCTGACCACACAGAAACCACCTATGAAGAACTTGCATGACACTGAAATCTGCTCTGACTTGGATGCTGTAATTGATACAGGTCCTGTGGATGTAGCATTTACAGTTGCTTTTCTCATTATAATGGAAATGTTTCCATTAGTGAAGTCTGGGGATGTGGACAATGAAAGCTACCATGTGTGTGCTAGACCCTTTCCTTTCTTATAAAAGCAACTTGGGGGAGGGGAAGTCTGGGTGTGTAAGGGGAGTGGTGAATGCTTCCTTGCATTAGGGTAGGATTCCTAGTGCAAGGAAGGACTTATGCCAGTAACTAAACTGGGGGGCTTGAATTTGTTGGTTATTCTGCAATTCTTAGTGGTCTATTTGGGCCAGTTCTCTGGGATGAGAGCTAAAGGCACTGTTCCTGGAATGGAGGACTCAAAACATGCTGCTGAGAAATTCCTGTTTGATGGCCTTGTCATTGGTTTATGGCATCCTTCAGGGTTCTATTTTGTTTCACATGCATATGCATGAAACTGCTGGGAGATGTTATCTGGAATTTTGGGGCTCAGTGTCAGTAGTATGTGGATGACACTCAACTGTCTATTATTTTCATCTAATTTCAAGGATACTGTTTTGATTCTAAAACATTGTCTGGTGTTAGTTGGACGAAGACAAACAAATTGCAAGCAAATCCAGAGAAGACAGAAGTGCTCCTGGTGAGAAAAAAAGAGATGCTGTTTCTGCTGATGGACTCTGAAAATGAAGGCTCACAACTTTGCAGCATTCCTTGAATTGTGGATACCCAGGTTGCAGAATGTGGCCAGGAATTCATTTACACAGTTCATACTGGCACACCAGCAATACCTTTTCCTTGAGATATCTGGTTTGGCTACAGTTCCACATGCCATAGTGACAGTCCACTTATATTACGTAACATGTTCTATATGGGACTGCCTTTCAAGATGGTTAAGAAACTTCAGTTGGTTCAAAAGGCATCTGCAAGACCTCTATCTAGGACCATAATACCCTTGCTACAACAATTTCCCTGAATATCAGTCTGTTTCAAGGCCAGTTCAAAATGTTGGAAGAGTACAATGTGTCATGATAATCACAAGGGCCTAGTCCTTTTAGAAGGGGGTCAATTCATATCTCTAATGTTTTGGCCAAACTCTGTTTAAAAACTTTGCTTGAAATTTCTGCTCTGCAGCACAAGGCCAGCGTTCCCAGAAAGCAGGCCTTTGTTTGCATATTTCTGCTCAGATAAATCTGCCCTGTCAGGGAGGAATGATGTAGCTCTATCAGCTAGTGTTCTTATCTGATAAGTTTTGCACAAGCCTGCCAAGAAAGGCATGTGTATCTCTTCACCTACATGTTAGGCAGAACCCATGTTCCACCTTTTAGGGAACATGTTTGTCTCTCATAAGGTACACTTTGTACATGTTAGCTTTTCTCATACTGGTCAGCAAGATTCCTTTCTAGTCTAGTCAGCAAGAGTTCTTTCCCATATGATGGGGGCCATATTATTGGAGGTACACAGTTAACTGTCAATCATATCATTGACACACATTTAGTTACCTTGGTTACCCAGGGTAACCTTATAAAGTGTCACCTCTAAGGAGAGGGAGAAATGAGGAGGAGAGAGAAAGAATCTTTCAGAGGGTGAAACCTTATCACTCAGGTCTTCAAGATGCCCATCTATAAGGGGACCTATGAGGGGCTCAGAAGCCCCATTCTCTTATTAATTAGATTGATTATATATGTTTTTATTTTATTAGAAATATGTTTTAAGTGTAGATGTAGAAGTTAATAAAAATATTGAAAAGGCATTTTCTCTTTCTACCTGTCTGTGCTGCTTATCTGGAGTCAGGGGAACATAGCCAGAAGAAGGCTTGGCAGTAATCCCAGAAACACATTTCTCTCATGGAGAGAAATGGGAGCTTTAGAAAGATCGGTGAGCGATGGAGGGAGGGCAGATCTGAAGGCCTGCAAGGGGATTCTCAAACTAAGACCCCAATCTCCACCAATCTCCCCCTCCCTCCATCATGACACAATGGACCAACTAAATAGAGAGTAATGAAACATGTGCATACTCAAACTTTGAAATTAATTTTATAAATTATTTTTATTTCATTTAATTTTAGAAAAAACTGGAAAATTGTACAGAGTGAACATAAGAAACTAGAATGAAAGAGAAAAAGAGAAAATCTTATATCATTCTATCATCTAGTTTAGACTGCAAGTGAAATGCCCTGTAAGTGCACATAGATATACAGATCAGAGACTAAGAAAAAATGAAACACCAAAAAAAGACAGCAAACATTGTGGCATCTTAAAGACTAGTTCCTGTATTTAAATGTGAGCATTGTGGATCAAGTTCACTTTGTCAGACATGAGAGTGAGACCTCATGGCATCAATTTATACACATAGGTACAGAGGCACCGATGGTGGGCCAGCCTAACAGAAAAGTAACATTGAAGCTTTTTACAACTAGAATAATGTAAAATCCCTGGTTGTTATTCAAACTTGCTATGAAACCCATGCCTATTGGTTTGCAAATGGTTGCAAAACAAACTTCTCTTGCAAGCAATCTGATGCATCATATCCAAAGGATGGATGCAAACCAAACATTGTGCCATTACACATTTGCCAATGAGTTAGCATCTATTGACAATGGCTTGAGTGACCAGGGCAAAATTACAGCATATAACAATCTGTTAGTTGTGGTACATCAAATTGAGATGTAGTCTGGAAAAAAATATTCCAGGTCACCACATAATTGTATTGTTTGTGTGTCTGGTGGGACAGAAGGATAGGCCCCATGATAGGACTTACTCTTCTGCTTGGTTCAGTGGGTGGCTGGAGAGATTTATGACGTTCTTATATAAGTCTATGTTGTTCTTGATGTGGAGTAAGCAGTCGTGTAGTAGATTGGACAGTTTTTTTCTTTCTTTGTCTTCAAGAAAGAAAGCTGTGCATCATAGATTTTCTTTCTTGTGGTGTGTTATATTTGTATAGTAGCCTGTGCAGAGTGCAGGTTTTGTATAAGGGGTTCAAGATCCTTCTGGACTTTCCTTTGTTTGCTGTACAGGATGGTGATTAGGTGATTTAGTAGTTTCTTGGAGAGAATGTTGCATAATTTCTCACTGTAGTCAGTGGGGTTTTTCAGTGTACGTTCTTTGGGGATGTAGTCATGTTGTTTGCATTTGGTGAGGAAGATTATGTCTGTTTGTGCATATACATGAGCACACATGTAATAGGCAAAGTTGGTTTTCAGTAGTTAATAATAAGCCAAACTGTCACTTTTCCCATGAGAACATTTTGCCAAACCTGTCCCATGGGCCCAAGAGGGGAAAATGCCCCCTATGCAAAATGCACAGTAGACACTTTTCTTTGCCCTTCAGAAGGTAGATAATTTGAAAATTCAAACTCTCCAAAGGAAAATGAGACTTTGGATTTGTAGCTCCTCTCTGTAAAAAGTGTTACAATTTTAAACATTGCAAAAGAAGAATTCCTTCTTAACACTTATTTGACATGAGTATATGCATGGTTATTTATTTCAAAAGTAAGGCTTCATATAAATGTCAAGCAAAATGATTTAATTATTTATTGCTTACATTAGTGATCGAGAGTGAAGTAACAAAAAAACCAATGTGATTATGACATATTTAAGAACATTTCAAATGATATTCTCTTTTAACATATATTTCACATAGCATGAATACATGGAATAACCAATATGTTCATATATGTAGAACTAAATCTATCTATCTATCTATCTATCTATATCTATATCTATATCTATATCTATCTATCTATATCTATATCTATATCTATATCTATATCTATCTATCTATCTATCTATCTATCTATCTATCTATCTATAGGAGAGCCGGGCGAGTGGCTAAGGGGCCTGCCACCGCCACCGCCGCCGGACAGCTACCCCCAGCCGGGGGGTGAGGAGGAGGAGGAGAGCAGGGCGAGCGGCAAAAGGGCCTGCCGCCGTCGCCGCCGGGCAGCCACCCCAGCCGGGGGTGAGGAAGGAGGAGGAGAGCCGGGCGAGCGGCTAAGGGGCCTGCCGCCACCGCCGCCGCCGGGCAGCCACCCCAGCCGGGGGTGAGGAACGAGGAGGAGAGCCGGGCGAGCGGCTAAGGGGCCTGCCGCCGTCGCCGCCGCCGGGCAGCCACCCCAGCCGGGGGTGAGGAAGGAGGAGGAGAGCCGGGCGAGCGGCTAAGGGGCCTGCCGCCGCCGCCGCCGGACAGCCACCCCAGCCGGGGGTGAGGAAGGAGGAGGAGAGCCGGGCGAGCGGCTAAGGGGCCTGCCGCCGCCGCCGCTGCCGGGCAGCCACCCCAGCCGGGGGTGAGGAAGGAGGAGGAGAGCCGGGCGAGCGGCTAAGGGGCCTGCCGCCGCCGCTGCCGCCGGGCAGCCACCCCAGCCGGGGGTGAGGAAGGAGGAGGAGAGCCGGGCGAGCGGCTAAGGGGCCTGCCGCTGCCGCCGCCGCCGGGCAGCCACCCCAGCCGGGGGTGAGGAAGGAGGAGGAGAGCCGGGCGAGCGGCTAAGGGGCCTGCCGCCGGCGCCGCCGCCGGGCAGCCACCCCAGCCGGGGGTGAGGAAGGAGGAGGAGAGCCGGGCGAGCGGCTAAGGGGCCTGCCACCGCCGCCGCCGCCGGACAGCCACCCCCAGCCGGAGGGTGAGGAGGAGGAGGAGAGCAGGGCGAGCGGCAAAAGGGCCTGCCGCCGTCGCCGCCGGGCAGCCACCCCAGCCGGGGGTGAGGAAGGAGGAGGAGAGCCGGGTGAGCGGCAAAGGGGCCTGCCACCGTCGCCGCCGGGCAGCCACCCCCAGGGGGGGTGGGGGGGTAAGGAGGAGAAGAAGAGCCAGAGTTCCAGGCAAAGGATAAGTAACAGATATGCAAATGTAGAAGAACTAATATAGCAACTGACATAGAGACTTTATACTGACTAAACATAGAAACTGACATAGAGACTGTATTTTAAAGTGTGATAATATGCATGATAATATGTTGTCTTAAATGTGTTAAATTTTAAAAACTGTGATAAAATGTATGAGGAGAGAAAAATGGCACAGACACCGGCAACCACGCCAAAAATCTTGCCAAGAGAACCCTATTGACCAAAACAAAAGGCAAAACAAAGCGGCAGGCTAGGTGATACAGGATGCTTAACACCACAGAGGGGAGGAAGGGGAGGGACAGGAAGGGGGGAGGGGAAATGCAATGTTGTAAGGAGCAATACTGCATAGGGACATGGAATGTGAGATCAATGAACCAAGGAAAACTGGAAGTGGTAAAAAGTGAGATGGAAAGAATAAGCATTGACATCTTGGGCATCAGTGAGCTAAAATGGACAGGGATGGGTGAATTCAGCTCTGGAAACCATCATATCTACTACTGCGGGCAAGAAAACCTTAGAAGAAATGGAGTAGCCATAATTGTCAACAAAAGAGTGAGAAAAGCAGTAATGGGATACAATCTCAAAAATGACAGAATGATGTCAGTCAGATTCCAAGGCAAACCTTTCAATGTCACTGTGATCCAAATATACGCACCAACCACTGGTGCAGATGAAGCCACAATGGACCAGTTCTATGAGGACTTACAACACCTCACAGAACAGACACCAAGAAATGATGTCCAAATTATATTAGGAGACTGGAATGCCAAAGTAGGAAATCAAAAAGTGGAGGGAATAACAGGCAAATTTGGTCTTGGAGTACAGAATGAAGCAGGGCAAAGATTGATAGAGTTCTGCCAAGAGAACGCACTGGTCATAGCAAACACTCTCTTCCAGCAACACAAGAGGCGACTTTACACATGGACATCACCAGATGGCCAACACCGAAACCAGATTGACTACATACTCTGCAGCCAAAGATGGAGAACCTCCATACAGTCAGCAAAAACAAGACCTGGAGCAGACTGTGGCTCAGATCACAACCTATTGATCGCAAAATTCAGGCTTAGACTAAAGAAAATAAGGAAAACACGGAGACCAGAAAGATATCACCTAGACAGCATCCCTAAAGAATACGCGGTGGAGGTGATGAACAGATTCAATGGCTTAGACTCAATAGATAGAGTGCCAGAAGAATTATGGACAGAGATGAGGGACATCATGCAGGAAGCAGCAAAGAAAACCATACCAAAAGAAAAGAAGAGTAAGAAAGCAAAGTGGTTGTCTGATGAGGCTCTTAAAATAGCAGAGGAAAGAAGGAACGCAAAAGTCAAAGGAGAAAGGAAAAACTACAATCATTTGAACACAGAATTTCAAAGAAAAGCAAGGAGAGATAAGGAAAACTACCTAAAAGAACAGTGCAGAGAAATGGAGGAAAACAACAAAAGAGGCAGAACCAGAGATCTTTTCAAAAAAATCGGGGAAATTAAGGGAACATTTAAAGCAAAAATGACCATGATAAGGGACAAAGAAGGAAAGGAGCTAGCTGATGCAGAAGAGATTAAGAAAAGATGGAAAGAGTACACAGAGGAACTCTACAAAAAGGACCTCAACACTCCTGACAATCACAATGATGAAGAAGTAGAACCTGAGCCAGACATCCTGGAGAGCGAAGTCATAAAGGCCCTAAAAAGCACTGCAAACAACAAAGCTAGTGGAGATGATGGTATCCCAGTTGAATTCTTTAAAGCGCTAAAAGATGACGGCGTCAAATTACTGCATTCAATATGCCAACAGATTTGGAAAACAAAACAATGGCCACAGGATTGGAAAAGATCAGTATACGTCCCAATCCCAAAAAAGGGCAATGCCAAAGAATGTTCAAATTATCGAACAATCGCGCTCATCCCACACGCCAGTAAGGTGATGCTCAAGATAATACAGGATAGACTTCAGCAGCATGTGGAAAGAGAATTACCAGAGGTGCAGGCAGGTTTCAGAAGAGGCAGGGGGACTAGAGACCACATTGCCAACATACGCTGGATCATGGAGAAAACAAAGGAATACCAGAAACAAGTTTATTTCTGTTTTATTGACTGCACTAAGGCATTTGACTGTGTGGACCACAACAAGATGTGGCAAGTAATTAAAGAGATGGGAATACCAGAGCACCTCATATGCCTCCTGAGAAATCTGTACATGAACCAAGAAGCAACAGTTAGGACAGAACATGGAATGACAGAGTGGTTTGGAATAGGAAAAGGAGTAAGACAAGGCTGCATTTTGTCACCATGCCTATTCAACCTATACACAGAGCACATAATGCGCAGTGCAGGGATGGAGGAATCACAATATGGGATTAAAATCGCTGGGAGAAACATCAATAATTTGAGATATGCAGACGATACCACCCTAATGGCAGAAAGTGAGGAAGACCTAAAGAATCTCTTGATTGGGCTGAAGGAGGAGAGTGCAACAGCTGGCTTGAGACTAAATATCAAGAAAACCAAGATAATGGCAACAGGCCCAATCAGTTCATGGAAGATAGATGGGGAAGAAGTAGAAGCAGTGACAGATTTTACTTTTCTGGGATCAAAGATCACTGCAGATGGGGATTGTAGCCATGAAATAAAAAGGCGACTGATTCTTGGGAGACAAGCAATGAGAAACCTGGGGAACATAGTGAAAAGCAGAGACATCACACTGAAAACAAAAATTAGAATAGTCAAAGCAATGGTCTTCCCAGTAGTAATGTACGGATGTGAGAGCTGGACAATTAGGAAGGCTGAACGCAGAAGAATAGATGCCTTTGAAATGTGGTGTTGGAGGAGGGTTTTGAGAGTCCCCTGGACAGCGAGGAGAACAAATAGGTCAATCTTAGAAGAAATTAACCCTGAATGATCACTGGAAGGTCAAATAGTAAAGATGAAGCTAAAATACTTTGGACATCAAATGAGAAGGGAGGATTCACTTGAGAAGGCATTGATGTTGGGAAAGGTGGAGGGCAAAAGAAGAAGGGGGAGGCCAAGGATGAGATGGCTAGATGGCATTGTAGACACAATGAGCACAGAGCTGGGAGGGCTGAGGGGGATGGTGGAGGACAGAGAGCAATGGTCCATAGGGTCGCAAAGGGTCGGAACCGACTGTGCGACTGAACAACAACAATCTATCTATCTATATCTATCTATATCTATATCTATATCTATATATCTATATCTATCTATCTATCTATCTATCTATCTATCTATCTATATCTATATCTATATCTATCTATCTCTCTCTCTCTCTCTCTCTCTCTCTCTCTCTCTCTCTCTCTCTCTCTCTCTCTCTCTCTCTCTCTCTCTCTATATATATATATATATATATATATATATATATATATATATATATATATATATATATATATATATATATATATATATATATATATATATATATATATATATATATATATATATATAAAAGGGAGGTGTACATTTCTGGAACTAGAATGGGCTCCAACACCCCTCGACCATCCCCCCCAAAAAATAATAATAATAATCAGCACACTGTTGTAATGGTCAATGGGAGTCGAGGTGCTGAACTCAAGGAAGGCACACGAGACTGAAGTATGATGGTAAAAGTCAGCCTCAAATTCTGGGATGGACTGTATTTATTGACTACAATTGGGAATTAGCACGCACAGTTTGCATGAGACCCCTGTGATGGAAAGATTTGCTATGTGGCACTTGGCTGACTGGGTTACACTTACCAGCCTGCATGCCCAGGTTGCCCATAGGAAGGCTTAATCAGCAGATTGTGGTGGGACTCATTGTTCCCATGTTATCTAACTCCTAGAAGGCTCTGCGTACTTATGCATAGCTATTTGGTCTAACTGTGGTTAGTGTCTGCTCAATCCTTATACACGGATGTGAGCGAGATACCGTAACTGTTTGCAAGACCTTGAGTCTCTCTCTACATGACACTTGCTCTACTTGATTTCAGTGCCCTTAGCCAAGTAAATATGGAGTCACAATTGCTCCCTATAACTGACTTGCCCATACCCAATTGCCTTTCCTGTCAAGCCAGGATGGTCTTGGGATCATTTGCAGACCCCAACAAACCCTTTGGGAAAGGTAGCTGCCCAATTAGTGACTGGGGCAACCCACAATTCCTTTTTCTTTGTTTTCTAAAGTGACTTGGCTAAGAACCTGACAGACATACGGTATGAGCTGTCAAGGCGTGATTATATTTTGGTGTCTCTTGACAGGTTGGCACATGGATAGGAATGAGGGGATGCATTATGCAAAGCAGCATAGCATGACTCCCACTACCACAATGCCAGCAATAGCTTGGAGCATGAGTTGTAGCTATTTCCATGGCACCCAAGACCAGAGCTCATTTCTCTACCCTCAATAGGTGTCCTGTTGAATGTGTGTGACTATTTTGTCCAAGTCAGTGATTTGACTTTGGATATTGTGGGAGTTGTCTGTGAGATTGCAGCAACACCTATTGTGAGCTGTTTCACATCCTAAGTGATGGAGAAAAAGCAAGTAATCAATAGCTGTGCGATTGTCCAATACTGCATGTTTAAATTCTACTTGCTCTTGATTAAGTAAAGCTATAGCTGAAGGAGTGCAATTGAGACTTTTGGCCAGGGCACATGCCAGTTGACCAGTTTTATATGCATTACCCACTGCAAGTTTGGGCATCCCTATAAGGCTAGCAGCTAAAGATTGGACTGCTTGAGCGAACCTGGCTGGTCATGGGGTGAATGTGTGTAGTGCAAGCATTTCACTTTTTGGGAGCACCAGTGTTAAATGACTTATAGCAATATGAATCTGCTACATTGGCAGGTATATCCAAGTATACTGGTTACAAATGAAAGATCATTGTGGGCAAAATAACATGACTGTACATTACACCAATAATGTCTGAGTGATTACATTTCCAAGACTCCTTAACGGGGCTAAGACAATGGGGGTGCTGCCCCTCAACCGAGGAGCAGCCAGTCATAAGGTGTGTTTGGGCTGATGGCCACTCAGAGTGTGGCTAGAGTGACTATCAGCGGGCAAGGTCTTTGTTACCTGTTTTGGGCAAGAGTCAGATTGGTTGGCAAGTCTCTTCCAAATGTTGTGCTGGAGCCTGGTGTTAAGTCCCTGCCAGGTGTCAAGTCCCCTGAAGAAGTCCCGAACCCTCCCCCCTGCAGTGGAAGAACTGATTTTATAAGGCTACTCTCTTCTGGTAATTATGCAAATGCTTCTCTAACACAATAGAGGTGTGATTGACACTGAGATAATGAATTACAATAGCCAGGGGTTTCTCTGGTTCCAGGAAGCTCAACCTTCAGTGGGGCTCTGTGATATTTCTCCCACCCGTGGCCAGGATATGTTATCCTAATGAGGGGCAGCATCAGAAGGGGGCAAATGTGTGAGTAAAATGCAATTATGTATACAAAAATTAACCCTTGAGAAACCCACTTCAATCATGGTACAAAGGCATGAAAAAGGCATTGCATATGTACAAGCAAATGGCAGTAGACATTCATCTGTTGCGCTTGAGCTTCTGTGGTGAAACTCTTTAGATATTTATGAATTGTCCATTTGGTGTGAATTATAACTCAGAACGTCCATAGAAGGTGACAGTCCATTTTAGGCAAAGTAATGTGTTCACTGAGAGCATTGTTCATGAAAGTAGCATTGCATGTCCAGTGTGTGCAAAAAGTCCAACGTGTGTGTGTAAAAAGTCCAATGTGTGTGTGTAAAAAGTCCAATCCCAAATCCACCCCCCTTGAAGTAAGAAGCATGCCAAAATCATCTTATGGACAGTTGATGTCAACTTTAGGCAATCCTTGCGCCTGATGGGATTGTTTTATCGAGGTGGTGGCTGCGACTGGGCTTCTGAAATTGACCTGCATTAGAGAGAGAAAAAGCTAGCTGTGACGCAGCTTTGGGAAAGTTAGTTTTGCAATGAGCAGTAGCTTTAAAAGCCGGGGGGGGGGGCTAATTTCCCCCTTTCTTTTCTGTGTAAAAGAAAGCACTGTCTGAGCTGGCCTGAGACTCAACATGAAGAAAAGCAAAATAATGGCAACAGGCCATATCTGCAAATGGGGATTGCAGCCATGAAATTAAAAGGCGACTGATTCTTAGGGGACAAGGTATAAGAAACCTAGGGAACATAGTGAAAAATAGAGACATCTTACTGCAAACAAAGTCTGCATAATGAAAACAATGGCATTCCGATGGCAATGTATGGCTGTGAAAGCTGAACCATTTAGAAAGGCTGATCAAAGAAAAATAGATGCCTTAGAGATGTGGTGCTGGAAGAGAGCTCCTAGAGCTCCCTAGACAACGAGGAGAACGAATAGGTAGTAGAAGAGACTGTGCCTGACTGTCCCTAAGAAGGACAAATAACAAAAATGAAGTTGACATCAAATGAGAAGAGAGGATTCACTTGAGAAAGCCTAGATGCTGGGAAAGGTGGAGCGTAAAAGAAGAATAGTACGGCCAGAGATGAGATGGCCAGATGGTATCTAGATGGTATTGTAGACACAATATGCACAGGGCTGAATAACAACAACAAAGCCCTTTATTGATAGACACAATTATTTTGGCCAAATCGTATCTTGAAATGTGAATGAATGTGACTGCCAACCCCTGCTGTAGAAGGATTTTGTGCAAACACTCATTCCAATATTTTCTGCCGCCCCCCCCCCCCCGGGCTGGAGCGCATGAGAGGGTCCAACGAAGAAGGGTACCAGTTTTGCTTAACCTCATTTTGGCACGTGCCTTATCTAACAGCAGAAAAGTGGCCCTCAGAGGCCTGCATCTGATTGGAATTGTGACCTTGTCTAATCAGTATCACCTAAAATTTGCTGGAGCTCTCCTGAGTGTGAAATATGGTTTAGGCAAAACTGGTTTTGCACAAGACTTCTTTGCACTCTGCACTATCTCAGGAGATAGGCTAATCTATTCTTTGCCCCTGTAAAAAGGCAGACTGAAACTTCAGAAGGACAATTCTTGGCTGCAAATACTAGAATGAAGAAACATGTTCTCAATAGCACTCCTTTGAATTCCTTTTGCTGTGGTGAAAGATAACCCTTATTCTGTAAAATAAACACTAATATTATAGCATACACAAAAGATTTGGACTTGGCATATTAAGAAAGCTGGTACCATGGAGAAAAGTTTGTAAGAATTAAGGCATTAGTCATGTGGTAGCAGTCAGAGGAGAAAAATGCTCAAGTCGTGAGGTGTTGCTCTAGAAAAGCAAAGAGTTAGAGACCTTTTTATCCAGATTTCATACTACATTCTTAGAAATGTTCAGACAGTTACTTGGACAATATTAACATGCATTAACCAGAAATAAGACATACTGTTATGAAGGTTTTGGGGGATTCAGGAGCTCCAGATTCCATGGAAGTTTTCCTTTTTTGAAGAAGGTACGCACAGCGGCAAAATGGCCACCGCGCGCTTTGCTGGCCCCACCCCTGAGGCATGGGCACAGCTGGGGAGAGGGGGCGTGGCCGGCTTCCCCTTTATAAGGGGTGGCTGGGCCAACGGCCCCCTCTTTCGAATTTGGTGGGGCCACGGTGCATTTAGCGATCATGTGCCCAGCCGAACCCCCTTTCTTTGCCTGCCGCCAGCCCGGGAGCTGGCTGGCGACAGTCTCTTGCCCAGCTCGCTCAGCGAGCCTCTCTGCCCGGCTCGTTCGGTGAGCATCTCTGTGTCAGCCCCTGCCCGGGAACAGGCAGGAGCTGAATTTCTCTCTGCCAGCCCAGGATTGGGATGGTGCTTCTCCTGCGGTGATAGTGCTGCTTTTGCTTGCTCAGTGAGCTTTTTGGGTGGGCGGCGGGGCTCTTGCCCGGTAACGGGCCGGAGCTCCGCGCCACCTACAGCGGGCCTGCCTGCTTACTGTGCCCCAGTGCCAGTTTTTTCCGCTTCGGGTGCACCTGGCACTGAAGAAAAAGGCAGGGGGTGCCAGCCCGCCGGCGGTGCGCCACTCACGTGCATCCGTGCCTCGGCCACCACCCGGGCCCGCACCAGTGCCCCAACTTACTCCCCCTCCGAGGAGGAGGGCCCATCATGCAGCTTCATCTGCGCCTTCAGGGGGGAACCCTGTACCGCAGGGGGGCTCCCCTGCCGCGCGGGTTTCTCCCCCACTTGCCCCAGCTGTTGGCACATGTGCAGCGGCCGAACCCCTGCATGCACCTGGCCCACCTGCCTGTGGGGGGGTTGAGGCCCGTTTTGCG
This sequence comes from Bradypodion ventrale, assembly GCA_035047345.1. NCBI lineage: Eukaryota > Metazoa > Chordata > Lepidosauria > Squamata > Chamaeleonidae > Bradypodion > Bradypodion ventrale. Next base: position 176,342,471 of record JAWDJE010000003.1, read on the forward strand.
TCCCTGGAGAGGGCTGCAGGCCTCCAATCTTGGGCTGAGGTTGCCTTGTGTCCTACGAGTACTGCCTCCTCTGTTGACCTCTCACTCCTGGCCACACTAGAATCCCAGCTGGCGTGGATTTAGAGGGCCCTGCTGGGCATGCCTTCGGGCCGCCCATTGCCTGGCCCTGCGGGTACACCTGCCCCGGCTGCTGCGGTGTCCGCCGGGGGTCCTGAGCATGATTCCCTGGATGGCTCGAGCTCTACTTCGTTACTGAGCTCCGATTCCCTTGCCCGCACGGAACCCCAGGTGGGGGCGGCGGGAGGGGTTGTGTCCGGTGAGTATGGCAGTGAAGTTAGACCTACGCACACTCATTTTGTGACCCCACCGGCCCTGCCCACTTGGCCGTGGCTGGCTGGTTCCAGTGTGGTTCCTTCTGTGTTGCACTTGCCGCCTATCATGGTGGTGCAGTCTCGGGCGGCAGACTGGAGGGCCCCTTACCCCCCACCCCCATTGGCAGTCCCACAGTCCTCCCCACAGTTGCCTTATCTGGTTTGGCCTTATGGCCCACTGGTCAACACTGGGTATCACACGGTGTCCACTTCTGCGTTGCCCACTGCGGGGGTCATGCTTCCGCTGGCCGATCACTTGCTCCCCGCCACCAGGGACAAAATTTGGTGTATGGAATATGTTGAACTTTTTAGCCTCCTGAACAGAGAACCAACCAGTGATGAGAAGGAGAAGCAGGATGACCACGATAAGGAGTTGGCCTGACGGCGTAAGCCGTCATGTACCTTGGCCAACTAGTTGCCCGCCTATCTCATTTATGCAGTTTTGTCTCTCAGGGCTCACCCAAACATAGCTATTCCCCTCTTCCAATACCTTGATATAATTTATCGGGCATATGTGGACTATTCGGGTCAATCGTGGCTGGCGTACGATGAGGAATTTTGTATGCGGGCCGCACTTTACCCTGAGATGTGTTGGGATGAGCCCAACCAGCTTTTGTGGTTATACTATATGACCCTGTCCCGCCCAGCCACCGGTGAGCGGTTCCATTCTTGACACACTGTACAGCATTCTGGTTCTGCTCAATTCCCTCATCAGCAGGCGGGGCAGGGGGTTCCACCCCCCCTTGTTGTGCTGGAGCTATTCGTCGGCAGCCGGATGTTCTCAGTGGCAGTGCAGGTTCAGGCATGCATGCCCTACCTGTTTTGGCCCCCACCTGGCCACTGCTTGCACCAGATCTGGGGGATCCCGGGGTAGGGGCAGGGGGCATAAGGGAGCTAACCGGCCCAACGCTGACCCGTCACCTGCTAAAGGCCCCCTCCCCAATTAAGTTGGATGTTTTGGAACATTGGCTCCGTGTCTACCCCAACCGGGCGGATGCAAAATTTATTTGGGGTTTTTTTCTGAGGGGTTTTATATCCCATTTGTAGGGGTGCGCTTGCCACAGGATGTGCCTAATCTGGTGTCCTTGAGAGGGATGGAGCAGGTTGCCCATGTAAAAATATTCAAGGAGGTCCGGGAGGGTAGGGTCGCTGGCCCCTTCGATGACCCATCTTTTCCCAACCTTAAAGTCTCACCCCTAGGTTTGGTCCCCAAGAAGGTACCGGGTGAATTTCACCTGATTCACCATTTATCTTACCCAGCCGGTAAATCAGTGAGTGATGCTATACTGGACAAGCTTTGCTCAGTCCGGTACACTTCGTTCGATCAAGCGCTCAACATGTTCCGGGCGTGCGGCCGGGGGACTCTGTTGGCCAAGTGTGACATCAAGTCAGCCTTTCACCTCCTGCCTGTTCACCCGGATGAATTTGAGTTGCTGGGCTTTCATTTCCAGGGGCAGTATTTTGTTGACAAGGCGATGCTTTCGGGTGCTCTGTCTCTTGCTCGGCTTTCGAGCGTTTTAGTTCATTCCTGCATTGGGCCTTCGTCCATCGCTCAGGGGTTTGCTCAGTGTCCCACTACCTTGATTATTTTTCTGGGACCCCTACAGACTCGGATGAGTGTGCACGCCTGTTGGCTGTGTTTCAGGGTCTTATGGCCAAATTCAGCGTGCCGTTGGCTCTGGAGAAGATGGAGGGCCCTGCTACTGGTTTAGTTTTTTTAGGGATTGAGTTAGACACCATAACCCAGTCCTCCAGGTTGCCCACAGACAAAGTTGCCCACATCTCGGATGCTATCCGTTCCCTTCTTGCCAAGCATAAGTCTTCCCTGCATGACCTCCAGGTGCTTCATGGGTACCTCAACTTTGCTTGCCGGTTTATCGTGCCGGGCTGTGCTTTTGCCAGGCATCTGTGTGATGCCATGGTTGGGTTATCCAAGAAGCACCACAGGGTTCGTTTGACCAGGGCTGTCAGAGCTGACTTACAGGTATGGTTGTGGTTCCTGTCAGATTTTAATGGGGTTTCCTTTTGGCGTGATGAGCACCTGGCCGTGCCAGTATTTCAAGTCCAGTCGGTTGCATCTGGGGCGTTCGGCTATGGTATGTACTTCGGTGGACACTGGTCCTATGGTGGGTGGCCTGAGGCATGGTGGGGCACTGCCGTGCTCCATGACCTTACCTTCTTAGAGTTCTTCCCCATTTCGGGAGCTCTCTTGCTGTGGGGCGAGGCCTGGGCGAACTCGGTAGTCCATTTTTGGTGTGACAATACGGCTGTTGTCCAGATCATCAATTCCCAGACCTCTCGCTTCCCTAGGGTTATGGCCATGGTACACCATTTCGTGTTGTGTGCTTTGCGCCGCAACATACTGTTTAAGGCCAGACATGTACTGTGTATCAGGAATGATATTGCTGATGCTTTGTCTCGCCTTTATATCGATCAGTTCCGGGCTCTGGCACCAGAGGCCAACGAACTGCCATTGGCACTCCCGTCCATGATGTGGAGTTTTGGCGTGGAGAGGTGAACCGGGCCATCACTCTTTTGCTGGCTAGCAGCACCCGTAAGGCATACGTGCTTACGCTCAGGGCCTTTGAGGCATTCCGCCATGGGCTGTCCCTCCCTGGACTTTGGCCTACCCCTGTGGATCACCTGTTGCAATTCATGGTACACCTTCATGCTAAGGGGTTGGCGCCTAGGACTATTGCGGGCCGTCTTTCTGCGCTGGCCTTCTATGCGAAGGTTGATGGCTTTGCAGATGTCACTTTGAATTTCAGGGTCCGCCGTGTTCTGGAGGGGTTGTCTCGTGGGTGCAGTCAGTGCCCCGATACAAGGCAACCTATTTCCCCGGACATGCTCTTGCGACTTGCTAGTGTTTGGCCGACAGTCTGCAGAGACCAATATGAAGCATGTCTTTTCCATGCGGCTACCTCGTTGGCGTTCTTTGGCGCACTTTGGTCTCGTCCCGCGGGGACACCTCTCACAGGGTGTTAGAACTGGCTGATCTGTCTGTAACCCCCGAATGGCTGCGGTTATCCGTTCGTTTTTCAAAGACCGATCAGCTTGGCAAGGGCAGTATGCTCATGCTGTACGCTTGCAGTAGCCCCGTGATTTGCCAAGTCAGGGCCCTTCATGCCTTCTTGGCGTTGCATGGTCATTCCCTCGGCCCCCTTTTTCTGTCATGCAGACGGTCTACCCCTCACCAAATACCAATTTTGGAAGGTCACGGGGGTGGCACTGGACTCACTGGGTTTCCGGTGTGTGTGTTTTGGGACCCACTCTTTTCACATTGGCATGGCATCCATTGCAGCGGCCTGTGGTTACATAGAGTGGGATATTTGCTCCATGGGACGGTGGGGTTCCGGTCTTTTTCATTCATATATACAGCCATTGGTTCAGTAGCACTTTTGTTTGTGTATTTTCTTTTCTTTTCTTCCAGGTGCGGCATGCCTCAGGAGGCCTGCATGGGTCTGGATCATTGGGCACAGCTACGTGTATTGGGCCATCCACTACGCTGTGTCCACTTCTTGGGGGCCCCACCTGGGCATCGGCGCATTGGCGCTGCTACATTGGTTTGGCTTCTGCAGCATGCATTGGCATTCGTTGATTCCCTTTCTCAGGTCCATGGGAGACCAATGCCCCTGGATGTTCTGGTCATACACCTGGGTGGCAATGACCTGGCTCAGGTTACGGGTTTAGAGTTGGTATGCGCCATCCAGAGAGATCTTGCACTGTTGGGTCAGTCATGGCCACAGGCATGGATCGTTTGGTCTCAAATGATACCACGCATGTTTTACTGAGGTGGAATTGATCCACAGGGAGTTAACCGGGCCCGCAGGTCGGTTAACAGGGCAGTGGCCCGTTACGTATATGCCAACACTTTGGGGGCAGTGGTTCCACACCCGCTCATACGCATACAAGACCGCTGTCTGTATCACGCTGATGGTGTACAATTGCCAGACAGGGGCATGGACATCTTTTTGTCCTCCATACAGACGGGCCTGTTGGCCGTTTGTGGCCATGGTGGGGCGGTGAGTCGGTGAACTCCTCTCCGTATGGTGGATAGCACTGGTTAGGGGCAACTGCATTAACATTTAACAGGTTAAATACAGTTGGTTGGCCATAGGGAGGACAAGGTTAGCCAAACTGGTATGGCCAGCCAGCTTAATTAGATAGGCAACACATAGAGTAAGTCAACAACACGCTTCCGCTGAAGCCGGTTGTTGGCATAGGCTCTCACGTTGTTACCGCAGTAGTAAGGTGTGAGAGTCAGTTAATTAGGACTCTAATTGGATTTGCCCCTTACCAGTGCTATTGCGCCCCATCTTATCCTTAACCATTGCTAAGGTAGGCCTTGTTTGAATTTAAATAAATGTGGCCCAATTATAATCCAAAAATTTCTGTGTCCGTGTTGTTATTGGGGTGTGGGTACAGCAAAACGCTAGCTGGATTTAAAAACATCTCAGAGGGACAGTCGATTCACAGTTCGCGCTGCTGCGAAAAGACCACCTCCCCTGCTCCAGGGCAGGTTTTCCATGATGCCAAATATCCTCCCTTTACATTTCCCAATTCGTGCCTCTCCTTTCGCTTCTATCAACATCCCTGTTTATCTTTCTTCCTTTCCTCTTATCTTTGCTCTTGCTCTGGCTTCTGCTTCTACTCCCCTCTTTGCTCCTGCTTCTAGCTTTGCTTACACTTTTTTCCTTCTCTCAACTTACTGTCACTTTCACTCCCCCTCTCTGTCCTTCTCTCTACTCCTTCGCTTTGCACCTTTAAGAACCGGCTTGGCTAAAAGGCAGGGAGATCGCTCCGGCCCCTTTTTCCTCCCCCCTCGTCCCTGTTGCTTTAGCAGGCATTCCAGGGACCAGGGAAGTTTTTTTTTCTGCTGCTCCTGTCGTAGTTTCCCCAGCCTGCCCCTAGAATGGATCAGGGCCAGGTTAACCATTCAGCGGCCATTGAAGGCAATGTATTTTACACATGAATAGAGGTGACTGTCTGGAACACAATACCTGGCATTATTATAACACAACCAGGCAGACACACACAAAGAATTGAAAGCTTTTTCAGTCACACTGTGGTACCACATACTCTCATGTACAGACAGACAGACAGACAGACACACCTCCCTTGTCTCCTAGGTCTGTAATGTTTTACCCTTACTCATGAGGAGGTGGTTCCTTGCTGCCTAAGTTTATAGGCGATTCTCAGATTGACTTTTATCTCTTAGGAGGGAGTTTTCCTGTGCTATTTTTGGGACAAGGCAAGTCGTTTCTGCCTGTGCCTCAGGAATGCTCGGGGTATATATTGCTGGGATTTTTCTTCTGGTGTAACCAGAGTGGTGACTTCCTTCTTTGGACCTGGGCTGAACGCGTGCCCCCTGGCCGGTTTCCCGGACTTGGACATTGGCTGGCCCAGTGGAAGCCCTGATGGCAGTGTGGGCACTTGATGGTAGGCTTTTTCAGACAGCCCCTTGAAGAGCTGCGTTTCCTCCCTTGTGGGCGGGCCCCTCTCTTTCCACTGCCTGCTCTTGACCGGCATTCTCTTTTAAGGTGCCTCATCTTCCCACACTGGAAATAAGCGCCTTTGGACTTCTTCACTGCTCTGGTCTTGAGTTCCTTAGTGTATCTGCCCCAGAATCCCATGTTGTCAATGGCTATGTTGATTTCCAGAAGCAATCTGCATAAGGCGGCATGTGGACAATAGTCTGTCTGCTCAAAATGTGTCTGCCTGTAGGCAGGCTGAACACAGCAGCTGTGTCTTAGCTAATTGTGCTGCTGGCAATTACCCCTTGCATTGGTGTTTTTCACTCCTATGTTGGGGAGGACTCCTGACTGCCTTTGAAATGCTTTGGCTTTCTAAATCCTCCCGTCCCCCATGCTGGTGTTGGATGATCGGGTAGAGACACAGTGGGGCATAAACTGGTGGATGTTGGGTCTCTACTCGGGCTGGACTGAGCACTTAAATGATCTGTCTACATTTGATCCAGGTTGCAATGATGTCAGCAGGAGCATGGGGCTCCTGTTTAAGGCAATTCCCTACTTTATCCCAAACCTCAGGATTTAATGTACCTGCTTCTGGGTAGAACAAGCAATGCCCTCCCAGGTACCTCACGAGATCCATCAGACGGTGTCTGTTTACCCTAATCTGAAGTTGCCTGGCCAGGACTTCGAGCTCATCCCTATGAGTCGCTTGCCTGGTGGATAAATTTAGCTTCCCCAAGCTAGCCCCCATTGCTACCGGTGGGGAAAAATGTTCCCTAGATGTCTTACACAACTTACGAGTCAATGCTTCCGTGGGACGAGTTTAGGTAGCACGGCGGGGCAGGTGAGGCATTGAATGCGGTCCCTCTGGACTGGTTGGTGGATCACGAATGCGGCGCTGCCTGGCCGCTGGTCTGCTGTTCTGCCTTTGGTCATTCTGGATGTTGGCTCTCCCCGGCTTTGGAACATGTCCGTTCCTTTGCCTGATGTTTGCCACTGTGTGAGCGTGCTGCCTCCCTTTGAGACTGTACTGAGTTCCGATCGGAGATGCTTTCCAATCAGAACTGCTCCACTACTCCCGAGTAATCACGTCTTGCAGACCCCGACAAACCCTTTGGGAAAGGTAGCTGTCAAATTAGTGACCTGGGCAACCCACAGCACACATGTACCTTGCACATGTGCTCCTCGTAATGACCCTACGCCCCACAAAGTGGAAAAAACAAAAAAACACAAGTCTCAGCTGCCACTGCAGTGTGCCACAGCCAAAAGGGGATGCCAGCATGAGTGCAGGAGAGGCAGAGCCACGCCCGCGCGGCCACCAAACCAATGGCCACTGCATGCGCAAACATTGGCCAAGGGGTACTCCTGCACCCCTGGCTGGAAACACGGACCAGCTCTGTTGCACTGGGGCCCCTGTGCCCAGGATGGGGAGGCCACCATGCCCACAGATGTCGGGACACACCACCACCACCCGGAGAGATGCCACCAGACATGAAGGTCGGGGCTGGGCCCTGTGCGCTGGCAGCGGCTTCCACATCCACCACCTCAGCACCTCCCAAGGCTTCGCGGCCTCCTGTGGCCTCCCACGGCTTCCACACTGGCTGCTGCCTTTTCTGCCATCCAGTCTCACTTTTGGTGGCACCCATCAACTGGCCTGGCCACACTTGCCTTCATGCCTCCACTTCTTTGTGGATCCCTCACCCTGGCCTCGGAGCACCTCTTTGGAGGCAGGCCTCTGTTTCCCAAAGGCCTGGGAACACGTCTGATGGCTTGGTGTAAGATACTGGAGGAGGGGGCACCATTGCCCTCGAAGGCCTCAAGCTGCCCCTCACCACAAGGCAGCACAGGTGTGTGTGAGCCAAACTGCCGCCAACCGCAATGCCAGGTGCACAAGCAGCAGGGATGACCACAGCCTGGAGAGGATTGTCAGGAAAAGGCCATTCAAAAGTGTTGGGGAGTTTCACAAGGAGTGGACTGAGGCTGAAGTTAGTGCATCAAGAGACACCACACAGAGACGGATCCTGGACATGTGATTCAAATGCCGTATTCCTTTTGTCAAGCTGCTCCTGAACAACAAACAATGTCAGAAGCATCTTACCTGGGCTAAAGAAAAAAAGAACTGGTCTATTGCTCAGTGGTCCAAAGTCCTCTTTTCTGATGAGAGCAACTTTTGCATCTCATTTGGGAACCAAGGACCCAGAGTCTGGAGGAAGAATGGAGAGGCACAAAATGCAAGATGCTTGAAGTCCAGTGTGAAACTACCACAGTCTGTGTTGATTTTGGGAGCCATGTCAACTGCTGGTGTTGGTCCACTGTGCTTCATTAAGTCCAGGGTCAATGCAGCCGTCTACTAGGAGATTTTGGAGCACTTCATGCTTCCTTCCACAGACGAGCTTTATGGGGATGACTTCATTTTCCAGCAGGACTTGGCACCTGCCCAAACTGCCAAAAGTACCAGAACCTGGTTCAATGACCATGGGATTGCTGTGCTTGATTGGCCTGCAAACTTGCCTGACCTGAACCCTATAAAGAATCTATGGGGCATTGCCAAGAGGAAGATGAGAGACATGAGACCGAACAATGCAGCAGAGCTGAAGACCACTATTGAAGCATCCTGGTCTTCCATAACACCTCAGCAGTGCCACAGACTGATAGCATCCATGCCATGCTGCACTGAGGCAGTAATTGACGCAAAAGGGGCCCAAACCAAGTACTGAGTACACATGCATGCTTATACTTTTCAGAGGTCCAATAATTTTCTGTTTCCAATCCTTGTATTAATGATTTCATGTAATATTCTAATTTTCTGAGATTGTAAATTTGGCGTCTTCATAAGCTGTACCCCATAATCATCACAATTATAACGAAGTAAGGCTTGACATATCTCACTTTGCATGTAATGAGTCTATCTCATATATTTGTTTCACCTTTAGAAATGCATTACTGAAATGAATGAACATTTGCATAGTATTCTAATTTTTCGAGTTTCACCTGTAATCAAGTAAATCTGTCTTTTTTAACATGTTACATTTTTTGCAAAAACTTTCAATTGCAAAGTTAACCAGATGGAGTTAAAAGGCTTCAAAGCACAGTAAGATAAGGCACAGTACAAACTTCTGTTAGGAAAGCAAAAGCATAATATCCTGTTTCTTTTTAAAAACATTTTCAACACTTTAAGTCATAACAAACATGTATAGTCTTAAAACAAAAAGATTACAATACAAGTAAAAGAAGAGACAGTATGTTCTCATATAGCTGTTTTCTATTCCCAGTGAAACATCCTTATCTAGTAAAGGAAATATATATGTCTTGGAGGATTATGTAACCTTAGTAACACTTAGCTTGCTTACCTTCAACAACACTGGTGAACCAATTTATCTCCAGCAGTGGTTCTTGCTATCCCACCCTTTTCCAGTTTCACTTTTAACTGTATGGTTAAACTGCAGTTATACAAAACATCACATATTGCATTTAAAGCTTGAATAATTTCATTTCATCTTTTTATGAATCAGACATGAAAACTAAATAGCAAAATAAGGAGGTTGACTATAGGCAGGTATGACACTCTGCATCAAAAATCTAATCAAGACCTGTTGAATCATTTCTCTGGATACGAGCGTATTAATAATTCTGTTATTTATGCATATGTAAAGTAGAATAAATATATAAAGTTTATTACTGTAAATCACAATCTTTGCTCATTCTTAAGAGTAATTTATTTCACACCTAACACAGATAAGAATATTTTGCTTTAATCAACAGAATTGTGAGCCTTTAGCTTGGCACTATAACTATCCCACAGCCTCCTTCAGCTTCTGGTAGAAATTTAGAGCATAGAAATTATTTACTAGGATTGTCTAATATTAACGCTGCCATCACCAGTCCGAAGCCCAGATGAGAAAGGAGAAGGGTTGGGTGTCAGACTAGCAACCCTGAAAACCCTGTAACTGCTACAGAAACAGCAAGAAGAATCTCAGGTAACTCTTGTCAACTAGGTGAGAGATCTTTTTCAAGATGTATGACTTGTATGATGACACCCAATCAAATTGGTAATGGAGTCTGGCGCCTGAAGTCGAAAAATATTATCTCAGCCCCCCATAATAATAATAATAATAATAATAATAATAATAATAATAATAATAATAATAATAATAATAATAATAATAATAATAATAATAATAATAATAATAATAATAATAATAATAATAATAATAATAGGGACTTGGAATGAGCAAATGCTATACCAGGCTGGTATATGAGTCTTATATGATTATAAGCTAAACAACTTGCTGATATCCTAGCCAAAATATAAAATCTTTCCCTCAAATCAGGGTTTGTGCCTGATGACTGGAAGGTAGCGAATGTAACACCAATTTTCAAAAAAGGTTCCAGGGGTGATCCAGGAAATTACTGACCAGTCAGTTTGACATGTGTCCCAGGTAAAGTGAAGGAAACCATCCTAAAATATAGAATTAATAGGCACGTAGAAGAGAAGGCGCTGCTAAAGGAGAGCCAACATGGCTTTTGCTAGGGCAAATCATGCCTTACTAAAATTTTGGAATTTTTTGTCAACAAGCATGTGGATAAGGGGGATCGAGTTGACATTGTTTATCTGGACTTTCATAAGGCTTTTGACAAGGTCCCGCACCAAAGACTCTTGAATCAACTTACCAGTCATGGAATAAAGGGCCAGGTCTTGTCCAGGATCAGCAACTGGCTAAGGGACAGGAAACAGAGGGTAGCACTAAATGGACACTTCTCCAAGAGGAGGGAAGAAAAGAGTAGAGTTCCCCAAGGTTCAGTACTGGGACCCCTGATTTTCAACCTCTTCATAAATGATCTAGAAGTAGGAATAAATAGCAAGGTAGGCAAATTTGCTGACGACACTAAATTATACAGGGTAGTGAAAACTGTGAGAGATTGTGAGGAGCTCCAGAGGGATCTCTTGACACTGGGGGAGTGGGCAAAACAGTGGCAAATGAGCTTCAACATTAGTAAGTGCAGAGTGATGCATGTTGGGGCAAAAAAAACCCAATTACATTTATAAACTGATGGGGTCTGAACTCTCTGCAACAAACCAGGAAAGGGACCTTGGTGTCCTGGTGGACAGCTCAATTAAGGTGTCAACCCAGTGTGCCTCAGCAGTGAAAAAAGCAAATTCAATGCTAGGGATCATTAGGAAGGGTATAGAAAATAAGTTAGCAAGTGTCATTTTCCCTCTTTATAAATCTATGGTGAGGCCCCATCTGGAAAACTGTACAGTTCTGGTTGCCATACCTCCAGAAGGATATTGTGGAGCTGGAAAAAGTCTAGAGGAGGGCACCCAGAATGATTACGGGGCTGGAACACCTTCCTTATCATCTAAGGCTGCAACAGTTGGGCCTCTTCACTCTTGAACAATGGTGTTTAAGAGGTGACCTGATTGAAGTTTATAAAATCGTGCATGGTGTGGACAAAGGAGATAAGGAAAAACTGTTTTCCCTATCACATAACACTAGAACTAGGAGACACTCCATGAAACTTTTGGGTACTGGTTCTCAAACAAATAAGAGAAAGTACTTTTTCACCCAGAGGATCACTGGTCTATGGAACTCCCTATCAGATGAAGTGGTGACACCTGTCAGTCTTGACAGCTTCAAGAAAGGATTAGACAAGTTCATGGAGGACAAGGGTATCAATGGCTATAATTATGGATACCTAAGGACTACCTCCAGGTTGGAGAGATGGGCAGGATCTCTCTCAATGCCATTTCCAGAGAATCCTAAGCAGGTTAAGGCATCTGCTTGGGAATGTCCTGAAGCAAATGGTCAGCCACTGTGTGTGACAGAATGCTGGACTGGATGGGCTGTGACCTGTTCCAGCAAGGCTGTTCTTATGTTCTTATGTAACTTGGGCATCCATGTGGTAATACAGAAAGAGAAAGGGAGAATTAGCAACAATGATAGGCGATAGATTAACAACAATGATAGAAATCAGATGATAGATTTTTATATGTGGTTCTAAAAGCACACTGTTCAAAAAAGCAAATGATTCAGCCTAAAATAAGGGTCTTCTGCCTGTAAGTTGCCTTTTTTCATGGCTCCCAATGCCTCAACTAAAGAAAAACCTCTTATGTTTTCTCCCTCCTCCTCTTTATTTAAAATAAATACTGTAACAAGAAGAGTACAATTTGTATTGAAGTGCATTACAAATTCAATGCACTTTGTTTATCATAACACAGGTGTAATGACGTAATTGTTTTAGAAACTATTTAAAACAGTTCTCTAAATCACAATCTTTGGGCTCTCTTCCCAGCCTTTGTGATTGGAGGAGTTACCCCACTCCACTGAAGCTTCAAAGGGAAGGCTGCTGCCTTGCTTTATGCAAGTTGTGTAAATGTACAGTAGCTTTGATAAACTGCAATGTTTTTCAATTCAATTGACTGTTTTGCTTTTACAGGACTATATTCATTTCTAATTTGCTCTATTTCACATAGAGCATGAGGAGGAGGAGGAGAGCCGGCCGAGCGGCGGAAAGGCCAGCCACCACCGCTGCCGGGCAACCACCCCCAGCCGGGGGGTGAGGAGGAGGAGGAGAGCCGGCCGAGTGGCAAAAAAGCCTGCCACCGCTACCGCCGGGCAACCACCCCCAGCCTGGGGGTGAGGAGGAGAAGAGCCGGCCGAGCGGTGGAAAGGTCAGCCACCGCCGCCGCCGGGCAACCACCCCCAGCCGGGGGGTGAGGAGGAGGAGGAGAGATGGCAGAGCAGAGAAAAGGCCAGCCACGACCGCCGCCGGGCACCCACCTCCAGCTGGGGGGAGAGGAGGTGGAGGAGAGCCGGCCGAGCAGTGAAAAGGCCAGCCACCGCCGCTGCCGGGCAACCACCCCCAGCCGGGGGTGAGGAGGAGGAGGAGAGCCGGCCGAGCAGTTGAAAGGCCAGCCACTGCCACCGCCGGACAACCACCCCCAGCCGGGGGGTGAGGAGGAGGAGGAGAGCTGGCCGAGCGGTGCAAAGGTCAGCCACCGCTGCCGCCGGGCAACCACCCCCAGCCGGGGGGTGAGGAGGAGGAGGAGAGCCGGCAGAGCAGCGAAAAGGCCAGTCACCGCCACCACCGGGCAACCACCCCCAGCCGGGGGGAGAGGAGGAGGAGTAGAGCCGGCCAAGCGGCGAAAAGGCCAGCCACCGCCGCTGCCGGGCAACCACCCCCAGCCGGGGGGTGAGGAGGAGGAGGAGAGCCGGCCGAGTGGTGGAAAGGCCAGGAGAAGACCAATTGACAGAAGGGAAGAGGGCAGAGGAGGAAAAGCAGGGGGCGAGACTCAGAGTCCCAGGCAAAGGATAAGTAGCTGATATGCAAATGTAGAAGACATAATATAGCAACTGACATAGAGACTTTGTACTGACTGCATATAGAAACTGACATAGAGACTGTGTTTTAAAGTGTGATAATATGCATGATAATATGTTGTCTAAAATGTTTTACACTTTTAAAAACTGTGATAAAATGTATGAGGAGAGAAAAATGGCGTAGAGAAAAACCACACCACAAAGCTTGCCAAGAGAACCCTATTGACCAAAACAAAAGGCAAAACAAAGGGGCAGGCTAGGTGATACAGGATGCTTAACACCACAGAGTGGAGGAAGGGGAGGGACAGGAAAGGGGGAGGGGAAATGCAATGTTGCAAGGAACAATACTGCATAGGGACATGGAATGTGAGATCAATGAACCAAGGTAAACTGAGATGGAAAGAATAAGCATTGACATCTTAGGCATCAGTGAGCTCAAATGGACAGGGATGGGTGAATACAGCTCTGGAAACCATCATATCTACTACTGTGGACAAAAAAACCTTAGAAGAAACGGAGTAGCCATAATTGTCAATAAAAGAGTGAGAAAAGCAGTAATGGGATACAATCTCAAAAATGACAGAATGATGTCAGTCAGATTTCAAGGTAAACCTTTCAATGTCACTGTGATCCAAATATACGCACCAACCACTGGTGCAGATGAAGCCACAATGGACCAGTTCTATGAGGACTTACAACACCTCATAGAACAGACACCAAGAAATGATGTCCAAATTATATTAGGAGACTGGAATGCCAAAGTAGGAAATCAAAAAGTGGAGGGAATAACAGGCAAATTTGGTCTTGGAACACAGAATGAAGCAGGGCAAAGATTCATAGAGTTCTGCCAAGAGAACGCACTGGTTATAGCAAACACTCTCTTCCAGCAACACAAGAGGCGACTTTACACATGGACATCACCAGATGGCCAACACCGAAACCAGATTGACTACATACTCTGCAGCCAAAGATGGAGAACCTCCATACAGTCAGCAAAAACAAGACCTGGAGCAGACTGTGGCTAAGATCACAACCTACTGATCGCAAAATTCAGGCTTAGACTAAAGAAGATAGGGAAAACACGGAGACCAGAAAGATATCACCTAGACTGCATCCCTAAAGAATACACGGTGGAGGTGATGAACAGATTTAATGGCTTAGACTTGGTAGACAGAGTACCATAAGAATTATGGATGGAGATGAGGGACATCATGCAGGAAGCAGCAAAGAAAACCATACCAAAAGAACAGAAGAGTAAGAAAGCAAAGTGGTTGTCTGATGAGGCTCTTAAAATAGCAGAGGAAAGAAGGAACATAAGAACATAAGAACATAAGAACAGCCTTGCGGGAACAGGCCACAGCCCATCCAGTCCAGCATTCTGTCTCACACAGTGGCTCACCATTTCCTTCAGGGTATTCCCAAGCAGATGCCTGTTTAGGATTCCCTGGAAATGATATTGAGAGATATCCTGCCTATCTCTCCAACCCGGAGGTTGTCCTTAAGTATCCATAATTATAGCCATTGATACTCTTGTCCTCCATGAACTTGTCTAATCCTTTCTTAAAGCTGTCAAGACTGACACCTGTCACCACTTCTTCTGGCAGGGAGTTCCATAGACCAGTGATCCTCTGGGTGAAAAAGTACTTTCTCTTATTTGTTTGAGAACTAGTACCCAAAAGTTTCATGGAGTGTCCCCTAGTTCTAGTGTTATGCGATAGGGAAAACAGTTTTTCCTTATCTACTTTGTCCACACCATGCATGATTTTATAAGGTCACCTCTTAGACGTCATCGTTCAAGAGTGAAGAGGCCCAACCGTTGCAGCCTCAGATGGTAAGGAAGGTGTTCCAGTCCCCTAATCATTCTGGTTGCCCTCCTCTGCACTTTTTCCAGCTCCATAATATCCTTCTGGAGGTATGGCGACCAGAACTGTACACAGTATTCCAGATGGGGCCTCACCATAGATTTATAAAGAGGCAAAATGACACTTGCTGACTTATTTTCTATACCCTTCCTAATGATCCCTAGCATTGAGTTTGCTTTTTTCACTGCTGAGGCACACTGGGTTGACACCTTCATTGAGTTGTCCACCAGGACACCAAGGTCCCTTTCCTGGTTTGTCGCAGAGAGTTCAGACCCCATCAGTTTATAAATGTAATTGGGGTTCTTTGCCCCAACATGCATCACTCTGCACTTACTAATGTTGAAACTCATTTGCCACTGTTTTGCCCACTCCCCCATTGTCGAGAGATCCCTCTGGAGCTCCTCACAATCTCTCACAGTTTTCACTACCCTGTATAATTTAGTGTCGTCAGCAAATTTAGCTACCTTGCTCTTTACTCCTACCTCTAGATCATTTATGAAGAGGTTGAAAAGCAGGGGTCCCAGTACTGAACCTTGGGGGACCCCACTCTTGACTTCCCTCCACTTGGAGAAGTGTCCATTTAGTGCTACCCTCTGTTTCCTGTCCCTTAGCCAGTTGCTGATCCAGGACAAGACCTGGCCCTTTATTCCATGACTGGTAAGTTGATTCAAGAGCCTTTGGTGTGGGACCTTGTCAAAAGCCTTATGAAAGTCCAGATAAACAATGTCAACTGGATTCCCCTTATCCACATGCTTGTTGACACTCTCAAAAAATTCCAATAGATTAGTGAGCCATGATTTGCCCTTGCAAAAGCCATGTTGGCTCTCCTTTAGCAGCGCCTTCTCTTCTATGTGCCTATTAATTCTATCTTTTAGGATGGTTTCCATCACTTTACCTGGGACACATGTCAAACTGACAGGTCGGTAATTCCCTGGATCACCCCTGGATCCTTTTTTGAAAATTGGTGTTACATTCGCTACCTTCCAGTCATCAGGAACAAAGCCTGATTTGAGGGAAAGATTATATATTTTGGCTAGGAGATCAGCAATTTCATCTTTAAGTTCCCTGAGAACTCGTGGATGGATGCCATCTGGTCCTGGTGATTTGTTAGTGTTTAGTTTAACAAGACATGCAAGGACCTCCTCCCTGGTTATTTCTATCTGGCTTAATTCTTCGGTTTCCCTCCCTACGAAGATAGGCTCTGTTTTGGGCATGTGGCCTCTGTCTTCTTCAGTGAATACTGAAGCAAAGAATTCATTGAGTCTCTCTGCAATCTCTGTTTCCTCTTTAATAACCCCTTGCCTTCCATTGTCATCTAATGGTCCAATGGCCTTCCTAGTTGGGTTCTTACTTCTAATGTACTTAAAGAAGTCTTTGTTATTTCTCTGAGTATTTTGAGCTATACGCTCCTCAAAGTCTTGCTTTGCTTTCCTGATTGTTGCCTTGCATTTGTTCTGCCAGAATTTATGTTTTTGCCTGCTGTCCTCATTCGGACAAGCCTTCCATCTTCTAAATGAGCTTCTCTTGCTCTTGATCACTTCCCGAACAGCTCCTGTAAGCCACATTGGAGTCCTCTTGTACCTGGCAGTGCCCTTTTTCCTTTTGGGTATGCATTCCAATTGAGCCTCTGTTATTGTTTTTGTAAACAGCCTCCATGCCTCTTGGAGTGTTTGGACTCTCTCAATTTTCCCTTTCAGCTTCTTTTTTACTAGATTCCTCAACTTTGGGAAATTTCCTTTTTGAAAATTTAAGGTCTCTGTGTTAGATTTTATCAGTGACTTGCGGTCTATGATCAAGTTAAACATAATTGAGTTGTGGTCACTGTTCCCTATTGGATCAGTCACATTAACATCTTGCACCAGATCCTGAGTATTACTCAGGATCAAGTCAAGGATTCTTGTACCTCTAGTTGGGTCTTCAACCATCTGTCCCAGGGAACAATCATTTAGCATATCTAGGAACTTTATCTCTTTATCATGTGCTGAACAACAGTTCACCCAGTCTATGTGAGGGTAATTGAAGTCCCCCATTATAACCAGGCTTCCCTTCTTGGATGCCTCCTTTACAACATTCTCCAACTGCCAGTCTCCCTCAAGAGTTTGGGTCGGAGGCCGATAGTATATGCCTACTGTTAGACCATCCTTGTGGCCTGGTACTCTTACCCACAGAGCTTCTAATCGTGACTCCAAATCACCTAGATATTCCAATTCATACGATTTTATCACTTCTTTGACATACAAGGCCACACCACCTCCCATTTGCCCCTTCCTATCCTTCCTGTACAGTTTGTAGCCTGGGATAACTGTATCCCATTGGTTATCATCCGTCCACCAGGTTTCATTGATACCAATAATATCAATATTCTTATCTATTGCTAAGTATTCCAGCTCCCCTATTTTGTTCCGGAGGCTTCTGGCATTTGTATACAAACATTTATATATGCTTTTCTGACACAGTCTTTTGTGTCCAGTTGCATTGTTAGACTGCCTCTTGCATCCTTCTGCTAGAATGCTAGTGACTAGCTCCTCACTCTGCTCAGTAAATTTTGCATCCTCCTCACTACTCAAGTACACACTTTTCCGAACCGGATGCTGCCCAGCTCCTGTCGGCTTTCCCCCAGATGAACGCAAAAGTCAAAGGAGAAAGGAAAAACTACAATCATTTGAACACAGAATTTCAAAGAAAAGCAAGGAGAGATAAGGAAAACTACCTAAAAGAACAGTGCAGAGAAATGGAGGAAAACAACAAAAGAGGCAGAACCAGAGATCTTTTCAAAAAAATTGGGGAAATCAAGGGAACATTTAAAGCAAAGATGACCATGATAAGGGACAAAGACGGAAAGGAGCTAGCTGATGCAGAAGAAATTAAGAAAAGATGGAAAGAATACACAGAGGAACTTTACAAAAAGGACCTCAACACTCCTGATAATCACAATAATGAAGAAATTGAACTTGAGCCAGACATCCTAGAGAGTGAAGTCATAAAGGCCCTAAAGAGCACTGCAAACAACAAAGCTAGTGGAGATGATGGTATCCCAGTAGAATTTTTCAAAGCGCTAAAAGATGACGGCATCAAATTATTGCATTCAATATGCCAGCAGATTTGGAAAACAAAACAGTGGCCACAGGATTGGAAAAGATCAGTATACGTCCCAATACCAAAAAAAGGGCAATGCCAAAGAATGTTCAAATTTTCGAACAATCGCGCTCATCCCACATGCCAGCAAGGTGATGCTCAAGATAATACAGGATAGACTTCAGCAGCATGTGGAGAGAGAATTACCAGAGGTGCAGGCTGGTTTCAGAAGAGGCAGGGGGACTAGAGACCACATTGCCAACATACGCTGGATCATGGAGAAAACAAAGGAATGCCAGAAACAAGTTTACTTTTGTTTTATTGACTACACTAAGGCATTTGACTGTGTGGACCACAACAAGATGTGGCAAGTAATTAAAGAGTTGGGAATACCAGAGCACCTCATATGCCTCCTGAGAAATCTGTACATGAACCAAGAAGCAACAGTTAGGACAGAACATGGAATGACAGAGTGGTTTGGAATAGGAAAAGGAGTAAGACAAGGCTGCATTTTGTCACCATGCTTATTCAACCTATACACAGAGCACATAATGCGCAGTGCAGGGATGGAGGAATCACAATATAGGATTAAAATCGCTGGGAGAAACATCAATAATCTGAGATATGCAGACAATACCACCCTAATGGCAGAAAGTGAAGAAGACCTAAAGAACCTCTTGATTGGGCTGAAGGAAGAGAGTGCAAAAGCTGGGTTGAGACTCAATAACAAGAAAACCAAGATAATGGCAACAGGCCCAATCAGTTCCTGGAAAATAGACGGGGAAGAAGTAGAAGCAGTGACAGAATTTACTTTCTTAGGATCAAAGATCACTGAAGATGGGGATTGTAGCCATGAAATAAAAAGGCGACTGATTCTTGGGAGACAAGCAATGAGAAACCTGGGGAACATAGTGAAAAGCAGAGACATCACATTGCAAACAAAAATTAGAATAGTCAAAGCAATGGTTTTCCCAGTAGTAATGTATGGATGTGAGAGCTGGACAATTAGGAAGGCTGAACGCAGAAGAATAGATGCCTTTGAAATGTGGTGTTGGAGGAGGGTTTTGAGAGTCCCCTGGACAGCGAGGAGAACAAATAGGTCAATCTTAGAAGAAATCAACCCTGACTGCTCATTGGAAGGTCAAATAGTAAAGATGAAGCTAAAGTACTTTGGACATCAAATGAGAAGGGAGGATTCACTTGAGAAGGCCTTGATGTTGGGAAAGGTGGAGGGCAAAAGAAGAAGGGGGAGGCTAAGTTTGAGATGGCTAGATAGTATTGTGGACACAATGGGCACAGAGCTGGGGGGGCTGAGGGGGATGGTGGAGGACAGAGGCGCCTGGAGGAAAATGGTCCATGGGGTCGCAAAGGGTCAGAGTCGACTGTGCGACTGAACAACAACAACAACAAATATTAGAAACGTTTGTTTTCAGCTAAGACATTTAGCTCATGTTAAGTTACTTTTAAACTATGCTGTTGATTTGTGGCAACTTGGACTTTATTATATGAAATTGATTTTTTTTCTGCTTGAGCCAACTGACAACGAAATCTTGTTGCTAAATCCAGTCACTATCTGCTTATCTCTCTGCCAATAGAGTGGGTGTGTTAGCAGAGTTAAAGATCTCTGAAATAATAATAATTCCTTCCTAGGGAGTATTGCCTAATGGATAGAATGTAACATTTTATTCAACTGTTTTTTACTAATTGTGTCCAGCTTGCCTGCTATCCAGGCAACACAGGTAAACTGATCAAATTGATATACAGTATGTGCCTTCTTTGTTATACTAAACTATATACAGATGTGTTGACAGGTACCTTAATATGTACATATATTCTTATTGTTATAAGTGCCTTATTGTTGTTAAGGTACTATATGACATTTAATTGCACAGAAGTATATAATTACTTTGCAATAAAGAAGACTCCAAACGGCAGGCCATAATTTTTGTATGAAGAAAAGGTGACAATAAAATGGACCATTCCTAATCCCCAAAGACAATGAGGACAACCTCAAAATACATAGCAAAGAATATTCATGGGAGAGTTAAATATCCTGAACATAACATGGGAGAATGCTGAAGTGCTCGCTCAAGCTTGAAACCATTGCAGATTCCTTGCTGTCTGATATACTATGTATATGTATGTATATATCTAAGTTTAATTTTAGTTCAATGGTGTACATATATTCTATTAGTTTTGGTCTTTTGTCCAGATATATTGTACAGCTAGGAAATCTCAGTTCAGCTTTTCTTGGTAGCATGACACATTGCTTACTGTTATGGGACCATCTGATGGAGAATATATCATAATTTATTTCTCTAATCTAATATGGAACAACAATACAGTATATGAATGAAATATTAATATTCACTATTCACTTTACAATAAATGTGCAATTAAATAGTTTTCCCAAGATGTGTTGAATCTGGAGAAGGTAGTTCTGACAGTAACAAAACCAATAATCCTAGGTATGTTATAGTGCTATGATAGCATACTATTAATTCTACTGAGCAACCCAGGCATGGATGGATAAAACTTCTGATTACTGATGAGGTCTGAAGTAAGACTGAGGGGAAATTTCATTTCATTATTTTTTAAATTCAAATTGTCCCACATTGATTTGGGAGATGAGAATCCCAAAGGGTGTTCTGGAATTCTAATCAAATAAAATGCCAGTGCCCAAAATGTAAATATGATCATAAATGTGATAATTACTTTGGGCCATACCCCTGATTAACTTGTTCAAAAAATATGGTGTCCAGCAATCTTTCCAGGGTGCTAGTGCACCCTCCATTAGAAAAGATAGCAGGATCACTGGAAACACCAATATAGACAATCAGGAAAAATAGTGCTTCACAAGTTGGGGATACTGCACAAACAACTAGTAGTCACCCCAGAGAGTCTCATGGCATTGCAGCCTTACCTTGTCAAGCAACTTAATTGGACAGCCACACAATATGTTGTGGTGGATGTGAATTTGATTTTAGAATCCTAGCGGCTAGTGTTCCTGCAAAAAAGAACAATGTTCCATCCCCACATGAAATGTCATATGTGGTGAGGAATAAGAATGAAAAACAGCTCTTGGGAAGGTGGATGACAGGCCCCTTTCAATCTCTACCTTTTCTGAACATAGTAATTTTGCCACTGGCAGTGTTGTCTAAGAAACCTCCAGGTTTAAATATGATGAGGCATTGTATTATGACAAAACCATGCCTATGGGATGTACACTGTCCTGTGCTACTTCCAAAGCTTTTAGCAGTTTCATGGAATGGGTACTAACCAATAGCTGGAAAGCCCTTATGTCGCTCATTACCTTGATGATTTTTTTAAAAAAACAGCTGCCCCTGCAGGCATTCAAAATCATGGCTGCAGAATTAGACATCCCATTATATATCTATATCTATATCTATATCTATATCTATATCTATATCTATATCTATATCTATATCTATATCTATATCTATATCTATATCTATATCTATATCTATATCTATATCTATATCTATACAGATAGATATAGATATAGATATATCTTTGACTGACCCTGATGAAAAAATGATGAAGACTTTATTTAAAAATTGTAATTGTTTATATATTAAAAAACATCAACTATCTACGAAGATTTTGCCACCAGTATTAACCACAGAATGAGAGAGAGCACACAGATCTTGCAACTACTTAGATCACTGCTCAAATCCCAACCGACAATTCACGTCTCCAACAGTCAGTTTCCAACTACCAAATCCCAACTGCCAGTTTTCAAATGGTCATTGCCTCAACTGACAAATTTTCTCTTCAGTGAAAGCCCCACCCTTTCACATAGAGATAGGATTGCTCTATACTGCCATCTAGTGTCTGAATGACACAATTGCCAATAGTTTATGAATACTCTACATATAACATCAATGGAAATGGTGCAGCAATATTTCTAACAGAAAATGTACCTAGGGATAAAATTAGACATGGTAGAGGGCACTTTTTATTTGCCAAGAGAAAAGGTGGCAAACATGAGATTTCTTTTAGGACAGGTCATAACTATTAAAAACCCAATAAAAAGGAAGTGCAGACTGTACTAGGGCATCTCAATTTTGTATGCTGAGTGGTATCTCAAGGGAGAGGTTTTTCTAGTCACATTGCAAGATCTGCAGGTTACAAATGGGATTTGGGTGATTTATAGGTGTGGAAAATTCTTATCTTTTTTAATGGACCCATACCCTGGCAGACTCCAGTTGTGGTTGGTGAGACACTACAGGTTCAATCAGATGCATCTGGAAGCATTGTATTTAGTGTGTACTTCCAAGAGAAAGGTGTTCACAATGGTGGCCACAGCACTGGTTGGAAATAATGGTTTGCTGGGACTTAACATTCTTGGAGTTTTCCCCCCTATAGTGGTGGTGGTGTGCATATGGAGCAATTTCTTAGAAATCATAGAATGTATGTATGATAATAGTACAATGATCAGGGTCATCATGGATTATTGGCTGCATGGAATACTGAAAGAGTGATGTCATTAGCTACAGCTGAAGTAGCTCTCCTGGAAGGCAGGGGATCTCCCCTTTCTCTCACCTCTTGGGACATATTAAAGATTGAGGAAGATGGCAATTGGGAGTCACCATGTTGCATGATTCCCTTCTAGGAGGTACCCCATGAGGGTGTTGGGATGGACATATCTGATGCATGCCCAGCTCAAGAGCTGTGTGCATTTTCCACCCTCATGCAAGACAGACAGGGCCACAAAGTGGCATACATTCATGTAGTGAATATGTGTCCTTAAACAACATCAGACAGTGTCCACCCTCTATGCTAGTGACAGGAGCTATTGGCAGCTGTAACCAGTAAAGTCATGTCCAATTTTATACCAAAATACATCATTGATGTATGTGCTTATTACATACTCCAGCCCTGGACAAACATTAGGTGTGCTGACAATTGTATATAAATGTATTCTAGGGATATGATCTGGTGCAGGAAATATTGTCAAAGGTGGGTCATTCATGAAGCAGGAAAGCACTTGCCAGTGAAATGTCTCTTCCATAAGTAGAGACAGAAAAATCCTTAAGTTTTCAGCAATCACAAACTCATATTAAGTTATAATTCATGTTATAGTGTGTGGATGTGTGTGTGGAGGGGACAATATACAGTACTCCTAAGTCAATGAAGAATGCACAGTTTGAAACATCTTGCAAACGCTATATAGAATAAGCTTTATACATATTTTTAAGAAGCTTACTGTGTAAGGATATCAAAGAATTCTCAGCTATTTTGCCATCTGCCTCATCTCATGCAGACATGTGGATTCTTTCATCCTTTCTTTTGAATGATATATTGGTGGGGGAGAGAGAGAGAGAGAGAGAGAGAAAGAGGACCTGCTCTGAAAAAGTCAAAACAAAAGCATCATATTGAGAAGGTGTAAAACAATTCTGTAAAGTCAGCCTAACCCATCCTCTTGCTTTACAATGTTAACATGACACTTATAAAACAAAGAAAGGAGAAATAGAAAACAAAGATGTTATTCTTTTTGTTTTATTGTCACAAAACAAGCAACTTCCCAGGAGTTAGGTAATGGAGAACAAATGCAGTCTAGTTGTTTTAACTTTTGTTTAGACTTTTCTCTCATCCTTCTTTCCAGGAATAGTGAAGGTGCATGAACAGTGGATGAAATGCAACATTTAAAGGTGTTGGGCTGATGTTTGTGTGGGGCAACACCCATCTTTAAGGATGTAGCGAAATATGCCATAACAGAGTCCATATATGTGTACATATAGTGGAGAGCCTCCTCAACATTTGTGGTATTTTTGAACCTTAATCGGGCATACCCTGGAAACAGCAACATTGTGTTTCTGACTAATCTTTCTCACACTCGGTCAGGCAAAAGGAACTGCAGAATGAATTCACCAAAAGGTGTCTTTATTTTGGCAGTTTCACATCTTGCCTAGGGACGGAAGTAGTAGTAGTGGAAGAGGGTCAACACTAATGTCCCTCCTTCCATTAGTCAGATGGAAGTAATTCACATGTTCACAACTTGTGAACATTTCTGGTGTTAGCATTGGTTAGCATATAAAAACAAGCAGCAAAGGTAACAGTGTGAGTACTTGGAATTTTTTCTCATTAGATTTGCAGATTCAGGAACAAGGAATTATGCCTTTCCCCCCTTCTCACTCACTTGAGAGCCAGGTATTACTGCAACTGCCCACATAATTATTGTATTGGCAAAAACTGCACAGTCATAGTAAAAGGTTTTTTGTACAAAGCTCTAGGTCTGTTCGTCAATCAGCAAGACAGGTAGCTGATCCATTCACCACTGACCGTCCTGTCCTTGTTGCCTCCCGTAGGAAGAGGGTTGAGCAGCTGGAGACTGCCCAATGAAATGAGATGGCTGAGGTCGACATTGCATCACCACCCGTGGATCCGGAACCCATCCAGGATGTTCCCGAGATACCCGGGCTTTCTAACACTCTGATGCCGGCAGATTCTATGTCCTTCCAGAGCCCCAATACTCAGGTGCAACTGAAACCCTTGGTGGGGGTGGTTGTCATGAGTGCTCTCGGTGAGTATGGTGGTCAAGTAGGTGCACTTCACATGTCACAGCCAGGTACTGCTGGCTTACCGCAATGGCCCTGGCCCCAGCAATCTGGGTATGCCCCAGCCGCAGCTCTGGCCTCTCTCAGTCCTTTGCAGCCTACAGTGTGGAGGGCTCCATATCCTCCGATACCGCCTGGCATTCCACCAGTTGCTTCACACGTGCCGTACCCGGTTTTGGCTGTACAGCCTGTCTATCAATCTGGCCTACCACTCCATGCCACATTCATCCCTCCCATCTGGGATTCGTTCAGGACTGAATCCCGGCGTGGATGGGGAGGGTCGGGGGGGGGGGGTAACAGAGCACAGTCTTGCTGTACGATCTGGGATCAGTTTGATCCTGTTGTCTCTGATGAAGTGGACAGGCTCCTTGCAGCTGTGCATGCCAATACATGTCCTTTGGACCCCTGTCCCACCTGGTTGGTGAAAGCCTCCAAGGTGGTGACAGGTGGCTGGATTGGGGCGATAATAAATGCATCATTACGGGAGGGGGTATTTCCTGCACCGCTAAAACATGCTTTGGTGCGCCCCCTCCTGAAGAAAATATCCCTTGACCCAGCTGTCCTTAACAACTACAGGCCGGTTTCCAACCTGCCCTTTCTGGGTAAGGTTTTGGAGAAGGCGGTGGCGCACCAGCTGCAGAGTGTCCTGGAGGAAGCGGATTATCTAGACCCCTTTCAATCAGGATTCAGGCCTGGGTATGGTACGGAGACGGCATTGGTCGCACTGATGGATGATCTCTGGCGGGAGCGGGACGGGGGTTATCCATCCGTATTTGCTCTTCTTGACCTCTCAGCGGCCTTCGATACCGTCGACCACCGTATCCTTCTGGAACGGCTCAAAGGATTGGGGATCCAGGGCACTGTGTTGTCCTGGTTTTCCTCTTTTCTGGAGGGCCGTACCCAGTCGGCGTGGTTAGAGAGTGAGAGGTCCAGCCCTAGGCTCCTCAAGTATGGGGTGCCTCAGGGCTCGGTGCTCTCTCCTCTCCTATTTAACATCTACATGAAGCCACTGGGTGAGATCATTCGTTCCCACGGGGTGCGGTACCATCAGTACGCGGATGACACTCAGTTGTACATCTCGGCCCGTGGGGACCCCAGTGATGCTGTTGAAATCCTATCCGGATGCCTGGAGGCCATTGGGGTCTGGATGGGGGCTAATGGGCTTCAGCTGAATCCCAGCAAGACAGAGTGGCTGTGGATAAGGGGCCCCGTGTTATCCAGGGAGTTACCATCTTTGGTACTGGATGGGGCTGTTTTGCCCCAGACAGCCCCAGTGCGCAACTTGGGGGTTCCTTCTGGACTTGCGGCTGCTGCTAGAAGAACAAGTAGCGGATGTGGCCAGGAGGGCTTTTGCCCAACTTCGGGAGATTCGCCAGTTGCGCACGCTCCTGGACCGGGGCTCCTTGCTTATGGTCACCCATGCTCTGGT
Organism: Bradypodion ventrale; assembly: GCA_035047345.1. NCBI lineage: Eukaryota > Metazoa > Chordata > Lepidosauria > Squamata > Chamaeleonidae > Bradypodion > Bradypodion ventrale. The sequence goes on from JAWDJE010000003.1 coordinate 176,368,582, forward strand.
CACTTCCCGACTAGATTATTGTAATGCGCTCTACATGGGGCTGCCCTTTATGACCATTCGGAGGCTGCAGCTGGTCCAGAATGCGGCAGCCCGGGTGGTGATGGGATGTGGGCGATATGCCCATGCCTCACCGCTACTTCGGGAGCTGCACTGGTTACCAGTTTGTCTCTGGGTGCAATTCAAGGTGCTGGTTTTGACCTTTAAAGCCCTATATGGCAGTGGGCCAGGATTCCTTAGAGACCGCATTGTCCCAAGAGTGTCTGCCCATCCATCCAGAGCGGACCGGAGGGGCTCTCTAATGGTGCCATCAGTTAGGGGTGCACATCTGTCCAGCACCCGAAGGAGGGCCTTCTCCGTGTCCGCACCAACTCTCTTGAACCTCCTGCCAACAGATCTAAGACTTCAAAGAGAATTGCTGCCCTTCAGGAAAGGATTGAAGACCTGGCTGGCAGGGCAGGTGTGGGGCCCGAATGGGAACACGGTCCCCGCCTGCTGGCTTATGTAAAGAATTAAGAACTCTCTCTTCTTCTTTTTATAGTGGGTGGGATGGGTGGGTGGGATATGGTGTTTTTTAAAGTGGGTGGGATATGGGGCTTTTAAAGTGTTTTTATGTGTTTTTAGAACTTGTTGTAATGCCGCCCTGAGTCAGGTTCTGCCTGAGTGGGCGGCATATATAAATATGACTATTAAATTAAATTAAGTTAAAAATCTGGCAGTCTTGTCCTTCCATTGGGTGATCATTTGCTCCCTGCCATCCAGGACAAGATCTGGCACAGGGAATACATTTTTAGTCTATTGAACTGAGATACTACCAGGGAGGACCGTGATAAGGAGGATGACTGTGACAAGGAGTTGGCACATCGACAGAAGCCTCCACGCATGTGGGCCAACTGGTTGCTGGCCTACCTGATTTATATGGCAGTTTCTGTTTTGGCACACCCGCTATTTGGCATTGCCAATGATACAATACCTTGACATTATTTACCGGGCATATGTCGACTTTCCTGGGTCGTCATGGTTGGTGTACGATGAGGAATTTTGAATGCACACAGTAGGGTGTCCCTTAAAAGTCAACATTTGAATTTTCAACCACAACTTGTTAAAAAAGTTTCCTTTAGGCATTTTAGTGTATGAAAACCAAGACACAGGACACAGCCTCGGGCTGGGTTAACTCAGGTTTATTGCATGGTGGTCAGAGGGAACATGAGGTAATGGCGGATCAATAGCTCTTTATATACGGTAGTAACACATTTGAACGTGGTTCCATGATAGCCCATTGGCTACTGTCTGCGTGACGTCATTGCTGGTCACGCCCTTCTTGTCCAGGTGTAGGTGGTGGCGGGAAAACTTCCCGCGCTGTTGCCTTTGATGAGTTTGGACCAAGAGAGCTTGGATGCTCGCTGCTGCCAGCTGGTGGTCATTAGCTCGCGTCCCATTACAGGGTTTATGTGATACAGCTGAAGGTTACATTGTTGCCCATAGGCAAGGTTACATTGGTTCAGATACATTGTTATCTATGTGGAGGGTCAAACCATTAGGACACAACATCCCTCCCCCCTAGGATGAGACGAAGTCTCGAAACCACACTCCCCCCCCCTAGGATGAGACGAAGTCTCTCAGCCAAGATGGCTTATTTCGAACACGCTGGGGTCTCGGAGCGGGCTGCCTTCCCCCTGGTTTGCTACCTTCTCTTTGTCCCCTGGTTTCCTGCCCTGTAATTGGAGAGGGAGACTCGTTAGTGACTTGCCGCGGCTCCGCGGCGTTGTTGGGAGGTGTGTGCTTTATTGGGGAAGAACCGGGGGCACTGGGGGCTAACGAAAAACCCCTCTTCTCGCTTGGACGGGTGGGGGAACACTCCCGAAAACCCCCCCGGCTCTCAAAATCAAAATCAGAATTAAATTCGGGGGCAGCGGTCGCGAACTCCTCTCCCCCTTCCCCAGCCTCTGATAGAGCTGGCGTATCAAAAGGGTATGAGTCGGGGCCGCTGCTTTCCCCCCTTGCTTGGGACCGTTGTCCGTTGCTGTCCCCCCCTTGGGCTAAGCGGGTGGGGGAGAACCCTAACGCTGAGTCCTGTCGCTGAGCTCCACTGACCGGCCCCCCACTCACTCGGTGCCTAAGTTGGTCCACGTGCCTCCTCCAGAGGAGACCCGTGCTAGTCTCGACCCGGTACGACACTGGCCCCGTTCGTTCCACAACCGTCCCTGGTACCCAGGCTGGACCCGCGCTGGCGTAGTTCCTGCAGTGAACAGGATCGCCGGCGGCGAAACCTTTCGAGACTGCCAGCCCTATGTTTTTTCCTTTGTCCTCGACTCTCGTCGGGTCTAGCCTGGACAGGATCGTGGTCAGTTTTCGCCGCATCAGCAGCTCTGCCGGCGAGTAACCTGACGCTAAGGGGGTCACCCTATACGCTAACAAAAACTGACATACTTGGTGATTTAGGTCCCCCGGGCCCATGCGCCGCAGCGCATCCTTTGTCGTTCGCACCAGCCGTTCCACTTGGCCATTCGTGGCGGGGTGAAACGGCGCGGATGTGACATGCCGAATGGCGTTTGCCTCCATGAATGCCTTGAATTCAGCGGAGGTGAAACAACTAGCGTTATCGCTGACTAAAGTGTCGGGTAAACCGAACGTGGAAAAGACTCTCCTTAGCTGGCTAATTGTAGTGGCGGAGGACGTACTCTTTACTGGGATAACCTCCAACCACTTGGAGAATGCATCCACCACCAGGAGAAACATTGTTCCTCGGAATGGGCCAGCGAAGTCTACGTGCACCCTGGACCATGGCCCCCTTGCTGTGTCCCATTCCCTATGCGGAAGACGGGCCGCCTCTGGTCGGGAGCCCTGGCATGCCTCACAAGTGCCGACCATGTGCTCAATGTGCTGTGGCCACCAGAAGTAACTCCGGGCCAGCGCCTTGGACCGGACGATGCCGGGGTGGCTGACGTGCAGCAGTTCGAGTACCCTCGGTCGCAGGGACGTAGGAACCACCACCCGTTGGCCCCACAAAAGGCAGCCCCTCTCTAGGGACAACTCTATTTTTTTCCGAAAAAATGGGTCGAATTCCGTACCTGGGGACGATGCCGGCCACCCCTTCTGTACCCATGAGCTAACTTTCTCTAGCGTTCTGTCCTTTCCTGTGGCCCTGGCAATGTCGGCTGGTACTATTGGGGGTGAGTCTAAAACCTCTATTAACAAAACCTGGCGATCTCTTTCTGCCCTGTCCTTTTGGACGCCCGACAAGGGCAAAGGAGACCTCGAGAGTGCGTCGGCATGGCTGATCTCCTTCCCGGGCCGGTATTCCAGCTCATGCTGGTATGCGTTGAGAAAAATAGCCCACCGCAGCATTCTTGGGGACAGGATCTGTGGTGTGGGCTTACTTGCAGTGAAAATTCCTAATAGGGGCTTGTGGTCAGTCACGATTTTGAACGGCCGACCATACAGAAAATCGTGAAATTTTTTGGTTCCCGCTACTATCGCTAGTGCCTCCCTGTCGGTCTGTGCGTAATTACGCTCTGCTTGGGACAGGGACCTTGAATAAAACGCTATCGGGGCTTCCCTTCCGTCGTCCAACACGTGGCAAAGCACCGCCCCCACCCCCACCGGGGATGCGTCACAGACTAAGACCACTGGCCGTTTGGGATCGAAATGCGTTAGGATTGCCTCGGATGTTAGGAGTTGCTTCAACTCTTTGAACGCCCTCTCTTGCTCATCACCCCACACCCATGTTTCCTCCTTTTTTAGCAACCGATGGAGTGGCTCGGCCACGGACGCCTTCCGTGGAAGGAAGGTATGGTAAAAATTGAGGAGCCCCAGAAATGACTGTAGCTCGGTTTTGGATGTGGGGCGAGGGGCATTCTTGATGGCGGCTACTTTGGATTTGGATGGCTTAATACCCTCAGGCGTGACTCGAAACCCTAGGAACTCAACCTCAGTTTCGAAGAAGACACATTTGTCTTTTCTCAGTCGTAGCCCCGCTTTCTCGAAGACGGTCAGAACTTTATCCAATCTCTTTGCCAGTTCGGCCTCACTCCCCCCTGTTATCAACACGTCATCAAAATAAGGCAACACCCCCTCCAGCCCCTTCAGGAGGCGTTCCACAAGCGACTGAAACAGGCCGGGTGCCGAGTTCACGCCGAACTGTAAACGCGACACCTGGAACGCTCCTTTATGTGTGACTATCGTTTGTGCCGCGGCCGTGGCGGGAGTTACAGGGAGTTGCTGATAAGCTTGAGCCAAATCGAGTTTAGCGAAACACTTTCCCCCGTTCAGCCTGGACAGCAGGTGGCTGACCACCGGCACCGGGTATGCATTAGGGCGGATCGCCTTGTTAATTGTACACTTATAATCAGCGCAAATGCGCACCTCCCCGTTAGCCTTCAGAGCGGTTACAATTGGAGTTTCCCACTCCGCGGAATCAACAGGAATAAGAATCCCCTGGCCCACCAGTTTGTCCAGTTCCGCCTCTATTTTGTCCTTGAGTGCGAACGGCACCCTGCGCGGTTTGAGTCTTATCGGGCGGACCTCCGGGTCTAGGTCGAAGGCTACAGGGGGTCCCTTGAACTTTCCAAGTCCTTTTTTAAAAACGGCGGGATACGCATCGCACACCGCTTGTATTGGATCCACCCCCACGGTATGCACTCCCCCTATGAACAAACCTAAGGGCTGAAACCACTGCGTCCCTAGGAGGCTACAACTACCCCCCTTAAGGACAACTAGGGGCAGCTCCGCAGAGTGTCTCTTAAAACTGACCCGAAATTTCCCGACCCCCAACACCGGAATGCTGTTCCCCTGTACATCTCGTAGCGTGGACCTCAACGTTTTAAGTTTGGGTCGCACATGGGGGTCGATTTTCAAGAACTCTTTCTGGGAAATTATAGAATAGGAGGACCCCGAGTCAATTTCCATCCTGATAGGGGCCCCTTGTACTAGTACCTCAACGAAGTAATGGGACTGTTCCGCGGACACGCTGAACACCGGAGCGTCGTCCTCGCTGTCGTCCGAGATGCGGCCCACGCCGTCCTGCTTCCTCGTGGTCTGGGCGCCATCTTTGGACCTTGCTGGACGGTCCGGTCTGGTTGAGCGGTCTTGTGACTGCCTCCGGCCCTCCTTCCGTTTTCTGCACGCCTTGGCGATGTGCCCCCGACGGCCGCAGGTGTAACACTCGGCTTTCCTGAACGGGCACCCTGCGCGCTCATGGGCCGCTCCGCAACCATCGCAGCGGCGCCCCCCTTTTCGGGCCCTTTGGACCTCCTCGCCGTCGCTGCCTTCCGTAGACGACTTTGAGGCCCTTCGGGTTGCGTGCACCGACTGTCCGGACTTTCCGTGCACCGAATTCTCCGCTTTGCCGGCTCTAGGACGCCACTCACGCCACTGGTGCATTTCGTCCACTCCAGCATTCGTGGACTCCGCGGCTTCCGCGGCCTCTACAACCTCCGCCAGCGTGGGTGGTGGCTCCTTGTTCATCAAGCTGCGCTGCACCTCCTTGTCCTTCAGGCCACACAGCACTCCGTCCCTGAGGGCCGTCTCTAGGTCGTCCCATCTGCAAGGGCCGGCGGCTATCCTCATGGCTGTTACGAATGCCTCAACCGACTCGTCCGGCGCTTGGACTCGCCTCCAAAACGCGCTCCGAGCGGGAAACATTGCTCTCGAGGGACGGAAACGCTCACGCAGCAGCTTCATGATGTCGTCTGCTTTGAATTCGCTCACCTTCTTCGGTGCAATGATGCCCACCAGCGTTCGCTTGGTTTCCATCCCAAGCATTCTGGTGAGGATGGCCCTCTTCCTCTCCTCATCGTCTTCTTTGACTTTGAGTTCCACCAGCGCCGCCTGGAAGTCCATCTCAAAAAGCTCCCAGTCTTGCGGTTTGGTGATGTTGAACCCGCTCGGTGCCCTGGCTGCTCCTTGGGGATCCATTATCCCACCTTCGTCGCCAATTTAGTGTATGAAAACCAAGACACAGGACACAGCCTCGGGCTGGGTTAACTCAGGTTTATTGCATGGTGGTCAGAGGGAACATGAGGTAATGGCGGATCAATAGCTCTTTATATACGGTAGTAACACATTTGAACGTGGTTCCATGATAGCCCATTGGCTACTGTCTGCGTGACGTCATTGCTGGTCATGCCCTTCTTGTCCAGGTGTAGGTGGTGGCGGGAAAACTTCCCGCGCTGTTGCCTTTGATGAGTTTGGACCAAGAGAGCTTGGACGCTCGCTGCTGCCAGCTGGTGGTCATTAGCTCGCGTCCCATTACAGGGTTTATGTGATACAGCTGAAGGTTACATTGTTGCCCATAGGCAAGGTTACATTGGTTCAGATACATTGTTATCCATGTGGAGGGTCAAACCATTAGGACACAACAGGCATTTATACCACACTCTAAAAATCTGAGCATGATCGGTTAATATTTACCTGTGCCACAAGTGAGTCATATGTTTACTATTGGAAATAATAACATGAAATGGTTCGACACACTACTGTATGCATCCTCTGGCCTTATTTGTTTGTTTGTTTGTTGTACTTGTATGCCACCCCACTCGCATATTAGTGTTGCAAAATGCTGCCAAATAAATCGTCATGAAAGCAGCTATATCTTATAGGGCACAGCTGTATAGTATTGAGTATACAGGTGCCCGACTTCCATCTCACCTGCAAGTCTTACATTACCTGTTGCACTGAATACACCAGCCTGGACATGGTAACATATCATTATCACCTGCAAGTGCCCACATGGCGGATGTGTTGATGCAGTTTTGCGATGTTTTTGATGCAGTATTTGTTATATTTAGCATGCCACCATCACATGGCTGTCTTTTAGACCGCTGTTGCCATCTCTTCTGGGCTGGACATCACGATTTTTAAACCTTTCTGAGACAAATGGATGGAAAGTGATCACACCAAGTTCACCACTGGTCTCCAGGATGAGTAAGTATATTCTTTCCTGACACACGACACAATGTCACTGCTTCATTTCTTAGATGCAAAGCTCAGAGTAAGTATCAAGCCGTTGCAAACTTTTCACGCATTTTGCTTTCAGTTCAGAACTCACCTGTAACTTTTTTCTTATTAGGAAGTTCACAGCCATGGAGACTACTAAGAACATCTGTAGCTTAGCTGTATACACCTTGGAAGTTGCTCTAGTACACGAAGTTTCAATTTTTCTAAACCAGGCATCATCCATGACACTCAATTTATGTCCAGAGCTATTTACTCCTTGAAAATCTCTCTCTTCAAGGAACAGTTCAAATTGACATCAAGGGAGGAAACTGGTCTCAGAGACATGTGTTTGTTTCTTGTTCTCTGCTATAATATTGGTTCACTGCTACTTGTGCTATCAGTGCACCTCAGAACATACCTGTCAACTTTTGGATTTGAAAATAAGGGAAATTTTGGCCACACCCCACGCCACCATGCCAATTCTGTGGGCATGGCCAAATATAGCCATGTGACTTGCTGGGCTCTAGTCATGCCTGCCATATGGCCATGAAAATGTCTGCAAACACAGACAGCACTGGCTCTTTGGCTGTAAATGGAGATGAGCACTGCACCCTAGAGTTGGATACGACTGGCAGATTTTACTTTCTTAGGATCAAAGATCTCTGCAGATGTGATTGCAGCCGTGAAATAAAAAGCTGACTGATGCTTGGGAAACAAGCTATGAGAAACCTGTGGAACATAGTTAAAAGTAGAGGCATCACCTTGCAAACAAAAAATTGCATAGTTAAAGCAATAGTATTCCCGGTGGTAATGTATGGGTGTGAGAGCTGGACCATGAGGAAAGCTGAGCGCAGAAAAATAGATCCCTTTGAAATGTGGTGTTAGAAATAGGTCGATCCTAGAAGAAATCAACCATGACTGCTCACTAAAGGTCAAATAGTAAAGATGACGCTAAAGTACTTTGGACATCAAATGAAAAGAGAGGATTCACTTGAGAAAGCGTTGATGCTGGGAAAGGTGGAGGACAAAAGAGGGGGGTGGCCAAAAATAAGATGGCTAGATGGTATTGTAGATGCAATGGGCACAAAGCTGTGTGAGCCAAAGAACCCTTTCCCCATCTTCTTGGTGGACTTTTGTTTTGTTTTCTTTCTTGTTTACTCAGTGGCTTAAGTGACTAAGATGTTGACTGGGAGGCAGAAGGTCAGCAGTTCGATTCCCGAGTACTGCAGGACGGAATGAGCTCCCATCTTTGTCCCAGCTCCTGCCATCCTAGCAGTTCGAAAGCAAGAAATTTCAAGTAGATAAATAGGGACCACTTTGGTGGGAAGGTAACAGCGTTCTGTGCACTCTGGTGTCTAGTCATGCCTGCCACATGACCACGGAAATGTCTGCAGACACAGACAACATTGGCTCTTCAGCTTTGAAACAGAGTCGGATACGACTGGCTTTCGAGCAAGGGAAACCCCCCTCTCTCTCATATAGTGATCAGGCAACACCCCCCCCCCATTAGGGTGCAGGAGCAAGGGATTAATTCCCCCCCTCTCTCTCATATAGTGATCAAGCAACACAACACCCCCCCAATTAGGGTGCAGGAGCAAGGGATTAATTCCCCCCTCTCTCATATAGTGATCAGGCAACACCCCCCCAAAAAAATTTAGGGTGCAGGAGTAAGGGATTAATTCCCCCCTCTCTCTCTTATATAGTGATCAGGCAACACCCCCCCCCCCATTAGGGTGCAGGAGCAAGGGATTAATTCCCCCCCTCTCTCTCATATAGTGATCAAGCAACCCCCTCCCAAGTTAATTCTAGAACTCTAGAAATGAAATCCTCCAGCCAGGAGGCAGGGCAGAAACAGCTCAATAAAGCATGAGGTTGCCCCTGCATATATGAAATATATTGCTCACCTAGAGTAGATTCCTTGCTCCCAGCAGCCAAAACGAAGCCTTCAGGACCATGTGGCTGGCAGGAAAGGGAAAGAGAGAAACTACAAAATGCGCCCCCACCTTCTCTCTCTCCTTCCACAAGTGAAAAGCCTGCCACACAGCGACCTCTGGTGGCCAGAAAAAAAACTGCAGCTTCACATGTGAGGGCTCCGGTCAGGATATTTCTTTTTAAAAAATAAGGGGAAATATGGGGAAATTAATAAAACGGGAGGGGGTGGGAAGAGGGGTAAAAATAAGGGGTTTTCCCAGGGAAAACAGAATAGTTGACAGGTATGCCTCAGAATGACCTTTTGTTTATGAAAGACTTGATGGATTATTGATATATTGAATTTATTGATATATTGTAATTTCATCTCTATGTTGTAAATGTTGATATTGTTGCTGACATATTGTTTTTGCTGATTGTTGATATTGTATTGTATTTTGCTATTGTATTGCTTTTGCTATTGTTGTTTTGCCGCTTCGAGTCGCCTTCGGGCTGTGGGAAGTGGGGTACAAATAAAACTTATGTTATGTTATGTTATTATGCAAATGTGAACAAGAAAGTTTCTGAGATTGCCACCAAAAAATCTTCTGGACACTTGTGGTACTTGTCAGAGCAACTCACTGGCTTAGGTTTTTTAGATTCTAATGTCCCATTTCATTGCAAGAGGAGGATGTTTGAAAAAATTAGGTCAAAGCCAGCAGCTATGGCAAATGTTCAGAACAAATGCCCTAAAATGCAAAATCCACAATCTTTGAAATTAAAAGATTTGTCCCATTTCATGGGACTCCATACTCTGAACTTTTCAAAGGTTTGATCTGGAATGTACTTGTGTTGATCATCCTCCAGAGACCTGGGGATGCCTGTGATGATTTCCAGAGAGCCCACCAACATTTTTCAGACATAAATGTTGTAAATGATGTATCAGAGCACATGGAGTAGCTCTTACGCAGAATACCTGGAAAATGTGAAAGCTGAGGAAAATATGCAAAATATACTAATTGTAGCCCATAATACCAGAAAAAAACCAAAATGTGTACCAAAAAAGTCAATGTCTATGAACCTGTACTCCAACTAAAATTACAAAATGTATATGCCCATCTGCTAGATTTGTTAAATAAATAAAAAAATGGGAGGCTAGCAATTTCTTTTGAATTTTCCTTACTTTTCTCTGGTGAATTCAACATGTTTGTGGCAGAGGTAAATATTGCTTGATTACGTCCAAACTTCTGTTTATGATTACTAATGGTAAAAGGTAACTTTTTAAAAAGGTTGCAGTCAGATATTACAAAAAATTTATTTTTATCCAAAGTAAGGCTCCAGTACATGACTCCATCCCACCTGGTTTCAGGCAACCATTATAATCGTGGCCACCTGGTTCATTGCCCCAGCCAAGCACAGGTTCCCCGCCAGCCGGAGGGGCAGGGGATTCCAGCCCACCTGCTGTGCTGTGATTATTTTTCCTTGGGATGTTGTAACCGCAAACCTGTGCTGGCCCGCACTCTGCCAGCACCTGTTTTTGATCCGGGGGAGCCCGGGGTCGGGGCCAAGACTAGGCTGGGACTAGACATGCCCCCTGACCCCTCACTCCCTCCAAAAGGGCCCCTCCCAAATTCAGCTTGAGGTATTGAAGTGTTGGCTCCGCATTTACCCCAAGTGTGTTGACGCTACTTATCTCAAGGCTGGTTTTACATTCAGCTTTCATATTCCATTTGTTGGTACATGCGTCCCCCCAAGATTCACAAAACTTTAGATCTCTTAGGGGTAGGAAACATCTGGCACATAATGAAATTTTTAAGGAAGTCAGTTAGGGTCGGGTTTATTGAACATAAGAACATAACATAAGAACAGCCTTGCTGGAACAGGCCACAGCCCATCCAGTCCAGCATTCTGTCTCACACAGTGGCTCACCATTTCCTTCAAGGTATTCCCAAGCAGATGCCTGCTTAGGATTCCCTGGAAATGATATTGAGAGATATCCTGCCTATCTCTCCAACCCGGAGGTTGTCCTTAAGTATCCATAATTATAGCCATTGATACTCTTGTCCTCCATGAACTTGTCTAATCCTTTCTTAAAGCTGTCAAGACTGACAGCTGTCACCACTTCTTCTGGCAGGGAGTTCCATAGACCAGTAATCCTCTGGGTGAAAAAGTACTTTCTCTTATTTGTTTGTTATTGCCCCTTCAACTAACCATCCTACCCGAATCTGAATGTATCACCCCTGGGTCTCATCCCAAAATATTCATCTGGTGATTTCTGCTTGATTCATCACCTTTCATTTCCGTACGGTGATTCCATCAATGACGCTATTCCGAATTAACTTTGTTCGGTTCGCTATACGTCATTTGACGAGGCTTTATGGATAGTTCACTCCTGCTGCCTGGCAAAATGTGACATTAAGTCTGCATTCCGGCTGCTGCCCGTACACCCAGACGACTTCAAATTGCTAGGTTTTCATTTTGACAAACAGTATTTCGTGGACAGGGCCATGCCTTTTGGCTGTTTGATTTCCTGTTCAGCCTTTGAGCATTTTAGTTCCTTTTTGCACTGGGTGCTGGTCCTCCGAACCGGGGTACGCAAGATATCCCACTATCTGGATGATTTTTTGTTTGGTGGGCTGGGTGACTCTGCAGCTTGCAGACAACTGCTCTCTGCCTTTCAGGCCCTGATGGGTGAGTTGGCCATTACCCTGGCCCCAGAAAAGACGGGCCTACCTGATTTATATTTTTATGCTGGCCCTTTGTCCTGCACTCCCTTCATTCAGGGCTCGTCATATTTCCGGCATTGACAACAGCATTGCTGATGCTTTGTCCTATTTGCAGATGTCGCGATTCCGGGCATTAGTGCCAGGAGCCAGACATCTGCCCTCCATTTTGCCAGAAGTGATCTGGACACTTGGCAAAATGAAGTGAACAGGGTCTTGGGCCTTTCCCTTGCAAGTCGTACCCGTCATGCTTATGGCGCTACAATTGCAGCATTCGCTGCTTTCTGCCATATGGTACCCTTACTGGAGACCTGGCCATTGCTGTTCGAGCATGTGCTCTGTTTCATGGTTCACCTGCATGGTGTCAGCCTGGCGCCATGCACCATTCGGAGCCACCTTTCAGCCTTGTCCTTCACTGGCAAGGCTCAGGGCTTACCTGACACACTGGGAGATTTTTGTATACGGGGGTGTTGGATGGATAGTCTAGGGAACGGGGCCCTTGTCCCAACTCCCAGCAACCAATTTCCCTCGATGTTTTGTGGTGTTTGGCTGCGACTTGGCCTGATCTCTGTTCAGATTCTGGGGAGGCTGCTCTTTTTTATGCAGCCAACTCCATTGCATTTTTTTTGGCCATGCGTGTCAGCAAGTTGGTGCCCACATCCAGGTACGACACTTATCGTAAGGCCCTTGAGCTTGCTGACGTTATTGTTATGCCCACCTCCGTTCAACTACAGGTCCGCACTTCCAAAGCTGACCAACAAGGCTAGGGTGCCACAGTGGTGTTGCTGCATTGTGGCTATCCTGAAATTTGCCCGTGGGGGCCGTTTCACACTTCTTAACTGTCTGCGGCCCCTGGCCTGCCCCCCTTTTGTAATCAGGATGGCCTTCCACTCATGTGGTACCAGTTTTGGAAGGTTACTGCATCGGCCCTTGCCTCGGGGCTAGGTACGGCACACATTCTTTCCGAATCAGTGCTGCTTCCACTGCCTTCAGCTATAGTCCGGAGGATATTAACCATAGGGGTTGCTGGGGTTCTTCTCATTTTCTTCTGTATGTGCGTCCCTTGCTCCAATGAACACCTTGCTGGCCTATTTTTCTCTTCTCCATTTTTTCCAGGTATGCCGGTTCGTTCCAGCCCCGCCAACGTTTGGAATTTGGGGCATAGTTTTGTTTTCTGGTGGCTTGTTACGCTGCCTTTCCCCTGATGGGTGCTCACCTGGGGCTCCAGGATGCAGCTGTTTTGACCTGGTGGGGATTTCGTGGAATGTGTTGGTGCCAACTCCTTTCCTTTGTCCTGGATGTCTGGGAATGCGAGTCCCCCGACATGTTGGTGCTCCATTTGGGTGGTAATGATCTTGGCCACACCACCGGTCTTGATCTGTCTGTGTCCATCCGCCATGATTTGTCCCTGATCTGCTAACACTGGCCATCCGTCCATTTTATGTGATCCTCTATGATGCCCAGTGCTGTATTCTGGGGGTGTGGTGATCCCAGGTGCATTGCCTGGGCTAGGCATGCTGTTAATCTGTCTGTGGCATGCTATTTTCTCCAGGAGGGCATTGGCACCTTTGTGGAGCACCCCAGTATATGCCTGCAGGACCAAAACCTTTTTCGCAGAGATGGGGTTCACCTCTCTGATACAGGCTTGTGTTTTTTCCTTGCATCCATCCACATGGGCCTGCTGATCGAATTGTAGGTTGGGGGGTCAGTTGGTGAGTAGAAAAAGCATCTCTCCATGTGGCAGTAGCACTGGTAGGGACATTCTTCAACCCCCAACTACCCGGTAGGTATGTATTTGGTTCACCACTACATAGGGCAGGAACAGACAGAAGAGTAATGGTGAATCAAATATGGACCAGGGACAAGGGACTTGCAAGCCGGATGGTTTTTGCAGACCCTTAGGCAGTCTACCGGTGATAGAGTCAGTAAAGCAAGTACACAAGGATTAATTCTGACTGGTGTCAAATAATTGGTTAACAAAGAAACAAAAATTAAAGTTGATAATGGGAACAATTACATTTAGTAGAAATATAACAAATTCCTACCAGTGCTATGTCAGCCCGTTGCTGTTGGTGTTACTCTTTACATTTACCTTGTTTACAAAACTAAAGTGGCCCAATTTTTCAAACCAAGACAATGTGTCCGTCTCCTTACTCCTGGGGTGGGTTGGCAACAGGCAAGCATCAGCGGCAATTGTTGTGGACATGCACTTTGCCTGCCCTCCCAGGGAAGAGAGATGGACAGGCTTTGAGTGAGCACCAGGGCAGAGCCAGGGAGCTCCTTTATAAAGGGGTCTGCGCTCCCGGCCCTCGCTCTTTGCAATTTTGCTGGGCCTGGGTGTGTTTGCCCTCCCTCCCTCCCTTTCTTAGATAGCAGTGTGATTTCTTTTTGATCAACTAGGGGCTGGATGGGAATTTTTGCTTGAGTCCTGATTGGCCCTTGGACTCTTGTCATTTTTGCTCATCCCACACTGTTATCAATGGTGAGATATGGGGGGATTTCTTTTTGCTTTGGTCTCTTGGCGGTAGCACTGGTAGGGAATTCTTCGACCCCCAACTACCCAGTATGTACGTATTTGGTTCACCACTATATGGGGAAGAACAGACAGAACAGTAATGGTGAATCAAATATGGACCAGGGACAAGGGACTTGCAAGCCGAATGGTTTTTGCATACCCTTAGGCAGTCCACCAGTGATAGAGTCAGTAAAGCAAGTACACAAGGATTAATTCTGACTGGGGTCAAATAATTGGTTAACAAAAAAACAAAAAATAAAGTTAATAATGGGAACAATTGCATTTAGCAGAAATATAACACGTCTCTACCAGTGCTATGCCAGCCCGTTGCTGTTGGTGTTACTGTTTACTTTTACCTTGTTTACAAAATTAAAGCAGCCCAATTTTTCAAACCAAGACAATGTGTCCATCTCATTACTCCTGGGGTGGGTTGACAAAGGGATTTAGCTTTATGTGGTAACTGTATGCAGATAATAATAGCACATCATCTTTTACTCTCTTGTTGCAAACAAGAAAAAATATAGTTTATAAAGTTCCATAAACATGTCTCTGAAGACACCCTAAGCAGATGACAATGAGAAATTTTGTGTGTATTCATCATACAACTACTAAATACAATAATTTCAAATTTCTGCAGAAGTACTTTTCAAGCCACACAAATAATTCCCAAAAAGATTTTTCCCACATGCAATAGCCTCTGCCACAGGAACCCCCTCCCACAAGAATTTCACATGCAGCCTTAATATCTCTGGAGAATGCTTTGGCTGACACAGATGGCGACAGATGAAAGAGAGAGCATGTAATTCAAGTCAGGGCCGTAGCCATGGGGGCAGGGGTCAAAAAACCTCCTGAGTTAACAGCCCGACCCCACCCCATGATGCCAATGTTATATGAGTGTGACATTATTGCCCCACATGTAATTTTTTTTGCCCCTCCTGAAAAATTCTCCCCATCTAGAACCCTGGCTGCGGCCCTGATTCAAGTAGTACTACCAGTGTGGCTTTAGCATATGGTGTCAGTGTCCAGGGCATGGGTGGCTGGCAGGCAACATGAATACCCAAGAAAACCAGGTAACAGTCTGACCAATAACCAAATATCAGTCCATAGCCCATGTCCAAGTCAAACCATACCTGTCAAGTATCCCGTTTTTCCCAAGAAAGCCCCTTATTTTTACCCCTCTTCCCACCCACCCCCTATTTTATTAATTTCCCCATAATATCCCTTATTTATGTATTTTTAAAAAAATTCTGACCGAAGCCCTCACGGGCGAAGCTGCATTATGTTTTTCCTGGCACCAGAGGCCGCTGTGACTTTTTGCTTGTGGAAGGGGAGAGAGAAGGTGGTGGTGGGGGGCCTTCTCTTTCATTTCCCTGCCACATGGTCATGGAGGCTTCGGTTTTGCTGCTGGTGGTCGGAGCCACCATGGGACGGGAGTCTACTCTAAGTGTACAATATTTCATATATGCAGGGGCAAATCAGCTCTTGGTCTGGGGCAGAGACTTCTCTCTCACTCTCATGGTTTATTGAGCTGCTTCTGCCCTGCCTCCTGGAGGCTTTCATTTCTGTTCTAGAGTTAACTTGGGAGGGGAGGTGTTGCTTGATCACTAAATGAGGTTTATTTTGCTTGCAGTTGCCTGGCTGGGTTCCTTTTACAGTAGGAAAAGCTGCTGCTGAAGGATTCCCCTCCCTGCCCAACAGGCACCCCAACTTCTAACAAACCATCTGGAGGGAGATTAACTCCTCAGCTGCTGGGAGGCTTGGAAACTACAGAGGTTGCTTTTTACTTTACTAATTCCCTTCCTTAACCTGGATCCGACATTCTCAGGTATTGGTGCTTCAATTGGTTGCAGTGAGGAACAAATAGACTGGTTAATTTGGGGGAATTAATCCCTTGCTCCTCCACCCTAATGGGTGGTGGTGGTGTCTAGCCATGTGGAGAGCTAGTTCATTAAAGCCAAGCTGCTTACAAGCAGTTGGTAACCCTAGGAAGTTGGTTTACTATTCTGCACTTTGCTTCCCAGGAAAAAAATAATAATTAAAAATGAGTAAACAAGAAAGAAAACAAAACAAATATCCCCCAAGAAGATGGGAAAAGGGTTATTTGGCCCACACAGCTTTGTGCCCATTGCATCTACAATACCATCTAGCCATCTTATTTTTTAAGGAAAAATAATTAGGAAAGCTGAACACAGAAGAATAGATGCCTTTGAAATGTGGTGTTGGAGGAGAGTTTTGAGAGTACCCTGGACAGTGAGGAGAACAAATAGGTCAAGCTTAGAAGAAATCAAACCTGACTGCTCATTAGAAGGTCAAATAGTAAAGATGACGCTAAAGTACTTTGGACATCAAATGAGAAGGGAGGATTCACTTGAGAAGGCCTTGATGCTGGGAAAGGTGGGGGGCAAAAGAAGAATGGGGAGGCCAAAGATGAGATGGCTAGATAGTATTGTAGACACAATTGGCACAGAACTGGGAGGGCTGAGAGGGATGGTGGAGGACAGAGGTTCCTGGAAGAAAACGGTCCATAGGGTCACAAAGGATTGGAATTGAATGTGCGACTGAACAACAACAACAATCTTATTTTTGGCCACCCCTTCTTTTGTCCTCCACCTTTCCCAGCATCAAAGCTTTCTCAAGTGAATCCTCTCTTCTCATTTGATGTTCAAAGTACTTTAGCATCATTTTTACTATTTGACCTTTAATGAGCAGTCAGGGTTAATTTCTTCTAGGATCGACCTATTTCTAACATTACATTTCAAAGGCATCTATTTTTCTTTGCTCAGCTTTCCTCATGGTCCAGCTCTCACACCCATACATTACCACTGAGAATACCATTGCTTTGACTATGCAATTTTTTGTTTGCAAGTTGATGTCTCTAGTTTTAACTATGTTCCCCAGGTTTCTCATAGCTTGTTTCCCAAGCATCATTCAACTTTTTATTTCATGGCTGCAATCACCACCTGCAGCGATCTTTGATCCTAAGAAAGTAAAATCTCCCAGTCATATCCAACTTTAGGGTGCAGTGCTCATCTCCATTTACAGCCAAAGAGCCAGTGCTGTCTGTGTTTTCAGACATTTTCATGGCCATGTGGCAGGCATGACTAGAGCCCAGCAAGTCACATGGTTATATTTGGCCATGCCCACAGATTTGGACACACCCACAGAGGGTTGTGACCAAAATTTCTCTTATTTTCAAATCCAAAACTTGACAGGTATGAGTCAAACCAAAGATGCAGGATGAGTCAAAGTGATGAAAATGTAGTCCAAACAAGCCAGAAGTCAAGCAACCAAGAGAACAGACACAGCAAGAACCCTCAGGGGTCAGAGCAAGGCAAAGACAGAACTCCAAGAGCAATGATCAACACAAGGCAGAACAACAATCCACAGAAAAGGGTCAGGGAGTCTTCAGGAGCAGAGACAAGACATCCTCTGGAGCAGGAATCAGGAGCAAGGCAAAGATCTTCACCAGCAGAAACCAAGAACAATGCAAGAAGACCAAACAACTTCAAGTCTGCTAGCTTTCATCTTTGAAGCAGCTTCTGAGAGAAAGAGACAGTTCTCCCCTATGGCTCTCAGGTGGGGCTTAGTGGCTGCAGCATTGAGATGGTTCAGTTCTGCAGGATTTGGAGCAGTCACTTCTAGGCCACTGATGGCTAACCTTGGTACTGCAGGTGTTCTTGGACTTCAATTCCCAGAAACCAAGTCAGCATTCCTGTTGATCAAGGCTTCTGGGAATTGAAGTTCAAAAACACCTTGAGTGTCAAGGTTCACCATCCCAGTTCTAGGCTTAGGGTTCCAATCCAGTCCTACAGGACTTAGAGGAGAAGCTGCAAATCCTGGCACATGGTTGTATTTAGGTCAATATATATTTCAGTGTTGCTGCACTTTCCATTAGTGATACATGGTGGTGACAATTATTTGTCAGTTATGGATTTTGAACTCTCTTTAAGAAAAACAAAGGTCTGCAAATGTCTTTAATAATAGTTCTCTAAGTGATATTGCAACTGATACAATGAACAGTATGATTATTGCTTCTGTACACACTGAATTAATGTTCTCGTTGCCTTTTGACAGTTGAAGTAAACCAAGGAGAGGGAATATTCCTTATTCACATTTTGCAGCATGTACAAGGAGACACGGTCAATAATGTTAAATACAAAGAGACTTCTCATTCTCTTTTATCCCACTATTTCAAGTGTAAAAACAATTTTATGCCATATGATTAGTTAAAAATATACATTTCATAACCGCCATCTCATTTTTGAAAATTAAATAACTTGTTAGTTTCATCATATTTTCCGCAAATACTAAAATAATTACTATAGCAATTATTTCTATAAAATAAATTACCTGTCATGATTTATTTTAAAACTAAAACACAGCATAAAATTAATTCTATAATTAAAACAAACAAATTAAATTAAGCTCCTTGAATTTGCTTTGTTTTGATTTTATTTTAGCAAAATTCCTGTGATTATGAAAGGCTGCGTGATTTAAGAGGAAGGGGCTTAAAAAGACAAATATATTCTGAAATACTGCCCACCTGATCCCTTCAGTTTCCTATTCCCTTAAATTGAAGGCATATGTATTTGAAGGGGAGTTGTCATACTGCTGAGAGAGAGATTTGTTGGGAATGGAAGCTGAGGATAATCCCATCCTTGAATGTGATACACCTGCACAATATTGATATTGAAAGCAATATCTGGTGCTCTTCATAAATCTCTTTTCCAACCAGAAAAGGAGTAGCACTGCTGCTGCCCAAGCTGGCAGTGTCCATGAGAGTACTGATATCATCCCTATCCTTCTCTGGTACAATGGCTCCTTGAGAGAAAAAGGCATTCTCTATCATCTGCTCAAATCCCTGGCTGGATTGCACAAGGACAACAATGGAACATGTCTGAGGTTCACTCCTATCTATTCTACCTTGAATCAGTGGCTTCTCTCTCACCTCTTTGGCATGCATACATATACCTTTTCTTGTTGTGTGCTATAGTTTCATGGTCTCAGTGCTGAACAAGGTAGTTGGGTGACAGATTTTGTTGGTGGGGGCAGCTCCTAATAGCAGAGGTAGGCTATCTTTTTCTTCTCTTCTGCCACTCATCTCCGTAGAAGCAGCTGGAGTGGGTTCAGGCAGTGCTCCTGCAGTCTTCTGTAACTGCCTACGTCTTCAACACATACCTTTCATATTGCCTGCAGACTCTATCTAAAGAAGAACAGTATCTGATTCTGTGACAGCAGAACAGAAACCCTTCTGATGAAACAAGCATACACAGAGACAGACACATACATGCAAAATCTATTAACTTAAATGGTTTGTCTATATATAATAAAATCTTATTCTCCTGCCTGATAGACCCTAAAGGTTGATTTATAGTATATTAATACTAAATCTTATTCCTAATGATATATAATAAAAAGTATATAATGAGATGGGAGTTGAGGACACAGAAAAGGACACAGAGAGAACTGTTGCAGTGCAAGGTTGCATTAGAGAATATCCTAAGAACAAATGCTCAGCTCCCATATTTTCCTCAAAGTTTCTTGTGAATTAGTCTTTTTATTTAAAATTTTATAAATTTTACTTACCAATCCCTTAATATCCATTTCGCCTTTTCTAATTCTCAGTAATATTACCTCAAACTCTGTCTTATCTCTTTCCATGCTTACACTTCCCAGGTAGTTACTATTCCACTTATTTAGTAATATTATTTGAAACCAATTCAATTTCAGCTGTGAGAAGATATCATTTTTTTCCTGATTGTCCTTACAGACATTTAACCAGTCCTTCAGCAGGATAATATTGTATTTATCCAGAATTTCGTTCACTTTGCTGTCTATTTTTATTGGAATTTTTAAAAAATCCTCTAATTCTACAATCGGAAAAATATCAGGGACCAAATCTTTTTTAACCTTTTTCCATATGCCCATATACACACAATCATTTCAGACTTGTCCCAATTTATCCTCAATCCAGTTATTTCCTCAAAATCTCTTAGGTGTTTCTGAATCCTATCTAATGCCTTCAAAGGATGTTTTAAAATTACTAAGGTGGGGGGGGCATGGCTAAGATGCCGCTAGAGTAACACGGACCTGGTTTTGCTCGTGCTGGAAATGTTGAATTAAATGTGGAAATATAAGAGGATCATCAGAAAAAAACTCACAAAATTGAAGGGAAAGAGACTCTGGTTTATGTAAACTTCAATAGGCTGCATCAAGAGATTGGAGTCCGAGGATCGGGTGGGGAGAGAGGCACAACACAGGCAGCGCCACTCGAAATGCTCGAAGTCGGACGGGAGCTCTGTGCTGGTTTTTGTTTTCAAGAAAGTGAGTCCTTCCCAAAATTGGAGTTTTTAAAATAAAAGAACGTGACAGCGGAAGTGGCGGACGAGCGGTGCTGGTCATAAGGAATTGAATGCTGGAAGGTTAAGCAAGTTCCGAGGGTGAGTGAAAGTGGGGAAGAAGGAGGAAGAATGGAAGGAGGAGGAGGCTGGCTTGGATTAATGGCGGTGGAGTACTGAAAAATGAAACTTAAGTTGCGGAAAGCAACCCCGCCGAGAAGAAAGGGTGAATAGAAGGAGGCAGAGATGGAGATTGTGAGGTGGCTGGGAAGTGGAAAGAAGAAGGTAATTGCTGGTTTGAATTTTAGGGGTTCTGTGGAGAGAGGAAAAGGGCCATGCCGTGAACCCACTGCCGCGGCCAGGATCTTAAAAATGGAGTTAATGGTCTAACTGGAATCTATGACTTCTTTTGAAATGGAAGGTAAATGCTGATACAGCCTGATTTTTTCTTTTTTAAATATATGGATTTACTCCTTTGAGCTTGGGCATTCTTTAAAGTTGTCTTTGGATAAAGCTGTCCTCCATAGAGCCTTTTTTCCTCTCTCTCTCTTCTCTTCCCTCTCCTTGGGACATGGTTACAGTGTGTTTTCCTTCCTTTCTCCGTTTAAGTGGAAGAGTTTCATTGTAATAATTTTATCAGTGGAGGTGAAGCAGAGATACAAATTTTGCCAGCAGTACTTTTTTGGAATTTTTAGTGGAAATACAATCAAGCCTTAAATGTAAAATATATTTTAAATAATCAACGTGGTTTACCATATGTTAGAGATTTTTGGATTTGTTTTTGAACATTGAGGATTAAAACAGCTTCAATCAAGATCTGGGGTTTGGAGATAATTTCTTCTACAATTGGGCTATAAAGGCTGGATTTCATTGGATATTATTGGATTACAATCTCATTGGACTATATTTTTACAATTGGTTTTATCAGCTTTTGTGGATTACAATAAAGAAGATTTGGGTTTTTTGGTTTGGATATAAGATCCTGCAGAATCTTCAATCAAGTTTTTGGATACAAAATTATTTTTGTGTTATAATTATAAGAAGGGAGGTCTGATTTAATTGAACTCTGGAACACTTTCAAGGAGAGAGACCTGGGGGAGCCAATAAAGTTGCTGCATTGAAGTTGTTATTTGACATTACAATGGATAAAATTGCAAGGGGAAAGGGAAAGGAGGAGGAGATTGTGAGACCTAAGAAAAAAGATAAGCTACCAACAGAGGAAGGGTCAACACCAACATCATCGCCTGAGCCACCGTTACCTGATCAAACACAAATAATGGTTGAATTTGGTAAATTGTTTAAGAAATTTGAGAAGATGGAAGAGGCAAGAGTGAAAGATAAAAATGAAATTTTGGGAAAACAGGATAAATTGGCTACAATGTTTATTGATTTTTCAAAAAAGTGATTTTAATTTGCAAAGGTTGGATGCTAATGTTAAGTCAATGCAAAATGATATGAAATTGATACAAGGGGATATTAAAGGGTTACATGAGGAGGAGAAAGAAGTTTAGATGAAAGTGGACGTGCAGAAGAAAAGAAAGATGTGATGGAAGAGATGATGAGAAAACAGAATATTGTGATACGTAATATGCCGGAGAAAACGCCAGACCAGCTAAAGGATAGAATAATTGATTGGTTAAATAATATGAAAACGGGGAAAGATTTTGTTAATGAGGACATTGCAAGTGTTTATAGAGTGGGCCCGAGGAGGGGAAAAGTTGTACAAAGAAATGTGTTGGTTAAGTTTGCAATTTGGGGAGATAAATTGAAGGTGATGGCTTTTTTAAAACAAGCTGGTTCTGGCATTTTGAAAATTGATGGGATTGATATGGAAGTATATAATGGCATCTCAATGAAGGAACGTGGTTGGAGGTATAAGATAAAGCCAGTAACAAAATTTTTGATGGAAAAAGAGATAAAATATAACTGGCGATTTCCACAACAGTTAATATTTTTTAATGAAAGGAGAATGCACGTGATTGATGCAGAGACGGATGCATTGGAATTTTTGTGTTTGAACGATTTGGTGAAGGTATCTTCAAGAGAATGGTTGGCATTGAGGAGGGCTTTGTTGGAGTCTGGAGCAATAAGGAGGGACTATGGAGGAGCAAAGGAGGAGGGAGCTGTAGGAGGAGAAGAATCAGGAGAGACTGAAGTTGATCTACAGGCATTGGTGTTAGTAGATGCAGGGGGAAGTAAAGATCAGAAAGGAGGCAAATAGGTGAGAGGATTGAAGTTTAAGTGTTTTAAAGGATGGTCCTTTAAATTGATTGAATAGGCAGAATAGCGCTGGAGCTATGGTTGTTGCATATATCTTCCATGTTCCCCCCTTACCTCTTCGGAAGACAAAGGTGACTTTTTTGAAGAAAGAAGTGGGGAGGTTAGAATTGAGTGTTTTTAGTGTTTTTTGGTAAGTATTGTTTTGATTATTGTGGGATAGAAGGTAGCATGCCCAATGGAGAACTCAGAGGTGAAGGAAGAGTGTGGTTAATAAATTATGAGGAATATTAAATTGTTAATGTGGAATGTGAAAGGTATAGGGTCTCCGGTTAAGAGAAGGAGGATTGAATCAGTTTTGAGGAAGGACAGGCCGGATATAGTCTTTCTGCAGGAAACTCATCAAAAATCTCAGGATACGAACAATTTTTATTTTAGGATGGATGCAATATTATGAGAAGGCATATGGAACATCAAAGGCAAGAGGAGTGGCAATTTTGGTTTCAACTAGGTTGTGGTTTGAGTTAATAAACAGCATTTCGGATCCAGAGGGGAGGTACTTGATAGTAAAAGGGAAAATTGATGATGAGGAAATGACTCTGGTAAACATATACGCTCCAAATTAACATCAAGTTCAATTTTTAGGGAAAATTTACAAAATATTGGTAAAGGAGAGAACAACAAAGATGATTGTCACTGGGGATTTTAATTTAGCAAGGTCAAACTTAGATTGTACAAGTATATCAAGATGTGGAAAAGGTATTAAAGGACAGACACTGGATAATTGGATGGTATCCTTAGGTTTGAAAGATACTTGGAGAGAGCTCAAGGGGGCAGAAAGGGCATATACTTATTTTTCATGGGTTCATAATTCATACTCTAGAATAGATTATATATTTGTAACGGAGACTATGGTTAGAAATTTAGAGGAAATAGAAGTTGGAATTTTTAAAGAGTCAGATCATGCTAAAGTGATGTTGGAACTGAGGATTGAGGGTCTGAAGAGTTGGAGATATGATGATAAACTATTTAAGGACCACAAATGCAAGGAACAAATTATAGAGAGTTTGAATGAAAGTTGGCAATGGAATGACAATGATGAGGTAAAATTTAATATGGTCTGGGATGCCATGAAGTTGGTTTTTAGAGGGGAAAGTATCAGGCTAGCTAGTAGCAGATATAAAAAACTTAAGATTTCACAGGATAAAATTGAGAGCGAGATAAAGAGGCTACAGGAGGAACATGTAAGGACGAGGGATAGGAAGGTTTTTGATAATTTGCAAAGATTGAAGACTGAGTTGATTGGAAAGGACATAGAAAAAGTGAAAAGGGACCTTATATATGTAAAAAGAGAATATTTTGAATACAGTAATAAAAATTCAAAAATCTTAGCAAGAGCTGCTAAAGAAAAGAGAGAAAAAAGAGAAATTGGAGTACTGATAAATGATCAAGGATTGAGATGTAACAAGACTAGAGATAAATGTAAAATAGTGAGATATTTTTATCAAGCATTATATGCAAATGGAAGCGTGGCGCCAAAATGGCCGCTGCGCTCTTTGCGGGCCCCCCCCCACCGGACGAAGCCATCCGGGTAGTTAGGGGCATGGCCAGCACCCTAATAAAAGGGCTGGCCACGAGGCAGCCGTGCTGCCATTTTGGCGAAGCGACGGAGCGGAGAATTTTTTTCCCTCTTACCTCCGTCGCTCGTGTTCTCACAGGGGAAGCCTTTTTCGGGCAGCTTTCTTTCCTTAGGCTTCCTGGCTAGGCTAGCTATGCCCTCCAAGAAGAAGGCAGCTGCGAATGCGGCTCGAGCGGTGCGGAGGCGCCAGCAAGGTCGGAGGACCGCGACTGCGCCCGCCCAGCAGCCGCCTCTCATGGATCCCACCGGGAACGGTGGGATGGGATCGGTGGCCCCTTGGCCCGATGCGCGGAGCGCGCAGGTGGCCCCGGAGGGGGCCTCTGCCCTCGGCCCGCAAACGGTGACCACTGCCTCCGGCATGGGCCATGCGGCGGGGCCTTCTGGCCTGGGTTCGCAGTTCCCCGTGGGGGGGGGGCGACTCATGGGGGGTGGTTGGGTCCCCTACCATGGCAGGGCGTGCACACGGCCTCTCAAGTGCCGAGCATGGGCTCTTGGCCGTATTTGGCCCCTGCGGCCCAAGGACCTGGACAGGTGCCCGTGACCTGCGGGCCGGCTGGCCCTTTGCCCCTTGTAGGGGCTGGGGGCTATGTTAACGTGGAGGCCCTTCTGGCCCGCGTTGCGGACCTCGAGGCATCCCTGGCAAGGGCCAACCAAGCGGGGGCGTCTTTTGGTTTCCAGATTGACCCTTTGGCTGCCGGGCAGCGGCAGGCGACGGGTTGGGTAGAGCTGCCTGAGGTGCGCGGGCCGGTGGCGGCCACTACCTCGCAGCTCCCCACTCAGCAGGTGCAACAAACGTGTGCTGATCGTGCCCCGTCGACGGGCTCAGTTTCGGTCGTGAGCTCCGACGCCCGCAGCGGGCTGGAACCCCCGGTGGGGGCGGCCCGCGGGGGTGCATCGGGTGAGTATGCAGTTCAAGCTAGTGCACCCACACAACTGACTTCCCTGGGGGGGGGGGCTTTTCAGTGGCCATGGCCTCGCACGGGTGGTCTGGCTGTACAATTGCCTCCGGCCCACACGGCGACTTCACCCCTGACCCAGGGTCCGGGTTGGGGTGGCTCCCCCTATGCGGTAGGAAATGTGTTGGGGATTCCTGGGTTGGTGCAGGCTCCCTTTGCCTTGCCCGCAATCCCCTCTGTGCCGGTTTCGGCATTGCCGACAGCAGGATATTCCTTGCCCCTGGGGGACCATCTGGCCCTATCCACCAAGGAGAAGATCTGGAGGGGCGAGTATGTGGACATCTTCTCCCTTCTTAACAGGGAGCCAACCAAGGAGGAGAGGGAAGGGCAGGATGAGAGGATAAGGAGCAGGCACGTCGTCGTAAGCCGCCTCGCACGTGGGCAAATTGGTTGCCAGCATACCTGATTTACATGGCTGTTTACCTTAGGGCCAGGCCGGATCTGGCCATCCCTATGGTCCAGTATTTGGACAACATTTACCGGGCTATGGTTGACTTCCCGGGTCCGTCGTGGCTGGCTTACGACGAGGAATTCCGCATGAGGATTCCACTGCACCCAGAAATGAGGTGGGATGAGCCCTGCCAGAAGCTGTGGCTTCTGTACATGACCCCCACGCGCCCGGCGCCTGGGGAGAGATACCATTGTGGACATGCGGTCCAACGAGTGGCCACGGCACAGGCTCCCCGCCAATTGGCGGGGCAGGGGGTTCCAGCCCGCCTGCTGTGCTGGACCTTCTCGTCCAATGGTTCTTGCAACAGGAAGAATTGCAAGTACAAGCATGAGTGCCCCTCTTGTGCTGGCCCCCATGCAGCCTCCGCCTGCCCCAGGCCGGGAGGATTTAGGGGCAGGGGCAGGGGTGGACAAGGGGCAAGTAGGACTGCTGCCGAAGGAGCAGGTCCACCGAAAGGCCCCCTCACCAATTAATGTGGACGTGCTGGAGCGTTGGCTCGCATTGTACCCAAGGAGGGCGGACGCAGTGTACCTCCTTCAGGGTTTTCGACTGGGATTCCGTATTCCTTTCACGGGGGATAGGTCACCTCAAGACGCACCCAACCTTTTGTCACTTAGGGGAAGGGAGGAGGTGGCTGTAGCCAGCATTAATAAGGAGGTTGATGCGGGCAGGGTCGCTGGCCCATTTCCCGCACCCCCGTTCCCCAACCTCAAAGTATCCCCACTAGGACTAGTCCCCAAGAAGTCCCCGGGCGAGTTCCGCCTCATTCATCACCTGTCCTACCCAGCCGGTCGCTCGGTCAACGATGCTATACCTGATGACCTTTGCTCGGTCAGGTATACATCTTTTGACCAGGCATTGCGCATGGTGCGCTCGTGTGGCCTGGGTGCACTGTTAGCTAAGTGTGACATTAAGTCGGCTTTTCATCTCCTGCCGGTGCACCCGGGTGACTTTGAGTTGCTGGGTTTCAAATTCCGGGGTGAATATTATTTTGACAAAGCCATGCCTTTCGGCTGTTCCATATCCTGCTCGGCTTTCGAGCGTTTCAGTACATTCCTGCAGTGGGCATTTGTCCGTAGGTCAGGGTCTCGGTCTGTAGCCCATTACCTAGACGACTTTTTGTTCGGGGGTGAACGGGGCTGGGACACGTGCACACGTCTCCTCAACACATTTCAGACGCTAATGGAGGAACTTGGTGTCCCTTTAGCGCCCGAAAAGACCGAAGGCCCGTCTGATAAGTTAGTATTCCTGGGGGTGGAGATTGACACAGTAGTGCAGGCGTCTAGGTTGCCGGGAGACAAGGTGTCAAGGATAGTGTCCCTTATATCGGACTTGCTGGCCAAGCGCAAGGCATCCCTTCGGGAACTGCAGGTGCTACATGGACACCTTAATTTCGCTTGCAGGGTGGTCACACCTGGCAGGGCATTTGCTCGGCGCTTGGGCGACGCCATGGCAGGCTTATCCAGACCCCACCATAGGGTGAGATTGACACGGGGCATTAGGGCAGATATGCACATATGGCTCCAGTTCCTGAGGGAGTTCAATGGGGTCTCATTTTGGAGGTCCGACCTCCTGGCTTCACCTCATTTTCAGATTCAGTCTGATGCCTCGGGATCCCTTGGTTATGGGATGTACTTCAATGGGAAGTGGGCTTATGGTGGATGGCCACCAGCCTGGTCAGGCACGGGTCGCCTGAGGGATCTCACATATTTGGAATTTTTTCCCATACTGGGGGCTTTGATGCTATGGGGTGAGGAGTGGGCCAACTCTGTCGTGCATTTCTGGTGTGACAATGCGGCCGTTGTCCACATTGTCAACTCACAGACCTCTAAATCTCCCAGGGTCATGGACCTCGTGCGCCAGTTTGTATTGCGCAGCCTGCGCCTCAATGTACTATTCAGGGCCAGGCATGTCCCAGGGGTGAATAATGATATCGCTGATGCTTTGTCCCGCCTGCAGATCTCCCAGTTCCGTGCCTTGGCCCCGGATGCGGAGGAATTTCCCTCGCCACTCCCGGAGGAGATATGGACCTTTGGCAAGGAGAGGTGAACCGGGCGATCGGCATGTCGCTGGCGCCACGCACGCGTAAGGTGTATCACCACGCGTTGGTCTCCTTTCGGACATTCTGTACCCAATCTCAACTGCCAGATACCTGGCCGATCCCAGTGGCCCACGTCCTTCGTTTCATGGTTTACCTGCATGCCCAGGGCCTTGCACCCCGCACCATAGCATCTAGGCTGTCAGCGCTGGCTTTCATGGCCAAGGTGGGAGGTCATGCGGACAGTACCGCTGACTTCCGTGTGAGACACGTTTTGGAGGGGTGGGTGCGGGAACGTGGGCGTAGCCTGGATGACCGCCACCCAATTTCCCCCGGGGTACTTACCCAACTGGCACGGGGCTGGCATGACCTATGTTTCGATAGGTATGAGGCAGCCCTGTTTCATGCGGCTACAACGGTGGCCTTTTTTGGAGCGCTCCGCATCAGCGAACTTGTGATGCTGTCTAAGGCGGATGCAAGTCGTAGGGCACTGGAACTCGAAGATGCCTATGTTTGCAATAATTGGGCTCAGTTGAGGATTCGTTCCTCCAAAACAGATCAGCATGGTGTAGGCAGTGGAGTAAGACTGCTACGATGTTCCTTGGCAGACATCTGTCCGGTTGGTGCCCTACAGGAGTTCCTTGCACTGCGTGGCACGCACCATGGCCCGTTTTTCTGTCACCAAGATGGGTCTCCCCTCACTAAATTTCAGTTTTGGAAGGTGACTGGGAAGGCGCTGGCTAACGTGGGCCTCCCTGGGGCCCGTTATGGCACCCATTCATTTAAAATTG
The DNA here is from genome assembly GCA_035047345.1 of Bradypodion ventrale. Taxonomy (NCBI): domain Eukaryota; kingdom Metazoa; phylum Chordata; class Lepidosauria; order Squamata; family Chamaeleonidae; genus Bradypodion; species Bradypodion ventrale. Next base: position 176,397,091 of record JAWDJE010000003.1, read on the forward strand.
GTGCGGCCTCTACGGCGGCCGCTTATGGGTACTCCGGGGCTGACATACGCAGCATGGGGAGGTGGGGATCACAGTGTTTTCAGTTTTATGTTTGCCCACTCCCACCGTGAGTACCGCTTTTAGTCACCACATATTTCTTCCTTCCCTGTTTTTCCTTGACAGACCCGGGGTGTCGTATCACACCGGTGACAGTATGGCTGGTGGGCCATAGCTACGTGCACAGGGCAGCGCGTTACGCTGCGGCGACAGATTGGGGACCCCGACTGGGACTCGGTGCGTATGCAAGTCTCACATGGTACGGTAAGCCCGGTATGTTGTGGAGGGAGCTCTTGCCATTCCTCTTTTCGGCAAGGAATGCTGACCCGCCCGACATCCTGATCATACATCTTGGGGGTAATGATTTGGGACAGGTCACTGGCTTATCGCTGAAGCATGCGATTTGCAGTGACCTCGCCTACTTACATTACGTATGGCCTGCCACAATCCTTGTTTGGTCAGATATGGTCCCATGGCACGCTTATAGGGGAGGCCTTGACCTTTAGGCCTTGGACCGCGCTAGGCGCATGGTGAACAGGGCGGTGGCCCGATTCCTTTCGAACAAGGGCTGGGGGCGGGTCAGTCCTCATCCGGCCATTAGTCTGCAAAATTATGGGCTTTATGCAGGGGATGGGGTCCATCTGTCGCAAGGAGGTATGGACCTCCTGCTGAGTGATTGGCGAGCAGGCCTGTCGACCGAGCTGACGGTCTTGGGGGGGGGGCGTCGAGCCTTTATTGAAGCCTCTCCGGGTGGCGGGTAGCACTGGTAAGGTAAACATTTATGACCCACAGGTATCCGGCAGGTTCGCAATTGACTGGACAACACTAGATAGGCATAAGTTGTTTAAACGTTGTCCGGTCAACGACGAACCAGGCGAGGGGGTGATGGTTACCACTAGACAGCTGGAATCACCCCCTGATTTTACGGATACACATCAGAGGGTGGGGTCATTAGTTAGATATTGACTACGGTCAACAATTTGTTTGTTGTCAACAAACAAATTGATACAAATAGATACATTGTAACAATTGCCGTTGGCAATTTTGGGTGGTACCTTACCAGTGTTACTTCGGCCTGCTTGCCTTAAGAATTATGATTGGTCGTTTTACCAATAGAAATTTATAATTCGGACTAGGGCATGAATCAATAAATGTGGCCCAATGCCGTTATCCACTTTCATTTGTGTCTGAGTCCATTATTGGGGGAGTGCGCCTGCAAAAAGAGATTGATGTGGATAAGCTTAAAGAACAATTAGAGAAGTGAAAAGACGGTGGTATGAAACAAGAACATAAGGATAAAATGGAGGAATGAATAACAGAAAAAGAGGTAAAAGAGGTAATATCTAGTTTGAAAATGGGGAAAGCACCTGGGGAAGATGGGTTACCTGCTGATTTTTATAAGGAATTTAAAGATATAGTTGTTCCAAAACTGGTGAAATTGTATAATTATATATTAGAAGGGGGACAAATTCTGACTTCATGGTATAGGACCACAATTGTATTGTTGCCAAAATCTGGAAAGGACTTGGAAAAAGTGGAATTTTACAGACCTATTTCGTTGATTAATCAAGATGCCAAGATCTTCACAGCGATATTGGCAAAAAGATTAAATAATTTTATGGGCAATTATATACATGTAGACCAGGTGGGCTTTCTGAAGGAGAGACATATGGCGGATTTGACAAGAAGAGTGGTAGATTTATTAGATACTGTGAGACAAACAAAGGAAAAAGTGGGATTAATATCTTTAGATATTTTTAAAGCATTTGATTCATTGCAATGGGTTTCAATTAAGGAAATAATTAAATGTTATGGATTTGGTGATAAATTTAGAAGGATAATTGATCAATTATATCAACAAGGCATAGCCACTGTTAGGGTAAATGATGAGGTTACTGATGAGATAAATTTAGAAGCAGGAATGAGACAGGGATGCCCATTATCTCCGATTTTGTTTATTATGGCAATGGAGGTATTAGCAAAAGCTATAAGAGAAGACGAGGAAATAGAGGGGGTTATGGGAACTAAGATAAGCTTATATGCTGATGATACTCTGATAATTGCTAAGCATCCCGAGAAGGCTTTAGTTAGGATTCAATGTTCTCAGAAAAATGGCCAAACGGTATAACTGGGTACAGACACAAAAGACCGTTGGTACTGGCAAAATGAAAATAATGATGTACTTGACTTCAGTAAAATAAAAATTGTATTAAGTTCATACATGTTCTTTAACAAGCTTCCTGCAATTTTTTTTCAACAGTTTTGCAATATAAGTCCAATGTCAACCAAAAACAGATAAATTCTTTTCAACTTAATTATCCTCTTGTGTATTTCAAATGGGATGAAACCTCTTCAGCTAGTAAACCTTTCTTGTATGTCTTTAAATTATTGAACACTCCCGTTGTCTAGCCGGTTAATTTTAGACATTTCAACTTTTCATCAGGGGAGTATTAATCACATCTGAAAAATTGCAAAATTACAAAGATTAACATGTTTCATAAATTGATTCCTAAAACAAACATGCAACTCGGTACACAATATCAACCTAATGCAGCTTACCAGTTTTTTTCTATCGCGTCCTTCTAATCTCAACAGTTTCTTTGTGGGACATAACCTTCCCTCTGTGTTGCTAACCTTAAATAGATCAGCACATGTTAGTGCACCTGTGCTTGCTTTAGGGCCCCTCAACTCCCTGCACCTGTGTAATGAAGGATTATTTTGTAGAAAACACGAAAGATCAGAGTCCTGATTTAGCTGATCTATTTAAGGTTAGCAATTGTATTATGTATTTCCTTTTTATGTATGTTATTCTTTGGTTTTATTTCTTTTTATGTATTTTGTTTGAAAAATTTAATAAAAAACTATTATTAAAAAAATACTAAGGTGTCGTCCGCATACAATCTTATCTTATTTTCTACAATGCCTTCAATTTTTGTATCCTGTCTTATAACATTTGCTAACATCTCCATTGCCATAATAAATTATATTGGAGATAGTGGACATCCCTGCCGTGTTCCTGTTTCTAAATTAATCTCATCCGTATTGGCTTCATTGACTTTGATATTTTCAGAACCTTGCTGATATAATTGATCTATAACACTCTTAAATTTATCTCCAAATCCATATGAATTAATTATTTCCTTTATTGTTACCCATTGAAGAGAGTCAAATGCCTTAAATATATCCAAAGATACCATTCCTACCTTTTCTTTATCTTTTATCGCAATGTCAATTAAGTCCAAAACCCTCCTTGTCAGATCTGCCATATACCTTCCTTTAAAAAAACCTGCCTGATCCTTATTTATATATTCATTCATGACACCATTGAGTCTATTAGCCAATATCGGGCACACTTTTACATCTGCGCTTCCCGTGCGCCTTTGGCCCTGGGTGAGCTGTATGGGAAGCATTGTCGGTGGGGAGGTGGGTGGGGTGAGGTGTCCAGCTGGTGGCCTCCCCCTACTCCCACAATGACACAGACTTGCTGGACAGCATTTGAACTAAAAGACGCACCCTCATTTTTCCCCCACTTTGGGGAAAAAAGTGAGTCTTGGGATCCAAAAAATACGATAGCTGTCATTCTCATTTCTTTCTCTAGAATGCAAAAACCTGTAAAGCCTTTTGCTTTCTATTCTATAGAAGTAAATGGGTCTCTGAATGGGAAGAATCTGATTCAGATGCATTCAGAGAAACCCCTAATTGAAGGAATGCACGGTGAAGCAACATGGCTGCCGTGTGCTTTGCCGCCCCCGCCCCTAGAGCTGGGCAGTTTGGCCGCTCAAGGGGGCGGAGCAGAACTCCCCTTTAAAAGGGGAGGCTCTGCACGCCCTCGCCGGTTTCAAAAATTTATTGGCTGGGCCAAGGGCGCGTTTGTTTCCTTTCCCAGCTGATTTCTCTGCTCAGCGCTGCCAGAGCCTTTCTTTTGGTGGCGCTTTGCCGCAAATTTTTTGGGCCTCACTCCAGTGAGCCCTGAGCGTGGCAGCCTGAATCGCCTTTTGATCGTGTGCCGCATGGCAGTAACTATCGGCCCCTTTTGAGGGCCTGGGGTAAGGGCCTAGTTTGGGCCACCTCACGACTTGGCATGGCACCAAAGAAGAAGGCCTACCCCAGCAGGCCCTCCGGCACACGCCGCGCTAGGCCATCCAGGCCAGCGCCGGCCCCTGCTGGACATCCAGAGGGGAGCAGGGCCCAGGGTAGGCCCAGGCCATCTCAAAATTATGCCAGATCTCCCCTGAGCCGGGGGTGAGGCCTGCGACGGCAGTCGCGGCTTTTCTGCCAAGGAGCTGAGAACGGGACCAGCGAGACTGCGGAGGAGTACTGGAATTGGCAAGAAACGGTTTGGCATGAAAACAACTGCATGTAAGTGCATGAAAGGACATATGGAATATTAAAGCTTAAAGTTGGCTGGGGACTTTGTTTAGAAGAGCCTGGACTCTGAAATGGAAATGGGTGGAAGTAGTTGAAACCGAGTGGCTGTTTCGTTAATGGCGGCGGTCCTGGAAAACGAAAGTGATCGTGTTTGGGTTTTTGGTTTCTTCGCACCCCAGGAGAACCGCGGCACGTTTTGGCGATAACAAAGTGGTTTAAAAAGTTATTGTCTGGGCTATAATATTGGAAGGTAGTAGTGTGTTTCCCAACTTGAAGCATGTGGGAAAAGTTTGTGGTTCCACAAAAGAAGAAGGGGGGTTTTAACCCCGAAGTTAAGGAAGCTGCTGAATAATGGCGTTTTGATTTGTCCGCCTCAAGAGAAGGTTTAATAGGGCTTTTTTTTTGCCCCTTCACCGTGTGGATTACAAATACTTTTTTTCTTCTGGAGTATACAGCTTCTCACGCCTTTTTCCTTTCCTGCTTGGATTTTGGGCTTCTTTTTCCTTTCATCTCCCCCTCCCTTTTTTTTTGGCGGCTCGGACTTAAACGAGAAGTTTTGGGTGACTGTTTCCTTGGAGCCTTTATTTTTGTAGTCTGGAAAACAACCAGTTGGATTGCTTGCCTTGGGGAAACGGATTTGCTGTGGATTTTGCTGCCTGTTGGGAGTACATTTTGATTCCTTCTGCCTTTTTTGTGGAGTACAGTATTTAAATTGGATTCCTTCCTACATACAAGTTTTCCTTCTGCACTTTTGGAACCAGGGGTTGTAGTGTTACAGGTTTTATCTGATTGGCTAATTTCCACAACGTTCTGCAACATTGGACTTTGATATACTATATTATTATGGATAAAGGTACAAGAGGGAAAGCAAAGGAAGAAGACCCAGTTGTGAAGCCTAAGAAGAAAGAAAAAGTACCAATGGAGGAAACCTCTCAGTCTTCATCTCCCCCTACAGTGCCCTATGATCAAACCCAAATTATGGTGGAAATTGGCAAGTTGTTTCAGAAATTGGAGAAGAATGAGGATTCAAGGGTGAAAGATAGAAATGAAATGATGAAAAAGCAAGATAAAGTGGTATCATCTGTTGCAGATTTTTCAAAAAAGGTGGATTTAAGTTTGAAAAAAATTGAGGGAAATGTGAAATTGGTTCAAACTGAGGTAATTGCCATAAAAAAGGAAATAAAAGGGACTCAGGAGGTGGTGCGGGAGAATAAGCTGAAATTGGATGAACAAGAGAGAAGGATTGATGCTGTGGAAGATATGATGAGAAAGCAGAACATTGTGATCCGTCAGGTCGTGGAACGGACACCGGACTTGTTAAGAGAAAGAGTGGTTCAGTGGTTAAATGGTCTGAATATAGGAAAAGAATTTGTCCAGGAAGATTTTGTAAGTGTATTTCGGGTGGGCCCAAGAAGAGGGAGGGTAGTTCAAAGAAATGTGTTGGTAAAATTTGCAAATTGGGCCGATAAGCTAAGAGTAATGGCCCATCTGAAACGTGCTGGTCCTGATGCCCTGAAATTTGATGGTTCTGACGTAGAAGTTTATAATGATATCTCATTGAAAGAAAGAACGTGGAGATATAAGATGAGGCCTGTAACTAAATTGTTGATGAGTAAAAATATAAGGTATAATTGGAGATTTCCACAGCAACTGCACTTTTTTTATGACAAAAGAATGCAAGTAATTGATGAAGGGGCCAACCCATTGGAGTACTTGAGCTTGTTGGAACTGGTAAAAATAGATTCGGAAGAATGGATAAATCTTAAGAAGGAATTGATGGAATCGGGAGCTTTGAGGAGGGAGTATGAGAGGGAGGATGCTGGGGGGCAACAGGTGGAACACCGCAGCGAAGGGAAGAGGAGGAGGAGCTGTCGTTGATCATGGTGGAGGAGGAGACAAGTAAGGAGCAATGAGATTTAGATTATAACAATTTAAAACATTTAACTGATATAGAAAGGTGAATAGCGCATAGCACCGGTAGGAAGGCACATCTTGCATGTCCCCCCCTCTCCCCTCTTTGGTGGTCAAGGGCGGCTTTTTTTTGTAAGAAGGTGGGGAGAGAGATATTGTGTGTTGTATGTAGCTTTATGTGGTATAGGGGTAAGGGGTTGTTGGTGGCACGCCCAATGGAGAGTTTAGAGCTTAGAAAGGAGATAGGTTATGGGTAGTATTAAAATAATATCATGGAATGTGAAGGGTACAGGTTCTGTTCTTAAGAGACGGAGATTGGAATTGGCGCTGAAGAAAGATAGACCCGATATATTGTTCTTACAGGAAACGCATCAGAAGTCAAAAGATACGAATAAACTTTTTTGGGGATGGATTATGAGATGGTGTTTGGAACTTCAAAAGCAAGAGGGCTAGCAATCATGATTTCTAAAAAACTAGGATTTGAGATTACAAAAAGTATTGTTGATCAAGAGGGCAGATATTTGATTGTGAGAGGAAAAATAGAGGATGAGGAAATCATGTTGGTAAATATTTATGCTCCAAACGATCATCAAGTGGAATTTTTAGAAAAGGTTCGGAAAATAGTGGAATTAGAGAATGTTCCAAAAACCATTGTGGCGGGGGATTTTAATTTGATAAGGTCGGGACTAGATTGTACAAACATAGCAAGAAGTGGAATTGGTTTGAAAGGGACGGTTCTGGATAAATGGATGGATGCAATGGGTTTGAAGGATTCTCGGAGAGAGTTTAAGGGCTCAGAAAGGGTATATTCTTTTTTTTCACATGTTCATGGGACCTACTCAAGAATAGATTATGTTTTTCTTACGGAAAATTTGATCAAAGATATAGAAGCAATGGAAATCGGGATCATTAAGGAATCGGATCATGCCAAAGTATATTTGGAATTGAAAATACAAAAAGATATTCGAAGAGGAAGAAGTTGGAGGTACGATCCTAATTTGTTTAAAGATCAGAAGTGTAAAAAGCAGATTATGGAAAGTTGGAAAGAAAGCTGGCAGTGGAACAACAATAATGAGGTTAATTTTAATGTTGTATGGGGTACCATGAAGTCGGTTTTTAGGGGGGAAAGCATAAAGTTGGCAAGTTCTAAATATAAAAGATATAAAGTAGAACAGATAGAAAAAGAAAGAGAAATAAAGCAGTTACAGGAAGAGCATGTGAAAAGTAAAGATAAAAAAACCCTCACGAAATTACAAAGACTTAAAGCAGAATTAATGGGTAAGGATATTGATAAAGTTAAACGAGATTTGATTTACCTAAATAGAGAATACTTTGAATTTAGCAACAGAAGCTCAAAATTATTAGCAAGAGCAGCCAAGGCTAAAAGGGAAAAAAGAGAAATAGGGGTATTGGTTAATAAACAAGGCTTAAGGTGTAATAAGAATAGAGGTAAGTGTAAAATTGTTAGGGAATTTTATCAAGTATTATATGCAAAAAAGGAAGTAGATTCAAAAAATATCAAAAAGATATTGGAGAGACAGTTAGGGAATGGAATAAAACAAGAACATAGAGAGAAAATGTAGGAAAGGATCAGTGATAAAGAGGTTAAGGAGGTAATTAGTGGGTTGAAGATGGGGAAAGCTCCAGGGGATGATGGATTATCGACAGAGTTTTATAAAGAATTCAAAGAAGTAGTGGTTCCAAAATTGGTGAAGCTATATAATTACATTTTAGATGGAGGATCAATCCCAACCTCATGGTATAACACTACAATCGTTCTACTGCCAAAGCCTGGTAAGAATCTGGAAAGAGTGGAATCGTACAGACCAATTTCTCTTATAAATCAGGATGCCAAGATATTCACAGCAATTCTGGCTAATCGGCTAAATAGTTTTATGGGGGAATATATAAATGTTGATCAAGTTGGGTTTTTAAATGGTCGGCATATGGCGGATCTGACTAGAAGGGTATTAGATTTAATTGATAATGTTAATCAAACAAAAGAAAAGGTAGGCTTATTATCATTAGACATTTTTAAGGCATTTGATTCATTACAGTGGTCTTCAATCAAGGAAATAATTAAAAATTACGGATTTGGGGATAGATTTAATAGGGTAATAGATTTATTATATCAAAAAGGGAATGCTAGGATTAGGGTAAATGAGGAGCTTACTGATTTGGTAAATCTAGAGGCAGGTACCAGGCAGGGCTGTCCATTATCTCCTATCCTGTTTATTATGGCAATGGAGATATTAGCTAAGAATATAAGGGATGATTTAAATATAGAAGGGATTATGGGTAATAAAGTGAGTATGTATGCGGATGATACATTGCTTACGGTGAAACATCCGGAGTTGGTAATGGACAGGATTAAAGATCATCTACAGGTATTTGAAGCTATAACAGGATTAATGATAAACTGGGATAAATCAGAATTGATGCTGTGTAATTTGGGGGTAGGTGAGAAGGACAAGATAGTGGAAGTGTCTAATATACAAATTAAAGATAAGTTGAAATATTTGGGGATAACTATTTCAAATAAATTAGAAGAACTTAAACGATTGAACTATGACAGCTTGAGAGCTGAATTCAAGAATAAAATACAAGAGTTTCAGAAGTTGAAGCTGTCATGGTTCGGAAGGATTGCAATTTGTAAAATGATACTGCTACCAAAGATTAATTTTTTATTTGATGCATTAGCGATCCATTTGAAGGAGAAGGAGATTAATGAGTTTCAAAAGATGTTTAATTGTTTCTGTAATGGAGGTAAAAGATCTAGACTTTCAAAGAAGCTCTGGTATCTGTCTCAGAAAGAAGGGGGTCTGGGCATGCCAAATTTGTTAGCATATTATCGTGCATTTCAAATTAAGAATGTTGTGAAAATTTTGGCAAGAGAAAAGACAATTTGGGAGCAAATGGAGATGAAAGAATATAGAAATATTGGCAATATGATTTTTTTGGGAATAAAGGATATGCTGAAAAGGCCAAAAAATACTATGATGAGAGGTCTCATGGAAGTGTGGAAAAAGGTAAAGATAGATATGGTCCCAAATCTTTCTCCAATTTTGGAATTGACTGATATGGTGTGTTTCCCAATAAAATTAGATAAGGAAAAAAAGGAAATATTAGTTAAAAATGGGGTGTTTTTACTGAAGGACTGGCTGAAAGCTTGTGATGATGATACTAAGAGAAAAAAAATATTTGAGAAGTTAAATTTGGACTGGTTTCAGAAATTAAGGGTGGATAATTGGAATAAAAAATATAAAAGAGAAGTAGGGATAGACAGAATTAAGACGGAATTTGAGGAATTGGTAATGAAGATCAGAAAAGGGGAAAGAGGTATTAAGGGTCTTGTAAGCAAACTTTATATTATATTGAATAAGGATAAAGATTCACAGGAAGACCTGAAACGTAAGTGGGAACAAAATTTGAATATAAAAATAGGGGAGGTTGAATGGAGAAATAAATGGAAAAAGAGGATCATGAGAACAATGTCTGTAAGAATTAAAGAACATAATTTTAAAATGTTGTGGCAATGGTACTTGACACCACTAAGGCTTTACCAGATGGATAATAAAAGAGATAAGTTATGTTGGAGATGTAAAGAAACTGATGGAACATATGAACATATGTGGTGGAGTTGTAAAAAAATAAGGGATTTTTGGAGAAGAATAGAAGGGGAGTTTGGTGAAATATTGGGTAAAAACGTTAAGTTGGAGTCAGGTACCATTGTTTTAACAAATGTGGAAGGTCTGGGTTTGAATAAGGAGGAAAAAGAATTATTGGAAATTGTATTAACTACAGGTAGACAATGCATAGCTAGAAATTGGAAAAACAATGTAGATATACAGATCGGAGAATGGTATAAGGAAATGTGGAGTCTAGCATTGAACGACAAATTGACATGGGAGATTAAAGTGAAACGAGATAATTTAAAAGAGAATAGGTTTTGGAATATATGGAAACCGTTTGTGGAGCACTCTCTCATGGTAAATGATTGCTCAGGACCTGTGCCATCTCAAAGAGGTTTTTGGAGTTAAAATAGAAACTAAACTCTCCGGGCATTGTACATATTCACAGGGTGATTTGTAAGTATTAAAAAACTATAATAGAGGTAGCACAGAAACCTCTTATTGTTTGATTGTGTAATATTCTATATTGTGGTATCTAATAATGACGGTTATATGGTAAATAATTACCTTAAGTATTGTTATGTGCTAGCCTCTATGAATGTGAGTTAATATTGCGTTGATGTTATTTCTGAGTTATTATTGTATTGTATTGTTACTGTTTTCTTTTTTTTTTGTATGTCTGTCAAAAAATTTAATAAAAATCATATATTAAAAAAGATCTCCCCTGAGCCGCAGGGCTCGGGTGAGGCCGGGACTACCAGCCCCCATTGGGGCTACCAGGTCAAGCAGGGCCCGTTCTGAGCCTGGTCAGGCACCACTGCCAACCAGCCCTCATAGCGGCTGGGAACCGGCTGGCTTTGAGAGCCCGTCTTTGTCTGATCCAGCGGGCTCTAATTCGGCCATGAGCTCTATCGCTCCACAACAGCCGCTACCCCCGGTAGGGGCAGCTGGGGGGAGTGCACCTGGTGAGTATGCAGGTCAAGTAAGATCACCGTACATGGGTTCCTGGCCTTCAACCTCTGGATTTCAATGGCCTTGGCCACAACAGACGGCCCCGGTGCCTCCAGGGCAGGGGCTAATGTCCATGGCCCCACAGGTTAACATTTGGAGGGCGCCTTATCCACCTGTACCGCCTGGGGTTCTGCCTGCTGGTCCCAATGTGCCATACCCAATCTGGCTTTATGGTCCTCCAGTTAACACGGCCTATCATACAGTCCCTAACTCGGCAATCCTGACTGCTGGTATCTCATTGCCACTTTGGGGATCACCTCTTACCGGCAACCAGAGACAAGATCTGGTGCTGGGAATATGTGGACTTATTTAGCCTCCTCAATAGGGAGACGACCAGGGAGGTGAAAGAGAAGGAGGACGACTGGGACAAGGAATTGGCCCGTCATCGTAAACCTCCACGGACTTGGGCAAACTAGTTGCCAGCTTACTTAATTTATGCTGCTGTCTCTATTAGGGCCCGCCCAGATCTGGCGATTCCATTAATCCAGTATCTGGACATTATATATAGAGCGTACGTAGATTTTCCAAGCCAATCATGGCTCACCTACAATGAGGAATTATGTATGCGGGCCACCCTTCACCCAGAGATGTGTTGGGATGAGCCTAACCAGTTGCTCTGGCTACTCTATATGACACCATCCCGCCCTGCCTCTGGTGATCGTTATCATTGTGGCTATGTCGTACAATGACCCGGCTTGGCACAGTCTCCCTGCCAGTTGGTGGGGCAGGGGGTTCCAGCCCACCTGCTGTGTTGGAATTTCTCATCCCCGGGGGGGCTGCATACGCAAGCAGTGCAAATTTAAGCACGAGTGTGCCATCTGCGCTGGACCTCATTCGGCCACTGCTTCAGAGCAGGTGGGTTGCAAGGTAGGGGCTGTGGACAACAGGGTTCAGGCTGTGCTCCCCCAGATACAGCATCAACTGCGAAAGGGCCCCTCCCCAATTCAACTTGAGGTACTTCAGCATTTGCTTCGCGTGTACCCCAAGCGGGCCGATGCGGCTTATTTGTTAGCAGGTTTTTCTTTTGGCTTTTGCATTCCTTTTGCAGATGCACACACACCGCAGGATGCACCCAATTTACAATCCTTGAGGGGTAGGGAGGATTTGGCACGGGAGAAAATATTTAAGCCACCCCCCATACCAGAATCTAAAGATGTCCCCCCTTGGCCTGGTGCCCGAGAAGTCCTCAGGTGAATTTTGCCTGATACATCACCTGTCTTACCTGGCAGGCTCACCTGTCAATGATGCTATACCGGATGAACTTTGTTCTGTCTGATTTACATCCTTTGACGAGGCATTACAGATGGTCCGGTCCTGTGGTCACGGGGCACTGATAGCCAAGTGCGACATTAAGTCAGCATTCCGGCTTCTCCCAGTCCACCCAGACGATTTTGAATTTTTAGGCTTTCGCTTTGAAGGGAAGTATTTTGTTGATAAGGCTATGCCTTTTGGCTGTTCGGTATCCTTTTCATCCTTTGAGTGCTTTAGTTCTTTCCTTCATTGGGCTTTCATTCACTGGTCCAGGGTCCAAAATGTTGCTCATTATTTGGACGATTTTTTGTTCAGCAGGAAGCATGGCTCCAGGACATGTGAATGACTGCTGGTCACTTTCCAGGGGTTCATGGATGAGTTGGGAGTACCATTAGCTCCTGAAAAGACCGAGGGCCCGGCCACTACATTAACGTTTTTGGGCATTGAAATTGACATCATAGCACAGACGTCTAGGCTTCCTGAAGACAAGGTGGTTCGCATCACAGATGCGATCTTAGCCATTCGGGCAGGGCGCAAGGTGTCCCTCCATGACCTGCAGGTGCTTCATGGATATCTCAACTTTGCATGCAGGGTTATTACACCGGGCCGTGCTTTTGCTAGACGCCTGTGTGATTCCATGGTTGGTTTATCCCAGAAGCACCATAGGGTCCATCTCACGAGGGGTATGTGAGCTGACCTTTGTGTATGGCTGGCATTTCTGGCCAACTTTAACGGGGTCTCCTTTTGGCAGAATGAGCTTTTCCTCATGCCTAAATTTCAAGTGCAGTCCAGTGCTTTGGGGTCATTGGGATATGGCATCTATTTTGAGGACCGATGGTGCTGTGGACAGTGGCCCGAAGCATGGCACGGTACTGAATTGCTTAGGGACTTAACTTTTTTGGAGTTCTTTCCCATCTTGTGTACACTGATGTTATGGGGTCACATCTGGGAAAATTCCATGGTACATTTCTGGTGCGACAATGCTGCCATGGCGCACATTGTAAATGCCCAGACATCTCGTTTGCCCAGGGTTATGTCCCTTGTGCGTCAGTTTGTATTGCGCTCTTTGTGCCATAATGTTCTTTTTAAGGCCAGGCATGTCCCAGGCATCAATAATGATATTGCTGATGCTTTATCCCGCCTGCAGATTGCCCGGTTTCAGGCACTAGCACCAGAGGCCGAGGAGCTTCCCTCTCCACTCCAGAAAGAGATGTGGATGTTTGGCGAGGAGAAGTGAACAGGGCCATTGGCCTTCCCATGGCCAGCTGCACTCGTAAGGCGTACCATCAGACTTACCATGCCTTCCTTACGTTTCACCAGATGGTTCCCCTGCCCAAATTGTGGCCTATGCCTGTGGACCATGTACTTCAATACATGGTACACTTGCACAGCCGGGGACTGGCTGCTCATACCATTCGGGGATGCCTCTTTGCTTTGGCCTTTGCTGCCAAGGCCCGGGGTTTTCAGGACATCACGGGTGACTTTCGGATCTGCAGGCTCAGGAACATGGCCCTCACCCTGACCTATGGCAACTGGTATCCCCTGCACTTCTTTTGAGCCTGGCCGAGGCATGGCCTGCCCTTTGCTACAACCATTTTGAAGCAACCCTTTTTCATGCGGCCTCCACAGTGGCCTTTTTTGGGGCTTTCAGAGTGAGCAAACTGGTGTCCCTTTCTCAGAACGACCAGTTGTGCAGGGCCTTAGAGCGGGCTGATGTCTCACTCACTAACGACTCAGTCCAATTGACTGTCCGTTACTCTAAGGTAGACCAGCTAGGCAGAGGCAGTGTGGTCACTCTACTTAGTTGCAGCACACGGGCTATTTGTCCAGTCCTTGCACTGACGTCCTTTTTGGCAATTTGGGGTACAGCTCCGGGGCCCTTCTTTTGCCACCAGGATGGGTCTCCATTGATTAAGTTCCAGTTTTGGAGGGTCACTGGGGCTGCGCTTGCCAATTTGGGCCTACCAGGGGTAAGGTATGGTACCCATTCATTCCGCATAGGTGCAGCATCCACGGCTGCAGCTTTTGGGTACTTGGATGATGACATCTGTACGATGGGCCGGTGGGGATCTGCTCGCTTTCGTTCCTACATTCACTCCATGTTGCATTGAGCACCTCACTGGCACTTGTTCTTTTTCTTCTTTTCCAGCTCCGGAACACCTGGACGCACCTATACGGGTGTGGCTTGTCAGCCACAGTTACATTTTTTGGGCCACCTGTCATGCTGCTTTGTCCATGTGGGACGTGCACCTGGGGCTCCGTGTCGTGGCACGCCTGGTCTGGTGTGGATTCCATGGAATGAGGTGGCGGGAGCTACTACCATTCATTCTGTCTTCTGGGTCCTCTATTCCACCACAAATTCCGGTAATACATCTGGATGGCAATGATTTGGGCCAAATTACCGGCTTGGATTTGATTATATCCATCCGCAGGGACCTGTGCCTGATGCGACAACGTTGGCCGCAGGTCCCAATTATATGGTCATATATAATTCCAAGGTCATATTTCCAGGGAGGTGGTGATCCTTGTCGTATTGACCAAGCCCGGCGGTTTGTTAATTGGGCAGTGGCTCGACATTTTGAGGAGCATAGTTTGGGGACCGTGGTCCAGCATCCCACGATCCGTATACAAGATGTCAGTTTGTATTGCAGAGATGGAGTGCACCTCTATGCACGGGGCATCAACCAATTTTTGGCTTCCTTGCAAGTGTGGTGACCCAGCTGGCGATCAGGGCGGGGTGGTGAGTTGTGGAAGACTCCTCCCCATGTGGCGGCTAGCACTAGTAAGGAGAAAGTGGATGACCCCTAGGATCCAGCAGGTACGCAGTTGGTTGGCCACCTGAAGGATAAGGTAGAGGGAATGTTGGGCTGGCCAGTCAAAGGCAGTCCATGAACAAGGTGATGCTATGCTCAAGACAGCCTGCAAAAGCTTGAGAGTTCACCAGATGCACGTCAGAAGCTGGAGTCAACAAGTGGCATTCTGACTGGGGTCAACAATTTGTTTAATTATGTAAACAAATTGATACAATGTAGCCAATTAAGATCTGAAATAACATCTAGTCCTTACCAGTGCTATTTCGGCCCATTTGCTTTAACAAAGTTAAGAAAAGTTACAAGTTAATAAAGTGGCCCAATTATAAATCCATCTTAAGTGTCCGTCTCGTTATTGGGGAGTGAGTCCGGCAAAGTGCATCTGAACAACATTAAGGAAATGGTCTTGTGAGTGAGATTCTTGAAGATATAGTTTATTTTTTTTATTTCCAAGCTCTACCAGGATCATATTATCTCTGAATAGGAAGACTTGTAGAATGTCTTCCACTCACCCCCCAAACAATCTATTGCTTATGATTGAAGCTTATTGATTTTTTTCCATCATAATATCAACAGTATTGAGCTTAAGTAAGGAAGCATATGTTAAAATCTCAGGACATTTTTTTAAAAAGACTGCACTCTACTGGATTGCAGTCTGTTAGAGAATAAAGGTTAGGTTAGAAAAGAAAAGCTGATCACCTACTTTGTGTAAATTTTTTACCACTTAGATTCCAGCCTAGAACAATTGTATCTATGCAATTTGTAGAATCTGTAACCTGTATGGAATATTTGGTTCAACCCTGTATATGTGTAAATCCTAGAAAGAGGTTGTGATTCAGGATTTGAGTTATAGAAAGAACAGGAGAGCTGTTCCCACAGAGCATTTTATGGCCCTTAACATCTTGTTTTAGATAGTAAAAGTTTGATATATTTGTGCAGGACCAACACTGAAAGGATGAATTTACACAGTGATCTTATGTATTTGATTTTGTATTTTAGGGTTTTAGATACTGTATATATTGAGCTGTTTCCTCTATGTTATGGATCAGCTACTTCAGTTGATAAATATATCATGGACTTGGTTCTCATTTAGATTCATGGGAACATTTGAATCCTTCTTTAATTCTTCAATCAAATTCCACTATTGGGGGGGAAAAACTCAGGGTGTACAAGTTATAGAATCCAGGTTTGATAAATCACTACTGTTGTTTGTTACAGAAATATATACAGAAAAATATTTTGTGAAGTACTACATGTTTGCAGTACTCATTTAATAGATAGACCAATAGAACTAGAGTGTGTTACATCTGTCAGTTCATAAACCCTGCTTGATCCACAGATATGAAATTTTCTGCAATCTCCAAATCAGATTGGAGGTTTAATATAATGGCGTTTCAATTTTTCTCCCCTTTTGCTGAATCTGTTGAATTTTTGAGTTTAATGTATTTCTCCAGATAATATAGTTTAATATAGATAATATAGTTTGACAACATTCTCCACCTCTATCCTTCCAAGAAAGGAGAAAAGTTAAAAAAAAGTTATAATAATCCCTCGTGTGTGATTAACAATGGATCACTCTTATATCTTATTAACAAAATGTATTAACAAGCTTCAGAGGTTTATTTACTTTTAAGAAGTTTCCAAAGTACCAAGAAAGAAAGAAAGAAAACCTGGGGTGTTTAATGTGGCTCTTCAAAGAATAGGAGAGATTTGTTGGCATGCAGTGAATTATGTCTGATTTCTGAAGCTCATTTAGTATTTTAACACACCTTTGGATCATAACCTTGCTATTTCACATGCTTTCCCACCGAAAATGGTATAAATATTGTGACGATCAAGCCTGATTAAGAGAGGAGCAGGGCAGTTACCTCAGTTCATCTCGAGAGGCTGCTGTTCGTCTTCCAGACCGGATCTGACGCTTGAATCCGTATGGGTGGCCTGCTAGCTGCATATTCTTTTTAGATAAGTATTGCTTTGCTGTACCCACACCCCAATAACGACGCGGACACATAATTTATGGATGAAAAATCAGGCCACTTTTATTGATAATCAAATAGGCCTACCTTAATAATGGTTAAGGCTCAAACGGGCCAAAATTGCACTGGCAAGGGGCAAATTAAAATTATAACTAAAACACTAAATAAAAGCACCTGTTGCAGCGGCAACTGGGTGTAAGATTTCGTCAACAACATGCTTCCTAATCAGCATGTCGTTGACCCCTTTCAGCTGTAACTTATCCCCAGCAAGTTGACTGGCCATACAAATCTGGTTAACCTTGTCCTCCCAATGGCCAGCCAATTGCCTTGCCTTATTAATTACTAATGCAGTTGCCCCTTACCAGTGCTATCCGCCACACGGGGAGGAGTAAGTGACTCCCACCCCACCACCGAACCACACACAACCACACCCAGGGCGGAGTAAGCAACTCGACGCCACAACCAAAACCAGCACACAGCCACACTCTGGGGTGGAGTAAGCGACTCAAAACCCCGGCCCGACCGCACATGTGGTCAACAGGCCCATTTGCAGTGCTGCCAGGAAGAGATCAAGGCCTTGGCTCGACAGGTGCACCCCATCACTCTTGTATAGGCGCTCATCATGCCTGTGTATCAGGGGGTGGGGAACCATGGATCCCAGCACGTGCGCATAAAGGAAGCTTGCCACAGCCCGATTCACCGACCTACGGGCTCGGTCCATGGCAACAGCGTTCACCCGCCCCTATAGAAAATCCGCGGGACCATTTGGGACCACATAATCTGGACACCCGGCCAAGACTGAGCCAGCAATGCCAAGTCCCTGAGAATATAGCAAATCAGGCAGAGACAAGGTAACTGAGCCAAATCGTTGCCGCCCAGGTGTAAAACCAGGACCTCCGGGGGGCATTGACCCATCATAGACCTGACCAGCGGCAACAGGTGACTCCAACGCATTCCCCTGTAGCCGAACCAACGGAGCAAGGCAACGGCACCGACACCGAGGTGAGGACCCCACGAGGTGGAAGCCGCATGACGGGTGGCCCAATATACATAACTGTGCCCGATGATCTAAACCCTCAACGGTGCACGGAGACACTCAATGCCTGAAACAAAAGAAAAGAAAGAGGGGGAACGAGCGAGGAACTACTGCTGGAGAGGGCGCACATAAACCTTAAAATGATCCGAACCCCAGCACCCCAAGGAGCGGATGTCAGCCGCCGGGTAACCCTGTACAGCAGCAGTAGAAGCCACCCCGATGCGAAAGGAGTGGGTCCCAAAGCGCACCCCGGGCAGCCCCAACCTGGTTAGTGCCCAGCCTGTGACCTTCCAAAACTGGAACCTGGTGAGGGGGGAACCACTGCAGTGTCGAAATAGGGGACCCTGGGCCGGGCCGCGAATGGCCAAAAAGGCAGTAAGCGGCGCCACTGGGCAAATAGCCAAATCCCCACACCGGAGCAGAGTAACCACGCTGCCCCTGCCCACCTGGTCAGTGTTGGAGAAGCGAATAGTGACATGAACCCTGTCGTCACCAACCTGAATGTCATTCAACTCAAGTGCTCTACGAGAAGAATCCCCCGCCGACTCCATCACCAGCTCGCTGACCCGGAAGGCGAGCATGGTAGCAGAGCAGAAAAGGAGCACCTGGTAAGGGTCCCTGCAAACCTGGTGCCAAACCTCCGACATCTGCCAGAGTATCCAAGGAGAAATGGGTCTGCGCATATCCTGGAGAGGGCCGCATTCCCACGCCCAACCCTTGAGCACCCTACGCACCCTACAATCAGTCGTAGTATCGGGGAAGCAGTTGACCTTCGCATGGAAAGCCAAGGCTGACAGGCAGCCAGCAATCGTCCGGAAGCTGAACCCCGACCATGCAAAACCACCATAAATTGGAGCAAGTGGTCAACAGGGGCAGGCCAACCCATAGGGAGGTCGGCCGCTCAGTGGAACTCTTCAAAGGCAAGGAGGGCATGTGCTTAGGCCCTGCGGGTGCCTGGAGCTAAAGAAAGTCCTATGGCACGGTTCACCTCTACGTGCCAAAACTCCACATCACTGCAGGGAGCGGTACAGGCAGCTCATCGGCCCCCGGTGCCAGCGCCTGGAAGCGGTCGATCTGTAAGTGAGACAAAGTGTCAGCAATATAATTATTGATACCCAGGACGTGTCTGGCTCGAAACAAAATATTGCGGCGACAAGCACACAAAACAAAATGGTGCACCAATGCCCATAACCCTAGGGGACCGGGAAGTCTGTGCGTTGGCAATATGTACCACTATGGCATTGGCACACCAAAAATGCACAACTGAGTTGGACCATGCCTCACCCCAGAGGAGAAGGGTGCCTAAAATGGGGGAAAATTCGAGAAAAGTGAGGTCCCGAAGGACGCCGGAATCATGCCACGACTCCGGCCATTTGCCATACACCCAGGGGCCATCGAAGTACATACTGTAGCCGAAGGCCCCAGATGCATCCGACTGCACCTGGAACGTGGGTGTCACCGCGCGCTTGTCACGCCAAAAAGAGGTCCCATTAAAGTCGGAAAGAAATCCCAGCCAGACCCTGAGATCATCCTTAATGCCCTTGGTCAGGCGGACACGATGGTGCTTCCTGGTCAACCCCGCCATGGCATCACACAGGCGCCTGGAGAAGGCCCTGCCAGGAGCCACCACCCTGCAAGCAAAATTAAGGTAACCATGGAGCACCTGCAGTTCCTTGAGGGAGGCCTTACGCTGGGCCAATAGGGACAGAATGGCGCCTGAAATCCGGGTTATTTTGTCAGGGGGCAACCTGGATGTCTGCGGTACGGTATCAATCTTGATCCCCAGAAAAACCAAAGTGGTGGCCGGGCCCTCGGTCTTCTCGGGAGCCAAAGGGACACCGAATTCAGCCATAAGAACCTTGAAAGTGGAAAGGAGGCGTACACATTCATCGGAGCCCGCTGGGGCACCAAAAAGAAAATCGTCCAGGTAGTGGGCGTCCGAAGCCGTCCCCGACCGCAGGACAAAGGCCCAATGAAGGAATGAACTGAAATGCTCGAAGGCCGAGCAAGAAACAGAGCACCCAAACGGCATGGCCTTGTCGATAAAATATCTGCCTTGAAAGTGGAAACCCAGCAACTCAAAGTCGGCTGGGTGAACGGGAAGGAGGCGGAAAGCCGAATTGATGTCACATTTGGCCAAGAGTGCCCCCGACCCGCATGCCCTAACCATAGCAAGGGCCTGGTCAAACGAAGTATAGCGGACCGAACAGAGTTCATCCGGTATCTCATCGTTGACAGACGTGCCGGCAGGAAACAACAAATGGTGGATCAACCTAAATTTACCTGGCACTTTCTTCGGGACTAGACCAAGGGGGGGAACATTCAAATTCGGAAAAGGGGGCTCGTCAAAAGGTCCAGCTACTCTACCCGATTTGACTTCCTTGAGAATCTCCTCCCTAGCCACCTCTTCCCTACCGCGGAGAGATAACAAGTTAGGGGCGTCCTGGGGTAAACGGGGGCCAACAAAAGAGATCCAAAAACCCTCAGAAATACCTGCAAGGATATACTCTGCATCAGAACGCCTAGGGCAAACCCGTAACCAACGTTCCAGAATCGCTAACTTAATTGGGGAGGGGGCCTTTTGGAGGCAGGCCTGGTTCACTACCAGGCCGGGGGGCGCCCTGAGAGCCCCTGCCCCTGGCCTGGGTTCTCCCAGGTCGTGGGCAGGTAGAGGCCAGGTGAGGGCCGGAGCAGTTGGGACACTCATGCAGGTACCTACAGTTGCGCCTGGAACACCCTGCCGAGGAGGAGTACCGCCAGCACACCAGCTGGGCTGGAACCCCGTGCCCTGCCGTCTGGTGGGGAAACAGTGCGAGGCCAGGCCGTTGTACAGTGTGGCCCAAATGGAAGCGATCGCCCACGGCAGGGCAGGAGGGCATCATATAGTACAGCCACAGGAGCTGGTTGGGTTCATCCCAGTGGATCTCTGGGTGTAATGTGGCGCGCATAGGAAATTCCTCATCGTACGCTAGCCACGTGGTGCCGGGGAAGTCAACATACGCTCGATAGATGATGTCGAGGTACTGGAAAAGGGGGATTGCCAAGTCAGGCCGTGCCCTCAGGGAGACGACCACATAAATGAAGTACGCTGGGAGCCAATTGGCCCAGGTATGTGGGGGCTTCCTACGGCGGGCCAGCTCCTTGTCCTTCTCATCCTCCTTGTCCTTCTCATCGCGGGTAGGCTCCCTGTTGAGGAGGCTGAAAAGATCCACATACTCCCTGCGCCAGATTTTATCCCTGGTCGCCGGGAGGAGATGGTCACCCAAGGGAAGGATCAACCCGTAGACAGCAAAGCCGAGGAGTGGACAGAGTGATACCCAGGATTAGTAGGGGGCCGTAAGGCCATGTTGGGTAAGGTAGCGAGGACCCGGCCGCATGTGCACCCTGCGGGGGCGGAGGGTAAGGTTCGCGCCAAAACGCCCTGCGCACCCTAGCCCGCCATAATTGGTGGGGCCGCCTGCACAGGAGGTACCGCAGGTTGCGACAATGGCCAGGGCCACGCAGCCTGGTTCTGCAGGGGCAATGGGTGAGGGGCTGCCGGCAAAACAAGAGGGAGTGTGTTTGATGTGCTCACTTGACCAGCATACTCACCGGCTGCACTCCCCCAGCCGCCCCCACCGGGGGTTCCGACTGAGAGTGGGCGTCGGAGCTCACGACCGCAGTTGAGCTCACGGCCACTGTCCCCGGAGTAGCACCGGCCACCACAGGAGGTCCAGGCACCCACAGATCAGTCGGGGGGCCAACTGAGATGGCACCCGTAGCCGGCCTGGCCAATAGTGCGGCCTCAAGCCTGTCCAGGCGCCGCTCCACCGCTGCCGGGTCCTGGGCTCCCTGGTTGCCACCTAGGGTGGCCTCAGGTTCCGTGGCCCCAGCCGCCAGTGGGATACCCAAAGCCCTCTCAAGGGCCACGAAGTGGCCCTCCACCGATGCCAGAGGAGTCGCCATGGGGGCCGAAGGAGAGGGCACTGTCTCAGCAACAGGGCCAGGTGTGGCCACTGGAGGGGGTGCTCCCGAGGCTGCGGGGCCCCCCTGGGGCGAAGGCAGGCAGCCATCCTGGGCGGCCCGGCCCGTGGCACGGCATTGCCGGCAACTAGGGGGCGATGCGGGCCTATGACCTGGAGAGGAGGGAGGTGCGGGCCATGCTGGAGCACGTGCACACCGCACGCCGGTACAGGCCCCTTGTAGGGGCCTCTTCCTAGATGCCATGGCGCCCAAAGAGAGAGCGGGCAGGGAGCACGAGCCCATTCGGCGGTGGGGGAACACTCCGGCAAAGCCCGCTCCCGGGCAAGGCCGGGCGCCAAAGGCCGACCGCACCGCAAACCGGTGCGATAGCAGCGGAGGTTCCCCGAGCCGGTTGGCTGGCTCGGGTCGGTCGCGTGCGCTGGAAGTCCCCGAAAAAAATGTGCGGCTCGTCAGGCCCATGCCCGGGCAAGGCGAGCTGATGGAGGAAGGCTGGCGAAGGGCTGCAAGCATGCCTGGGGGCAGCAAAATCAAAAGGAGGGGGACCGTTTGCTGAGCCGCCCCTTATAAAGAGCATCCAGACACGCCCCCTGCCTTGTTGCTGTGCCCGTGCCTCAGGGGCAGGGCCAGCAAAGCGCGTGGCAGCCATTTTGGCGTAGCACATCCATTTTCTGAAATGACATTTTCTTTGTTAGAAACATGTATTCTTCTTAGCGTAGTTTAGTGAGGATTTTTGTACATTGGAATATGCTATATATTTATTCCAATAAACCTTTCTAATGATTTCTTCATTAAGAGCAGTTATTCTGCCTCCTTCCAGCCATTATGGAGCAGAATGGGAATTTTTCAGATAAGCTGAAGCTGATAATCAAAGGGAGCTAGATGGGAGAGATTTTGGGAGACTCATCTTCCCAGAACTGTGCTTCCCTCCCCCTCACCTAGCTGCAATATCAAAGGCCAAATTCCCACCAGAAAACTATGATAAGGGTGTATAGGATCTAATGAATCAAGCTGCTATCAAACCCAGAGTGCTTCTATCTGCAACATTTTTTCCTTACTGCAACACATTTTTCTTACTGGTTTTCCCTGCTGGGGTTAACTCAGTAAAGGCACCCTTTCACAATGCTACCAAAAATCCACTTTACTTTCTTTCTCTGAGTCGGCAAACCATACTGTTAGTACGGGAACCAGGGGACCAGACCAACTGATCAGGGGGAGCAAGTGAAGAAGTGGCCACCACTAGGCTGGGTCTCGGGCAAGCCAATGTCAGAGCGAGCCAGGGTCTGGTTGCCGTGTGTGACATATACTTCCCCCCACCCCATATTCCATCCATGTGGCCACCAGCGTCGCGACAGGTGAAACACCACCATCCCTCAGAGCAACTAAAGCGCTTTACAAGGAAAGATCTGTTTTAAGCACCTTCTCTCAGGCATTAAGTCTACAATGACTGTCCCATAATATAGCATATGGAAGGCCTAAAGAAGATGCTGAACTCTAAAAGTAATGAATGCTGATCCAGAATTTTTGAAACAACATATATGTGTGTGTTCTTAGAAACATTTCAGAATGTGGGGTTTTTGTTGTTCAGTCGCACAGTCAATTCTGACCCTTTGTGACCGTATAGACCATCGTCCTCCAGGCACCTCTGTCCTCCACCATCTTCCTCAGCACGCCCAGCTCTGAGCCCAATGCGTCCATGATGCCATCTAGCCATTTCATCTTTGGTCATCCTCTTTTTCTTTTGCCCTCCACCTTTCCCAGCATCAAGGCCTTCTCAAGTAAATCCTCTCTTCTCATTTGATGTCCAAAGTACTTTAGCTATTTGACCTTCTAATGAGCAGTCAGGGTTGATTTCTTCTAAGATTGACCTATTTGTTCTCCTCGCTGTCCAGGGGACTCTCAAAACTATCCTCCAACACCACATTTCAAAGGCATCTATTCTTCTTTGCTCAGCTTTCCTAATGGTCCAGCTAGCACACCCATACATTACCACGGGGAAAACCATTGCTTTGACTATGTGAATTTTTGTTTTCAAGGTGATGTCTCTGCTTTTCACTATATTCCCCAGGTTTCTCATAGCTTGTCTTCCCAGAATCAGTCATCTTTTTATTTCATGGCTGCAGTTACCATCTGCAGTGATCTTAGATCCTAAGAAAGTAAAATCTGTCACTGCTTCTTCTTTTTCCCCATCTATTTTCCAGGAATTGATGAGGCCTGTTGCCATTATCTTGGTTTTCTTGATATTGAGTCTCAAGCCAGCTTTTGCACTTTCCTCCATCAGCCCAATCAAGAGATTATTTAGGTCTTTCTCACTTTCTGCCATTAAGGTGGTATTGTCTGCATATCTCAAATTGTTGATGTTTCTCCCAGCAATTTTGATCCCATATTGTGATTCCTCTATCTCTGCATTGCGCATTATGTGCTCTGTGTATAAGTTGAATAAGCAGGGTGACAAAATGGCATATGAGGTGTTCTGGTATTCCCATCACTTTAATTATTTGCCACATTTTGTTGTGGTCCACACAGCCTTGGTATAGTCAATAAAACAAAAGTAGACTTGTTTCTGATATTCTTTGCAGGCACACCCCCCAAAGAAAGACTCAGACACCGGTATATGGATAAAGGCATTGGGCCACTTTTATTGAATAATGCCCTAGTCCGAATTATAACTTTCAATTGGTGTATTCATTCAATTGTAATTCTTAAGGCAAGCAGGCCGCAGTAACACTGGTAAGGTTCCTCCCAAAATTGCCAATGATAATTGGCTACAATGTATCCATTTGTATCAATTTGTTTGTTGACACAAACAAATTGTTGACCGGAGTCAATAAACTATCTACTGACCCCACCCTATGACGTGTATCCGTCAAATCACGAGGTGATGCATGCTGAAAAGCTCCTGCCATCACCCCTTGCCTGGTTCGTCGTTGACCGGCCAAAGCTATTACACCTGTACCTGTCTAAGTGTTGGCCAGTCAATTGCGAACCTGCCGGATACCTATGGGTCATAAATCTTTACCTTACCAGTGCTACCCGCCACACGGGGAGGCGTCTATGAAGACTCACCCCCCCCCCCCCGACCGTCAGCTCGGTCACCAGGCCTGCTTGCAAATCTTCAAGAAAGATGTTGATACCTCTAGCCGACAGGTGGACCCTATCCCCTGCATAGAGATCATAATTTTGCAAACTAATCGTGGGGTGCCAGATGACCATCCCCAAACCCTTGTCTGCCAAGAACTGGGCAACAGCCCTGTTCACCGAGCGTCGAGCGCGGTCAAGGGCACGGAGGTCAATACCTCCCCTGTATGAATGACGCGGTACGATATCCGACCATAGCAGCCTTGTGTACGGCCACACATAATGCAAATAAGCTAGGTCACTGCAAATCGTGAATTTTAAGGAGAGGCCAGTGACCTGGGCAAGGTCATTGCTCCCGAGGTGCAGTACAAGGACATCAGGCGGTTCAGCATCCCTGATGGAAAACAGGAATGACAACAGTTCCTGCCATCTCATTCCGCGCTTACTGTACCAACGTATATGTGTGGTTGCACGCAGTCCAAGCTGGGGTCCCCACTCTGTCGCCGCAGCATACTGCACTGCCCAGTTTCAATGGTTCATCTTTTCAATATTTAACTATACTCGATCTCCTGGCTTAAAGCCATGTGTTGCCTTTGAGACCAAGGGAGGGGGCAAGCCTGCTGTACTTTGATTCACATATTGATTTATACTGCAGTGACTGAGTCAATAATTTCCTAACTTCCATTCCCCTTCTATGGGCCAAATCTGAAATTCAAAAGGGGAAATTCAAAAGGGGAAATATGATACTTTGTACAGAGGGGTAGTTCTCATAACGTACATTGTCATAGGCTAAAACCTGGACTTAGTGATTTACTTTCATACAATTCTGCAATACATGCCGAACATGAAACAGAGCAGCCAAAAGGCATGGCCTTGTCTACATAGAACTTCCCTTGGAATCTAAAACCCAATAGCTCAAAGTCCCCCGGGTGCACTGGCAACAATGCCGATTTAATGTCACATTTCACCAGGAGGGCACCGGGACCAGAAGAGCGCACCATCCGTAGGGCTTGGTCAAATGACGTATATCTGACCGAACAAGGTGGTATGGAAAAGGGGCCCGCTACCCTCCTGGCCTCTACCTCTTTGGCAATACTCAGGGCAGCCACCCCCTCATTACCCTTCAGGGAAACCAAATTGGGGGCATCTTGGGGTCCTCGCACCCCTTTGAATGGGATACGAAAGCCCCACTGGAAACCCTCCAGGAGGTACCTTGCGTCCTCCCTCCTTGGATAAGTTGAGAGCCATCGCTCCAACATATACACGTTAACTGGGGAGGGGGCCTTTTGACTGGCTAGCTCCATCAGCAGAAGCTCTGCCCGCTCCCTGTCCACCTCTACCTCTGCCCCATGACCCACCAGCCCGCGGGCACGCGGAGGCAGAGTGGGGGCCAGCGCAAGAGGGACACTCATGTTTGTATCGACACTGTCGCTTATTGCACACGCCATTAGCTGAGAAGCTCCAACACAGCAAGCGGGCTGGAACCCCCTGCCCCGCCGGCTGGCGGGGAGCCTGTGTTGGAGCAGCTCGCTGCACAGCATGGCCACAATGGTACCTATCCCCAGGCGCCGGACGCATGGGGGTCATGTACAAGAGCCACAATTTTTGGCAGGGCTCATCCCATCTCATCTCCGGGTGTAGGGCCACCCTCATTCTAAATTCCTCATTGTAAGCCAACCACGATGGGCCAGGGAAATCAACCATCGCCCTGTAAATATTGTCCAAGTATTGGGCCATAGGAATGGCCAGATCAGGCCGGGCCCTAAGGTATACCGCCATATAAATAAGATATGCCGGCAACCAGTTGGCCCAGGTGCGCGGTGGCTTACGATGACGAGACAGTTCCTTGTCTCTGTCATCCTGTCCCTCTCTCTCTTCCTTAGTGGGCTCACTGTTCAATAGGGAGAATATATGCACGTACTCCCCCCGCCAAATCTTCTCCCTCGTGACCTGGGACAAATGATCACCAAGGGGCAAGGAATAACCAGCCGTCAGCAAAGCCGTCACTGGCACATTATGTATAGAGGGCATACGCAGAGAGACCTGTACAGCCCCTGCGATGCTCGGCACTGCCCCAGGGGCGGAACCCCCCGCCCTCAACGAGGTGCCATTTTGAAACCATGGGGCACTGGGGTAGGCTGGTAACTGATGCCCACTCGCCTCAACTTGACGAGGCCAGGGCCACTGAACCCCACCACTGGAAGTGGGCTGTGATGTAGGTG
This sequence comes from Bradypodion ventrale, assembly GCA_035047345.1. NCBI lineage: Eukaryota > Metazoa > Chordata > Lepidosauria > Squamata > Chamaeleonidae > Bradypodion > Bradypodion ventrale. Next base: position 176,424,382 of record JAWDJE010000003.1, read on the forward strand.
CACTAAATTGAATCTGATACCCCGTGAGCCGCCCCCACTGGGGGTTCCGGCCCACGGCGGGCATCGGAGCTCACGACCGGAATCGAGCTCTGGGGCCACACCTGACTACTCCCAGTCTGCAGATCTGGACGAACGGGGAGCTGCGAGACACCAGCTGGCGCCGGCCGGAGCGTCTCAAGCAGCTCAACCCGGCTGGCCGCCCGTTGCAGCGTTGCGGCTGTCAAGGTAGCTGGTGCCAACGAAGGGGCCCCGGAGGAAAGAGAAGCGCCCCCCTCTACAGGAGGCTGTGCAATGCCCAAGGATGCTTCCAGCACTGCTAAACGTGCTAACAGAGCATCCACTGCCACAGAGCCCCCAGCATAAGGCGGGCCGGGTGGGCCGGACGGCCCACTAGGCAGTTGGAAAGGTAACCCGAAAGGCGAGCCAGGGCCAGAATAGGGCCATGCCCAAAACTCCGGCCCATGAGGGGCCGGAGGAGGAACGAGTTGTATGCCCACACCAGGCCCTCCCACGCTACCCTGACCCATGGCCGGTAACGGCGGGTCGAGGGCCGAAGCCCCTGAGGGGCCAGCCTGTAGCTGGCCAGCCACCGAGTTGCAGCCAAGCTGCCAAATGCCAGCGCGAGTAGCCCCACCGGTATCAGTGGGCAAGGCTGGCACAGTGCCCTGCCACGGGGGTGCAGCCCTGGTCCTCCGACCCGATGGCTGTCCCCCGTCTGGCGCAGGGCCGGTGAACGTTCTCCCCCTTAGCCGCGGCTTCATCGCCAGGGCCTTTCGCTTGGGAGGCATGTCTCCTGAGGAGAAGAAAAAGCAGGATCCCTATCCACGGATCGAAAAACCTAGCGCCGAAGCACGCGGTAGCCAAGCAAACCAAGGCTCTGCGTGCGCTAATCCTCCTTTCCCAGCCGAGAAAGAACCACAAGGGCTAAACAGCCGAAGACTAAAGGACAAACAGCGACGGAGAAAACTTCTCCTCTCTGTCGCTATTTCTAAAATGGCAGCTCGTCTGCCTCGTGGCCGCCCCTTTTATAGAGGGGTGGCCATGCCCCCTAACTCACCCGGATGTCTGAGTCCGGGTGGGGGGGCCCCGCAAAGAGCGTGACGGCCATTTTGGTGCCACTCTTTCATTTGTTTTCTCCATAATCCAACTTATGTTGGCTATGTGGTCTCTGGTCCACCTGCCTCTTCTGAACCCAGCCTGCACCTCTGGTAGTTCTCTCTCCACATGCTGCTGAAGTCTATCCTGTATTATTTTGAGCATCACCTTGCTGGCGTGTGGGATGAGTGCAATTGTTCTACAATTTGAACATTCTTTGGCATTGCCTTTTTCTGGGATTGGAACGTATACTGATCTTTTCCAATCCTGTGGCCACTGTTTTGTTTTCCAAATCTGCTGGCATATTGAATGCAGTAATTTGATTCCATCATCTTTTAGGGCTTTGAAAAATTCAACTGGAATACCATCATTTCCACTAGCTTTGTTGTTTGCAGTGCTCTTTAGGGCCTTTCTGACTTCACTCTCCAGGATGTCTGGCTCAAGTTCAATTTCCTCATCATTTTTATTATCAGGAGTGTTGTGGATTGAAAACGAGACAAACCGCATTCCAGGCTAAGACAGATAAGGAGTTTTATTATTTGACCAAATAGGTTCAAAGTCACTTTAACAAGTGTAAAAAAACTCTGAACGACAAATACATTTTCAGAGCCTTCTTTTATACCATATGATCACACGGAATTTCCACACATTACATCATTATGGCATAAGCCTATTAGTTATTAATCTTATGACATTGTCATTCATATCAGGTCAAATTAAGAACTGTCATTTAGGTTAGAACATTCAGAAATTGTTCATGTGTCATGTCACACCATATCACTTCACAGAAATATCACTCAGCGTTCTTATTCCTTATATGTAAATCTCTACTGCTATTTTCTTCAGATAGAAATCCTACATTTACATTGCATGTTTATTCAGTGTATTTGTTCGGCTTGTGGACACAAGGCATTTTGTTTACTTTAGCCTCGTCATTATGGTGTATATTGATCAGGTGAATATGATCTGTTTTCATTTCAGAATGGCTTGAGGAATGATTTCTGCTTTTAAGTAGAATTAATATTAGAATTAATATCTTAATTCTTTCACTCCTATTTCATTCCCTCCTGATTTCTTGAAAATTATTATTTTAAATAAATTTTCACACTTTTATTGCAAGAAATATACATTAAATATTGACATTTTCTTGATTGCAGGTTCCTCAGGCTTCAGCCGTGAGAAGGAAGATAGCTTTCCTATATTGTATCTTCTTCAGGGCGCTGTTTTCCTTGGGTCTGATGACTTATTGAAACAAAATCTATGCATTTTAATCCTTCCAGGATTTTAAACTGCAAGAGAAAAGAAAGCACATACCAGCAATACAGTTCTTTTCATTTTAGTTTCAATGGTTCATCTTTTCAATATTTAACTATACTTGATCTCCTGGCTTAAAGCCATGTGTTGCCTTTAAGACCAAGGGAGGGGGCAAGCCTGCTGTACTTTGATTCACATATTGATTTATACTGCAGTGACTGAGTCAATAATTTCCTAACTTCCATTCCCCTTCTATGGGCCAAATCTGGCCAACTCTATGTGTTTAAACATCGCCGCAAGACAGAAATTCAAAAGGGGAAATATGATACTTTGTACAGAGGGGTAGTTCTCATAACGTAGATTGTCATAGGCTAAAACCTGGACTTAGTGATTTACTTTCATACAATTCCGCAATACATGCTTTCAACAGTCCTACTTGCTTTCTCAACCTTTCCCCCTGACTGTAGATTAAATGAACAAGGATGGTTCCACTAAACCTTACTGCTTTTAAGTAAGTATTTATTTTAGACACTGACTGGCTTTTTCTTCTTCTATTTTCATGTACTTAGGATGTGTTGTACTTTTAAGTCCTCAAATTCTTTAATCAAATACAACTCCTGTATTTGTTTTGGCTTTTTTAAACATAGCTGCTCTTCGCTTTGCTTCTGCCCTTCTGCTTCCTTTTGCCACTGCATCTTCTGTTTTCTGATTCCAGAAAAATGGATAATTGCAAGGGATTTAGGCATTCTTGGCAGCTTTGATCAGTCTAATCCATAAATGTCCCTTATTTTCCAAAACATCTGGAGGTCATGGCTATTATGTACTTGTACGTCTGCAGAAAAAGTAAACTTTTCTTCTTGTGCAGGGCCATCTAGTTCCTTTGGAGTTATGCAACTGGCCTCTGACATCTACACTTTTATTTCTGCGTACTTTCACATACTGCCTGAAAAGTTGGGACAAATCTAGTAGCCTTAACGCTTGGGGCTGACATAAGTGCTTCTTTTTAACTTTTCAAAAGCTTCTTGTTGCTGATCACTCAAAATGATCGGTTTCAGCTCCTCTTGTGGAGGCTTAAAGAGGCTTTGCTAATAGAGCAAAGCTAGGGATCCAAAGTCAACAGAATCCTTGGTCTTCTAGTACCCCCCCTTATTTGTTCCTGTTCTTGGGGTTAGCTATCAAGTGCTCAGCTGGTTTTTTTCCCTGGGATTTCCCAAATTCCTCTAGTTTCTTCAATAATCCCATTCCATTTCAGCTAATTCATCATGTTCTTCTTGTCGGTCTCCATAACCTCCTCTGCCAAACGGGTGTATTTTTCCCATTCCTCTCTCAGGAAAATTCCTCTGCCAGTGGCCCTCTTGCTTGCAGTAAGCACACTGATTGTAATCAAGTGTCCCTTTGCCTCTTCCCAAAGCAAGGGCCATCATCTCAGCTTTCTTCTTTTCTCTTATATTCTGCTTCTCCTCTTCCTCCTCTTCTCTATTAAAGTAGACCTTCCTCGCAATTTGCACCAGCTCACTTGTGTTCTTTCCCAATGCTCCTTCCAGCTTTTGTAATTTCTTTCTTACATCTGGTGCACTCTGAGTAATGAATCTCTCATTTAACATCTGGCGGTTTTCAGGATCTTCCATATTTATTCCTGCTTTTATTTTATATGCTTCTATTAATCTTGCTAAGAAACTTTTAGGGCTTCTTGTTTCTCTTGAATTATATTAGCAGGTTTGCTAAAATTGACAGGACCTTTTGCTGCTTCCTTTAAGCTTTCCAAAATTAAATATCTGTACTGTTGAAGACTTGTCCTGTGTGTTGGATCATTAGGATTCCAATTTGTATTTTGTTCAGTGGCTGCTTCCATATGTGCTACAGTCTGATCTGCATCAGGGAAATTTCTACGAAGTATCTTGTCTTTTGCCAGTTTTAATTTTTCCTTTTCTTCCATATTAAGGAACGTATTTATTATTTGCGGCATATCACTCCATGTAGGGTCACCTCATTCAGCTTGCTACTAAAAGGTCCATAATGCTGTTTCTAATTTAACAAATCTATTGTAGTAAATGGCACATATTGGAAGATAGATTAAGTTACAGTTTCTTCATCTTCCCTCATATGGCTGGTTACCATTTCTCTTAATGGGGCAACAACCTCCTTTCTTCCTTTGGTTACTGGTCAGAAATATGCTGTTGCTGCTGTGTTTGGAGGAGGTTCTCTACCCATTTTATTGTTATAGGGAGAAGGTTGACTGTACTTTTAAAATTTTATTTCTCCCTCTTCAATTACATCTTTCAAGATTTCAGTTACCCTTTTCAGTTTTTCTGTGGTTAGAGAAACCATGTTTCTATCAGGGGTTTGAAATCTTCCTGCGCTTGCTAATGCAAGGTCTGGATAAATGCGTGGAACTTGGCCATCTTGTGGCGCTGGTTTTGGCATGACATAAGGTGGAGGTCTTTGAAACAGAATTTCGTCTTCTTCATTTCTGCTTAAAATTTTCAATTTTTCTTCTGTCTGCCATTCTACTTTTGGGATATTGGGTTTCTGATCACTTTCCTTCCTAATTTGGATTTCTTATCATTGGATTTCTTTTCCTTCATTAAATATGCTTTTACACATCCAGCCTGGCATTTCTTTAGCCAGGGTGGCCATGGCTTTTCTGCAATTACAGCTTGCCATGTGGATATGTAGGGATACTGACCCCATTGTTTATTCTGCGTTATACTTTGAAATACTCTATGTATAAGACCCTAATCTAAAGAGCCTTCCAGAGGCCACCCTACTTGGAAACTGGGCCATTCATATTCACAAAACTTTCTTAACTCAAATTTAGTTAAAGGGGGTTCATGTGTCTCTGGTGAAAATACCTCAAAGTTGTCTAGGAAACACTCTAGCGGCATTCTCAGAACGCTGCTACGACCACCCATCCTAAGCTAAACACTACTACCGACCTGGGGCACCTGAAAATCAAGGGCTGCCATCAGGAACTGCGATGGTTTAACCACCCACACACAATATATAAAATCGCACACACAAAAATCAGGTTCGCCACCCTGATTTTTCCAGGAACACTGGGTTACCGCCCGTGGTTCATTAAGGACTTAGGAATCGCTGTCATGTCCTCTTGGAGGTAATTAGGCTCCACGTCCACTCCTCAAATGAGTGGGCACACATAAGTATACTTCATACAGTTTCATACAATTTTATACTTGCCTGCAGGCTTTGAAAATCCAGCTCCTAGGAGAGTTCTCCGTCTGTCTTAGCCTTCCGGATCCTTTGACTGATCTGTTTCTCTGATAGTTACTCGCTGCCTCTTCACTGATTTTCTAGAGAAGATCAAAGGTCTACTATGCCAGCATAAAGGTTATCCCTGGAGAGGCGTCATTTTATCCCGTCAGGAACAGCCATCTGGAGCGACAATGGCACCTGCTGCTTGTCCTGGCGGAGACACCAAAAATATTGTGGAATGAAAACAAGACAAACCGCATTCTAGGCTAAGACAGATAAGGAGTTTTATTATTTGACCAAATAGGTTCAAAGTCACTTTAACAAGTGTAAAAAAACTCTGAATGACAAATACATTTTCAGAGCCTTCTTTTATACCATATGATCACACGGAATTTCCACACTACATCATTATGGTATAAGCCTATTAGTTATTAATCTTATGCCATTGTCATTCATATCAGGTCAAATTAAGAACTGTCATTTAGGTTAGAACATTCAGAAATTGTTCATGTATCATGTCACACCATATCACTTCACAGAAATATCACTCAGCGTTCTTATTCCTTATATGTAAATCTCTACTGCTATTTTCTACAGATAGAAATCCTACATTTACATTGCATGCTTATTCAGCATATTTGTTCGGCTTGTGGACACAAGGCATTTTGTTTACTTTAGCCTCGTCACTATGGTGTATATTGATCAGGTCAATCTGATCTGTTTTTCATTTCAGAATAGCTTGAGGAATGATTTCTGCTTTTAAGCAGAATTAATATTAGAATTAATATCTTAATCCTTTCACCCCTATTTCAGGAGTGTTGAGGTCCTTTTTTGTAGAGTTCCTCTGTGTACTCTTTCCATCTTTTCTTAATCTCTTCTGCATCACCTAACTCCTTTCCATCTTTGTCCCTTAGTATGGTCATTTTTGCTTTAAATTTTCCCTTGATTTCCCCAATTTTTTTTTGAAAAGATCTCTAGTCTTGCCTCTTTTGTTGTTTTCCTCCATTTATTTGCACTGTTCATTTAGGTAGTTTCCCTTATCTCTCATTGCTTTCATTTGAAATTCTTTGTTTAGGTGATTGTATTTTTTTTCTTTCTCCTTTGACTTTTGCATTCCTTCTTTCCTCTGCTATTTTATGGGCCTCATCAGACAACCACTTTGCTTTCTTATGCTTCTTTTCTTTTGGTATGGTTTTCCTTGCTCCTTCCTGCATGATGTCCCACATCTCTGTCCATAATTCTTCTGGCGCACTGTCTATCAAGTCCAAGCCATTAAATCTGCTTCTCACCTCTACTGTTTATTCATTAGGTATGTTGTCTAGGTCATATCTGTATGGTCTAATTGTTTTCCCTATTTTCTTTAGTCTAAGCCTGAATTTTGCAACCATTAGATTGTGATCTGAGCTACAGTCTGCTCCAGGTCTTGTTTTTGCTGACTGTATGGAGGTTCTCCATCTTTGGCTGCATAGTATGTAATCAATTTGGTTTCGATGTTGGCCATCTGGTGATGACCATGTGTAGAGTTGCCTCTTGTGTTGCTGGAAGAGAGTGTTTGCTATGACCAGTGCGTTCTCTTGGCAGAACTCTATCAATCTTTGCCCTGCTTCATTCTGTGTTCCAAGACCAAACTTGCCTGTTATTCTTTTTGATTTCCTACTTTGGCATTCCAGTCACCTATGATAATGTGTACATCATTTCTTGGTGTCTATTCTATGAGGTGTTGTCGGTCCTCATAGAACTGGTCAGCTGTGGCTTCATCTGCCCCAGTGGTCGGACTTGAATTACTGTGATATTGAAAGGTTTGCCTTGTATTCTGACTGACATCATTCTATCATTTTTGAGATTATATCCCATTACTGCTTTTCTCACTCTTTTATTGATAATTATGGCTACTCCATTTATTCTGAGGTTTTCTTGTTCACAATAGTAGATATGATGGTTTCCAGAGCTGAATTTGTCCATCCCTGTCCATTTTAACTCGCTCGTTCCCAAGATGTCAATGCTTATTCTTTCCATCTCATTTTTAACCATTTCCAGTTTTCCTTGATTCCTAGATCTCACATTCCATGTCCCTATACAGTATTGTTCCTTGCAACACTGTATCTCTCCTCCCCCTTTCATGTCCCTCCCCTTCTTCTGATCTGCTGCGCTAAGCATCCTATTTCCTCTAGACTGTGCCTTTTGTTTTGGTCAATAGGGTTCTCTTGACAACTTTGTGGCATGGTTTGCCGGTTTCTATGCCAGAATCCTCCCATCATACATGTTATCACAGTTAAAAACCAAAGTTTAAAACATTTTAAAGACAAAGTGTTATCATGCATATTATCACAGTTTAAAATGCAGTATCAGAGTAAAAGATGAGCTAATGTTAAGTCTCTACTGTAAGTTATATTTAAAATCCCTAGAAATGGAAAGCTACTTTGCAGAATGATTTTTAAACAAAACAATTTATCTTTTTAGTGGTAGCATCTCTGCCACTATCATCCTAGAATTATGGTAGAGAGAAGGCATAGAGGAAGAAGCAAAATGGCAGTCAATTTGCCATACCATGGCCATGCCAGAAAAAAAAAACATTTGTAAAATGGAAAAAACTGTGGCACAACCACTGCATCAAGTTTGAGAAAATACTGAAGAAAAGGAATTCTCCAGGGTTTATGTAGGATTATTTCTTAGCCCTAACTGACACTGCAGATTTAATCTAAGATCTTATTGCTTCCTTCTCACAGTGGTTAAGCCTTCACATCTTCCTAAAGAATTACAAAAAAAGTTCGAAAACTGAAAATGTTAGATCGAAAGGGGTTTCTTGATTGCTGGAAAAAAATTTAGAAAACAGTGCAAACAGTGCATATCCATGTGTGTGTTTATGGAACATTCCAGAATATTGTTTTTATTTTACATTTAAAGAAATGAAAAGCCACATTACATAATTATTGCTAAAATATTCACCATTTTTTAGTGGCGACCTCCTTGCTGAATTCATCACAGAACTAGATTGTAAATAGAACCATATGATTTCACATGAGTTCTTGGCTGCTATAGGAAGCAACATATGTTGGCTTTCAACAAGTGTTTTATTGGAGAAATCAGATTCTTGCTATCTAAAACTGCTATAATATTTTTTCTTTTATGAGGGTCTATTTTATGTGTAGGATGTTGTTCACAAAGCCATGTTTCATTATGTATTGTTCTCTATGTTTTTATCAATATCATTTTTATGGATAATACTCTCACAATACCCAGGAGGAGAGAGCACAGGTTTAAGAGTGAATTATTTCCTTCTCAGGACTCAGGGCAATGGTAGACTCTCATGACTCCTTACAATCCAGCCCCAGAATGTTGTGCTTTCTGCCTGAGAAAGTCCCCTTATCTCCCCTTGGGCATTCTCTTCAAGGTAAAGCCATGGGAGATTTGGTTGTAGTGTGGAAAAACCTGTAAGCAGGTGCATATGATGCCCAAAATTCCTTATTCCAGGACCATATCAAACTTGGAGACAACACTTCCAATTGTTTTTATAGAAGAGACCTTGTGCGGCCTCCCTCTTTTATTGGAGTAAATTATAAAATAAAGTCCATAAAGCAATGTGTTGTTTCATCAAGCAAAACATAGCAAAACTTGACATTAAAACTTTGCAAAACAGAACCAAAATAAACTTCCCATTGTTGGGTAAAATCTAATCTAAAAACATTCTAGTTTCTAGCAAACTAATCTCCTAGATGCAAAGCCTACTCAACATTTTGTCTAATAAAATAACAAACCACATTTTTGTTCTAAGTTCAGCTTCTTCTAGCTCTGTATCTTGAAAGTCCGAAGATACCCAAAAAATGTCAAAGTATGAAGGCCAAAATATTTCTAAGTATTCTGCCTTCGAATCCTGACTAAGTCAGATGACTAGTCTGCCTCCCTTCTGATTCAAAGAGTCAGCCGGTCCCAGCCTCATTTTCTTCAGAAGTCCATTGTTGTCTCTAGGATCAATGGCTCTCGGTGAATCCAAACAAGACCCCCGAAGATCTTTCTTACTGGGCTCTAATTGATCTTTTTATTCCCAAAAAGGAACTCACTCCCATTTTAGGAATGTCAAGTGACCTTGAAGCTAGATAAAGAGACAAGATTTCTGTTATCTCTGTTAAGATCTCCCAAGGTCACGTTACCAGGATCAGACCTTTTTTGTGGCAAGATGCCAAAGCTTTCACCACCACCCCTTCTCTGGGTGGTTCACCTTTGAAGTTCAAAGGATGTGAACTTGTGCTGAGGTGGGTCTGGATAATCTCTCCCTTGATGATTAATGAAGCCTCTAGGGGTGCTCATCCCAGTGACATAATGCTTGACTGGGAATTCTCAATGCAAAGTTGGACAGAGAAGTTTTGTTTCTCCAAACAACAAGCTGCTGAATCACAGTGACACATTCTGGTGAGCTTATTTTCATAATTAAAGCTTCCAAATTCATTACAAGTACTAAAATTGTCAAATTACAATTCAAAGGAAAAAAGGAAATAAATAAATAAAGTAATTCTGTATTTTTATTGTTGTGATACAACCCCACATTTCCATATGTACATTTAAGAATCAATGTTTGCCATTAACTTTTCAAATATGACTACTTAGGACAGTCACTGCTATGTCCTGTTTCATAGAACAATAGAATAATGTAGTTGGAAAATTGGTTGTCTAATTTTCTCCTGAATTCTTCTGGCCTTGAAGTACTTACTATCTCCTGAGATAATTGGTTCCATTTTCATGCTGGTATAACAGTTAGGAAGTTTCTCCTATCTGGCTTTCTTATAGTTTCAGCCCATTAAGAACAGTAAAGCAGCTGGCATGGATGACATTTGGGTTGAGCAGATCAAACATTTTGGACCAATAATGAAAAAATGGTCACTTAGCCTGAACAATTTCTTGAATATAGTTCTTTTTTTATTGATTTTTTATTGATTTTGCTACTACACAGAATCAAATAAGAAAACATAAGACATACATTAACTAACAAAATATAACAAAATATAAATCACTCTTTTTATATACATATAAAAGTAATACAAAGAGGAGAGAATATATAAAATTGATAACTAAACCCCTTACATTCCCTAGCATATATCAGCATTCCAATAATATTATACTTAATTACCTTACTACTAAACATCCTCGACTCCTCTACACTTCATCTTCTCAACAAATTTTACAATTGGTAGAACTATAAAAAGTGAATAAGAGAAGAAAAAAGAAAAAGAAAACATCACCACGTGATATATTACAATGCCAAAGGGGAGCTGCATCCTGTCTCTTATCATTATAGCCAAAAATTCAATTGATCCGGTAATGGGACATATCCTCCTCTTTTCTTTAATGTATAATCAAGAAATGGTTTCCAAATTTTCCCAAAATTATTTTCTCTAACCATTCCTTTCTTTTCATTTAATTCCCATGTCAATTTATCATTCAGGGCCAGCTGCCACGTTTCTCTACACCATTCATCCAGTTTTATTTTCCTTGAATCCTTCCAATTTCTTGCTATACACTGTCTTCCTGTGGACATAAGTATCGCAATTATTTCTTGTTCCTCCCTATCTAGCATTAAGCTATCTAAATCCATAAGCATGGCGGCACACGAACCAATCTTTATCTTTTCCCCTAACATATCAACTATTTCTTTTTCAATTTCTTTCCAAAAATCTTCTATTTCTTTACAATTCCACCACATATGTTTGTAAGGTCCCACACTTTTTACATCTCCAACACAACTTATTTTTCGTTCTATCCATCTGATTCAATCTCACCAGAGTCAAGTACCACCTCCACATAATTTTATAATTATGTTCCTTAACTCTAACTGACAATGTTCTCATTATTCTTTGTTTCCACAAAGCTCTCCATTTTATTTCTGAAATCTTTATATTTAAATCGTCTTCCCACAAAGTTCTCAAAATGTCTATATTGTCCCCTTTATTTAAATTTTTATAAATTTTAGCAACCAGGCCCTTTAAATCCATCTTCCCTTGCCTTATTTTAAACAACAAACTCTTCAAATTCCATCATGTCACTTTCCAAGTTATATCTTTTTTTATATTTATTATTCCAATTATTTAATCTCACAATTTGTAACCAATTTAACTTTAAATCTCCATAAATCACTGCTCTTTTCAGCTCATCCATGCAATTTTGGATCCAATATCTCAACATGCAAACATCCTTATCTATCAATACTAATCTCAATTCCTCATCTATGTTAATTGGAAAATCTTTTATATCCTCAATCTCTATTAAAGGAGAAATCCCAGGGGCCAATTTTCCTTTCCACTTTTTCCATGCTTCCCATGTTGCTCTTAACATTTTATTTTTAATATTTACTTTTCCCCAATCTTTGTCCAAAAAAGCTATCTTCCCTATTTGTTGGAGATTCTTCATCTCTAAATCCTCCCAAATCACTTGCTCTTTCATCAAAATCTTAACAACATTTTTAACCTGGAGGGCATTATAATAACTCTTTAATTTAGGTATCCCTAGACCTTCTTTTTGTGATACATACCACCAACTTTTAGGAATTCTAGCTCTTTCCCCACCATTGCAAAATTTATTTATTGTATCTTGAAAAACTTTAATTTCTCTATCCTTTAGATAAATCGGTAAAGCATCAAACAAAAAGAAATATTTTTGGCAATAACATCATCTTACACAGAGCCACTCTACCAAACCAAGACAATTTCAATTTGTTAAATTGTAAAATTTGCTCTTTAATCCCCTTGTCATAATTCAATTTTTAATATTTTCCAACTTATTTGATAGGGTAACTCCCTAATATTTTAAATTATCTCCAATCTGAATTTTATATTCCTGCTGAATTTCTTGTTCTTCTTCCTTATTCACGTTACATATTATCATCTCTGATTTCTCCCAATTAATTTTCAACCCCATCATATTCTCAAAATCCTTTAAATGCACTTGAAACCTATCTAATGCCTTCTTTGGGTATTTCATTATAACCAGTGTATCATCCGCATATAGATCTTCTATATTATCATCCTTTCTTATCATTTCTGCTAACACTTCCATAGCCATTATAAATAAGATTGGAGATAACAGACATCCCTGTTTTGTACCAGCTTCTAATCTAATATTTTCAGTATAAACATTATTAACTCTAACCTTTGCATTCCCCTGCTGATATAATAATTTTATAACATTTCTAAATTTTGTCCCAAATCCATAAAATCGAATTATCTCATTAATTGTGGTCCATTGAAGGGAATCAAATGCTTTGAAAATATCCAATGATAACAATCCTATCTTCTCCTTTCTCCTATTGGCCATATCCAATGAATCGAGTGTTCTCCTCATTAAATCTGCCATATGTCTACCTTTTAAAAACCCAACTTGATCTTTATTTATATATCTGCTAATATGTTTGTAAATATTTAGCACCCTGATTTATTAGAGATATAGGTCTAAAAGATTCATTTTTTTCTATATCTTTTCCTGGTTTGGGAATCAGGACGATTATTGATCTAGACCAAGAAATTGGGAGTGTTCCCTTCCAATATAAAATTAAACATCTTTTTAAATCTTGGGATAACTACCTCTTTAAACTCTTTATAAAACTCTGATGTTAGCCCATCTTCACCTGTTGACTTATCCCCTTTTAATTTATTTATCACATCGTCAATTTCTTTCTCAGAAATTATATCATCCATTTTATCTATATGTTCCTGGGCTAATTTTTGTTTTATATAATTCTCCAAATATTCTTTTAATTTATCCACCTTAATCACTTTTTCTGTATACAACTCCTGATAAAATTCCTTTACTATTGCTAATTTATCCATCATTCTATTACACCTAACTCCTTTTTTTGATGTCAATACACCTATCTCACTTTTCTCTTTCTTTGCTTTAGCAGCTCTTGCCAGGAGCTTTGAGTTTTTATTACTATATTCAAAATATTCCCTCTTCAAATATATCAAGTTTCTTTTTACTTTCTCAATATTTTTACCCATTATTTCCTTTTTTAATTTCAGCATTGCATCCAAACTTTCTTTATTATTTATCCTCAGATATTCCTCTTGCAAACACCTTAAACCCTTTTTCCATCTTCTCCTGTTTTGCCTTCATCTGCCTATACTTAAAATTAGATAATTTAATGCTTTCTCCTCTAAAAACCACATTCATAGTATCCCAGACTATACTGTAATTTACTTCTCCATTATCATTCCATTTCCAACCTTCCTCCCAGTTTCTAATAATCTGTTCTTTACATTTAGAATCTTTAAATAAACTAGCATCATATCTCCATGGTTTCCTCTCCTTTTTTTCACTATCTAGTCTCAAATCCAATACCACTTTTGCATGGTCAGATTCTCTGAAAACTCCAACCTCTATCTCTCCCAAATTTCTAACCAAATTATCTGACACCAGTATATAATCAAGCCTTGAATATGTATTATGTAACTATGAGAAGAAAGTATATACCCTTTCCAAGCCACGTAATTCTCTCCATGTATCTTTCAGCCCTAACATCATCATCCATCTATCTAAAACCTGCATCTGCCACATTACCACATCTTACCATGTTAATATTAGTAGAATCACTCACTGATCTTATCAAATTAAAATCCCCTGCTACAATCATTCTTGAACAATATAGTTCAGATACCAAAGGTATGGACAAAGGCTCGGGTGATAGCTATACTTAAACCAGGCAAGCCACCAGAAGATCCAAAAAGCTACAGGCCCATATCTCTTCTTATCCACGTATACAAGATATATGGACACTTAATTCTGAACCAATTGTTTAGTAGAATAGTAGAACCCCTGCTAATACTACAGTAAGCTGGTTTTAGACCCAGCAAAGATTGTACAGCACAAATTCTTATCTTAACACCATAGCCGGATTTAAGCATAGGCTACCTAGGCTGCAGCCTATGGCCCTGCACCACCACCACCCCCCAAAAAAAATTAAGGCAAGCACCAGGCAGGCAAGAAAGAGGCGCACGGGCAATGAAGGGAGCAAAGAGGGACGGGAGTGAGAGTGACAGCCACCCATCTGATTCAGGGGATTGGATAGCACGTTGCCCCGGTGATGGAGGGGAGGAGGCAGGAGCCATGCACGTGCCCCTCCCTCCCCCCACACTCCGCATAATCTCCCCTCCTTTTCAGGAGGTGGGAAAACAAAAAGGCATGAGGAGAAAAAAGAGGGAAGAAGGAACATAAATATAAATATTCAGGTGATCTCCTGCTCTGCTCTGCTTAGGTATTGCACAATAGCAGATTAGGCTGAAAATATTGTATATTAAGTTTAGATTTAAGAGGCTAGTCATGTTTAAGATATTTGCAATGGAAACTTCTCTGGATTAGATCCCAATTTTTGATAGTGCTTTCAAATTATTGCTATTTCATCTCAGACTACTTGATCACCAAAATTAAAATACAAATTTAATAACAATTCTGGCATTTCACATTATTAAATTTGGTGGCATATAATGAAAAGATTTCAGTTTGCTGCCCAAAATTCCCATGTGGTAAACATGAAATGAAACAGTTTGATTAAAGACTATGGGATTTTCCAACCTGAATTCTTAACTGCAAAGAAGAAAAATAATTGGCATTATCTAATTTTTGATCCTTTAGAAAGATCCTTTAGGAAGCTTTTTAGAGTGACCCAAATTCTCCATTCAAAACATTCTCAGCCAGACATTCAAAGGTACAAATATTCAGTGCACAAACAATAGCAATAACAATTACACTCGCATACTGCCCCATAGCACTTAGTGCACTCTCTGGATGGTTCACAAATTAATTAGCATTTTGCCCCCAACATTCTGGGTACTCATTTTACATACATTGGAAGGATGGAAGGATGAGTCAACCTTGATCCCTTTCAGGATGATACGTACAACATTTTGGTTGCAGTAGGGAAAAGAGAGAGAGTGAGAGAGAAAGGGGGAATGGAGAGAAAGAGAAGATGGAATAAGGGATGGGGAGATGAAGAAAAAAAGGAAGAAGTGAAAGAGAGATGGAGAAAGACCCACATCAGACTTTCTCTACAGCAAAAAAAGTGTTTTTGTTTTTGTTTTTGCTGTGGTGATATGAAAGTCTACTGTATGGTCATGATTATGTTCTGTTGTTCTGTTTGTGAATTATTAAATATGTTTGGGCTGTGTTGATATAAAAGTCTGCTTTGTGGACATAGTGTGCCACCTTACTTTTCTTATTTATTCATCATTTATTCAAGTCATTTTAATTTTTTTTAATTTAATCTAGTATTATGGACACGTTAAAGGTTGTTTTCCTAATATTGATATTGCCTTAAGAATGTACCTGTCACTTATGGTCACAAACAGCAGGGGAGAAAGGTCATTTTCAAAATTGAAGATGATCAAAAACAGGGTTTGAACCTCCATGTTAGAAGACAGGCTCAACACTTCAGCTTTACTCAGCATTAAAAGTGACATTTTAAGACAACAAAATTATGAAGATATTATAGGTAACATAAGAACAGCCTTGCCGGAACAGGCCACAGGCCATCCAGTCCAGCATTCTGTCTCACACAGTGGCTCACCATTTGCTTCAGGGTATTATTCCCAAGCAGAAGCCTTCACCTGCTTAGGATTCCCTGGAAATGGCATTGAGAGATATCCTGTCTATCTCTCCAACCTGGAAGTTGTCCTTAGGTATCCATAATTATAGCCATTGATACCCTTGTCCTCCATGAACTTGTCTAATTCTTTCTTAAAGCTGTCAAGACTGACAGCAGTCACGGCTTCTTCCAGCAGAGAGTTCCATAGACCAGTGATCCTCTGGGTGAAAAAGTACTTTCTCTTATTTGTTTGAGAACTAGTACCTAAACGTTTCATGGAGTGCCCCCTAGTTCTAGTGTTATGTGATAGAGAAAACAGTTGTTCCTTATCTACTTTGTCCACACTGTGCATGATTTTATAAGTAGCTTCATTAATATGAAGTGTAGGTGTAAACTAATTAGCCATTAAGATTATGTGACACTTTCGTTATAGTTAGATTGTTTGGAAAAGTTCTGTATTTGAATGAAATAATATATTATGTATGTTGTATAGGTTAAGTGAATGTTGCTTGTTCATTACATTCCTTTTTGTTATCTTGCATTTTTAACATTTACTTAAAATTACGATATGTTATTTTTAAAACCATAATACTTATATTTGCATATTTAGAAACATAGAGTTGAATCTCAACTTTGTATTCTTTTTTAATAATATAGTTGTTTGTAGCAATGTTAATAAATCATGTTAAATACCATTAAGATATATTACCTTAATGGTGTTCAGTTCTTTTCATTTTTGACATTTCATGAATTCATCAAATTCTAAATACTGCATAGGAATAATGTACATAAAATTTCTATAATTTAATAATAAACTTTAAATGTTTATTTTTCAGTTTTTAATTGTATAATTGCTGAAAATGTGATTTTTGCAGGTTAATTTTAGAAAAATACTTTCCCCGGTAGGGCCTGCACCACAGGTTCAGCCTAGGGGCCCACAGATCCTAAATCCAGCCCTGCTTAACACAATATATAGAAGATGGTTATGAACTGAAGGCAATCACAGGGGTAGTGTTTATAGACCATACTGCAGCTTATGATACAGTCAACCATGCAGCCCTGGTGAATAAAATTTCCCACATCACAAAAGACTTTAAATTTACAAAAAATCATAGGCTGTTTACTGGAAAAAAGCAGAATTTTTTTGTCAATTTACAAGAACAACACAGCCATTGGAGAAATCAAATAGATGGCCTCCCACTGGGCAGTGTGCTAGTCCCCACACTGTTTAACATATATACTAATGATCAACCACTGCCGGAAACCACTAGGAGCTTTCCCTATGCCAATGACCTGACAATTGCCACACGGTGCAGAACCTTCGAGGCTGTTGAGAAAAAATTGACTGAGGCTTTGAACTTAATGGCTATATATTATAGGGATAGGCAACTGAAGCCAAACTGTCTAAAAACTCAACTCTGTGCTTTTCATCTGAAAAACCATGAACCATCAAGAACATTGCAGTTGAATTGGAATGGCACAGGCTCAAACACTGCAACACCCCACCCACCCCAAAATACCTGGGAGTTACCCTGGATTGAACCTTCAGGAACCACAGCCAAAATACCAAAGAGAAGGTTTTTGCCAGGAACAATCTTTTGAGGAAAATAATAGGCACAAGTTGGGGTGTCCAACCACACACATTAAGAACTTCTGCACTAGCTTTATGTTCCTCTGCAGAAAAGTATGCTGGTCCAGTGATCAATGGATGCAAAACAGGAGGATGTGCTCAATGAAACAGTGAGATTGGTTACAGGATGCCTAAAACCAACTCCAATACAAAAAGTGCATTACTTAGCTGGCATCCCTCCATCAAAATTCCATTGAGAAAGTGCTGCTCAGAAAGAGTGGGTCAAACCAAGTTCCTCAGAAAGACACCTGCTATTTGATCACCAACCACAAAAGCAGAGACTGAAGTCAAGGCACAGTTTCCTCATAACTTCTGAACCCCCCCCCGCCCAAAAAAAAAAAAAACAACCCCCACAGACCACCCTAGAACTTTGGAAGGAAAGCAAGGAGCTAACAGATAACTGGTAACCACATGATTCTCTACCGACTGGCCAAGAACAACCATGGCCTATATGGAAATCTTTAAATAGACTGACTGCCGGGGTAGGAAGATCAAGGGCTAATCTGAGAAAGTGGGTTTTCCCTGTAGATGACAGCCTGTGTGAATGTGGAGAAGAAGAAACAGTCACCCATATGATACAATGCACACGATGCCCCTCAACAGGCACTGAGGAAGACCTTATGTTGGCAAGAGGAAATGCTGTTCATGTGGCCCGATATTGAGTGGATGTCATCTTGTCCTTTTAATTCCTTTTTGTTTTATATATTTTAATTTTGGCTTTGTATGTTACTATATGGTGGTGGTGCCTCTGACACAAATAACTAAAGCCCATTATTACATTTCCTGTACTCTGGAATAACAGAGAAGAGATCATGCCCCTCTTGTTTATGTCTATTTTCATAATGTCCTCTGTCTTCTTTTCTCCAGGCTAAACATGTCCACAGAAATGTCTGCAGACACAGACAGCAATGGTTCTTTGGCTATAAACAGAGATGAGCACTGAACCCTAGAGTCGGATTTGACTGGCTTTCAAGCAAGGGTGACCTTTACCTCTACCTAAATATGCCCAATTGTTGAAACTTGGAAAGATGTTCCCCTGAATTGTGATGGTAAAATGGGCCTAGATCAGATCCTTGAGCCTGGGCCAATGCCCTTACTGCCACCACAGGGCACAGCTCATGAATGGAACACTTATGTAGCACCAGACAGGAACCCCTGCCACACTGGTCTGTCTTTAACAGATAAAGCTGCCCTTCAGGAAAAGCCACATCCTCCCAAAAAAAAAAAAGGGGCCCTCTGTGAAGTGTCATCTCTCGATGATGCATAACTCCTGCCTAAAGCATTACTTGATTGTAACATAGAGAAAATGATTAACATTTATAAAAGAGGAACAATTTTATGAAAGGAGAAACCTGGGGGGCTAGATCAAAAGGTCAGGGAGTTTTAGGGAACTTTTTACATTGCAGGAGTTCTAATTTCAGATATATTCATCAGGGTATGGAGATTTCAAATGAGAACACTTAGTAAACAGGCAGATATTGTGACAGAGCTCAGATGACTTTTGTTCCATAAATGGATTGGGTGTGAGCACATTAGATCACAGATGAGCACAGATGCTTGTTCTTGCAAAGCTGATCAAGCAGAAAAGGTGACTGAGTAGAAAATAATTTGAAAAGCAGGACCATACGCTTCTGTCATGCTACTGCAAAACATTTAGCAGGTAGCCAGTGGGATGGATATTCTGTGATGTATGGATCAAATTAGACTCTGAGGGAGGCCGAGGACACACAAGAGAACAAAAGGCTATAGCTGGCTACAGACATGAAGAACACATGATAAATTCTTTTCTATTTTTCACCATAGATATCTAAAATGGATAAGAAACTTCAAGGAAGAGGATGTTAATGAGAGAAAAAGGCAGTGGAGAAGTGCAATAGAAAAGTGTCACAGTTAGGAATAAAAGAAGAAGAGATGCTTCAGATAGCATGCAGAAGAAGACAAACAAGAGATCCCTGAGAGGACATGAGAGAACCTGAAGTTCAGGAAACTATATATGCAGAACCCACCCCCTACAAAAAGAAGAAAAGTAGTTGAAGTAGGTGACTCCTTAATGTGTGGGATTGAAACAAATATATGCCTAAATGGCCCCTTCCAACCCAGATATTCTACGATTATATGAATGATGAACTTCCAAGCCCCATGAAATACTCACCATCATGTGAGACAAAGTTGGAGTGTTCCCATCTATTCCTCCCTCAAGTTCACTGCTGTATACACAGCAGTGAAGAGGTAATAAGTATTTTATAAAAAAAGTTCTAAAATAGTTAGATTCTTGCAGTTCCCTAAAGAAATCAATATTTTATTTCTTTATTTTATACTACGAATACAACTAAAGAGTATGAACTGTTAAATGGATTCATTAACCATTACTGAAGAAAAAGAAGCAATGATATGAAATCTCCTTATACTAATATCCATCATTTCTGTTGCAGTTTCAGAGGACTGTTTACCTGTTCCTTAGAGTCTTCAGTGGAATATACATTTGACAAGTGCACATTCATTACCATAAGTATGAATTTATTTTATTAGTGTGCATAGTTTAGCTGACACATGTAGCAATCCCATAAACACATGGGTGATATAGCTCACTATTTGCTTTGCTTTTGGTGTTTAAAGTAAGAGCTATCCATCCCACCCCCTTTTTGAGCTGTTCTGCTCCTTTCTGGCACAGTGCTAGGGCTGTAGTTTATTTGATGCTATTAGGAGAAGACCTGATTATTTCATCTGTAGTTTATATGGTTCCTTAATTTATTTCAAAAAGAGCTGTGAGCAGCCTCCTTTTCTCCAACAATGTTAAGTAAAAAATGGTTTGTTACAGTATAAAGGACAAACAGAAGAAGTTGACATTGCTGTTAATTGTGGCAGGATCAGTGGTGGGATTCAGCAGGTTCGCACCAGTTCACTAGAACCAGCATTTATTTATTTATCTGATTTATATTGCCACCTGTTATGTATTGAATGAAATGATGTAATGCTCCCTTTAACAGAATGTAACCAGTCAATGTATCCAATTGTATCTAATCAGGAACACATTGTAACAGGCTGTATAAGGACGCGAGCTAAGTGGCCACAGGTGGCAGTAGCTAGCATCCAGCTCACATGGTACAGATTCCCCGAATACCTGTAGAGCAGGAAAACCTTCCCGCCACACCGCACTTGGAGAAGATGGGCGTGACGAGCAATGATGTCATGCGGACAGTAGACAATGAGCCGGCATATTCAAATGTACAGTGGAATATAAATAGAGTTGTTTGTCCGCCATTACCACATGTTCACCCTGACCATCATGCAATAAAGTTGTGTTTAGCCCTACTGCGGCTCCTTCTATCTAGTGTCCTTGCAAGACACTAAATTGGCGAAGAAGGTGGGATGGCGTCACGAAAAGTGAACATCACGCCTTTCGACACCACGAAGCCAGAGAAATGGGAACTCTACGAACAGCAGTTCCTATATGCAATGGACCTCAAGGGCATTGAGGAAGAAGCCCAGCGCTGAGCGTACCTGCTGGCCCAGTGCGGCATGGAAATGCTGGAACTGGCAACAAACCTCCTGATGCCGAGGCCGCTCAGGGAGGTACCCCTAGATGAGTTCCTCACCGAGCTGAGGAAACATTTCCGCCAGAAAGTGTCGGTGTTTCCGGCAAGGCTAGCCTTTCAGCAGCAGTGCCAGCAGGCCGGTGAGTCTGTGGCCGACTTCGTGGCAGCCCTGAGGGTAGCTGCCGTGCCTTGCTGGTGGGGAATGTCCCTGAGCGAGGCACTGCGAGACAGGCTCCTACTGGGCCTGCTAGATGAGGGGGCCAGGAAAAAATTACTGGCCAAGGATGAAAGCATCTCCTTCGAGCATGTCCTACGAATTGCCCAAGCCACCGAGTCAGTGCAACAAGGCAAATGGGTGTGCTGGGCCAGGTCCGCGGCATTTGGGGGGCCCCCGCCTGTGGTCCCAGTCCACAGCTGTTCCTCCCACGGAGAACAAGGACCCCCTGAGTCCGCCACATCCACCTCTGACTACTACGACGACGTGCAGCGAGTACAGAGGAGGCCCGAGGTTTGAGACCGCACCAGAGAGGACCGCTGCTGTGACTGATGTGGGGCATCTCATGACCAGAGCCAGTGCCCATTCCAGAAGGCGGAGTGCCACAACTGTGGGTGGCACGGGCACATTGCAAAGGTCTGCAGGCGGTGTCGGGACGATGGCAAGGGCCAGGCGGAATGGCCCCAATGGAAAGCAGATGGGGTCGGCAGGATCTTCGATGCCGACAAGCCGCAGGAGCACCGCATGCCTCAACAAGTTCCCGACAACCATCACCAGGTGGTTCACAGCGTGCCCTTGAGGCACCCCTGTTTTTTTGTTGAGGTACTGATACAAGGGGTCCCAGTTAGGATGGAGATAGACTCGGGGTCATCGTATTCCATCATCTCCCACCGGGAATTTTTGTGTATTCCCCCAAAGTCACGCCCCAAGCTGAAAGCCCTAAAGACAAATTTACGGGATGTTCAGGGGAAAATTATCCCAGTGTTGGGGGTGGGAGAGTTCAAGGTGAAGTTCAAGAGGCGCTCCACACAGTTGCCCCTAGTGGTCTTAAGGGACGGGTCCTGCTGCCTCCTAGGGACACAGTGGTTTGGCCCCCTGGGGGTTTTCATTGGAGGCATACACGCCATGCAGGCCAACCCGATCTTGGAGGTGTGTAATGCACACCCTGCCTTCTTCGAGAAGGGGCTCAGGAAGTTCAAGGGGCTCCCAGTTTCCTTCGACATAGATCCCGACATCCGGCCCATCAGGTTCAAGCCACGGAGCGTGCAATTTGCACTGAAGGACAGAATTGGGACTGAACTGGACAAACTGGTGGGTCAGGGGATTTTGGTACCTGTGGACTCTGCCGAGTGGGAAACCCCCATTGTTACGTCGCTTAAGGCTAACAGGGAGGTCAGAATCTGCGCGGACTACAAGTGCACAATTAACAAGGCAATTCGCCCAAATGCGTATCCGGTGCCGGTAGTAAGTCACCTGTTAGCAACTTTGCACGGGGGGGAGGTGTTTTGCAAAGCTAGATTTAGCACAGGCATATCAGCAATTAACGGTGACCCCAACTGCAGCCGCCGCTCAAACCATAGTTACTCATAAGGGAGCCTTTAAAGTAACACGCCTCCAATTCGGCATGAATTCAGCCCCAGGAATTTTCCAGTCCCTCGTGGAACGGCTTTTGAAGGGGCTCCCAGGTGTTTTCCCTTACTTTGACAACGTTTTGATAATGGCAGGGGGGGAACAAGAATTGGCCAAAAGGTCAGACCGGGTGCTAACTGTGTTCGAGAAAGCGGGGCTCAGGTTAAGAAAAGATAAGTGTGTGTTTTTCACAGAAGAAGTAGAGTTTCTGGGGTTCCGGATAACCCCTGAGGGCATCAAGCCGGCAGAGTCAAGGTGTCAGCAGTGCAGAACGCCCCTCACCCCACCACCAAGGCCGAACTACAGTCCTTCCTGGGACTCCTAAATTTTTACTACTCTTTCCTACCAGGAAAGGCATCAGTGGCAGAGCCGCTGCACAAGCTACTCAAAAAATACGCGGCTTGGCGGTGGGGCGATAGCCAGGAATGGGCATTCCATGGGCTCAAGCAGCTTCTATCCTCTGAGGCTGTCTTGACCCACTTCGATCCCAAGAAGCCCGTTGTGTTGGTCTGTGATGCCTCACCGGTGGGGGTGGGGGCAGTCCTATGCCACGTGCTAGAGAGCAGGCGAGAAGCCCCAGTGGCATTCTATTCAAGATCCCTGTCCAAGGCAGAGCACAACTACGTGCAAACAGACAGGGAAGCCCTGGCGATAGTTGCGGGAACTAAAAAGTTCCACAATTTCCTTTATGGCCGACCGTTCACAGTTGTGACTGACCATAAGCCCCTGCTAGGAATTTTTACCACTAACAAGCCCACCCCACAGATCTTGTCCCCGAGGATGCTGCGGTGGGCTATCTTCCTCAACGCATATCAGTATACGTTGACCTACCGTTCTGGCAAGGAGATCAGCCACGCCGATGCCCTTTCTAGGTCACCCCTCCCACAGGCAGGGGACCCAGAGTGTGAGGTCAAGCAGGACCACCAGGTGCTCCTGATCGAGGCCCTAGAGTCACCCCCGATACTGCCAGCAGAGATTGCTAAAGCTACAGTGAAGGACAAGTCGTTGGCTCTAGTCAGCTCATGGGTGCAAAAGGGATGGCCGGCGACCTCCCCCATGGAGGAAATCAAGGTTTATGGCAGAAGGAGAGACGAGCTGTCCTTAGAGAGGGGCTGCCTACTCTGGGGGCAGCGGGTAGTAGTCCCCAAAGCTTTGAGGTCACAGGTGCTCAAGATGTTACATATTAGCCACCCAGGGATTGTGCACTCTAAAGCGCTAGCCAGAAGCTATGTCTGGTGGCCCAAGTTGGACGCAGACATAGAACACATGATTGGCACTTGCGAGAGTTGCTAGGATACCCGCCCCGAAGAGTCCCGACTTCCTCATAGAGAATGGTACACAGCCCGTGGGCCGTGGTCACGTCTTCACATAGATTTTGTGGGTCCCTTCAGGGGCACCCTATTCCTAATTATAGTTGATGCTTACTCCAAGTGGTTGGAGGTAATTCCAATGGCCAGTACATCGTCAGCTGCGATGGTTAAGCAATTGCGGAGAGTATTTAGCTGTTTCAGTTTACCCGATGTACTCGTGAGCGATAACACCACAACTTTCACGTCAGCAGAGTTCCAGGGGTTTATAGAGATCAATAAGATTCACCACATCACCTCTGCCCCTTTCCAGCCTGCTACAAATGGTCAAGCGGAACACTTGGTGCGAACAACAAAGGACACACTGCGTCGGATGGGCCCCGGGGATATGAATCTGCAACTATGCCAATTCCTATTAAGATATCGAGTAACCCCTTTAGCATCAGGTTTGTCGCCCGCCGAACTCCTTATGCGTAGGAAACCCACTACGATCCTCTTGCACCTGGACCCAACCAGGGTGGAGGACACAGGTAGAAACATAGAAATAGGTAGTACCAAGAGTTTCAGGATCAGCGAGGCAGTGCACTGCAGGAATTACGCAGCCGCCGGACCACCTTGGGTGCCCGGAGTAGTGGTCGGGCAAATGGGGCTAGTCTCATACAATGTCAAGACAAGCACAGGACTCCTCTGGAGGAGGCACGCCGACCAGCTCAGGAGTAGGGTGGTTGGTAGGCAAGACACGAGTGACCAAACAGAGGATTCAACGTTAGGGTTCTCCCCCACCCGTTCATCCCAAGGGGGAGACACAGACCACCGGGGGGAGGGATATGACACAAATCTGCATCCTTTGGACCCCCCGAGCTACAGGAACAATTTGGAAGAGGAGGATTTCGAAGAGTTAGATTTTGAGTTAGGAAACTGGGGGGATTTTTCGGAGTGGTCCCCCACCCATCTGAGTGAAGAGCGGGGTTTTGCTTTAGTCCCTAGAACCTCCGGTTTCACATCCCTGGAGTTTACCCCCACACCTAGACCTCCCCAATCCCAGGCTCAGAACCCACAGCCCATCACTAACGAGTCATCCTCTCCCATTGCAGGACAAGGACATAGCAATCAGGAGCATGCAGTCACCCCAGGTCAAAGCGCGGCTGCCACTCACCCAAAGCGAACATGCAGGAAGCTTCAGTGGTTGAAGGACTTCATCCTTACCTAGGGGGGAGGGGTGTTATGTATTGAATGTAATGATGTAATGCTCCCTTTAACAGAATGTAACCAGTCAATGTATCCAATTGTATCTAATCAGGAACACATTGTAACAGGCTGTATAAGAATGCGAGCTAAGTGACCACAGGTGGCAGTAGCGAGCATCCAGCTCACATGGTACAGATTCCCCGAATACCTGTAGAGCGGGAAAACCTTCCTGCCACACCCCACCTGGAGAAGATCAGCGTGACGAGCAATGATGTCATGCGGACAGTAGACAATGAACTACCACACCGGCATATTCAAATGTACAGTGGAATATAAATAGAGCTATTTGTCCACCATTACCACATGTTCACCCTGACCATTATGCAATAAAGTTGTGTTTAGCCCTACTGCGGCCCCTTCTATCATCCTCCTTGCAAGACACTAAACCACCCAACTCCGATGACTCTGGGTGGCTCACAGAAAATAAAACCAATCACATTTTAAAAACCAATAAAAACCTCATTAAAACTGCCTCCAAAAATTACTCCAACTCCTATAGAATAAAAGAGGTTAAAAGAGAGAGTGTGTATTCCTACTAAATCAGTAGCATAAATTCTGGTTGGCTCCACCCATCCAAGTTTTGAAATAAAGTAGTCCTAATTCGGGTGCAATGCAGGGCTTTCCCCCTGGCCACGCCCACCATACCAAATCAACAGATTAGGTAGTAAAAAAAATTGAATCCCACCACTGGACAGGATGCCTTAAACTTACACCAGTTGAGAAGATACACTCTGTTGTTGGTATTGCTCCACCTAAGATCAGGAGAAAAGTAGCAGCAGATGCTGAGAGAACTAAGCAAGAGAATGACCCTTGTCACCCTCTGAATGGATATGAGCTTCAAGTCCACTGGCTCAGATCCAGGAAGAGCTTTATGGCAAGAACAAACAATCTTGAGGGTACACAAGAGCAAAACAAAATTAGAAGGCGGAGGGAGGAGCTCACTAGGAAAGGAACATCATTAAAGGTGGATATACTATAGCTGAAGATCTCAATCTTCTCTACATCACCTGGAGGACCCTGAGTAGGCTGAGGGTTGGAGTCTCTAAATGCAAGACCAACATGCTCAAGTGGTGACTGCTAGTGGACAACAACACACAGTGTGGATGTGGAGAGACACAGAGTCTGGCCCATTTGTTGGTCTGCCGATTGCTGCCAGAGACATGCACCGATGAGGACTTGCATTTGGGCAATGACAAAGCGAAGAAAGTGGCTTCATTTTGGCAGTCCAGGGTCTGATCAGGACACAAAAGAAGAAGGTAGTTTTTAAAATATTCCTGTAAGTAACAGAGTGCTATTGTAAATATAAGGGAGTATCCATGCTAGGTTGATGTATTGCATTAGCACTATGGCACTTACTAAATTAATCAGAAAAAGAAAAGGGAAGTTGTCACAGTCCATGAAATAACAGCAGCAACAAAAAGTGAGAAAAGGGGTACAAAGAGATAATGAGAAAGATTATCGCTCTTGTTGAAAAGTTATAGCAATATACAAGCACCTCAGATAAATCAAAGCATCAAGATAGCATAAGTATGAATATTCTCTAAAATGTGACATATTGTATACCTTATATAAACTAGACATTTCCTCTATAGCTTGAAAAAGTGTAACATGTGGAATATATATGGTGATGCAAAGAGCTAGAAAGGCTTGGCATTTATAATGAATTAAAATAGGGGTTTTTGCTTTCAATGTGTAAAGTAGTTTCTTTGACTTCTTAATTTCCCAGACAGAGCTCGAGAAGCCTGGGAAATGACCTCCAAGGCATATGTTAGTTAGTTTACTTTTGGATGTAGTCATAACAGGCTGGAAACTGTGTGAGTGGAACTAAGAATGATGGACATTGTATGCCGTGTTTTAAAGGGAGAGGGTTGTGATAAAAGATTAGTGAAAAAAGAGGGGTTTAGTTGTATCGGAATGTGAGAGAGAAACACCATGATTTTGCTATGACTTACTGTATATACTCGAAAATGTACTGAAAATAGAAGACTTTGCTCATCTACTCACCACCGCAGAGAAGGATGGGGACATGGGTGGCACTCTCCTGTCCCCGGCCTCATCCATCGGGCGGGTGAGAAGGCATGAGTCTTTGAACCACTGCCCTAGAGGGTGTCAGGTACCCAGCTCTTGTCACATGGAAGGTAGCTTCTTCTGCCTGGGGGTTGGCCCTCTATGGTTGAAGGTGCCACCTTGACTCTCCAGCTGTATGATGAGGGGTACCCCTGGGTTCATAGTGCCTCCTCCCCCCTGGTTCCCTCTGGGCCACTGGAGCTTCCCTCCACTACAGGCTGGTCCCAAGCCTGGTGCATACATTGCCTCTCTATGCCCAACCCTCCTCCTGCGTACTGTGCAACACCACCACTGCCAAGGCTGGGAGGAGGTTGGGTGGGTAGGCAGGCAGCTAGGCAGACATGACTGGCCTGAGCCTGGGCACTGCTGCTGCAGCTCAACTCTGGTTTTGTCATGGGGCAATCCTCTGTGCCTGCCCCGGCCTCCCATGTCCCATGTGGCACCATCAACACCAGGTCTGGGAGGAGGGTGTGTGGGCAGGCAGGTAGGCATGGCCAGCCTGGGCCCAGACACCACAACCACTGCCACAGCTCAGCTCTGGTTTCATCACAGGGATCCTCTATGCCCCTACCCCTTCCTACTGCATCCTGTGCAGCACCACCACTGCCAGGGCCAGGAGGCAGGCAGGCAGGCAGGAAGGTAAGCAGGCAGGCATGACTGGCTTGGGTCAAGGCACTGCCACCATTGCTGCATCTTGGCTCTGGTTTCATCGCAGAGCACCACCACCACTGCTGACCCAATAATGATCCTTCTACAGGTTCACCTATGGAAACTATGTTATGACTTTTACTTCCTCTAGATAGTCAATGTTGGTGCCCACAGCACTTACTGGCCTCTCCTGTGCCTCTCTTGTTTTAACTCTTCATATTTTAGCTTGGTTGATGATTGAGCTAACGGGGTAGTACTCTTAAGGTAACATTGCTGATATCATATTGTTTTTGTTGAGCCTATTCTCCACTTACAAAGCTAGTTTACTGATGTTAGACTTGTTAAGTACTTTAACTCATGTTTTTTCTTTGAAATAAATATTTTAAAACATTACCCTATCATCGGGCGCTGAAGTTTATGCATCAAATGCGGAACACCAACCAGAGGTTGCTGTGATGGTGCTTATCCCTGCAAGACTTTTCTTTCAACGTGGAGCACATTAAGGGGAAGGACAATCTGGTCACTGATGTGCTGTCTTGCATGTTCGAGGACTCGGCCCCTGACCTGGATCCCGCTCTGGACTATGATGGAAGCAAGCCCTTTTAGGGGCCTGCCTCCATATTGGGGGGGGGGGGAGAGGTAAGGCAGAGCGGCCGATTGGGAGGGGGAGGAGTGGTATGTCCAGAATGTCCGCTTCAGCCGATCCCTCCTCCTGCTTGGGCTTTTCCCTGGGCATGGAGACTGTTTCCAGGGTTGTTGGCTGGCGTGCAAGGAGAGAGAGGATGGTGGCAGCTAGGCAGCTGGGGAGCTGATTTATGGAGGCTTTTAGAGGTCACAGGGTGAGTTAGACCCAGGTTTGTTATTTTTAGCACGCAATGCACTGATTTCTAATGACTGTGGATGGCTAATAAAATGAAGAAAAAATGATGTCATCTGCCTGTGTGTGTGTGAGACAGAAGGGAGAGGCTGGGGAAGGGCAAGAAGCCCAGACCACACCACCCAGGGACATCCCCAGCCCTTTCACATGGTTTTGTTAGAGTTGATTTAATATTTTTCCAAAACCTTCTTAGAATCTTATCAGCTTCATTCAACATGTTCAGCTTTTTTGACATGTTCACATCATCTCATACTTCGGCCCATTTACATAATTTTAGAAATTAATTAAATATTCAAAAATTAAGTCCAACATTTTAGTTGTTATTCAGTTAACTGGGTATTGATAGCCCAAAAGTTGACACAATTTATTTTTGTTATTGTGACTCAAGTTGTTGGTTGCATGTTGACCTGTTTCTTGAAAAAAAATTAATAAAAAATTAATAAACACTAAGTTACACACACACACACACACACACACACACACACACATATGTTGGATCGGGGCCCAATATGGGCTGGAAGCTCCCGGAGGAGACTGGTCAAGTAAAAACACACGAGGCAAGATGGAGCGAAGACCAGCGTTTATTGATCAGAAGGCTCTTATCTTTATACTCTGCCTCGCTCGACCGCGTGCATAAGTTGTGCGTGGCCATTACAGAAAAACTGCAAGTCTCCACTTTAAGATTACACAAGTTACTCATCACGGGTGACTTCACTGGGGGAAGTTCCTTATCTATCTAATTTACTACCAGGGGGACATGCATTGTCTACTGCTATCGGGAGTAAACATCTGCCTAAATTGACTCTTAGGCTCAGAGTTCCTGCGGAGGCAAGATTACCCATTACATGCTTATCAGGTTCATCACCTGGTGATCTTTTGCCCTCTACAGTCTGAACTGCCTGCCAGGTCAGCGATCGGTGAATTAAACAATGACTATTAATCAGCTCCCTAATTTCTGTCCCCTTGGAACCAGGCTCCAAGGAGTGTTCCCCCAAGCCGTGGTTCTGTCAGGGACAGTATGCCAATTATGTGCACGGATCACACACACACACACACACACACACACACACACACACACACACACACACACACACACCAGCTGGTATGGGATCAAAGAAGGGTGCAGGCCATTCAGATGGCAAACAGCCTGTGAAAATACTTGCCAGGGCTCCCTCATGTCGAATATTCTGATGAGGAATCCTGATCTGACCTGTACAAAGTTTTGGCTAATTTGAGCACACTCAAATGGGGGCTGCTGAGTCTGTATCCAAGAGGGGACAACCCAGAATGGACACCAAGCATTCCAAGGTGTCCATGTACAAGGAGCTGACTAACCAAATTTTGTCTCATTTGTGTGCTTTAAGAGCAGGTGAAGTAACATCAACAGGAATTGACCCTAAGCAGCAAGGGGTTCCACAGGTGAAAGAAGAGAGAAGTGCTTTTACTATGTTGACATGGGGTTGAGCCTGTTGAGGGTAGAAGTAGCAGACAGGGCTTCAGTCCAAGGGTCACTATTCCTCTACTTCCAGGATAAATCCCAGCAGGTGAGATACACACTGAACACAACACCTTTAGCAGTAGATCAGAGGCAGCCTTGGATCCTTAAGAAGTGTAGTCTACTCCAGTGAGCTCAGCAGCCATCACAAGAACTATGCCTAGGCCTATTCTCTCTTACTCTCCTCTTCACACTATTTTTTCCCTTGGTCTACACCAGGGGTGCCCAAACATTTTGGGCTGGGTGCCTGACCTTGCCTCTGGTACAGCTGAGTAGGCCAGACCATGCCCCTGGATCAGGATGTATTTGCTCATGCATAGCCATATATGCTCCCTGGTTTGGTGTGGACACTTCTATGCATGCGCAAATGTGGCCATATTTACTTTCTGGTTCAGCATGGATGCTTTTGTGCATGCATGAAAGCAGCCATATGTACTTCCTGGTTCAGTGCAAATGCTTCAGTGCATGCGTAAGCACGTCTGTGCTGAACAAGGAAGTAATTATGGTCACATCCGCACATGCACAGAAGTGTCTATATTTACTTCCTGGTTTGGCGAGGGCATCACGGGCCTGATGGAATGACTTCAGGGGCTGTATCTGGCCCATGCGCCATAGTTTGGGCACCCCTGGTCTACACTGTGCCAGCTGTGGTTGCAGATTCAGCACTCTGCAGCAGCTAGTTTCCCAGTTGTTGAAGAGAGCTAGGGTTAGGATGGTAGCATTCAAGGAAAAATATTGAGAAGGGAATATTTTGGTATTTTTATTTTGCTTTTCACTGAGACTGAGATCAAAGACAAAGAGCTTCTGTGTGATAAAGGAAAATGAAAGGATTAGGAAAAAGCAAGATGACAGGACATGGATCAATTAGCTGTGGCCTTTTCTATTTATGCAACACTGTTGGTAAACCCTCAATCTTGGAGGGCAGCAGCCATGTTTCAGTATGTCAATCTGATATGTCATGCAAATGTGGATTATGCTGGGTCAGTGGGGCAAAATGCAATGGTCTGCACTAGGATCAATGTAATCAGGATATGTGGTTATAATTCATGAATCTGGCCTGACCCTTAAAGGAGATTGCCTGGACAGTGGACACTTGATCTGAAAGTCATTTTTACTCATGACTACCCACCCTTCTCCCCACAAGTCAGGCGGTTCAACCTGGACTGCTCTATTGGAAATTTGGGAATGCATAGGAAATCCTGAAGATATGAGCACAAATGGTCCCTCAGTGGAGATCAGCACTTCATCACAGTCTGTCCCAGAGGTAAACCTAAAACATTTAGTGGACAAGGGAAGAGGCAGTCTGGAGGAGGCAGTCCACAAAAAGGGTCCACATCATTTAGAATAGACAAACTTTGTAACTGGCTTCTGCATTACCCTGACAAGAGTGTTATGGCTTTTCTGCAAGAAGGTTTTAAACATGGTTTTGTATTCCATTTCAGGCAGTGTCAGATGCTTAACCAGGTAACCTAATTTGAAATCCATGAGGTGTTCAAAATGGCTGGTTAGAGAAGAAGTTAATTAGGAGGTGGCAACAGAATACAGTGGCTGGACCTTTTAGGGCCCTGCCTTTGCCCAACTTGAGGATATTCCTACTGGGAATAGTACCTGAAAGGGAAGCAGGTGAATTTCACCTCATTCACTATTTGTGAATGTTGGTAGCCAAGCCTGTAAAAAGGTATCAAAAGGACAAACATTGCAACATGTGATACATAACAGATTCAGTTCTTCAACAGAAAAAGCACAACCTTCCATTTTATGAATGTGGGATATTATCTTTCTTTTCCCATCAGGGAAAAAGCTGTCAACCTTTACATAGCCAAAATCAGCCTTATTGTTGACAATACCAATGTCAAACATCAAAATGTTTTTTAAGAAAACACACAACTCTATTCAGTGACATTAAAAATGTGATAACAAGCAAGGGAAAAATCACAAAACCTTACTTTCCCCCCATCATTTAGCCACTTTTCATCCCAAAACAAAGCATTTATCAGGGCTATTTCTCAAAACAGTCTCTAGATTACTGTTGTGTAATGGCACAAAGTAATTGCAAAGGCCTAGAAGATGTGTGTCTTTCAGATTATCTGTGCACACTAAAGTATATGTCTGTGCAGCTGGAAGACATTTGATTGTTAATCTTCAAGGAATGTATACATGTTTAGTGATATTCCTTCAGGGTTGGTGTTCTTTTATGCTGATGAGTTGAGTGTAATGCATCCATATCTTGACAGAATACTAAAGGAATGTATGGGTAGGTAGTAAAAAATTAATTAGGTATTGAGAATTCTAATTTCTAATTAATTTCTAATACAGATCTGCATAATAATAGTAAAGCTTTTGGCTTTCACCTTGTTCTAGATAAGCTATCTCTACTCTCTGTGCCAGTAGGAAGCTCACATGGTAAGAGGGAAAATATGTAGCTGGGTGACTGTAAGGTCAATATGTACTATAAAAATTTGTTTTGCCTGGGAAAACTCTCTCTGACACATCCCTCCATTTCTCTACATGTCTGAGGAGTGGCTTCCATTTTCCTCTGTATAAACTCTTTGAGTTCTGTAACAATGGAAATACTTATTTGTGACATATTCCCTGTGTCACCCATTCTAAATCTCTGTGTGCTTTTCAGGTAAACTGGAAAGAGAACCTTGCAGAGGAATGAACAAAATGTAATATTTACAACAGATATCTGTTGAAAAACCTCATTTTAAATAACTTACTTGATGGTCTTTCTATGCCAAAAAAATGCTTATTAGTGATTTATTTGATTGTTAATAAAGTAAAATAGTTTGATAGTTTATCTAATTGACTATGTCTTTCAGATTGAGAAATTTATTTTAAATCAAATCACCCCAAGAACATCTGTCCATCCCACCAGAAGAGACTGGAGAGGCTCTCTTACTGTGCCATCTACTAGAGAGGCTTGTCTTTTTAGTGCACCAGAAAGAGGGCCTTCTCTGTGTCTGCTCTGGCCCTATGGAGCCTCCTGCCAATTAAGCTATGACTCCAGATGAAGTTGTTGCCCTTCAGGAAAGAACTAAAAGCCTTGCTGGCAAAGCAGGTGTGGGGCACTGGTGATGTGGTGACCCCCACCTGCTGGCTGATATAGTAATATCGATCCCTTGCTCTTTTAGCTGTTTTGGGTAATTCTCACTGTATTTTTAATTGGGTTTTTAATGCATTTTTAAATGGTGTTGATTTTAATGTTGTGAACCACCCTGTGTTGTTTTGAGTTGGGTGGCTATATAAATTGGAATAAATAAATAAATAATAAACACACCTTCACCTTTTTGTATTTGCAGAGGTGTAATTTTACCTCAAGATAAATGAAGCACCAATGACCATTTTTGCCTCCTTCTTTAATACATGAATGTATAAAGCATCACCTTGCATCTCAGTGTCCGGGGCATGGTGGGTGGCAAAGTAACAGAAGCACCAGGACACAGAGCAACCAGCAAACAGGCCAAACAGTAACATATCACAGTCAGAGAATCTCTCCCACAGAATGGTTGCCCGCATCACTTGGTCATCCCAAACAGTGCAGCTCCAGGTGCCAACATTGAAAATGGTGAGGAAGGTTTTATCAAAGAGGAGAGAATTGTGGAATTTTTACCAATGGAACTGTGGCAAGCCCCATCCCTGGACATATTTTAAAACAACACAGTAAAAGGCTTTACTCTTTAAAGAGGCATTTCAGAATATCATCCCTAATGCAACTGAGTAGTTATCTTTTTTTAAAAAATGTTTTTTTCCTCAAGTGTCATTAGTGAAGATTGGATTGTTTGTTGCATGTGTAATTTTTTAAAATGTTATACACATCACAGAGTGGGGAAAATACCCAGATGGACAGTATATAAAAGTAAGTGCAGAGTCCAAGTGCAAAATCAAACCCAACATAGACAGAGATACAGAATTAATCCAGGTGACAAAACCATAGTCCATGCAAGCCAGACATCAGGTAACCAAAAGAGCAAATTTAAATTTAATTTAATTTAATTTAATTTTCGCATTTGTATGCCGCCCAATCAGGGAACCCAACTCAGGGCAGCACACATGGTAAATAAACAATATACACAATATACAACATACAATATACACAGTAAACACACAGTAATACAATATACAAAATTCAATCTACCAAAATAGCATATAATAATATGATAATATACCAAAACACAATCCTATAACAGCCTCTCCACCCTGGCCACAGGCAAATTCCAAGGGTGGCGGCGGTGAAGTCCAGCCGCCTGCCACCATAACGGCCCTTCCAAGCCTGGAGGGGGTGGGGCCCAGGAGCACCAGCAGGTGGGGTGATCCTGGTGCCCATGGCCGGAGGGCCTCTTCACCCCAGGCAAGGCCAAAGTCCATGGGCAGTGGCAGCGGAGAGTCCAGCCGCCCGCTGCCATAGTGGCCTTTCTAAGCTCAGTCTGGGGGGGGGCAAGAGGCAGAGTACCTTCATGGGCTGTACAAGGTGAGGATGGAGTTCAAAGAAGAAGCATCCAGGCAAAGTACAACAATGCATAGGAATCAGAAACAAGGCAGAAAGTCTTTGGTCAAAATTGGGGGGGAGAGAGCAATTAATATGTTTATATGATCAAAAAAATCTCTAAGAGATTTTTTTGATCATATAAACATATCTTAGAGATTTTTTGATCATATAAACATATCTTAGAGATGTTTTTAATCATATAAACATATCTTAGAGATTTTTTTATCATATAAACATATTAATTGCTCTCTTTTTTCCCCTGATTTTGGGCGGTTTTTCCTTCTATGTGACTTGTTCCCGCGACTTGTTCCCGCTCTGCCTTCTATTCTGTTGTGAGGAAGTCCTTGGAAGCTGGAACCAGAAACAAGAGCCAAGCAACAGGAAGTCTATTAACCTTCATTGCTGATGTAGCTTCTGAGAGGAAGAACTAGTTCTTATGTAGTCTAGCCTCCAAGGGACTCCCGGTGGAGCCCACCATGGGCAGCACCTTCCCTATGGCTCTCAGGTGGGGCCTAGCAGCTGCAGCAGGGTGAGAGTCCAACCTTACAATTAATAGAGCTGTCCTCCAGGCTGGGGGTCCAATTCTGCAATTCAAGGTGCTGGTAATTATTCTTAAAGCCCTATATGGTAGTGGGCCAGGATACTTAAGAGACCACATCACCCCAAGGACATCTGTCCATCCCACCAGAGCAGACCGGAGAGGTTCTCTAATTGTTGCATCTGCTAGAGTGGCACATCTCTCTAGCACCAGAAAGAAGGCCATCTCATTGTCTGCTCCGGCCCTATGGAACCTCCTGCCAATTGAGTTGCAACTCCAAATGGATTTGCTGCCCTTCAGGAAAGGCCTAAAAACCTGGCTGTCAAAGCAGGTGTGGGGCACCAATGATGTGATGACCCCCACCTGTTGGCTGATCTAGGAAGAACACTCTCTCTTTTAATTGGTAATGGTTGGCGTAATTTTTGATAGTCATTTTTAATTGGATTTTTATAGGTTTTAGAGTTTTTAACTAGGATGCTAGTTCTCATTCTTTGTTTGCTGCCTAGAGTCTTTTGAGTTTGGTGGCAATATATATCACAAAAATAAATAAATAAACAAGCTATTTCTGCAGAACCCACCCTGAAAATATTGGAGATGTTTCAGCTCCTGACATTGCTTTTCAAATATTGACAGCATTGTGGATTCACAAATTAGAGCAACAGTAAAGATCAGGTCCAGCTGATTCTCTCCTTCAAAATAAGAGAAGAAAGGTTCTTGATGTGGATGGGTGGGTAGGCAGGAAATATCCATGCTCTGAATCTGCAAAATCAAAATTGCAACACATATAATGGAGAACCATTTATATAGTAATCATGTTGCCATGCCCATTCCACAGAATGCAGATGAGATCTTTACTCTGATTTCTAAATCATTTTGTTGGTGTAGGGAAACTGGGGGGAAATGTGTTGTGCACCTAAAACCTGTAACATATATGTCTTCAAGAAGAAATACTTTGTAACATAGATTGCTGCAACAGTGTGATGCAGAAAACTTTGGTGTACATTGCACACTAATATTTATGATAAGTACTTGTCCAATATGTGTAGAATTCTTGGTTGCCAGAATACTACTCCTGATTGATAACTCATAAACGAAACTACATAATTATTTTCATCACACATAACAAGGTTCTGGTTGCTGTAATGTAGAGAGAGTAGTTGTGGATCAGTTGCAGACATTTTTGGATACCAACAGTCTGGATCAATTTCAGTTAAGGTTCAGGCTGTAGCACAGTACGGAGACAGCATTGGTTGCCCTTCTAGATGACTTCCTTTGTGAGGCTCACTGGGCAATGTACTAATGATATGCAACTCTATCTTTCCACTTCACCTTTAGTGATGGATGCTTGGGAACTGTGGACCCCTGCCTGGCTACAATAATGGATTGGACAAAAGACAACAGATTGAGGTTGAATCCAAACAAGATGGAGATCCTATTGTTGAGGGCTCTCTGGATATGCAGACCTGTCAAGTATCTCATTTTTCCCCGGGGAAACCCCTTATTTTTACCTCTTTTCCTGCCACTCTCCCATTTTATTAATTTCCCCATAATATCCCGTATTAATTTTTTAAACATCCTGACCAGAGCTCTCACAGGTGAAGCTGCATTTTTTACTTCTGCCACCAGAGGGCGCTGTGGTTTTTTGCTGTGGCTTTTCATAGGGTTGGTTCATTTTCGCTCCTCTGAGTCCTCTGGAAGTGTCTGTAGCTGGTCGGAGCAGGCATGAGATGGGTGAGCAAGAGGCTCTGTTGCTTTTCTGGGGACCGAGGATGAGCAGACCGAGGGATGGCTGAGGCAACAGGCTGTAGCCAGAGTGGGGTCAGGGTTTGTGTGTGTGTGAGGCTTCACCCACCCTGAGTTAAACAGTTTGCCCAGCCTGCATTGTGCTTCCTGCCCCGCCCCCCCCCCCCATGAGGGGGGAGGAAAAGGAAGATTGGCGAGGCAGAAAGTGCTTTTGCTCTCCTGCCTTTCTCCACCATCACCTCCTCCTTCCTTCCCCAACACCCTCTGCTACAACTCCCCCCCCCAAGAGAGATAGAGAGAGAGAGTGACTGACTGACTTATTTCTTGTTGTTCAGTTGACCAAAGATGGTTGTATTTGCGTTGTAGAATGCTTTAACACCAGGGATTACTCAGCCTTTAATAGCTAAGAAGTGCCAGTCTGGCCAATGTTTGTTTTTTGCTTATTTAGGTTTGAAAGGTTATTGTTTAAGTAAGGGATTGGGGGTTATTGCTTTTAAACACACTGATTTTGCTTACTGCCGTATTTTCCAGTCCTGCAATCGGGCAGATTTCAAACTTGTATAATGTAATAAAAAAAAATTTTTTTTAAGGGATCAAGACAAATTCATGGAAGATAGCAATTTTATTTATATGATGGGATGGTCTCTGTCTCAGCTCCTGCCAACCTAACAGTTCAAAAGCAAGAAATTGCAAGTAAATAAATAGGCACTACTTTGATGGGAAGGTAAACAGCCTTCTGTGCGTGCACCGGTGTCTAGTCATGCCTGCCACATGACCACAGAAATGTCTGCAGCAGCAGACAGCATTGGCTTTTCAGCATTGAAACAGAGATGAGCACTGAACCCTAGAGTCAGATACGACTGGCTTTAGAGCAAGGGAAACCTTTGCTTTTACCTGTACCTATCATCTATTTCACAGGGGTTGTAGTGTCTCAGTGGTTAAGAAGCTGGCCTTGTAAGCTGGAAGGCTAGTGAGTTGGCAGTTCAAGACCCAAGTACTACATGACGGATTGAGCATCCATCTCTGTCCCAGCTCCTGCCAACTGAGCAGTTCAAAAGCAAGAAATTGCAAGTAGTAAAATAGGAACCACTTTTCTGGGAAAAGATCTTGGGGACATGAAAGGAGCCTCATTCATGCATCCCCTGAGTAGAGTTCCATCAAGCAAAAATATTTTCAACCCAGATAATTTCTGTCACAAAATTATTATTATCTATTTCATGCATATATAAATATGACTATTAAATTAAATTAAATTTCTAAATCACCACCTCTCTTGATGGCTGCAAAAAGAAACTTATTGTAGAATGACACAATAGAATACTATGATTTTAAACAGAATAGAGAAATATGTGCCTTGCAATGTAATTGACAAACCTTAGAAAAAGTCAGAGGCACATTAAAGAACAGCCTGGCTGTTCTTTAGCTTCATCTTTACTATTTGACCTTCTAAGGAGCAGTCAGGATGGATTTCTTCTAAAATTGACTTATTTGTTCTCACTGTCCAGGGGACTCTCAAAATTCTCCTCCAACACCACATTTCAAAGGCATCTATTCTTCTGCGCTCAGCTTTCCTAATGGTCCAGCTCTCACACCCATACATTACCACTGGGAATACCATTACTTTGACTATGTGAATTTTTGTTTGCAATGTGATGTTGCTACTTTTAACTATGATATGTTCCCCAGGTTTCTCATAGCTTGTCTCCCAAGCATCGGTCTCCTTTTTATTTCATGGCTGCAATCACCATCTGCAGTGATCTTTGATCCTAAGAAAGAAAAATCTGCCAGTCATAGCCAAGTCTAGGGTGCAGTGCTTATCTCCATTTACAGCCAGAGCCAGCGCTGTCTATGTTTGCAGACGTTTTAATGGCCATGTAGCAGGCATGACTAGACTAGAGCCCAGCAAGTCACATGGTCAAATTTGGCCATGCCCAGATTTGGCCACACCCACAGAGGGGTGTGGCCAAAATCCCTTATTTTCAAATCCAGAACTTGACAGATATGCTGGATATGTGGAATCCAGATATGTCTAAATTGGGTTGCTGTTTTCCTGAAAGACTTGGTTCAGGATCTGAACATTTTTTTACATTTCATCCTCTCTGCCTTGGCTAGGACAGCCTTCTTCCATTCCCAGCACATAGCTCAGCTCCACCCATTTCTTGATACAAAGTCCCTTATGATGTTGGTTCACATACTTGTAATCCAGAGAATCAATTACTGCAATGCACTCTACATGGGAGCTATCCATGAAGCTGATTTGGAAATTGCAGCAGATCCAGAATGCAGCCGTTGGCTGGTAGCAGGGATTTGACAGTGGCAGTAGATCTCTCCTGTGCTGATGCAGTCATACTGGTTACCTGCTGACTTCTGAGCCTGATTTAAGTTGTTGATTTTAACCTAAAAAGCTCTGAACAGTTTGGGGCCTTGATAATTTGATGGAGTGTCTTCTAAAAATCTGTTACTCCCCTGCCAAGCCATGGCCAGCAGGGATGGTGGATTTTACCTAGAGTGATGCCAAGCTGGCTAAGCACCCTTGGTTTTTTTGCCACCTTTTACAGATCAGGCCTAAACCTTGAACTGTCAAAAAGATAGTGAAAAGAACAGAAAAAGCTCCTGTCAGTATGTTGCAAAAGCAGGCACAATAAAAAGGTTAAGCAAAACCAGAAGATTACATAGGCAAAATCGATCAGCTTCAGTCAGAGGCACCTTAAAACAAGAAAACCTTTTCTTATTTTGTAAATTAATTCTTCAAAATCTGTCATTTTTCTGTCTAAACTGGTTATACCCATGTATTTACTACTCCATTTATTTACCAATGGTTTTTGAAACCAGTTCAAATACATTTGATTATATATTTCCAACCTTTTTTCATCATCTCTGTATACCCTTATTCAATCCTTTAACAGGTGCACACCATTTCTCAGGAATATTTCTTTTATTCTAGTAGCAATTCTAATTGGAAAAAAATTAATATCTTCTAATTCTGAGATTGGGGAAATGTCTGGGACTAATTTCTTCTTCAACTTTTTCCAAACCTCCATCATTGCTTTTGCTATTTTACATTGTAGATTTACCTTTATCATGTCTTTATCTAAAAAGATTGCATTTCCATTTCTTTGAATGTCTTTCAACTCTACCTCTTCCCAAATTACTTATTCTTTCATTAAAATCTTTACCAGATTTTTTAATTGAAAGACCCTATAATAGTTCCTAACATTTGGCATTCCCAACCCACCTTCTTTTTGTGGTAAATACAAAAAATGTTTTGATATTCTTGGTCTTTTTCCTGCATTGCAATAATTGTTTAACATACTTTGAAAGACTATCATTTCTTTTTCTTTCTGTTGGATTGGCAGGGCATCAAACAAGTAGTTTAATTTTGGTAATAATTTCATTTTACACATTGCAATCCTGCCAAACCAAGACAAGTTCAGCTTTTTATATTGGATATATTGGATATAAAGGGACTGGTGAGTAAAATATATAGATTGTTAAATAAAGAGACTAATTCACAAGAAACTTTGAGGAAAATATGGGAGCAAGATCTTAATGTTAGTATTACAGAATTGGATTGGAAAAATAAGTGGGGGGAAAGGATTATGAGAACAATGTCAGTCAGAGTGAAATAACATAATTTCAAAATACTTTGGAGATGGTATTTGACTCCTGTTCGAATTCACCAGATAGATAAAAATAAAAGTCCAATATGTTGGAGATGTCAAAATAGACTGGGATTATATGAACATATGTGGTGGAGTTGCAAGGTGGTTAACGAATTCTGAGGGAAAATAGAAAATGAGATCTCTAGAATTTTTAGGGAGAATATAAAATTGGGGCCTGCTATAGCTTTGCTGACTGATACAGAAAATATGAGTTTAGGAAAAGACAAAAAAGACTTGCTCTCAATATGTTTAACAATCACAAGACAATGTATAGCGAGAAAGTGGAAGAGTGATCAGACATTGAAGATAGAAGATTGGTATAGGGAAATGTGGGATATAGCTTTAACTGATAAATTAACCTGGGAGCTGAACATAAAAAGGGTATGGTAAAAGAGATTTTGTTCAATTTGGCATTTATTTGTGGAATCTGCTGTGGTTAAGGGTGACCGAAACAAGCCAGTTCAGGAACATTACAGCTTCTGGAAATAGAGATGAATAAAAGACACCACATCCTCTAGGGCAATGTACAGTCACATAGGGTGTAATAGTATTTTCTGTTTAGAATATATTAAGATGGTTTAGAAAGGACAGCCAATAAAGAATATAAATAAGATAAGATTTTAATTAGATGGGATAAAAAAAGAGAATCAAATGTGGTATAATATATCTAAGATGTTCTATCGGTATCTCATCATTTCTACTATATATGACTATCCTATATGCTTATTTTTCTATATTTCTCTCATTTTTGTATTGTTATTGCAATTTCTCTCTTATAATATTTTGTATCTTTTTATAAAAACTCAATAAAAAATTTAATAAAAAAATAACTTATCAAAATTCATTTTTTTAAATCTCCCATATTTTCTGAGATATTTATCTCCAAATACTTCAAATTACTTTTAACTTGTACATTATATTTATCCCCTATCTTCATCTGCTCCTTCTTTGCTATATTGCACAAAATTGCCTCAGACTTTTCCCAATTTATTTTTAAACCTGTCACCTCTTCAAATTCATTAAGATGGGTTTGGATCCTTCCTAAAGATTCCATTGATTTTCCAATATCTCTAGTGTATCATCTGCATACAGATTAATTTTTGAGCCTTCAATTCCTTCAATGTTCCTATCCTCCCTTACACCTTTCACTAACAGTTCCATGGCCATAATAAACAAAATTGGAGATAACGGGCAGCCTTGACGAGTTCCAGCTTTAAGGTCAATCTCGTCTGTGAAACCATCATTTACCCTTACCATAGCTGTTCCTTGTTGATACAGCTGCTAAATTATTCTCTTAAATTTTATTCTAAAACCATAAGTCTCAACCATCTCATTAATTGTAACCCATTGAAGAGAATCAAATGCCTGAAAGATATCTAAAGATAACAGTCCTATTTTCTCTTTATTTCTTGTAGCTATATCCACCAAATCCAAAACTCTTCTTGTCAAATCTGCGATATATCTTCCTTTTAAAAACCCCACTTGGTCTCTATCTATATAACTGGCCATGAAACTGTTCAACCTATTTGCCAAAATTGCCATAAATATTTTGGCATCTTGATTTATTAATGAGATAGGTCTATAAGATTCCACCTTTTCTAAATTATTCCCTGGTTTTGGGATCAAAAGTATTACTGACATATACCATGAAGGTTTAATAAGGGTTAAAGGGCTGGTAAATAAGCTATATAAAATATTAACTCAGGAAGGAAATCTACAAGACACATTGAAATCAATTTGGGAGCAAGATTTAAAAATAAAAATTATGGAAGCAAATTGGAAAAGTAAATGGAAAAAAAGAGTTATGATGGCCTTGTCTGTCAGGGTTAAAGAGCATAATTATAAAATGTTATGGAGGTGGTACCTGACTTCAGTTCGGTAATATCAAATGCATAATACAAAATCAAAATGTTGTTGAAGATGTAATAATACATTGGGAAATTATGAACATATGTGGTGGAGTTGTGACATGACTAGGGAATTCTGGAGAAAGTGAAAAGGAGGTGTCAGATATAGTGGGGTTTGACATTAAGCTGGAGTCGGGTACCACTTTGCTGACAGATGTTGAGGATTTAAATGCTGATGGCAATAAAAAGGAATTGATATCAATTTTCTTTGCAATTGCAAGACAATGTATTGCAAGAAATTGGAAAACTAATCAAACTTTGAAGGTAGATGAATGGTATAAAGAAATGTGGAATATTGCATTGAATGACAAATTGACATGGGATTTGAATTTTAAAAAGTATTATTAAAGAAAATAATTTTTGGGAAATATGGAAACTGTTTGTGGATTATGCATTGTACAAAGTAAAGGTGGCAGACCAGTATCAGATCAAGTGGGGTTTTGGAAGCTGTAATATATTTGCTGAGGTAGACACAGACTTCGGGGCTTTGTAAATATCACTGGTGGTTTTTATTTTATTTTTTTCTTTAAATAATGTACTTCTATATGAAATGTTGAGAATAGTATATACTTTGGTATTATTTGATATAATAGAGTAGATATGTGTATAACTAAATATTACTAATGGATATTGATATAATAAATTTACTATAAAGAAATGTGTAAGTTAATAATATGAGATTTTTTCCTTTCCGATTAGTATATCGTTATTTTTTCTTCTGCTCTGGTTTGTATTTTAAGTTTTATCTTGTATTGCAATGTTTGTTTGGTTGTTTGTTTTTGTTTTCTTTTTATGTTGTATGTTAATTTTTTTAAAAAAATCTAATGAAAATATTTTTTAAAAATAACAAGAAAACTTATCTAATTTTGGAAGCCATAAAGGACTTCCTTCAGCTTCCAGGCTAACCCATGATTAATTACTCCATCACCCAGCAGCAAACTAATTCTAGCAAAGCAGTTCCAGTCTTTTCCCACTCAGGAACCCATCACGCTATGTCAGGCTGTCACTACTGTGATGGAAACAAATAAGGAATCCCTTATGGAAATTAGTGGGTGTTCCTTTTTGATGTGTCTCTCTTCCCCATTTTCTCAAGCTCCTTCTCCCCCCACCCCACACAGGATTGAAGTGGGAGTGACAGAGGCCCCGGCTAGGTTATGGGGAACAGTCAGCTGAATTGTTTACAGCTTTCAGAGCTTGCAGGGAAGACATGTTTTCTCCCTTGCAAGAAAACGGTGAAAACCTATGCCTCCTCCCTTAAGACTTTCAAAACCAGAGTTTCCCCATTTTGAACTTACTCTGGACCTTACATGCAGTGGTGGGCATCAGCAGGTTCGCACCAGTTCACCAGAATCGGTAGCAGACATTCTGGCCACCCTCGCTCATCCAAGTTTTGAAATAAAGTAGTCCTAATTCCAGTGCAACGCAGGGCTTTCCCCCTGACCACGCACACCATACCACACCCACAGTGTGGTAGTAAATTCTTTTGGAGCCCACCACTGCTTACATGCCTCTCTCAA
Organism: Bradypodion ventrale; assembly: GCA_035047345.1. Taxonomy (NCBI): domain Eukaryota; kingdom Metazoa; phylum Chordata; class Lepidosauria; order Squamata; family Chamaeleonidae; genus Bradypodion; species Bradypodion ventrale. The sequence continues at coordinate 176,468,796 of JAWDJE010000003.1, forward strand.
TTGTGTGTCTTACACAACCAGATTATCTCAGACTTGTGCATTGCAACTACCCATCCTGACAAAGTCCAGGAAACTCATAAGTAGAAATAGAACCTTCTCGTTGGTAGCACTGCATTTATGTAATACTCTTCCCACACATGTCTGCATGGCTCCCTTCTCTCACTATTTTGCACAAATTACTCCTTGCAAAACACCTGCACTAGACCCTATAAATCTTCTGAGTAATTTTGCAAATTCTAACTAAATGCACTATTTCTCCTTGGCTCTACTTAGCATGAACATATGCTATACAGTTCAAATGAAACTCTTGTTGGCTTTTGATCATGTGTGCAAGGACACAAAGTAGAGTCTCAGCTTGTCCAGTGGCTAAACATGCCTATTCTTCTACCTATCCTTCTCCCAATTGGTTGGCAATCTTCCCAAAGAGAGATTAAAATATCCTGGATAGATACAAACTAGCTGTTTTCAGATTCCTGGGTTGAAACAAATTGCTTGTACTATGCGTTAATGAAGGTAAACTCTGCTCCTGAACAGCTCCACAGTGCTTGCTGATGGTAAGAAGGAACATAATTCTGTTTATTTATGCTGTTATGTATTTTGCTGAAAGTGTCATGCTGCTTTTTGATTTCAGGAAAGTTGGTTTGGGGGCCCATTGGAGAGAGTGTTAGTGCACAGCATGATCTAAAAGCATTGTTTTGATGTGGATAAGATTCCTTTTATCTTTTTCCTTCTTGGAGTTGCTCCCCACTTTCCTTCATGCTGTGATGATAGCTTTGGATACTGATGCAGCAATATTTGCTTATATAAGGCTGTCATTGTTGTTGTCACTTTGTTTATGAAGTATATAATGTGTACTTTTTTAGATTCCAAGTTACTAAGAGTATTCAAAATTATCAAACAGTGCTACTTTTCAGATGTGGTGAGTGGGAAGATTAGAACAATCTCATATATCTGGTGGTGTAACAACATACTTCATAACAATAGCACAGAAAACTGAACAGGAAAACAAAATATAGTACTCTATTTATTAAGAAGAACATCTTATGAAATTTATCAAGAACTTTGAATGCCATTGAACTTACTAGTGTTGACTTCTTATTATCTGTCCCAGCTCCTGCCAACCTAGAAGTTCAAAAGCAAAAAATTGCAAGTAGACAAATAGGGACAACTTTGGTAGGAAAAGATCTTGGAGACATGAAAGGAGCCTCATTCAGGCATCCCCTGAGTGGATTTCCCCCAGCAAAAATAATATCAACCCAGAAAATACCTTTGGTGCATCTGATATGACAAAAAATACAACCCTGAAATAATACTGTAATTTAAGAAATGATTGCCAGTCATCTAACTTGCCAGAACAGGGTCAGACTGTCAATCACAATGCCACTCTGATAGATTATTTCACCACTGTGATTTGGAGAAAAGGTCTTATAGCTGTGTTTTCTTACCTTTTCCCTCCACGACGCTATTGCCGATAACTCATGGCAGGTCTCTCATAAAAGCAGTGAAATTATTATGCGAAATAGATTTCAGGTTAATAGGCAGTTAACAGAACCACAGTGCAATATAAAGGCTTAATTCTCCTACTTTAAAGGTTCCATATTAGTTTCACAGGAGTGAAAATCAAGTAAAGTATTTTACCCTAAACTTTATGCTGCATCACTTATGTAACAGGTTTTTTTATTCAGAGGAGATTAAGCAACTTTTCCATTTTACACACAGTTTGTGTGTATGTTGTAGCTTTCTGGAATTCCTTAGAGAGACCTCAGGGAAAGTCTCATCATCATCATCAGCTGCTACTTGTATCTAAGCATAATTTTTTCTGGAAGTCATTTTCACATTTGATAGATGTGTCTCTGGTGACTCAATAAACCAATCCTGGCATGAAACATGCAACCACACAGATTACATTGAATAGATGGTGGAGGGTATAGTTGAGTTTGACAAAGCTTCTGTGCTTGTAGGTTAGCCTCTTGATGTCTGTGGTGTTCTCTTTCAAAGTGATTGGTAGCAGCAAAGATGATTTGGCACCAAGTTGGAGATCTACAGCTGTTGTCGCCCAGGTTTGTGGGTTTATACCTAACACATGCATGGTTTGTTTCAGCTGGCCCTTATAATGCTTCAATGAAGCTCCACGAGCTCTTGAACTGGAGCTAAGTTTCCCATAAAGAATTTGATGAGGAAATCTGGAACTGTTCACAAGGCAGAAATGAAGAAGAAATCATGCAGAACGGTGATGAATACGAATCCAGACATTATGCAACCATTCAGAAGAAGATTGTCAAAAATGAATATATATACTACTGAAATTGGCCCTTTTTAAAGTATAGATGTCATCCAAATTAAAGTCATTAATTCATGTTCCAAAATGGTAAAGTCTTATTAAAAGTTCCAAGATCTCAAATTAAATCCAATAATCCTTGTACAATGAGAAATAATATAATTTTCCAAAATCAGTTTGTAATATGGTTCCTGTGAAGTTCTAAATTCCAAGTTTGCAAAATAAATCTAATAACCCTTGTATGTTAATTTGTTTCAAAGTTAATTAATTTATAATATAGTTCCTGTGATGTATGATCCAAAGCCCATTCTGGATAATCTTTGGCTTTTCAATTTGATATCTTTTCATCAGGGATCTATTAAAACAATTGAAGAGATAAGGGAGGTAATAAATAAATTTAAGAATGGAAAAACTCCCAGGGAGGATGGTTTCTCGGCTGAATTCTATAAGATATACAAGGAAAGAATAATACCAAAATTAAATAAAGTATATAATAATATTCTGAATGGGGGTTTAATGCCTGATTCCTGGTAGAATTCCATTACAGTGTTACTTCCAAAACCCAAGAAAGATCCCGAGAGAATAGAATCCTATAGGCCGATAACACTGTTAAATCAGGATGCTAAATTTTTTGCTGCAATCTGGGCTAATAGAATAAGTAAATTTATAAAAGTATATATACATAAAGATCAAAAAGGTTTTGTAAAAGGACGGCAACTAGGGGGACATATAATTAGGATTATTAACGCAATTGATTTAGCCAAGAAAAAAAGATTTAAAGCAGGAATTATTTCCTTGGATATATATAAGGCTTTTGTTTCCCTCCAATGGAATGCTATTAAAACAATAATTGAACACAGGAGTTTCAGGAAGAAATTTAAACATACCATAAACCATCTGTACAGTAAATCAAATACTAAAATTAAGATGAATGGTGTATATTTGGAATGGGTAGAGATAGAGGCAGGTAACAGGCAGGGATGCCCCCTGTCCCCGATTCTATTTATTTTTGCAATAGAGGTTTTGGCAGAAAGTATTAGAACTGATAAAAGGGAATAGGCAGTAATAAAATTAATATGTACGCAGATGACTCATTACTGATATTGAGAGACCTGAATGATTCATTAAGAATTGTCCAAGAGCATTTTTCAAAATTTGAAAAACTTACCGCATTGGGAATTAATTTGGATAAAACTGAAATGGTTTTAATAAACCATAATCAAAAGGAGAAAGAAGATATTTCCAAAAAGTTTAACTTACAAATTAACAACAAAATAAAATGTCTAGGTATGCACGTAATGGACAATATCAGAAAAATATTAAAACTTAGCTGTACCAGTATAAAGAATGAAATAAGGACCACAATAGACCGACTTAGAAGAATTAATCTCTCTTGGTTTGGGAGAATAGCAATGACTAAAATGAAAATAATGTCAAAATTATTATTATTATTTTTTTACTGGGTAATCTCCCCTTAAGAATTAGCAATACACAATTTAGGGAATGGCAGGCATTGATTGATAGTTATTGCAATGGAAATAAGAGGCCAAGAATTAGAAATAACCCTTTGGTATCAAAAACAAAAAGAGGGAGGTCTGGGTATCCCTAATATTTGAAAATATCATGATGCATTCCATCTAAAAAGAATTATAGAAACGTTAACTCAAGAGGAAGAGGACAAGAAAGAGATTGAGGAAAAGGAAGGTAGTGGAGGACTTTTTCTAATAGATCGGGAACATTCTAAGGTTTATAAGCTACAGAAAAGGGTAATGGGGGAAACATTGAGTATTTGGAAAAAATGGAAGATCAAATTAGTGGAAGGAAACTCGGTAATACTAGAAGTAACAGATTTCTCAGATAACCCTTTAAATAAAATTATAGGAATAAGACAAAAATTAATACAAAATAAGATATTGTTAATAAAGGATTGGTTAAAACAAGGAGTATCTATGGATAAAAGAAAATAATTGTATCAAAAGTTGGAGCTGAATTGGATACAAAAATTACAAACAGAAAGTTGGGATAATAAAATAAGAAGGGAGAGAGTGGAAGAAAGATCAAAATCTGAGTTCGCGGAATTATTTATTTATTTATATAACTCAATTTTCTATGCCGCCCAATCTGTTGAACTCGACTCAGGGCGGCTCACAACAGGATTAAAACATACATATTAAAAACAATTAAAACCCCAACATACCCACCCACCTATTAAAAACTAACCACTTTAAAACTGCCCACATTAAAAAGATGGGGAGGCTTCATTTTACAAGCCAATAGGCGGGGGCCTCTCTTCCATCTGAGCCCCACACCTGCCCCGCCAACCAGGTTTTTAATTCTTTTCTGAAAGGCAGCAGCTCCGTCTGCTCCCGCAACTCTACTGGCAGGAGGTTCCACAAGGCCAGTGTGGACACAGAAAAGGCCCTCCTTCGTATGGCAGAGAGGCGAGCCCCTCTGGCAGATGGAACAATTAGAGAGCTCCTCCGGTCCGCTCTGGTTGGACGGACAGAAACACTTGGGACAATGCAGTCTCTTAGGTATCCTGGCCCACTACCGTGTAGGGCTTTAAAGGTCAAAACTAGCATCTAGAATTGCACCCAGAGACAAACTGGTAACCAGTGCAGCTCCCAAAGCAATGGTGAGGCATGAGCATAACGCCCGCACCCCATCACCACCCGGGCTGCTGCATTCTGCACCAGCTGTAGCCTCTGAATGGTCATCAAGGGCAGCCCCATGTAGAGCGCTTTGTAATAATCTAGCCTGGAGGTCACCAGAGCATGTGTGACCATGAGCAGGGAGTCCCGGTCCAGGAGCGAACACAACTGATGGATGACGAGAAGCTGTGCGAAAGCCCTTCTGGCCACGGCCGCCACCTGATCTACAAGTAGCAGTCCCGAATCCAGGAGGACCTCTAAGTTGCGTACCGGGTCTGTCTGGGGCAAAGCAGCCCCATCCAAGTCCAAAGTTGGCAGCTCCCTGGATAACGCGGGGGCCCCATCCATATCCACTCAGTCTTGGAGGGATTCAATTGTAACCCGTTGTCCCCCATCCAGACCCCAACAGCTTCCAGACATCTGGATAGGACATTTACTGCATCACTGGGGTCCCCACGGGCCGAGATGTACAGCTGGGTATCATCAGCATACTGAGGATACCTCACCCCATCATACCTGTCAACCCGCGGCTCCGGAAAAATGGGACCTGCGCACATCGCTTGTGTGTAGGTCGCGTTCCACGCATGCGTGGAAAGGTTTTACCCCTTCCACACATGCGCGGAAGCGCTACGCCGCTTGTGCAGCCCTTACGCAAGCGATGTAGTGCTTCTGCGCATGCGTGGAAGGGGTAAAACCCTTCCGCACATGCGCGGAAAGTGTTTCCCCCGCTGCCAAATTACGGGGTTTTGGCAGCGGGGGCCAGGTTATGACGTCAATCGATGTCAATTTACGGGGTAATCCCAGCCAAATCAGGAAGGTTGACAGGTATGCACCCCATGGGAACGGATAATCTCGCCCAGCGGCTTCATGTAGATGTTGAATATGAGAGGAGAGAGCACCGAGCCCTGAGGCACCCCATACAGAAGGGGCCTAGGGCTGGACCTCTCACTCTCCAACCACACCGACTGGGTCCGGCCCTCTAGAAATGAGGAAAACCAGGATAACACAGTACCCTGGATCCCCAATCCTTTGAGCTGTTCCAGAAGGATACCATGGTTGACAGTATCGAAGGCCGCTGAGAGGTCAAGAAGGGCAAGGACGGACGGATGGCCACTGTCCCGCTCCTGCCAGAGATCATCTACCAGTGCAACCAATGCTGTCTCTGTACCATATCCAGGCCTGAAACCTGATTGAAAGGGATCCAGATAACCCGCTTCATCCAGGACCCTCTGCAGCTGTCGCACCACCACCTTTTCCAATACCTTCCCCAAAAAGGGGAGGTTGGAGACCGGTCTATAGTTAGCTGGAACTGCTGGGTCGTGGGATTGTTTCCTCAGGAGGGGGCACACCAAAGCATGTTTTAAAGGTGCAGGAAACAACCCCTCCCATAGCGATGCATTGATTATAGCCCTGACCCAGCCTCCCATCATCACCTTAGAGGCTTTCACGAACCAGGTGGGACAGGGATCTAAAGGGCAGGAGGTGGTGTGAACAGCTGCAAGAAGCCTGTCCACTTCCTTAGGGACAACTGGATTGAATTGATCCCAGATAACACAGCCAGACTGAGCTCTGGTCCCCTCCCGACTCTCCCCATCCATGCCAGGATTGAACCCAGAGCGAATCCGAGCGATTTTCTCCACCAGATAGTCTGCAAAAACCTCAGCCAAACCCTACCAACTGGGCACCGGCCCCTCCCGGCCAAGGAGAGGCCTGGTAACCCGGAACAGGGCAACTGGGTGATTATCTGTGGAGGCAATGAGGGTGGTGATGTATTGCTGCTTCACCACGCTCATCACCACCAGGTAGGTCTTAATAGCAGCCCTAGCCAGTGTCCAGTCAGAATCGCTCTGGGTCTTCCCCCACCAGTGCTCTCGGTATCTCTTTGCCCGTTTAAGCTCCCGCAGTTCTTCTGTAAACCACGGGGAAGATCTATTCCTGTGGGCTCAGAGAGGCCGTAGGGGTGCAATTTCTTCCAAGGCAGCAGTAGTCATCCTGTACCACAGGTCAACGAGTGCCTCGGATGAATCATGTAGCCGATCCAGAGGGAAATCACCCAGTTCTCTCTTGAATTCGTCAGAATCCATCAGTCACCAGGGGCGGGCCAATTTATAGGCCCTGCCTCCCTGCGATGAACCGCCACCCCCAGGAAGTTCAGAGTCACCAGATAGTGATCTGACCATGGCACAGGTATAGTGTCTAGTTTCTGTAGTCTCAGATCACTCTGCCACCGCTCCGACAAAAAAACTAGGTCCGGTGTGTGACCACTGCCCATGGTCAGGCCATGAATTACCTGAGTCAGGCCCATGGCTGCCATGGAAGCCATGAACTCCTGTGCAACCTCTGAACCAGTCCCCAGCGAAGGCAAATTGAAATCCCCCAGAACTATCAGCCTAGGGAAATCCAACGCCAATGCTGAGATGGCCTTGAGGAGCTCAGGCAGGGAGTCTCTTACCCTGCAAGGAGGCAGGTACAGGAGTAAGACTCCCAGCTGACCCTTACGGCCCAACCATAAGGGAATCACAACCCGGGACTTGTGGAGCAGCAGCCCTGGCGACTCCCAAGGACTCCCTGGCTACAATGGTGACACAACCGCCCCTTCCCTCATCCGTTGGCTGGTGCCAGATACCAAAACCAGCTGGACACATTTCTGACAGAGGTACACCATCCTCTGGTCTCAGCCAGATTTCAGTGATGAATGCCAGGTCAGCCCGCCCCTCTTGAATAGAATCTTGAATCAGGGGGGCCTTGTTGCAGACCGACCTGGCATTCATCAGCAGCAGCCTAAGGGTGGGGTCACCCTGGATCAGCTGCTCAGGACCCAGAGATGTACCTGGGAGGCTGGAACGAGGGACAGATACCAACTATCGGTTCCATGTTCCCCGAGTGCGGCCTGCCCCTTGGTACCTGCCATATCGTCCCATGCCCATCACAACCCCAATTTGAGCCCTAGGAACCTCCCCGCCCATCTCAGATGGAGTGCTACCTCTACTACCCAGCTGACAAGGCCATTTCTCCAACCCTCTCTCCCCTCCAGACCCAGAACCCACCCCCACACACACCTTCCCTCCTTGGGGTATTTCCAAGTGCCCCTTATCAGAGGTGGGGGTGCCGGCCATCCATCCCCAAACCCAATCCCATTCCCTTCCCACCACTGCAACCCCTACAATTACTCAAAAGGGGGGTAAGGGCCCTCACTGCTGGCACCACCTCCCTCTCTCCTCCCTAATTCCACAAGAGGTGAATGGGGGGGGGGGGCAATGTGCCAATCCATCAATCCACCAGGGCTTCTCCAGCTGGGACCAATTCCCAGCTGGGACTTAAGGTTAGAAGAGAGGTAGTAGCAAGAACAGGACTGTTGGGTAAAATTTATTCGGTGATAAACAAGAAGGAAAATGTGCAGAATTAAATAATGGAGGAATGGGAAAGGAATCTAAATATTAAGATCTCAGAAGTTGACTGGAAAAAGAAATGGCATTAAAGGTTTGTAAAAATGCTATCAATAAAGGAGAAAGAACATATATTCAAACTCCTATGGTGATGGTATATGAGTAAGGTTAGCCATAATGTGAAAACAAGATAGCAATAAATGCTGGGGATGTGGTGTCAAAACAGGAATTTGCTCTCACATGTGGTGGGGTTGTAAATATGCCCAGCATTTCTGGAAACAGGTGGAAGTGGAAATAGATAAAATCTTTGATACCCAGATAATGTTAGAACCAAAAATTGCTCTTTTAGGGGAGAATCCAGTTCGAGAGATAGGGGAGAAAAAGAAAGAGTTACTACTGATCCTCTTGACTGTGGCAAGACAAATGATTGCTGTAGTGTAGAAAAATCAGTTCAATCTAAACATTAATAACTGGAATAATCAAGTCTGGCGCATCGCCCTTAACGACAAACTAACATGCCAAATGAGACAAAAAAGAGGTGAAACAAAAAAGCATGATTTTTTGGAGATTTGGGAACCATTTATAAATTATTGTTTAACAGAAAGGGAAGGGTTATATCCTTATCAAAAAGAGGTTGAATTCTGGCAATGTTGATAATTAGTGATTATTTTCATAATTGAAGCAAGTCTCAACTAGAACTGGGTGAAACTCTTAAACACCAAAGGCTATGATGTTAAAATGCTATGGACCTCAAATAATTTGTCATAATGCTCACGTATGCATGTACACTGGGTGCCGGAACATGGGGATGGTTGAATGATTGTATTATTTTTTATTTACTGTATTTTACAAAATCTAATTAAAAAGAAAAAAGAAATAAGACAACTTTTAATATGGGATAGAAGACAGTTAAACAAAAGCTCAACAATTAAATATCAAAGCTTATTTCAAATAAGAATAAGGCAATGAGGAGAACATAAAGCAAATTGAGATGCAGTTTCTAATTTTGAGAGAAACTGCTTCCTTGTTTATAGGGAGACAGGCCCATTTCTGTATCAACTTAAAAAAAACCATATTTACATGAAGCAAGCTTACCATGATATGGTGGATAGCATGTAACAGATAGAAGCCTCTTAGGGCTTCACTTGAAACTACAGGTGAAACTGAAAAAAATAGAAAAGAATTTAAACATTATATGAGATAGACTTATTACATGCAAAGCGAGATATGTCAAGCCTTATTTCATTATAATTGTGATGATTATGGGATACAGTTTATGAAAACCCCAAATTCACAATCTCAGAAAGTTAGAATATTACATGACATCATTAACACAAGGATTGGAAACTGAACATTATCGGACCTCTGAAAAGTATAAGCATGCATATGTACTCAGTATTTGGTTTGGTCCCCTTTTGCATCAATCACTGCCTCAGTGCGGCATGACATGGATGCTATCAGACTGTAGCACTACTGAGGTATTATGGAAGACCAGAATAGTTCAATAGCGGCCTTCAGCTCTGCTGCATTGTTCTGTCTCAAGTCTCTTATCTTCCTCTTGGCAATGCCCCATAGATTTTCTATGGGGTTCAGGTCATGCAAGTTTGCTCGCCAAACAAGCACAGTAATCCCATGGTCATTGAACCAGGTTTCGGTACTTTTGGCAGTTTGGGCAGTTGCCAAGTCCTGCTGGAAAATAAAATCAGCATCCCCATAAAGCTCATCTGTGGAAGGAAGCATGAAGAGCTCCAAAATCTCTTGGTACAAGGCTGCATTCACCCTTGACTTAATGAAGCACAGTGAACCAACACCAGCAGATGACATGGCTCCCCAAATCAACACAGACTGTGGAAGCTTCACACTGGACTTCAAGCATCTTGCATTGTGTGCCTGTTGTGTTCTCAAACACTGTACCCTTATACAATGTACCTATTCATGTGTAACCAATGTATCCTTCTACTTGTAACATGATAACCATCAGCTGCATCACTGTAACCCTAATAGGACGCAAGCTAGTGACCACCAGATGGCAATAGCGAGCGTCCTAGCTCATTGGTCCAGACTCACCTAAAAACAACAGCGCGGGAAGATTCCCGCCATCACCTTCACCTGGACAAGAAGGGCGTGACCAGCAATGACGTCACGCAGACAGTAGCCAATAGACTGTCAAGGAGCCACATTCAAATGTATAGCCACTGTATATATTGAGCTGTTCGTCCGCCATTACCTCATGTTCCCTCTGACCAGCATGTAATAAAGTTGTGTTAAGCCAGCTCTTCGGCTGCCCTGGTGTTTTTGGTCCCCTACACAAAATTGGCGACGAAGGTGGGATCATGGCTGCCCACGGGACCAAGACATACGCCGGTTTCGACATCAAGAAACCGCAAGATTGGGAACTCTTCGAAATGGATTTCCAAGGCGCGCTGGTGGAGTTCGAAGTTACGGACGAGGCGAAGAAAAGAGCCATCCTCACCAGAATGCTCGGGCACGACGCCAAGAGGGTATTGATTGACCTCATCGCACCCAAAAAGGCGGCGGAATTCAAGGCCAAAGAGCTCCTGAAGGTGTTGCGAGACCATTTCCGGCCCTCGGTGGCGATGTTTCCAGCTCGGAGCGCATTTTGGAGGCGAGTCCAAGCACCTGGAGAATCGGTCGCCGCTTTCGTAGCGGCCCTGCGTCTGGCTGCCGGCCCATGCAAATGGGAGAACTTGGAAGTCACCCTCCGGGACTGCGTGCTATGTGGCCTGAAGGACGCCGAGATTCAGCGCACGCTGATGAATCAGGAGCCGCCCCCCACATTGCAGGAGGTCCTGAAAGCGGCACAGGCCGCGGAAGCCATGAAGGCCGGGGTGCAAGAGCTGCAGGACTGGCGACCGAAGGCCGACAAAACAGAGAGTTCGGTGCACGCAGCCCAGTGAATTTCGAAATCGTCCGCCGAAAGCAGCAACGACGAGGACGTCCGGAGGGTCCGGAAGGAGGGCCGGCGTTGCGACGGCTGCGGGGCAGCTCACAACCGTGCCAGGTGTCCGTTCAGAAAAGCCGAGTGCCACAACTGCGGGCGACGCGGGCACATCGCCAAAGTCTGCAGACAACGGCGCAAGGACCGGAGGGGCTCGCCCGACCGTTCAGCGAGGCCAGACCGCTCGACGAGACTAAAGGATGGCGCCCGGCCCACGAGGAAGCAGGACGGCGTGGGCTGCATTTCCGACGACAGCGACGACGACGCCCCAGTTTTCAGCGTGTCCATGGGACACCCCCGTTACTTTGTTGAGGTACTGGTGCAAGGGGCCCCTGTGAGGATGGAGATTGACTCTGGCTCCTCATATTCCATTATTTCCCAGAGGGAGTTTTTGAGAATTGCCCCCCGCGTACGGCCCAAGCTCAAAGCGTTGAGGTCCACGCTTTGGGACGTGCAAGGGAACAGTATCCCGGTGTTGGGGGTTGGGAAATTCCAGGTCCAGTATAAGCGGCACGCCGCGGAACTCCCCCTAGTCGTTCTCAAGGGGGGTAGTTGCAGCCTCCTGGGGACTCAATGGTTTCAGCCCCTGGGTCTATTCATTGGGGGGGTGCACGCCGTTGGGACTGACCCAATACAGAGGGTGTGCGACGCGCACCCTGAAGTCTTCAAAAAGGGACTTGGGAAATTCAATGGACCCCCAGTAACTTTCGACCTGGACCCGGAGGTCCGCCCAATAAGACTCAAACCGCGCAGAGTGCCTTTTGCACTAAAGGACAAAATAGAGGCGTAACTGGACTAATTAGTGGGCCAGGGGATTCTTGTTCCTGTTGATTCTGCGGAGTGGGAAACTCCAATTGTCACGGCATTGAAGGCCAATGGGGAGGTTCGCATTTGCGCCGATTATAAGTGCACCATTAATAAGGCAATCCACCCTAATGCGTATCCGGTGCATCACTGTTACATGGGGTTACATGGGGGAAAGTGTTTCGCTAAGCTCGACCTGGCTCAGGCCTATCAGCAACTCATGGTAACCCCTGCCGCAGCTGCTGCACAGACCATAGTCACGCATAAGGGGGCGTTCCAGGTGACGCGCCTCCAATTCGGCGTGAACTCGGCGCCTGGAATTTTCCAGTCGCTCGTGGAACGCCTCCTCAAAGGGCTGGACGGCGTTTTGCCATATTTTGATGATGTTTTGATAACGGGGGGGAGTGAGGCTGAGTTGGCTGAAAGGCTAAACAAGGTCCTGGAGGCATTCGAACAAGCGGGGTTGAGGTTGCGAAAAGACAAATGCGTCTTCTTCGCGAAGGAGGTTGAGTTCTTAGGGTTCCGAGTAACACCCGAGGGGATAAAACCGTCCAAATCCAAGGTGGCTGCCATCAAGAAAGCCCCTCGCCCCACCTCCAAGCCCGAGTTGCAGTCGTTCCTAGGGCTCTTAAATTTCTACCACTCCTTCCTTCCTCGGAAGGCTGCGGTGGCTGAGCCCCTTCACAAGTTGCTCAAGAAAGATGCGGCATGGAAGTGGGGCGATGACCAGGAGAGGGCATTCACGGAATTGAAACAACTCCTGGCGTCTGACGCCATTCTGACCCATTTCGACCCCAAACGGCCGGTGGTACTGATCTGTGATGCATCCCCTGTGGGGGTGGGGGCAGTGTTATGCCACGTGTTGGAAAACGGGAGGGAGGCCCCAATAGCATTTTACTCCAGGTCCCTGTCCCAAGCGGAGAGGAATTACGCCCAGACAGACAGGGAAGCGCTGGCGATAATTGCAGGGACCAAAAAAATTCACGATTTTCTATATGGCCGCCCCTTCACCATCGTGACTGACCACAAGCCCCTACTAGGCATTTTCACCGCAGATAAGCCCACGCCACAAATCCTGTCCCCGAGGATGCTCAGGTGGGCCATTTTTCTCAACGCCTACCAGCACGCGTTGGTGTACCGGCCCGGGAGAGAGATCAGCCATGCGGACGCCCTGTTGAGGTCCCCCCTCCCCCAGACACACAGCCACGTGGGCGAGGAGGAGCCGGACCGCCAGGTGCTCATGATTGAAGTCTTAGATTCGCCCCCCATAGTACCCGCCAATATCGCTAAAGCGACAAGCAAAGATAGGACGTTGGCGGCGGTTAGCTCCTGGGTACAGAAAGGGTGGCCAGCGTCTGCCCCAGCGGAAGAATTCGCCCCATTCTTCAGGAAAAAGTTGGAGCTGTCCCTAGAGAGGGGGTGTCTCTTGTGGGGGCAGCGGGTGGTGATCCCCACATCCCTCCGGCCGCGGGTGCTTAAACTGCTGCACGTCAGCCACCCCGGAATTGTGCGCTCCAAAGCGCTGGCCCGGAGCTACTTTTGGTGGCCCCAGTTAGACGCCGACATTGAGCACATGGTCGGCACTTGTGAGAGTTGCCAATGCTCCAGACCAGAGGAGGCCCGTCTTCCCCACAGAGAGTGGGACGCGGCCAAGGGACCGTGGTCCCGGATACACGTAGATTTCGCGGGCCCGTTCCGAGGAACTCTGTTTCTCCTTGTTGTGGACGCTTTCTCTAAGTGGTTGGAGGTCATCCCAGTTACGAGCACCTCCTCGGCCGCGACAATAAAGTATTTGCGGAGAATTTTTTCTACGTTCGGCATACCCGACACTCTAATTAGCGATAACGCTAGTTGCTTCACGTCCGCCGAGTTCAGGGCATTCACAGAGATTAACGCCATCCGGCACATCCCCTCCGCCCCCTTCCATCCGGCCACCAATGGCCAAGTGGAGCGCCTCGTACGCACCACGAAGGACATGCTGTGGCGCATGGGCCCCGGGGACCTCAACCTGCAAGTGTGTCAGTTTCTGCTAGGTTACAGGGTGACCCCGTTGGCATCAGGATACTCCCCCGCGGAGCTTTTAATGCGCAGGAAACTGGCCACCATTCTCACCAGGCTAGACCCCAGGAGAGTGGAAGACAAGGGGAGGAACATCGGGCTAGAGGCCACAAAGAGTTTCAGCGTAGGAGCCCCCGTGCATTGCAGGAACTACGCCAGCGCAGGGCCAGCCTGGGTGCCGGGGGTTGTCGTGGAGCAGACCGGTCCCGTATCGTACCGCGTGGAGACCAGCACGGGTCTACTGTGGCGGCGACATGCGGACCAGCTCCGGAGCCGGGTCCCAGAGAGGCAGGGCGCAGAAAGCACAGACAGGGATTCAGCGTTAGGGTTCTCCCCCACCCGTTTAGCCCAAGGGGGAGGAGAGGGGGGCCACGGGTCCCCACCGAGGGGGGAGGAAAAGGAATTTGTCCTCATAGATACCCCGCGGGATCACCCAGCAGAGTTTGATTTTGAGTTTCAGAGCCGGGGGGTCTTTTGGAGTGGTCCCCCACCCATCCAAGCGAGAAGAGGGGTTTTACGTTAGCCCCTAGTGCCCCCGGTCTGCCCACAATGGAGTTTGTCCGTTCCCCTAAAGCTGCAAAACCGCAGCAAGCCTCTAACAAGTCTCCCTCTCCCATTACAGGACAAGGGACCGGGGAACACGGAAGCGGTAGCGCCCCCAGGGTGGGCCAGCCCACATCGCGGCCCAAACGCAATTGCAATAAGCCATCTTGGCTGAGAGACTTCGTCTCATCCTAGGGGGGAGGGATGTTGTGTTCTCAAACACTGTACCCTTATACAATGTACCTATTCATGTGTAACCAATGTATCCTTCTACTTGTAACATGATAACCATCAGCTGCATCACTGTAACCCTAATAGGACGCGAGCTAGTGACCACCAGATGGCAATAGCGAGCGTCCTAGCTCATTGGTCCAGACTCACCTAAAAACAACAGCGCGGGAAGATTCCCGCCATCACCTTCACCTGGACAAGAAGGGCGTGACCTGCAATGACGTCACGCAGACAGTAGCCAATAGACTGTCAAGGAGCCACATTCAAATGTATAGCCACTGTATATATTGAGCTGTTCGTCCGCCATTACCTCATGTTCCCTCTGACCAGCATGTAATAAAGTTGTGTTAAGCCAGCTCTTCGGCTGCCCTGGTGTCTTTGGTCCCCTACACAAAAGTGCCTCTCCATTCTTCCTCCAGACTCTGGGTCCTTGGTTCCCAAATGAGATGCAAAAGTAACTCATCAGAAAAGAGGACATTGCACCACTGAGCAACAGACCAGTTCATTTTTTCTTTAGCCCAGGTAAGACGCTTCTGACGTTCTTTGTTGTTCAGGAGTGGCTTGACAAGAGGAATATGGCATTTGAAGCTCATGTCCAGGATATGTCTGTGTTTAGTGTCTCTTGATGCACTAACTTCAGCCTCAGTCCACTCCTTGTGAAAGTATCCAACACTTTTGAATGCCCTTTTCCTAACAATTCTCTCCAGGCTGCGGTAAAGAGAACACCTTACATACCTCATGAGAAATCTATACATGAGTCAAGAAGCTACAGTCAGGACAGAATACTGAATCACAGAGTAGTTTGCAATAGGAAAAGGAGTAAGACAAGGATGCATTTTATCACCCTGCTTATTCAACTTATACACAGAGCACATAAAGCACAATGCAGGGATGGAGGAATCACAATATAGGATCAAAATAGCTGGGAGAAACATCAACAATTTGAGATATGTAGATGATAATACACTAATGGCAGAAAGTGAGGAAGACCTAAAGAAGCTCCTGATTAGGTTGAAAGAAGAGAGTGCAAAAGCTGGCTTGAGACTCAACATCCAGAAAACCAAGATAATGGCAACAGGCCTTATAAGTACCTGGAAAATAGAAGGGGAAGAAGTAGAAGCAATGACAGATTTTACTTTCTTAGGATCTAAGATCACTGCAGATGGTGACTGCAGCCATGAAATAAAAAGGTGACTGATTCTTGGGATACAAGCTGTGAGAAACCTGGGGAACATTGTGAAAGGTTGAGAAATCACATTGCAAACAAAAATTCGCAAAGTTGAAGCAATCGTATTCCTGGTGGAAATGTATGGGTGTGAGAGCTGGACCATTGGGAAAGCTAATCGCAGAAGAATAGATGCCTTTGAGATGTGGTGTTGGAGGAGAGTTTTGAGAGTCCCCTGGACAGTGAGGAGAACAAATAGGTGAATCTTAGAAGAAATCAATCCTGACAGCTCCTTAGAAGATCAAATAGTAAAAATGAAGTACTTTGGACATCAAATGAGAAGGGAGGATTCACTTGAGAGAGCCTTGATGCTGGGAAAGGTGGAGGGCAAAAGAAGAAGGGGGTGGCTAAAGATGAGATGGTTTGATGGTACTGTAGACACAATGGGCACAGAGCTGGGTAGTTTGAGAATGGTGGAGGACAATGGTGCCTGGAGGACAATGGTCCATAGGGTCGCAAAAGGTCAGAATCGACTGTGCGACTGAACAACAACAAAAACAACACTTTGGGAACATCCAGCTTCTTTTGTAATTACCTCCTGGGGTTTTCCCTCCTTATGGAAGGTGTCAATAATGGTTTTCTGCACAACTGTCAGGTCAGCAGTCTTTCCCATGAATGTGATTAAGAACAAAGTAACAGCCTTGCTGGAACAGGCCACAACCCATCTAGTCCAGCATTCTGTCTCACAGTGGCTCACCACTTGCTTCATGGTATTCCCTAACAGATGCCTTCACCTGCTTAGGATTCCCTGAAAATGGCATTGAGTGATATTCTGCCTTTCTCTCCAACCTGGAGGTTGTCCTTAGGTATCTATAATTATAGCCATTGATACCCTTGTCCTCCATGAGCTTGTCTAATCCTTTCTTAAAGCTGTCAAGACTGACAGCTGTCACCACTTCTTCTGGCAGGGAGTTTCATAGACCAGTGATCCTCTGGGTGAAAAACTACTTTCTCTTATTTGTTTGAGAACTAGTACCCAAAAGTTTCATGGAGTGCCCCCTAATTCTAGTGTTATGCGATAGGGAAAACAGTTTTTCCTTATCTACTTTGTCCACACCGTGCATGATTTTATAAACTTCAATCAGGTCACCTCTTAGATGCCGTTGTTCAGGAGTGAAGAGGTCCAACCGTTGCAGCCGCAGATGGTAAGGAGTTCCAGTCCCCTAATCATTCTCATTGCCCTCCTCTGCACTTTTTCCAGCTCCATAATATCCTTCTGGAGGTATGGCGACCAGAACTGTACACAGTATTCCAGATGGGGCCTCACCATAGATTTATAAAGAGGCAAAATGACACTTGCTGACTTATTATCTATACCCTTCCTAATGATCCCTAGCATTGAGTTTGCTTTTTTCACTGCTGAGGCACACTGGGTTGACATCTTCATTGAGCTGTCCACCAGTTCACCAAGGTTCCTTTCCTGGTTTGTCACAGAGAGTTCAGACCCCATCAGTTTATAAATGTAATTCGGTTTCTTTTGCCCCAACGTGCATCACTCTGCACTTACTAATGTTGAAGCTCATTTGCCACTGTTTTGCCTACCCCCACTCCCAGTGTCAAGAGAGCCCTCTGGAGCTCCTCACAATCTCTCACAGTTTTCACTACCCTGTATAATTTAGTGTTGTCAGCAAATTTGGCTACCTTGCTTTTTACTCCTACTTCTATATCATTTATGAAGAGTTTCAAAAGCAGGGGTCCCAGTACTGAACCTTGGGGGACCCTACTCTTTATTTCCCTCCACTTGGAGAAGTGCCCATTTAGTGCTACCCTCTGTTTCCTGTCCCTTAGCCAGTTGGTGATCCAGGACAAGACCTGTCCCTTTATTCCATGACTGGTATGTTTATTCAAGTTCCATTAGTGTGGGACCTTGTTGAAAGCCTTCTGAAAGTCCAAATAAACAATGTCAACTGGGATCCCTCTTATCTACATGCTTGTTGAAACTCTCAAAAAATTCCAACAGATTAGTGAGGCATGATTTGCCCTTGCAAAAGCCATGTTGGCTCTCCTTAGCAGTGCCTTCTCTTCTATGTGCCTATTAATTCTATCTTTTAGGATGGTTTCCATCACTTTACCTGGGACACATGTCAAACTGACTGGTCAATAATTTCCTGGATCACCCCTGGATCCTTTTTTGAAAATTGGTGTTACATTCGCTACCTTCCAGTCATCAGGCACAAACCCTGATTTGAGGGAAAGATTATATATTTTGGCTAGGAGATCAGCAATTTCATCTTTAAGTTCCCTGAGAACTCGTGGATGGATGCCATCTGGTCTTGGTGATTTGTTAGCATTTTGTTTAACAAGACATGCAAGGACCTCCTCCCTGGTTATTTCTATCTGGCTTAATTCTTCGCTTCCCCTCCCTACGAAGATAGGCTCTGTTTTGTGCATGTGGTCTCTGTCTTCTTCAGTGAATACTGAAGCAAAGAATTCATTGAGTGATTCCTACTGAACCATTCAGTAGGAATCACTAAATGATTCCTACTAAACCAGCCTGAGAGATCATTTAAAGGCTCAGGAACCCTTTGCAGGTGTTATTGATTCATTTGCTCATTAGAGTGGGACACTTTGAGTCCATAACATTGAACCTTTTCTCGCTATTCTAATTTTCTGAGATTGTGAATTTGGGGTTTTCATAAGCTGTACCCCATAATCATCACATAGTGAAGTAACGCTCAGCATATCTCGCTTTGCATGAAATTAGTCTATCTCATATATTTGTTTAACCTTTAAAGATGCATTACTGAAATGAATGAAAATTTGCATGATATTCTAATTTTTTTAGTTTCTCCTGTATATTAAGTGTAGCTTTATATTGCTGAGAAGAGGGATCAGAACCCTCCTTTTGCGTACGTATGTGTGTAGAGATGAATACACACTCACATGCCAGGAAGTGGGTGCAAGAGGCAGAACGCCCAACAAAGGACCTACTGCTCATATTTATTCCTAAACTCCCATGTGCCTAATGCAATAACATGGTTTGCACAAAACTAAAGAGCATGCTACAGCAAAAGACATAACAAACAATCTTTCCGGGGTAAAGGTAAAAGTATAAGAAGGCATAAGAAGACATACACTTTTTTTATCTGGCGCCAGAGTGGCTGAAGCTGGCTTGACCTAACCTTTCACATACATGTCACCCAGACTGGTTTACACAAGCAGGCTCTTTCAGGAAGCCAGGAGATTAGATAGAGCAGCAAAGAACTGTGTGTCCCATGTTCCACCAGCAAACCATATACTGGACCCTGTTAGTCCAGAAGCTCCCTTTCAGAAGGGTATAGAAAATTTAAAGCAGCCACCATTAAACTAATATAATGTTATTTTCCAACATATGTGGATGCCGTACACAACCATTTGCTAGAGATTTTTAATACTTCTTGGGAATAAAGGAGGAGGACTTTTGGGCTCAGTGTCTTTCCTGCTAACCATATAAGGGTAGCTGGAAGCTGGTTCCATTTTAAATCTTATTATTGAAGTTAAATACTTGAATTTTCAAAAATGGGTCTTATCAGGTCAATAAAAAGTAAAACATGACATCCCCCTCTTGATCTGAAAGAGACATAAATAAAAAACAAACAAGATTTTTTCTTACATAACATTACAAAATATCCCACCCCCGTGATGTAAGGGTTATTCTTCATCTGTCCATCTGATTTGACCAGTGCAGTGTTTGCCTCTTCCTCTGTCAGCAGGCATAATTGATTGACTATGTATATAAGTTGCAAAAGTCTCTCACCAGTTAATTGTACCAGACGTATGGTACAAACAAAGAGTCCACCTTGCTTCTACAAAAAATAGTTTAACCTATCTGCAGATTAAAGCCTGGACTGCTTCTAAGTCATTAATAGGTTAAAACACTATTTCATTAGTGGTGGTGGCTCTTCGTCTTTCCTCTGGATGAAACACTGCAATAAAACACAATTAGCATAGAACAGACATGCAACCATAGCAGCAATGCATAATGTTTCCCTGTAACTTGTGGGTTCACAGAGGGAAAGACACCTGGAGTGTGATTGGATGTTGGGTGTGTGTGTTGAGTCCAGACAAAGAAGTACTCCAACCAGCAGGATTGGGTTAAACTCAGTGATCTTTATTCAGCTCAGGTTACGGACTGGGGAGTATGTACAGGGGTGGCCAATATATATACAGTGTTTGGACCGTTACAAAACAAGATACATTTAGGCAGGCTTCTGGAGGACATACAGAGTCCAGTCTTTGCCCACTTTGACACAGCTTTAAAATTGGCACCTTTGGAAATGGTGCGCTTCCAGGTTTCCGGTTTGGCGCGGTTTTACATTTAAACATAATAATACCTTATACACAACATTCCTCCCCCACCCTAGCGAGGAACATAATCCCCCAAATGTTTGGGTGGACCACAAGTCCGTTTTGGGCACCTGTGGACCTCAGGGCTAGGTTCCTGCTCTGTTTGAACTTTTACCGGTTCAGGAGTGGGTTGTTCGCTGGAGGTAGCCTCAGGAGCTACGTTAGAATCAGGCAACTCCAGTGGGGACCCAGGGAAAAGGGAATGGGTGTTGAGGGCAGAGGCTCGCTAAAGAGCTCCAACTCGAAATCCTGCTCATTGGTAGCAGTGGCTTCCCCCCATGGCTCTCTCTCTGGTTCAACACTTGTACCAGATACATGCGGCCAAATTTGGTCAGTGTGCCTTCTCCACACTGTGCCACTGTCCATTTGTACCCTGTATGACACTAGACCCATTTGCTCTAGGATCTCCCCCCAACCATGGAGATCCGGGCACGTAATTTCAGCAATGGACTGGTTGCCCTACCGCAAAACCCTTTGCATTTGCAATGTCAATATTGAGACCCCTGTCCTCTTGACAGTGGGGATCAAGGCAGTCCAAGACCCTGGATAACGTCCTCTTCATTAAGAGGTCGGCTGGCAAATACCCCAATGCCTGGGGGGTGATCCTGTGGGACAGTAAGAACTGGCATAGTTGCAATTCTTAGTCCCCATGCCCGCCGCGAGCCCTTCCGAGCCCGGACTCCACCATCTCCAGCCGGGCCAGTGAGGGAGTAGGAAGACCAGCCGGGCGGGGAGAGGCCAGCTATTCGCCCCGACGTGAGCCCTTAGAGCTGGACTCCACCATCTCCAGCCAGGCCAGTGAGGGAGGAGGAAGACCAGCCAGGCAGGGAGAGGCCAGCCATTTGCCCAGACGCGAGCTCTTAGAGCCAGACTCCACCATCTCCAGCCAGGCCGGTGAGGGAGGAGGAAGAGCAGCCGGGCAGGGAGAGGCCAGCCATTCACCCCAACGCGAGCCCTTAGAGCCAGACTCCACCATCTCCAGTTGGGCCGGTGAGGGAGGAGGAAGACCAGCCGGGCGGGGAGAGGCCAGCCATTCGCCCCGCCGCGAGCCCTTCCGAGCCCGGACTCCACCATCTCCAGCCGGGCTGGTGAGGGAGGAGGAAGATCAGCCGGGCAGGGAGAGGCCAGCCATTCGCCCCGACGCGAGCCCTTCTGAGCCCGGGCTCCACCATCTCCAGCCTCCTGGCAACAACCGAGCGCTGAAGGAGAGGACCAATTGGCAGAAGGGAAGAAGGCAAAGGAGTTAAACCAGGGGGCGAGACTCAGAGCCCCATGCAAAGGATAAGTAGTTAAATATGCAGAAATGTTGATGACTTAATATAGTAACTCACATAAAGACTTTATAATGACTTAATATAGCAACTGACATAGACACTGTGTTTAAGTTTGATAATATGCATGATAATATGTTGTTTAAAATGTTCCACACTTTTAAAACTGTGATATGATGTATGATGCGAGGGGAAAATGGTGTAGAAACCAGCAAACCACGCCACAAAGCTTGCCAAGAGGACCCTATTAACCAAAACAAAAGGCAAAACAAAGGAGCAGGCTAGATGATACAGGATGCTTAGCACCACAGAGTGGAGGAAGGGGAGGGACAGGAAAGGGGGGGTGAGAAATGCAATGTTGCAAGGAACAATACTGCATAGGGACATGGAATGTGAGATCAATGAACCAAGGTAAACTGGAAGTGGTTAAAAATGAGATGGAAAGAATACACATTGACATCTTGGGCATCAGTGAGCTAAAATGGACAGGGATGGGTGAATTCAGCTCTGGAAACCATCATATCTACTATTGTGGACAAGAAAACCTTAGAAGAAATGGAGTAGCCATAATTGTCAATAAGAGAGTAAGAAAAGCAGTAATGGGATATAACCTCAAAAATGATAGAATGATGTCAGTCAGAATTCAAGGCAAACCCTTCAATGTCACTGTGATCCAAATATACGCACCAACCACTGGTGCAGATGAAGCCACAGTGGACCAGTTCTATGAGGACCTAGAACACCTCATAGAACAGACACCAAGAAATGATGTCCAAATTATATTAGGAGACTGAAATTCTAAAGTAGGCAATCAAAAAGTGGAGGGAATAACAGGCAAGTTCGGTCTTGGAACATAGAATGAAGCAGGGCAAAGATTGATAGAGTTCTGCCAAGAGAACGCACTGGTCATAGCAAACACTCTCTTCCAGCAACACGAGGTGACTTTACACATGGACATCACCAGATGGCCAATACCGAAACCAAATTGACTACATACTATGCAGCCAAAGATGGAGAACCTCCATACAATCAGCAAAAACAAGACCTGGAGCAGACTGTGGCTCAGATCACAACCTACTGATCGCAAAATTCAGGTTAAGACTAAAGAAAATAGGGAAAACAAGGAGACCAGACAGATATCACCTAGACAGCATCCCTAAAGAATACACGGTGGAGGTGATGAACAGATATAATGGCCTAGACGCAATAGACAGAGTGCCAAAAGAATTATGGACAGAGATAAAGGACATCATGCAGGAGGCAGCAAAGAAAACCATACCAAAAGAAAAGAAGCGTAAGAAAGCAAAATGGTTGTCTGATGAGGCTCTTAAAATAGCAGAGGAAAGAAGGAATGCAAAAGTCAAAAGAGAAAGGAAAAAATACAATCTTCTGAACACAGAATTTCAAAGAAGAGCAAGGAGAGTGTTATGTATGTACAATGTTGCTTTAAGAGACGTTGCCTCAAAACGTATGAATGTAACCTGACCACAATTACAATGTAGCCCAGCTGTAAGGGACCCGAGTAAGCTGTCCATAGGGGGCAGCTGCGAGCGTTCTACTCACATGGTTCACATTCACCAAATCACCAACAGCCGCGGGAACCTTTCCCGTACTATCACTACCTGCAGATGGTGGGCGTGACTGGGACGACGTCACGCCGGTGGCAGCCAATGAGCCACCGTGCAACAAGATTCAAATGTATTGTGCTACTGTATATAATGTGATGTACCTCCACCATTACCACATGTTCATACTGACCATCAATGAATAAACCTGTGTTAGTCCTTCCTGCGACTCCTTCTTTGTCTTCCGTGCAAGACACTAAATTGGCGACGAGGATGGGATCGATGGCGAATCCCAAGGTCAAGCCGTACCAGTTTGATGTCAGCGAGCCCGAACAATGGGAGCTCTACGAGTGCCAGTTTCGGCATGCGATGGAAGCCGCAGGCGTCGACGACGACGCGAAAATGCGCTCCCACTTCCTGGCTCAGGTGGGGCCGGCCACGCTGCGGATCCTGATGACCCTGGTGGCCCCCCGGAAGGTGGACGAGGTGCCCATCGACCGTATCCTGGAGAGGCTGCGCGAGCATTTCCAGCCGCCCGTCTCGATTTTCCCAGCCCGGGTCGCGTTCCACAGGCGAGACCAGCGACCGGGCAAATCCATGTCCGCCTACGCGGCGGCCCTCAGGCTTGCAGCGGTGCATTGCCAGTGGGACGACCTGAACCAGGCCCTCCGCGACCGCATGTTTTGTGGTTTGAGGGACGAGGAGCTTCAGAGGAGGCTGATGACCCGCGACCACCGCCTCACGTTCAATGAGGTACTGCAGGAGGCCCAAGCAGCCGAGGAGGCCAGGAGTGGGGTCAGACTGTTCAAGTCCCGAGGGGCCACGTCAGACAGGGCCAAGTCACCAGTACAGGCGGCCCAGCGGATACCAGCGAAGACGGCCTGGCAGGCCCCCAAGCCGCCCGCCGGCACACCAACGTCATCTGAGGAGTCATCCACGGCAATGGACCCCTACTCCAGCGAGGATGACGACGTCCAGAGAATCAAGAAGTGAGGTGAGAAGCGGCAGACCCGTGAGCGGCAGGACCGCCGCTGCGACGGTTGTGGGGCGGCCCACGACCGCACGAGGTGCCCGTTTCGAAAGGCCGAGTGTCACAACTGCGGCCGAAAAGGACACATCGCCCGAGTATGCAGGCGCGGGCGAGTCGAGGACAAGGGCAGTTCCAGCCATTCCCAGACACACCAATGAAAGGCGGCTGGCACCAAGAAGGTCTCAGCCAGCTACAGCGAGGAAGGCATGAACCGCGTGGGCCTGGAGCACCGGCGGTTCTTCATAGAGGTACTGTTGCAGGGGGTCCCAGTGAGGATGGAGATAGACTCGGGGTCATCTTATTCCATCCTGTCCCAAAAAGAGTTTATGCGCATTCCCCCAGAAAAGCGGCCCAAACTGCGGGCCATGAGATCTCATCTACGGGACGTGCAGGGAAATGGGATCCCGGTGTTGGGGGTGGGGAATTTCAAGGTGAAGTTCAAGAACTACTCCGAGAAACTGCCCCTAGTAGTCCTCAAAGGGGGGAGGTGCTGCCTTTTGGGAACGCAGTGGTTTGCTCCCCTGGGGATCGAACTGTCCGGCATTAACGCCATCGAGACTGACCCAATGTGGGACGTGTGCAACGCACACCCGGACGTTTTCAAGAAGGGGCTCGGGAAATACAAGGGGCCCCCAGTTTCCTTTGAGCTGGACCCAGAAATCCGGCCCATCCGCCTCAAGCCAAGGAGAGTGCCCTTCGCCCTCAAACAAGATCAAGGCGGAACTGGACAAATTGGTGGGGCAGGGGATTTTGGTTCCAGTTGACTCGGCGGAGTGGGAAATGCCGATTGTTACAGCCCTCAAGTCAAATGGGGAGGTCAGGATTTGTGCGGACTATAAATGTACGATTAATAAGGCCATTCGGCCAAATGCATACCCGGTGCCCGTGGTCAGCCACTTGCTGGCCACGTTACATGGGGGGAGGTGTTTCACCAAGCTAGATCTGGCCCAGGCGTATCAGCAGCTCTCTGTAACCCCGGCTGCTGCCGCCGCGCAAACGATCGTAACGCACAAGGGGGCGTTTAAGGTAACGCGCCTTCAGTTTGGCGTGAATTCAGCCCCCGGAATCTTCCAGTCCCTCGTGGAACGCCTTTTAAAGGGGCTTCCAAGCATCCTCCCATACTTCGATGACATGTTGATAACAGCGGGGAGCGAATTAGAATTAGCAAAGAGGCTAGATGGGGTCCTCTCAGTGTTCGAGAGGGCAGGACTTCGATTGAGGAGGGACAAGTGCGTATTCTTTGCGAGGGAGGTTGAGTTTCTAGGGTTTAAGGTAACCCCGGACAGAATCAAACCCTCCGAGTCCAAGGTTGCGGCCGTGAGAGACGCCCCTCGCCCCACCGTGAAACCGGAGCTGCAGTCATTTCTAGGGCTCCTAAATTTCTATCACTCCTTCCTGCCTCGGAAGGCATCAGTCGCGGAGCCACTGCATGCATTACTTAAGAAGGATGCGGTTTGGCAGTGGGGGGACAAGCAGGAGAGAGCATTCAAAGAGCTCAAGTCACTCCTATCTTCGGATGCTGTCCTGACCCACTTCGATCCGAAAAAGCCAGTGGTATTAGTCTGTGATGCGTCCCCGGTGGGGGTGGGGGCGGTCCTGTGCCACGTGTTGGAGAGCGGGAGGGAAGCCCCGGTGGCGTACTACTCAAGGTCCCTCTCGAAGGCAGAGCGCAATTACGCGCAAACAGATAGGGAGGCCCTAGCCATAATCGCGGGAACAAAGAAGTTCCACGATTTCCTATACGGCCGCAAGTTTACGGTGGTGACAGATCACAAGCCGCTTTTGGGGATCTTCACTACCGGCAAACCCACCCCACAAATTTTATCCCCCAGGATGCTGCGTTGGGCCATTTTCCTCAATGCCTACCAGTATGAGCTGGTCTATCACCCAGGGAAGGAGATCTCCCATGCGGACGCCCTGTCCCAATCCCCTCTCCCTAGTTTAGGGGACCCGACATGCGAGGTGGAGCAGGAACACCAAGTCCTGCTGATTGAGTCTCTCGACTCACCCCCAATTGTCCTGGCCGACCACGCCAAGGCCACGGCGGCTGACAAGATGTTGGCCCAAGTTAGTTCCTGGGTTAGGAAAGGGTGGCCCACTTCTCCCCCCGAGGAACAGTTCAAGCCGTTTTTCAGGCGCAGAGTAGAGCTTTCTCTGGAAAGGGGCTGCTTACTCTGGGGCCAGCGGGCAGTTATCCCAGAGAAGCTGAGGGCCAAGGTGCTGAGGCTACTGCATACCAGCCACCCCGGGATCGTGCGCTCCAAGGCTCTGGCCAGGAGTTTCTTTTGGTGGCCCCAGATAGACGGGGACATGGAACGCTTAGTGGGCACGTGTGAGAGCTGCCAGAGCTCTCGGCCCGAGGAGTCCCGGTTACCCCATAGGGAATGGGATACGGCCCGCGGGCCATGGTCCCGGATTCATGTCGACTTCGCTGGCCCTTTCCGCGGGTCCATGTTCCTACTGGTAGTCGACTCCTACTCCAAGTGGTTGGAGGTAATCCCCATGAACAGCACTTCCTCTGCCGCAACCATTAAACAGTTGCGCAAGCTTTTTGCCTGCTTCGGCCTGCCAGACGTCCTTGTTAGCGATAACGCTAGTACCTTCACGTCGGCAGAGTTCAAGACTTTTATGGAGAGAAACGCCATCAGGCACATTACCGCTGCCCCGTTTCACCCCGCCACAAACGGTCAGGTAGAGTGCCAAGTGCGCACTACGAAAGACGCACTGTGGCGCATGGGTCCCGGTGAGTTGAACCTGCATCTGTGTCAGTTCCTCATCTGCTACAGGACAACCCCCCTAGCTTCAGGTTTTTCCCCAGCCGAACTCCTCATGAGGAGGCGTCCGGTAACACTTTTTGACCGGATGGATCCGTCCAGGGTGGAGGATGAAGGGAGAAATATAAACATAGGGGGAGAGAGCTCCAAAAGTTTTTCAGTAGGGGACCCGGTTCACTGCAGGAACTACGCGGCCTCAGGGCCAGCGTGGGTACCAGGGACAATTGTTGAGCAAACGGGGCCGGTATCCTACAGGGTCGAGACTAGTTCAGGTCTACTCTGGAGAAGGCACGCCGACCAACTCAGAAGGCGAGTCACCGGTGAGGGGAAATCAGCGTTAGGGTCCTCCCCCACCCGCGTTACCCAAGGGGGAGACACGGCGGCACCCGGGGATACAAATGCATATCCTCGGTTCTCAACCGCAGAGGAGGATACCTTGGAGGAGAGGGATGAATTCGATTATGAGTTGCAGTACCAGGGGGATGTCGCGGAGTGGTCCCCCACCCGTCCTAGCGAGAAGAGGGGTTTCAGTTCAGCCCCTGGTACTTCCAGTCCCCCTAGCCCTTTTGTTTTGGAATATACCATAGCGCCAGCTCCCCGGAAACCAACACCCCCAAGACAGGCAACAGGGGGGAGTCCGCCCACCACAGTCTCTAGAACTCCAGGGCAGGCAACGGGGGGTGGCGAGGCCACGAGGGCCTCTTCGTCGGTCCCGAGGTTCGTACTGGGGGGGACCCCAAGCTCCTCAAACGGTAGACAGGGATTCACTTCCCAACTGTTCATTCCATTCCCGTCCCCCAATGCAAGGTTACCGCAGACTCCACACCGAGCCACTAATGAGTCCCCCCTTTCCGTTGCAGGACAGGACTCTGCGGAACCAGGAGCCTCCGGCTCCCCTGTGTTAAGTCAAGCGGCCGCACGCCCCAGGCACACGTGCGGCAAGCCACAATGGTTGAGGGACTTCGTCCCATCCTAGGGGGGAGGGATGTTATGTATGTACAATGTTGCTTTAAGAGATGTTGCCTCAAAACGTATGAATGTAACCTGACCACAATTACAATGTAGCCCAGCTGTAAAGGAACGCGAGTAAGCTGTCCATAGGGGGCAGCTGCGAGCGTTCTACTCACATGGTTCACATTCACCAAATCACCAACAGCCGCGGGAACCTTTCCCGTACTATCACTACCTGCAGATGGTGGGCGTGACTGGGACGACGTCACGCCGGTGGCAGCCAATGAGCCACCATGCAACAAGATTCAAATGTATTGTGCTACTGTATATAATGTGATGTACCTCCACCATTACCACATGTTCATACTGACCATCAATGAATAAACCTGTGTTAGTCCTTCCTGCGACTCCTTCTTTGTCTTCCGTGCAAGACACTAAAGAGAGATAAGGAAAACTACCTAAAAGAACAGTGCAAAGAAATGGAGGAAAAGAACAAAAGAGGCAGGACTAGAGATCTCTTCAGAAAAATTGGGGAAATAAAGGGAACATTTAAAGCAAAAATGACCATGATAGGGAACAAAGACGGAAAAGAGCTAGCTGATGCAGAAGAGATTAAGATAAGATGGAAAGAGTACACAGAGGAACTCTACAAAAAGGACCTCAACACTCCTGATAACCACAATGATGAAAAAATTGAACTCGAGCCAGACATCCTGGAGAGCAAAGTTATAAAGGCCCTAAAGAGCACTGCAAACAACAAAGCTAGTGGATATGATGGTATCCCAGTTGAATTTTTCAAAGCTCTAAAAGATGATGGCGTCAAATTACTCCATTCAATATGCCAGCAAATCTGGAAAACAAAACAGTGGCCACAGGATTGGAAGAGATCAGTATACGTCCCAATCCCAAAAAAGGGCAATGCCAAAGAATGCTCAAATTACCGAACAATTGCACTCATCCCACACGCCAGCAAGGTGATGCTCAAGATAATACAGGACAGACTTCAGCAGCATGTGGAGAGAGAACTACCAGAGGTGCAGGCCGGTTTCAGAAGAGGCAGGGGGACTAGAGACCACATTGCCAACATACGTTGGATCATGGAGAAAACAAAGGAATACCAGAAACAAGTTTACTTTTGTTTCATTGATTACACTAAGGCATTTGACTGAGTGGACCACAACAAGATGTGGCAAGTAATTAAAGAGATGGGAATACCAGAGCACCTCATATGCCTCCTGAGAAATCTGTACATGAACCAAGAAGCAACAGTCAGGACAGAACACGGAATGACAGAGTGGTTTGGAATAGGAAAAGGATTAAGACAAGGCTGCATTTTATCACCCTGCTTATTCAATCTATACACAGAGCACATAATGCGCAATGCAGGGATGGAGGAATCACAATATGGAATTAAAATTGCTGGGAGAAACATAAACAATCTGATATATGCAGACGATACCACCCTAAAGCAGAAAGTGAGGAAGACCTAAAGAACCTCTTGATTGGATTGAAGGAGGAGAGTGCAAAAGCTGGTTTGAGACTCAATATCAAGAAAACCAAGATAATGGCAACAGGTCCGATCAGTTCCTGGAAAATAGATGGGGAAGAAGTAGAAGCAGTGACAGATTTTACTTTCCTGGGATCAAAGATCACTGCAGATGGGGATTGCAGCCATGAAATAAAAAGGCGACTGATTCTGGGGAGACAAGCCATGAGAAACCTGGGGAAAATAGTGAAAAGCAGAGATATCACATTGAAACAAAAATTCGCATAGTCAAAGCAATGGTATTCCCAGTGGTAATGTACGGATGCGAGAGCTGGACAATAAGGAAAGCTGAACGCAGAAGAATAGATGCCTTTGAGATGTGGTGTTGGATGAGAGTCCTGAGAGTCCCTTGGACAGCAAAGAGAACAAATAGATCAATAGGACAAATAGTAAAGATAAAGATAAAGTACTTTGGACATCAAATGAGAAGGGAGGACTCACTTGAGAAGGCCTTGATGCTGGGAAAGGTGGAGGGCAAGAGAAGAAGGGGGCATCCAAAGATGAGATGGATAGATGGTATTATGGACACAATGGGCATAGTGCTAGGTGGGCTGAGGAGAATGGTGGAGGACAGACGTGCCTGGAGGAAAATGGTCCATGGGGTCGCAAAGGGTCGAAATTGATGTGGCTTACAGATGCTGTTCGGGAAGTGATCAAAAGCAAGAAAAGCTCTTTTAGAAGATGGAAGGCTTGTCTGAATGAGGACAGCAGGCAGAAACATAAATTCTGGCAGAACAAATGCAAGGCAACAATCAGGAAAGGAAAGCAAGACTTTGAGGAGCGTATAGCTAAAAATACTCAGAGAAATAACAAAGCCTTCTTTAAGTAGATTAGAAGTAAGAACCCAACTAGGAAGGCCATTGGACCATTAGATGACAATGGAAGGCAAGGGGTTATTAAAGAGGAAACAGAGATTGCAGAGAGACTCAATGAATTCTTTGCTTCAGTATTCACTGAAGAAGACAGAGACCACATGCCCAAAAGAGAGCCTATCTTCGTAGGGAGGGAAACCGAAGAATTAAGCAAGATAGAAATAACCAGGGAGGAGGTCCTTGCATGTCTTGTTAAGCTAAACACTAACAAATCACTAGGACCAGATGGCATCCATCCACGAGTTCTCAGGGAACTTAAAGATGAAATTGCTGATCTCCTAGCCAAAATATATAATATTTCCCTCAAATCAGGCTTTGTGCCTGATGACTGGAAGGTAGGAATGTAACACCAATTTTCAAAAAAGGATCCAGGAGTGATCCAAGAAATTACTGACCTGTCACTTTGACATGTGTCCCAGGTAAAGTGATGTAAACCATCCTAAAAGATAGAATTAATAGGCACATAGAAGAGAAGGCGCTGCTAAGGAGAGACAACATGGCTTTTACAAGGGCAAATCATGCCTCACTAATCTGTTGGAATTTTTGAGAGTGTCAACAAGCATGTGGATAAGGGGGATCCAGTTGACATTGTTTATCTAGACTTTCAGAAGGCTTTTGACAAGGTCCCACACCAAAGGCTCTTAAATAAACTTACGAGTCATGGAATACAGGGACAGGTCTTGTCCTGGATCAGCAACTGGCTAAGGGAGAGGAAACAGAGGGTAGCACTAAATGGACACTTCTCCAAGTGGAGGGAAGAAAAGAGTGGGGTCCCCCAAGGTTCAGTACTGGGACCCCTGCTTTTCAACCTCTTCATAAATGATCTAGAGGTAGGAGTAAAAAGCAAGGTAGCCAAATTTGCTGACAACACTAAATTATACAGGGTAGTGAAAACTGTGAGAGATTGTGAGGAGCTCCAGAGGGATCTCTTGACACTGGGGGAGTGGGCAAAACAGTGGCAAATGAGCTTCAACATTAGTAAGTGCAGAGTGATGCATGTTGGGGCAAAAAAACCCAATTACATTTATAAACTGATAGGGTCTGAACTCTCTGCGACAAATCAGGAGAGGGACCTTGGTGTCCTGGTGGGCAGCTCAATGAAGATGTCAACCCAGTGTGCCTCAGCAGTGAAGAAAGCAAACTCAATGCTAGGGATCATTAGGAAGGGTATAGAAAATAAGTCAGCAAGTGTCATTTTGCCTCTTTATAAATCTATGGTGAGGCCCCATCTGGAATACTGTGTACAGTTCTGGTTGCCATACCTCCAGAAGGATATTATGGAGTTGGAAAAAGTGCAGAGGCCAACCAAAATGATTAGGGGATTGGAACACCTTCCTTACCATCTGAGGCTGCAACGGTTGGGCCTTTTCACTCTTGAACGACGGCATCTAAGAGGTGCCCTTATTGACGTTTATAAAATCATGCACTGTGTGGACAAAGTAGATAAGGAAAAACTGTTTTCCCTATCGCATAACACTAGAACTAGGGGACACTCCATGAAAGTTTTGGGTACTAGTTCTCAAACAAATAAGAGAAAGTTCTTTTTCACCCAGAGGATTACTGGTCTATGGAACTCCCTGCCAGAAGAAGTGGTGACAGCTGTCAGTCTTGACAGCTTTAAGAAAGGATTAGACAAGTTCATGGAGGACAAGGGTATCAATGGCTATAATTATGGATACTTAAGGACAACCTCCGGGTTGGAGAGATAGGCAGGATATCTCTCAATGCCATTTCCAGGGAATCCTAAGCAGGTGAAGGCATCTCCTTGGGAATACCCTGAAGGAAATGGTGAGCCATTGTGTGAGACAGAATGCTGGACTGGATGGGCTGTGGCCTGTTCCAGCAACGCTGTTCTTACGTTTCTTATGACTGTGTGACTGAACAAGCAGAAGGCCACTTTCCCTGTCCCTAAGAGATCGTGATTGGGGAGAAGGGTGCTCTCAGGAGGCAGAACCTCTGTGTTCGCCCAGGCTAAGATCCAGAAAAATTGGGGTCTCTCGGCTGCCTCTGTGATACAGCTCCTCCACCCTCATGACATTTACTTCAGACTGTGGTTATTAGTTTTTTGCATTGACTTTCTTGCACAACCTTTAGAAACCATGTAAATTGGCAGCCAGCAATTACTGTATTATCTGCATATCAGATGTTGTTGATAAAATCTCACTCAACAATAATACTGTAATTAGGATCAGCAAATGTTTCTATAATTATTCTTGAAACACAAATAGAAAAAGTTGTGCGTGCATGCATTCTTGTCAAACTCCTCTTTCTATCTGTGCTGTGTCTCTTATGATCTTAAACTTTCGCTGTAGCTTCTTTTCATGAATACAGATTTGCAATTATATTAATATTGTTTACCAACAACTTCATTACCTTAGGATTTTCAGTGGTTTTCTCATAGTCAATAAAGCAAGTTTATGTTGCAGCACTTCTTCACAAGTGCACATATGCAAATAATCTTATCTTCTCCCAAATGCTCCTCTAAATTCACATTGCATGCCTCCTGCCCATTTTTTCCACTTCTTGTAATTTTGCCATGTATAGTATCTAAGAAAATGAAGCATATATCTGATTAACATCAAATGTCCAGTAACCATGAGAGACAAAAGTACACCTCTAATATTGTGTAACTAGTCAAAACAACATTTTGTAAACTATTCCTGATGGGTGAGCAATCAATGAAAAAGTCATAAATTTTGACATGTTTCTTATATCAGGACCATATTGGTCAAAGTCATTGTAGCCCATATGGACTTCCATATAGAAAGGTCAGAATTTTCTTCTAAATAGCTAATTTCTGATTTTAAAAAAAATCCTATTCCACCATCACCCAAATAAATTTTGCAACCATTTATGTGGGCTTTTGGGTACAATACCACTCCAACAACCAACACAAACATTAAAAATTCCAGGCAAGGCAGGAGTGGCGTGTGTGTGTGTGTGTGTGTGTGTGTGTGTGTGTGTGTGTGTGTGTGTGTGTGTGTGTGTGTGTGTGTGTGTGTGTGTGTGTGTGTGTGTGTGAGAGAGAGAGAGAGAGAGAGATAGTTTTCTGTGGGTTGGCTGGGAAAGGAACTTTCGTCCCCAACCAACCCACAGAGAAGTGATTCCTTCTCTTCGGAAGGCAAAGGCATATTTGTCTCCTGGAGAGAAGGAATTCACATCACAGAGAGGCGTTCCTTCTCTCCCGGTTGGCTGGGAAAGGAACTTGGATTCCTGCCAACCCAGAGAGAAGCATTTCCTTCTCTTCAGAAGGCAAAGGCACCTTTGCCTCCCAGAGAGAAGGAATCCACATCACGGAGAGGCGTTCCTTCTCTCCTGGTTGGCTGGGAAAGGAACTTTCTTCCCCACACAACCCAGAGAGAAGTGATTCCTTCTCTTCGGAAGGCAAAGGCACCTTTGCCTCCCGGAAAGAAGGAATCCATATCACAGAGAGGCATTCCTTCTCTCTCCATTGGCTGGGAAAGGAACTTTTGTCCCCAGCCAACCCAGAGAGAAGTGAGGGCAAGACGTAGAAGGCCACACCGGGATGGAAACTTTTTAAGACCTAGCCAGAGCCAGGAGGTAACCGTGGTCATTTGGGGTTAGGAAGGGGGGGCTAGGTGGTGGGGCGGGGGGGGCAGCATGGTTACTGGGGCCATGCCTCACCCCCCCCCCCACTCCCTAACCTCCGCTACCACACTTACCTCCTGGCTCCAGGTGGGTCTTTAATAGTCTTTCCTTCCTGGTGGTTTTTTTAAAAGTTGGCGTGCCGCGCTTTGCCAGCCTCCTCTGCGCTCGCACCCCTCAGCCTGAATGGCTGAGGGGTTGCTCAGCACAGAGGACTCTGGGACTCGTAGTTCATGCAGTGGTTTTTTCCTGAAGCTTATTTTTGATTGGCTGCGGCGTGTTTTCCTACGTTCTTTTTGCTTGTGCCTCTCAGCCTGATTGGCTGTGGCGCGGCACAAAGAACATTGGGTATTGAAGTTCTTTTTCTTTGTTTGAGTTTGTGGGGCTCTTGCCCCACTGGCACATTTCTCAAATATTTGTTGACCTCCGGACCCATTTCAGGCAAGTGCATGAAGGCTCGGTATGGGATAGTATGGCCAGGTGTGGGATCCTTTGTCAAGTTCAAATGGTTACACACACACACACACACACACACACACATTTGAAACTATTAAAGTTTAAAAAAATAACCGAAGAAGATTTACAAGCTTTTTCCTTGCGTGGATGGAGTGACTGGTGTTTGGAGTTCGAAGTTCTGGAGGCATTCTCGGTGGGAGAGACAAGCGGTGAGAGCCGCGGCTTCCCCGGCTGGATTGCGGCGAATGGGACCAGTGAACCAGCGAGGAGAAAAGTAAGAAAAATGAGCTTTGTTAAAAATAAGAGCTGTGGCTGTGGCGATCGATGGGGAGAGTGGGTGAAAGACATATATGGATGGAAAAGTAACTGAGTGAGAGGGGATGAGAACGAAGAACAGATGGGACAAGAGAAGGGGGGATAAGGGTGGCTGGAGCGTATGAAATCGAACGTTAAGAGAGTGGCTTGAACAAGAAGGGAAACAATGGAGGAAGCAGTTTGTGAGTTTTTGGAGTGCTCGGAATGAACGGAGAGGAAAGGAGAGGAAAAAAGGATTGTGAAAGTTGTGAGAGGTTGAGAGTTTGGAAGGAATAAGAGTGGAAATTGGACAAAAGTGTTTGGTGAGAAAGGAGGAGGGTTCCCCCCCCCATGGAAACCACTGCTGCTGCTGGGGTGTAATGGTGGCATTAAAACTTCTTCTTCGGGTGCAAGTACGACTTTGAGTAAAGGAATTTTTCAATGAGACATTGTATTTTCTATATGCTTTTTTCTCTCCCTATGTGTCTATATTTTGGGAGTTTCAACAACATTTCAACACATTGGATTACAATTGGATTCCTTTTTCCTTTTTTACGTTGGATTAAGTCGGACTCTGTTTGGTTTTACCTTACCCTTTTGGTTCTCGTCGGTGGCTGGGTTGTATTTTTCTTGTTTTTTGAGATCTTTGACACATTTGGATACATAGTTACTGGACTACTGGAGTGCAGCAGAAGAGCTAGGTTACTTTGTAAAATAAGAATCTGGAGTTTGGACACAAGTCTTGCTATTTCATGGGCACCAAGTTTGGATTACAGTAAGTGATATATACAGAAAAAGAGAGGGGGTGTTCATCTATTTTTGAGGTGTTGGCTCTATAAAAAGTGAAGCTGGAACTTTATCAAGAAGTGGGACTTGGATAAATTAAAGGAGTTGCTGCTTTGAAATTAATATTTGATACCACATTGGAAAAAATGGAAAAAATTGGAAAAGTGAAGGGCAAAGAAGAGGAGGCAGTGAGGCCCAAGAAGGAGGACAAATCAACAACAGAAGATACACCCCCATCAACATCATCAACATCATCAACGTCATCGCCTGAACCAGTATCATTGGATCAAACACAAATTTTTGTTGAACTGGGTAAACTGTTTACAAAATTTGAAAGGATGGAGGAGGCAAGGGTTAAAGCTAAGGAGGAAATAATGGGGAAACTGGATAAATTGGCTACTATGGTTAATCGTCGAGGTAGTGGGCTACAGACCGGGACCCTGACCTGCGAACAAAGGCCCATTGCAGGAAGGTGCTGAAGCGCTCAAATGCCGAGCATGAAATGGAGCAGACAAAAGGCATGGCCTTGTCGAAATAAAATTCGCCCCGGAACTTGAAACCCAGCAACTCAAAGTCGCCCGGGTGCACTGGCAGGAGACGGAACGCGGACTTAATGTCGCACTTAGCCAGTAGTGCACCCGGGCCACATGAGCGCACCATGCGCAGGGCCTGGTCAAAAGATGTATACCTGACCGAACAAAGGTCGTCAGGGATAGCATCGTTGACCGAATGGCCAGCCGGGTAAGACAAGTGGAGTATCAAACGGAACTCCCCCTGTGACTTCTTGGGCACTAACCCCAACGGGGAAACCTTGAGATTGGGAAATGGTGGGACAGGGAAAGGGCCAGCGCCCCTGCCAGCAGCAACCTCCTTAGCAATGCTCATGGCAGCCACCTCCTCCCTTCCCCTGAGTGATAACAGGTTGGGGCATCTTGACGGGACCTGTCTCCTGTGAAAGGAATGCGAAACCCCTGCTGGAAACCCTCAAGCAGGTAAGCTGCATCTGCCCTCCTCGGGTACATCGTGAGCCAACGCTCCAACATATCCACATTAATTGGGGAGGGGGCCTTTTGCTTGACCAGCTCCCTCCGCGGCAGTTCTGCCCGCTCCCTGTCCACCTCTATCTCTGCCCCGCTGTCCGCCTGCCCTAGGACACGCGGAGGCGGCATGGGGGCCAGCACAAGAGGGACACTCGTGCCTGTATCGGCACTGCTTCCTGTTCACGCACCATTGGCCGAGAAGCTCCAACACAGCAGGCGGGCTGGAACCCCCTGCCCCACCAGCTGGCGGGGTGCCTGGGCTGGAGCAGCTCGCTGGACCGCATGTCCACAATGGTACTTCTCCCCTGGCGCAGGGCGCGTGGGGGTCATGTACAGAAGCCACAGCTTCTGGCAGGGCTCATCCCACCTCATCTCTGGGTGTAGGGGCACTCTCATACGGAATTCTTCGTCGTAAGCCAACCACGACGGGCCAGGGAAATCAACCATCGCCCGGTATATGTTGTCCAAATACTGGACCATCGGAATTGCCAGGTCAGGCCGGGCCCTGAGGTACACCGCCATGTATATAAGGTACGCGGGTAACCAGTTGGCCCACGTGCGTGGCGGCTTACGTCGACGTGACTGCTCCTTGTCCTTCTCGTCCTGCCCCTCCCTCTCCTCTTTGGTGGGTTCTCTATTCAAGAGGGAATAAATGTCCACATACTCCCCCGCCAGATCTTTTCCTTGGTGGCCTGGGCCAGGTGATCCCCGAGGGGTAACGAATAACCTGCTGTCGGCAACGCCGACACCGGCACATTGACAGTGCTGGGCACCATGAAAGGAGCCTGGACCAGCCCCGCCACCCCCAGTAAGTTCCCTGCAGGACAGGGTGCCCCGCCCCAAGAGGGGCCTTGGAATGTTGGAGCCGTTCCCGGGTGGGCCGGCGGCGGCTGACCCGCTGCCCCAGCCAGGCGAGGCCACGGCCACTGTAAACCTCCCCCCGTTGTGGGTTGTGGTGTGGGTGCACTAGCTTGGACCGTATACTCACAAGTTGCACCCCCATGGGCCGCCCCCACCGGGGGTTCCGGCCCACTGCGGGCGTCGGAGCTTGCGACCGCAACCGAGCTCGTAGATGGGGCCTGACCACTACCTGCTGGCACCATCTGCTGCGTGGGGAGCTGCGAGGCCGCGGCTGGCGCCAACCTACGTGCCTCAGGCAGCTCAACCCGTTTGGCCGCCTGCCGAGGACCAGCAGACGCTGAGTTGACCTGTAAACCCAAAGGTGCCCCGGATGGATTAACTATCCCTAAAGATGCCTCCAGGGCCGCTGCGCGGGCCAGTAGGGCATCAACGTTTACATAGTCCCCAACGCTGATGGGGGCAAAGGGCCGGCCGGCCCACCGGTCGCTGGCACCGGGCCAGGTCTCTGGACCCCGGGGGCCCGAATACGGCCATGCCCCAACCACCGGCCCCGGAGGGGCCGGGGGCATGCCCTGCCAGGGAAGGGAACCCAGCCAACCCCCTTGGTTAAAGCCCACCGCTGGAAGCTGCATGCCAAGGCCTGAAGGCCCAGCCTGGTTATGTGCCAGGCCTGGGCCGGTGGCTGCTAATTGCGGGCCGGGGGCCGCAGCCCCTGCAGGGCCGGTCTGAGGCTGCCCAGCCTCAGGCCAGGGAGCAATCGACCCCATCCCGCCAGTGCCGCTGGGCGCCCCCGGAAAGGGGGCCTGCTGAGGGGGCGCAGTCGCGGTCCTCCGACCCAGCTGGCGCCTCCTTGAAGGGCGAACCGCGTTCGCCATCGCCTTCTTTTTGGAAGGCATAGCCGCAAATCATTGGGAAGCCGAAGAAAAGAAGCGAAGAAGAAACCGCTGCCCAAAAGAGGCTTTCCGGCTAAAGGGAAGAGCGACGGAGCGATTGGGGAAAAACTTCTCCTCTCCGTCGCTTCGCAAAATGGCAGCGCGGCTGCCTCGTGGCCACCCCTTTTAAAGGGTGCTGGCCACGCCCCCTAACTACCCAGATGTCCAAGTCCGGTGGGGGGGGCCTGCAAAGAGCGCGGCAGCCATTTTGGCGCCGCGCTTGCATTATCATCATTATCATTTATATGTTAATATATGCCCAAGGGAGACCCAAAGTGGCAAAATTACAAGAAAAAATTAACAGTGTACAGTATATATAAAATTAAACAATACATAATACACAAAAATTACAAGTCAAAAATTACACGTCATAGAATATATACATATAAAAATTACAATATTAAATACCAAATACAACAAACCACAATACAGCGGCCCTTACAGCAGTGCCATCGCTATAGGTCCAGGGGTCGGAGACCAAGGTTCAACGACCTCACGGTGGGGAGCAGCCTCTGAGGGCATCGGGTAGCCCTTAGGCATTCCTTGTTCCCCTCCAGCCAGCCGCTGGTCAAACCACGCTGGTCCCGGTGGTGGCAGGGAGCTACCTGGGAATGGGCTTTCTTTAGGACAGCATGGTTTGGGATTCACCCATGGAAGGGGTAAAGAAGAATCCACTGGCTCCTGGTCCAGGCATCTGCACTACATCACTGAACCCCCTGGCTCCAGGCCCAACTGCAAGAATGAGAAGGTTAAACCTTTAAAATTAATAAAGTTGTAGCTATAGATAATGCTATTCCTGATCTCTGTCTCCTTATTTCTGGATTTGGGAGGGCCACAACATACAGAAATATGTTCTTAAGGGATGGTGTGTATCAGCAAAGTCATGTAGTACTGCAGTAGATTTGTGGAAATTTATTTAATAAGGACAGAAATGTAGGACCACCCCTGTTTTTATAGAAATTCCATAAGTAATAGATACCTACTTTTTGTTGTTGTTCACTATTACACACAATCTCCCACTCTTCATGCTGTTTTAACATGTATAATCCATCTTTCATTAAACAATGGTCATATAGACATGCTGTTTTACTCTAGCTATCTGAGAGTAAAATAGTGGATCTAAAACAGAGTAAACATATTGATCATATATTATAATTAGTCAAATTATGTTCTCATCTATAATAACAATGACATTTAAAATCTCATTTTAATTCAGTACTCTTGTATGTTTTCTATGCATTTAATTTCTGTCCTAGAGTAAAAAAAAGTTCATCTAAAACAGACTATACTTATAGATTATATACAAT
This sequence comes from Bradypodion ventrale, assembly GCA_035047345.1. Lineage (NCBI taxonomy): Eukaryota > Metazoa > Chordata > Lepidosauria > Squamata > Chamaeleonidae > Bradypodion > Bradypodion ventrale. The sequence continues at coordinate 176,508,548 of JAWDJE010000003.1, forward strand.
AATTGGTCAAATTATGATCTGATTTGCAATAACAGTCATTTATATTCTCACTTTTTCTTCAGTGCTCTTGTACTGCTATGAACATTGTCTGTCCATAGCAGTACAAGAGCACTGTGTTTTATTTCAAAATAAAATACATTTCCAGAGAAAGGAAAAGGAATGGTGGTTCTGAGTTATTGTTTTTACATGCATGAAATCTTTGCTAGTATTTCTGTTTCTGTTCTTTTAATGTTTATATTCTCTGGTTTTAAGTATAGCTTTGTTTTATATATAGCACAATGCCTGCATTGAAGCAAAACTAAAGGAGCTTAGAAGGTGAAGGAAGATAGATTAAGAACACCTAGATTTAAGAGGAAACAACTCTCCTTTTTAGTAACATATTACTTACTACACATTTTAAAAGATATTGTGTTTAAAAATTTCAGTGATATTTGTCTGGCTACAGGCTTTTTTTGGAAGTGAAATAGAACAATTAGAAAAATATATTCTGTTTTGCTAACTCCACTAAAACAAAGCAAAATTTTCTAAAAATGTGTCACAAAGGAATCCTGCTAGGAATCCTGCTTTTTAAAAACAATAATAAGCATTAAATACAGATCGAACTCCTGCCATTTTGCAAAATAAATGTTCAGTAATTCTACAAAGTGGAGGAACTCCCTCTTTTTTAGATAAGACTAGCATAGGTTGCCCGGCGATGCCAGGCTGTTATAAACTGTGATCAGCTTTTTTGGGTTGTTTTTTTTGTTGCTTAAAAAAAGAACAAAGGATGATATAATTGTTTCAAATTGTTTTATTTAACCAAATAATGTTTTAGTTTGTGGGGTGTTTTTTTTTTGTTAATAGTTGTACCGTAGGTAATATTTTTTAAAATGTGAAAGTACATGTTTTTTGCATTCAATGTTTTTAAACTGTGTTTTGATGTTTTGGGTTTTTATTTGAGTTAAAACTCAACACAAGATGTTATAAATCTTTTTATTTTATTTTTTGACATATGTTTGTGATTTGTGTAAAATTGTGATTTATTATTATGTTTTTGACTTGTTTTTACTCTTGTGGCTTCTAGGTGGGGCTGTTGTGTCTTTTTGAGTTGTTTTTACTATTCTGCCCTGCAGGTGGGGCTGCTAGTGGTCCTGTTTTAGTTTCACGTGTTTCTTCTCTCCTGGCATCTGGGTGGGGCTTCTTCCGGTAAGTAGTCTCTTTGTTTCTTCATTTCTTTTCCGGTCTTCAGTGAGTTGTCTGGTTTTCTTTCTTCTGGGTTTTTTTCTTTGTTTTGTTTTTGTGGTGGTGGGCTGGGAGGTGTTTCTGTTTGTTCTTTCTTGTCTTGGTTGAGTTTTAGGTTTGTTTAATTGGTTCGGTTATTTCTGATTTTTGTTTAATTTTTCTTATTTAGTTGTTGTTTATTGTGTAATTAGTTGTTGTTTGTGTAATTTGTGGTTTTTTCATATTGTAGTTAGGTGTTTTGCATGTGGTTTTGTGTTATTGTGGATGTTTTTGTTTGTATATTTTATGGTTTATTTTTTGTTTATTAGTTGGTTTTTTAATAATTGATTTATTTTTGTTTTATTATTTTTTAATAATTTTGGTGTTTGTTTTTGGTGGTTACTTTAGCTTGAAGAACGGGCTGCCTGTGGGTTTCTCTTTTCCCCCATTGCTGCTTTGAATTTTGGTTTAGATGCAGCCATGGGGGAAAGGAGGAGGAGGCAGTTAGCCCGTTCTTCTCCTGGGAAGGTTCATTAGGTAGGTCGGGGGGGAAGGAGGAGGCAGAGAAGAGTTTTCTCTGCCTAATGATGGTTCTCTCCTCTCTGTCTTCTTTTTCTCCCGGCTTACCTAACTGGAGATGGGCAAGCAGTGATCCGTAAGGGGTGGGGCTCTTCCATGTGGATTGCTGGCTGCTGCTTTTGTATTTGGATGTACAAATGTATCAGCCAGTCATCTGCCAGGGAGGGTGCTTCCCCTGATGAACTGCTGCCTGTTTTTTGGGGGGTTTTTCCACCCCAGCTCAACTTTACTTGAGGCTGGTGGTGGTCTTGCCATGTGTTCGGCGGGGTAGCATGGTGGAGAGGGAGTCCCTCTTCTCTCCATTGATCCAGGAAAGAAGGATGGCATGTGTTTCATAGTGGCTTTTTGTGGCTTTTTGTTTTGCGAGGCTGTGAGGTGCTGAGTCTGCCTGCTGGGGACTTGTGCTCCCGTCGTGTTTTGTAATTTTATTTTTCATGCCCCAGCTTTCTCAGTGTTCTGCGCACTCATGGCGCACATGATGCTGGGACTTGTAGTTTTGGGTTTGTGGTTTGCTTTCGTGTGACGGTTTTTTCTGCGGCTCGATTTCGATTGGCCGCGCTGCGTTTCCCAATGTTCTTTTTGCTCATGCCTCTCAGCCTGATTGGTTGTGGCATGGTGCGGTGCAGAGAACATTGGGAATTGAAGTTGTTTCCCTTTGTTCACGTTCATGGGGCTCTTGCCCCACTGGCACATTTCTCAAACATTTAGTGACAGGTTCGGGCGTGTGCAGGAGGCTTGGTATGGGATAGTGTGGATGGGTGCAGGAGCCTTTGTTACATTCCAACAGTTAATGCTTGGATTTATATGTATAGATTCAAATAACACACTGTGTTGATTGGTTTATACTGACATCAGTTTTGGCTGTAACTGTTCACACCCAGGCAAACCTCTGCAGGTGGATCCTCAGCAGAGGGTTAGGCACTGTCATTTGGCAGTGGCTAAGTTCTGCTGGGGACCGAGTATGGGTGGTATATCCCTAACAGCTGTGAAGATCAAGCAGCAGCACCTGTATGGAGACACTAAGAAGGCAGCCCCTTCACCATGCTAGGGTGCTGAGGGCCAATCACCGGCACACCTGAAATTAAACTGATTAAAATAAGTACACAAAGAAGAACCAGATGGATTTCATCAACGACGAGCAGGCGAGCAACAAGGATCACGACTTACGGAACATGGAATGTAAGAGGACTAGTAGACAAGGAACGTGCGGCGCCAAAATGGCCACCGCGTGCTTTGCTGGCCCTGCCCCTGAGGCACTGGCACAGCTAATGGAGTAGGGGGCGTGGCCGGCTACCCCTTTATAAGGGGTGGCCGAGCCAACGGCCCAGCTCTTGTCAATTCGGCTGGGCCCCGGACATGTTTGGTGCCCAGCCAATTATTGCAACAAGCCTCCATACTAGGCCGCTTGCCCGGGAATGGGCTCACGGCCATGCCTGCCACTTTGCTGAATGCTGGCTTTGAGCTCCACATGCTTGCCTCCCGGAGCTCTGCTCACTCAGAGTGGACCTCGCGGCCGGCTCCGGACTAGCGGCTTTCGGCACCCCTCTCCTTTTCCACTTTGTTTGCCGATGGCGAGCCCGGCCATCGGCCTTTCCCGGGAATGGGCTTGGCCATATGGCGCTCTTGGCACCGAAGATGAAGGCCGCATCTAGCGTCGCCACATCTGCGTGACTCTTGCGCACGCCAACGTGGACCAGGGCCACTCCCCCGCATGGAGGCCACACCGGCGCTTGACTAGGCCCATCCACCGAGCTGGAGAGCTTGCTGGGCAGCGCATCATTCCCCCACAGTACTGGCTGCTGGTGAGCTACCTTGGGGGCCGCGAGTAACCCCTTGCCGTGTGCCATCTGCCCGGAATGGGATTAAAGCTGCACAACTCTGCTCGGGCTCTTAGCATCGAGCTTGCTTGCCATGGACTGGCCTGGGCCACAACCCGCCAGCCACTCACCGGGGGGCACTCTCCCTCCCTCGCCAGGCCAGGTGCTGTGGCAGCACCTGGGTGACCTTCCAGATGGCACATGAGTGCAGCAGGACAGAGTGAGCGCATGTCTTCTGTCCCAGTTCCTGCCGGCCTGGCTCTTCGGTGGCAACAAATTGCAAGTAGATGAATAGATACTGCTTCGTTTGGAAAAGTATGTATGTTCCATGCACCATGTGACCACGGGAAGTGTTTGGGGATGCGGGTGGGGCCTGCTTCTTGGCTGTCGGCAGGGATGGGTGCCCCCCCCCCCTAGAGTAAGACATGCCTGGCTTTCACGCAAGGGAGACCTTTAGGACTTTCCTGGGGTTTCTGGGTGTTGAGTACTCAGAACTTGCCTACCATTTCCATCTGTGGGGAGACCCTTGTAATGTGCAGCTTGCCTAAGATCACCCAAACTTGATACCTTCCCTGGGAAACATTGTAAAGAAATGAATTCCCAATTCCTGTTCCACAGTCAGATACTGTTATGTCTGGCACTTGCATGCAATAGTCCAGACAATGATGAACCAAACAGCAACAAGTCTTATTTCACGGTATATTCGAGATGAGCTTACAAGGCGTTCCAGACACAGGGATGGCTATACAGTCACAGGGAATCAGTCCCTCCTGACTCTTGATGCAGTGTGGCTATACACTAGCTAGCATAGGGAACATAAGAACATAAGAACAGCCTTGCTGGAACAGGCCACAGCCCATCCAGTCCAGCATTCTGTCTCACACAGTGGCTCACCATTTCCTTCAGGGTATTCCCAAGCAGATGCCTGCTTAGGATTCCCTGGAAATGATATTGAGAGATATCCTGCCTATCTATCCAACCTGGAGGTTGTCCTTAGGTATCCATAATTATAGCCATTGATACCCTTGTCCTCCATGAACTTGTCTAATCCTTTCTTAAAGCTGTCAAGACTGACAGCTGTCACCACTTCTTCTGGCAGGGAGTTCCATAGACCAATAATCCTCTGGGTGAAAAAGTACTTTCTCTTATTTGTTTGAGAACTAGTACCCAAAAGTTTCATGGAGTGTCCCCTAGTTCTAGTGTTATGCGATAGGGAAAACAGTTTTTCCTTATCTACTTTGTCCACACCGTGCATGATTTTATAAACTTCAATCAGGTCACCTCTTAGACTTCGTCGTTCAAGAGTGAAGAGGCCCAACCGTTGCAGCCTCAGATGGTAAGGAAGGTGTTCCAGTCCCCTAATCATTCTGGTTGCCCTCCTCTGCACTTTTTCCAGCTCCATAATATCCTTCTGGAGGTATGGCGACCAGAACTGTACACAGTATTCCAGATGGGGCCTCACCATAGATTTATAAAGAGGCAAAATGACACTTGCTGACTTATTTTCTATACCCTTCCTAATGATCCCTAGCATTGAGTTTGCTTTTTTCACTGCTGAGGCACACTGGGTTGACACCTTCATTGAGTTGTCCACCAGGACACCAAGGTCCCTTTCCTGGTTTGTCGCAGAGAGTTCAGAACCCATCAGTTTATAAATGTAATTGGGGTTCTTTGCCCCAACATGCATCACTCTGCACTTACTAATGTTGAAACTCATTTGCCACTGTTTTGCCCACTCCCCCAGTGTCGAGAGATCCCTCTGGAGCTCCTCACAATCTCTCACAGTTTTCACTACCCTGTATAATTTAGTGTCGTCAGCAAATTTGGCTACCTTGCTCTTTACTCCTACCTCTAGATCATTTATGAAGAGGTTGAAAAGCAGGGGTCCCAGTACTGAACCTTGGGGGACCCCACTCTTTACTTCCCTCCACTTGGAGAAGTGTCCATTTAGTGCTACCCTCTGTTTCCTGTCCCTTAGCCAGTTGCTGATCCAGGACAAGACCTGTCCCTTTATTCCATGACTGGTAAGTTTATTCAAGAGCCTTTGGTGTGGGACCTTGTCAAAAGCCTTCTGAAAGTCCAGATAAACAATGTCAACTGGATCCCCCTTATCCACATGCTTGTTGACACTCTCAAAAAATTCCAACAGATTAGTGAGGCATGATTTGCCCTTGCAAAAGCCATGTTGGCTCTCCTTTAGCAGCGCCTTCTCTTCTATGTGCCTATTAATTCTATCTTTTAGGATGGTTTCCATCACTTTACCTGGGACACATGTCAAACTGACAGGTCGGTAATTCCCTGGATCACCCCTGGATCCTTTTTTGAAAATTGGTGTTACATTCGCTACCTTCCAGTCATCAGGCACAAAGCCTGATTTGAGGGAAAGATTATATATTTTGGCTAGGAGATCAGCAATTTCATCTTTAAGTTCCCTGAGAACTCGTGGATGGATGCCATCTGGTCCTGGTGATTTGTTAGTGTTTAGTTTAACAAGACATGCAAGGACCTCCTCCCTGGTTATTTCTATCTGGCTTAATTCTTCGGTTTCCCTCCCTACGAAGATAGGCTCTGTTTTGGGCATGTGGCCTCTGTCTTCTTCAGTGAATACTGAAGCAAAGAATTCATTGAGTCTCTCTGCAATCTCTGTTTCTTCTTTAATAACCCCTTGCCTTCCATTGTCATCTAATGGTCCAATGGCCTTCCTAGTTGGGTTCTTACTTCTAATGTACTTAAAGAAGTCTTTGTTATTTCTCTGAGTATTTTTAGCTATACGCTCCTCAAAGTCTTGCTTTGCTTTCCTGATTGTTGCCTTGCATTTGTTCTGCCAGAATTTATGTTTTTGCCTGCTGTCCTCATTCGGACAAGCCTTCCATCTTCTAAATGAGCTTTTCTTGCTCTTGATCACTTCCCGAACAGCTCCTGTAAGCCACATCGGAGTCTTCTTGGACCTGGCAGTGCCCTTTTTCCTTTTGGGTATGCATTCCAATTGAGCCGCTGATATTGTTTTTGTAAACAGCCTCCATGCCTCTTGGAGTGTTTGGACTCTCTCAATTTTCCCTTTCAGCTTCTTTTTTACTAGTTTCCTCAACTTTGGGAAATTTCCTTTTTGAAAATTTAAGGTCTCTGTGTTAGATTTTATCAGTGACTTGCGGTCTATGATCAAGTTAAACATAATTGAGTTGTGGTCACTGTTCCCTATTGGATCAGTCACATGAACATCTTGCACCAGATCCTGAGTATTACTCAGGATCAAATCAAGGATTCTTGTACCTCTAGTTGGGTCTTCAACCATTTGTCCCAGGGAACAATCATTTAGCATATCTAGGAACTTTATCTCTTTATCATGTGCTGAACAACAGTTCACCCAGTCTATGTGAGGGTAATTGAAGTCTCCCATTATAACCAGGCTTCCCTTCTTGGATGCCTCCTTTACAACATTCTCCAACTGCCAGTCTCCCTCAAGAGTTTGGGTCGGAGGCCGATAGTATATGCCTACTGTTAGACCATCCTTGTGGCCTAGTACTCTTACCCACAGAGCTTCTAATGGTGACTCTAAATCACCTAGATATTCCAATTCATACGATTTTATCACTTCTTTGACATACAAGGCTACACCACCTCCTGTTTGCCCCTTCCTATCCTTCCTGTACAGTTTGTAGCCTGGGATAACTGTATCCCATTGGTTATCATCCATCCACCAGGTTTCAGTGATACCAATAATATCAATATTGTTATCTATTGCTAAGTATTCCAACTCCCCTATTTTGTTCCGGAGGCTTCTGGCATTTGTATACAAGCATTTATATATGCTTTTCTGACACAGTCTTTTGTGTCCAGTTGCATTGTTAGACTGCCTCTTGCATCCTTCTGCTAGAATGCTAGTGACTAGCTCCTCTCTCTGTTCAGTAATTTTTGCATCCTCCTCACTACTCAAGTACACACTTTCCCGAACCGGATGCTGCCCAGCTCCTGTCGGCTTTCCCCCAGTTATCAGTTTAAAAGCTGCTCTGCAGCCTTTTTGATGTTGAGTGCCAGCAATCTGGTCCCATCATGGTTCAAATGCAACCCATCCCTCCTGAACAGATTTGGCTTGTCCCAAAATGTTCTCCAGTTCCTGACAAATCTGAAACCCTCCTCTCGACACCACCGCCTCATCCACGCATTGAGGCTTCTGAGCTCTGCCTGCCTGGTAGGTCCTGCGCGAGGGACAGGCAGCACTTCTGAAAATGCTACCTTGGAAGTCCGGGACTTCAATCTTCTTCCTAACAACCTGAATTTGGCTTCCAGGACAGACCGCTTGGCCTTCCCAACATCATTGGTACCAACGTGTACCATGACAACTGGCTCGTTCCCAGTTCTCTCTAACAGTCTATCTAGATTTCTTGTGATGTCTGCAACTTTTGCACCTGGCAGGCAAGTCACCATACGGTTATCATGTGCATCACAAATCCATTTCTCTGTATTTCTAATTATTGAATCGCCTAGTACAAGAAGCCTCTCTCCTGCAATCTGTTCATCTGCATGCACCTCATCAACCATATTAAGGGAGAGAAACTCAGTTTGTTCCTGTTGTTTATCTTCCTGGAACTCATCAAGTGTGATGAAGGAGAGATCATCAGGTGGAACCAGTTGTTCCTCTGTGTGTTCCTCATCAGGTGTGATGAGGGAAAGAGCCTCAAATTTATTCTGTAATTTCAGACTCAGAGTGATCCCCTACTCTTTTCCTCCTTTGAGTCACATTCCTCCAAACATCTCCCTCCTGAGTTAGTGAAGGGCCTTCTCCCTCAGAACTGTGCCCTGTCTCTACTTTGTCCAGCATAGTCTGTTCCGCTCTGTCCAAGAACAGCTCAAGCTCCTTAATTTGTTGATGGTTAGATATGCGGGCCTCTAGCTGCTGGACCTTCTCTTCTAGTAGTGCAACCAGCTTGCACTTGCTGCAACTGTAGTTCTCCATATTCTTTGGCAAGAACACAAACATGGCACAAGTATTGCAGGTAACTACAACTGTTCCCTCAGAATCCATTTTAACAAGTGCAGTATTCTGGGCCTCAAAAATGTACACGTTTACTACCTTTCTACCTAGTAAGACTATATTCTTCCTTTGTTACTAGTTTGCAATCTCGCGCGCCGTTAGGCACGCGGGCCTCTAAAGCAGCTCTACTCCAACTGCAAAACTTACCAGTGCTCACTTCCTTTGTTTGGCTCTCCTCAGCAGCAGCTCTGCTTAAGAGCACATGCAGAGTCAAAATGGCTGACCCTGAAAGAGCTCAGAGCTTTTAAAGGCTAGTGTGGCTCCGCCCCTATGAGTCACAGTTCAGGGAAGGGCCTGGTGTAGCTCTGCCCCCCTGCTTCTGGAAGCTTCTAACTGCTTCCTCTGTTTGAACAGAGGTGGCTCTCAGCAGTTTAAATTATCAATTTAAATTAGTGGAGGCCTCTAAAGCAGCTCTACTCCAACTGCAAAACTTACCAGTGCTCACTTCCTTTGTTTGGCTCTCCTCAGCAGCAGCTCTGCTTAAGAGCACTTGCAGAGTCAAAATGGCTGACCCTGAAAGAGCTCAGAGCTTTTAAAGGCTAGTGTGGCTCCGCCCCTATGAGTCACAGTTCAGGGAAGGGCCTGGTGTAGCTCTGCCCCCCTGCTTCTGGAAGCTTCTAACTGCTTCCTCTGTTTGAACAGAGGTGGCTCTCAGCAGTTTAAATTATCAATTTAAATTAGTGGAGGCCTCTAAAGCAGCTCTACTCCAACTGCAAAACTTACCAGTGCTCACTTCCTTTGTTTGGCTCTCCTCAGCAGCAGCTCTGCTTAAGAGCACATGCAGAGTCAGAATGGCTGACCCTGAAAGAGCTCAGAGCTTTTAAAGGCTAGTGTGGCTCCGCCCCTATGAGTCACAGTTCAGGGAAGGGCCTGGTGTAGCTCTGCCCCCTGCTTCTGGAAGCTTCTAACTGCTTCCTCTGTTTGAACAGAGGTGGCTCTCAAAAGTTTAAATTATCAATTTAAATTAGTGGGGGCCTCTAAAGCAGCTCTACTCCAAATGCAAAATTTACCAGTGCTCACTTCCTTTGTTTGGCTCTCCTCAGCAGCAGCTCTGCTTAAGAGCACATGCAGAGTCAAAATGCTCCCATAGCATTTTGTAGCAAATGGAGGAGACACAGGCTTAGCACATTCCTGGCTACACGCACAGAGGGGGAGGTATAGGTCTGGTCCGGCCCTACTTCGTTCCCCGTGGGGCTTAAATAGTGTCTCCCTGGCGGTGGCTCCTTGGTACAAAGTAGCGACCTGCTGGACAGCCATAACTAACCAATCATTACAGGGATTATATGTACTTAATCCATGGAGAACGAGATCCAAATGTGTAGCCAACCATCGGACTTTGATTATCAAAATAAGCATGCCCTGGGCATGGGTTTTGCACCACTTGGTGTACCTAGTTTGAATGGCGCGGAACTGCCATTTTCCTCATGCAGGCACTGCCCTAACTTGCAAATGTGCCTGAATACACAACAGGTACCTAACTCACTGGGCTATCGTGCCATCTTCATGTTTGGCTTCTGTTTTACTCAGGCCGCAAGATTCTTTCCACATATGTTACTGCCAAGCCAGCTGTCACCGATCTCATGGGTATGTGCATTTGCACGGTTGCTTGGAGCTTGCATGCGAGACATAAAGTGCTTACAAGACTTGGTGCATGTAGTAGCAGAATGTGCAGGGTGAAAATGCACAGAACTGGGGGGAAATTAACACCAAACCTAACTTTACTTACTGGGAGGAAGGGTGTTAATTGGGTAACATGTGCAAGGTGTTACCAAGGGTATTGTTGATGCTTTCTCCCCTCAGCTATTCCTGGTTCCGGCCCTTTATGCCGGCGCTGATAGCTCTCTTGCACTCCCTAGGAAATGTGGACGCCTAGCAGAGTAGGTGACTTGGGGCTGGTCCGTCCTTGGCTACCCTCACCCGTCCGGCTTGTCTACATACATGTGGGGCCTTCTCAGTGTTTGTTATCGATATACCCGTAATGGCCCTGCCCCTGCCTGGTGTCCATTTAGCTGAGTTTAGCATCTCACATGGTTCTATCTTTACATCGGGACTCAGCCCCCCCCCCCGATGTGATGACATTTTTTACTGGGCTCTGGGCCGCCCTTGTTGCTTTGGATTTGCTTGAGTCTGTTGGCAACGTATTTGTCCTGGGAGGGCCAGATGATAGTGGCCGGCACAAGGGACGGTGGGGATCCATCCGTTTTCAACTGGCTGTGTTCCCGTTGTTACAGTAGGCTCCTTGCTGTTTCTGTCCTCTCCTTTTCTGTTTCAGCCCATGGACACGCGGAGGTGCTGGTGCGAGCATGGAGATTTTGTCACTGCGGTGTCAATTGGTCAGCCTGCTACGCTGCCTTGCCCCCGAAGAGTATGCGTTTGGGGGCTCCACGCTGTTGCACATTGGGGCGGTATGGATCCTGCAAGAGGAGGGGCGGGGACTGCTCCCTTCCCAAGGTGCATTGGGGACCCCAGTCCAACTGTCAAGTTCATGTTTCTCTTTGGAGGGATCACTTTAGCATTTAGCCTGGGCTTGTAATTGCCCCTCACTACACGTAGGGACCTTGCCCGGATGGGTCCTCGCTGGGCATCAGGTCCTGATTGTTCGACCCCAAGTGGTCCCTGGATCACGCTGACGAGGGGTTAGTGAGCATCCTGTATTTACTGGGACTGGCAGTTTGTTCACTGGACAGTAGCCCAGAACTTGCCTAATGGGTCCTGGGGACAGTAGTCCGGCAGCCCCCTTTTTTCCCCCGCATTGGCGTCTTGTCCTGTTGACTGGGCCTGGTGGTCTATTCTCAGGGCCCTGGCCCGGTGTTTTTGCAGTAGATGGTGTGGGGGATTGTAGTTTAACACCCCTAGTGTTTGCAGGGTAGTAGCCCGGTGGTTCTATATACGTGGTTGTGGGGCAGTAGTACCATTCTCTTTTGCTCACAGGGAGGTAGCCTGGGTCTGACCAAGCTGGGTTGGGCACAGTAGGCTGTCATTTGCCTGGTAGTTTGGCACCCGTGTTTCTGGGATAGTAGTCCAACACCCTTCTGCAGATAGGGCATTAGCCCAGTTTTTGACCAGATTGGGTTCGGGGACAGTAGTCCAACACCCCTTGTTCTGTTAAGAGAATAAAATTATGTCATTAGTGATTGCTTATGTCTCGAGTGAGGATGTGAAAGCAGATGACAAGAATGCTTTTCTTGAGCACCTGCAGAAGACCATAGACTATTGTGGAGGGGAGATCATCATCCTGGGAGATCTAAATGGCTGAGTTGGGAACGAGCCTGGAAACTGGGGACGAGTCATTGGATGCCACAGTGAGGAAGTATTGAATAATAAAAGCAAGTGAATCATGGAGATGTGCGTGACAAATAGCTTCATTATCACAAACGTCATGTTTCCTCACCAGTGGATCCACCTTCACACCAGGGAGGAACCAAGCCAAAATGAATGTTTCATCTTTGATTACATTCTGGTGCACAAAGAAACATCACCATACGTTCTGGACAACAGGGTGATGAGGGGCCCCAAGATAGGAAGTAACCACCAACTTCTTGATATGAAGAAGAAAGTGTCAAACCAAAACCAAGGACACTGATGCACACAAGGACAAACAAGGAAGCAAGACCATAACACCAGGTCCTTCAAACTGTGGAATGAAGAAATGAGGTGTGAGTTCCAGAAGAGGATTGAATGAGATATATTAGATGAAGATCTTAGCGGGGAGACTCTAGAAGACTGCTGGCACTGCTTCAAAACCATTGCACTTTTGGCCGCCAAAGACATTTGTGGCATAACAAGATCAAGGGGAAACAGAAAGTGGACAGTGTGGTGGACAGATGAAGTGCAGGCAGTGCTAGGCAAGAAGAAGCGGGCTGTCTCTGGTTCATACAAGCAACAGAGGAATGAAGTTAAGAAGGTTGTCAAACAAGCCAAGGCCAGGTCATGGGAGGACTTTGGCTGAAAGCTTGAGGCCCCCTTTGGAGACAACCAGAAGCTGTTCTACTGAGTTGTGAAGAGCATGTGGAAGAAGAAGCCATTCCTGATCAAATTCCTGAAGAACAAGGAAGGACAGCTGATTATGTGAAGGACTGACATTATGGAGTGCTGGAAGGAACACTTCTCCCATCTTCTGAACCAGGGTGGCAGATCAAATGAGAATGAGAACAGGCCAAATTTGCCTCAACTCAGAGCATTCCCTGACAGCCCTGACAATTAGGGTCTTGCTTTTTAAGAGGCTGATATTGTTGCTACCCAGATGATCCAAAACAATGTTTGGGGGAAACTGACTTGTATCTCCCAAATTCATCCCCTCCTGGCTATCCATTCAAATGTGGCCTGATCCCCAAGCATACCTGTCAACCGTGGCTCTGGAAAATACGGGACCTGCGCAAACGGTTCTGCGCAGGTTGCCTTCTATGCATGCGTAGAATGGGGCTACGAGCATAAAACCCTTCTACGCATGCATAGAAGGTGACCTGCACAGAAGGGCTGCACAGTACCTCCTTTCCCCCACTGCCAAATTCTGGGGTTTCGGCAGTGCGGGGCAGGAAATGGAGCAAATCAGTGCCGAAAACCATGAAATCCCGGCCAATCCAGGATGGATGACAGGTATGTCCCCAAGGCCCAACATATTACTCAAGCCAGACCTTGCCACCACTACAGAGATGTTTGTACCTCCTTTGGCTAGACAGTATCTCTGAAAAGCAAATTATGAATATTAAATCAAAAGCCTGATGTAACACTTATAACAATGTGGAATGAATTCATCCTGAACTTCTTACCCAGGAAGCCAAACTTGTTTAAGGGCCGGCTGGTTAATGTGCAAAATTGGACCTAGTTAGGTGTTCTCCTGATTTGTGGCAAAAAAAAGTCAACCTTCATGTGAACATCCTTCCCTGATGTATGCCTGCAAAGCCCTGACAAGACACAAACTCTCATCTGGTAACCTGCCTATCCTAACCAAGCTGCCTCTATCCAACTGATCAGTCTTTTACATGTGTAGCCAGAGGTACACAGAATCCTCCCCCAAACATAATAATCTAATCATTCAAAATTGGTACCATGATGATGTTGCCTCAAAATGGTGGCCACAGTGGCAGTGCCACTTAAAATGGCAGCCCCAAGTCCTACAATCAGCCCAAACCACCAACCTCATTTAGCAATAAAATAAGAAGGAAAATAAGTGGTGAGGAAATGCCCCCGACACCACAAACTACTGCAGCAATCATCAGGAAAAGTGAAAGAAAGGCCGGGCTAGTGGACTCTCTAGAATTTGGGAGGAATGGTGTTTGCCATCCAAAGCTCCACACAAAGAGAGTTGGACTAAGGCAGGACAAGCCTAAATAGCCATTGATCTCCAACCCATGTCCATCGAGGAGGGACACAAGATCTTCTACTGCTCCCCCTGCCTTTTCTTGAACAGAGAGGGGGTAAAGCTGCTTCTCCCTCCAGGCTTGCATGGCGACCATACAGGTATATACAGAGGAGACATTATCTGTCTTAGTTAACAAGAAGTGCCTAGTATAATCCAACCTCTCTATCACTTACAGCCCCATCGTCTCTAACTCTCTTTAGCAAAGAGTGTTGTGTCAGCAGGCCAGATGTTAATAGCTTGCATGATAAATATCACCACTTTGTCATCTTTAATTCAGATTCAGGTTTATCTAAATATAAGTATCTGAAACCAAATCAAAACCAATCTCCAGCTTCTAGCATGATTGAAAGGCTAATTGAAGCTGATTCTGAAAGCTTTGCTGAAAATTTTGCATGCCAATTTCTATCAAAGATAAAGAGCAGGCTGTTTACACTCTAAGGCAGTTATGAAGCCTATTGCTCACAATCAATTGCTTAATATTGATAGATTGTACTTGAAATAAAATTAAAGCAAAATCTCAATCTCCTTTCTCCCTTGTCTTCCACCTTCCTTTATAAAATGTACAGTGATAAAGGACAAACAGGCTTTCTGTCTCAAGCAATCGAACCTGTTGCTTGATTGAGAATGTGATAGCTTTGGTAGTCCATATTGAATATGACATTAATCTGAGTAGGGTATGATTTTAGCTTTGGGTAGTCAAATTGTCCTTTACACTCATTTTCTTTTTCTTCTCTTTATTCCTCCATGCTCCAATCTAACTTTCACCAAAATATGTCAGTGTATGTTATGTGTATGAAAAAGGAAGTGAACTAAATTTTCTGACATCACCATAAAATAAAAGCAGCTTGAAGGTACAAAAATAAAAATAAATCTTGAATAAGCACTGGATTCAAGGTAGCAGGTTATTCTACCAAGGTGACACTTAAAGGACCCTCTGGGAAGGTGTTCACTGAGCTGCGGTAACACTGGCATTGCTGGCTAATTCCCAATGCAACAGGGGCTTGACACTAGCCAACAGCAAAGGCAATGAAGGAGATGGAAGTTCCTAGAGAAGACCAACAACATGATTGTAACTTTATTTTGTGGAGAAATGCCAGAAAGAAAGAGATGTTAAATAGATCTGAGTCAATTAAATTTGCACAATTTGTTTTATGGAGAGAACTAGAATTTTAGAGAGATCTGTTCACACGCATTGCAGTGCTCCTGAAGCTAGAGGCCTAAAATGTTCCAACATTTGCTAGGAGCAAAAAGATTCTAATGTGAAGGCTACTAGCATCTGATGTACTTCAAGTTTATTTATATTCTTTAATTAAACCCAAAAGAGATTTTCTGCTGTCAATATGCAAAGCATGGATATACACATATGGCTGTTTAGGAAGAAATGAAATCACCATAGTCATACAATAGAATAGTTGAAGTGACATAAATTGGCCTGTCTAAAGCCCTTTGAAATATCCTCCAGTGTCTTTGCCAGACCCACTCCCCAATAATGAGACGGACACTTATGATGGATTTAAAAATTGGACCACTTTATTAACTTATAACTTTACTTAACTTTTGTTAAGGCAAACAGGCCGAAATAGCACTGGTAAGGACTAGATGTTATTTCCAGGTCTTTATTACCTACATTGTATCAATTTGCTTACTCAATTAAACAAATTGTTGACCCCAGTCAGAAATGCTACTTGTTAACTCCAGCTTCTGACGTACATCCGGTAAACTCTCAAAGGTTTTGCAGGCTGTCTTGAGCATAGCATCACCTTGTTCATGGTCCACCTTTGATTGGCCAGCCCAACTTTCCCTCTACCTTGTCCTTCAGGTGGCCAATCAACTGTGTACCTGCCGGATTCCTAGGGGTCATCCACTTTCTCCTTACCAGTGCTAGCCGCCAAAGTGACCTGTAGAATAACCACAAAAAAATTCTTCCCCATAACTCGACCATCAGCAACAGTGTGGGATCGGCGAAAACAACAAGAACCCAGTGGCCAATCCAGGTTCAAGCAAAAATTCCCATCCGGCCCCGAAGCGACCAAAAGTAGTCACATTGTCACCTAGGGAGGGGGTGGAGGGCAAAACGCCCTTGGCCAAGCCGATCAACTTTGAAAGCGGGCGAGGGGGTGGGGAGCCTCTTCTTTTAAAGGGGAGCTCAGCTCCGCCCCCTCGCTTGGCCGAAGTGCCCAGCTCTAAGGGGTGGGGCCGGCAAAGCACGCGGCAGCCATATTCCTTGCCACCGTGTGTCCCTTGCCGGACCCACTCCCAATAACAAGACGTACACTTATGATGGATTTAAAAATTGGACCACTTTATTAACTTATAACTTTACTTAACTTTTGTTAAGGCAAATGGGCCGAAATAGCACTGGTAAGGACTAGATGTTATTTCCAGGTCTTCATTACCTACATTGTATCAATTTGCTTACTTAATTAAACAAATTGTTGACCCCAGTCAGAAATGCTACTTGTTAACTCCAGCTTCTGATGTACATTCGGTGAACTCTCAAAGGTTTTGTAGGCTGTCTTGAGCATAGCATCACCTTGTTCATGGTCCGCCTTTGATTGGCCAGCCCAACTTTCCCTCTACCTTGTCCTTCAGGTGGCCAATCAACTGTGTACCTGCCGGATTCCTAGGGGTCATCCACTTTCTCCTTATCAGTGCTAGCCGCCACATGGGGAGGAGTCTTTCACAACTCACTGCCCGCCCCCCCCCTGACTGCCAGCTCGGTCACAAGGCCTGCTTGCAAGAAAGCCAAAAAGAGGTCAATGCTCCGTGCAGAGAGGTGCACCCCATCTCTGTGATACAAACTGGCATCCTCTATACAGATTGTGGGATGCTAGACCATGGTCCCCAAACCATACTCCTCAAGATGTCGAGCCACTGCCCAATTAACAGACCGCCGGGCCTGGTCAATGCGACGAGGATCATCACCTCCCCGGAAAAATGCTCGTGGAATCATGTAAGACCACATGATTTGGACCTGTGGCCAACATTGGTGAATCAGGCCCAGGTCCCTGCGGATGGATATATGATCAAATCCAAGCCAGTGATTGGGCCCAAATCATTACCACCCAGATGTATTACCAAAATGTCGGGTGGAATGGAATTTCCAGTAGACAGAACAAAGGGGATTAGCTCGTGCCACCTCATTCCACGAAATCCACGCCACATCAGGCGCGCAATGGCACGAAGCCCCAGGTACATGCCCCACAAAGATGAAGCAGTGTGATGGGTGGCCCAAAATATATAAGTGTGGCCAATGAGCCACACCCGTACCGATGCATCCAGGGTCTCAGGTGCTGGAAAAGAACAGAAAGAACAAGTGCCAGTGGGGTGCTCAATGCAACATGGGGTGAACATATGAACAAAAGCGAGCAGATCCCCACCAGCCCATCCTACGGATGTCATCATCTGAGTAACCAAAAGCCACAGCCGTCGATGCAGCACCTATATGGAATGAATGGGTACCATACCTTGCCCCTGGAAGGCCTACAAGTGCAGCCCCCGTGACCCTCCAAAACTGATATTTTGTCAATGGTGACCCATCCTGATGGCAAAAGAGGGGCCCCTGTGCTGTACACCGGACAGCCAAAAAGGATGTCAAAGCAAGAACCGGGCAAATCGCTTGTGTGCTGCAACTAAGTAGGGTGACTGTACTGCCCCTGCCCAGTTGATCCACCTTAGAGTAACGGACAGTCAATTGGACTGACTCATTAGAGAGTGACTCATCATCCCACTCTAGGGTCCTGCGTGACCCGTCGTTCCGGGAGAGGGCAACAAGTTCACTCACTCTCAAAGTCCCAAAAAAGGCCACTGTGGTGGCAGCATGAAAAAGGGCCAATTCAAACTGGTCATAGCAAAGGGCCGGCCAAGCCTCAGCCAGGCTCAAAATCAGCACAGGGGATACCGGTTGCTGCAAGTCGGGGCAAAGGCCACATTCCCGAGCCCAACCCTCCAGGACTCTGTGGATACGGAAGTCTCCTGTGGTGTCCTGGCAGCCCTGGTCGGACCTTGGCGGCAAAAGCCAAAGCAGAGAGGTGCCCGCCAATGGTATGAGCAGCCAGTCCACAACTGTGCAAGTATACCATGTATTGAAGTACATGGTCCACCGGCACAGGCCACAAGTCAGACAGAGGCACGTTCTGACGGAATGTAAGGAAGGCCTGATAAGTCTGTTGATATTCCTTATGGGTGCGGCTGGCCAGGGAGAGGCAAACGGCCCTGCTCACTTCAACTCGCCCAACATCCATATCTCATTCGGGAGTGGAGAGGGAAGCTCCTCGGCCTCTGGCACTAGTGCCTGAAACCGGGCAATCTGCAGGCGGGACAAAGCATTGGTGATATTGTTATCAATGCCTGGAACATGCCAAGCCTTGAAAAGAATATTATGGTGCAAGAAGCGCAATACAAACTGGCATACCAGGGACATAACCCTAGGGGAACAAGTTTTTTGAGCAGTTACATTGTGTACCACGGCAGCATTATCACACCAGAAGTGGACCAGAGAATTCTCCCAAATGTCACCCCATAACATCAGTGCACCCAGAATGGGAAAAAATTCTAAAAACGTTAAGTCCTTGAGCAATTCTGTACCCTGCCATGCTTCGGGCTACTGTCCACAGCACCATCGGCCATCAAAGTAAATGTTGTAGCCTCATGACCCCGAAGCATCGGACTGAACTTGAAATTTAGGTGTGATGGAAAGTTCAGTACGCCAAATGGACACCCCATTCAAGACGGCCAGAAATGCGAGCCAGATCTGAAGGTCAGTCCGCATACCCCGCGTGAGCCGGACTCTGTGGTGCTTCCGAGATAAGCCAACCATAGCATCGCACAGGCGCCTGGCAAAAGCCCGGCCAGGCATAATTACCCTGCAAGGAAATTTGAGATATACATGAAGCACCTGCAGGTTGTGGAGCGAAACCTTGCGCTTGGCCAACATGGGCGAGATCACATCCGAAATTCAGCCGACCTTGTCCCTAGGGAGCCGGGATGTCTGTGCTATGGTGACAATTTCAATACCCAAAAATGTCAATGTAGTGGCCGGACCCTCGGTCTTTTCAGGAGCTAATGGTACTCCCATTTCGGCCATGAGCTCCTGGAAAGTGACCAGCAGTCATTCGCATGTCCCAGAGCCTTGCCTCCCACCAAACAAAAAAATCATCCAAATAATGAGCCAAATCTTGTACCCAGGACCAGCAAACAAATGCCCCATGAAGGAAAGAACTAAAGTGTTCAAAGGCTGAACAAGATACAGAACAGCCAAAAGGCATAGCCTTATCCACGAAAGCCTAGCAATTTGAAGTCATCTGGCTGCACAGGGAGAAGCCGGAAGGCGGATTTAATATCGCACTTGGCCATCAGTGCCCCGTTACCACAGGAACGGACCATCTGTAACGCTTGATCAAAGGATATATATCACACGGAACAAAGTTCCCCCGGTATAGCATCGTTAACAGATGAGCCCGCCGGGTAAGACAGGTGATGTATAAGATGAAATTCACCTGAAGACTTCTTGGGTAACAGGCCAAGTGGGGACACCTTTAGATTCTGGTATCTGGGCTCACTAAAAGGGCCAGCAACCCGGCCTTCTCGTACTTCCTTAAAAATATTTGTCCATGCCAAATCCTCCCTACCCCTCAATGATTGTAAATTAGGTGCATCCTGTGGTGCGTGTGCACTCACAAAAGGAATGTGAAAGCCAAAAGAAAAACCTGCTAACAAATAGGCCGCATCGGCCCACTTGGGGTATACGCTAAGCCAATGCTGAAGTACCTCAATTTGAATTGGGAAGGGGCCCTTTTGCAGTTGTTGCTGCATCTGAGGGGGTATGACCCGAACCCTGTTGTCTGCGACCACTACCTCGCGACCCGCCTGATTGGAAGCAAGTGGTGGCCGAATGGGGTCCAGTGCAGATGGAACACTTGTGCTTGAATTTGCACTGCTTCTGTGTACAGCCCCCCGGGGATGAGAAATTCCAGCACAGCAGGCGGGCTGGAACCCCCTGCCCTGCCGACTGGTGGGGAGACTATGCAGAGCTGGGGCGCTGTACGACATGGCCACAATGGTAATGTTCACCAGAGGCAGGGTGAGACGGTGTCATGTAAAGGAGCCAAAGCAGCTGGTTAGGCTCATCCCAACGCATTTTGGGGTGAAGGGCGGCCCACATACGAAATTCCTCGTCGTAAGCGAGCCATGATTGTCCCAGAAAATCTATGCACACCCTATATATAATGTCCAGGTACTGGATTAAAGGGATCACCAGATCTGGGTGGGCCCTGATGGACACCGCAGCATAAATCAAATAAGCCGGGAGCCAGTTTGCCCAAGTGCATGGAGGTTTACGGTGACAGGCAAATTCCTTATCCCGGTCGTCCTCCTTCTCCTTCTCTTCCTTGGTCATTTCCCTATTTAAAACGCTAAATAAGTCTACGTATTCCCGGCACCAGATCTTATCTCTGGTCACTGGAAAAAGGTGATTCCCCAGTGGCAATGTGATACCAGCAGTCGGGATAACCGCACGTGGGACCGTATGATAGGCTGTGTTAACCGGGGGACCATAAGGCCAAATTGGATACAGCACAATGGGTCCTGCTGGCAGAACCCCGGGTGGTACTGTTTGATAAGGCACCCTCCAAGGGTTAACTTGTGGGGTTGTGAACATGGGACCCTGCGGTGGAATCACTGGAGCTGACTGCTGTGGCCAAGGCCAATGAACCGCAGAGGTTGAAGGCCAGGAATCCATGTAATGTGAGCAAACTTGACCTCCATACTCACCAGGTGCACTCCCCCCAGCACACCCCACCAGGGGTTCCAGCTACTGTGGAGCGTCAGAGCTCACAGCTGAATTAGAGCCCGTTGGACCGGACAAAGAAGATCCCACAAGGCCGGAGCCGTCTGCCTGGGTGGAAGCAGGCTGGCTGGCTGAAGCGGTCCCAGTCGGTTGAGGTACCAAAGGGGGCTGCACGACCTCCAGTTGTTCCACTCTCTGATTGAGTAGTGCAGACAACTGGGGCCAATCCATGTCCGCCTGGTTAAGCCCCTGTGATGTCGACTGTCTAGCTGACTGGTGTGAGGTTGTGGCAGGCTCAAGGCCTGCAGCACGTTCCAAGGCTGCGATACAGGCCCGAAGGGCCCCAGAATCAAAAGGCAAGGCCTCCTGCGTGGCCTGATGCCCAACCCCTCTAGAGGGGCCAGGGAATATCCCTGGTATGGTGGCAGGGCCAGGTGCTGCCTGGGCACTGCTTCGCCTGAGGGCCCCATTGGGGGCTGTTGGTCCTGGCCTCATCCAAGCCCTGAGAATCGGGGGAGGTCTGGTTTCTGGTGGCAATGGCATGGGGCTAGCTGGGGCCCTGACTCCAGATGGAGGCCTAGTGGGGGCCAGCACTGGCCTGGACGGCCCAGTGTGGCGTGAGCTGGCAGGCCCGCCCGAGCAGGCTTTCATCTTTGGCGCCATGGTGCAGGGCCCGTTGAGGCCACTTAATTGAGGGGAAATACCCAAATCAGGAGGTAAGTGGCCCGCACAAGGCCCCTTGTTAGGCCTGTAGGGCCGATAGCCTCCGCCGCGTGGCACCTGCTTCAATAGCGTCTCAGGCGGCAACGCTCGTGGCCAACGGCAGTGAGCTCTGAAAGCTGCGGCTAAGTGCCGCAGAATGAAACAGGCTCCAACAGTGCCGAGGCTCTAAGCCTGATTTAGCACCGCCCAAGCCCTGAAGAGATTGGCTGGTAAAGGGAAGCAAACGCGCCCTTGACCCAACTGATCAACTTTGAAAGCCGGCGAGGGGATGCGGAGCCTCCCCTTTTAAAGGGGAGCTCAGCTCCGCCCCCTCACTCAGCCGAAGTGCCTGGCTCTAAGGGGTGGGGCCGGCAAAGCACGCGGCGGCCATATTCCTTGTCGCCGCGCGTCCCTTCTGTCATGATGCACTTTCCTCTAGGAAACACTACCTAAATTTACCTTTAGAAGAACAGACTAGTTGTTTATGGAGATGTAGAAAATCAACTAGTTCTAAACATCTTTTCAGGGAAAATCTGATGACTTAAGCTGCTTGTACAAGCTTGCAGCTTCTGTTGGAAATTTTATTTACAAATGCTCAAGCCTTTGCATCTGGACAACATAATTCTTGGAGTTTTCTTTTTTATTTGCCTCCCTCCCTCCCTCAGGCCTGCAATGCCAAACCTGAAGTAAAAGCCTACATGAATCTAGTTTTCCTTTTTGAGGTATTTCAATGGCCTGATAAAGGCTCTGTCCACCTTTGTTTTAGCAAACTAGTAATGAGGGGATTTTCTGTCCTAGTTAAGCATTATCTATAAAGTATTTTTCTGCCATCAGTTTACATCTACCACACCTATACAAAAGCATGGTCCAATTGGAAATTCATGATAGACAGGCATTCTCTTTTTTTTTGTTCAGTCGCACAGTCGATTCTGACCCTTCGCAACCCCATGGAACACCGCAAGCCAGGCACCCCGTCCTCCACCATCCTCCTCAGCCCACCCAGCTATGTGCACATTGCATCAACAATACCATCTAGCCATCTCATTCTCTGTCGCTCCCTTCTTCTTTTGCCCTCCACCTTTCCCAGCATCAAGACTTTCTCAAGTGAATCCTCTCTTCTCATCTGATGTCCAAAGTACTTTAGCTTCATCTTTACTATTTGTTCTTATAAGGAGCAGTCAGGGTTGATTTCTTCTAAGATAGACCTATTTGTACTCGCTGTCCAGGGTACTCTCAAAATTCTCCACATCTCAGTCTATTCTTCTGCTCTCTGCTTTTCTTATGGTCCAGTTCTCACAACCATACATCACTATTGGAAATACCATTGTTTTGACTATGCGGACTTTTGTTTGCAAGTTGATATCTCTAGTTTTCACTATGTTGCCCAAATTTCTCATAGCTTGCTTCCCAAGAATTAGTCACCTTTTTATTTCATGGCTGCAATCTCCATCTGCAGTGATCTTGAATCCTAAGAATGTAAAGAATGTCACTGCTTCTATTTCTTCACAATCTATTTTCCAAGGACTGAAAGGGCCTATTGCCATTATCTTGGCTTTCTTGATGTTGAGGAGTCTCAAGCCAGCCTTTGCACTCTCTTCTTTCAATCTAAGCAGCAGCTTCTTTAGGTATTCCTCACTTTCTGCCATCAGGGTAGTATCATCTGCATATCTCAAGTTGTTGATGTTTCTCCCAGCAATTTTGAGCCCAAATTGTGATTTGTCCAACCCTGCATTGCACATTGCAGGCGCACCCCCCAATAAAGGACTCAGACACTGATGAAAGTGGATAACGGCATCGGGCCACATTTATTGATTCATGCCCTAGTCCGAATTATAAATTTCTATTGGTAATTGACCAATCATAATTCTTAAGGCAAGCAGGCCGAAGTAACACTGGTAAGGTACCACCCAAAATTGCCCACGGCAATTGTTACAATGTATCTATTTGTATAAATTTGTTTGTTGACAACAAACAAATTGTTGACCGTAGTCAATATCTAACTAATGACCCCACCCTCTGACGCGTATCCTAAAATCACGGGGTGATGCATGCTGTCTAGCTATAGCCATCACCCCATCGCCTAGTTCGTCGTTGACCGGACAACGTTTAACCAACTTATGCCTGTCTAGTGTTGTCCAGTCAATTGCGAACCTGCCGGATACCTGTGGGTCATAAATGTTTACCTTACCAGTGCTACCCGCCCATGTGACCAAAGTCAACAGCAGCAACAGAAACCCCTATATCAAACCATAGCAACAGTGTGGGATGGGCAAAAAAGCCAGGACCCGGAAGCCAATGTGGGTCCCAACCAAAAATTCCCACCCGGCCCCGAAGCGACCAAAATATCACACTGTTAACTAGGGAGGGGGTGGAGGGGAAAAACTTCTCCGCTCCGTCGCTTAGGTAAAATGGCAGCGCGGCTGCCTCGTGGCCACTCCTTATATAAGGGTGCTGGCCACGCCCCCTAACTACCCGGATGCCTTCGTCCGATGGGGGGCCCGCAAAGGGCGCGGCGGCCATTTTGGCGCCACGCTCGCATTGCAGGCGCACCCCCCAATAAAGGACTCAGACACTGATGAAAGTGGATAACGGCATCGGGCCACATTTATTGATTCATGCCCTAGTCCGAATTATAAATTTCTATTGGTAATTGACCAATCATAATTCTTAAGGCAAGCAGGCCGAAGTAACACTGGTAAGGTACCACCCAAAATTGCCAACACCAATTGTTACAATGTATCTATTTGTATCAATTTGTTTGTTGACAACAAACAAATTGTTGACCGTAGTCAATATCTAACTAATGACCCCACCCTCTGACGCGTATCCGTAAAATCACGGGGTGATGCATGCTGTCTAGCTATAGCCATCACCCCATCGCCTAGTTCGTCGTTGACCGGACAACGTTTAACCAACTTATGCCTGTCTAGTGTTGTCCAGTCAATTGCGAACCTGCCGGATACCTGTGGGTCATAAATGTTTACCTTACCAGTGCTACCCGCCACATGGAGGGGCTTCAAAGAAGGCTCGACGCCCCCCCCCAGACCGTCAGCTCGGTCAACAGGCCTGCTCGCCAATCACCCAACAGGAGGTCCATACCTCCTCGCGACAGATGGGCCCCATCCCCTGCATAAAGGCCGTAATTTTGTAGGCTAATGGCGGGGTGACGACTGACCCGCCCCCAACCTTTGTCGGCAAGGAAGCGTGCCACAGCCCTATTCACCATGCGTCTAGCGCGGTCAAGGGCCTGGAGGTCGAAACCTCTCCTATACGTGCGCCGCGGGACCATGTCCGACCAAACGAGGGTCGTAGCAGGCCACACGTAATGCAGGTAGGCAAGGTCGCCGCAAATCGCATGCTTTAGCGATAAGCCGGTGACCTGGCCCAAATCATTGCCCCCTAGGTGTATGATCAGAATGTCAGGCGGGTCAGCATTCCGGCCTGAAAAAAGGAATGGCAACAGCTCCCGCCATAACATCCCGGGTTTACCATGCCATGTGAGACTTGCGTATGCACCCAGTCCCAGTCGGGGTCCCCACTCTGTCGCCACAGCGTAACGCGCTGCCCTGTGCATGTAGCTGTGGCCCACCAGCCATACTGTCACTGGTGTAATACGACACCCAGGGTCTGTAAGGAAAAAACGAGGAAGAGAAAGGTGCGGTGACAAAACTGGTACTCACGGTGGAAGAGGGCGAACATAAAACTGAAAACATTGCGAACCCCACCTTCCCATGCTGCGTATGTCAGCCCCGGAGTACCCAAAAGCAGCTGCCGTGGAAGCCACCCCTATCCTGAAGGAATGGGTGCCATAACGGGCCCCTGGGAGGCCCACACTGGCCAGTGCTTTGCCGGTCACCTTCCAAAATTGAAATTTAGTAAGGGGAGACCCATCTTGGTGACAGAAAAATGGGCCATGGTGCGTGCCACGCAGTGCAATAAACTCCTGTAGGGCACCAACCGGACAGATGTCTGCCAAAGAACACCGTAGCAGTCTTACACCACTGCCTACGCCATGCTGATCTGTCTTAGAGGAGCGTATCCTCAACTGAGCCCAGTCTTTGGCAACATATACATCTTCGAGTTCCAGTGCCCTACGACTTGCATCCGCCTTAGACAGCATCACAAGCTCGCTGATGCGGAGCGCTCCAAAAAATGCCACCGTTGTGGCTGCATGAAATAGGGCTGCCTCATATCTATCAAAACAGAGGCCAGGCCAGCCCCAGGCCAATTGGGTAAGAACCCCTGGGGAAATCGGGTGGCGGTCGTCCGGGAAACGCCC
Organism: Bradypodion ventrale; assembly: GCA_035047345.1. Lineage (NCBI taxonomy): Eukaryota > Metazoa > Chordata > Lepidosauria > Squamata > Chamaeleonidae > Bradypodion > Bradypodion ventrale. Next base: position 176,534,306 of record JAWDJE010000003.1, read on the forward strand.
ACGCTCCCGCACCCACCCCTCCAAAACATGTCTCACACGGAAGTCAGCGGTACTATCCACATGACCGCCCACCTTGGCCATAAAAGCCAATGCTGACAGCCTAGATGCTATGGTGCGAGGTGCAAGGCCCTGGGCATGCAGGTAAACCATGAACCGAAGTACATGGGTCACTGGGATTGGCCAGGTTTCTGGCAGCCGGAATTGGGTACAGAAATCTCTGAAAGAATTGAATGCGTGGTGATACGCCTTACGCGTGCGTGGCACTAGGGACAAGCCAATCACCCGGTTCACCTCTCCTTGCCAATGGTCCATATCTCGTCCGGGAGTGGCGAGGGAAATTCCTCCGCATCCGGGGCCAAGGCACGGAACCGGGAGATCTGCAGGCGGGACAAAGCGTCAGCGATATCATTATTGACCCCCGGGACATACCTGGCCCTGAAAAGGACATTGAGGCGCAGGCTGCGCAACACAAACTGGTGCACTAGGTCCATAACCCTGGGCGATTTGGAAGTCTGTGAGTTGACAATGTGCACAACGGCCGCATTGTCACACCAGAAATGGACAACCGAGTTGGCCCGCTCCTCGCCCCATAGCATCAAAGCCCCCAGGATAGGGAAAAAATTCCAGATACGTGAGATCACGCAGGCGACCCGTGCCTGCCCAGGTTGGTGGCCACCCACCATAGGCCCACTTCCCATTGAAGTACATCCCATAACCCAGGGATCCCGAAGCATCAGACTGTATCTGAAAGCGCGGGGAAGCCAGGAGGTCAGACCTACAAAATGATACTCCATTGAACTCCCTCAGGAACTGGAGCCAGATAAGCATATCTGCCCTGATACCCCGAGTGAGTCTAACCCTATGGTGGGGCCTGGATAAGCCTGTCATGGCGTCGCACAAGCGCCGAGCAAATGCCCTGCCCGGTGCGACGACCCTGCAAGCAAAATTGAGGTGGCCATGCAGCACCTGCAGTTCCCTCAGCGATGCCTTGCGTTTATCAAGCAAGTCCAAGATAAGGGCCACTATCCTTGACACCTTATCCCCCGGTAACCTAGAAGCCTGCGCTACCGTGTCAATCTCCACCCCCAGGAATACTAGCTTAGTAGATGGGCCCTCGGTCTTTTCGGGCGCTAAAGGGACACCGAGTTCCTCCATTAGCGTCTGAAATGTGTTGAGGAGACGTGTGCACGTGTCCCAGCCCCGTTCACCCCCGAATAAAAAATCATCCAGGTAATGGGCTACAGACCGGGACCCTGACCTGCGGACGAAAGCCCACTGTAGGAATGTACTGAAACGCTCGAAGGCCGAGCATGATATGGAACAACCAAAAGGCATGGCCTTATCAAAGTAATATTCACCCCGGAACTTAAAACCCAGCAACTCAAAGTCGCCCGGGTGCACAGGCAGGAGGCGAAATGCCGACTTGATGTCGCACTTAGCCAATAGCGCACCCGGGCCACATGAGCGCACCATGCGCAGGGCTTGGTCAAAAGATGTATACCTGACTGAGCAAAGATAATCAGGGATAGCATCATTGACCAATCGGCCGGCTGGGTAGGACAAGTGATGAATCAGGCGAAACTCGCCCGGTGACTTTTTGGGCACTAAGCCCAAGGGTGATACCTTAAGATTGGGGAACGGGGGTGTTAGGAAAGGGCCAGCGACCATGCCCGTGTCGACCTCCTTAGTAATGCTGGCAGCAGCTACCTCCTCCCTCCCCCTAAGGGACAAAAGGTTGGGGGCATCATGGGGGGACCTATCACCCACGAAAGGAATACGGAACCCCTGTCTAAAACCCTGAAGTAGGTAAACCGCATCCTCCTCCCTCGGGTACAATGCAAGCCAACGCTCCAACATGTCCACATTAATTGGGGAGGGGGCCTTTCGGTGAACCAGCTCCCTCCGCGGCAGTTTTGCCGGCCCCCTGTCCGCCCCTTCCTCTGCCCCGCATCCCTCCCGGCCTGGGACAGGCGGAGGCCGCATGGGGGCCAGCGCAGGATGGACACTCATGCCTGTACTTGCAATTCTTCCTGTTGCAGGAACCATTGGACAAGAAAGTCCAGCACAGCAGGCGGGCTGGAACCCCCTGCCCCGCCACCTGGCAGGGAGCCTGTGCTGGGGCCGCTCGCTGGACCGCATGTCCACAATGGTATCTCTCCCTGGGCGCAGGGCACGTGGGAGTCATGTACAGAAGCCACAGCCTCTGGCAGGGCTCATCCCACCTCATCTCGGGGTGCAGGGGAATCCGCATATGGAATTCCTCGTCATAAGCCAACCACGACGGGCCCGGGAAGTTAACCATTGCCCGGTAAATGTTGTCCAAATATTGGACCATCGGAATTGCCAAATCCGGCCTAGCCCTGAGGTAGACCGCCATGTATATGAGGTAGGCCGGCAACCAGTTGGCCCAAGTACGTGGTGGCTTGCGACGACGCGCCTGCTCCTTATCCTTCTCATCTTGCCCCTCCCTCTCCTTCTTGGTGGGCTCTCTGTTAAGGAGGGAGAAGATGTCCACATACTCCCCCCGCCAGATCTTCTCTTTGGTGGTCTGGGCCAAATGGTCCCCCAGTGGCAAGGAATACCCTGCTGTCGGCAAAGCCGACACAGGCACGGTGGAAACTGCGGGCATCTGTAAAGGAGCCTGGACTAACCCAGTCACCCCAAGAAGATTCCCGACTGGGTAAGAAGCACCCCCCACCACGGGGCCCTGGGTGATGGTTGAAGTCACCGGGTGGGGCGTAGGCGCCAGGACCGCCGCGCCACCCGTGCGAGGCCAAGGCCATTGGAAAGCCCCCCCCCCAACGTGGCCATGTGTGTAGGTACACTAGTTTGGACCGCATACTCACATGCTGCACCCCCATGGGCCGCCCCCACCGGGGGTTCCGGCCCACTGGGGGCGTCGGAGCTCACGACCGCCATAGAGCTCGTCGACGGGGCTTGACCAGCACCGGCCTGTTGATTGGGGAGCTGTGAGGCAGTGGCCGAAGCTGGGCCACGCGCCTCAGGCAGCTCAACCCGTCTCGCCGCCTGCTGCTGCCCAGCAGACGATGGATCGACCTGCACCCCAAAAGGGGCCCCAGGGTGACTAACCCGGGCCAGGGATGCCTCAAGGGCCGCAACGCGGGCCAGGAGGGCCTCCACGCTGACATAGCCACCTAAACCAAGGGGGGGGCAAAGGGCCAGCCGGCCCACTAACTACAGGCGTCGGTACAGATCCCTGTACCCCGGGGCCTGAATAGGGCCACGATCCTAAGCCCGGGCCCGGTAGGGCCGGGGAAGTACCCTGCCATGGAAGGGGGCCACACCACCCCCCAAGATTGGAAGCCCCCACAGTAAGCTGCGCCCCAACGGAGGAAGGCCCAACGGAATGGGCCACGCCAGGAGCGGTGGCCACCGCTTGCGGGCCGAGGGCCGCGGCCCCTACTGGGCCCACACGCGGACCCCCAGCCTCCGGCCAAGGGGGAATTAACCCCATCCCACCGGTCCCGGTGGGCTCGGGCATAGGAGGCTGCTGGGGAGGCGCAGCTGCTGTCCTCCGACCCGGATTGCGCCTCCGCGCAGAACGAGCCGCGTTCGCAGTCGCCTTCTTCTTTGAGGGCATTGCAGCCAGCCGATGGGAAGCCGAAAAAGGAGAAAATCAGCAGCCAAGAGGCTTCCCGGTGAGGGTAAAAGCGACGGAGGTAAGAGGGAAAAACTTCTCCGCTCCGTCGCTTCGCCAAATGGCAGCTCGGCTGCCTCGTGGCCGCCCCTTATATAAGGGTGCTGGCCACGCCCCCTAACTACCCGGATGCCTTCGTCCGATGGGGGGGGCCCGCAAAGGGTGCGGCGGCCATTTTGGTGCCGCGCTCGCATTATGTGCTCTGTGTATAAGTTCAATAAGCAGGGTGACAAAATGCAGCCTTGTCTTACTCCTTTTCTTATTCCAAACCACTCTGTCATTCTGTGTTCTGTTCTAACTGCTGCTTCTTGACTCTTGTACAGATTTCTCATGAGGCATATAAGATGTTCTGGCATTCCCATCTCTTTAATTACTTGCCACATTTTGTTACGGTCCACACAGTCAAAGGCCCTGGTGTAGACAATGAAACAGAAGTAGACTTATTTCTGGTATTCCTTTGTTTTCTCCATGATCCAACGTATGTTGGCAATGTGTTCTCTAGTTCCCCTGCCTCTTCTGAAACCACTCTACACTTCTGGTAGTTCTCTCTCCATGTGCTGCTGCAGTCCATCCTGTATTATCTTGAGCATGGCCTTGCTAGCATGTTGGATAAGCATAATGGTTCGATTATTTGAACATTCTTTGGCATTGCCCATTTTGGGGATTGGAATTTATACTGATCTTTTCCAACTCTGTGGCCATTGTTGTGTTTTCCAAATCTGCTGGCATATAGAATGCATTGCTTTAATTCCATAATATTTTAGGGCTTTGAATAATTCAACTGGAATACCATCATCTGCACTAGCTTTGTTATTAACAGTACTTTTTAGGGCTTTTCTGACTTCACTCTCCAGAATTTACGGCTCCAGTTCAAAGCTCTTATCACTGTGATTGTCAGGGGTATTGAGGTCCTTTTTGTAAAGTTCCTCTGTGTACCCTTGCCATCTTTTCTTACTCTCTTCTGCATTAGCTACATCCCTGCCATTTTTGTCCCTTATCATGGTCATTTTTCCTTCAAATGTTCCCTTGATATCCCCAATTTTTTTGAAAAGGTCTCTAGTACTACCCCTTCTGTTGTTTTTCTCTATTTCTTTGCACTGTTCATTTAATAATGTTTCCTTATCTCTCCTTGCTTTTCTTTGAAAATCTGTGTTTAATTGACTTTTTCTCTTTTACCTTTTCCTTTTGCGTTCCTTCTTTCCTTTAATATTTTAATAGCCTCATCAGACAGCCACTTTGCTTTCTTACACTTCTTTTGTTTTGGTATAGTTTTACTTGCTGTCTCCCGTATGATGTCCCGAACCTCTGTCCATAAATCTTCTGGTAATCTATCTATCAAGTTTAATCCATTAAATCTGTTCCACACCTCCACCGTGTATCCCTTAGGAATGTTGTCTAGGTTATACCTGTGTGTCCTAGTTGTTTTCCCTGTCTTCTTTAATCTAAGATTGAATTTTGCACAGTCTGCTTCAAGCTCTTGTTTTTGCTGACTGTATGGAACTTCTCTGTCTTTGACTGCAGATTATGCAATCAATCTGGTTTTGGTGTTGGCTATCTGGTGATGTCTATGTGTAAAGTCACCTCTTGTTTTGTTGGAAAGGGGTGTTTGCTATGACTAGTGTATTCTCTTGGCCAAACTCTATTAGCCTTTGTCCTGCTTCATTTGGTGTTCCAAGACCAAACTTGCCTGTTATCCCATTTACTTTTTGACTTCCTACCTTGGCATTCCAATCTCCCAGTATAATACAGGCATCATTTTTTGGTGTCAGTTCTATGAGGTGCTGTAATTCCTCATAGAACTGGTCAATTGTGGCCTCATCTGTGCTAGTGGTTGGTGCTTAAACTTGGATTACAGTGATATTGAATGGTTTGCCTTAGATCCGAACTGAGATCATTCTATCATTTTTTTAGATTATATTCCATTACTGCTTTTCTCACTCTTTTATTTACTATTATGGCCACTCCATTTCTTCTAAGGTTTTTTTGGCCACGGTAGTAAATATGATGGTCTCCAGAGCTGAATTCGCCCATCCCTGTCCATTTTAGTTCACTCCCAAGATGTCAATGTTTATTTTTTCCATCTCATTTTTACCACTTCCAGCTTGCACTGATTTATAGATCTTACATTCCATGTTCCTATCCAGTATTCTTCTTTGCAGCATTGCATTTGCCTTCCCCTATCTTATCCATCCCATCTTCATGCCTAAGAGGCTTGACATGCTGTTCCATCTATTTTGCCTTTTTTTTGTCCATGAGGTTTTCTTTTTTCTCTTTTTTTATAATTTTTATTAAATTTTAAACTTAACATTCAAAAAATTACAACTATGAAAATTCAAAGTAAATATAAGAGTACATAAAAATACAAATAATAAAAGATAAATTATAAAAAACAAATACATTAAGAAAACAAGATACAATACAAAACAACTCTAATACAATTGCTTATCTTACCCACCCTTTTTACCTGATTCCATTTTTAGAACCTTCTTCATTCATCATTAAAATACTTCTTATACTTTTATCTGTACATATTATAACTACATTAATTACCCACCCTTTTTACCTGATTCCATTTTTATAACCTTCATCATTCATCATTAAAATACTTCTTATACTTGTATGTGTACATATTTTAACTACATTTTATATATATAAAGATTGTGTTTTCCCATTAATACAAATTCATTTCCAAAAACTCATTTGATCAGGTACTGGTCCACCACCTTTTCCTTTTATTAATGTGTACTCCAGAAATAACTTCCAAATATCCTGAAATTTATTTTCCTCTACTATTCCCTTCTTCTGGTTCAACTCCCATGTGAGCTTGTCGTTCAACACAATATCCCACATCCTTTTATACCAGTCTTCAATTTTTAATGAGACATCATTCTTCGAATTCCATGCTATACATAACCTTGCTGTAGTCAACATAATAGACAACAAATCTTTTTAATATATATCTATATTCAAGTTATCTACCTCAGTCAGTATGGCGGTACCCACTCCCAGCTTAAGGTCCACACCCAGTATTTCTGCTATCTCTTTTCAATATTTGCCCAAAAAACCTTCAACACACTACATCCCCACCACATATGCTCATATGTCCCCAAGTTATTTTTACATCTCCAACACATTTTTGTTTTTGTATTGTCCATCTGGTGTAACCGCACTGGAGTTAGTTACCACCTCCATAATAATTTGTAATTATGTCCTTTAACCCTTACAGACAAGGTTCTCATAATTCTTCTCCTCCATTTGTTTTTCCAGCTTGCCTCAGTAATTTTTATATCTAAGTCCTGTTCCCAAATTAATCTTAAGGTTTCTTGTGGTTTTTCCTCCTGACTCAACATTTTATACAACTTACTTACCAAGCCCTTAATCCCTAATCAGCCCGATCTTATATTATACTAGCAGGGGGTGCCCTGCGTTGCCTGGGGCAATTTTATTTTTTCAGGTGGCTTGTAAGTGTGCTCCCCCCCAGGGCTTGATCCCGGCTGTACCCCTCGATACACACACAGAGAGAGGCGTAAGTGTACGTACCATGGTGGAGTCATGTTACGAGTCTATTCTCACTGTGTTCTAGTGATTCCTGTATCTGTTCCGGTGTCATTTCAGCCCTGGTGTCTTCTCTAGTGTCATCCTCTCAATGTAGAAGTAGATGTGGTTAATTTTTGGATATGTGCAGTCTTTGCTATACTTCCGGGCCCAGGTGTGTGTTACTGGTTATGTACCTTGGTGGATGCAGTGTTCTTCGTCGTCCACATCAGGTTTTTTAGGCGAGTACCTTGTTTTTGTTCTGCCACGGTCTGTTCCCCCTGTGTTGCTGTGTCTCTTCTTGTGTGCCTATTTAGTGTGTCAGTTGAATGTTTTCTGTTTTTCCAGTATCCCTGTGCATCTTTGTCACTTTATTGTAATATTTTTTTAGTGTAGGTGGGTTGAGATTTCTCAGCATAATAATTGGGGCACCTTCTTTAAGTAGTAGGCGATGTGGCGGCATTCCCAGGGGATCCAAGGAGTTGATGAATTTGGGTGGGAAATTGACTGACTCATCGTCATCAGTCACTGTATCAATGGAGTGGTACTCATGCAATGAGCCCGGTAACATTTCAAGAATAGCCATGTTTATTGTGTGGACATTTTCATTTTTTGGAGCCAGAATGGCTCCTTCTTGTAACCATGTTAAACTCTGGTAGTTTTGTTCAATTTCTGGATAGACTGCCTCTATTAGCTCAATGAGGGTTGCCACCAGGGTGCAGACATCCCGTGGGAACACTATGTTGCCTGACGAATTGTAAGGTATTGTCCCCAAACCTATCTGCAGTAGGTACTGTGTGAATGTGGCTGCCTGGCTGTCTGCTTGGATTCTCATGTTCTGGGTCAATGTGAGTGTCTGCACTTGGCCCCAGAGGATGGGATGTTTTAAACATGCATTTATCTCATCTGTCGGTGTTGACTTTGGAACGATGGGAAGTGTCTGGTGGAAGTCACCACAGAGCAGGAGAAGAGTGCCTCCCATGAGGTTTCTGTTGTCCCGGAGATCTCGGAGAGTGCGGTCCAGTGCCTCAATTGCCTTCTTGTGGGCCATGGTGCATTCATCCCACACAATCAACTTGCATGCCTTGAGAACTTGAGCTCGCTCACCGGTCTGGCGAGGTCCAGTGGTAGTTGTAGGGCTGAATGTGCTGTCCTTCCATCCTCCATCAAAGTTGCAGCAATTCTGGAAGAGGCGATTGCAAGAGCCACATGTCCGTGAGCTCTGAGTTCTGCCAAGAGTCAGTTTGTGAGGTAAGTTTTACCCCTGCCTCCAGAGGCTTGTAGCAAAACGATGGCACCCTGTTATTCTTCCATGTGTTGCATTGTGGTGTGGAAAGCACATTGCTGGTCAACGTTAAGCATTGGTTTGTTGTGCACAATGTATGCCTCAAGTTCCTCCTTGTTGTAACTTGTCTCTCTTATGTAGTCTGCATGGAGAACATCGTGGTGATGTCAGAGTGGTGAGGGAAGCCCAAGCTGTTTTAGGGTTTTATTGTTCATCACCATACATTTGTCCTCCAGACAAATTAGAGCTGTGTTAAAAAATCTCTGGCCTAAAATTAATGTCTCAAGTTGGGTGTTGCCTGCGGAGTTCAGTCGGAATGTCTTCACTGAGGTCTTCCTTAAAAGTGTCCCATAAGGTTAGGGGATTTGAGGGGCCGCATGATGTCAAAATAATAGCAAAGAGATTCCGGATTTGTTCTGGACTGGATACCAAGGAGGCCTCTTTCAAGGTGTGCTCCCAGTGTTCGTCTACCTCAAGTAAGCCTAACTTTTGGCAGGCCTCACGGTAGGTCCTCTCCGTCTACTGTTTTTAGGAATGCGAAGGATGTTGGCCCTGGAATGGTGTGAAGTAGCAAGCATAGGAAGTAGCATTCTGCAAAGTGTAAGATGCACAAATGTCATGTCCCAGAATGGGTGCCCCCATTTTTCTTCAGCAGAACTGTCTTCGTGATGTATTCCAGGTATAATAATTTGTGATGTCCAGGTATAGTAATGTCTGGGTGAAGTCATCTTTCTGGCATAGTTGGAAGAATGCCGTTAAGGTTGTGTTCTGTGGAAATTCAGCAACGTTCACGGCGTTATCGGGAGTGAAGTAAACTCTCTGTCCATTCTCTAAGTGGACACTTAGGTGAACGGCAGTGGTGTGCCTCTCGTGAACTTGGAATCCCAGAATGCACCAAACCACCTCATTGCTGCTAATGTATCTTCCAGATTGATATTGCAAGATCTCATCACCGGTGTTCGCTTTGTGTACATCAAAAATTGCCATGTCATGTCCCTTGTATATGTATTTGCAGACATATTTAATGGACTTGACACTGTTGCAGTACTCCACATTGATGAATTTTTTTGTTAGGAGGGGTGAGTATGAGACAATCCACCTATTGTCAATTGTTGTGAGTTGTTACTGGTTCCACTGCTGGATGGTAGCCATCATGCCTCCATCCTCAGGTGCATGATGTCTGTGGAGCGGATATCCATCATTTCCCATTTGTGTTTGGGAAAGCAATGCCCGCGGGTAACTCTTGGTGCAGTTGCCGTCTTTCATACATGTGGATGTTGGATTGAGGGCCCCACATGGACCATGGATCATGTCTTTTGTGACCAGCATATGAAGTTCTTGGTCCATCTCTCGATTTGGCAGTTCGGCTGAGATAACACTGTCAATTTGTGATGGCTGTATTTTGTTTTCCAACCAGATTAAATTGTATGAGTGGGGCAGTCCTCTCTTTTGCCACTCTATAGTACACATCCAGCGGGTGGTTCCTCCAAAAATGTGTTGCTTTGTGATAAATTCTATCAGCTGCATCTGTTTCTGTTTGAACACGTGCACAATCAAGTCATGACTGTCACTGGATGCTTGATTGTTGTGTAGGTTGTCCTTGATAAGTGTCCATGTTGTATTGCAGGTAAAGGTGATAAATAAATCTGGTCTTCCATGTGCTCTGACAAATGTTGTTGTATCTTGTGTGTATTCATGCATGTGTTGTGGGCTGCCCATGAATGTTACAGGCAGGATGACTAATGTGCCAATGTTGTCAACATTCCCTTCATGTGCTGTGGCATCCTCTGGTGAACATATTGTTCTGCCCGGAGCTGGCATTGATGTGTACGTACGAAAAGTAGACATTCACTTTCAATCTTGGCATACATGTCAACCACAAACTGATGAAATAGTTGTCTGCCTGCTAAAAGGTGGTTGTGGCCTTCTGCTCGAATCATGAGTAGGTATGCATAGAAGTCCATTGCAGAAACTTTCTTCTTGGTCGCTGTGCCTGTTGCAGGATCAACCTGCCGTAGGTTGAAATGGTAGCCGTCCTCCCCATAAGGGATGAGGAGGGGGTATTTTAGTGCATCATAGGATCTATGTGTGTTGGAAATGCGTTGGAGCGTGTCGCTTCACCGTCGGATGATGATGTCTCTCTGGTAAAATGTGTTTCCAGACATAACGACCGCAACCTCACTTGTGTGCGGCACATTGTAGTGTCTCTCATGTTCTCCTTGTGGTGTTCTGTCTGTGGCAATGATGACTCTGTAGTCATCTGATGGCATTTGTTCCAGTGCTGTCTTGAAAGTGTGGATCAGACGGTTGTGTTGGTGAAGCATTTTTTGTAGTTCTAAAACCACAGGTTTCCTTGTTCCCTAAATGTATTTGCATTTTTGCTGAGCCTCGATGTTTTGTCTCCAATAACATAGATCTGTAGAAATTTTGCATCCTCATCCGGGTGTGGCAGCAGTAATCCAATTGGGTGGTATATCTGACCTTGTGCTGTAAATGTTGGCTGAAATTCTCTGTGCTGTATTACAGCGGTTGCTCCAAATGATGTCATCTGGAAGCATGAGTTGTACCTCCTGATGTTTTTGAGAAAGTGGTTTGACTCTGGAGTCTGGCCAGATGTGTACTGCAGCAGTTCTTCTGGTGCTGGTAATTGGTGCATTCTTTCTTTTCCATTCTTGCAGCAAAGACCTGGTGGCTCTTTTGGAAATCTTCTTGCCTGGCAGTACGTACAAATGCTGTTCAGTCCTGCCATGTGTAATCCCGCCATCTGGTCGTAGTTTGTTTGTGGATCATAGCTGAATTCTGCCATTGTCATAGAAGAGTATGTGTTCCTCTTGGTAGCCCTACATTGTGCTGATTGTTGTCTCTCATGTTGCAGGTGGGACTCCTGTTGCTCTCTTGTTTCCCCAGCTCATGCTGTGGTGTACTGTTCTCTTCAACTTTGCAGTTGTGTTTCATGCTGTTCTGGGGTTTCAGCAGCTCTTGCTTTCACAGCCGCAATCCTGTGTTTTCTATGTCTCTCCTCTCGCTGTTCCTGTGTTTCCTGCATGCGTTGCCTTTTTGTCTCCTGCGCCCCTGCCCCCTCAGTCTGGCTCTTTTCTTGAATGGCATCCTGGCACTGTTAGTGTAGAGAAGTAGACTCAGTTAATTGTCAAGGTCTGTTTTCTGGTGTGTGATCATCATGGTTGTAGATGTTAGGCAGCTGTTGTTGGTGTGTGTCAGTGATGCATGGCGGCCTGTTGACAGTTGGTTTGTCTGTGCAGCCAATGTGTTGTGTGTTATGGCATGCTGGATGGATGGGGCTTGCACTCTTGTCCATGGGAATGAGCGACATGTGATGGATGGCAGTGTGTGTGAGGGTCTGTAATGTGTCATCCCATGCCCCCCCTGTCCTTCGTGGCTCATGGATGCATTCCCCTATCACACATGCCTGTGCAGCTGGATGGCCTTTTCCACCAGCCCCACTGTGGCGCATGGGCCCCCTTTGATGGCCACCAGGGGTTCCTGATGGAGCCCCTCCCCCCCTCAGCCTCCTGGCCTGGCCCACTAGGCCAACATTGGCTCTCTCTGCCCCCCGGGGTTCCTGATGGAGCCCCTCCCCCTCTGCCTTCCAGCCTGGCCCACCAGGCTAACGTTGGCTGATGGGTCCCCACCCCCTCAATGGCCCCCTGGATTTCCTGATGGAGCCCCTCCCCCCTCAGCCTCTAGGCTGCTCACTGCTGCCACTTGTCCTCCTACTGTGCCACTGCTCATCCTCACCCTCTGCCACCGCTTGCCGCCTCTTTGCTGCCACCGCCGTTTGCCACCACTGCCGCCACCCATTCTCCTCTTCCACTGCTCTCTACCATGCCGACTGCTCCTCCTCGGCTGCTGTCGCCAATCAAAGTGCTGGCTCGTCTGGGCTGCGCACACAGCCATGTGGGAGGAGTTTGCCCAGTATGCCTGCACAGTCTCGTACTTCTGCGCAGGACTCACTGGTGGCTGGTGGCGTCCCCTTGCACCCCCTCACACCCCCTGTTGGGTGATTGAACCCAGAGTGGGATGCTGGTACCCCTTGCCAACCCAGCTTAAGGGGCTAGGTAAGTGTTTGGCACGTTTTTAGTGGGGTGGGTGGCCAGGTGTCGGCGGGTATAACTGTCTTACGGAAGGACACCTTGTGTTTATATATTAAAATACCATTTCCTCAAATTCTGTTCTGTCCCTATCTAAGGAAGTTTCTACTAAGTATCTCTTGTTCCACATATTTACAGATGCTTTTTGTAACCAATTCAAATTCATTTGACCGTATATCTCTAATTTCTTCTCACTATCTTTACATATCCTTAACCAATCTTTCAACAGGAGCACACAATTCCTAATAAGAGTCTCTTCCACCTTATTATCTATCTTCAAAGGAATTTTTTTTTAAATCTTTCAACTCTACAATTGGCGATATATCCGGGGCCAGTTTCTTCTTCTGATTAATCCATATCCGCACTGTTGCCTTTAACATCTTATTCCTTAAACCAATCTTAACCTTATTTTTGTCCAGGAAAACAGGTTTTCCCACCCAGCATAACTTCTTTATCTCTATTTCTTCCCAAATTACCTCTTCTTTCATTAAAATCTTCACCACGTTTTTTAATTGAAATGCCTTGTAATAATTCTTAAGATTCGGTAACCCTATACCACCTTCTTTTTGAGATAAATATCAGAAACGTTTTGACTTTTTGATATTCTCACTCCCCCCCCCCCTTGTTACAATAATTATTCAACAGATTATGGAAAGTTTTAATTTCCTTATCCTTAATCTGAATTGTCAGGGCATCAACCAAAAAAGTAATTTTCAGCAATAATTTCATTTTACACAATGCAATCCTACCAAACCATGATAGATTCAACTTTTTATACTGCTGTATCTTTTCTTCAATTTCCTTTCCTAATTTATCATAATTCATTTTCTTCAGTTCATCAAATTTGTTTGAAATATTTATCCCCAGATATCTTACACTGTCTTTAAGTTGAATTTTGTATTTGTCACTTATCTTTTTCTGCTCATCTTTCTCCATATTGAAAAGAATTGTTTCTGATTTGTCCCAATTTATCTTTAAGCCTGTTATCTCTTCGAACTCTTTAAGATGCATCTGTACCCTTTCTAAAAATTTATCTGGATTTTTCAATATTACCAATGTATCATCTGCATACAAACTTATTTTATTATCTTTGATACCCTCAATATCTCTGTCACCCCTTATAGCATTTGCCAACAACTCCATTGTCATAATGAACAGTATCGGTGACAGAGGGTCACCTTGTCTTGTTCCAGCTTCAAGTTTGATGTCCTCTGTAAAGGCCTCATTCATCCTCACTCTAGCAACACCCTGTTGGTATAATTGTTCAATTGTCTTCCTAAACTTTGTCCCAAATCCATAGCTCAAAACTATCTCATTAATTGTTACCCATTGAAGTGAACCAAGTCCTTTAAAATATCGAATAACAATAATCCAACTTTATCTTTATTTTGTTCTGCAAAATTTATTAGATCCACAACCCTCCTTGTTAAGTCTGCCATATATCTCCCTTTCAAGAAGCCTGCTTGGTCTTTGTTTATATAGTTGATCATAAATTTATTTAATCTATTTGCCAAAATAGCTGTGAATATCTTAGCATCCTGATTCATTAAGGAGATGGGTCTATAAGAGTCCACTTTTTCCATATCCTTTGCAGGTTTAGGTACCAACACTATTATTGATCTATACCACGAAGCCGGCATAAATTCCCCATTCAAAACATAATTAAACAACCTCCTAAGTTTAGGAACCACAATATCCTTAAATTCCTTATAAAATTCTACTGAAAAACCATCATCTCCTGGTGATTTACCTACCTTCAATTTTGCTATAACATCACTGATTTATTTTTCAGTTATCCGTTCTTCCATACTATTCTTGTGTTCTTGACTTATCTTAATCCTAGACCATTTTCTTAAATATTCCTTCAGCTTCATTTTTTCAATTTTTCCCCAGAATACAAGTCTTGAGAAAATTCTTCTAATATCCCTATTTTATCTCCAGTCTTATTGCATCTTACTCCTATCTTATTTTCCAGAATTCTAATTTCTCTCTTGTCTTTTTTCTCTTTAGCCGCTCTTGCTAATAATTTTGAATTTTTGTTCCTATACTCAAAATACTCTCTCTTTAAATATATCAAATCTCTTTTCACTTTTTCAATACTGTATCTTTCCTTATTTAGGTTCAAGAAGGAGCAAAATAGGAGCAAAATAGAGGCTAGAAATGTGTTAGTGAAGTTCGCAAATGTGGCAGACAAGCTGAGAATAATGGCAATTATTAAAGAAGTGTTAAAGATAGATGGTGTGGATGTTGAAGTTTACAATTACATTGCAGTTGAAGAAAGAATATGGAGACAAACAATAAAACCTGTTACAAAGAGACTGATTAACAAGGGAATAACATACAACTGAAAATTTCCAAGGCAGTTACATTTTTTGTATTTGAGCAGACGTTATGTAATCCAAGAGGGCTCCTTTGTTTTGGATATTTTGGTGGATGCAAAGTTGTTGGAAAATGATACTAGAGAGTGAGATGCTTTGAAAGAAGAATTAATCATTTCTGGGGGCATGGCTAAGATGGTAATGGAGTAACATGGCCTCTGTTTTGCTCATGCTAATTCAAAGCAGTGGAACAAAGGAGTGAAAATAAACAAATTTAAAAATTCTTGGAATTGGATTAAGAGAAGAGGCTCGAGATCCTTATACCTTCTTTGGGGTTTCTGGGATGCTCATCGGAGCCTGTCGGAGTCTGAGATTGGTGGCAGTGAACGAGGCTCAGTGGAAGCCGAGCTGAGGGAGCCGTCTGCGTGGGCATGACAGGTGTAAATGGGACCCGGAGGAAAAAAGTGATTTTTTCAAATAGAATGAGAGGGATTGGATTTTGAGCCTCCAAGTCCTGGGATCAGTGAAAATCATGATTGGGTCCCGAAAGGTGGCCGTGGTGAGTGGTGGAGGTGAAGAAGGAGGTTTGTGAAAGTGCTGGAGGGTAAGCATGGTGGAGGCATAATGGTGGCGGAAGGAAAGGAAAGTTAAAAGTTTTGTGCTGTAGAGTGGACTAAAACAGGCAGTGAGTGTGGGGATGAAGAAGAAGAAAGTTTTTTGGAAGTTTTTTTTCTCTTGTTGTGTGGCATAAGTGAGTGCTGAAAGGACGTGGAGAAAGAGGCCACTTTCTGGGGACCTGATTGGGGATCTTTACTTTATTGTCGGGTGTTTTTCTAAGACTGAGGAAGAAGAAACAGTGGTGGGGTTTTTTCCCCCCCTCTCATCCTTCGTTCTGCCTTGATTCTGGATTATAATTTTGGATTACAATACATTATTGGACTGGATTTGTAGCAGATTTAACCGATACCAACTAATTTCTGCGTGGATGAAATATAATTACAATTAAACATTTTAAGCCAACTGGATCATAAGCAATTGCCCGGAATTAATTGAAACCAATTGTAAGTAATTGGAACTAATTGGAACATTGTTGGGACACAATCATGGAGTAGAAATCAATTGAAGTATGTTTAAAGCATATTCAGTTAATTGGATTTATATTAGGACATAATCAACCTGAAATCAATTGGGTTATTACTGGGACATTGGGAGATTGGATTACATAATTAACCCATTGGATATAATCACTTTATTGGACTACAGTAAATTGCCTGAAATCAATTGGACTATTATTGGGACATTGGGAGAAAAGGTGGAATCCTATAGACCTATCTCATTAATAAATCAAGACCCCAAAATATTTATGGCAATTTTGGCAAAGAGGTTGAACAGTTTCATGGCCAGTTATATAGATAGAGTTCAAGTGGTTTTTTAAAGGAAGATATATGGCAGACTTGACAAGATGAGTTGTGGATTTGGTGGATATAGCTATACAAAATAAAGAGAAAATAGGATTATTATCTTTAGATATTTTTAAGGCATTCAATTCACTTCAATGGGTTACAATTAATGTGATGGTTGAGATGTATGGTTTTGGAATAAAATTTAAGAGAATAATTAAGTAGCTGTATCAACAAGGAACAGCTATGGTAAGGGTAAATTATACTTTTACAGACGAGATCGACCTTAAAGCTGGAACTCGTCAAGGCTGCCCGTTATCTCCAATTTTGTTTATTATGGCCATGGAACTGTTAGTGAAAGGTGTAAGGGAGGATAAGAATATTGAAGGAATTGAAGACTTAAAAATTAATTTGTATGCAGCTGTCAGTGATATTGAAAAATCCAATGAAACTTTTAGGGGAGGGTACAAACCCATCTTAATGAATTTGAAGAGGTGACAGGTTTGAAAATAAACTGGGAAAAGTCTGAGACAATATTTGCTAATATAGCAAAGAAGGAGCAGAAGAAGATAGGGGATAAATATAATATACAAGTTAAAAGTAATTTGAAGTATTTGGGGATAAATATCTTGGACAACATGGGAGATTTAAAAAAATTGAATTTTGACAAGTTAAAATTGGAAATTAAAGATATGATACAACAATATAAAAAAAGCTGAATTTGTCTTGGTTTGGCAGGATTGCAATTTGTAAAATGAAACTGTTACCAAAAATAATTTTTCTGTTTGATGTCCTGCCAATCCAACAGAAAGAAAAAGAAATGACAGTCTTTCAAAGTATGTTAAACAATTATTGTAATGGAGGAAAAAGACCAAGAATATCAGAACATTTTTGGTATTTACCACAAAAGAAGGTGGGTTGGGACTGCCAAATGTTAAGAACTATTATAGAGCTTTTCAATTAAAATTGTGGTAAAGATTTTAATCAAGGAAGAAGTAATTTGGGAAGAGGTAGAGTTGAAAGATATTTGAACAAAAGGAAATACAATTTTTAATGTTAAAGATATGATGATGATGATGATGATGATGATGATGATGATAAGAATAAGAATAAGAATAAGAATGAGAATGAGAATGAGAATGAGAATGAGAATGAATTTTAATTTATACCCCGCCCAACTCAGCACACGGCCGACTCTGGGTACAACATATTAAAAATACAATATACAATAGGCAATCACAATAATAACATAATATAATCACAAAAACAAAATATTATACATAACTAAAACAATCAACCACTAATTACTATATAATAGCCCCGAAATACTGTGTGCTTGACTTTCCCGTCGCCAATGCCAGACCGGGAAGGAGCAGAGCGAGATACGTGGTGGCAGTTTTTGAGTCCTCGCGCCGGGAGCCCCAAGTGTGCTCAACTTCCCCACGGCCAATGCCAGACTGGGGAAGGAGCTGCAGGAGCCGTGGGAAGGGCTGCCCACAGGTGTTCTGACTTCACCCCCACCTTTCCAGGACTGGGGAAAGGAGCAAAAAGCCCCAGAGATGCTGGTGGCATCGGGGCTTCTTCTAGCCGCAGCGAGGGGCTGCCCACAGGTGCTCCGACTTCACCCCTGCCTTGCCAAGATGTGGGGAAGGAGCAAGAAGCCCCTGAGATGCTGGTGGTGTCAGGGATTCTTCTAGCCACAGAGAGGGGCTGCCCACAGGTGCTTCAACTTCACCCCCACCTTGCCAGGACGGGAGGAAGGAGCAAGAAGCCCCCGAGATGCTGCTGGTGGAGGTGGGGCTTCTTCTAGCCACAGGGAGGGGCTGCCCACAAGTGCTTCGACTTCATCCCGCCTTGCCAGGATGGGGGGAAGGAGCAAGAAGCCCCCGAGATGCTGGTGGCATCAGGGCTTCTTCTAGCCACAGGGAGAGGCCGCCCACAGGTGCTCCGACTTCACCCCCGCCTTGCTATGATGGGGGGAAGGAGCAAGAAGCCCCTAAGATGCTGGTGGCATCGGGGCTTCTTCTTGCTGCAGGGAGGGGCTGCCCACAGGTGCTCCAACTTCACCCCCACCTTGCCAGGATGGGGGGAAGGAGCAAGAAGCCCCTGAGATGCTGGTGGAGGTGCAGCTTCTTCTAGCCATGGGATGGGCTGCCCACAGGTGCTCCAACTTCACTCACACCTTGCCAGAATGGGGGAAGGAGCAAGAAGCCCCCGAGAAGCTGGTGGAGGTGCGGCATCTTCTAGCCGCAGGAGGGGCTGCCTACAGGTGCTCTGACTTCACCCCAGTCTTGCCAGGATGGGGGGGAAGGAGCAAGAAGCCCCCGAGATGCTCATGGCATCGGGGCTTCTTCTAGCCGCAGGGAGGGGCCACTCACAGATGATCTGACTTCACCCCCACCTTGCCAGGATGGGGGAAAGGAGCAAGAAGCCCCCAAGATGCTGGTGGCATCAGGGCTTCTTCTAGCCATGGGAGGGGCTGCCCACAGGTGCTCCAACTTCACCCCCAACTTTCCAGGATGGGGGGAAGGAGCAAGAAGCCCCTGAGATGCTGGTGGAGGTGGGGCTTCTTCTAGCCACGGGAGGGGCTGCCCACAGGTGCTCTGACTTCACCCCTACCTTGCCAGGAAGGGGGGAAGGAGCAAGAAGCCCCCGGGATGCTGGTGGAGGTGGGGCTTCTTCTAGTGCAGGGAGGGGCTGCTCTCTGATAAAAGTAAACCTATGGTATAAAATAACAAAAGCAATGATGGAGGTTTGGAAAAAGTTGAAGAAGAAATTAGCTCCAGACATTTCCTCAATCATAGAATTAGAAGATATTAAATCTTTTCCAATTAGAATAGATACAAGTATAAAAGAAATAATCCTGAGAAATTGTGTGCTCCTGTTGAAAGATTGAATGCAGGCATATAGAGATGATGAAAAAGTTGGAAATATATAATCAAATGGATTTGAACTGGTTTAAAAAGTGTTGGTGGGTACAACCAATTTAGAATGAAAAATGACAGATTTTGAAGAATTAATTATTAAATCAGGAAGGAAACCCACAAGATACATTGAGATCAATTTGGGAACAAGATTTAAAAATAAAAATTATGGAAGCAAATTGGAAAAGTAAATGGGAAAAAACAGTTATGAGGACTTTGTCTGTTAGGGTTAAATAACATAATTATAAAATGTTATGGGAAAATTATGAACATATGTGGTGGAGTTGTAACGTAACCAGGGGCTTTTGGAGTAATATTGAAAAGGAGGTATCAGATATAATGGGTTTTGACCTTAAGCTGGAGTCGGGTACCGCTTTGCTGACAGATGTTGAGGGTTTAGATGTTGATGCTAATAAAAAGAAACTGATATCAATTTTCTTGACAATTGCAAGAAAATGTATTGCAAGAAATTGGAAAACTTATAAAACTTTGAAGCTGGCTGAATGGTATAAAGAAATGTGGAATATTGTGTTGAATGATAAATTGACATGGGATTTGAATAAAAAAGTTATTATTAAAGAAAATAAATTTTGGGAAATATGGAAACGATTTGTAGATTATGCATTGTACAAAGGTAAAGGTGACAGACCAGTATCAGACCAACTGTGTTTTTGGAAGTTGTAATATATTTGCTGAGGTTAACACTGTCTTCTGGGCTTTCTAAATATCACTGGTGGGTTTTTTTCCTTCCTCTTTTTGAAATACTCTATTTTTGTTTGAAATGTTGGGAATGTTATATACTTTTTGTATTACTTGATATAATAGAGTAGATATGTGCATAACCAAATATTATTTATAGATATTGATATTATAAACTTACTATAAAGAAATCTGTAAGTTAATAATTGTAAGAGTGTAAGAGCAGTCTTCCTTCCCCCCACCCCCCGTGGAAGTCTCCTTCCCCAGACATTCGGATAACAATCATTTAGCCCGGGGGAGTGAAGGAGGAGATGCTTGCTTGACAGTACCATTATTAGGATGGGGCATTCCAGAGACTGAGGGGGGGGGGTGTCCTGAGAGTGAGAAAGTAAGGCAGAGATAGAGCCCTATGATTGACATGTGTAATTGACACCAGAGGGCGATTGGGACACCTCATCAAGAGGCTGGGACTGAGAGCAGTGGGGGCTAGGGGTAGAGAAATGCCTATATAATTGAGTGCACTAGTTTTAATGTGTTCCCTCCCCCCTTGAAAAATCCCTTTCCCCGAGAGTCTGCTTTCCTCCCTTTTCAGATGCGGGAAAACTCTCGCTTCCACCATGCTGGTGGGGGGGGGGGGAGAAAACTGTAGAGAGAATGTTCTTTTGCTTTAATGCTTCTGTATGTCTCTTTTTGCTTCAATAAAATTTAACCACGCTGAAGAAATTGGTGCTGGCTGGATTATTTCCAGGAGAAAAGAAAGGGGATCTCAGGCATGGGGAACTCCTGGCCACGTTACAACCTCAAGCTGACTCTTTCAATAATATGAGAATATTTTTTTAATATATTGTTATCTTTTGTTCCTGGTTTCTATTTTATGTTTCATCTTATATTGTAATGTTTGTTTGGTTCTTTGTTTTTGTCTTCCTTTTTTGTTTTATGCTTAATTTTTTAAAAATAATAATAAAAATTTTAAAAAAGAAGAAGAATTAATCATTTCTGGAGGATATACACATGCTGGAAGTAATGAAGATGAAAATGAGCCCAAGGGAGCAGAAGGTGGAAGTTAAATGGTTATTACAGCAGTTAGCATCCATTATCGCTTATGTCCGCACAATACTTGTCACACTTTCTCCCCTCCCCACTTTGAATCTCAGAGGTTACTGTTTGTCAAAGAAAGTGGGGAGGATCTGTAAGAGTTTGTATTGTATGTCTTATTTTGTGATGATTTTTATATTTTTTTATTTGTTATATGTTTGGTTGATGGGGCCAATTGTTTAGAAGATTGCACACCCATAGGAGATTGTGTTAAACTCAATGAGAAAGTAGTATGGATTGATTATGAAAAAATATTAAGATTCTGACTTGGAATGTGAAAGGTACTGGTAGCCAGGTTACGAGTAAAAGATTGGAATCTGCCCTTAGGAATGATAGACCAGATATAGGGGGGTTTTTTTGTTTTTTTTTACAGGAAACACACCAAAAATCTAAAGATATGAATAATTTATTCTTGGGTTGGATGCAGATATAGTGTATGAAAAATCATTTGGTACATCTAAGGCAAGAGGAGTCACAATCCTGATTTCGAGAAGGTTGGGTTTCACAATGTTGAAGAGTATTATCGACCCAGAAGGTAGATATTTGATAGTGAAGGGTTTAATGGAAGAAGAGGAAATAACATTTGTGAATGTCTATGCCCCTAATGAAAAACAAGAGGAATTTTTGGAGAAAGTATATTGTATATTAGAAAAAGAAAAGGCAATAAATATGGTAATGGCTGGAAATTTTAATTTAATTAGGTCAGACATGGACACCACAAATGTCCATATTCTAGAATTGATTACATATTGGTTACAGATAATATGATCCGTAAATTAGGGGAAATGGAAGTATGTATATTTAAGGAGTCGGATCATGCAAAAATGGTTTTGGAATAAAATTTAGAAGGGATGAAAGGGACAGGAAACGACTGGAAATAGTATGCAAAGTTGTTTAAGGATTTGAAAGATAAAGAGTTAATGGTTAGTATTTGGAATTGGAATGACACAGGGATGTAACCAATGATGTTTTGTGGTATCCTATGAATTCGGTATTAAGGGGAGACTGTATTAAACTATCATGTATAAATAATAAACAATTCAAGGAAAAGGAAAAGTAGGTGGAAAGGGAGAGTAAACAACTTCATGAGGTTTTCTTGGCAAAATTTCTGAAATAGTTTGCTTGCCCCTACGCCAGTATTCTCTTTAGATGCCAGGGAATATTTGCCTGCCTCATAGGAGACCACAGTCATTTCAGCATTCTCACATGCTCCCAAGACATTCACATGATGTTATTTGACAATTATGAAACAGTCAATGGAGGCTTCCATAGTCTGTTAATTTCTTTAAATCATTTAAATTCTTAAAGTAAGAATTCATGCCATGGGTAATTTTTTTTTAGAAAAACTGACAATAAATATGCTGCTTCAAATTCATTTTTAGGAACAGAGCCTGGCAAACAAACCACCATGCAAATGAACATTTGGACTTTCATTGATAATTTCCCTGCCTTACCCACAATAATTTTTCTTTTGGCTTCCAACTTTCCCAGCATCAAGGCCTTCTCCAGAGAATCCTCTCTTCTCATTTGATGTCCAAAGTACTTTAGCTTCATTTTACTATTTTACCTTCTAAGGAGCAGTCAGGGTTGATTTCTTCTAAGATTGACCTATTTGTTCTCCTCACTGTCCAGGGGACTCTCAAAACTCTCCTCCAATGCCACAACTCAAAGGCATCTATTTTTCTGTGTTCAGCTTTCCTAATGGTCCAGCTCTCACACCCATACATTACCATCGGGAAAAACATTGCTTTGACTATGCGGATTTTTGTTTTCAAGGTGATGTCTCTACTTTTCACTATGTTCCCCAGGTTTCTCATAGCTCATCTCCCCAGAATCAGTCATCTTTTTATTTCATGGCTGCAGTCACCATCTGCAGTGATCTTAGATCCTAAGAAAGTAAAATCTGTTACTGCTTCTACTTCTTCCCCACCTATTTTCCAGGAACTGATAGGGCCTGTTGCCATTATCTTGGTTTTCTTGATATTAAGTCTCAAGCTGCCTTTAGCACTCTCCTCCTTCAGCCCAATCAAGAGAATCTTTAGGTCTTTCTCACTTTCTGCCATTAAGGTGGTATCGTCTGCATATCTCAAATTGTTGATGTTTCTCCCACCAATTTTGATCCCATATCGTGATTCCTCCATTCCTGCATTGCACATTATGTGCTCTGTGTATAAGTTGAATAAGCAGGGTGACAAAATGCAGACTCAAGTTATATTGCCACCATTTCCCACATTCTTCAATTGTTGTGCCACTTCTGTCAGTAGCAAAGGGATACTGAAGGATATAATTTTCTTTTGTCAACAGAGATGAAAACTCACCTTACTGCTACTTTGACTATCACTGTCCACACAGCTCATACATTTCCCTCTAGAATGTCCATATCTTTCTGTCTCACAAAAATGAGAGAAAATTTACATATTAATTATATCTTGTCTGGTAAAAATGAAACAGACACTTGTAATTATGCAGAGGTGTCGCACACTTGCACATTGGTAAATCAGTGATGAATGGGAAAGAGAGCTCATTAAAATAAATAATAAATTTGCTGCATAATACATCTAGATTTACAGAACATGCTAATTCAAAGGGATTGAAACATGTGTTATTACGAAGCATGTGAGACAAAGCTTTCCAGAGTAAGGTTTAATGATCTGGACTCATCTGTAATGTTCATCATTTTATCTTCCTTGAACAATGAATATAGGCAAAAATATTAATACTTTGTTTTGCTACATATTTACTTATATTTCTGGTCTTAAGATGTTAACTTGATTGACAACTTCATTGATAAAGCTCTTGGTAGCATATAAATGAGTAGCTGTGATGTCATGGAATGTTGATGAAAGCATTCAGCTGCTAATGGAAACACATTACTGATAAATCTATTATCACAGAATATTCACAGACCAATTTCCAGTTCTGGTAGAAAAGCTAAAAGATCATTTACAGTTTAAAAAAATATATGCAGTCCTAAGAACAAAAAGAGCCCTCTAGTGAAATTAGGAAGATAAGAGCGGAAACAGATGTAATAAGTTACCTATGATTACAGATGAAAGCACATTATTGTCACCCCATTTCCCCCCAGAAAAAAGACTGACACCAACATGGAGTTAACTTTGCCACTTTATTAACAGAAAGAAAACTAATGCAGGTGCTGACAAGCACAGAGAGGGTTGCCCACATTCCTAGGACCTCCTGATGGGAACCCCAAGCTACTCCACCCTCTGAGCTCGAGAAGCAGCAAGGTGCCCTACCTAACCAAGGGTAGAAGTAACCTCCCCCTCCCAAAAAATGGCAACCTCTCTGTACTTGCCACCACGGCCCAAGGACTTGGGACAGACCAGAGCCCCCCCCCTCTTCTAGCACCTGTGGATACCCATCCTTAAATACTGAAGAAAAATGTCCTTCCCCCACTTGCTAAGAGACTGGCCATCCCCGCTGTAATAGGAAGGATCACTCCGCTGAATGCATGGGTGCCCAATAATTGAGTGGCTCTGACACAGAAGGGTTTCAGCAATGCAGGAATTAACAAACAGTTTAGACCTGTCCACACAACCAAACCTAGAGATTTTGCAGCTTGGATCAGTGGCACGATCTGGTATTGGCAAAATTTCTGAAAAAATAAGTAGACAAGCGGGCCATGCAACCCTGATGTGAGCAAAAGCCTGATCCACCACTCCCACCCAAACCTCCTCCAATACTTAACCCAAGAAATCGCGCCAAAGGTGCACCACCACCAATACGGGGATGCATTTATTCTGAAGTGCCTCTATCTCCCATGATATGCAGCTGAACCCTCCTTCAGAATGGCCTCTCCTAACCACGTAGAAGTGCCGCATCCCAACGTGGAGCCCACAAAATGATTCAGTTGCCCGGCAAGCCACCCCTACCATGTGACCATCCCTGAAAATCCAAACCGTCTCCCACATTGAGGAACTGGAACATGTAAAACATAAAACAACGTAAGAAACTTCCAGGGAAAACACCCACATTCACCTCCGCTCACCTGTTATATGTCTGGCAGCCTCCTCCCGTTGGACCTGAACCTCTCTGATGTTCATCTGCCTACCTTTTTAATAACTTCCTTGGTGTAACCCAATGCTGCCACAGTGGAAGCTACCCCAATGTGAAAGGAATGAGAGGAGAATCTCCAGCCCAAGATCCCCGCTGCCTCCAAGGCCTTCATCATGACTGCCCAGAATTGGTACCTGATCAACGGATCCCCTTTCCGATGCACAAGGAACTTACCTTCACTGTGACCTCTCAACCTTAAGTACCCCTCCACTGCCTGGATGGGGCATATGTCCTTGATGGAACATCTGCCCAGCACCAAACACTTACCTTGTCCCTTCTGATCAGTCTTAGAAAAATGAACAAATACAAACAATTCATTATTAGTAACTACAATATCGTTGTACAACAAAGCCCTGTTTCTACCATCACTCTTGGAGCACACCACTAATTCACTAATCCGAAGGGTTGCAAAGAAAGCAAGCATGGATGCCACCCTGAACAAGGCTGCTTCGTAGGTGTCACTGCACACTGCATCCCACACCTGGGCCAGCCAAACCAGAACCCCCGGGGAGAAAGGAGTCCTGTCATCCCCACTGCTGTTTCTGATCCTTTCCCAAACTTCCAATGTCTTCCTAATTCTAAAGTCCCTGGTACACTCCCCAACCCCCCACATCTTAGACCAAAAGGCTAAAGCCACCAATTTAACCTTGATCGTCTGCGATGCCATCCCCTTATTATGTAACTCAACACAAAACTGAAGCAGATGATCCACCAGGGTGGGCCACTTCTCGACCATCATCTCTCTCTTCCAGAAAGACGTGAACTCTTCACACGCAGAGGCGCAACTCTTCCAGTTGTTAGGAGCAATAGAGCTCCTAGTGGCCTTGGCTACTTGACTTCACCAATCACCCACACCTCTGCTGGCAACTGTATAGGCACTCGACTCACCTCAGGAGCCAACTCCTTGAAATGGTCCAATTGCTGTCGGGGCAAAGCATCCACAATTTTATTGTCAATCCCAGGCAGGTGTTTAGCTACTAACAAAATGTTAAAGTCAAAGCATTTTTGGTCAAGGCCCTGACCAGTGTCCTGG
This sequence comes from Bradypodion ventrale, assembly GCA_035047345.1. Lineage (NCBI taxonomy): Eukaryota > Metazoa > Chordata > Lepidosauria > Squamata > Chamaeleonidae > Bradypodion > Bradypodion ventrale. The sequence goes on from JAWDJE010000003.1 coordinate 176,560,435, forward strand.
TTTAGAATACAACTTATGGTTGTCCTGGTTTAGAAGACAACCTGGTTTAGAAGACATCTTAAACCACTGTCCTGGTTTAGAAGACTACCTGATTTAGAAGACAAGTTATTCACTATCACCTGATTGTTGCACCAAAAGACTACCGTTTGGTTTTGCCAACTGTCCGCCCAAATCCAAACTGCACCTAACACCGGGAAAAGGGTCAAGAAAGTCAGATCTCGAGTGATCCCTAACTCAACCCACCTGGCTGGCCAACTACCACAACAGCAGTCTCCATTGAATAAAATGCCATGCCCAAGTCCCCCTGATGCATCCATATTGACCTGGAAATTGTTTCGAAGTAACCTCTTGGTCCACCAGAACAATACCCCATTAAAACGTTTGAGAAACCCCACCCACACTTCTAAATCTGCCCTCTGTCATCCATAACTCTCTTCCTATGAAAAGGCTTTTAAGCCCTTTCATGGAATCACACAATCTGCGGAGAAAAGCCCTTCCTGGTGCCACTACCCTATATGTGAAGTTCAGATGCCCCACTAAGACTTGTATCTCCATTAGAGAAGCCTTCTTCCTCAATCTAAACTCTTTAACCCTGCATTTTATAGCCACCAGCTTCTCCTCCAGGCATCGGGACACCTGCTGCTCTGCATCTATTTAAATTCCTTAAAAGGTCAAACATTTTGCCAGCCTGTCTGTTTTCTCATGAGCTAGGGGAACACCCAACTCTGAACATGTCTCCTGAAAAATGTGAAGGAGCCCCTTCCCTCCAGAAGGCAATTGGGGAAGGAGGTAGAAGAATCGTCGGAGGACAAAACTTTGAAGGAGTTAGCCCCATTTGCAGCCAGGCTTAGAACAATGGAAATGGGGGAGGGTGTGTCTGTTTCTTTCCCCCATTCCATCAATGGCAGGGGAAAATAAAGGGGCTAAAGGTGGTAAGGGGGCTTTGGTCCATAGCTTGTTGCAGGAGATGGAATTAAGGCTGTCCCAGCTGGAGGCGGCACGTTCTGTTGTTCTACCTTGGCAGTTGCCCAGTTCAGCCCAAGTTCTGTTGGATGATAGAGATATGGCAGTGATAGCAGTGCAAGAGGAGGTGGTCGAGTTGAGGGAGGAATCGGGGGCTATGGGGGCAAAGGGCGGTGTGCAGGTGGAGGCGAATGAGGAGCTGCTTGTAGAAGAAGACCGGATGGCAGTGGATGCAGGTGCCTTGGCCTAGCAGGCCCAGCCCGGCTCAGGTGCCTTGGCCGGGAGCTTTGGGGGTGTCAGCGAACTTGTTAAGCGTGGGTCCTTCTTGGCAAAGTGTGATGTGAAAGCAGCATTACTGAACTTTCCAGAACAGGAATACAGAAACACCTTCAAACATTACAAACCAGCCAATCCAATTACTCCATGCCAGAGCCCCTCCTAGCCCAGGAGAAAAGCTCCATGCATGCGTGGTTGTGAAGATACCCTTGTTGAAGATGCATTATTCCAAAAGATAATTTGTTTGGAAAAGCAGATTTCAAAGCAACCCTGTAATTCTGTCCTGAAGCCGAATCACAAAATAAAGAGGTGTGTGTGTGTGTGTGTTAGCAAATAACTTAAAGAAAGAACGTTAGAACTATTTCCTTAGTTTTTGCAAATATTGATTTATTTGGCAACTTCACCAGAACCCGTTTTGTCAGGTCATTTCAGGGTGTCCCAGGATGCCCTTCATGGCTTTTACAGTGGTCCTGTGACACAAGGTCACACCATATTTCACCAAATCATACCACCTCTCTCAATGTGGATGTGGAGTTGACACAGTAAGTATTGTTACACTTAACTCAAAGCCTTCTTTGGTCTTGGATGGGGCTGCATTGCCCCAGACAGACCCGGTACACAACTTAGGGCTCCTCCTGGATTCGGGACTGCTACTTGTAGATCAGGTGGCAGCAGTGGCCAGGAGGGCTTTCGCACAGCTTCGCGTCATCCGACAGTTGCATTCGCTCCTGGACTGGGACTCCCTGCTCATGGTCACACATGCTCTGGTGACCTCAAGGCTAGATTATTGCAATGTGCTCTACATGGGGCTGCCCTTGATGACCATTCAGAGGCTACAGCTGGTACAGAATGCAGCAGCCCAGGTGGTGATGGGGTGTGGGTGCTATGCTCGTGCCTCACCATTGCTTCAGGAGCTGCACTGGTTACCAGTTTGTCTCCGGATGCAATTCAAGGTGCTAGTTTTGACCTTTAAAGCCCTACGTGGTAGTGGGCCTGGATACCTAAGAGACCGCATTGTCCCAAGAGTGTCTGTCTGTTCAACCAGAGTGGACCAGAGAGGCTCTCTAATTGTTCCACTTGCCAGAGTGGCTCGCCTCTCTGGCACATGAAGAAGGACCTTTTCTGTGTCCGCACCAGCCTTGTGGAACCTCCTGCCAGTAGAGTTGCAGGAGCAGATGGAGCTGCTGCCTTTCAGAAGAGAATTAAAAATCTGGTTGGCGGGGCAGGTGTGGGGCTCAGATGGAAGAGTGGCCCCCGCCTGCTGGCTTATAAAATGAAGCCCCCATCTTTTTTAATGTAGGCAGTTTTAATGTGGTTAGTTTTAATAGGTGGGTGGGTATGTTGGGGTTTTAATTGTTTTTAATATGTATGTTTTAATTTTGTTGTGAGCCGCCCTGAGTCGGGTTCACCTGATTGGACAGCATAGAAATTTGAACCATAAATAAAATAAATAAATAAATTACTTGATTACTAGTGTGATGGGCAAATTAAAAAGGAAGACATTTATTCTCATTAATTTTAATTGTGTGGAGTAGAAATGTCCAATTAGATTTTTATTCGGTGATGTAATGCCGATTAGCCGATGTTATAATGTCCAGGTGTTAGTTCAGCATTCTGTCACCCACTGACCGGACATGCTGATGCCAAAGATAAGATAAAGAATGTGTTTACTAGTCTTGGATTTATTCCAAACACCTGCAATCCCTTGACGGGACATTTTGACGCTAGGGAGAAAAGTCTCCACTCCTGTCAATCAAACTAATTACCTGCTGACACCTGCAGACTGACTCATTTTAGGAATGTACAGGTGGGGGCTAGATGTCATACAGCACTTACACTTGTCTCATTTCTCATGGGAACACAGGTGCAGCCCCCATGAAGTCATAACATTCCTAAACTTTCTTTTTATTATAAAAAGAACACTGTTTGAACACTCAAGCAAGCACACTCCGGAGAAGCCCTTGGCTCTCAGCCACTTGATAGGCAAGATGTCTCTTCAAGATTAGTAAGAAGGTATCTGCTAGAAAAGTTAGCAAGATATATTTTTATGTTTATTTCTTTGTTTTATGTTTTTATGTAAGTAAGATTTGTAACTGTGTTTCTGACAATAAAACTACAAAAAGCCATTAGTTTGAGTGCCTGCCTTTTATATGAGAAAGCAGCTTGGAAACCAACCAGAGCAACCAGAAGATACTTCAATGGTCCTCGTCGCCCCGCCAGAAGGAAGAGGTGAGAGGGGATTGCTCTGTCTAAGGGAAGGGAAGAGTAAGCAGTATTTGGAAGCTTAGCTTCAGCCACGGAATACAATTCCAACTTCATGGTATAGGACCACAATTGTATTGTTGCCAAAACCCGGGATGAATTTAGAAAAAGTAGAATCATATAGACCAATTTCGCTTATAAACCAAGATGCCAAGATCTTCACAGCAATACTGGCTAATCATTTAAACAACTTTATGGGTAACTATATAAATTTAGATCATGTGGGTTTTTTGAAGGGGAGGCATATGGCAGATTTGACTAGAAGAGTGTTAGATTTAATAGATATTGTGAGTCAAATGAAATAAAAAGTGGGATTAATATCTTTGGATATTTTTAAGGCATTTGACACCCTACAATGGATTTCAATTAAGGAAATAATAAAAAAGTTGTGGATTTGGTGATAAATTTAGAAGGGTAATTGATCGATTATATCAACATGGAATAGTCAATGTTAGAGTAAACAATGAGTTCACGGATGAGGTAAAATTAGAGGCAGGTACAAGACAAGGTTGTCCTTTATCCCATCCCCTATATTGTTTATTATGGCAATGGAGATTCTGGCAAAAGCTATAAGAGGATGGAAAAATAGAGGGGATTATGGGGGGGGGGGAAATAAGCATGTATGCCGATGACACATTGATAATTGTAAAACATCCTGAGAAGGCTATGAATAGAATTAGAGTACAATTAAAAGATTTTGAAGATATTATGGGTTTAAAGATAAATTGGGATAAATCAGAAATGATGCTCTGTAATATGGGAGAAGAGGAACGAAAGAAGATAAGGGGAATGAGCAACATTCAAATTAAAGACAAACTGAAATATTTGGGTATAAATATATCAAACAGATTGGATGATCTTAAAAGTTTGAATTATGATAGTATGAAAAATGAAATTAAGCTTAAAATTAAAAATTTTCAAAAGTTAAACCTGTCATGGTTTGGGAGAATTGCTCTTAGCAAAATGATGTTGTTACCTAGAATTAATTTTTTATTTGAGGCATTACCAATTCAATTGAAAGATAAGGAGATTAAGGAGTTTCAAAAGCTGATAAATAATTTTTGTAATGGGGGAAAGAAGCCCAGACTTCCCAAAAAATTGTGGTACTTACCTCAGAAAGAAGGGGGTTTAGGAATGCCAAATTTGGTGGTATATTATTGAGCCTTTCAAATTAAAAATGTTGTGAAGATCTTGTCAAGGGGAAAAACAATTTGGGAAGAAATTGAGATGAGGGATTATAGAAACATAGGTAAAATGTTTTTTTTTTCAGGAGGTAAGGTGGAAAAGGTAGTAACTAAAAACACTTTGATGAAAGGATTAATGAATGTATGGAAAAAAGAAAAGAAGGACCTGGCCCCGAATTCCTCTCCGATTTTGGAATTGTTAGATATGGCGAGCTTCCTGATAAAGATAGACAAAGAGGTACAGGGAATATTGGATAAGAATGAAGTGTGAAAGACTGGTTACGGATCTGTAGGGATAATGATAGAAAGACAAACTTGTTTGAACAATTTAAAATGAATTGGTTGCAGAAAATGATGGTAAATAATTGGAATAACAAATATATGAGAGAATATGCTTTTGATAGAGAAATGACGGAATTTGAAGAATTGATCCTAAAAGTTAGAAAGGGAGAAAAAAATATTAAGGGCTTAGTTAGTAAATTGTATACATTATTGAATAAAGAGGGTGATCCACAGGAGGAATTGAAGTCAAGTTGGGAACAAGAATTGAATATAAACATTTAAAAAGATATATGGAGAAATAAATGGAAAAAGAGGATAATGAGAACTATGTCAGTTAGAATTAAGGAATATAACTATAAAATGTTATGGAGGTGGTACCTGACTCCAGTGAGGTTACATCAAATCGATAATAAACGGGACAAAATAACTGTTCATATGGCAGGGGGAAAGTAAGTTGAAGCATCATTTTCTCAGGATTTCCTTGCATATGATGAGTTTTTCATTACTTGAGGTGTTTGTAACTCAGGGTTCCACTGTACACTCCTTTCACAACTATTGAGAGACAATAAGCAAGGCAAGAGAAAAAATTCCTCCTTAACATTTTAAAAAATGAGTATTTATGGCATAGCTAATAATTTCAAAAGCCAGGTTTCATGTAAATGACAAGCAAATTTATGTAAAAGTACTTATTACTTACATTAGTTACAGAATGCAAGCGCGGTGCCAAAATGGCCACCGCGCTCTTTGCGGCCCCCCCACCGGACTTGGACATCCGGGTAGTTAGGGGGCGTGGCCAGCACCCTTTAAAAGGGGTGGCCACGAGGCAGCCACGCTGCCATTTTGCGAAGCGACGGAGAGGAGAAGTTTTTCCCCCTTTTGCTCCGTCGCTCTTCCCTTCAGCTGGGAAGCCTTTTCTGGGCAGCGGTTCCTTCTTAGCTTCTTTCTTCGGCTTCCCAACGACTGCAGCCATGCCTTCCAAAAAGAAGGCGATGGCGAACGCGGTTCGCTCTTCGCGGAGGCGCCAGCCGGGTCGGAGGACCGCGACTGCACCCCCTCAGCAGGCCCCCTTTCTGGGGGCACCCACCGGGACCGGCGGGATGGGGGCGATTGCTCCCTGGCATGAGGCTGGGCAGCCTCAGGCCGGCCCTGTGGGGGATTCGGCCCCCGGCCCGCAATTAGAGGCCACCGGCCCGGGCCTGGCGCATAGCCAGGCTGGGCCTTCGGGCCTTGGCATCCAGCTTCCAGCGGTGGGCTGCACTCAAGGGGGTTGGCTGGGTTCCCTTCCATGGCAGGGCATGCCACCTGCCCCGCAGGGGCCGGTGGTTGGGGCATGGCCATATTCGGGCCCTGGGGTCCAGAGACCTGGCCCGGCACCGGCGACCAGTGGGCCAGCCGGCCCTTTGCCACCCATTAGTGTTGGGGGCTATGTAAATGTTGATGCCCTACTGGCCCGCGTCGCGGCCCTGGAGGCATCCTTAGGGGTAGTTAATCCATTCGGGGCACCGTTTGGTTTACAGGTCAACTCAGCGCTTGCCGGTCCTCGGCAGGTGGCCGATGGGGTTGAGCTGCCTGAGGCGAATAGGTCGGCCTTGGCTGCGGCCTCGCAGCTCCCCAAGCAGCACATGCCGCCAGCAGGTAGTGGTCCGGTCCCATCTTCAAGCTCGGTTGCGGTCGCGAGCTCCGACGCCCACAGTGGGCCGGAACCCCCGGTGGGGGCAGCCCACGGGGGTGCAACTTGTGAGTATATGGTTCAATCTAGTACACCCACGACACAACCCACAATGGGGGAGGCTTGCAGTGGCCGTGGCCTCGCCTGGCTGGGGCGGCGGGTCAGCCGCTGCCAGCCCATCTGGGAACGGCTCCCGCACTCCAGGGCCCCTCTTGGGGCGGGGTACCCTGTCCCACAGGGAACTTACTTGGGGTGGCGGGGCTGGTCCAGGCTCCTTTCGTGGTGCCCAGTACTGTCAATGTTCCGGTGTCGGCCTTGCCGACGGCAGGTTATTCGTTGCCCCTCGGGGACCACCTGGCCCAGGCCACCAAGGAAAAGATATGGCGGGGGGAGTACGTGGACATTTTCTCCCTCTTGAATAGAGAACCCACCAAAGAAGAGAGGGAGGGGCAGGACGAGAAGGACAAGGAGCAGGCTCATCGACGTAAGCCGCCATGTACATGGGCCAACTGGTTACCCGCGTACCTTATATACATGGCGGTGTATCTCAGGGCCCGGCCTGACCTGGCAATTCCGATGGTCCAGTATTTGGACAATATATACCGGGCGATGGTTGATTTCCCTGGCCTGTCGTGGTTGGCTTACGACGAGGAATTCCGTATGAGAGTGCCCCTACACACAGAGATGCGGTGGGATGAGCCCTGCCAGAAGCTGTGGCTTCTGTACATGACCCCCAGGCGCCCGGCGCCAGGGGAGAGGTACCATTGTGGACATGCGGTCCAGAGAGCTGCTCCAGCTCAGGCACCCCGCCAGCTGGCGGGGCAGGGGGTTCCAGCCCACCTGCTGTGTTGGAGCTTCTCGGCCAATGGTGCGTGTAACAGGAAGCAGTGCCGATACAGGCACGAGTGTCCCTCTTGTGCTGGCCCCCATGCCGCCTCCGCGTGTCCTAAGGCGGGCGGACTGCGGGGCAGAGGTAGAGGTGGACAGGGAGCGGGCAGAACTGCCACAGAGGGAGCTGGTCAGGCAAAAGGCCCCCTCCCCAATTAATGTGGACATGTTGGAGCGTTGGCTCACGATGTACCCGAGGAGGGCAGACGCAGCTTACCTGCTTGAGGGTTTTCAGCAGGGGTTTCACATTCCTTCCACGGGGGTCAGGTCACCTCAAGATGCACCCAACCTGTTATCACTCAGGGGAAGGGAGGAGGTGGCTGCCATGAGCATTGCTAAGGAGGTTGCTGCTGGCAGGGTTGCCGGCCCTTTCCCTCTCCCGCCAATTCCCAACCTCAAGGTGTCCCCTTTGGGGTTGGTGCCTAAGAAGTCGCCGGAGGAGTTCCATTTGATACACCACTTGTCTTACCCGGCTGGCCGTTCGATGCTATCCCTGACGACCTTTGTTCGGTCCGGTATACATCTTTTGACCAGGCCCTGCGCATGGTGCGCTCATGTGGCCCGGGTGCACTACTGGCTAAGTGCGACATTAAGTCCGCGTTCCGTCTCCTGCCAGTGCACCCGGGTGACTTTGAGTTGCTGGGTTTCAAGTTCCGGGGTGAATTTTATTTCGACAAAGCCAGGCCTTTTGGCTGCTCCATTTCATGCTCAGCATTTGAGCGCTTCACCACCTTCCTCCAATGGGCCTTTGTTCGCAGGTCAGGGTCCCGGTCTGTAGCCCACTACCTTGATGATTTCTTATTCGGGGGTGAACGGGGCTGGGACACGTGCACACGTCTCCTGAACACATTTCAGACGCTAATGAAGGAACTCGGTGTCCCTTTAGCGCCCGAAAAGACCGAGGGCCCTTCAACCAAGCTCACATTCCTGGGGGTTGAGATTGACACGGTTGTGCAGGCATCCAGGTTACCTGCTGATAAGGTTTCATGGATCGTTGCACTCATTTTGGACTTGCTGGCAAAACGCAAGGTGTCCCTTCGGGAGCTACAGGTGTTACATGGTCACCTTAATTTTGCTTGCAGGGTCGTCGCACCTGGCAGAGCATTTGCTCGACGATTGTGCGATGCCATGACTGGCTTTGCCAGGCCCCACCACAGGGTCCGACTGAACAAGGGCATGAGGGAGGATATGCTCATTTGGCTCCAGTTCCTGAGGGAATTCAATGGGGTGTCCTTTTGGAGGTCCGACCTTTTGGTTTCCCCTCATTTTCAGGTTCAGTCGGATGCATCGGGGTCCCTGGGTTATGGGATTTATTTTGCAGGGAAGTGGGCCTACGGCAAATGGCCGCCAGACTGGTGGGGCACAGATCGCTTGCGAGATCTTACGTACCTGGAATTTTTCCCCATTCTGGGAGCTTTGATGCTATGGGGTGAGGAGTGGGCCAATTCGGTTGTCCATTTCTGGTGTGACAATGCGGTGGTGGTCCACATTGTCAACGCACAGATGTCTAAATCTCCTAGGGTTATGGAACTGGTTCGCCAGTTCGTGTTGAGCAGCCTACGCCTCAATGTGCTTTTCCGGGCTAGACATGTTCCAGGTATTAATAACGATATTGCTGACGCTTTGTCCCGCCTGCAGATCCCCCGGTTCCGTGCCTTGGCCTCGGACGCAGAGGAATTTCCCTCGCCGCTCCCGGACGAGATATGGACACTTGGCAAGGAGAGGTGAACCGGGCGATCGGCATGTCGCTCGCCCGTCGCACGCGTAAGGCGTATAACCATGCATTCAGTTCATTCAGGGCCTTTTGTGCCCAATCCCGGCTGCTGGAAAGTTGGCCCATCCCAGTGGCTCATGTCCTCCAATTTATGGTTTATTTACATGCCCAGGGCTTAGCACCCCGCACCATAGCATCCAGGCTGTCAGCGCTGGCATTCATGGCCAAGGTGGGTGGTTTTGCTGACAGCACAAGTGATTTTCGCATACGACATGTTTTGGAAGGGTGGGCGCGGGAACGTGGATGCAGCCCTGACGACCGCCACCCTATTTCCCCAGGGATACTTACCCAGCTTTCACGGGGTTGGCATGACCTGTGTTTCGACAGGTATGAGGCAACCCTGTTTCACGCGGCTACTACGGTGGCCTTTTTTTGGAGCGCTCCGCATCAGTGAGCTGGTGCTACTGTCTAAGGCGGATGCGAGTCGTAGGGCACTGGAACTTGAAGATGTCTATGTTTCCAATGATTGGGCTCAGCTGAGGATACGCTCCTCTAAGGTTGATCAGCACGGTGTAGGCAGTGGTGTAAGACTGCTACGATGTTCCATGGCAGACATCTGTCCGGTTGGTGCCCTACAGGAGTTCCTTGCACTGCGTGGTACGCACCCTGGCCCGTTTTTCTGTCACCAAGATGGGTCTCCCCTTACTAAATTTCAATTTTGGAAGGTGACCGGTAAGGCACTAGCCAGTGTTGGCCTCCCTGGGGCTCGTTACGGCACCCATTCATTTAGGATAGGGGCGGCTTCCACCGCAGCGGCGTTTGGGTACTTTGGGGCTGAGATACGCAACATGGGAAGGTGGGGATCACGATGTTTTCAGTTGTATGTTCGCCCTCTTCAACAGTGAGTACCAGTTAAGTCACTGCCCTGTTTCCTTTCTTCCTTGACAGATCCTGGGTGTCGTCTTACACCGGTGACAGTATGGCTGGTGGGCCACAGCTATGTGCACAGGGCAGCGCAGTTTGCTGCGGCGACAGAGTGGGGACCCCGACTGGGACTAGGTGCATCCGCAAGTCTCAGGTGGCACGGTAAGCGCGGAATGTTATGGCGGGAACTGTTGCCATTCCTTTTTTCCATCAGGGATGCTGACCCCCCTGTTGTCCTGATTATACACCTCGGGGGTAATGATTTGGGGGTAATGATTTGGGCCAGGTCACGGGCCTATCGCTTAAGCACGCGATTTGCGGTGACCTGGCCTACCTGCATTATGTGTGGCCCGCCACAACCCTGCTTTGGTCGGACATGATACCGCGGCACGCTTACAGGGGAGGGTTGAACCTCCAAGCCCTTGATCGGGCTCGGCGCTTGGTGAACAGGGCTATTGCCCGGTTCCTTATGGACAAGGGTTGGGGACATGTCATACGACACCCCACCATCAGTCTCCAAAATTATGAGCTTTACACAGGGGATGGGGTCCATCTGTCGCCGGGAGGTATGGACCTCTTGTTAGGAGATTGGCGAGCAGGCCTGTTGACCGAGCTGACGGTCTGGGGGGGGGGCGGTGAGCCTTTATTGAAGCCTCCCCGTGTGGTGGGTAGCACTGGTAAGGTAAACATTTATGACCCACAGGTATCCGGCAGGTTCACAATTGACTGGACAACACTAGACAGGCATAAGTGGGTTAACGTTGTCCGGTCAACGATGAACCAGGCAATGGGGTGATGGCATGAGCTGGGCAGCAGGCATCACCCCGTTATTTTACGGATACGCGTCAGAGGGTGGGGTCACTAGTTAGATTATTGACTACGGTCAACAATTTGTTTGTTGTCAACAAACAAATTGATAGAAATGGATACATTGTAACCAATTGCCGTTGGCAATTTTGGGTGGAACCTTACCAGTGTTACGTCGGCCTGCTTGCCTTAAGAATTATAATTGGTTGAATACCAATAGAAATTTATAATTCGGACTAGGGCATGAATCAATAAATGTGGCCCAATGCCGTTATCCACTTTTACCAGTGTCTGAGTCCTTTATTGGGGGGTGCGCCTGCAAAGATAAATAGCACAATGTAAATGATGTAAATATGGCATTTCAAATGAAACTCTCTTAAACCATATATACCTGCTATGATATATAAATGTTCTACGATGTTCATATAAAATGGTCTCCCTTGTTTGAAAGTTGGTCATGTTCAACTCTAGGGGATGGTGCTTATCTCCATTTACAGCCAAAGAGCCAGTGCTGTCTGCATCTGCAGACATTTCTGCAGTCATGTAGCAGGCATGACTATATGCCGAATGCATGGAATGTTGTTACTTTTCCTGCTGAAGCGATGCCCTTTTAGCTACTTGCTATTTCTTGCTTTTGAACTGCTAAGTTAGCAGGGGCTGGAACAGATGATGGGAGCTCACCCCACCATGCAGCACTCAGGTCTTGAACTGCAGACCTGCCGATCTTCAGGTCACCAAGCTCAGTGTCTTAACCACTAAGCCACCATGGCCCTAATCTTTACCTATAGGGAGGGACATTAACCATTGGACTCTGGCATACACGCCCGCACCCACCCATACTATCCCGTACCGAGCTGCCTGCACTTGGCTTTACCCAGCCCGCACATCGTTGCAAGGGTCCGGCAGTTGCCAGTGGGGCAACCACCCCACAAATGCAAACAAAACAAATTCAAGTACCAACGTCCTCTGTGCTGTGCCACCTCTCAGCCAATCAGGCTGACAGGCGAAAGCAAGCAGAACGTTGGGAAAGCCAGTGCACCTAATACAAAATGAGCCACAGAAAAAAACACCGCATGAATGCAAAAAAAGAAAGAAAGAAAGAAAGAAAGAAAACTTCAAGTCCCAGCATACTCGACGCCGTGACCACTTCAGCCAATCAGGCTCAGAGGCGCGAGTGCGCAGAATGCTGAAAAAGCTGGTGTGCAAAAAATAAAATAAAATAACACCTCACACAACGGGAGTTCAAGGCCGCCGCAGGCAGATGCAATGCCTCACGGCCTCACTAACCCAAACCCACAAAAATCATGGTGAGACAACCACTGGTCTTGGATGTAGTCTTTCTTCAGGAAACTCATCAAAAATCAGGAGATACGAACAGGATATTTTTGGGATGGATGCAAATTTATGAAAAGTCATATGGAACTTCTAAAGCAAGTGGGGTGGCCATCTTAATTTAGAAGAGATTAGGTTTTGAGATGATAAAAAGTATTTCCGATCCAGAAGGCAGATATTTAATTGTGAAAGGGAAGATTGCTGATGAGGAGATAACGTTAGTAAACATTTATGCACCAAATGAGCATCAGGAAGAGTTTTTAAGCAAGGTATATGATATACTGGAAAAAGAGAGAACATTAAAAGTGATTGTAGCAGGTGATTTTAACCTAAAAAGTGCTCCTGAGGATTGTACAAATGTATTAAGAGCTGGAAGGGGAGCTAGAATGAGGATTTTAGATAAATGGATGAAGATTTTAGGCTTGAAGGATGCTTGGAGGGAAATTAAAGGAACTAAGAGGGCTTATACCTACTTTTTGCAGGTTTAGAATACTTATTCAAGAATAGATTATATATTTGTTACAGAAAATATGGTCAAAAATTTAGAAGGTGCAGAGGTAGGAATATTTAAAGAATCAGATCATGCGAAATTTTGGTTGGAACTAAAATTTGAAGATGAAAAAAGATATAGGAGAAATTGGAGATACGATGATAAATTGTTTTTAGATCAAGAGTGTAAAAAACAAATAATTGAAAAATGGAATGAAAGTTGGAATTGGAATGACACGGGAGAGTTACATTGTGGTATGGGATGCCATGAAGTCGGTTTTTAGAGGAGAGTGTATCAAGCTGGCTAGTATTAAAAATAAGCAATTTAGAGATAAGTATTATGAAACTGAGAATGAGATCAAACATTTACAGGAGGAGCATGTAAAGACTAATAGTAAAGTTGTTTTTGATAAAATGCAAAGGTTAAAGACAGAGTTCATAGGAAAGGATATACAAAAAGTAAAAAAGGATTTAATGTACTTAAAGAGAGACTATTTTGAATATAGTAATAAAAGTTCAAAATTATTGGCAAGGGCTGCTAAAGAAAAGAGGGTTAAAAGAGAGATTGGAATTCTGATAAATGAAAACGGCATGAGATGTAATAAAATTAGGGATAAGATTAAGATAGTTAAAGACTTTTATCAGGAATTGTATACTAAAAAGGAGGTAAATATAGAAAGGTTGAGGAATCAATTGGAAAAGCAATTGCAAAAAAAGATAAATTTGGAGCATAAAGATAGAATGGAAGAGCAAATAACTGAAAAAGAGATAAAATATATAATAGCCAGCATGAAGATAGGTAAATCCTCAGGAGAAGATGGGTTATCAGCGGATTTTCATAAATAATTTAAAGATAGTGTGGTTCCAAGATTGCTGAAGTTGTTTAATTATATATTGGATGGAGGACAGATACTGACTTCATGGTATAGAACTATAATTGTGTTACTGCCAAAGCCTGGAAATGATTTAGAAAAAGTGGAATCGTATAGGCCTATTTCTCTGATAAACCAAGACATCAAGATTTTTACAGCAATAATAGCTAACAGGTTGAATGGCTTTATGGACAAATATATAAATTGGGATCAAGCGGGTTTTTTGAAAGGAAGGCATATTATGAATCTGACAAGGAGAGTTTTGGATTTGTTAGATACAGCAGGACAAAATAAAGAGAAAGTTGGATTATTATCATTGGATATATTTGTTGCCAAGTGGAAGGTGCCTCTCCGAGTCACAGGTGATGCATGGCCGCATCAATTTCGCCTGCAGAGTGGTAATACCAGGCAGTGCTTTCGCCTTGTGTCTGGGTCACGCTATGGAGGGTCTCGCTAAACGACACCGCAGGGTACGGCTGTTTAGTGGTTTACGAGCAGACCTGTTGGTTTGGCTCACATTCCCGCAGGACTTCCCTGCTGTTTCCTTGGGATGTCTGAGCTTCTGGTCAGCCCCAGTTCCGAGTACAGTCAGATGCCTCCAGCTCCCTGAGTGGGGGATTTATTTAAGGACAGTGTGCCCATGGTCATTGGCCCCAGGGATGGCAGGGCACGGATCGCTTATGCGATCTTACGTTTCTAATTTTTTTTCTCAATTCTGGGTATCCCTTATGCTCTGGGGGGACGGGTGGCCTAATTCTGTGCCTCGCTTTTGATGTGGCAATGCTGCGGTGGTGCACATTGTCAATGCCCAAAACGTCTAAATCCCCCGGAGTCATGGCCTCAGCTCGCCTATTGTTCTTGGGTCCGTGCGCTTTAAGGCGCTCCTTAGGGCTAAACATGTGCCAGGCATTTATAACGATATTGCTGATGCTTTATCCCGCCTGCAGATCTCCTGGTTCCATGACCGGGCTCCAGACGCTTGAGAACTACCCCCTCCACTCTTGGCTGAGATATGGTCATTTGGCAAGGAGACGGGAAACGGGCGAGTGGCATGTCTTGGCAACTCGCATGCGCACGGCGCATCAGCATCCACTCCTTCACTTTCGAGCCTTTTGTGGGCAAAAGGCAATTACCCACAATGTGGCAGATTTTGGTCGACCAGGTTTTATAATGTATACTCCGCCCTTATGATCTGGGGTTGGCTCCACGCACCATAGCAACCAGACTTTACGCCTTGATATTCATGGCCAAGGCACGGGGCTTTCCTGACTATGCGAGGGTCATCTGCATACGCCATGTATTGGGAGGGTGGACACGTGTACGTGGCCGCCGCACAGACACATGTCGCCCTATTCTCACTGATATTCTGACCCACCTTGCACGAGGTTGGCATAGACGATGTTGCAGTAGGCAGGAGGAGTCTCTTTTCATGCAGCTACCACTGCAGCCTTTTTTCTGGAGCTCGACGACTCAGCGAGCTGGTCCCATGGTCAAAAGGGGACGTGTTTTGTAGGGCACTGGAACTTGAAGATGTCTATATCAACCAAGAGTGGGCTCAGTTGGGGATTCGTCCCTCGAAGGCCGATCAGCATGGAGTGGGCAGTGGTGTATACTGCTATGACGTACATATGCTGACATCGTTACGGTTGGTGCCCTACATGCAATTGGCACTGCCTGCTGCACGCCCTGGCCTGTTTTTCTGCCACCAGGATGGGTCTCCCCTTACCAAATTTAAGTTCTGGAGGGTGACTGGTACCGTGCTTCACAGTGTGGGGCCCGTTATGGCACCCATTCATTCAGGATAGGCGTTGCATTGACCGTGGCTGCTTTTGGGTACTCGGAGGTGGATATAAGTGGGCGCGTGGGGGTGTGCGCGTATTTTCCTTATATGTACGTCCCCTCACTGTATGAGTACCTAGTTATGTCCTTAACCCCTTCTCCTTTTTTACAGATCCTGTGTGTCACCGCACACCAGTGGCAGTAGGGCTGGTGGGCCGCAGCTATGTACACTGGGCGGCAGTATATGCTGCGACGACAGAGTGTGGACCCCAGCTCGGGCTGCGTGCATCCACACGTATGCGGTGGTATGGTATGTGCGGCATGAGATGGCGGGAACTATTGCCATTCCTGATGTCCATCAGGGATGCTGGACCGCCTGATGTCCTGGTTCTGCACCTCGGCGGCAATGATCTCGCACAGATCACTGGCCTTTCCTTAAAAATGTCGGAGTGCAGCAACCTGGCGTTTTTACATCATTTATGGCTGTACACATGGTTGCTATGGTCTGACATCGTGCCGAGACAGTGTTATAGAGGAGGCATGGACCTCCGTGGTTTGGACCGTCCCCAGCGGTCAGTGGACAGGGCTGTTGCCTGGTTCCTCGCTGAGATTGGCTTGGGGACAGCCAGTAGACATCTGAGGATAGGCTTGCGAAAATTTTGACCTATAGGCAGGATATGGGGTCCACCTGTTGGCTAGAGATATGTACCTCTTTCTGGAGTAGGTGCAAGCAGGCCTGGTGACTGAGCTGACGGTCTGGGGGGGGCGGTAAGTCATCATGGACGCCTTCCAGTGTGGCGGGTAGCACTGGGTAAGGTAAAGATTTATGACACATAGGTATCCGGCAGCTTCGCAATTGACTGGCCAACACCTAGATAGGTACAGGGGAAGCAGGTTTGGCTAGTCAAGGGTGAAGTATGAAAGGGGTGATGTCAGGAGCTTCACAGCCTGCATCACCTTGATATTTGAATGGATACACGTCATAGGGTGGGGTCAGTAGATAGTATATTGACTCCTGTCAACAATTTGTTTGTGTCAACAAACAAATTGATACAAATTGATACATGTAGCCAATTTCCATTCGCATTTTGGGTGGAACCTTACCAGTGCTACTGCGGCCTGCTTGCCTTAAAGAATTACAATCGGATGATACACCAATTGAAAGCGATAATTCGGACTAGGGCATTATTCAATAAAAGTGGCCCGATGCCTTTAATCCAATACTGGTGTCAGAGTCTTTCTTTGGGAGGGTGCGCCTGCAATGAAGAATGGATATTAAAGATAAGGAGGGGAGCTGGCTAAGATGGCCGCTGTGTAACATCTAGTTTTGGACGCTCGCGCTCAACAAAGTGGTAAACAATGGGAAGGAGCAGAACAGAAAAAATTTAAAGTGGCAAAGCCTAAAGATAAGATCCTTGCCTGTCTCCGTGGAAAGTTTGGTGAGCTTTTGGGGCTGGCTGATCGAAGTTCGAGAGATTCTCTGGCGGTGGAAGCTACGGCGGTAGTCGCGGCTTTTCTGCTGGAGCTAAGGAACGGGATCAGCAAGACTGTGGAGAAGGCGTTTGGAATCGGTTTTGAAAGGGGCAAGAAGAGCCTGAGTGTGAAGTAATTTGCATGTAAGTGCCTGTGGGGAGCTACATTCTCAGTGCAAGCTATAAAACCAGTTGGGATCTTTTTTTTTTTTTTTTTTAAAGAAAAAAAAAAGAGAGCTGAGTCTTTGAAATGGAAAAGGTGGAGGCTTGAAATGGCGACGGTCAGGGAAAACGAAAGTGACTGTGCGAGGGTTGTGATTTTTTTCTATACTCCAGAGGACCGCGCCACGTTTTGATATCAACAAAGGTGGATTAATTTTTGTTTTTTCTCTCTCTCTCTCATCTTTGGGCTGGAATATTGGAGAAACTGTGGGAGTTTCTTTTTTTCTTTTGCTTAAGCTGTCTGCTCCTTGCAGGAAGAGGGGGAAGAGGGGGGGCCTTTTCTCACTTAAAAGTTAAGGCACTCGCTGGAGAATGATGCTTTAAATACCCATCTCAAAGGAAGGAATGTGTGGCTTTGATTGCTGGTTTCTTTACTGTGTGGATTGAGGAATATCTTGCTCATCACCCCAACCCCTCAGAAGCTGGATTTTTCTTTTCCTCCTGAGCCCCCCCCCCTCAACAACTGGGCTAACTGTTTCTCTGAAGCCTGTTTTTTTTCTGTGGCTGGAAGACGTTTGTTTGGACCGCTGGCTTTGGGGGAAACGATCTGTTGTGGTCAATAATTTTTTTTTTTTTATTTTTAATCTGCCTGCTTGGAGAGTTGTTTCCTTTAGTTTCATCGTTGTGGATTACAGTATTTTGGTACCTTCTGCTGACATAAGAACTTTCCTGCTGTAACTGTGGAACCAATGACTGCAGTGTTGTAAGCCTTACTATATTGACAAACTGTTACAGCGATCTGCAACATTGGGTTTGAAATACAGTGGATTATTATGGAAAAAGTTACAAGAGGAAAAGCGAAGGAGGAAGAACAAGTTGTAAAGTCTAAGACGACTGGAAAAACAACAGTGGGTGAATCTGCTCAACCATCATCTATGTCTACAGTGCCAATGGACCAGACGCAAATTATGGTGGAAATGGGTAAATTGATGCAAAAATTCGAGAAAAGTGAGGCTTCAAGGGTGAAAGATAGAAATGAAATAATTAAAGGGCAAGAAAAGATGATGTCAACATTGAATGATTATACAAAAAAAATGGATTTAAATTTGAATAAATTTGCGGGAATGCTGAAAGTGGTTCAAAGTGAGGTGGATACTGTAAAGAGGGAAGTAAAAGGGACCCAGGAGGTGGTGCGGGACAGTAAGCTAAAAATGCTGGAACAAGAAATGAGGATTGATGTTGTGGAAGATTTGATGAGAAAGCAGAATATTCTGATCCGTCAGGTACCGGAACGGACTCCGGATTTGTTAAGAGAGAGGGTGGTTCAGTGGTTAAATGGTCTAAAAATGGGGAAGGAATTTGTTCAGGAGGATTTAGGAAGTGTGTTCCGGGTGGGTCCAAGAAGAGGGAGAATGGCACAAAGAAATGTGCTGGTTAAATTTGCAAATTGGGCAGATAAACTAAAAGTAATGGCTCATCTGAAAAGAGCAGGTTCTGATGCGTTGAAACTTGATGGTTCAGAGGTTGAAGTCTATAATGATATTTCATTAAAAGAAAGAACATGGAGGTACAAGATGAGGCCTGTTACTAAATTGTTGAGGAGTAAAAACATAAGGTATAATTGGAGATTTCCACAACAATTGCGCTTTTTTTATGAAAAAAGAATGCAAGTTATTGATGAAGGCACTAACCCATTGGAATATTTGAGTATGTTGGGATTGGTACAAGCAGATTCAGAAGAATGGAAAAATCTTAAGAAGGAAATGATGGATTCTGGAGCTTTGGGAAGGGAACAAGGGAGGGAGGAAGCTGGCGGGGCAACAGGTGGAACACCTCAGCGAGGGGAGGAGGAGGAGGAGCTGTCTTTGATTATGGTGGAAGAGGAGATAGGCAAGGAACAATGAGATCTGGATAGTAGCAAGCTTAAGTACTTAATAGAGGTAGAATGGGCAAATAGCGCATAGCGCCGGCAGTAGGGCACGTCTTGCAGGTCCCCCCTCTCCCCTCTTTGGTTGACAGAGGCGACTTTTCGTTGGAAGGTGGGGAGAGTGAAAATGTGTGTTATATGTAGTGGTATGGTGGTAGGGTTGTTGGTGGCACGCCCGATGGAGAGTTTAAAGTTGGAAGAAGAAATTGGATATGGGAAGTATTAAAATAATATCATGGAATGTGAAAGGTACAGGTTCTGTTCTCAAGAGACGGAGGTTGGAATTGGCGTTGAAAAAAGATAGACCAGATATTTTGTTTTTACAGGAGACACATCAGAAGTCAAAAGATACGAATAAACTTTTTTTAGGTTGGATGCAACACTATGAGATGGCGTTTGGAACATCTAAAGCAAGAGGGGTGGCAACTATGATTTCTAGAAAGTTAGGATTTGAAATCACAAAAAAGATTGTTGATCAGGAGGGTAGGTACTTGTTGTTAAGAGGAAAATTGGAGGATGAGGAAATCTTGTTGGTAAATATTTATGCTCCGAATGACCACCAAACAGTGTTTCTCGAAAAAATTCGGAAAATAGTGGAGTTGGAAAATGTTGCTAAAACTATTGTGGCTGGTGATTTTAATTTGATTAGGTCAGGATTAGATTGCACAAATATAGCTAGAAGTGGAACTGGTGTGAAAGGGAAGGTGATGGATAATTGGATGAAAGCTACGGGTTTGAAGGACTCGTGGAGAGAGTTTAAAGGTTTAGAAAGAGCATATTCATTTTTTTCTCACGTGCATGGGACTTATTCGAGAATAGATTATGTTTTTCTTTCGGAAAATTTAATTGGGGATATAGAAGGCACGGAAATCGGGATTATTAAGGAATCGGATCATGCTAAAGTATATTTGGAACTGAAAGTACAAAAAAATACTCAAAGAGTCAGAAATTGGAGGTACGATCCTAATTTGTTCAAAGATCAGAAGAGTAAAGAGCTAATTATGGAAAGCTGGAAAGAAAGTTGGCATTGGAACGATAATAATGAGGTTAATTTTAACGTTGTGTGGGATACCATGAAGTCGGTATTTAGGGGTGAAAGCATAAAATTGGCAAGCTTTAAATATAAAAAGAATAAAGCAGAGTACATAGAAAAAGAAAGGGAAATAAAACAATTACAGGTAGAACACGCAAACAGTAAGGATAAAAAATTTTTTTTGAAACTACAAGGACTTAAGGCAGAAGTAATGGGTAAAGATATAGACAAAGTTAAACGAGATTTGATTTATCTAAATAGGGAATATTTTGAATTTAGTAATAAGAACTCAAAATTATTAGCAAGGGCAGCTAAGGTTAAAAGGGAAAAGAGAGAAATTGGGGTGTTAGTGGATAGGCAAGGTTCAAGGTGCAATAAGAATAGCGATAAATGTAAAATAGTTAGAGAATTTTACCAGGAGCTATATGCAAAAAAAGAAATAGATAAAGAAAAGCTTAAGAAGATATTGGAGAGGCAGTTAGGAAATGGGATAAAACAAGAGCACAGGGAGAAAATGGAGGAAAAAATAACTGATAAAGAGGTTAGGGGGGTAATAAGTGGATTGAAGATAGGGAAAGCCCCGGGGGATGATGGATTATCAACAGAGTTCTATAAAGAATTCAAAGAGGTAGTGGTTCCGAAATTGGTGAAATTATACAATTATATATTGGATGGAGGATCAATTCCGACCTCATGGTATAACACCACAATTGTTCTTTTGCCAAAACCTGGAAAGAATTTGGAAAGAGTGGATTCGTACAGACCAATTTCGCTTATAAACCAAGATGCGAAGATCTTCACAGCAATATTGGCTAATCGTTTAAATAGTTTTATGGGGGAATATATAGAGGTTGATCAAGTTGGGTTTTTAAAAGGACGACACATGGCGGATTTGACTAGAAGGGTATTAGATTTAATAGACAATGTCAATCAAACAAAGGAAAAAGTGGGACTACTATCATTGGATATTTTTAAGGCATTCGATTCACTGCAGTGGTCTTCAATTAAGGAAATAGTTAGAAAATATGGGTTTGGGGATAAATTTAATAGGGTTATAGATTTACTATATCAAAAAGGAAATGCTAAGGTTAGAGTGAATGAGGAGCTAACGGACTTGGTAAAGCTAGAGGCGGGTACTAGGCAGGGTTGTCCTTTATCTCCTATCTTGTTCATAATGGCAATGGAGATTTTAGCTAAAAGTATAAGGGAAGATTCAAATATAGAAGGGATTATGGGTAATAAAGTGAGTATGTATGCAGACGATACATTGCTTATGGTGAAGCACCCGGAACAGGTAATGGATAGGATTAAAGATCATTTACAAATATTTCAAGCTATAACTGGATTAAAGATAAACTGGGATAAGTCTGAATTGATGTTGTGTAATTTGAAAGTGAGCGAGATGGGTAGGACGGTGTCGACACTTAACATACAAGTTAAAGAGAAGCTGAAGTATTTAGGGATAATCATTTCAAATAAATTAGAAGATCTTAAACGATTGAACTACGACAGCTTGAGAATCGAATTTAAGAATAAAATACAAGAACTCCAGAAGTTAAAGCTGTCATGGTTCGGAAGGATTGCTATGTGTAAAATGATACTGCTACCAAAGATTAATTTTTTATTTGATACACTAGCGATCCATTTAAAAGAGAAAGAAATTAATGAGTTTCAAAAAATGTTTAATGGGTTCTGTAATGGAGGAAAAAAATCTAGGCTTCCAAAGAAACTATGGTATATGTCTCAGAAAAAAGGGGGTTTGGGTATGCCTAATTTGCTAGTATATTATCGAGCATTTCAAGTCAGGAATGTTGTGAAGATCTTGGCAAGAGAAAAGGTGATTTGGGAACAATTGGAAATGAAAGAGTACAGAAATATTGGAAACTTGATTTTCTTGGGAATGAAGGATAAGGTGAAAAGGTCAAACAATACTATGATGAAAGGTCTCATGGAGGTATGGAAGAAGGTAAAAAAAGATATGGTTCCGAATCTCTCTCCAATTTTGGAATTGACTGATATGATGTGTTTCCCAATAAAATTAGATAAAGAAAAAATGGAAATATTGGATAAAAATGGGAGGTTGTTATTGAAGGATTGGTTAAAAGCATGTGAAGTTGATGACGAGCGGAAAAAAATGTTTGAGATTTTAAATCTGAACTGGTTTCAGAAGTTAAAGGTGGATAATTGGAATAAAAAATATAAAAAAGAAATAGGGATAGATAGAGTATATACAGAATTTGAGGAATTGGTAAGGAAGATTAGAAAAGGGGAAAGCAGTACTAAAGGTCTTGTAAGCAAGCTTTATAATATATTGAATAGAGGTGCAGATCCACAGGAGGACTTGAAACGGAAGTGGGAACAAAACTTGAATATAAAAATTGGGGAGATTGAATGGAAAAACAAATGGAAAAAGAGAATTATGAGAACAATGTCTGTAAGAATTAAAGAACATAATTTCAAAATGTTGTGGCAATGGTACCTGACACCATTAAGACTTTACCAGATGGATAATAAAAGAGATAAGTTATGTTGGAGATGTAAAGAATATGACGGAACATATGAACATATGTGGTGGAGCTGTAAAAAAATAAGGGATTTCTGGGCAAGAATAGAAAATGAGTGTGATGAAATATTGGGTAAAAGTGTTAAGTTGGTGTCTGGTACCATTCTTTTAACGAATGTGGAAGGTTTGGGTTTAAATAAGGAGGAAAAAGAACTATTGGAAATCATATTGACAACAGGTAGACAATGTATAGCTAGAAATTGGAAAAACGATATAGATATACAGATTGGAGAATGGTATAAAGAAATGTGGAGTTTAGCACTGAATGATAAATTGACATGGGAGATTAAAGTCAAAAGAGATAATTTAAAAGAGAATAGATTCTGGAATATATGGAAACCGTTTGTGGATCACTCTATTATGGCAAGCGATAGTTCAGGACCAGTACCATCACAAAGAAGCTTCTGGAATTGAGTAGAAAATAAACTCTCCGGGCATTGTATATATACACAGGGTGATTATTATTGGTTAAAAAAAAAAAAAAGATTAGTGCTAGTACAGAAAGTTTTTTCTATCATTTTGGATATTGAAATAATGGTTTTTAATATTTGGTGGTTAAATAGCAGTTAACGAGTATAGATATTGTTATGTGCTAGCATATAGTAATGTCTGTTGGTATGATATTAAGGATTTGTTAGTGTATTGTATCGTTAATGTATTGTTAATGCTTTTTTTTTCGTTTTCTGTATGTCTATTAAAAACTCAATAAAATTTATATTAAAAAAAAAAAAAAGATAAGGAAAGGTGATATAGGAATTAAGGGGATGGTTAGCAGAATTTATAAAATATTAAATAAAGAAGGTAACCCGCAGGAAACATTAAAGTCATGCTGGGAACAGGATTTGAATATAAAAATTTCAGAAAGAATTTGGAAAAACAAATGGAGGAAAAGGATTATGAGATCCATGTCGGTTAGAATAAAGGAACACAATTATAAAATGTTATGGAAGTGGTACTTGATTCCAGAGAGATTATATCAAATGGATAATACCAAAAGTAAAATGTGTTGGAGATGCAAAAATTCCCTAGGAACATATGAACATATGTGGTGGTAATGTGGTAAATGATTTCTAGGGAAAAGTAGAGAAAGAAATGTGTGATATCATGAGGTTTGTATGCAAGCTGGAGTGTTATTAACAGATGTGGAAAATTTAAATGTAGATGAAGACAAAATGAAATTAATTTCTGTAATGTTGAAAATGGGGAGACAGTGTATTGCAAGAAATTAGAAATCAGAAAGAATTTTTTAAAATAGAAGAATGGTATAAAGAGATATGGGATGTTGCATTGAACGATAAATTGACATGGGGAATAAACAAATATAAGGGTAAAGTCAAAGAAAATAGATTTTGGAAAATTTGGCAACCATTCGTGGATTACTCTTTGAAAGGAGAACAGGGTAGCTGCTGTGTACCAGATTAGATACATTTTTGGAAATGGTGAAAATAGATGTGACATCCTGCAGACTCTTATATGGTATAAATACACATGGTGATTATTGTAAAATTGTTTAGCAAACTTAGTAAATTGAGTTTTGTTTATGTACAGTAATATTATAGTAAAGTATAGAGGTAAAGACTAATTTGAGTTAGCAGGAAATATTGAGGTATTAATGAGAATGACTATGAAAGAGTTGGGAATATGAATTGAATTTGAATGTTGATAACTCAATACAAACAAGAGAGGGTTCCCGCTATACTTTTAAGTTAGTATTTTAAGTGAAATTATAAGAATGTAGTTTGTATAATGTACTTTATTTGTATTATTGATAACTGTATTGTTTATTTGAATTGTAGTCTGTTATTTGTTAATTTTTTCTTAGTAATTATTGTATTGTTGATATATTTAATAAAAAAATTATTAAAACAACAACAACAACCACCGGCCTTCTTTTCTGGAGCAACGGGAAGAAGAGGAACTCTGTCTCCTCCACACTACCCCGTCGAAGTCATGGTGAGACCACCGCCAGCCTCAAGGTAAGTTGAGCCAGGGTGGGGGGAAAAACAAGCAGCAGGCAGTAATTTGTCAGGGGAAGCACACTCCGTGGTGAATGACTGGATGCTGCCTTTGTACTACCCACACCGCTGTTTCGAGAACTAGCACAAAACAGTGGTGGAGGTAATAGAAAAGCAGCAGCCAGAAATCTGCAAGGAAGAGCACCACCCCTTACGGATTGTTGCCTGCCAATCTCTTGTTAGGTAAGCCTGGGAAAAAGAAGTCCGAGAGGAGAGAGCCATTGTGAAGCAGATAGCTCTTCTCTGCCTCCTTCTCCCCCAACTGACCTAACGAACCATACCAGATGAAGAGCGAGCTGACTGCCGGCTCTTCATTTTCCCCATCGCTGCATCAAAACCTAATTTTGACACAGCAATGGGGAAAAGAAGAAATGACAAACAGGCATTCTTCACCCCCAAAAACACAAAAACAACAACAAAACAAACCAGTTAACCAGAACACCAAGCATAAAAAAATAAAACACAAATAAATAAACAAATAATTAAAATAAACCAAGTAAGCAACATAACAAAAAACAACAAACTCAACAAACAACACCCGAAATACAAAAGGCTAACGAAAAACCATGAATACTCACTAAAAACACCTATCTACAACACAAAAATACCTAACTCAACAAACAATAATATCACAAATTAAAGAAATAAATATGGGAAAAATAAAAATAAATAAATAACAACCATAAATACCCAAAACAATCAAACACATCTAAAATCCAAAATAAAAACATAAGAACAAGCAGAAACACTTTGGGGGATTTAAATCGAAACTCTCTACTTAAACCCTCCCAGCCCAACACCCCAAATTTAACACAAAATAACAGGAAAAAATCAAGAGCACTTACCAAACACGTCCTACCTCCATGCCTCTGGAACAGAACTGAACAAAGAAAGACAATAGCAGTACTCTTAATCCCAGCCCCACCTAGAGGCCAGAAGAGTATAAAACAGACAAAATAATATTTAAAAAATCAAAATAAAAAATAAATAAAATAAACAAAATCAAATACATTAAAAAAAACAAATTCATATCACAGCCAGCAAAACCACCCCAAACCAAAAACACACACACACACACACACACAAAAACTGCCCGGCAAGGCCAGGCAAAATATGCTAGTATAAGTAAAACAAACTTGCTTATATAGGTGAAACTGAACTGTTTAACATACTTATAAAGTCAGAACATCGGTAAAATATAAAACAGTGAAGTAACAGTAGAATAACTAAGTAAACCAGTCTTTTTTTAACATATTACATTTTCTTCAATGTATTACATTGAGGCAAAATATTTCAGTTGCACAATTATCCAGAACATAGATAAGATAAAGCACTGTACAAGCCTCATCTACAAAAAGCATAACATTATGTTTCTCCCACTAAGATGTTATGAATCACTTAGCCATTAAAGCATTTAACACTTAAACTATAAAAATACATTTTAACTCATTTTAATTAGAATTAAATATAATACATTGAGATTGAAAGATACAAAAGAGAATTGAGCTATCAGACAATTAGAAAACATACTTTTTAATTCAGCTTTCTCTATTCTCAGCAAAGTATCTCTTATCTTGATAAGAACATAGTATGTTCAAAACATCTGTGCTCTTAAATGGACATTGGCAGCTTCATCAGCAGCTGTGATGCTGCTTTTTATGATTGCGAAAGTTTTTGAAGATCTACCGTATATAAATGCCATCTACCGTATATAAATCTCATCATATTAAAGGGAGATTTGTTCACATTCCCCATTGCCAGAAAAATCTCTCTTTTGCAAAGGAGCAGTGTGGTTGGTTGGAACTCCTCTTCAAGTGCATAAACATTTGACATGAGAAAATCAGGTGGATGCTATTTCAGAAGCATGTGACACTAGTGGAGAATTGGTTTGCAATCAGGATGTAGGGTTTTTGCTGTGTCAGAAGCAGCTGTAAACTCTAGCCAGCAAAAATTATGGTTGGTTCACCAAGAAGCCTGTTAATATGTGATTAGTTCCTGCCCACCTTAGCCCAGTAGATATTGTGGGCACAAATTTGAGATGGACATGCCATAGTGAAAACTCATTGTTGAATTGTCTTTCATCTTTGCCATGTGGCAGTTGCTGTTCAAAAACTGGAAATCAAAATCTACATTTAGCATATGGAACTAGTTCTAAAATTTACTTGAATCTCAGCTGCTGTTCATTTTATATAGGTACCATCATCTTGAGTAGGCATCTATATATTGGGTTGCTTTGCGTTTTAGCTAATGTGGGCATGAAGCACTAGATCAGCAATGACAAACCTTTCAGAGAACAAGTGCCCAAACTCAACAGGCTGCTGTCCATGCTGCAGAGGGGCAGGGTGAACTCCATGCTGGGGGGAGGTAGAGCTCCCATTGGGCTGCTGGGCAGAGGGGTGGGGTGAACTCTGTGCTGAGGGAGGGAGTAATCACTCCCATTGGGCTGCTGAGAAGAGGGGCTGGGATAACTCTGTGCTGAGGCAATGGTGTGTGTGCTCACAGAAAGGACTCTGAGTGCTCCCTTTGGTATTCGTGCCATAGGTTCACCACCACTGAGCTAAATGATGCTATTTCTGAGCTCATGTTTAAAAAGAAAGATAAAGGAAGCTCTCAGTAATGTTGGGAATAGTGATTTAGTAATGATAGATACAGATGATGGGTCAAGAGGTGTAGCATTGAATATATAATATATAATCTCTCTCGCTCTTATAGGCACATAAACACACTCTTTTGATATCCCATTCAGAGATCAGGAAAAAAGAGAACAGAGGGTTAAAGATAGGAAGAAAATAAAGCCAGTTTACAATTACATTTCCATAGAGTAGTTTCAGTAGGCAATGATAACCATATAGGCTGCAGTTTGAAAGAACAATTAATTACTTTAAAGCTGTCAGAAATGCATATTGGTAAGCAGAATTCAAGAAGAGTTTGAGAATTCCTGCCCCAATTTACAGGGCTTGAAGACCATCCAAAAAGTATTTCCTCAGCTGAAGACTTCTCCATGTTTATATGCCTCTAGATTATTGCTAATATTATCTATAACAAAACTGGCAGTGAAGGTAGGGCTGCCCTCTCAGCTAAGTGATAGGAGATAATGTATTGGCAGCCACTCTGCAAGGTAAGGGAGCAAAAACTCAAACATGGAAATTGGGGCAAAAGAGTTCAGGAAAATAAAGAACTGAGAAAAGTGGGATTTGGGAGGTAATAAAACAATTAATAATGAAACATTGCATGGTAGGAACAGAAGAGTGAATCAAATCAAAATTTTATTATGGTCCAAAGGTAGCCTAGTACAGGGGAAGATAAAAGTTAAAATGAAGATACTTAACATATATTTTAAGATGAACATATCTGCTCAGAGTTAAGAGGAGTAATAAAATTAGTAAAGTTAATATTGCTACAACTATTATTGTGCCCATGATGTAGCACTGGTAGTTAATTTAGCTGAAAGACTTTCCAGGAATGTTCTTCTGATCCTACCTGCTGCCATTCCAAATTGTCCAGAAGTGTGTCATTGAGAAAACCATCTGTAAATAGAAGGGAGAAAATTCAGTAATAAATATGGAAACAGAGTGTTCTGGATTCTTTTCTCATAATTCTCATTGCATTTTCTGATCAATAGCACTGCAGTTTGTGACATTTAATATAGAAAGTTAAAGAGAAAACTGTAAAACATATGCATTATGTAAGCATTTTGCTCTTCTTAATGGATACAATATCACAATGAAGAAAAGACATAAGAATCGAGGACGAAATAGCTTTTACCTTCCAGAGGTTTGGTCTATAGTTCCTGTAATTTCTTACAACTTGTAGACAAATTCTATAATTTAGAACAGTGATGATCAGATGTTTTGAAGCTGAGGTGCTCTTCTAACCTCCTGACATGCTCTGACCCAGCAATTACATCACATAATTCATCAATCCCTCCCCCACCCCAATATGTGAATGTGAGCCTCAGTTCCAAAAATCTGGGTTTTGGCTTGAGAATAAGGAAAGAATTGGTGAATGAAATGCTCTTTATCTCTTCTTGGAACTTGTGCCCTCATTTAAGATTCCCTCTGTCGAGATTACATAGTCAGGGATGATTTAATTTTGATTCATTATGTTATTTACTTAATGTCTAGTGTGCCTTAACAATTAATCTGTCATTATTCTGTAAAAGTGCTTAGCTTTAATTAGTTTAAACGGATCCATTTTGGAAGGTTCCTGTGTGCAGAAGCCAACTTCTGACCAATTAAAACCTGCAGGTCAACCTGCTCCTTGTTCTCAGACAGTGGATCTGAGAAAGTGTCTGCTCCCAGGCCAAGCACCTGTGACCCACACGCTTCCCAGAAGCACCACCCGTGGGTAGACGTGAGAAGCACATCTTTCTGATGGGAACTCTGATTAAATGTCCTGTCTCAAACTGGACTTCAAAAAGCAGGTGTCGGTCAATCAGAACATCTCCGCACACGTTCTCATCAAAACAGTATAAATATTTGGCTGATTAAGCCTGATAATCAGAGGGATAGGGCAGTAATCTCAGATCACATCGAGATGCTGCTCTCCGCCTTCCAGAACCAATCCGACCCATAACCTGCTACCTGGATGTGCAGCTCGCTCAGCCACACTCTTTAGATAAGTATTGATTTTCTGAAATGCTTTCTTATTTTCTTAGAAACATGTATTTTGCTTAGCGTAGATTAGTGAGGATTTTTATGTTGGAATTCTCTATTTTTATTCCAATAAATCTTTTATATAATTTCTTCATCAGGAAGCATTATTCTGTCTCCTTGCAGTCATGAAGGAGCAGAAGGGGAATTTTTCAGATAAGGCCTTGTTAGTTTCAACACCGAAGTTTTGTTTTTCAGCCAGCGCAGCTGAAGCCGATAATCAAAGGAAGCTAGAGGGGAGAGGTATCGGGAGTCTAAGCTTCCCAGGACTGTGCCTTACTCCCCTTCTTCTAAACTGCAACATCGAAGGCCAAATTCCCACCATATTATTTTGATAAGGGGGTGCTAGTTCTAATGGATAAAGACGCTACCAGTCACAGAGGGCTTTGCAGAGTATTTCAAACGGCAACACTTTTAAAGGCATCACCATTATCCATTAGAACACTATTTTTCTCGCTGGTTTTCCCTGCCCAGGTTTACCCAGACGATGCACCCTTTCGCAACACTCCCAAAAGTCTGCTGGGCTTTCCCTCACTGAGTTGGCAAACCATCCCAGCATTTTGGGGATGAGGTGACCAGACCAGTCGATCAGTGGGAGAAGGTTTAGGTGCAGCCGGGTTGAGGCCGGGTCCTGTGTTTGCATGTGGCGAAGCAGACGGGGGCCTAGGTCACACATACCCGATACCCTCTTCCCATTGGTTTGCATTCTACATTTTAAGAATCATAGCATTCAAGCCATACTTTATTTTTATACTATCTAATGAGTGAACCAACAATCCACCATGCTCAGAAAATAAAGACCACAATGAGCCATGTACAGTGAACCTTCCGGTTTTTATTCCCTGACTGAGACTACCAAACATGAAACTAGCCAGATTCCTAATAGGTACATAATGGTGTGCAGTCAATTTTGTGGGTCATGAAGAGTATGACCTAATTTACCTTAGCAGAAAAGAAACAAAATAACATTCATGTGTCTTTATAAGTATCACTCTTCATAATTATTACTCTTAAGCTGAAGTCTTTTAGGTAAGCTATTTGCAGCATTAATTCCCTAGTTCACTGGTGTTGAACCTATGGCACATGTGTCAGAAGTGAAATGCAGAGGCCTTTCTTCGGGAACATGGGCCATCAAGGGGAAGCCCCACCTCAACCCCCCACCCCCCACTGCCCTGTTGGCTTTTTTCATTCAACATGTATAAAACAAACATCACTTTATTTTTCATGGTTAGAAATTTCACTTATGGAAGGAAATCGTAACATGATAAAATATGTCATTATTGCTTAATTTTTTAATTCACCAAGTATAACAGAAGAACAGTGGATGAAAGCTTATGCACAATAGAAGCAGACCAAGCAAATCTAATGGGCACAAAATACAAAAAAATATTAATACAAACGTACAGAAGGAACGTACTGCAGTGGCTCAAGTCGCTAAGAAGCTGACTGGGAAGCGGAAGGTCAGCAGTTCGATTCCCGAGTACTGCAGGACGGAAATGAGCTCCCGTCTTCATCCCAGCTCCTGCCAACCTAGCAGTTTGAAAGCAAGAAATTGCAAGTAGATAAATAGGGACCACTTCGGTGGGAAGGTAACAGCGTTCCGTGCGCTCCGGTGTCTAGTCATGCCTGCCACATGACCACGGAAATGTCTGCAGAAGCAGACAGCGCTGGCTCTTCGGCTTAGAAACAGAGATGAGCACTGCACCCTAGAGTCGGATACGACTGGCTTTCGAGCAAGGGAAACCTTTAAAAACAGAAGGACAGCAGACCAAAAATTACACAATCACTGGAGCCTATATTAGAAATCCAGGAGTAGGGAGCTGTAGTCCTGCTCTCCATTCATCTCAATTGTGGCCAGCCACCCAAGGAACTATGATTTCCAGGATGCACCAGGGCTGATCTTCCATTGCTATTTGGTTTCTGCCAGCTGGTGGAGGAAGGGGATTTGCGGCCCGTTTTCGCCGTGACAAACCCCAAAATGGGCTGCCGCTCACCTGCGCCATCCACCCCAGGCACCCAAGGTAGGCATGTACAAGGTTCTGGGGCAGTGGTGCCATGGTGTCATGGCGCATGAGTAACAAGGGCCACAATACCTTGGTTTTATATCTATATCTATATCTATATCTATATCTATATCTATATCTATAGATATAGATATAGATATAGATATAGATATAGATATAGATATAGATATAGATATAGATATATATCTATATATCTATATAGATAGATAGATAGATAGATAGATAGATATAGATATAGATATAGATATAGATATAGATATAGATATAGATATAGATATAGATAGATAGATAGATAGATAGATAGATAGATATAGATTGAACCTTATATTTAACATATATATATGTGAGTGACAAATTTGACAGATGGCTTTCAAATGTCTTTATTATTCTACATGAGAGCCACCAAAATGTCTGCTTGTAAACATTACAGTGCAGAAAGTGGCTTCTAGTAGCCAACTCTGGTAATGCAGCATGGAGCTATGTATTTCAGGGATTTTTATTGAATATTTTTTTAGATCTATGGATAACTAAAAGTGCAGATAGTGAACACGCAGATATGGGGGGGAGAGACTGTACTATCATGCCAAGAAAAAAAGTACCAATATTCAGATTTTTGTGTCAGATAACATGATAAGGAGAAAAGTGTGGCTATGTTGGCAATTAAGATATCCACCAGAAAAAAAATAAACACATTTGGATTATGGAATTGGAGGAGAGCTTTCTGGACACCACATATCATCAGAAAGGCAAATGGGTTCTAGATCATACCCATTCTGAGCTGTCACTAGAAGATATTTTGGACATGCCATTGGAAATAATATTGGAGAAAGTTGAAGTCAGTAAGAAAAGAGGAAAGTTAAACAAGATATTGATTAATTTGGTAAAGAAAGTTATATCTTTGTCTTTTTAAGACATGAGGAAAGGCCCCTTTGGTACCCACTAATTAATAGGATTGTTTACTATTAAAGTATATTGACACAAAACTCATATGAAAATTGTATACGAAAGCTTTTTTTGTCATTACCTTGTAAAATGTACACATTTATTATTGCACAGTTGTATTCTTTGATTCCATCTAAGTTTTATTTACATCCTACTTTCCCTAAAATAATATCCTTTTCTCAGAAATAGTCACAAATAAAACTACAATTGTAGAAGCATAACAGAAGAAATAATTAAACACAATTAAAAATATTAGAATATCAAAACTAAAACTGATTTTTTTCACCTTTTTGTTTTTTGTTGATTTTGCTTTTGTAGTGTGTTGTAATGGTTTCTGCTCCCCCAGAGGATTGGGGCTGCTGGGCGCAAGGAAGGCATGGGATACAGAAGTGTGGTGGAAAAGTCAGTCCCAATCAAGTTGGGTGATCTGTATTTATTGACTTGCATTCTCAATCACTTTCGCACAGATCGCACATGACCCCTATTACAGAAAGCTTGCTTACATAGCATGTTGCTGGCCAAGGTACATCTGCCAGCCTAAGAAGTTGCTAAGAAAGTACTGCGTGCCTAGGTTCCCCATAGGCAGACTAATCAGCAGATGTAGTGAGACTTACTGTTCTCATCCTATCTCAGAGTCCTTGTAAACTCCGGGGTCCTACGCTTAACTGTTTGGTCTAGTTGCAGCTTAGTGTCTCCGCGGACGTGAGTGAGATACTGTGAGCTGTTTACTAGGCATTGCGACATTTGGGTGACTTCTGTCCTATTCCTCTCAGTGCTCTCAGCCAAGGAAATATGGAGTCTCTACTGCTAACTATTACTATTAGTGTTTACCCAATTTCCTTTCCTGCATAGGCCGGTGGTCTCCAGCCCGTGTTCTAGCCAGACAGACCAATCAGGAAAGGTTATAGCCAATTAATAACACAGCCCATCCACATTCCCCCTTTTTTTACTTTCTAAGGCAACCTGGCTAAGAGCTTGACAGACGTAGGGCATCAGTTGTCTAGGTGTAATTGTTTCCAGGGGCCTCCGTCCTAGGGTGCACATTGATAGGAGTGAGGGGATGCATTGCACAAAGCAGCATAGCATAATTCCCACTACCATCACACCAACAGTAGCTTGGAGCATGATTTGTACCCAGGACCAGACCGCATTCCACTAACCCCAGCCTGAATCTTGACAGATATGTGTGACTGTATTATTCAGGGCGTTGATCCGATTCTGAACATGGTGGGAGTTGACTGTTAGGTTGAAACAACACATGTGGAGAACTGCTTCACAACCCAAATGATGTAGAAGCAATAAGTAATCAATTGCTGCATGATTATCCAAAACTGCATGTCAAATTTCAGCTTGCTCTTGGTTTAATAAAGTGATAGCTGATGAAGTGTGATTGAGAGCTTTGGCTAGTGTGCACGCTAGCTGACCGATTTTACATGTGTTACCTGCTGCAAGTCCTGGCACCCTATAAAGCTAATAGCTATAGATACATACTCTGCTTTACCGAGTAACCTGATGTTGCTGTCACATGTTTCATCGAGCTGGACCGCTCGAGCAAACCGGGCTGGCCATGGGGTGAATGTGTGTGGTGTACCCATTTCCCTTTTTGGGAGTACCAGTGTTAAACAACTTATACAGCAATATGAATCTGATACATTGGCAGGTATATAGTTCCAAGTACGCTGATTATAAGTGAAAAACCATCCTGTGGGCAAAATAACATGATCATACATTATACCAATAATGTGCGGGTGATTACATCTCCAAGTCTCTTTTCCAGGACTAAGGCAACGGTGGCGTAGCCCCTCGACTGAGGAGCAGCCGGTCATCCTGGCACAAGATGTGTTTTGGCTGATTGCCACTTGGGGTGTAACTAGAATGACTGCATCAGCGGGCAAAGTCTTTGTTACCTGAGTCCACCCAGTTTATGTAAATAGCATATGTTATATGGCGATAGCGTCCAAGTACCTGTTTAGGTGCCCATTCAATGTCCCCAGCCTGCTCGCCAGGAGCATGGCAGACTGGAATAAGGCAAGTGCTCAAAAGCGAAACAGGGTCCATGTTTTGTTCAAGGCAAAAGTCAGATTGGTTGGCATGTCTAGCAAGTCTTTCCCAAATGTTGTACTGGAGCCTGGTGTTTAAGTCCTTTCCAGGTGTCAAGTCCCCTTAAGAAGCCTAGACCCCTCTCCCCAAAAGTAAGGAAAGGATCAGGACAACCATCAGGGAGTTGTAGGTGATTTGAGCTAACACTGCGGCCACCATATTTTGAGGATTGGGCTCAGTGTATTCCTCTAACAGGATGGACATGACATCATCACACAAGGTCTTGACCATCCCCCAGGTTATCCTCGGGTCTGGTCTTGGTCAGTACCACCTCCTCCATCTGGGCCCCCCGGTCAGTCTCACTCCCTCCATCTCAGGCAGGAGGTCCAGTATTGCCTGGTTCCACGCCATGTGGCTTACAGTACGGTCTCACGCAATCAGCTGGAATCCAGATGGTTCCCCTAGGAGACAAAATTGCTGCAAACCCTCTTCCCCACATTACTAGGGGTGCCAGTCCCTTCCAAGAAGGATCTGGCGGCACCCGGTAACACACCATGAGGAGGATTTCATTACATCGGAAATGCTTTTCCTGCGGGATGCAGTCAGTAAAAATGTTAAGATGGTTATATGTGAACAAAACTTAATGCAAACGCTGCTGTGCCTCTCCCTGGCTTTTTGGGAGGGCTATTTCTTCCGTTCTTTCTTGTTTTTCAATATATAACTTTAGCGTGTAGTTCACCTGTTCGACAATGGCTTGTCCTTGTGGGTTGTACAATACACCAAATATGTGCTGGATGTCCCATGTGGCTAGAAATGTGGCTAGCTGTCTGGAACTATAAGCTGGTGAGTTGTTGGTTTTCAAATGACCTGGTTTGCCCATGGTCACGAAGCATGACAAGAGATGTTGCTATACATGAGTTCCAGATTCTCCTTTCTGAGCCGTAGCCCAGACATACTGTGAGAAAGTATCAATGGATATGTGCATGAACTGCCATCTCCCAAAATGGGGAACGTGCATGACGTCCATTCGCCAAAGTTGATTGGCTTCTGTCCTTCTTGGATTAACCCCCCATAATGGCCCCCCTGGTGTCCCTGTGCATTGTGGGCAGGAACGGACTATTCCCTGAGCCTGTGACAATGGCAGATTGAACTGCCTTGCCAGTGCCTTGGCATTCTGGTGGAAGAATGTGTGGCTTTGAATTGGTGTCATGAAGACCCCCATGACTAACTTTTGATGTAGTTCCCTTGCGGTTGCATCAGCTCTGCTGTTGCCCTTGGAGATGAAGCCAGGCAAATCTTGGTGGCTCCTAATGTGAGCAACATATAGTGCCTCTCTGTGGAATTGCATGGTCAAAAACAGACTTAACAAGTTTTTGTCTATCGCAGGAGTGATGTAAGCTCCTGGTAGACTGTGAATCAAATTCCTAACATACTGACTATCCATGATTACATTCAATGCTTCTTGATCAAATGTTCTTAAGATGAGGTTTACTGCTGCCAATTCCGCTCTCTGCGCTGATTTCTGCGGAAGTGTCAGTAGTATTCAGCAAGCCTGTTCTTCACACCAAGTGAGAACCCCATATATATTTCCCCCATCTGTGAATACTGTTTTTGATCCCTGGAGTGGAGTTAGAGACAGTATGCTTTGTAATTTTACCATCTCCATTTGAAGTGAGACAAGTGTGGGATCTTTTAGCAGATGGTATGCTAAATGGCCTGTGAAACCTTCTAATGCAATAGGAAGGGTATCACCGAGCTGCATCAGCTGGCGTGTCTGTTCTTTATTAAAGGGCATAACAATTTTAGCTAAGTCATGTCCTGATATATCCCTAGCTCAAAGCCTTCCTTTGTGGATGACTGTGGCTACCAGTTGTTGTGGAGGAACGGTATTCCTGGAAGTGGTATGTGGCAAATATACCCATTCCATGATGTCCCCCCCCCCCTTGCTGGAGTCTGTGCCTAGAGCTCCAGTAAAAATGATGCCTGTTTTAATGATATATAGATTCTGTGTGAGGGTAAATGACCCCCCGCTTAGTCTAGCTACCCAGTGGTAGCTGAGGATACGATTAACTTCCTGGAGAGTCTGTTTCGCCTCTCTTGGAATGCGGATTCAATCTGCCAGCTGTTTGCCTAATGTCAACAGTGAGAAAAGTGGCTTCAAAAGGTCTGTGCTGATTTTAAAATAGGGTCCAGCTCAATTGATGTTTCCTAGAACTAGTTGGAGCTCCACTAATGTTATGGAGTCTTTAATCTGGATCTTAGGCAGCACTGAGGCTGCAAAAGAACAGAGTAACCGGTAACCTAAGTAAGAATAGGGTTCGGTTCTCTGAACTTTTTCTGGGGCAATTATCAAGCCTTTGTCCCCTAATGAATTTTGAAGATCACGAAACATGTTGCCACCCAATTTGGGTGCTGCAATCAATATGTCATCCATGAAATGGCAAACTAAGACTTTGGGTTACAGGTGTCAGAAGTTTTCCAGGGCCCCGTGGACATATATCTGGCACAGGGTCAGCGAGTTGAGCATCCCCTGTGGCAAATACTTCCACGCAAAATGCTGGGTTGTCTCCCTGTGATTGGTGACTGGCACAGTGAAAGGAAATCTTTCCCTGTCCCTAGGATCTAAAGGGATGGTGTAAAAGCAGTCTTTTAAGTCTACAACTAAGACCTCCCACCCTTCGGGGATCATGTTCGGATTAGGTGTGCTGCATTGAAGCGGACCCATGGGCTGAATGCATTTATTGATCTCTCTTAGGTCATGAAGAAGTCTCCATTTACCATACTTTTTTCTAATGACAAAGATTGGTGAATTCCAGGGACTGGTAGATGGTTCTATGTGTCCCGCTTCAAACAGCTCTTTAACTAGCTGCTTCAAAGCTTCCAATTTTCCCCCAATTATTGGCCATTGTTGTACCCATACAACCTCATTGGTTAACCATTTGAGCAGCAGGGCTATTACCCAATTGTTAGTGTGGTGTGATATTGCTGCAGAATGTTTCTCCCCCAGAGATTGACAGGCACGTTTAGAATATGCGGCCAGATGACCGCGATGCTGTCTGCCTCTGGAATAGTGACCTCTACCCAATCTCTGCTCCTGAATGCTTCCTGAACTCCTCTTACCTTCCATACATCTGAAACTGGCTCAGGGGCCCACTCTGGGGGGCACAAGTCCTTGCTGATCACGGTGACGTTAGCTCTGGTGTTGAGCAGCCCATCAAAGGGTCTTTTATTCAAAAATACCTTGAAGACTGGTCATTGTTTCCACTCTATGTTTTTTCCCACTGTTGCTATGATCTGGTATGCTCCTACTGCCCCCTCCTCTCTCGGGCGATCTGTCAACCCGAATCCTGAGCTTACTCTGAGCCCTTCCAGACTCCTGCCTGGGGAATGACAAGGAACCATGATCAATTGTGCTACTGTGTCTCCTTTGCTAATTGTCTGGGGTAGTTGTGTCCAAAGCTGAACTTTAATGATGTAATTGGAGTCTATGACTCCCAGGACTACAAAGATTCCTATTTACCCTGCATTGCTTTGAGGCAAGACTATTCCTACTGTGTGTTGGGGCAGGGGTCCCTTGTACTGAGAATTGGTTAGGTAAATTGCATCCAGAAGGTCGCAAGTGATGTCCTCCTGGCACAATAAGTCTAGCCCTACACTCCCCTTAGTTTCTGTCCATGCCTCAGAAATGCTGGGTGTCATGTTGGGTGCTGTTACTGAGACCCCCACTCTAGAGCTCCCAAAGCGGGTGGTGTCCCTATTTGGACTGGGGCCAGGGACACGCCCGTGGTCCGGTTTCCTGAATTTGGGCAGAGGCGAGCCCAATGGAAGCCATATGGCACCTTGGACACTGGGTGGATGGTGTGATTGGGCGGCCTGATGGCTGCCCCCCCTTATTTTTAGGTTTTGACCTGCACTCTCTGGCATAATGCCCTATCTTACCACATTGGTGGCAAGCTCCCTTAGGTCGGTTCTTGGAATGACCTCCCCCTTGCACTGCCACTGCCAGCAGACCCATTTTGTAATTGTCTGTTCCAACGTCAGCGCACGCTCTGATCATGAGGGTAAGCGTCAGATCAGGTTGGTGTCCCATTGCCTGCAAAAGTTTGCGACAGTCGAGATTGGCATTGTCTTTTGCCAGCTACTTCATAAGGTCCTCCTGTGCTTCCTGATTATCTACCTGTCTGCTAATTGCTTCCTCTAGCCTATTGATAAAATCCATGTAGGGCTCTTGTGCTCCCTGTTTGATGGAGGTGTAGTTCTTAGCTCCCTTGACGAAAGCAGGTACCTTGAGATATGCTTTAAAAGCAACCTCAGAAACCAGCTGGAGTGTGGCTGCTGGCAGGACGGATTATGCTTGGATGGTCTCGAATTGCCCCGAGCCGTATAGCTGCTTGGGAAGGACTGCTCCTCCCATCTTAGTCGCCCTTGCCTGTACTTCCATCCTGTACTCGCTATCCCACAAGAGGTTTTGGCTGGGGCTCAACATCATCCTCATAATGACCTTCAAGTCATGAGGGATGAGTGCGGTGGTTTCCACCAACTGCTGGAGTGTGCCCTTTCTGAATCTGCTTTGGAGTCCTGTATCTGTGATAGCTTTGTGGATTTCCGCAAGCAATTTATATGGAAGTGGCATGTATACTGCAGTCATGTCACCCGTGAGGGCGTCTGTCTCTATGCGGACTGGACATAACTGCTGGAGCGCGACCAGTTCTTCTGCTGACAATTCTCCTTTGCGTATTTCCTCTTCTACCATTAACTGAAAAGAACTCTTGGTTGCCTGGGAAGCGCCTGCACTTCCTAAGTTTCCTTCCCCTCCCGTGGCTTCTGCAGTTGCCGTGAAAGGGGTGTCCTTTAAGTCCCCTTGCCTAAACTTGATGGTTGGACAGAGACGTGCTGGGGCTGATGGCTCTTCATACACTGGAATGGTACTAGTCTCTGCACTGAGTGGACTAACCATTGAAATGATCTGGCTACACTTGCTCCAAGTACCGATGATATCAGCAGGTGCTCGGGGCTCCTGCTTTAGGCAGTTCCCTACTTGATCCCAAACCTCTGGATCTATAGTACCTGCTTCTGGGTAGAACAGACAATGCTCCCCCAGATGCCTCACCAGGTCCGTCAGACGGTGTCTGCTTACTCTAATCTGATGGTGCCTGGCCAGGACTTAGAGCTCATCCCTATGAGCTTCTTGCCTGATGCTCAAGTTTCACCTCCCCAAGGCTGCTCCCATTACCACCCAGTTTGGGGAAATTCCATGGATGTCTTACACAACTATCATGATTAGCGTTTACCCAATTTCCTTTCCTGCATTGCCCGGGTGGTCTCCAGACCGTGTTCTAGCCAGACAGACCAATTGGGAAAGGTTATAACCAATTTATAACGCGGCCCATCCACATTAGTGCAGTAGTTTTGTGGGATATATAATGAAAACCCTTCATTTAAAATGGAGCCTCCTCCAGAGTGATAATGTACTGCTAGTCCTTTATTTTGAAATTTCTAGATGGAATAAATGTTTCACAGTAATTGCTAGACATCATTATTTTTGTCACATTGAACTGAGCAGGCCTAAATGCATACTTACAGTTGTCACAAATGATTGGCTGCATTTGAGGACTTAATTAAACACCTCATACAAACACTTTCAGATATTAAATTGACAAGTAACTTTTCAAAAAAGTCATATCTTCTCAGACCATATTTTAAATTGGATACATTTTCCTTCTATTTCACAAATGGCTTCTGTTTACATTTAGAAGTAAACTTGCTTCATATTAGGCGTACACAGTTGTAATAGAAAACCATGACATGTATATAAACAATGGATGCAGAAGACTCAAATATAGTCTGTCATTTGTTATAGAAACAAAAATAACAAACAGGCAGATGGCAGTTAGATAGCCTGTAAACAGTAGTACATAACTAGCAGCTCTTCAAAAGTGCAATAGAATTTCAAAATTCAGAAGTTATTAATGCTTAAGTAGATGGTTGTCCATAACATATGTATGATTCTATCCCAATTGTAAAATGATGAGAAATGACAGAACTTTAGCATTTATTGAGTAGGTACTAATTATAACTGTCCTTTACCATCCTGGACCTATTGCATTTCTTTAAAGGTCAGGAATTCATGGAAAGAAAACAAATTGTGTAAGCAAACTATATACAAAAAATTTATTGCAACCTCTTTAAAACCACAAAAAGAGGAATGCATCACTACAGGAAGATTTGCATAAAAGTAGCATTTATGCTAATGGCAATGATGGTGAACCTTGATCCCCAACAGGATCAAAATCACAATGTCAGCAACAGTTTTGGCTGCAGTACAGTAGTCTGACCACTACAGCACCAGGGCTAGTTTAGTGAAGCAGGTGCCACAAACGGATGCTAGGCAGCAGTACTAGAACAAACAAACATATACTTCTCCTGAGATTCCTCCTCTCTCTCTCTGTAAGAAGAACTCTATGTGTGGCATGCAGCCTACGGGAAGCCATGACTAGCTTGTTGCCCTCAGATGTAGTTGAAGCCAATCTAGTCCAAACAGGGGTACAGGGTTTTCCACTAGCCTCATTTATATGAATGTATTAATGGAATAGGTTTCTTGACTTTTGGGGAGTTCACCAGGGAGAACCTTTAAGGCCTTGCATCCATGCATTTATCCATCCATCAATTCACCCACCCACCTACCCACCTACTTACCCACCCAGTTACCTACCTTCCTGCCTGCCTGCCTATCTATCCTTATCATGCATGCACACGCTGGACAATTAACAAATACACAAAGAAGGGCTTTACCTTTCCAACCATGTCCAGGAAAGGGACCTTGGTGTCCTGGTGGACAGCTCAATGAAGGTGTCAACCCAGTGTGCCTCAATGCTAGGGATCATTAGGAAGGATATAGAAAATAAGTCAGCAAGTGTCATTTTGCCTCTTTATAAATCTATGGTGAGGCCCCATCTGGAATACTGTGTATAGTTCTGGATGCCATACCTCCAGTAGGATACTATGGAACTGGAAAAAGTGCAGAGGAGGGCAACTAGAATGATTAGGGGACTGGAACATCTTCCTTACCATCTGAGGCTTCAACGGTTGGGCCTCTTCACTCTTGAACGACGGTGTCTAAGAGGTGACCTGATTGAAGTTTACAAAATCATGCATGGTGTGGACAAAGTAGATAAGGAAAAACTGTTTTCCATATCACACAATACTAGAACTAGTGGGCACTCCATGAAACTTTTGGGTACTAGTTCTCAAACATATAATAGAAAGTACTTTTTCACCCAGAGAATCACTGGTCTATGGAACTCCCTGCCAGAAGAAGTGGTGACAGCTGTCAGTCTTGACAGCTTTAAGAAAGGATTAGACAAGTTCATGGAGGACAAGGA
Organism: Bradypodion ventrale; assembly: GCA_035047345.1. Taxonomy (NCBI): domain Eukaryota; kingdom Metazoa; phylum Chordata; class Lepidosauria; order Squamata; family Chamaeleonidae; genus Bradypodion; species Bradypodion ventrale. The sequence continues at coordinate 176,602,088 of JAWDJE010000003.1, forward strand.
TATCAATGGCTATAATTATGGATACCTAAGGACAACCTCCCGGTTGGAGAGCTAGGCAGAATAACTCTCAATAACATTTTCAGGGAATCCTAAGCAGGTGAAGGCATCTGCTTGGAAAAACCCTGAAGCAAATGGTGAGCCACTGTGTGAGACAGAATGCTGGACTGGATGGGCTGTGGCCTGTTCCAGCAAGGCTGTTCCTATGTTCTTATGAACCCTAGAGTCGGATATGACTGGCTTTCGAGCAACGGAAACCTTTACCTTTAAGCAACAGTAAATGTGAATGGTAGCAAATTGTGATGTGCATTTGAGTTGGATTCATAATTAGAGTACTCCTTACCAGTGCTATGATGGCCCGTTTGGTTCTTGGCAGTAGCCAAGCAAAGTTAAAATAAAGTTAATAAAGTGGCCCAATTTTTCATCCAAATGAAGTGTCCGTGTCATTCTTGGGGAGTGGGAACAGCAAGGCACGGGCGGCAGCCGTTTAGCTGCCGCGTGCTTTGCTGGCCCCGCGCCGAGGCATGGACACTGCCTCTGGGAAGCTGGGGGCGTGACCAGCCAACCCTATAAAAGGGGTGGCAATGGCTGTGCTCCCCGGCTGTTTCCAGAGATCCGGCTGGGCTAGGGCATGTTTGAGCGCTCCCCTCTCTGCCCAGCAAAGATTATAGCTCGCTCCGGCTACAGCCGACGTTGAGCCTTTGTTGCGTGGTTCGCCCAGGAACGGACGGACCGTGCGGGCTTCTTTCCCTCAGCCTCTGGAAACTGCCCCTTTGAGCCTAAGGGAGTTTATTGGGCAGGGGCGCATTTGCCGCTCCCTTCTCTGCACAACCAATTTATCCTTCTCCAGCTGAGTTTTGTATATGCGCCAGCTGAGGCTGAAGGGGGGGGGGGGTTCTGTGTGCGGTTTGCCTAAGAGCAGATGGACCACACAGCCTTATCACGACCTGACAAAGGAGGACTTGGGGCACTGGGGCATGTCCTTGAGGTTGGCCGGGCTGGGTCCGCATGTTGGGGCAGCGGTTATGATTCTTTTGGGGATATAGACGCTTACCTATACAACGGGGGTTCAGGGTTCGAATCCAGGAAGAGCCCCAGGGGAATTATTCACAGTTTAGCTGGGCAGGGGAGTGTGTCAGTGCTCCTCCTGCATAGTCTGTCCAGTAGTTTGACAACAGTTACAGCAAATTTTGGGGGTTATTGGGGCTGTTTGCACAGCCTGCCCAGTGGGTAACATTACAATAAATTAGAGTGTTTATTTGATATATCTGGTTTTGCAGATCATGGCGCCTAAAAAGAATAATCCGGAGTCAGGCACCAAGTCGGCCTGCCTGTCAAGAACAAGCACACAGGCTGCTCCTGGCCCACGTCCAAGGCTCAACTTGAGTTCAAGCAATGGCCCACCGCTGAGCCGGAGGGCTCAGGGTGGGTCACGAGCATCACAGCCACTGCAATCGATCAGTAGTGCAGAAGTGGGCACAAGGGCTCACTGCTCAGCCCAGGGGGTTTTGACAATGGCAATGCCCGCTTTGAACCAAGCTCAGGATGTGCAGAGACAGCATCCTATGCAGGGTGCATATCCTGTTGGCCCAGCAGCACATGAGGGACGATTTGCATCCATTGAAAGGGCCTTAGGCCAGGGTTGGAATGCTGGACCCCCAGGGTCTGCAGGCACTTTCTTCGCAGGAACTGTTGTGTATCAGCCTCCAACTTCGCTGGACTGGAGGCTGGCCCGCCTTGAGGCAGCACTGCTGGCCATACAGGAGAACAGCTTCGGGGTGATCGGCAATGGGCAGCATGAGCAGACATCAGGAGTGGTGAACCATGGATTGCCAGGGGCAGAGCAGGCCAGCTTGACTACGGTCGTGAACTCCAATGCACCTGGTTGCCTGAACTCATCTTTGGGTTCAACTGGTGGGGCAACAACTGGTGAGTGTGAGGTACACGTTACTGCCCCTATGTTATATAATGTTGAACAAACGCAGGCTCCAGTTTGGCCTTAGCCAATGCAGCCATGTCAAAATCCTTCGATTCAGCATCCAATGGGGTCTAACACTCAGCTGGGGTTTTGGAGTGTGCAAGATCCGCAAGTGCGGACCGGAGTTCCTACTGCTAATCCGGTGTTGCATTATCCTGCATGGCATAATGGCGCTTAGGTCACTTCTGCATATCACATTGTGCCAACCTCGATCTTGCCAACTGCAAGTGTTTCCCTACCCCTAGGTGACCATCTGTTGCCGGCCACTAGAGAAAAGATATGGCGCAGGGAATATGTAGATTTGTTTAGTTTATTAAACAGAGAACCAACAAGAGAAGTGAAAGAGAAGGACAATGACAGAGACAAGGAGTTGTCCCGCCATCGAAAGCCCCCACACACATGGGCCAATTGGCTGCCAGCCTATTTAATATATGTGGTAGTGTCAATTCAGGCTCGTCCCGAGTTGGCACTTCCCCTTATACAGTATCTTGTCATAATTTATAGGGCTTATGTAGATTTTCTGGGGCAGTCGTGGCTAGCTTATGATGAAGAATTTAGGATGAGGGCTGCGCTTCACCCGGAAATGCGTTGGGATGAGCCCAACCAGCTACTTTGGTTATTATATATGACCCCATCACGCCCGGCTGCGGGTGACAGATATCATTGTGGTCATGCTGTACAACGGCAAGGCACTGCACAATTACCCCACCAGACGGCGGGGCAGCGGGTTCCAGCCCGTCTGTTGTGTTGGAATTTTTCGTCCGCAGCCGGATGTTCCCGTAAACAGTGTAAGTACAAACACAAATGTACTATTTGCTTGGGGCCGCATTCGGCCACCCATTGTCCAAAAACAGGGGGAGCAAGATGGAAGGGGCCAGCACAGCAGGGTGCAGGCTGAGCAAACACGGATTCAGTGTCAGCTTCTAAAGGCACCCACCCCAATCAAAACTAAGGTACTTGAGCAATGGATACGTGTATACCCCAAAAGGGAGGATGCAGAATATCTTTTGCAGGGATTTCTTGTAGGGTTTTGCATACCCTTTACTGGTGTATGTGCCCCACAGAATGCTCCTAATGTGATATCATTAAGAGGGAAGGAGGACTTGGCAAAAGAAAAAATATTTAAGGAAATAAAAGAGGGACAGGTCACGGGACCCTTTGCAAATCCTCCTTATGTTAATTTGAAGGTATCGCCCCTGGGACTCGTACCCAAAAAGGTCCCAGGTGACTATCGTTTGATTCACCATTTGTCCTACCCTGCAGGGGGGGTCGGTCAATGATGCAATACCGGACGAACTTTGTTCTGTCAGGTATGCATCGTTTGATCAAGCAATTTGTATGGTTCGTGCCTGTGGGCATGGGGCACTGATGGCCAAATGTGACATTAAGTTTGCATTTCGCCTTATACCAGTACACCCAGAAGACTTTGAACTCTTGGGTTTTCAGTTCCAGAGACAATATTTTGTCGATGAGGCCATGCCCTTTGGATGTTCTGTGTCATGCTCGGCTTTTGAGCATTTAAGTACATTCTTACATTGGACTTTTGTTCACCGCACTGGAGTGCGCATGGTGGTTCATTACCTGGACGATTTCTTGTTTGGGGCTGCCGGGGGTTCTGGGGCATGTGGACAACTGCTTGCCACATTTCAAGAACTAATGACTGAATTGGGGGTGCCCTTAGCGCCTGAGAAGACTGAGAGGCCTGCTACTAATTTAATTTTCCTGGGAATTGAAATTGATACTGTGGCTCAAACGTCCAGGTTGCCCATGGACAAGATAGCCTGCATTTTGAATGCTATTAAGGCCCTTCTGATTAAGCACAAGGCTTCACTTCATGAACTACAAGTTCTACATGGGTACCTTAATTTTGTATGTAGGGTTGTGATGCCTGGCAGTGCCTTTGCAAGGCGATTGTGTGATGCCATGATTGGTTTATCTCGCAAATATCGACTTACAAAAGGTATCAAAACTGACCTGCAAGTGTGGCTGGACTTTCTATCAAATTTCAATGGTGTGTCCTTTTGGCGGGCAGAGCGTTTGGATAGGCCCATGTTTCAGGTCCAGTCGGACACATCCAGAGCATTTGGCTATGGCATTTATTTCAATGGGCACTGGTCATATGGTAAGTGGCCAGAGACTTGGCAGTCCACGGCATTGCTCCATGACTTGACTTTCCTAGAATTTTTTCCAATTTTGGGTGCCTTGCTGTTGTGGGGGGAGAAATGGGTGAACTCTGTAATATACTTTTGGTGTGACAATGCAGCTGTTGTACACATAATCAATGCCCAGACATCCCGTTCCCCTAGAGTAATGGCTCTGGTACGCCACTTTGTGTCACGTGCATTGCGCCTAAACATACTTTTCAAGGCTAGACATGTACCAGGCAACGATAATGACATTTCCGATGCTTTATCCCGATTACAGATAGAGTGGTTCAGGGCCCTGGCGCCGGATGCACTCCCAGCCGAGATATGGCAATTTGGCGTGGAGAAGTAAGAAGGGCCATTGGGTTATCGCTGGCTAGCAGTATGCGTAAGGCGTACTCCATCACGTACGGAGCCTTTGAGATGTTTCGCAATGAGAATTCACTTCCATTTATTTGGCCTGTCCCGGTGGATCACATACTTCAGTTTGTGGTGCACCTGCATGCTAAGGGGCTCGCCACCCGCACCATTGGCGGCCGATTATCGGCCCTGGCTTTCCATGCAAAGACTAATGGTTTTGCAGACACTACGTTTGACTTTAGGGTTCGTAGAGTTTTGGAGGGTTGGGCTCGTGAACGCGGCCCTTGCCCTGATGCACAACAGCCCATATCCCCTTATATACTGGTGCACCTAGCCACAGTTTGGCTGGTGGCGTGCACTGATAGTTATGAGATAGCACTTTTTAGCACTGCTACTTCGATAGCGTTTTTTGGTGCTCTAAGAATTAGTGAATTGGTTGCAGCTTCTCGCAAGGATACGTCCCGCAGGGCGTTAGAGCTCTCTGACGTCTCCCTTACTCACAACTGTGTTCACTTAAATGTGCGTTTTTCTAAAACCGACCAGCGGGGAAAGGGCGCTACTCTAATGCTGAATTGGTGTGGTGATGCTAATATTTGCCCAGTTATGGCTCTGTGTACCTTCCTACCCATGCATGGTTTGGCACCTGGTCCCTTACTTTGTCATAGGGATGCTTTACCCTTAACCAGGTACCAGTTCTGGAGCGTTATTACGGTGGCCTTAGCCAATCTGGTTCTAGATGGGGTGGGTTTTAGGACTCATTCTTTTTGCATCGGTGCTGCATCGACGGCAGCTGCCTGCGGCTACTCGGATGCTGCAATTAGAACAATGGGTAGGTGGGGATCCAGGCACTTTCGATCTTATGTACGTCCTTTGTTGCATTAGCACCCTGCTTGTTTGTCTTTATTTCTTTTATTTCAGCTCCTGGCTACATGTTTGCACCAGGATACACCGGATGTTTTGGGTGTTCACGTGTATTGGCATAGGAACGATGGTCTCAGGATAGGGCAGTGGCCTGACGTATAGATAACATCAGTTTGGAGGACAGTGGTCCCACATCACCTGATACGGATACACATACCTAATTTGTATTGTGGTGATATGGTACATATTTAAGCCAGAGGAATGAATCTCTTCTTGGCACATAACCAAGCGGGCCGGTTGACCGTGTATGCGGTCAAAGGGGGGGAGCGGAGAGTTGTTGAACTCCTCCCCATGTGGTGGATAGCAATGGTAACGAAAGAAATGCATGGCCCATTTAATCTGCTATACACAGTTGGTTGGCCATAGGGAAGACATGAAACAAACAAGATGTGTCAATGGCAAACCAACTTTTAACTAAAACTGTTGCTATGCTTAACCAGCAGGCAACTCCTCCAATATTTAAAGGAGGCATTCCAATATAAGGTGCTAAATAGTAGCAGCCTGTCTAGGGTCTACAACGTGTTTCAGTGGAAACAAGTTGTGGACAGGGTCACACAGTTTGTTGCATTGGTAGCAAATTGTGATGTGCATTTAAGTTGGATTCATAATTAGAGTACTCCTTGCCAGTGCTATGACGGCCTGTTTGGTTCTTGGCAGTAGCCAAGCAAAGTTAAAATAAAGTTAATAAAGAGGTCCAATTTTTCATCCAAATGAAGTGTCCGTGTCATTCTTGGGGAGTGGGAGCAGCAAAGCATAAAATCTAGCAAGCGTAACTATTGCAACCTTCTGCCCTCCCCCTTTGGTGAAGTACATGAAGTGGTTGCTTCCACAGGCAATGGTTTTCTCTCTAAAGTAGAAAGGCACAGAAATGACCCATTCCTATCCTCATTCACACCTACACTGCATGTGTGTGTGTGTTGCTATTAATGCTTCATAGCATCCACATGGTTTGTCACAGAGAGTTCAGACCCCATTAGTTTATAAATGTAATTGGGGGTTTTTCACCAACGTGCATCACTCTGCACTTACTAATGTTGAAGCTCATTTGCAACTGTTTTGCCCACTCCCCTGGTGTCAAGAGATCCCTCTGGAGCTCCTCACAATCTCTCACAGTTTTCACTACCCTGTATAATTTAGTGTTGTCAGAAAATTTGGCTCCCATGCTATTTATTCCTATTTCTAGATCATTTATGAAGAGGTTGAAAAGCAGGGGTCCCAGTACTGAACCTTGGGAGACCCCACTCTTTACTTCCCTCCACTTGGAGAAGTGTCCATTTAGTGCTACCTTCTGTTTCCTGTCCCTTAGCCAGTTGCTGATCCAGGACAAGACCTGTCCCTTTATTCCATGACTGGTAAGTTTATTCAAGAGCCTTTCGTGTGGGACCTTGTCAAAAGCCTTCTGAAAGTCCAGATAAACAATGTCAATTGGATCCCCCTTATCCACATGCTTGTTGACACTCTCAAAAAATTCCAACAGATTAGTGAGGCATGATTTGCCCTTGCAAAAGCCATGTTGGCTCTCCTTTAGCAGCATCTTCTTTTCTATGTGCCTATTAATTCTATCTTTTAGGATGGTTCCCATCATTTTACCTGGGACACATGTCAACCTGATCGGTCGGTAATTTCCTGGATCACTCCTGGATACTTTTTGGAAAATTGGTGTTACATTCGCTACCTTCCAGTCATCAAGCACAAAGCCTGATTTGAGGGAAAGATTATATATTTTGGCTAGGAGATCAGCAATTTCATCTTTAAGTTCCCTGAGAACTCGTGGATAGAAGCCATCTGGTCCTGGTGATTTGTTAGCATTTAGTTTAACAAGACATGTAAGGACCTCCTCCCTGGTTATTTCTATCTGGTTTAATTCTTCGGTTTCCTTCCCTACGAAGATAGGCTCTGTTTTGGGCATGTGGTCTCTGTCTTCTACAGTGAATACTGAAGCAAAGAATTCATTGAGTCTCTTTGCAATCTCTTTTTCCTCTTTAATAACCCCCTGCCTTCCATTGTTGTGTAATAGTCCAATGGCCTTCCTAGTTGGGTTCTTACTTCTAATGTACTTAAAGAAATCTTTGTTATTTCTCTGAGTGTTTTTATCTATACGCTCCTCAAAGTCTTGCTTTGCTTTCCTGATTGTTGCCTTGCATTTGTTCTGCCAGATTTTATGTTTCTGCCTGCTGTCCTCATTTGGACAAGCCTTCCATCTTCTAAATGAGCTTTTCTTGCTTTTGATCACTTCCCAAACAGCTCCTGTAAGCCACATCTGTGTCCTCTTTGACCTGGCAGTTTCCTTTTTCCTTTTGGCTTTGCATTCCAATTAGGCCTCTGTTATTGTTTTTGTAAACAGCCTCCATGCCTCTTGGAGTGTTTGGACTCTCTCAATTTTCCCTTTCAGCTTCTTTTTTACTAGTTTCCTCATTTTTGGGAAATTTCCTTTTTGAAAATGTATCGTCTCTGTGTTAGATCAAAGCTGAAGAGCCAGCGCTGTCTGCTTCTACAGACATTTCCATGGTCATGTGACAGGCATGACTAGACACCGGAGTGCACAGAATGCTGTTACCTTCCCACCAAATTGGTCCCTATTTATCTACTTGCAATTTCTTGCTTTCGAACTGCTAGGTTGGCAGCTAAATTTTAGTGTGTTTCATTATTAATCTCAATATAGATATCATTGGTATCAAAAGATGCATAATTTCCTTTCCTGTGATATCAGGAAATATGTTCAGGATAAGGGCTTTTGTCTACCATCCATGTTATGGAAAATGCTAATATTGTATATTCATATTATTCCTTTTTAAAATTGCTGTACTATTATGAAATCTTTAGATGAAAGGAATCGACATTCCCAATTGTGATTACAAGGTCCCAATGGACTTAGATGTCATATTCAAATATAATGCATAAAGATTAAAAACCCAATAAGGAGTATGAATCTTCACAATGTATGCAAACACCTCTTAGGTAATGGTAAAGGTTGCCCTTGCTCAAAAGTGAGTCATATCTAACTCCAGGGTTCGGTGCTCATCTCCATTTAAAGCCAAAGAGCCAGTGTTTTCTTTGTCTATAGATGTTTCCGTGGACATGTGGTAGGCATGACTTGACACCGTAGTGCACAGAATGCTGCTTACCTTCCCACTGAAGTAGTACCTGTTTATCTACTTGCATCTCCAGTCGGAGCTACTCCCCTTCAGGAAGATGCTGAAAACCTGGCTCTGCCAATGGGTGTGGGGCACATTAAGCTCCACTTCTCAAGCCCGTTGGCTTGTCTAGCCTGCCTGTTGTGGGAGTGAGCCCCCCCCCCCCCCCCCCCCCGTTCTTTGATAATTCTATTTTATAGTGGGTGGAGGGAGGGTTAGGGTAGTTTTTAATGTTGATGTTAGTTTTTTGTGCATTTTAATTCTGCTTTTAGCTGGGGTTTTTATGTAATGTTTTATTGGTAATGGTTTTATCTTTCTTTTATTGTTGTTGCTACCCTGAGTGGTGTGTTGCACTAGAAGGGCAGGGTAGAAATCAACAAATAAATAAATAAATAAATGTCTTGCTTTGAAACTACTATATTGGCAGGAACTGGGAAAGAGGTGGGAGCTCACTCCATTGTGCAGCACTCAGATCTCTACCTGCTGATCTACCAACCTTACAGTCATCATGTTCAGCATCTTAAGCTTTCTTACATACCTTTAAATATGCATGCATTTTATTCACTTAGAAATGTCAGAGACAAATGCAAGTTATTGCTTTTGAAAAATCATTTTATACCCATCTCTGGCTTAATACTGATATTAATCATCAGTAACTTCCTGTATACCTACTGTAGTTGTGCCAATTTCTATGTTTTCAAATTTATACTGTATGGGCAAGCACCAGTATAAAAGATATAGATATGGTAATTGGTCATGTATGTATTTTATGGTTGTGTGCCACAAATGAAAATCTAAATAGTTGTTCTGCTTATTGCACCATTATCTATGATTCTATATTATTTTAATATTATTTGAGTTAAACAATACTGTTTGATTTATTATACAAAATTTACTTCATGGTTGCAAAGAGCAATGCAGAGTATTAGGTTTTTGCATACTTTTGTAAGTGTTTTTTTTTAAAAAATGTTTCTGTGTCTATTTGGTTACCACTGAGACCCATCTTTCCTCTTCCTGCACCAGCCTACAGGACTGGTATCTTGGATTTCATGACATATCTTTTCTTATACAATCCTTCTCTCAGACCGAGTGCATTATGTGCTTTATAGACATCTATTTTGTGGAATATTCTGTAGCAAGACCTTCTTGAAAAAAGCTACTGCTCTGACCTATTGGCTTTGCACAATCTTTTGGTTCTATCAGAAGTAGTAGAAACCTTCCAAATCGCACCATGCATTTTCTAGGGATACTCATTGTGGGTTTTGCTGGTGTCATAAATGTATTTGTAATGTCTGGAGACATGTTTGTGACCCCATGCAATGCCTGTTCCATCAAAAAAAGGTCATACCCATATCAAAGTGAAAAAAAGTTGCTTCAGCATCTGTCTCTCTCTCTTCCCCCTCCCTGCCATCCTTCCTTTTTCTTCTTCTCTCCCCAATCTTCTTCTTCCTCTACCTGGCCAAACTGCTGGGGTCTCACTCAACAAAACTTTGTAGTATTTCTTTCCTGGAGGAAACACATCAGTTTATGGTTTTGCCCTGGGGGGAAAACCACCACAGTTTTTAAAGCATGCAGTAGATTGAAATACTAAGGTCCATTGTTCCAAGCAATACCTAATTGATTTTTAAAAAAGGAACCCTCTCATACTTTTCAGTATTTAGTCCTTACAACAAGAGTTTAATCCTTGTAACAAGAAAACTACCCAACTTTAGAATTAACTGAAATAAAATGTAGCTAAAGTACTGGCCACCCCTTTATTCCTATAAAGGGGTGGCCAGTACTATAGCTACATTTTATCTTTGCTCTCTGGCCCAGTAACCTAGTTTTTCCATTAAAAAGCAGCTCACTTGTCACATCCTCCAGGCACACAGCATGAAATCCCAGGTACATTATGTGTCTGTCTACCAAGAACAAAAAGGAAATATCTCCACTGTTCTCACCTTTTACTTTTACCTTCTTAGGTTTCTGAAAAGTGTTAATGGCTAATCTCCTTCTGCTTTCATCTCACTTGCCCTGCTCCAAGTATACCAGATAATATTACCTAGCCTCCCACTATAGCTTATCTTTTTTTAACCATCCCAATCTCCCCTTAATCTCCACAAGTAGAATAGACAGATGTGAAATTGTTCATCCATTTCCCCCCTTTTTATCTGAAGGGTTTTGTTGATTCTGTATGGGTCATCCAGACAAGGCATTTATTCTATAATATTCCTTCACCTTCCCAGGGTATTTTACTTTTCTTTCTTTTCTTTTTTTTGCACTATCTAGGCTGTGTTTGCAGACATGTTTGTGTTTCTTCGCTCCTGGGGTAATGGCGGGTAGGTTGTTGATTTGGTTTGGTTTCATTTCACTTCCTTTTCCACTCTGATGATTATTTTTTTAAAAAGCTAACAAGCAACTTTCCATACCATACCTGTCAAGTTTTGGAAATGAAAATAAGGGAAATTTTGGGCCATGCCCCTCTCCCCACCAGGCCTTGTCCCCACCCACCAGGCCACGCCACCTCCTCCCCCAAATCCAGGCATATCCAAGAGCCTAAAAGAGGTGAAGCCACCAGAGCCAGGGAGGAGAGTTGGGCTCCCCCTCCCTGTGGAGGAAGAACCTCCCCCTAGGCACTCTCCCACTCCCCTTAGCACCACTGCTGTCCCTCACAGAGAATAAGGCAACAGGCCAGCCCCTACAGTCCAGCCTTACTGTAATAATTCTATTTTAAATCTCTTTCCACACATTCTCTGCTGCGACAGCATTTCATATTATGGTGATTTTTCATGGAACTGTTTTTTACACTTTAATCATTTAATTGTCTACTGTCCTATCCTTGTGTACCTCAATTTCATTTTTTTAAAAAATGCTATGTTTAAGGCAGGACCATCAAAATATCCTCTTTATGTTGTATGCAAATATACTTGAAGCCAATTGGCTCACTGTCTCTTCTCTTTAACACCCTCTGAGAGTATCAAAGCTGAAATTTTATCTAAGTGCAGCCTCTCGAAATAAGACTAAGTCCGAAGACTCATTTTTATTATCTTCTTAAGGGACGGCCTTCAAGGCTGCATCTCACTTTTGATGTCCATTCTTGGTCCCTTAGGAATGTGTTCCTTCCTGCTTCAAAGGCTTCTGTGAATTCCCTTCTCCAGCTGTCTTACTAAGCTCTAACAGCCCTTTTTAAAAGGGTGTTTTACGAGATGTGATGTACCTGTTTTCCCATGGGAAATTTATGTCCTTGGGATTAGATCATTATCAAGGATTGCCCATCCCCCAATGACAAGGTCACTTCAAGATTACTTCAAGGTCACTTGAAAGTTGCTTGAAGGTTGCCCTTCCCCCACTCTTGGGTGGTTGTACCCTTGGGATCAAAGTGTGTCATCCTCAGAATGTTATTATGGGTAAATTCTCATTTTAATAGTTAAGTGTGATGCTAGAGGCTCTGTTTAAACTTGGCACAAAGCCCAGCTGTTAAGGAATTCAAAACAATAACAGCAAGAAACAGTTTTGTTTCTTCACAGCGTGAGTCACCAGACTAAGTAAATCACACAGGCACGCTCATGTACCCAATCAAATGGTAAAAACATTCAGATTCTCATTACATAGACTGCCTCCACAATTTAGGAATCTTCAGTACTGTACATCTATGCAGTCATTCATTAATTGCCATTCTATAGCACAAGGACCAAATTGCTTTATCTGCTCTGTTTTTGTGACATTGATACCTGCTATTCAGTTTCATGCTCTTTATAACTTCCTCCAATTCACATGACACAAAGGGGATATTAAACATTTCCCCCCAACTCTTGGTCAGCATATTCCCCCCCCCCCCCCATTCAGAAGGCTTGTTCCCTGCACTTTTTTGCATTGTGTTTTTCCCTTCTTCAGCAACTGACTTGTACTAGGTCTGCTGTTACTCCAATATAGTTTTGCTGTGATTGGGTTAAATTATCACCTAATTTTTAAAGGAGTTTCCAAGCCCATCTTCTGGTCTACTTCATGTTCAGGTTCTTGACTAAGGCACACTATTGTGATTTCCGATTTTCAGCTAGATCTTGCATCAGTTCTTTCCCAGTTTCATCAGTATATTCCTGAAAAGAATCCTGGTTGTAGAGTACCTCATATTTAGCTAGCAGAAGTTTGATGTTGTCAGTCAAGCCATGGGTGTGGCATTCTCTTGCAATATTTTTTCCTTGATATTATTTTCACATAACGTTTTGTGTTTGATCCTGACCAGGACTCAAGGATAACTCAGCCTTCCATCCTTCCAAGGTCAGCAAAATGAGTACCCAGAATATTAGGTGCAAAATTTTAATTAACTGCTGAACCATCGAGAGAGTGCACCAAGTGCTATGGAGCAGTATAGAAGTGTAATTGCTCTTGCTTAGATGGACAAATTCATGATATTTTTCTGGGTGCAGAGGATCCTCTCCACACTTTTATCCAACAGCTTTCAAAAATTTACCTATTTAGCCTTCTTTAAATTAAAAGATCTGCTAAAAGGCAACTCCTGGGGTTTCACTGCAGCATTTGCTATTCACACAATGGATTTATGTTAAGTGTGCTGTTTCAGACCATCAGTTACTTTCATTTACTGTGCTGTTCCCACTTCGGTGGGAAGGTAACAGCGTTCCGTGCGCTCCGGTGTCTAGTCATGCCTGCCACATGACCATGGAAATGTCTGCAGAAGCAGACAGCGCTGGCTCTTCGGCTTAGAAACAGAGATGAGCACTGCACCCTAGAGTCGGATACGACTGGCTTTTGAGCAAGGGAAACCTTTACCTTTACCTTTACTATCTTCTTGCAAACAAAGATGTTGTCCAGAGTATATCCTCTACTCCATCTACCACTGTTAAATGATGCATGCAGTTTTGGATCATGGACAAGTTGAAGGTCATTGGTGTCTCCCCGAGATACACAATGTGTGTCAGGGTTGAAATGGGGTCATCGTGTCTGTAATGGAGATTTATGAGGTGGGAGAAGTTAGGGTGCTTTCCAAAGAAGAATTGGTATTCAAAATATGCTAGCCTCATGGTTTGAAGAAACAAAACAAAGTTGGACAGACATGTGATACTGCATAGTGATTGGCTGGAGTCATCCAGAGGGTGGAACTTGTGGGAGAAGATAAAAACTGAAGGGAGGGGGTAGAACACTCTCTTGTGCTAAGGGTGAGCTGTGAACTTAGAAAACATATAGGGGCTTTTAAGCTAGAAGTGGGCCCCTCTGCGCTTCCACAATTAGATAAGCTCTATTTGTTTTAATGTGCTTTCTGAATTAAAACTGTTTCATTTGCTTAATTAATCTGTAAACTACTTTTGCTACAATATACTTTTAAAATTCAAGAAGATTACTGGAGTTGTTTGATTTCTTATGCACTACTGTACTTACAGCAAGCTAAAATCCTGGGTTGCTTAGCTAGGAGGGCAGCAATTCAGGTGGAATCCCAACTATGTGTAGGCCAATGTCCTACTCATGAGTAATGAGATTCCTTGCATTGTGCACCATCCTTATTGGTCTGGTTATATCCCCAAGCTTCACTGTGACAATTAAAATTTCCAATAACAAAAGTTATTAAAATTAAAATGTAAAATATTCTGTTGATTCAACCAAATTCAAAGGCAGCCTTTGCAGATCTATGATATAGTTAGGATGTGACATGGCATTCTCCGCATCAGTTTCCTCTCCCTGAGTTTTTCTCTCTCCTTTGTATGAATTCTGTGCTCCAACATGACTGAAGAAAAACTGCAGATGGGAGCAATCATAAATGTCAACATCAGCAATCAAATGGCATCAGAAGCATGGCAAAGATGAAGAAAAGTCAACAAAGCACAGCAGGGGCTCAGTAGCAGCCCAATAATAGCTAAACAGGAAGGCAGTCTCAGAGCTTCACATGGCATCAAAATATGCCATGAAATTGTGCTGTGCAGTACAAGGCCAAGGCTCATGATTAAAGAGGTTAGAGAACAGACCTGTCTCTTGGAAACTGAAATCAATGTTAGTCCTTAGGTTTAAAAATGCAAGCGCGGCGCCAAAATGGCCGCCGCGCCCTTTGCGGCCCCCCCCCACAGGACAGAGAATCCGGGTAGTTAGGGGCGTGGCCAGCTCCCTTATAAAAGGGGTGGCCACGAGGCAGCCGAGCTGCCATTTTACCTCAGCGACGGAGCGGAGAAGTTTTTTCCCCTGTGGCTCCGTCGCTAGTTAGCTTACCGGGAAGCCTTTTGGTAGCGATTCTGCCTTGCTGGCTTCCCTTTTTGCTTCAGTGGAGATGCCTTCGAAGAAGAAGGCAGCTTCGAGTTCAGCTCGCGCTGTTAGGAGGCGCAACCCAGGTCGGAGGACCGCGGTGCCGCCTCCTCAGCAGCCACCTTTGCCAGCCCCGGCCGGGGCCGGCGGAATGGGGTCTATTGCCCCTTGGCCCGGAGCGGGCGATCAGAGTGCGGGCGCGGAAGGGGTTCCGGCCCGCGGCCCACGAGCGGTGGTCACCGCTCCTGCTCCTGCCCACTCTGTCGGGCCTACTCCTCTTGGGCCGCAGCCTCTCCCTGGGCCTTCTAGCCTTGGGGGGTGGTGCGGCCCCCTGCCTTGGCAGGTTTCTCCACCAACCCTGCCGGGCCTCGGTGCTGGCCAATGGCCATATGTGGGTCCCGGGGTACAGGCACCTGTACCCACGCCTGGACCAGGCGGGCCGGCCGGCCCTTTGCCCATGTTCAATGTGGACACCTTGCTGGCCCGCATTGCGGCCCTAGAGGCGTCGTTGGCTCGGGCCAGTCAGGCGGGCGCCCCCTTCGGGGTTCCTTTTGAGGCGCTGTCGGCAGGAGGACAACAGCTGGCGGAGAGGGTCGAGCTGCTGCAGGCGCGTGGCGCGGTTTCGGCCACTGCCTCGCAGCTCCCCAGCCAGCAACCAGGTGCGGGTCAAGCCCCGGTGATGAGCTCTACGTCGGTCGTGAGCTCCGACGCCCCCAGTGGGCCGGAACCCCCGGTGGGGGCGGCCCGCGGGGGTGCAGCATGTGAGTATACGGTGCAAGCGAGTACATCCACACACATGCCCAATCTGGGGGGGGGGCTTCCAATGGCCTTGGCCTCGCGCGGGTGGTGCGGGGGCCACGCTGTCGGCTACCCACCCGGCGACGACGACTGCCACCTTGGGCACTGGGGTGGGCATTGGTCCTTACACTGCAGGGAATGTTCTGGGGGTGGCTGGGTTAGCTCAGGCCCCTTTTACCAGGCCGGCTGTCCCCTTTTCGGCTTTGCCGACGGCAGGGTATTCCTTGCCATTGGGTGATCACCTGGCACAGGCTACTAGGGAAAAGATATGGCGAGGGGAGTACGTGGATATCTTCTCACTCCTGAACAGAGAGCCCACCAAGGAGGAAAGGGAGGGTCAGGATGAGAAGGACAAGGAGCAGGCATGCCGCCGTAAGCCGCCGCGTACCTGGGCCAACTGGCTCCCCGCTTATTTAATATACATGGCGGTATATTTGAGGGCGCGGCCAGATTTAGCTATTCCCATGGTCCAATATTTGGACAACATATATAGGGCGATGGTCAATTTCCCGGGCCCCTCATGGCTAGCATATGATGAGGAATTCCGTATGAGGATTCCCCTCCACCCCGAGATGAGATGAGATGAGCCGTGCCAGAGGCTCTGGCTTTTGTATATGACACCCACACGCCCTGCCCCGGGGGATAGATACCATTGCGGACATGCGGTCCAGCGAGCGGCTCCAGCGCAGGTTACCCGCCAGGCGGCGGGGCAGGGGGTTCCAGCCCGCCTGCTGTGCTGGACTTTCTCGTCAAATGGTTCCTGCAATCGAAAGAACTGCAGGTATAAGCATGAGTGTCCCACATGCTCTGGCCCCCATGCAGCCTCTGCTTGTCCCAGACCTGGGGGGGCGCGAGGCAGAGGGAGGGGTGGACAGTGGGCTGGCAAGGCTGCCACGGATGGAGCTAGTTCTCCAAAAGGCTCCCTCCCCAATTAAGGTGGACATGCTGGAGCGCTGGCTCGCATCGTACCCGAAGGGGGAGGACGGGGAGTATCTCCTTCAAGGTTTTAAGCAGGGATTTCGTATCCCTTTTATGGGCGATAGGTCCCCTCAGGATGCTCCCAACCTTTTATCCCTCAGAGGTAGGGAGGAGGTGGCTGCGGCCAGCATTAAAAAGGAGTTAGACGCGGGCAGGGTCGCTGGACCTTTCCCCGCACCCCCGTTTCCCAATCTTAAGGTCTCGCCACTGGGTTTGGTCCCCAAAAAGTCCCCAGGTGAGTTTCGCCTTATTCATCATTTGTCCTACCCAGCCGGCCGATCGGTCAATGATGCTATCCCTGATGACCTTTGTTCAGTCAGGTATACATCGTTTGACCATGCGCTGCGCATGGTGCGCTCGTGTGGCCCGGGTGCCCTGCTGGCCAAGTGTGACATTAAGTCGGCTTTTCGCCTCTTGCCAGTGCACCCGGGCGACTTTGAGTTGCTGGGTTTTAAATTTAAAGGGGAATATTATTTTGATAAGGCCATGCCTTTTGGCTGCTCCATATCATGCTCGGCTTTCGAGCGTTTTAGTACCTTCCTAGAGTGGGCTTTCGTTCGCAGGTCAGGGTCCCGGTCTGTAGCCCATTACCTGGATGACTTTTTATTCGGGGGTAAACGGGGCTGGGACACGTGCGCACGTCTCCTCCACACATTTCAGACGCTAATGGAGGAACTTGGTGTCCCTTTAGCGCCCGAAAAGACCGAGGGCCCATCGACCAAACTAGTATTCCTGGGGGTTGAGATTGACACAGTAGTACAGGCTTCTAGGTTGCCAGGTGATAAGGTGTCCAGGATAGTGGCCCTTATCTCGGAATTGCTGGCCAAGCGTAAGGCATCCCTGAGGGAACTGCAGGTGCTACATGGGCACCTTAATTTTGCTTGCAGGGTGGTCGCACCGGGCAGGGCTTTTGCCCGGCGCTTATGCGACGCCATGGCAGGGTTATCCAGACCCCACCACAGAGTCAGGCTCACCCGGGATATCAGAGCAGACATGTTCGTCTGGTTGCAATTCCTGAGGGAGTTTAATGGGGTCTCATTCTGGAGGTCTGACCTCCTGGCATCCCCCAATTTCCAGATCCAGTCTGATGCCTCAGGATCCCTGGGTTATGGGATGTACTTCAATGGGAAGTGGGCCTATGGTGGGTGGCATGGGCAGGCACAGGTCGCCTGCGGGATCTCACATACCTGGAATTTTTTCCCATTCTGGGGGCTTTGATGCTATGGGGCGAACAGTGGGCTAATTCGGTGGTGCATTTCTGGTGCGACAATGCGGCTGTTGTACACATTGTCAATGCACAAACTTCAAATCACCCAGGGTCATGGATCTAGTGCGCCATTTTGTGCTGCGCTGCCTGCGCCTCAATGTCTTGTTCAGGGCCAGGCATGTCCCAGGGGTTAATAATGATATTGCTGACGCTTTGTCCCACCTGCAGATCTCCCGGTTCCGCGCCTTGGCCCCGGATGCGGAGGAATTTCCCTCGCCACTCCCGGACGAGATGTGGACTATTGGCAAGGAGAGGTGAACCGGGCGATTGGCCTGTCACTAGCGCCACGCACGCGTAAGGCATATCAACAAGCATTCAATTCGTACAGGGCATTTGCTACTCAATTTCTCTTGCCAGAGACCTGGCCTATCCCGGTGGACCATGTTCTGCGGTTCATGGTTCACCTGCATGCACAGGGCCTCGCACCTCGCACCATAGCATCCAAGCTCTCGGCGTTGGCTTTTATGGCCAAAGTGGGGGGTCATGTGGATACCACCTCTGACTTCCGTGTGAGACATGTTTTGGAGGGGTGGGTGCGCGAGCGCGGGCGTTGCCCGGACGACCG
This sequence comes from Bradypodion ventrale, assembly GCA_035047345.1. Classification (NCBI taxonomy): domain Eukaryota; kingdom Metazoa; phylum Chordata; class Lepidosauria; order Squamata; family Chamaeleonidae; genus Bradypodion; species Bradypodion ventrale. Next base: position 176,620,455 of record JAWDJE010000003.1, read on the forward strand.
GCACCCTATTTCCCCAGGGGTTCTTACCCAGTTGGCCCGGGGCTGGCCAGGCCTCTGTTTTGATCACTATGAGGCAGCCCTTTTTCATGCAGCCACAACGGTGGCATTTTTTGGAGCGCTCCGCGTCAGCGAACTCGTGATGCTGTCTAAGGCGGATGCAAGTGGTAGGGCACTGGAACTCGAAGATGTCTATGTAGCCAAAGACTGGGCCCAGTTGAGGATACGCTCCTCTGAAACAGATCAGCATGGCGTAGGCAGTGGTATAAGACTGCTACGGTGTTCTTTGGCAGACATCTGTCCGGTTGGTGCCCTACAGGAATTCCTGGCACTGCGTGGCATGCACCACGGCCCGTTTTTCTGTCACCAAGATGGGTCTCCCCTTACTAAATTTCAGTTTTGGAAGGTGACAGCCAGAGCCCTCACCAGGGTGGGCCTACCAGGTGCCCGTTATGGCACACATTCGTTCCGTATTGGCGCAGCCTCTACAGCAGCTGCTTTTGGGTACTCTGGGGCTGACATACGCAGCATGGGGAGGTGGGGCTCGCAATGTTTTCAGTTTTATGTGCGCCCACTCCCGCCATGAGTACCAATCCAGTCACCTTACCGCCTTTTTTCTCAATTTTCTTACAGACCCTGGGTGTCGTATTATACCGGTGACAGTATGGCTGGTGGGCCACAGCTATGTGCACAGGGCAGCGCGTTACGCTGCGGCGACAGAGTGGGGACCCCGACTGGGACTGGGTGACCACGCCAGTCTCGCATGGCATGGTAAGCCTGGGATGTTATGGCGGGAGCTGCGGCCTTTCCTTTTTTCTGGCCTGGGTGCTGACCCGCCTGACATTCTAATCATCCACCTAGGGGGCAATGATTTGGGCCAGGTCACCGGCTTATCGCTCAAGCATGCGATTTGTGAGGAACTCGCCTACTTGCATTATGTCTGGCCTGCCACAACCCTGGTTTGGTCGGACATTGTCCCGCGCCATTCTTACAGAGGGGGCGTTAACCTCCTGGCCCTTGACCGCGCTAGGCACGCGGTCAACAAGGCAGTGGCGCGGTTTCTTGCCACCAGGGCTTGGGGACGGGTTAGTCATCACCCCGATATTAATCTACAAAATTATGACTTGTACGCAGGGGATGGGGCCCATCTGTCGCGAGGAGGTATGGACCTCCTGTTGGTTGATTGGCGAGCAGGCCTGTTGACCGAGCTGACGGTCTGGGGGGGGCGTCAGGTCTTCTTTGAAGCCCCTCCGTGTGGCGGGTAGCACTGGTAAGGTAAACAGTATGACCCACAAGTATCCGGCAGGTTCGCAATTGACTGGACAACACTAGACAGGAATAAATTAGTTAAACGTTGTCCGGTCAACGATGAACCAGGCTATGGGGTGATGACGATTGCTAACCAGCATGCATCACCCCTGTGATTTCACGGATACGCGTCAGAGGGTGGGGTCATAAGTTAGTTATTGACTACGGTCAACAATTTGTTTGTTGTCAACAAACAAATTGATACAAATTGATACATTGTAACCAATTGCCGTTGGCAATTTTGGGGTGGTACCTTACCAGTGTTACTTCGGCCTGCTTGCCTTAGGAATTATGATTGGTCGTTTTACCAATACAAATTTATAATTCGGACTAGGGCATTGAATCAATAAATGTGGCCCTATGCTGTTATCCACTTTCAATGTTGTCTGTGTCCGTTATTGGGGGGGTGCGCCTGCAATGCAAGCGCGGCGCCAAAATGGCCGCTGCGCCCTTTGCGGGCCCCCCCCCCACAGGACAGAGAATCCGGGTAGTTAGGGGCGTGGCCAGCTCCCTTATAAAAGGGGTGGCCACGAGGCAGCCGAGCTGCCATTTTACCTCAGCGACGGAGCGGAGAAGTTTTTTCCCCTCCACCCCCTCCCTAGTTAACAGTGTGATATTATGGTCGCTTCGGGGCCGGGTGGGAATTTTTGGTTGGGACCCATATTGGCTCCGGGTCCTGGCTTTTTTGCCCATCCCACACTGTTGCTATGGTTTGATATAGGGGTCTTTCTGTGTTCCTACTGTTGACTTTGGTCACATTGGCGGGTAGCACTGGTAAGGTAAACAGTATGACCCACAAGTATCCGGCAGGTTCGCAATTGACTGGACAACACTAGACAGGAATAAATTAGTTAAACGTTGTCCGGTCAACGACGAACCAGGCGATGGGGTGATGACGATTGCTAACCAGCATGCATCACCCCTGTGATTTCACGGATACGCGTCAGAGGGTGGGGTCATAAGTTAGTTATTGACTACGGTCAACAATTTGTTTGTTGTCAACAAACAAATTCATACAAATTGATACATTGTAACCAATTGCCGTTGGCAATTTTGGGGTGGTACCTTACCAGTGTTACTTCGGCCTGCTTGCCTTAGGAATTATGATTGGTCGTTTTACCAATACAAATTTATAATTCGGACTAGGGCATTGAATCAATAAATGTGGCCCTATGCTGTTATCCACTTTCAATGTTGTCTGTGTCCGTTATTGGGGGGGTGCGCCTGCAAAGAAGTCCTGTTTAGCAAGCTATGTTGGTAGTTCGCCTGGCAAAAATTAAAATCATGTATACCAGTGTTTCTCAACCTTTGGTTTTTGGCCTTCAAATCCCAGAAGCCTAAATCAATTCCCCAAAGCACTGATTAGCCAATGTACTGACTTAGGCTTCTGGGAATTGAAATCCCCCTTTGGGGAGTGAGCCCTATGTTGGGAATCACTGATTAAACATTTTAGTCTAAGCTTGGAGGAAATTATTAAAAAGGGTGTAAACTTTGCATTATTATCCATTTGTTTTTAGTTGGCAGTGTAATAAAGAGAGCATCTCAATTTACAGAAAGTCCTACATTTAAATCAGTTTTCTCAGGTTAGGGCTTGATTCAAATATTGAGGAGAGGGGTGGCCAAGCTATGGCCCACGGTGCCAAATCATCTGGCCCACACGACCCACACCACAACCAGAAGTGAAAGTAAAACACATCCACACACATGCAAACACTGCCATAAATGCACCTGCCACTGTCGTAAACACATTTACAACAGCCACGGACATGTTTTGTGGCAGGTTTACGATGGGAGGAACCATGTGACTGGCCTGTAGCACAAAAAGTTTTAGAGCCTCTGATCTAGGAATACATGACACACAGCTGTCATGTATTTTTAAAAAAACCTAAGGACTAACATTATCTATCTAAAACACAGTTTATTTTAAACTACACAGCAGGGGCTGTTTATTTTGCTCAATTCATAAACTGCTATATTCTTCTGTCTGCAGGCATTTGTCAGTTCGTACTCTATTGGGTCAGTTGCCCCATAAAGTTTGCAGGATGCTCCGCAGCCAGAAAATGTTCATACAGACTCCTACTGTCATAATGTTAAGACAGTTTAGCAGTCAGCTGTCACAGCAAAAAACAAAACAAAACAAAACCTGTTGCAATCTATAACAGTTTTTGAAACATTAATGTTGTAACACTATTGACAGTACATTTTTTAAAAAATGTTACCAAGTGTAGGGTGCAGCAGCATTGGGGGCTGCACCTGAAAGGCTCTGCAGCAAAGGCAGTGGTGGTTTCTAAACCAAAGCTGACACACACACACCCCACCCTACTTTCAGAATGGAGACACACATACCCCCCCCCCCAGCAGCATGGAAAAGTAAAAAAATAAAAGGAACCCTATTGCGGGCAAAGAGGGGAAGGAAAGATCTGTAGAGTGGTTAGCTACACCAGCAGGATTTTAAAAAACCTCTTTCAGACAAGGTCACTTGTAGGGACACAGAAACCAGGACCAGTACCATGGGACATTCACCCAATTAAAAAACAAATTGGAACCCTGATTCTTTTAACAGTCAAGATGCACTCAAAGAGTTTAAATTGAATGCAAAGAACTTTCAGGTTCAAATTTCAGCCCAGCCATAGAAACCTAGATGCATTTAGGGAAGTCTTTGAGCATCAGCAATTAGAAAATGATAACAATTACATGTTAATATTGAACACTTTGTGTCCTCAAGTATCCTCACGGGCAAAACCATATTAAAACTAGGGCTAATATCCTGTTTTCTGCAAACACATGGAGAAATAGTCTGTTCTATGAACAGTTCCTATGAAATCCAAAAATCTCTTGTGCAAGTGAAGTGACTGTTTGAAGCAACACAACAGATTGTGGCTTGTACAACTGCATGCTGGAAATTGGTAGAGACTGTGGAGCTGTTACACTATATGAAGATGAACAAGTTGTTAATTTAAATATATTATAAATTAAATATAAAGCCAAATAATATCACCAGAAAAAAGCAATTGTTACATAGCTACCATTGTAATAATTAATTGCAGCTAAAAAATTTATTGACATTTGTATTAACCTGGTTAAGGCTGATCAGTTTTTCTATTAACATATTTTGATGTTCTGGTAGAAATGCGAAGCAGCCAGCATATAGGGCCAAACAACTTTATTAGGCAGTCAGAACATGAAGAGCAATGGCGCAGCACTGCTCAATATATACACTCAGAAATGGATCCATTTGGGTGGGAAATGACAGGAAGGGGAATGGGGTGATTGGGAGGTCAACAGACCAGAGTGAAGACTGTACAGACTACATAATTTAGGTGGGAACGCAGTCACACGATATTTCAAGACCAAGAAGAAGGAGACAAAATGGATACATTTGGGCAGGAAACAACAGGAAGGGGAGTGGGGTGACTGGGAGGTCAACAGACCGGAGTGAAGACTGTACAGTCTACACATTTTAGGCAGGAATGCAGTCCAGCAATATTTCAAGACCAAGAAGAAGGAGATAAAATGGAGGATTGTACTGATCCCAATTACATTACAAAACGTTGCAACAATAAATGTATTCAAACACATCATTCCTCCCCCCTAGGATGGGACAAAGTCAATCAGCCACTGTGGAGGCCCACAAACTCTTTTGGGCCATACCGATACCTGACTGTGTTAGGAAGTCCTAGGCTGATTAGGTTCCATTGAGTGATACCCCATGCTGGCGGCCCATTCTAAACCATTTGCATTTTGGGAGCATTGTCCCTGTCATGGGCAATTCAAAGGAAGACATTTATTCTCATTATTTTATTGTGTGAAGTTAGGAATGCTTAGCCAATTTAGTGCTTTATGATATAATGCCAATTAGGAGAGCATTGCATAACCAGGTGTTAGTTAGAATTCTTTCACCCACTCACATAGATGTCAAGATTCAAGGACAGAAGTCTGGTAATCTGACAGATAGATTCATCTCACAAGATAGCAGAGATGGAACATTGAGATAAGAGAATCTCACGTACCACACAGGTGTGGGTCTACAGCTGGACGTTCAGATGTCCAGTCTGACTGTCTCCTAGATTACATAATTGGGAATTTCCACGTTCTTAAAATAGTACGTTTGAGGAGAAGAAAGGTATAAAAACCCAAGCTTTTTAATCTTCAAAAAGAAGAGGGGGTCAGCAATCTCTAGCCCAGTGAGATGCTGTCCATCTTTCCTTTACCTTAGGAATTAGACAATGCTGGTCTAACATCTTCAGCCCCATACTTTAGCCTATTTAGCTATCTTAGTTATTCATGTTTATTTTATGATTTATCTTTGTATTTTGAAATGTCTATTTTATCCACATATTAATCTACTTCAATTTTGTAACCAATAAAAGCTGCTATATTTGAAGAACATAGTAGTGGCTTATTTTGTTCTCCTCCAAGCCTTGAAAGAGGAGAATTCAAAGGATCCAGCATAACCATAAATTGAAGGTTTTGTCAGGAGGGCTGAGTTCCGGTAGAAGAGAAATAGAAGGCCTCAGTGAGTTTTGTTTTGAGAAGCCTTATCAGTTTGCTGGAACCCTTCTGTACTGAGGTAATTATTTATCTTTGAATCAAAGCTGGATTCACCAAGTGCCATAGGAGGGGAGGCAGTGTAAAGGGCAGTGTTTGGGTTAGAGAAGAACAATCTCATAAATCCCACATTGCTAAGCTTAATTGTCAGCTATATTGGAACAAACAGGGGTCCAGTGAATCTCAAAACGCTGTTTGCTACAGAGCCAATTAGCAAAGAAACGTCTGCGAAAAGTTATTTTTACATCTGTCTTGGCACTATAAATCTTTTAGACTGCTTTCTGTTTAATAGTACAGGGTAGTTTAGTCTAAGAGAATGTGAGAACCTTCCAACAATCCCAACTCAGAGTTGGAACCAGGGAGGGGGCAAACTAAATCAAAACCTTGTTTGGATGGAGCAGGAGTAGGGGATCACTCAAAATTAAAACTAGAATTAGGAGGGGTAAAACACAACGAAAAGTCCCACCTTTGAGAATGTTGAGTAGGGGACGATTCAATGAAAACTTGCCTCATTTGGGTGGGAGTTGAGGTAGACTCAAATGTTGAAGGATGGGTGGGCTTCCTGGGAGAAATCAAAGCCCCATTTTTTGCTTGGACGAGTGGAGGAACACTCTTGGAGAGATGTCTTCAGAGCCCATAGTTTTTGGCGAAGTTTTAGGGGGATCCTCAAGAATTTCCTCTGGGGCAGGATGGAGTAGGATGTACCAGAATCCACCTCCATCTTTACCGGAATGCCATGCAACTGGATCTGCACGAAGAAACAATTGGAGACGCTGGAGACACGGCGGATGGACAGCTCCTTGGCAGAGATCTTCGACGCACATGCTCCCTTCCAGTTTGGTCATTTGTACTGCTCCGGGACTTGCTTCTGGCATTGTCTGCAGACCTTGGCAATGTGGCCCTTTCTGCCATAGTGGTGGCAGTTGGCGTTCTTGAAGGGGCACTGATGGTGGTCGTGCCTTGCTCCACAGCTGTCGCACCTGTGATGGATCCTCTTGGCGGTGCATTTGCACGATGTCTTCTTTTGGACCTTCTGTACCTCACTGTCTTCGTCGCTGGACCCGGACCCCGGCATGGATGTAGATGCCGGCGACGCTGAAGACGTGGAGGAGCAGGGCAAAGAACAGCGATGGGCCTGCATGGCAGACTCCGAAACACCAGAAGTGGCAGGCCTATGATTGATCGACTTGACGCCCGACCTCGCAGCCTCGAATGCCAATGCCTCCCAGAGGACCGACTTGAAGGGTGAGTTAGACCTAGGTTTGTTATTTTTAGCATGCAATGCACTGATTTCTAATGACTGTGGCTGACTAATAAACAGAAGAAAAATGCTGACTTCTACCTGCTTAAGTGTGAACCAGGAGGGAGAGGCTGGGGAAGGGCCAGAAGCCCAGACCATGCTACTCAGGGAAATCCCCAGCTCTTTCATTTTGAAAAGGAAATAACCAAACGATGTATCCTCAGGTACCCTCAGGATGTTCTCCAAGTTGCATGTATCTAGATTTCACAGTCTGGGAAATGTAACAAATACACACCTTTTTTATTGTAGACTAGATGGGGTACCCAGCATTGCCCAGGTGGGGGTCCCAACCTGGGGCAAGGAGAGACCCAGGTGTGACACTCCCAGGTCCCAACCTCCCTGGTGACTTACCTTTGTGTGTTTGCTCATCATTCTCGTTGTGGTCAAGTTGGTGCCGGACAGGCCTGGAGGTGGCCTAATTTCCATCCAGACACATCACACATGACCCACCCATGCAAAACCCACCCACCCATGACACACCTGAACAATACACACACACACAACACACACATGCCACACAACACACACAGCCGACAGAAGTCACACATGACACAACACACTTGCACAATGCCCACCCACCCAGACACACAACACCCACCCACCACACCCAGACACATAACACACCCAGACAACACCCACATACACAATACCCACACACAAAATACATCACCCACCCACACAATAAACACCCTCATATGACACAATACACCCACACACACAATACACACACGACACACACACTTGTCACAAAACACATGCACCCGACACACAACCCACACCCACCACAGCCACACACATCACATATGACACAACACACTTGCACAACACACACACACACCACCTATTTCCCGGCCTTGCTGCTACCGCACGGTCTTCAGTGCTGCCCCAGCCTGGGTCATCCCAGTTGGCAGAGGCTGCTGGACACCCCTGGCCAGCGGGAGCAGCGGAGCAGGCCCTGGGCTGGGGTGGGGAGGCCTGAGTGGGATCCCAGGTGGTGTAGGAGGGAGATCCTCCCTGTGGAGTTAAGGTGGGCATGGGCCAGGGTCCATGTTGGGGGAACCTCCATCGTGCGTAATCGGCCCTCCTGATGGGTGCCTTGGGCCCCACATGGGGGGAAACTGCCACTGTGGTCCACAGGCCTTGCAGCCGTGCCCCCCAAAGGAGCCTAATGTATGCCTGCTCAGGAGGGTGGGGGATGCCAGCTGACCTAAGATAGTCTCTGGGGGGGGGTGTGCAGAGTCCACCGGCAGCCCCCCCCCCCCCATGTGGTTCCCTGCCACTGCGTGTGGCAGACCTTAGGAGGGCAGAGGAGGCAGGGTGTGATGGAGGTTCCCCCAACACAGCCCCCAGCCCATGCCCACCTTACCTCCACAGGGTGGTTCTCCCTCCTACGCCACCCAAGCTCCCAGTCAGGCCACCCAGCCCCTGCCCAGGGCCTGCTCCACTTCTCCCATTCTTCTCAATGGGGGCTGGCCACCCAAGGAACTATGATCCCCAGGATGCACCGGGTCTGCTGTGTCATTGCTGTTTGGTTTCTGGGGGGGGGGGCTTTGTGGCCCATTTTCGGAATGAGGCACACCAGGTAGGTGAGTGCGAGGTTCTGGGGTGGTGGGTGCCACGGTGGTGTGGCACATGAGTATCAAGGGCCACACCACCTTCATTTTAGATATATAGATCGCTAATACATGACTACTTAATTGGAATTTGGAAAATTCTGTTTAAAAGTGATATGTAGCTGCTAAAGTATTCATGCAGTTTGAGGGGCATTTGGACTTTCTCGTATCTATTCTTCATTTAGGTAACAGTTCCATATGTAATTACCTGGAAGTATGCCTGAACACAGGGATTTACATTTATGTAGACATGTATAGAATTTTGTAAGTAGTCTAATTAATTATGATAAAAGCTATCAAACATATTTCCTAGCTAGTCTTTATGAAAAGTTGATGAATTACATATTCTTATATCACTTTGAATTTATAGCTGTCACCACCTCTTCTTTCATCTATTCATGAATGAAACTGTGTTGAATGAAGAGCTGGATTTCTGTTGTAGAGTCTGTCCCTTTCCCAGATTTTCGGAAGTTCATTCAACAAAAGAAAACCAAGAAGAAGGTCAAGCCTAAGGCCTTACTCTCAACTTCCTTAACTGGTGATCTCTCTAGTACCCCAATGAGGCAGATTGCCAGTAGACAGGGTGAGTCATATTTAAAGAGGAATTTCATTAAATTGTAAGGTAAGGTCATGGAAATACACTGGGTGTGTTGGCTGATCAGTTCAGTGCTCCCACTGCAGGAAGGGCATTTATTAGACAAGTCCATATAGGGCATGTGATTGGGTAAGTCCCACTATACAGTAAAGAAAATAATAATAAAAAAAGGATTCTTAAAACAAAACAGTCCCTGTTTTTTCAAGGTTTGTTGTAGGTCAGGGCTAAGGAAATCTGCTCTAGGTTTTCTTCTTGTCTCTTGTAAGTACTTAAAAACAACTAGACTGGGGGCATTCCATTATGGTGGGCTGACCACCAGTTCTTAAAGGAGGGCAGTTTAAAGTGGTCAAAAGTGGTTAAATTGTGGCAAGAATTATCTAAAAATATGTCGTACCGTGTCTCCTGTTAAAATCCTTTGATCGGCTTTGGCTTGGGCTTAAGAAAAGTAAGTCTGTCGGTTTCTAGTGGTGTGGAGGTTAGAGCAAGTGCAGCGCAGCCAGGTTTTGCCTGTACTCTCTGCTCTGTTTGAGGTGAGATCAAGAGAGGAAAGAGGGAACTGGCATTGAGAAGGAGAAAGTGTGGAAGAATGTATGGAATGTGACAGTGCTGTGGCTTTGAAGTGCAGGATTGGCAGCGGAGGAAATAGAGAACCTTTGTGAAGAAGTGGAGTGATGTGGAGTGAAGGAGAGAGAGAAAATGGGTGGATGAACAGATAAACAGCTATCAAACAAGCAGGCAAGTGGAGTTATTGGGGTAAGTCCGGGGGGGGGTTGACGGGGGAGCGGAAGCAAGCCTCAGTTGACCCCATCAGCACCTAATTGTCTCTGATCGGTGCTACGTGGTGTTCGATGCAGCTGAAGTGGTCGATGTTGGATATATAAGAACTGGTTTTGAGAACGGGAGTCATCTAGTTTTTTCTCTCTGTCTAAATGGTGGCAGAATAACATTTATATTTCTTTACTATAATTTTTTCCCCTCTTCTTCCTCCTTGGAACTTGTTATCACACTTTTTTGCTGCCTTTTATATACAGGAAAAGTTTTAAAAGGCTACCTGGATTAGATGACACAATATTGTAGAAGCTGAAAAACTGTTTCAATTAGAGAAGGAATAAGAGAAGAAGATTCTTTTTGTTTTTCTGCTGGAAATTATAGCATTGATTTTCACTCATTACATGTGGCAAGATGGTGATTTAGGACTCTGGTGTTGTTGTTCTTAAAATTGTTTACCCTTCTTTTCCGGATACTCTTTCACACCCACACCCAACGCTCTGCTCTTCCATACCCAACATATTTTTAAGGTCGTACAGGTCATACAGTACAGTCAGTAGTAAATCTGAAAGCTCACTTGGAGATTTTTAAAATCACTTTTTCAACCGTTTCTTTTTTTCTCTTTCTCAAGGAGGGAGTTGAATTTACATATATATAATTAAAATGAACTGATCTGAATTAAAATAGTTAATTCCCTCTTTTCTGGATACTCATCCATACCCAATGTATTTTTAAGGTTATACTGATCATACATTACAGGTTTTTAAAATCACTTCTTTAACGTTCCTTTTTTTTCCTCCTCTCAAGGAGGGAGTTGAATCTACACATATATAATCAAAGTTTGAATTGATTTGAACTGAACCGAACTGATCTGAAATTTTTTAAAGAGCTTATATCCTTTTTTTGGGGGGGGCTATATATATATATATATATATATATATATATATATATATATATATATATATATATATATATATATATATATATATATATATATATATATATATATATATATATATATATATATATATATATATATATATATATATATATATATATAATTTGATTTTCAGCTATAAGCTTTTTTGGTTTTTTTTTTCTTTTCCTTTTTTCCACTTCCTTTTTTAAATTTTTTTAAAATTTTCTTTTTCTTTTTTTCTTCTCTTTTTAACTCTATTATTAATCCCTTAAATTGAACTTATTAAAAAGGACTTTAAGATTGTAGTTATTGTGGTTTTTAATTGAATTTTTATTAGGAGTGTGCTTATTTGAATTAATTCTTCCTTTAGAAAAATAATAATAGTATATATCTATATCTATATCTATATCTATATCTATCTATCTATCTATCTATAGATATATAGATATAGATATATAGATATCGATATAGATAGATAGATAGATAGATAGATAGATAGACAGATAGACAGATAGATAGATATAGATATAGATATAGATATAGATATAGATATAGATATAGATATAGATATAGATATAGATATAGATATAGATATAGATATAGATATAGATGTTATGTACTGTTTATGATTTGTAAGTGGAAGTGCAAGTGGATGAGTCATCAGGGAAGAGGCAAAGAAAAGTAAAAGAAGTTAGGTTGGTTGAGAGATAGGGAGACGTCATCTGACAAGAGCTATCGAAGGCTTGTGCAGTTAGAGGTGCAGAGTGACGAAATGAAGAAAACTTTGAAACAGGAGGTGATTGACACTGAGGAGCAAGAGAGGGTCAGGAAGATTTTACAACAGCAAAAACAATAACAAGGAACCATTGCTAAAACAACAGTAATAACTCCAACAACAACAGCATTAATGATGACAGCAGTAACAACAACAACCACAACTATTGCCAAATCACCAGCTACGACCCCAATAACAATAGCAAAAACAATAATAACAGCAGTGACAACAGTAGTAACAACTACAATTGCAGCATCACCAATAACAATGATTACAACACCAGCATAAAAAATACCAACCACAGTAACATTGAAAACACCGATTATAACTTCACCGAAAACATCAAGCACAGTAATTCCAAAAACATCAATGGTATCATCAGTAGTGCTAACCCAAACATTAGTGACAGATCCAATTGCAACTTTAACCTGAAAGCCCCAAGTGCCGGGTCCTAAGAGTGTCTTTGAAAGGTTGTTTGAATGTTTTGAAAAGATGGAAGCTAAATTGAGTGCAGGTCAAATAATTCTACAGGATAAGATTGCAGATATGTCAAGAGACTCAAATAAAGGATTTGATTAATTAAAGAAAGGGCAAGTTGAATTAAAAAAAGAACAGGATGAAATTTAAAAAGAACAGAAAGAACTTAAAGTTGAAGTGAAAAAGATGAAAGAAAAAGAGAAGGAAAGAGATGTTAAGGTGGGTTCATTGGGAAAAAGAGTTGAAATATTGGAAGAACAATTAAGATGCCCGAATATAGCAATTCGAAATTTTCCTGAGAATACACCGGATTCATTAAATGACAGATTTTTGGGGTGGCTTAATTCTCTTGAGATGGAATATAGTTTTGTTCCAGAGGAAATTGCAAGTATATATCACCTTGGACAGAAGACAGGTAGAACCGGACCACAGAACGTGTTGGTGAAGTTTGCAAATGTGCCTGACAAGACAAGATTAATGGTACATATTAAACAAGCTGGACCAACAGTTTTGAAGATAGAGGGTGCTGACATTGAGATCTATAACGATATTGCGGTGGAGGCGAGAATGTGGCGACAAGCGATGCAACCGGCAACAAAACATTTGATTGGCAAGGGTATTAAGTATAACTGGAAGTTTCCAAGGCAATTACTGTTCTGGAATCTGGGGAGAAGATTTTCAGTGCGAGAAGGTCTTAATGTCTTGGATATTTTGGTGGATGCAAAGCTATTGGAGAATGGTACTAAGGAATGGGAGGCTTTAAAGGAGGGTTTGATAATTTCAGGAGGGTTGTACTTTGGAAGAAATATGGAAGAAGAAGAAGATGATATGGCCAAGGGTGCTGAAGGAGGAATGTAAGCTGGGATCTGTGGGGAGTCCATAGTGGTTATGCCATTTTTGATGCACTTTCCCCCTCTCCCCCTTTGGTTTTTGGAGGCTGCTTTTATAGTAAGTGGGGAGAGTTAAAAAAATTTTTTATTTTTGTTGTTGTTTTTTGTTAATGTTGGTTAAGTTTTATGTTAATTGTTTTGGGATAAGAGGTAACACAGCCAATGGAGAACTCGGAAGTGGTGGAAGAGGGAGACAAATTAAACTAAATTATGAGAGTGATTAAAGTATTAACATGGAATGTAAAAGGTACAGGTTCTCAGATTAAGAGGAGAAGGATAGAATCAGCTCTGAAGAAAAATAGACCAGACATAGTCTTTCTTCAGGAAACTCATCAAAAATCTCAGGATACAAACAAAATCTTTTTAAATTGGATGCAGCACTATGAAAAATCATATGGTACATCAAAAGCAAGAGGAGTTGCAATATTGATTTTGGCTAGATTGGGGTTTGAGAAAATAAATAGTATTTCGGATCCTGAAGGGAGATTTTTGATTGTGAAAGGGAAAATAGACGATGATGAAATAATGCTGGTGAATATATATGCCCCTAATGATTATCAAGCGGAATTTTTTAGAAAAAATGCGCAATATTTTGGTAAAAGAAAAAACAATGAAGATGATGGTGGCTGGGGATTTTAATTTAGTAAGATCAAATTTGGATTGTATAAATATATTATGATGTGGAAAAGGGATTAAAGGGGGATGTTGGACAATTGGATGGCTGCCTTAGGTTTGAAAGATTCCTGGAGAGAACTTAAGGGTCCAGAAAGGGTATACACGTATTTTTCACAGGTTCATAATTCTTACTCCAGAATAGATTATATATTTGCAACTGAAAATTTGGATAAAAATATGGAGGGAATGGAAGTTGGAATATTTAAGGAATCAGACCATGCTAAATTGATATTGGAATTGAAATTACGGAATGAAATTAGATCAAGAAGGATTTGGAGGTATGATGTTAACTTATTTAAGATCAAAAGTGTAAAGAACAAATTATGAAGAGTTGGAGGGAAAGTTGGCAATGGAACGATAACGGTGAGGTGGGGTATAACATGGTCTGGGATGCCATGAAGTCGGTCTTTAGAGGGGAGTGTATAAAGTTGGCAAGTAATAAGTACAAAAATTATAAGTTAGCACAGGACAATCTTGAAAATGAGATAAAGCAGCTACAGGATGAACATTCAAAGACAAAGAATAAAAAGGTTTTTGCCAATTTACAAAGATTAAAGACTGAATTGGTAGGTAAAGATATAGAAAAGGTGAAAAGAGATTTGGTTTATTTAAAAAGAGAATATTTTGAATTTAGTAATAAGAATTCAAAATTATTAGCAAAAGCAGCAAAAGATAAAATGGCAAAAAGGGAAATTGGTGATTTGATTAATGAACAAGGGATAAGATGCAATAAGATAAAGGATAAATGTAAAATTGTGAAAGAATTTTATCAAGCCCTTTATGCAAGAAAAGAAATAGATGAAGAGAAACTTAAGAAGCAACTAGAGAAGCAAATAATTAGTGAAATAAAACAGGAACTTGGAGATAGTATGGAAGAATTAGTGACTGAGAAAGAAGTGAAAGAGGTAATTGCTGGTCTGAAGTTGGGAAAAGCTCCTGGGGAAGATGGTTTACCTGTTGATTTTTACAAGGAATTTAGAGACATTGTGGTACCAACGTTGGTAAAATTATATAATTACATATTAGATGGAGGGCAAATTCTGACTTCATGGTATAGGACCTCAATTGTACTGTTACCAAAACCTGGAAAGAATTTAGAAAAAGTAGAATCTTATAGACCAATCTCATTGATAAACCAAGATGCCAAGATCTTCACAGTAATATTGGCTAATCGCCTTAATAATTTTATGGGGGAATATATAAATGTAGATCAAGTGGGTTTTTTGAAAGGGAGACACATGGCAGATTTGACTAGAAGAGTAGTAGACTTAATTGATACTGTGAGTCAAACAAAAGAAAAAGTAGGTTTAATATCTTTGGATATATTTAAGGCTTTTGACTCTCTACAATGGATCCCAATTAAGGAGATAATTAAATGCTATGGATTCAGAGTAAATTTTAGAAGGGTAATAGGTTAATTATATCAGCAAGGAACAGCTACTGTCAGAGTGAATGATTAGGTTACGGATGAGGTAAAGTTAGAGGCTGGCACTAGACAGGGCTTTCCTTTTCTCCAATATTGTTCATTATGGTAATGGAGTTATTAGCAAAAGATGTAAGAAATGATGGGAAAATAGTGGGGATTATGGAAAATAAGATAAGTATGTATGCCGATGACACTTTGATAATTGTAAAACAACCTGAGAAAGTAATGTACAGAATTAGAGTACAATTAAAGGACTTTGAAGATATTACCGGGCTGAGGATAAATTGGGACAAATTGGAAATGATGCTTTGTAACATGGGTGATGAAGATCAGAAGAAGATAAAGCAAATAGTTAATATTCAGATTAAAAATAAGTTGAAATATTTGGGAATAATTATATCAAACAGATTGGAAGAGCTTAAAAGACTGAACCATAATAGTTTGAAAATTGAAATTAAAAGTAAGATACAAAGTTTTCAAAAGTTGAAACTGTCATGGTTTGGAAGAATTGCGCTCACAAAAATGATGTTGTTACCTAGAGTAAATTTTTTATTTGAGGCGTTAGTGATTCAATTGAAGGATAAGGAAGTTAAGGAGTTTCAAAATTTGTTTAATAATTTTTGTAATGGTGGAAAGAAATCCAGGTTACCAAGAAAGCTATGGTATTTATCACAGAAAGAAGGTGGATTGGGAATGCCGAATTTGATGGCATATTATCGAGCATTTCAAATTAAGAATGTTGTGAAGATCTTGGCAAGGGAAAAGGTAATATGGGAGGAAATTGAGATGAGGGACTATAGACATATAAGTAAAATGGTTTTTTTAGGAAGTAATTTGGGAAAGACAGTAACTAAAAATACTATGATGAAAGGATTAATGAATGTATGGAAGAGAGTAAAGAAAGATCTGGCCCTGAATGTTTCTCCAATATTGAAAATTTTGGATATGGCAAGCTTTCCAATTAATATAGATGATGAGGTAAAGGACGTATTGGACCAGAATGAGGTTTCCTATTCAAAGACTGGTTACGGATCTGTAGTGATGAGATTAGTAGGATAAATTTGTTTGAGCAATTAAAAATGAATTGGTTTCAGAGACTGAGGATTAATAAATGGAATAGCAAATATTTGAGAGAATATGATTTGGAAAGAGAAAAGACGGAATTTGAAGATCTGATTCTAAAAATTAGAAAGGGAGATAAAAATACTAAGGGATTAGTCAGGAAATTGTACACAATATTAAATAGGGAAGGTGATCCACAAGAGGATTTGAAATTAAGGTGGGAGCAAGAGGAAATGGAAAAAGAGGATTATGAGAACTATGTTGGTAAGAATAAAAGAACACAATTATAAAATGTTATGGAGATGGTATCTGACTCCAGTGAGGTTGTACCAAATGGATAATAAAAAAGATAAAATGTGTTGGAGATGCAAGGACACAATTGGAATGTAATGAGCACATGTGGTGGGGGTGTAACATGGTAAAAGATTTTTGGAAAAGAATTGAAAAAGAGATTGGAGAAATATTGGGTAAGACAATTAAACTGGATTCGGGTACCACTCTGTTAACAAATGTGGATGGTATTAATTTAAATAAGGATGAGAAAGAATTATTAGAAATAATGCTTACGACGGCTAGACAATGTATTGCTAGAAATTGGAAAAATGATGTAACTATACAAACTGAAGAATGGTATAAAGAAATGTGGAATTTACCATTGAACGATAAATTGACTTGGGAGATTAAGAAAAAAAGGGATAATTTAAAAGTGAATAGATTTTGGAATATTTGGAAACCTTTTGTGGATCACTCCCTTATGGGGGAGGATAGAAAGAGATCTGTACCTGAACAAAGTGAATTTTGGAAATAAAATAATGAGATATTCTGAGCTCTCCAGGGCAATGTAAATAAACACTGGGTGATGACTATTTCTAATTATATTATTGTATTTTTTCCTTTGTTTCTCCCATCCTATCTATAACTGCATATTATGACTTTTGGGGGAAATGAGTATTGGAACATTAGCTAATGTTAGAGAATAACCATTAAGTCATAATTTAAGAGATTTTTTTTTAGGATGGTGTTAAATTTTGATTTTAAAAAGATAGGTATAAAAATGTACTAGGATAGGTGTGTATATTCTTTTTTCTTTTTTTCCATTGTTTGTGTATATTGTATTTACTTGTTTCTTTAGTATGATGTTGTTTTTTTCTCTTGTATGTGTTTTGTATTTTATTTGTTTAAAAAATTCATAACAATTATATTTTTAAAAAAAACACACAAAAAACAACCAAAAACACAACCAGACCAGGTAGTTCAAGGTCTCAGTGTAATGTGTAAGGCCCTATCTGGCAACACATGTTCTTTAAGACACTCCAACCTTTGTGATTCAAAAACTACACTTAGATAAAATATTTTTAAAAATATTAAAAGAGTAAAATGTTTTCAAAAGGAAGAAAGGTTGAAAACATTTCAAGAGACAGAATCAGCACAACAAAGAAAAGAGTAAAAATGAGTGTCAACTATTTCTCTCCCATCCTACAGGGGAAAAAAGCAGTCTAAGCCATACTTCTAAATGATGCAAAACTTTTCCCAGAGGCATTTTGCTAACCCTCAGGCTATGCTCTCCTAAACTTACTACACAGTTGAAGAACAAAGAACTGACTCTATTTTAACACACTTTAACTACATCTCCTATCTGGTTGCAATTATTTCAATCTTCTTCTTAGGTAAAGGTCACCCTTATTTAAAATCCGACTCTAGGTTTCAGTGCTCACCTTGTTTTTATAGCCAAAGAGCCAGTACTGTCTGTGTTTGCAGATGTTTCCATGGTCATGTGGCAGGCATGACTAGACACCAGAGTCCACAGAATGCTGTTTACCTTCCCACTGAAGTGGTACCTATTTATCTACTAGCAATTTCTTGCTTTCAAACTGCTAGATTGTCAGGAGCTGGGACAGAGTCAGGAGCTCACTCTGTTATGCAATACTCAGGTATTGAACTCCAACCTTCCAGCCTTCAAGGTTCAGCATCTTAACCACTTGAGCCACCACAGTCCCACCTCCTCCTCCTTCTTGGCTATAATTAACCAACCAGTGAACATTATATGATAGTAATCATTTTCCCCATATCCAAAGTCCTTTCTTATGAAAAGGTTCCATAGGCAAACAAGGAAGCCTTAAGAAGAGAGCATGGCAGACCACCACACCATGAACACTTTAATACATGCATGAAGAAGTGGTCTTGAACCATGAAAGCTTGTACAATGTTTTGTTTTTCTTAGTGATCTGATAAAGATATTGCCTGTTACCTGCATCTTTTGCATCTTTACAATTTGAAAATGGATCACACCTCTAATCTTCCTTGTTTGCCTATGGAACTACTGGATACCATAAAATAGTCACTTAACATGGACTTTTTTGACACCGGGACAGCACCACAAATAGAAGGAACACAACATCACTAGGTAATACTTTTGATTGACTTTAATTTGACTGCATTTGGCTTGCCTAGTATGTATATCAAATTGAAGCCTTGCCTCCTACTGGGAAGCATGTAGATAAGAATAAACTGTTTCCCCTATCGCATAACACTAGAACTAGGGAGCACTCCATGAAACTTTTGGGTACTAGTTCTCAAACAAATAAGAGAAAGTACTTTTTCACCCAGAGGATCACTGGTCTATGGAACTCCCTGCCAGAAGAAGTGGTGACAACTGTCAGTCTTGACAGCTTTAAGAAAGTATTAGACAAGTTCATGGAGGACAAGGGTATCAATGGCTATAATTATGGATACCTAAGGACAACCTCCAGGTTGGAGAGATAGGCAGGATATATCTCAATGCGATTTCCAGGGAATCCTAAGCAGGTGAAGGCATCTGCTTGGGAATAATACCCTGAGGCAAATGGTGAGCCACTGTGTGAGACAGAATGCTGGACTGGATGGGATGTTCTTATGTTCTTATCTGTATTCCTTTGTCTGGCCTTAAAAGTGAGCTATGCTTCAGAGAGAGTCAAATGGGCTTGGAGCAAATTCCCAGCTTCCTGTGAGAGTGGCATCCTAACTCCATTAAAAGCCTACAACTGAGCATTTTCTCATATTTATAAAAAACACTTTATTGTTCATTAATGTGTACATGAAGTGGAATGGCTGGCTTGGATTTTCAGTACATTTAGTGCCAGATTTTATAAAGATTGCAGTTTGGCTTTAAAAACCTAAAACTATATAGGAAAGAAAATGGTAACTTCAGAAGCAATTGGCTGTCCCAGTTGTGCAACCTATCAGGCTCAATGCTCTCAAGGAGGATGCATGCCGCCCCCCCCCCCCCCACACACACACACACTTTATTAAATGAGAAAATGCTGAAGTTAGACAAACTTAGTTATACTTATCTTTCCGAAAATTTCAAAAATTGATAGTTAACATTATAACAGACATTTCGGAAACATGTAACTTTTTAAAAAATAACTATAAGAATAGGGTTGTTATTTTTGTTAAAAAATAATCCTTTGAACATATCTGGATCTTGCAAGCTTCTGGTACAAAACATAGAAGTCCAATACTCCAACAGAGCATAATGCAAGGCACAGCATGACCTACAACTAGTCAGGTGAGGAAGGCTTGTAAAATTGCGTGCACTCAAAATATTTTCGGAATCTAATTTAGCACTGAGTTTCCTCAGCTTTCTGAAAAACTGAGAACCTGGTATTATTCTCCTCTTCCTGTCTTTCATTTGTTGTTATGTGCAGAAATCTGCCAAACTTTGATCCCCACTAGGAGAGAAAGGCAGAATAAAATAAAATAGAACAAATCCTGCACAGCCTAAATTTTTATGGTCAGTCTTGTATCAGAAAGATAACACACTGCCCAGAAATTGTAATAATCCTGTACAGCTTCATTTTATTTCCAGGGGAAAAATAACTGTGAAATTTCTTGGAATTTTCTAAGGTGTCCCATTAGGGTTTTTTTAGGGTTGGGGTAGAAAACTGTGCAAAGAAATCATACTGTGGAGAGAGAGAGAGAGAATTTCTTGCCAAGAGTGTGAGGTTGAGTATTTGATTGGAAACGTCTGCAAAAGCAGACAGCACTGGCTCTTTGGCTTTGAAACAGAGATGTGCACTCTACCCTAGAGTCAGATACAACTGGCTTATGAGCAAGGGAAACCTTTACCTTTACTACCATTTAATAAAGCAATTTATGCTTTAATCATAGAATAACATATATATAACTTGAGTATAGATAAGAAAAAAGAATGAATTGCAAGCATCTTGGTATTTATAACTAGTTCCTTCCATATATTTAAAAGATCTGGGCCATATATTTGGCACTATTGTTGTATCACATATTAACATAAGATAATTTGACCTGCCCATTCTTTTATCATAGAAAGAGAACTGTCACCATCATTTGATGATGCAGATCCATTACTCACCTAAGATATTACCTGCATTTCCATAACTGACAATGCTGTGAATTGAAATAAAGAAAAAAAATATGCATTTATGAAAAGATTAATAAATGAAAGTTGATAACCACTATTAGGAAAATCAGTGAAGTGGAGAATGTAAAATGGAGAAGAATCTTAGATATCATATCACAAGAGATCTGCATCCAAATTTAATTCTTCTCAGAAATATTTCTGTTACTTTGTTCCTTCTATTCCATTTTAATTCTTATCTAGTACCTTTGTCATGAAACTGTACCTTGGGTGCACAGATTGTGTGTGTGTGTGTGCACATGCACACACACGTGGATAGAGGTACATGTGTATGAACATGTGTGAATATGAGGAAGAGAGAGAATGCAGTATGCAAAACTTGAAAAAGCAGTGACAGGACCAGTAGTTTATGCATTCCTTCTACATAAGACAAAAAAAAAGAATAAAATAAAATGTAATATATTGTGACAAATATGCAGAATTTGCCAAATATTATTCTTACTGAAGTGTTTCAAATCCCAAATTATCTTTTAAAGTGCTTTTCACTGTAAATATTTTCTTCTCTTCCTAAGATTAGGCAGAAAGATTGTCATATTGATATACTAGAAGGAGAAGGAATGTGGATTCTGAAGTAAACAAGCAAGATATTATCCATTCTTGATACACCAAGGAGTATTCAAAATTTTGAATGTAGTTTGCATATTTATAAAGGGTTAAACTTTATTTAGCCTACCCTCTTAGAGTGAGATTTTTCGGAGTAATGAGGAATCCCAGGGTCATTACCTAGAAGTAACATTGCTGATTTTCATGGAGGTAAATAAAGAAAAGCTTAGTAATTTGTTCCATTCACCAACTCATCTACCTAATTTTTATTTAAAAATTAAATCCTGTGAAAGAAACATTTTAGTTTGAATGGTACAGTCATATTGATAGAAATGTAGTTAATGCTAATGTGTCTCACTGTAGTCATCTATATAACTAAAATCAAGGTGTTGTGCTGTATGTCGTCAACACACAGTGCGAGACCTGCACCTTCAGCCCTGTCAACACTGGCCCCGCCTACCTCAGACCTTTGTGCGGACTTCCGGCAGATTGTTTTGGGGTCTTTCACCCAAAAAATGGAGGCAAAGGGCCCCCCCAGCAGCATGAAATAGCCGAGGAGGCAGTAATAGGCATGCGCCAGAATCCATGCAGGCACAGAAGCCTGCCCAGAGTTACAGGCGCCGGTGCCACCTGGAACTCCAGGCAGGCTTCTGCACCTGTGTGGATTCTGGTGCATGCTTATTACCTTCTCCTGGGTGGGAGGATCCACTGGCTGGCTGGCTGGCTGCCATTTCTGCTGCCTCCTGGAGAGGGCAGGGAGAGGCAAGGCCCTTTTCTGGGTGAGAGAGGGAGTCAGAGAGAGAAATAGTGAGAGTGTCTGGGTGAGACAGAGAGAGAGTGGGTGAGAGAGTGGATGCAGGGTAGGTCGTGGCTCTCTCTCTGTGTGTGTGTGTATCTAAATCAACATTTTCAACATTTCTTTCCCCTTCTTGTTCCCCATCGTTAGTCTCATCATTGTCTACTGAAATATCACAATCCTCATTTTCAATATCAACATTCTCTTCTCCCATTTCCATTTTGGTGTTATTCTTATCATTCATAAAGTTGGCATTAACCTGGTCTCTAATCCTTTTGGTGGGTAGAAAGTATGATAATCCATCAATCATCACTACTTCCCCAACATTTTTACCATTGTTTGTAATTCTTACAGTGCCCATCTTGAAGAATATTTCTGTTTTATTATCTTTACTCATTTTAATGGCAGCCAAAACATTATGGAGTATCTCGGGTATAAACAATACCTTTTTCATTTCTCCTAGGCCTGGGATGTTAATGTTCCCTTTCCTGAGAACTTGTGCAAATTTTTTATTAGCAACCATACTTTTAAATGATGTCTCAGTGAAGGAATTGAAAAAATGCTATTACATTTTGTGTGCATGGTGGCTCCTGAGTCAATCAACCAGTGTTGACCTCCATTGTTTATGTTTGGTTTTGAGTCACCATATCTGAACCTGTTAATAGAATCAGATTCAAATCTATCATTCCCCTTCTTTGATCTGTTATCCCGTTTGGGACTCGGTGATCTCCTTAGCCCTGATCTGTAATTGGGTCTCTGGTTTGGGGGAAATCTGTTATGGTAGATGCTCTTATGATGAATATCACATTCATTGGCCCTACTTTGCCTTGGGACCCTAGGACAGTTTTCCTTAAAATGATTTTTTGAACCACATACAAAACACTTGGGTAAAGTGTTTACTTGCTTGACAAAATCAACCCTTTTCACAACTTTGGTTTCTTTAATCAAGTAAGCTTGATCCCTTCTGAGGTTATCCTCAGCTATGAGCCTACCAGACAGGGATTCTAGAGAAATGCTTTCATATTTGAGGTTGTCTAACTGATTAATGAAACCATCCCAGCTGTGATCAAGTGAGTTTATAATGATACTAATCAAGCTTTCCTCAGTGATCATTTCACCCCTTTGGAGCAGCTGGGATCTCATGGCATTTAATCTCAACAAGTGTTCACTCATGGTTTTGCAGAATGGAATTCCCTGGAGATTCTGCTAGTGGTACTTCTGTTCTTGCTATAGAACAGGTTGCATATTTTCTCCCATACCTCAAAAATGGTAAGTCCATTTGGTATGCTTGAATATATAGCGGGCTCTATAGAACTTAACAACAAATCGAAAATCTTATGATGCAAGCAATCCACCTCCAGAGACCATGGCCTCTAGGGGCGGGTCTAGGATTAAAAATAGAGCATTGTCCCTTATCAGTAGAACCTGAAACTCTTGCACCCAGTTCATTAGGTTTTTACTTGTCACACTGAGTTTTGGAAAGTCACTGGGTAGAGTATTCTGCTGAGATGAGTTGATGTTATGGAGTCTCTGTTGCTGGTGCCCTGGAATATCAGTGAACTGAAAGTAGGGAATAGGGATGCAAACTGTCAGATTTAAAGGACCCGCCTTTCCCTCTTGTTTGAAGCTGATTGGAATGAACTGAGCATGATCCAAGTTTGGCGTATGCATGTTGTTCATTCTGAGTTGGTTATCGAAGAGTGAAGAGCTCCTGAAGGCAGAGGAAGGTGTTTGTTCCTGAAGGCTACATGTGGCTCCATGACTCTGCTTCCGACTACAAGGTGGGTAAGTCGAAGCCTGCACCAGCTGAGGAAGTTAGTATTCCAGTGCAGAATGGGTGCCTGGGGTTGTGTAAAGACCAGGTGCATCAATATCTGCCCCATAGAAAGATTGGTAGAGAGACCTCTGAGGGTCATCGGCTTGGCATGAACTTCTAATTTGCTTTAAATCTGTGATTGTAAACTCAGTCCCGAAAGCAGCTGTTATAGTATCTATGGCCTTAAATATCTACTGCTCAGACGGTTTCTGAGTGACTTGAGGAAGTTGTCTTGTGTTTACATCTTCAAGGATTGGGAGTTATATTTTACTTAATTGTGATGTTTGAGAAACTGACCAGCTGGTATTTGTAATTCTCTCATTTTCTTTGCTAATCTACATCTCTCTGATATTGGTGTCGGTTGAGTTTAGCTGTAGCATTTTTAGTTCGGTGATGGGACCCTTGTACCCTGTGGATGGATCAATGATCCTCAGCATGGTGGACTTTAGATCTCTAAAATCATCCATCGTCCCATCTCCTCATTTGTACTGATTTGACTCAATTCTAGTTGGAGTGAAAAATGGGGATGCCAATTGTTGTGAGCTTTCACTCACTCCTCTCAGAGTCCTGTGGATTTCTTCTTCTATGGCAGTTCCAGCAGTGACTCCATATGTAGTCAGGTGAGCAGCTATGCTTTGAGAGGAAGCCCTCGTGACGGGCATTGGTTTCTCTGTGAAGTTTTTCATCGTTCTTGACATCTTTCTATTTCCCTTTTTAATTCAGTCTGACAATCATCCCTCTGCGACCAAATTGTTGAGTGTTCGATGGTCTAGCCAAACAAACATCAGAAGCCAAAGTTCAAAAACAAATATTTATTCCATACATTAGATAAGACAAGCTTTCTTTTCTGTTCTTTACAGGTACATCATCAGAGCAATCAATCTACCAGAATGACAGTTGGAGAGAAGAGACCGTTGGGATGACAGTTGGAACCCAGGTAAGTACCTTTCACATAAATTGGAATGAGCTTGTGCAGTGTTGCATCATGGTATACATAGTTCAATACAGTTCGGTATTTTATCTTAACATTGAAGCACCCTGTGATCTGAAAACACTCAGTTATTGCCAGCACTGCCTTGTTTGAACAGTTTTCTATCAAGCTTATGGAGACCCCTAATTTATTTTACTGGTAAAAAGAACATTTGTACTGTTTTAAATTTTGAACTCTGCTCTTTAAATGTAGAAACTTCAAGGAGATGTTCTAACTATTCACTTACAGGAAACACAAATATCAAATTTTTTGATTGTGTGAAAAACAATGAAAGATAACTGTGCTTACTTCCCATTTTTATGCAGTAATTTTATGATATTTGGTTAAATTCTCTTTCCCGGATAAGCAAAGCTGTGGAACTTTAAAATAAGTTATTAAAGGAATTACAATTGTCTTATAAAAGATGCTAATGGACCTAGGAAATTAGCAGAGTGTTATTAAAACTCCCTGAGAGTATTTAAGTGCACTTTTTCTAATTCTTAAACTGGTGTAATATTTTTCTGTGTAATGAGCAACTTGCCAGAAAAATGTATATGAAGTAAATGTTAGTATAAAATATTAAATACCTAGTATATCCAATATTCTCTACCATAGCCTTGAGCTGCTAGCTGACATTTTTGCTTTACCTTTGTTTAAAAAATGAAGCATAACACAGCAATATAATATGAACAAACTTGTTGAAGCCATTGAGATAGCTTTCTTGATCCTGATTTATAGAGTTTGTGATATTTGCTTTATTAAAAATCATGGTCAACTTACAAATGGAAATCAGAATTGCTTTTACTCTGTTCATATTCACACTGCATAATCGGGTGGCATAACTATAGTTATGAGAATGACATTTGAAATGGAAATGTTAAGGTTACTTCAGTTTCCCAAATCCAGAAATCTGTGTTTCAAACCTATCTTGAAACATATCTTGCCATGGTTTCATCTTCCCTACCACCTATTTTAACTAGTGGAAGTTCTCAGAAATACAGCTACTCTCATTGAACCATCACACATTATATAAGATGTACAATCTGCTGGTTCTGTGAATGAAACACCAAGTTCTCACTATTCATGTAGCCTGCTCCTATTAAGAACACTGGTGAGAGAAACACTAACATATTCACTTCCCAATATTGAAAGAGCTGTCTGAAGATATCTCCAAATCACTGTCTACCATTTCCTTTAAAACATGGAGGATGGGTGAAGTGCCAGATGATTGGAGGAGAACTAATATTGTCCCAAGCTTCAAAAAAAGCAAAACAAAGGAAGCAAGGAAGTATAGATCAGTCAGTCTGACATCAATCCCAGGGAAAATTATGAAACATACTATAAAATGTACACTCTCCAAGCACCTTGAAAACAATGCAGTAAGGTCTACAAGCTGTAATTAACCTAGGGAATAAATCCTCTGATTTCGTCTAGAAGATTTCCCATTCATCCCACTTTTACAATGAATTTCCCCACTAGCTTTCTCCTGGAGTCTAGCCTAAAGCCCTTGTTGTTCCAAGGTGTGTGGAGACTTGGGGTTATGGAAAACCTAATCTAGGTTTGGTTACTAGTGCACCTCCTCTAGGTTTGGTTACTAGTGCACAAAAGCCAGACCAGGTAGACCAATAGCACAGAGTCCCATCTTGAAAATATAGTGTAGTGTGAGGCTTTCTTGGCTCAGGCACCTTCTTTAGACACACCCAACCCTGGCAACTCCAAAAATAACACCTTGGTAAAATATTTAAAAATGTATCAAAAGAGTAAAAAGTTTTCGAAAAGTAAAACATCCCAAAAAGTACAAAAGCAAAGCAAAAAAAGATTTAAAAAATTGGACAGTCAGTCATTTCCCCCAATCCTAAGAGAAAATAATAAACAAACTACCTAAACTCTTCTTTAAGTAGGAACAATGCAAAGGCATCCTGAGAGCATGTTGCTAGCTGT
Source organism: Bradypodion ventrale (assembly GCA_035047345.1). Lineage (NCBI taxonomy): Eukaryota > Metazoa > Chordata > Lepidosauria > Squamata > Chamaeleonidae > Bradypodion > Bradypodion ventrale. The sequence continues at coordinate 176,647,309 of JAWDJE010000003.1, forward strand.
CAGACTGTGCTCCAAGCAAGTGTTTCCTTCATCCAATGACCCCCTGAGTGATTTGCTTCTACCACCCTAACCCCACACTACCCCCCATACTACTGTTATATGATATTTATAGACAGTGCCCCTAAAAAAAAACCCCTTAGTGCCAACAGTGGGGTGGTGTTGTGTATTGAATGAAATTGTCCACCATTTTATGTTCTCCTCAGTTTCTAAGTAACGCAAGATTGGCATTCACACCATTTTACTCTGAGATGCGTGATTGAGATCAGGTCCTCGGTCACCCCACTCTCCTTCAACCAATCCTGTTGAAACCTGCCAAAATGTATCTTTCTGCACCTGTATATAAGTCACTGTGGTGCAGTTAAAATTGTGTTCTTAACCCTGTAATAAAGTTATATGTTTGGCGTGTATTGCTGTCTGCTGCTCATTATTTCTGGAACACTAAACTGGTGATTAGGATGGGATGGCGTCCCACAATAATTCTGTCGGCCCTTTTGACATTACAGTGCTGGAGAAATGGCTCCTCTATGAAAAACAATTCAAGCATGCCATTGCGGCTGATAGTATCATAGAGGAAGATCTGAAGAGATCGTGTTTCCTCGCAAGATGTGGTCTGGCTACCCTTGAGTTGGCCATTCACCTGTTATTCCCATGGGATATCGATGATGTTCCCATCACCAATATCCTGATGGCCATTCAAAACCACTTCCAACCAAGGGTCTCAATTTTCCCTGTCCAAGTAGTGGTTCGCCACCATGACCAACACCCCAGAGAATCTGTGGCCAACTATGCCACCACCCTGCAACTCTCAGCAGCCCCTTGCCAGTAGCTGAATATCGAGGATGCCCTCCATGACCACCTGCTAGCCAGAGTTCGGGATGAAGAGGCTCAATGCACGCTGATGACCCATGGCACACTGACCTTCAAGTCTGTATTGAAGGAGGCATTGGCGTCTGAGGCAGCAAGGTCAGGGGTGAAATCCTTCAAGCAGTGATCTGTTGCCTCCGGGGCTACGGAGTCTGCTGTACAGGCCCACCGCTGTTCGTCGTCAAGGGCCTCCTCATTGTCAGCATCACCACCATCTCCGTCGACGTCCAAATCCAGCGATGAGGACAGAGGGGTTGGAAAAGTCCAAAGGAGACAGAAAAAGCATGCTCCAAAGGTCCTTAAGAAGTGCGGCAAAAGTGCCCATTCTGGAACATGGACTGCTACCATTGTGGTAAGCGAGGGCACATTGCCAAAGTGTGCTGCCAGCAGATCAGGCAAACCCCAGCATCGGATGAGCAGCCAAGAAGACCGAGAGTGGACATCTCCAAGATCTTGTTGGGGGATACAGTCAACAGTATGTCCAACATGACTGGCCGTTTCTTCGCGGAGCTGCAGCTGCAGCTGCAGGGTGTCCCAATGCTTATGGAGGTGGACTCGGGTACATTTTATTCCATCTTGCCCCAAAAAGACTTCCTAAAATTTTCCCCCACTTCATGCCCTATGTTGCGGGCATTGAAGACGTCCCTCCGAGACGTTCAAGGGTGCCACATTCCAATTTGGGGGGTGGGGTATTTCTCTGTACTTTTCAAGAACATTCACACCAAATTGTCCCTTGTGGTGGTGAAACAAAAAACTAACTGTTTGCTGGGGGTCCAGTGGTTCGAACTGCTGGGAATAAGATTATCCAGAATAAATGCTGTGAGTCCTGATCTGGTGCTTGACGTTTGCAATGTGCACCCGGATGTTTTCAAAAAAGGACATGGAACTTATGTGGGCCCCCAGTCTCTTTTGAACTTGACCTGGATGTACGGCCTATCTGACTTAAGCCTCACCATGTTCCCTTTGCTCTTTAGGACAAGATAGAGGTGGAAATTGATAAGCTTGTGGGTCGAAGTATTCTGGTTCCTGTTGATTCTGCCAAATGGGAAACTCCTATTGTAACAGCCATTAAGTCAAATGGGGAGGTTAGGATCTGTGCAGACTACAAGTGCATGATCAATAAAGCCATTCGGCCTAATGCATATCTGGTCCCTGTTTCAGCCACCTGCTGGCTAGCTTACATAGGGGGGGGGGGAGTGTTTCGCTAAATTGATTTTAGCCCAAGCATACCAGTTGCTAATGGTCACACCTGCTGCTGCAGTCATGCAAATGATTGTCACTCATAGAGGGGCTTTCAAAGTCACCCATTTGCAGTTCAGGGTCAATGCAGCCCCCAATATATTCCAATCGCTTGTAGAGTGTCTACTTAAGGGTCTTCCTGGGGTCCTCCCCTATTTCGACGTTATTTTAATCATTGCAGGGGATGAATTCGAACTGGCAGAAAGGTTGGACTAGGTTTTGCAAAGGTTCGAACAGGCAGGGCTCCAGTTACGTAAGGACAAATGTGTATTCTTCACCTGGGAGGTTGAGTTTCTGGGATCCATAACTCCTGATGGGGTCAAACCCTCGGATTCTAAGGTCACCGCTGTATGTAATGCCCCCGGTCATCTTCTAAGTCTAAGTTGCAGTCTTTTCTGGGTTTGCTTAACTTTTACCACTCCTTCCTGCCCAGGAAGGTGTATGTAGCCAAGCCACTGCATCGTCTTCTCAAGAAATACGCAGTTTGGAGGTGGGGGCAGAGCCAAGACAAGGCTTTCAGAGAGTTAAAGGAGCTGCTGTCCTCTGAGGCAGTCCTCACCCATTTCGATCCCCGAAAACCCATGGTATTAGTTTGTGATGCATCACCAGTCGGGGTGGGGGCTGTCTTTTGCCACAAATTGGACAGTGCAGCAGAGGCCCCAATCACTTTTTATTCAAGTTCCCTTTCCAAAGCCAAGAGAAACTATGCACAGACTGACCGTGAGGTTCTGGCCAAAGTTGCAGGGATGAAAAAGTCTCACAATTTTCTGAATGGGAGAGACTTTACAATTGTGATGGACCATAAGCCCCTTTTAGGAATCTGTGCTACTTCAAAGCCCACTCCACAAATACCAGTTTAAATTAATTCTTCACCCATGGAAGGACATAGGCCATGCTGATGCCCTCTCAAGGTCCCCATTGTCCAATCTTGGGGAACCAGACTGTGAGATAGAGCAAGAACATCAGGTGCTAATAATCAAATCTCTCGATTCATCCCCCATAGTTCCTTTTGACATCACTAAGGCTACAGCTAAGGATAAACTGTTGTCCCAAGTGGTCACTTGGGTCCAGAATGGTTGGCCCATGGCTTCCCCTTCAGAGGAATTCAGAGCATTATATAGAAAGTGGTTCGAGCTGTCACTCCAGCAGGGTTGTCTATTATGGAGTCAGCAGGTAGTGATTCCTGCTGTGTTGTAGCCAAAAGTACTTAAGCTTCTGCATGTTAGCCATCCAGGAATCGTGCACTCCAGAGCCTTGGGACAGAGCTATTTCTGGTGGACACAAGTAGATTCAGACATAGAGCGATTAGTAGGCACTTGCAATAGCTGCCAGAGTTCTCGCCCATGGGAAACGTCTCAAGGACTGTGGTCATGAATCCATGTGGATTTTGCCAGTCTATTTCGAGGCACCTTATTCTTTCTAGTGGTTGATTCATGCTAAAGGTAATCCCTGTCCCTAGTATCACACCAGCTGTGACTATTAAATGCAGGCTTTTCAGCTGTTTCATCCTGCCAGATGTGCTTGTTTCTGACAATGCCACTACTTTTGCATCTGTTGAGTTTCAGGCATTTCTTGAGAGAAACACCATCTGACATGTTACTTCTGCGCCATTTCATCCTGCCACCAATGTTCAGGATGAATGACAAGTCCATACAACTAAGGAAGCTTTACATCATATGGGGTCAGGAGACATTGAACTACAGATCTGTCAATTCCTTTTAACCTATCAGGTTACCCCTCTGGCCTCAGGTTTGTCTCCACCTGACATTCTCATGCACAGAAAGCCAACCACTTTAATGGATCTGTTGGATCCTTTCAGGGTGGAGGATGGGGGGGGGGGTTAATATAGGAGCAATAAATATCTATAAATTTATTGCTCAATGCCGGAGAAATTCTGGGTGGCTCACAATGTTAATATCCCAACACAAGAAAATTATGAACTCTTAAAATGTTAAAAAATTACAGAAATGGGTCTATGACTCTACCCTTCCATTATGGAGTGCTGAAATTTGCAGCAAACATTTTGGTGAGGAGACATATCTAAATTATTATGCATTAAATCCATCTTTTAATTTACCATATATACTCAACTATAAGTCATCCCGAATATAAGTCAAGGTATCTAATTTGGACGTCTAAATCTAGGGAAATAGATTGACCCGAGTATAAGTCAGGGGTGGAAAATGTAGCAGCTGCTAGTGAGTTTCAGTAATTAAAATACATGAAGATATGGTAAAATTAATAGATTTAAACATTTGTGTGGTATGGGTATGCTTTTGAATTTTTATGACAGTGTTAGTGCAGTTTTTTAACTGTATGTTTGAATTTGTACCACTGCAGTTTTGGAACCCTCAGGATCATTGACCCGAGTATAAGTCAAGTGCCCTTTTTGGATATCATTTTGGGGACTAAACATCTAGGCTTATACTCGAGTATATACAGTAAGACATTCTCATTTACTATACTGTATAATTTATTTAGATTGTTTGCCCTTAACTGCAGGTTCCGCTCACGGAATTGGCATACCATCCCTGACAGAAGCCATAACTTGGGAGATAACTCCCTGAGCCATTGGCTCCGAGGGGACAGAAATTGGGGAGTGGATTAATAACCATAGTTTGATTCACCCATATCTGACCTGACAAACAGTCCGAGCAAGAGGAGATTGAATGTCTAACTAATCAGTTAGGTAATAGGTAATATCGCACCTATGGATTATCTACAGCCCTAAAGCCAACAGTGGCCATGTTTACCCCAGGATAAGCTTGGAACAATGGAGTTCCCCTGTCAGTGTTTAATTTAGTTAATTAACTTCCCCGGGAGGGGTTCCCAATTAACCCGTGTAAACATGAGATGTGATTTTCTGTCAGATGACGATTCTATCACACGCGGCCCAGTATTTCTATATATAATGATGATTTTCCCTCAATAAATCACTGGTCTTTGCTCCATCTTGCCTCGTGTCTCATTGCCCGACCAGTCTCCTCCAGGACCCAACGGCTGCCTCGCGGCCCCAATCCAACACTTAACAAGTTCAAAATCATTCATGTCCTATGATGAACAATAACTGGAGTTGGCTAAAAGGTCCCAAAAGCTGCCATTTTAATTCTCATCTCAGGAATTGTTGATATGGAATGGAAGACAGAGTATAACATGGTTACCAGCTGTGGTTTCATCATGTCAATGTAAATGGAATGCAAATTATCCTGACTATGTTATTTTTTCCCCTTCAAATGGTTAAGGTGGAGCCTTCTGGCTTAAGCTAACTAGAATTTTGAACAAATTGTCCACTTTTGAATTTACCAGCTATTCATATCCTCAGTGTGGTATTAAAACTTCATTGGAGAAAACTCTACTTTCTAAAATGTTGCTTTATGAAGCAGATTTACCCTGTACTAATTAAAATGAAAGAATAGGAAGAAGCCTTGCATGGTTTATTTATGCATTAGGAAAATTTATTTCCCTGTTTTTTTAAATTTAGAAATACCTTAAAAGCTACAGGAAATTATTTTATAGACATTGACTAAAGCAGTCCATCTTATGAATTAAATGCCTTTCAAGTACAATAGATTGGAAAATTATGCATGTTTCTTAAGATCTAAGCACAAATCATAACTTTTGTTTAGTACAGGTGCTGAGCTTATTAGTCTTAGTAGCTGTGGATGTAAAGCAAAGGTTGAAAGAAAAATAGAGACTAATTGCTTACATTAATACTGTTTAACTGTTAGAAAAATTTAACAGGAAAATGTTTAAGATTTAAAACTCCTAAGATCTAATTACTCATTTTGTGTTCAGTTTCTGGATATTATAAATATTTTATTTATTATACAGATTCATTTAGCCATACAGAAATATGGGCTGACAATTTAAACGGACTTCAATCCTGCTTCTGCCATTTTACTGGACATAAATCTGAGATGCTTGTGTTAATATAGCAGTGCATCTTCTAGTGGGGAAAAAGAGGCTCTTTGATTTGTACAAGTTGTAGAATACATTACAGGAAATCTAATATAGTCTATGAATGAAATTCTGCAAGTAAAGCACTGTACTATGCAGCCTATATTTCAACATATATTGTTTCCACAGTTACTTGAGGTAGCAATTCTTGTATTCCTTTTATTTTATTATTCTTCCCCCTACCAGTATGGATATTTGCATTTTTTCTATTGATAGGAAATGTTATGTTTCTGGTAATCATGGACATACATGCCTTTCCCGGAAATTGACTCCACCCTTTGCAGGACTGCAGTTGGAACTCTAGGATGCAGAAATCTGTTGAATGGGCATTGATGTGAATAAACACCACATTCTTGTGGGGATATTGAGAACAGCAGTCCCAGGCTCTATCTTACATGGGAACTATATTGTTGGTATTTCTGTATCTCTCCTGTGATCTCCCATTTCCTGCTTTATAAGGTTTGTACATACTTGAGTAAACTGGGGAAGCAGCAGTGTTGAAAATGACAGTCAGTGAGGGAAGAAACTTTCCCCCTGAAATCTTCCTATAGCAGAATTTGAGCATGCCTTACACAGCTTCATGCAACTTGTGACAAACCAAACAAGAAATCTTGCTTCTGCATGTGTCTCTATTCAGTTTCTTACAACACCTCTGTTTGGGGACAGGAGAAGAGCAGAGATTTCAAAAGAAGAGACAGCCAGTGAAGTTGAGAAATATGAAGAAATCTTATTTCTGTACACAAATGATCCTTCTGATTTGGCAGGTATAGCCTTCACTTCCTCCCCTCCATGTTTTTCCCTACACTGATTAAGCTTGTTAATATATTTAGTGTGTGGATTTTAGGCTGAAACACATGTGCAAAACACTCATTTCCTCCAAGAGCTTACTACTCTGTACAAGGTGGCCCATAAGTCCCTACCCGTCCATATATCTTATGTATCCAGTGTATCTGTGTGCTGTCCATCATTCTCACTGCATAATATTGTGCATACTTGTCACAATATGCTCTTCAAGTGTAAATGGGCATAAAACAGCCATATTTCTGTGTGTGTGTGTGTGATAATGATACATGCATAATTGAATATATCATAATAACATATGGATGGGTATCATAATAACATATGGATCTTGTAGGCCATTATAATCAGAAATAGGTTTGAGGCAGTGGATTTTATGACATTTATTAAGAAAATTGCTCAGCAGATTAAAATGAAACAACACAGTTTATGAGTTTGAGTTAGAAAGGGTGTGAAGTAGCATAACTATTATAGGTTAAAAGTCTGACAAGCAATATTTAGTAATTTGACAAATATTTGCAGTTTTCATCCTTCAATTCATTTGGGTTAAACTCCATTAGATGATATTTCTGTTTGCACAGTGTGTTGTCAGAATCAGTTTATTGTGTTTGGTTGGGGCAAGGACCATTTGCATTTTCCCTAGTAGCCATGTCTTGACTTTATTCTGTAAAAACTGCCAACTCAAAATGTGATCTGAATAAAATTCACTTTACATGTTTAAAATTGTTTTTGAAATTCATCTCTCTTCAGTCACAATAAAAGGAAAGTTTATCCTAAAAACCTTTCTATGCCTTTATGACAATGGTCTACAACCCAAATGAAGCAGGCACCTTTGAGAGTGTAAAAGTGATTTATTTTATAAAACTCTGTAAATTAATTACCTGTGTGCTTCAACTAGAAACAGTTTGTTCCTTTTCCCTGATAAGATACGTTTCTGCTCAAAATCATAGAAGAACTTGCCTAAGTACAGTAAAACCTCAAGATACAAAATTAATCTGTTCCTTAAGGTTTTTTGTATCTTGAAAATTTGTATCTCGAAACGTGGTTTTCCTTGGGAATGCATTGAAAAGCAAAAAATCCGTTTTGGAGCTAAAAAAAAACCAAAAACCCACAACCTTTTTTTTTTTCTTGTTCAAAACTATTCATAAAGTGCACTTTGGAATTTTCACTGCATTTTGGCCACTTTATAAAGAGATTTGAATAGATAAAAGATGTTTATTTGGCTCTTCTCTGAGCTCTGGAAGTGTATTTTGGTTTTCAATGCATATTCGGCACATTTCCTACAGCACCATCTAGTGGCCACCTCTGATAATTGCAGGAAAAGTACCCGCCAATCATCTGTTTCGGGAGGGGGGGGGGATTTTCAACACTTCCTGATTGTGGGAAAAACTTCTGTTGGTGCCAAAATACAACAAACAAATCAAAAAAATGGAGCAGAAATGCTCCAAACACCCTCCCACCACCATGGGAAGCATCAGAAGACTTCTCCAAAAATTTCATATCTTGAAAAAAATTGTTGTCATTATCTTGATGAGCCAAACTGTATCCATTTTCCTTTCTGCCTCCATCTTAGGCTACTTGGAGTCAAGAACAGTGCAAAAGTGGGGAGCCAGGAGTACTTGGAAATCCCCCAGGTCCCTAACCAATCAGGTTACACTCCACCTTACCTGACAGGAGGGGTAGGAGCAGATCTCGCTGATTGGAGTCTCTTATCAGTGGTGAGATTTCATTGGATTTCCTTATCTAATGTGAGGTTAATTCTGATTGGCATCTCTTATATAATATGGGAGTTGCTCTTTTTCATAGGTTACATTTATTTTGACCAAACCTCCAAGGTGGAGCAACTTTCCTATTTAATGAGCTGCATCAAGCCACTCAAATTGGGCTCCTAACTAGAGACCTTAAGTTTCATTAGGACTTGGCTCCTATTTCTGAGAAGAGACTAAATATCTGAGATGCTAGTCCTGCCCGGGGCTATGCCAGAGTAAACCTTTGACCAACTCTGTATTTTCTATGGATTCTGTATTTTGTCTTTTTCAGATACTTTGCTAAATAAAACTTTGTTGCTATGTGTAAGGAGCGGAACTCAGTCTATCAGGCATTGCATTTTAATATCCAGCTCTCTGTCTCCATGCTACCAACCTAAAACCGCATATTCCCTGGTTATTGGAATTCCACCCCGGGGCTTGTGGGCAGGTAGTGAGAGGCCTCAGTATACACTGCAGGAGGGAATGTACATGCCAACTCAACCCAGCCTCCTTGCCACGGTCCCTGGTCACCGATGGGTGCGATAATTGTATGTAGAAGCAATTCCCCCATAGATTTCCTTTCATATCGTGAGCTTTTAATAAGTAGAGCCATTCATAACTTGAGGTTTTTCTGTATTGTAAATAGTTCTTTTGACAGTCTGTCGCTTGAAAAAACAGACATAAGGTGAATCTGGAAAGCTACATAAAATATCTTCATTATCACTGTGACCTGGAAGAAAACCATTTTATGGAAATGTAGAAATTAAGACAAGGGAACATCTTCTTGATGTAATTTGCCTCAACTAGCTAGTGGGACAGAAATGAGGAAACACCTCCCTGCCTCACCCATGAGTTATAATAATAATATTTTCATGTCAGAAATTATTCTGGGTTGAAAGGATTTTTGTGGAAGAAACTTTGCTCAGGAAACATCCAAATGAGGCACCTTTCATGTCACCATCATACAGTACCCAGGTCTGATGAGTTGATTCTCATTTACTTGTCTTAAGTCAAGCAGCAGGAAGGAGGGTAAAAACCAATCATGAAATGACAGCTGAGCTCAAGATTCAGTTTGTCTACTGTCCTACCCAGTAACCCAGAAGCAGGAAAGAAGAGTAAGCCACAATCAGAAGCTTATGCTCAGTATAGGACCACACATGGAAGTGTCCACCTGTACATTGACTGCCTATTTGTGGTTTCTGCCTATTTAAGTCATGTTTGTAAAAGGTTTGGGGTCCCTCATTTTTGAGAGGTTTCCCTCCTGCAGCTCTCTGTTTGTTTCTGAATAAATTGCCTTACTTTACCTTCATAAAAAGTCTTTTAGTCTTTCTGCACAACAAGGAGAGCTTACAACAACTACTATCCAGGTTAAGTGTAAAATTTCTACCGTGTCTTTTAAAGATTTCTTTTTAAATAACCCTGGTCACATTTTAAATAATTGAAATGCTGGTGAGTGTTTTTATGAGGACTGTCTCATTTTAAATGTTGCTATGCTTTTCATGAATATACAGGGACAAAAATGTGGCAAGGGAGCAAGCACTAGAAATGGAAAAACACAGCAATTATGCAATCCATACAAGGAGTACCACTCCCATAAACTTATTAAGAGCCTCTAAATGAATTTCATAAAATCACCTGGTTCTTTGTTCTAGCACCATATGCCTCAGTGGAATGATTGTTGACATTTTAGTACTCAAAATCTTTTTATTCTTTCTTAGGGAAGCATAATGCTGTAAATATAATTAAGATTTCATTTAAGGAAACCATCTTGGAATTAAGTAGACATGGGGAGTCTGGCTCCTTTACGAAAATGAAATGACTTGTTAGCATTAAAAACACACTCCATTTTGACCTAGTGTGAATAGGCAGCCTCTTTGCAAGCGCACCCCCCCCCCCAATAATGGACTCAGACACAAATGAAAGTGGATAACGGCATTGGGCCACATTTATTGATTCATGCCCTAGTCCGAATTGTAAATTTCTATTGGTAAAACGACCAATCATAATTCTTAAGGCAAGCAGGCCGAAGTAACACTGGTAAGGTACCACCCAAAATTGCCAACGGCAATTGTTACAATGTATCTATTTGTATCAATTTGTTTGTTGACAACAAACAAATTGTTGACCGTAGTCAATATCTAACTAATGACCCCACCCTCTGACGTGTATCCGTAAAATCAGGGGGTGATTCCAGCTGTCTAGTGGTAACCATCACCCCCTCGCCTGGTTCGTCGTTGACCGGACAACGTTTAAACAACTTATGCCTATCTAGTGTTGTCCAGTCAATTGCGAACCTGCCGGATACCTGTGGGTCATCAATGTTTACCTTACCAGTGCTACCCGCCACCCGGAGAGGCTTCAATAAAGGCTCGACGCCCCCCCCCAAGACCGTCAGCTCGGTCGACAGGCCTGCTCGCCAATCACTCAGCAGGAGGTCCATACCTCCTCACGACAGATGGGCCCCCTCCCCTGAATAAAGCTCATAATTTTGCAGACTGATGGCGGGGAGGCGAATGACGTGTCCCCAACCCTTGTCAAAAAGGAACCGGGCAATAGCCCTGGAGCGACGAGGCCGGTCAAGCGCCTGGAGGCCAAACGCTCCCCTCTAAGCGTACTGCGGTATCATGTCCGACCAAATGAGGGGTGTGGCACGCCACACATAATGTGAGTAGGCCAGGTGACTGCAAATCGCAAGCTTCCGCGATAGTCCAGTGACCTGTCCGAAACCATTGCCCCCAAGGTGAATAACCAGGACATCAGGCGAGTCAGCATCCCTGATGTAGAAAAGGAATGGCAACAGTTCCCGCCATAACATGCCGCGCTTACCACACCACCTGAGATGTGCGGGTGCACCCAGTCCCAGTCGGGGTCCCACTCTGTCGCCACAGCGTAACGCGCTGCCCTGTGCAGCGTAACGCGCTGCCCTGTGCACGTGGCAACGGCCCACCAGCCATACTGTCACCAGTGTAAAACAACACCCAGGGTCTGTCAAGGAAAAAAGGGGGGGTGAGAAACATTGCAGTGACTAAACTGGCACTCACGGTTGAAGAGGGTGAACACAAAATTGAAAACAATGTGATCCCCACCTTCCCATGCGGCATATTTCAGCCCCAGAGTACCCAAAAGCAGCCGCAATAGAAACCGCCTCCATCCTGCAGGAACGGTTGAGTGAGGGGAGACCCACCCGGGTGACAGAAAAACGGGGCATGGTGCGTGCCACACAGTGCAAGAAACTCCTGTAGGGCACCAACCGGACAGATGTCTTCCAAGGAACATCGTAGCAGTATTACTCAACTGCCTACGCCGTGCTGATCTGTTTTAGAGGAGCGTATCCTCAACTGAGCCCAATCATTGTGAACATAGACATCTTCGAGTTCCAGTGCCCTACGACTTGCATCCGCCTTAGTCAGCATCACAAGCTCGCTGATGCGGAGCACTCCAAAAAAGGCCACCATTGTAGCCACATGAAACAGGGGTGCCTCATACCTATCGAAACATGCCAGCCCCGTGCCAGTTGGGTAAGAACCCCAGGGGAAATTGGGTGGCGGTTGTCCAGGCTACGCCCACGTTCCCGCACCCACCCCTCCAAAAAGTGTCTCACACGGAAATCAGCGGTACTATCCGCATGACCTCCCACCTTGGCCATAAAAGCCAGCGCTGACAGCCTGGATGCTATGGTGCGGGGTGCAAGGCCCTGGGCATGCAGGTAAACCATAAAACGGAGGATGTGGGCCACCGGGATCGGCCAGGTATCTGGCAGCTGAAATTGTGTACAACATGTCTGACAAGAAACTAACGCATGGTGATACGCCTTACGCGTACGTGGCGCCAGCGACATGCCGATCGCCCGGTTCACCTCTCCTTGCTAAAGGTCCATATCTCTTCCGGGAGTGGCGAGGGAAATTCCTCCGCATCCGGGGCCAAGGCACGGAACCGGGAGATCTGCAGGCGGGACAAAGCATCAGCAATATCATTATTCACCCCCGGGACATGCCTGGCCCTGAACAGTACATTGAGGCGCAGGCTGCGCAATACTAACTGGTGCACGAGGACCATGACCCAGGGAGATATAGAGGTCTGTGAGTTGACAATGTGGACAACGGCCGCATTGTCACACCAGAAATGCACCACAGAGTTGGCACACTCCTCACCCCATAGCATCAAAGCCCCCGGTATGGGAAAAAATCCCAAATGTGTGAGATCCCTCAGGCGACCCGTGCCTGACCAGGCTGGTGGCCATCCACCATAAGCCCACTTCCCATTGAAGTACATCCCATAACCAAGGGATCCCGAGGCATCAGACAGAATCTGAAATTGAGGTGAAGCCAGGAGGTCGGACCTCCAAAATGAGACCCCATTGAACTCCCTCGGGAACTGGAGCCATATGTGCATATCTGCCCTGATGCCCCGTGTCAATCTCGCCCTATGATGGGGCCTGGATAAGCCTGCCATGGCGTCGCACAAGCGCCGAGCAAATGCCCTGCCAGGTGCGACCACCCTGCAAGCGAAATTAAGGTGTCCATGTAGCACCTGCAGTTCCCGAAGGGATGCCTTGCACTTAGCCAGCAAGTCCGATATAAGGGCCACTATCCTTGGCACCTTGTCTCCCAGCAACCTAGACGCCTACGCTACCGTGTCAATCTCCACCCCCAGGAATACTAACTTATTAGACGGGCCTTCGGTCTTTTCGGGCGCTAAAGGGACACCAAGTTCCTCCAGTAGCGTCTGAAATGTGTTGAGGAGACGTGTGCACGTGTCCCAGCCCCGTTCATCCCCGAACAAAAAGTCATCCAGGTAATGGGCTACAGACCGAGACCCTGACCTACTGACAAATGCCCACTGCAGGAATGTACCGAAACGCTCGAAAGCCGAGCAGGATATGGAACAGCCAAATGGCATGGCTTTGTCAAAATAATATTCACCCCGGAATTTGAAACCCAGCAACTCAAAGTCACCCGGGTGCACCGGCAGGAGACGAAAAGCCGACTTAATGTCACACCTAGCTAACAGTGCACCCGGGCCACATGAGCGCACCATGCGCAATGCCTGGTCAAAGGATGCACACCTGACAGAACAAAGGTCATCAGGTATAGCATCATTGACCGAATGACCGGCTGGGTAGGACAATTGATGAATCAGGCGGAATTCGCCCGGGGACTTCTTGGGCACTAGCCCTAGAGGAGAGACTTTAAGATTGGGGAAAGGGGGTACGGGGAAAGGGCCAGCGACCCTGCCCGCAGCAATCTCCTTATTAATGCTGGCGGCAGCCACCTCCCCCCTACCTCTAAGTGACAAAAGGTTGGGTGTGTCTTGTGGTGACCTATCCCCCTTGAAAGGAATACGGAAACCCAGTTGAAAACCCTGAAGGAGGTACACAGCGTCTGCTTTCTTCGGGTACAATGCGAGCCAACGCTCCAGCATGTCGACATTAATTGGGGAGGGGGCCTTTCGGTGAACCCGCTCCCTCCGTGGCAGTCCTAGCTGCCCCTTGTCCGCCCCTACCCCTGCCCCTGTATCCTCCCGGCCTGGGACAGGCGGAGGCAGCATGGGGGCCAGAACATGAGGGGCACTCGTGCTTGTACTTGCAATTTTTCCTGTTGCAAGAACCATTGGACAAGAAGGTCCAGCACAGCAGGCGGGCTGGAACCCCCTGCCCCGCCACTTGGCGGGGAACCTGTACTGGGGCCTCTCGTTGGACCGCATGCCCACAATGATATCTCTCCCCAGGCGCCGGGCGCGTGGGGGTCATATACAGAAGCCACATCTTCTGGCAGGGCTCATCCCACCTCATCTCTGGGTGCAGTGGAATCCTCATGCGGAATTCTTCATCATAAGCCAGCCACGACGGACCCGGGAAGTCCACCATAGCCCGGTAAATGTTGTCCAGATACTGGACCATAGGGATGGCCAAATCCGGCCTAGCCCTGAGGTAAACAGCCATGTAAATTAGGTACGCTGGCAACCAATTTGCCCACGTGCGTGGCGGCTTACGACGACGTGCCTGCTCCTTATCCTTCTCGTCCAGCCCCTCCCTCTCTTCCTTGGTCGGCTCCCTATTAAGCAGGGAGAAGATATCTACATACTCGCCCCTCCAAATCTTTTCCTTGGTGGACTGGGCCAGATGGTCCCCCAGGGGCAAGGAATACCCTGCCGTTGGCAATGCCGACACCGTCACAGAGGGAACTGCGGGCAAAGCAAAGGGGGCCTGTACCAGCCCGGGGATCCCCAACACATTCCCCACCACATAGGGGGCGCCACCCGGCCCCGGGCCTTGTGTCAGGGATGAAATCGCCGGGTGGGCCGAGGGCAATTGGACCGCCGGGCCACCCGTGCGAGGCCATGGCCATTGGAAAGCCCCCCCCCCCGTGGAAGTCAGTTGTGTGGGTGCACTAGCTTGAACTGCATACTCACCCGATGCACCCCCACGGGCCGCCCCCACCGGGGGTTCCGGCCCGCTGGGGGCATCGGAGCTCACGACCGAAGCTGAGCTCGTCGACGGGGCCAGACCAGCACCAGACTGCTGCACCTGTTGAGTTTGGAGCTGCGAGGCAGTGGCCGCCACCGGCCCGTGCGCCTCAGGCGGCTCAACCCGACCCGTCGCCATCCGCTGTTCGGCAGCCAAAGGGGGCACCTGGAATCCCAGAGGCACCCCTGTCTGATTGGCCCTCGCCAAGGACGCTTCAAGGGCCGCTACACGGGCCAGAAGGGCCTCTACGTTGACAGAGACCCCAGCCCCAACAGGGGGCAAATGGGCAGCCGGCCCATAGATCCCGGGTACCTGTCCATGCCCCTGAGTCCCAGGGGCCAGATAAGGCCAAGAGCCCATGCTCTGCCCTTGAGGAGCCGTGGGCACGCCCTGCAAAGGCAGGGAACCCAACCACCCCCCGTGGCCTGCTCCCCCCATGGGAAACTGCGCGCCCGGGCAAGCGAGCCCAGCCACGCCAAGGGCCGAGGCCCCGTCCGGGGCAGCTTGCGCGCACCGCACATCGGGCCAAGGAGCCACGGATCCCATCCCACCGGTCCCGGTGGGCTCCGTTAAAGGTGGCTGTTGCGCAGGCGTAGTCGCGGTCCTCTGACCCGGCTGGCGTCTCTGCACCGATCGAGCCACGTTAGCAGCTGCCTTCTTCTTGGAGGGCATAGCTGAGTTAGGTAGGAAGCCTAAGAAGAGAAAAAGCTGCCCAAAAGGCTTCCCCTGGAAGGATACGAGCAACGGAGGTAAGAGGGAAAAACTTCTCCGCTCCGTCGCTTCGCCAAAATGGCAGCACGGCTGCCTCGTGGCCAGCCCTTTTATTAGGGTGCTGGCCACGCCCCTAACTACCCGGATGGCTTCGTCAGGTGGGGGGGCCCCCGCAAAGAGCGCGGTGGCCATTTTGGCGCCACGCTTCCATTCTTTACTTTTTGAAATACATAATATATAAGGTTGAATTGAGATTTAGGCTTTACCTAGTTTGGCTCCAGACACCACTGGGACTTCAATAAGACATAGATAAACTAAACCCAATGATTTCAAAGTTGGTGACTAAGTCTAGATTCAAAGCATTACACTTGTATTCAGCTTAAATAAATAGCTATTGTGTGTTGTTGTGGTCCTATGATTTTTCTTGTGAACTGATTTGTTGTAATGTGAAACCCTGCTGTGCTGGAATAAAGGCACATCGAGGCTGTGATGTAGTGGTCCAGCCCCAAAATGAGGTGGGCAAAAAGCTTTTATTACCCTGCCTGTGGGACGAACAACCCTGAAGTGGTTGTCACCCCTGGTAACAGAGGGGCCCTGCTTGCTAAGCATTTCTAAGTCACCCCTATACTATAGGCAAGGGTCTCTAATGTTCTACTCTAATCTAAAGGAACATCTGTGTCTATTAATCTCTATTGTTTACCTTAACTCAGGGAAACATCTGTGGCTATTGTTATGTTAAACCAGGATGTTGCCTGTCAATCGGGAGGTATCTTAGGAATGTGTGCCCAATCTTTTATCTATCTCCTCCAGCAAAGCCTGTGCTTTACCAGATAGGAAGTCTTACTCTGAATTATGGTGCAGCTGTGGCCGGCAAATGAACTTCTAGGCAGAAGCATATTAATCATAAAATTCCCCACTATGCGGGCAGTCCACATCTCTCCCTTTTTATTCCTTTAATGCCGGCTGATTGAGGGCTCGCTGAATGTGAGGTAGGATCTGCTTTGGGGTAAGGTTCCTTCCCGGCCTCTGATACAAGGTGTTTGGATCACCCCCTCCCCGTGTCACTGCTTCCCTCCCCAGGAATGCAAGGGTTAAATGACTCACACAACAGATAGAGTCCATGACATTAGTGGGTATATAGTTCCAAGTTCACTGGTTGCATGTCCAAAACCAACCTAAGGGCAAAATGATGTGTGAGTACACATGGCTGATGGGTACTGGTTGCAAGTCCAAGTATCTTTTCCCATGTCCAGGCAAGGTAAGTGGGTGCCCCGACTGGAGGAGCACCCTAGCAGCCAGGCACAGGAGGTATTTCTGTCAATGGCTACCCTGGGTGTGTTTAGGGTAACTGCATCGGGAGGCAAAACCTTTGTGGTCTAAATACCCCAAAGGGGATAGGACACATAAGTCACGTCTTGGTGTGGACCGAGAGAGTTCGGCCATTTGTCGCCTCTGGCCTGCTCATTCGGCAAGTGGCCAACCGGAATCAAGCAGGTACTTAGAAGTGAGGAAGCATCGGTGGTCTGCTGATGGCAGAAGTCTGTCCGGTTGACAAGTCCAGCCAACTTCTTCCAAATGTTATACTGAAACCTAACTGTCATCCTCCTCCCCTGCTGCTGGAGTGGCCTGAACCCCTCCCCCAGCCAGCAGCAGGAAAATCATAACTATCATAAATGTATTGTAGGTGATCTGAGCCAACACCGCGGCTACCATTTTGTGTGGCGTGGGCTCAGAGTGGTTCTCTTGCAAAATGGTCATGGCATCGTCACACAGGGTTTTGATCATTCCCCATGTCACTCTCTGCTCCTCCATCCTGGGTCGCCAGGGCCGAGGCCGCCTGCCCCACCTCTGTCCCATCATTTTTTATTTATTTATTTATTTATTATTTATATTCAAATTTATATGCCGTCCAATCAGGTAAACCCGACTCTGGGCGGCTCACAACAAGTTAAAACACACATAAAACAATACAACCAATTAAAACCCAACATACCCACCCACCTACCCCATTCCTCTTAAAAAACCACATTAAAAAACTGCCTTCATTGACAATTAAAAGAAATGGGGGCTTAATTTATAAGCCAATAGGCGGGGGCCACTCTTCCATCTGGGCCCCACACCTGCCCCACCAACCAGGTTTTTAGGTCTTTTCTGAAAGGTAGCAGCTCCATCTGCTCCCGCAACTCTACAGGCAGGAGGTTCCACAAGGCCGGTGCAGACACGGAAAAGGCCCTCCTTCATGTACCAGAGAGACGGGCCCCTCTGGCAGATGGAACAATTAGGGAACTCCTCCGATCCGCTTTGGTTGGACGGGCGGACACTCTTGGGACAATGCAGTCTCTAAGGTATCCTGGCCCACTACCATGAAGGGCTAGCGTTCATCAGGTTCATCCCCTCCATCTCTGGCAGGGGGTTCCTCATCGCATTCATCCATGCCATGCCTCTCGAATTGTGGTTTCACACAGTGGGCCGGAATCCAGACGGTTCCTGTAGGAGACATAATCACTGCATACCATCTCCCCCATGTTATCAGGGGCACTGGGCCTCTCCAGGAGGGGTCTGGCAGCACTATGAAGCAAACCATGGGATGCGGGAGGATTTCCTGCTGTTGGAAATGCTTCTCCTGTGGAGTGCAGTCTGAAAATGATGATTATAAGTGAATAAAACCTTGTGCAGGCACTGCTATGCCTGACCCTGGCTTTTTGGGGGGACTATCTCCTCCCTTTCTGTTTGTTTTTCGATGTAGGACTTTAGCGTCCGGTTCACCTGTTTGACAATGGCTTCTCCTGAGGATTGTATGGAATGCCAAATGTGTGCTTTATGTCCCAAGTTGCTAGGAATGTGGCTAGCTGTTTGGAACTGTAAGCTGGTGCATTGTCAGTCTTCAAGTGGCTTGGTTTGCCCATGGCAGTGAATCATGACAAGAGATGTTGCTCTACATGGGTTGTAGCTTCTCCCTTCTGGGCTGTGGCCCAGGCAAACTGCAAGAATGTGTCAATGGAGATGTGCATATACTGCCATCTCCCAAATTGTGTGACGTGTGTGACGTCCATTTGCCAAATCTGATTAGATCCTGTCCCCCATGGGTTGACACCCCACGAAGGCCCTCCCGAAGCTCCTGCAGACTGTGAGCAAGTGCGGATTATGCCTTGTGCTTGCGACAGTGGCAGGTTGAACTGCCATGCCAATGCTTTGGCATTATGAAGAAAGAATGCATGGCTCTGGATTGGGGTCATGAAGACCCCCACTCCTAACATCTGCTGATTTTCCCTTGAGGCTGCGGCTGCCCTGCGATTTCCCTCTGAAATGGGTCCTGGCAAGTCCTGGTGACTGCGAATGTGTGCCACATACAGAATCTCTGAGCGGTGCTGCAAGTGAAATTGCATGGTCAGAAACAGGCTCAATAGAGTCTTATCTATGGATGGGATGATGTATGCCCCTGGCAAAGTGTGGATCAAATTCCTAACATACTGACTATCAGTGATCATATTAAGTGATTCGTTGGCAAACGTTTTCAGGGCTAGATTTGCTGCCGCCAATTCCGCCCTTTGAGCTGATTTTTGCGGAAGTGTAAGCAGCGTTTTCCATGCCTCTTCTTCGTGTCATGTGAGAACTCCATAGGTTTTTCCCCCCGTCAGTGAATGCTGTCTTGGCCCCCCGGATCGGGTCCATAGAAAACAGCTTTATGGACGGATTCTGGAGCGAAACCAATCTGGGGTCTTTTGGCAAGTGGTATGCTAAGCTTCCTTTGAAGCCTTCCAATGCGATGGGCAAAGAGTTTCCCAACTGCATTAACTGCTGGATCTGATCCTTGCTGAAAGTGACAACTATTTTGACTAAGTCGTAGCCTGAAATGTCTCTGGCTCTAAATCTTCCTCTGTGAATTATTGTGGCAACTAATTCCTGTGGTGGCACAATGTTTCGGGGTGGGTGGGTGGGTGGATTATTCGGTAAATACACCCACTCCATGCTCCTCACCCTGCCATTTGAATCGGTGCCCAACACTCCTGCAAAAAGGCTTCCTGTTCTGGCTATGTACAGATTCAGGATTGGGGCCAGTGGCCCCTACTCGATTCTGCCTACCAATCGACTGCTAAGGATCCTACTTACATCTGTTCATGCTAGTCTCGCTTCCCTGTTAATTTGTATCTGGTCGGAGGGATGTTACTCTTGGGTTAACAGTGTAAAGAGCGGCTTTAAGAGGTCAGTGTCTATTTTAAAGTATGGCCTGGCCCAATTAATGTTCCCCAAAATTTTCTGAAGCTCTATAAGCATGACTGTGTCCTTAATGTTAATCTGTGGCAGCACTGGTGCTGCAAAAGATCACAAAAGTCTGTCCCCTAAGTATGATTAAGGTTCTGACTTTTGCACTTTCTCGGGTGCTATGACTAAAACCTTCTCCCCCAACTTGTCTTGGAGGTGCTGGAACATGCTATTGTCCAGTTTTGGCCCTGCCACCAAAATGTCATTCATGAAGTGGCATGTAATGATTCTGGGGTACAGTTCCCTAAATTTGGAGAGTTCTTGGTGTCCATATATTTGGCACAAGGTTGGTGAGTTGAGAATCCCCTGTGGCAAATACTTCCAGGTGAACCTTTGGGTAGGTTCCCTGTAATTGGTGGCTGTTACAATGAAAGTAAACCTTTCCCTGTCCCTTGGGTCTAAGGGAATTGTGTAAAAGCAGTCCTTAAGGTCTAAAATTAAGATCTCCCACCCCTCGGGAATCATATTTGGGTTGGGCACACCGCACTGGAGCAGCCCCATTGGCTGAATGTATTTATTGATTTCTCTTTAATCGTGGAGAAGTCGCCACTTTCCGGACTTCTTTTTTATGACAAATATCAGTGAGTTCCAAGGGCTTGTAGATGGCTCAGTGTGTCCTGAAACTAGCTGCTCTTTAACAAGCTGCTTTAATGCCTCTAATTTTTCCCCCACAATCGGCCACTGCTCGACCCATACCGGCTTATCAGTTAATCATTTGAGTGGAAGGGCCATGCTTTGCCCGAAAGTAAGGGTTGCTTGATACTGCTGTAAAATGTCTCTTCCTCAGAGGTTGACAGGCACATGTTTATGTTTATGTTTATTCAATTTTATATCCCGCCCTACTCAACACATGGCCGACTCAGGGCAGCTAACAACATATAAATGACCCTGGGACACCCCACAGGGTTTACATAAAGATACAATATTCAAATTATAATAATAAATACAATGTTATAAGTAAATACAGTATAAGGCAAGACAGTCAACAATAATACAAATAATACAAATATCAGCACCACATCAAAATAATATATCAATAATTACAATAGAATCACAAAGGATGAAAACATCACTTAATATAACAAAATTACCAAAGTACCAGATGTGCCAGGAGCCAGGTGTGTAGTGGCACAGTTCCTCCCGGCACTCCTCACTTTTTAAGTCCTAGGCGAGCGGGGGAGGGTGGAGCCCCAGGATGCCGGCCGATGGAGTGGCCGGCAGGACTTATTCGCCCTCGCCGAGGCCGAGCATGCGGCGGCAATGTTCCTCCCGGCACCCCTTGCCTTTTAAGTCCTAGGCGAGGGGGGAGGGCGGAGCCCCAGGATGCCGGCCAATGGAGTGGCCGGCAGGACCTCTTCGCCCTTGCCAAGGCTGAGCATGCGGCGGCAATGTTCCTCCCGGTACCCCTTGCCTTTTAAGTCCTAGGCGAGGGGGGAGGGCGGAGCCCCAGGACGCCGGCTGATGGAGTGGCTGGCAGGACCTCTTCGCCCTCGCCAGGGCCGAGCGCACAGTGGCGATGTTCCTCCCGGCATCCCTCACCTTTTAAGTCCTAGGCGAGGGGGGGAAGGCAGAGCCCCAGGACGCCAGCCGATGGAGTGGATAGCACATGCCTGGCACTCAAGGTCCAACCCTGTGCTGCCTTTGGTCTCTACCTGTGCCTCGGAGATGCTTGGGGTAATTATTGCTGGGATGTTTTCTCTGGTGCTGCCAGAGCAGGGACTGCCTCTATTTGGACTGGGGCTAGAGACATGCCCATGGGTCAGTTTCCTGAATTTGGACATTGCCTGGCCCAATGAAAGCCATTGTGACATTGTGGGCATTTGGTGGTGGCCTTATCCAGGTGGCCCTTTGAAGAGCTGCCTCCCCGCACAGGGGGGCACCTCCCCCTTTACTGCCTGGCCTCATTCTGCATTCCCTTTTGAAGTGTCCCACCTTCCCGCACTGATAACAAGCGCCTTTGGTTCTATCCCCTTTTTGCACTGCTACCACCAACAGACCCATCTTATAGGAATCTGTTCCAACATCAGCACAAGCCCTGATCATATCTGTCAAAGTCAAATCCATCCTGTGTCCCATGGCCTGAAGAATCTTGTGGCAATCTAGATTGCCATTGTCCTTTGCCAGTTTCATCATGAGCTCTTCCTGAGCATCCTGATTATCTATTTGCCTGCTGATGGCCTCCTCTAGGTGGTTAATGAAATCCATGTAGGATTCCTGCATTCCCTGCTTTACTGTCGTGTAATTCTTTGCTCCCTTGCCAGTGGTGGGCACCTTGAGAAATGCCTTAAAGGTGACCTCAGAAGCCAGTTAGAGCATGGTGGCTGGCAGTACGGACTGCACTTGGATGGATTCAAACTGCCCTGAGCCATAGAGCTCTGGAATTACTGCTCCTCCCATCCTGGTGGCCCTAGCTTGAGCTTCTAGCTTGTACTCACTGTCCCATAGGAGGTACTGGCTGGGGTTGAGCATGATCCTCATTGTGACTTTCCAGTTGTGAGGGATGAGTGTGGTGGACTCCCATAATTGCTGCAAAGTGCCTCCAGTAAAGCGACTTTGAAGCCCTGTGTCTGTAATTGCTTTGCGGATCTCCACTAGCAACTTGTATGGAATTGGTGAGTAAACTGCTACCTGATTGCCTGAAATTGCATCCGTCTCTATGCGGACAGGACACAGCATCTGAAGTTCAGCCAGTTCTGCAGCCGGCAATTCTCCCTTGCGAAGCTCTTTTTCCACCATGAGCTGAAATGGACTCTTGGGAACACGGGGAGGGGGGCTGGTCCCCCTGAGCCGCCACCCACTTCCAAAGCCCTTGCAGTGGATGTAGAAGGGTAGTCCTGGTGGCTCTTCATACGCTGGCGGTTTCTGCATTTCTACACAGGCTGGACGTATGGCTGAAATTATTTGCCTACATTTACTCCAAGCCCCGATGACTTTGGCGGGTGCTCGGGGTTCCTCTTGCAGACATTTCCCTACTTTCTTCCAAACCCCTGGGTCCATTGTCCCTGACTCTGGTTGGAACAAGCAGTTCTCTCCCAGGTACATGATCAAATCTGCTAGCTCTCCTCTCCCTATCTCTATCTTGTGCTGCTTGGCCAGGCCTTTGAGCTCACGTGTGTGCGCCCGCTGCCTAATGGATGAATTAGCCCCCATCCCTGCCCCTTGAAATCCCCAAAGTTACCTTCCGCGGGACAAGTTGGTGCGCTGACTGGCAGGATGGCACTAGGCAAGAGTACTGTACGATGGATTAGCGATTGTGGCGGCGGTCTTTCCATTGCTGTCATCTGCTGCTGTGGAGGATCAGGCCCTGATTTGCCCTGGCTATGGAACACGTCCATCCCGGTTTCCATTGGCTTGCCTGAGCGTGCGATTGTCTGCGACTTGGTGTCTGCGCTAGTTGCATTGGAATATCATGTCGTGGCTTCAGAGAAGAATCACATCAGTAGTTGTGTTGGAATATCACGTCGTGGATATAGAGAACACTGTGTTGTAATGTGAAACCCTGCAGTGCTGGAATAAAGACACATTGAGGCCGTGATGTAGTGGTCCAGCCCCAAAATGAGGTGGGCAAAAAACTTTTATTACCCTGCCTGTGGGCCGAACAACCCTGAGGTGGTTGGCACCCCTGGTAATAGAGGGGCCCTGCTTGCTAAGCATTTCTAAGTCACCCCTATACTATAGGCAAGGGTCTCTAATGTTCTACTCTAATCTAAAGGAGCATCTGTGTCTATTAAATCTCTATTGTTTACCTTAATTCAGGGAAACATCTATGGCTATTGTTATGTTAAACCAGGATGATGCCTGTCAATGGGGAGGCATTTTAGGAATGTGTGCCCAATCTTTTATCTATCTCCTTCAGCAAAGCCCGTGCTTCCAAAATAGGAAGTCTTACTCTAAATTATGGTGCGGCTGTGGCTGGCGAACGAACTTCTAGGGAGAAACATATTAATTATAAAATTCCCCGCTACGCGGGCAGTCCACACTGATTTAAGTGCCCGGTTCAGGTTTCTTCTGTTCTGTTAACCCCAATGGAAATATTTACTCTAGTTCTAGGGTACAAACTGCAAGCATTACATTGGTAATACATTCAGATATACATCTAACCACATTATATTGTGCAGAATATGGTGCATATTCTTATAGTTTGTAGCCAAATAAAAGCTATTTTGAACTTTAAGTAAACTAAAAGGTAACAAGTCCCCTCCCCATGTCTCTGTAAAAATGTTAAGAGTCACTCTCATCCACCCACCTCCATCTTACCTCTAGGTATTGACCCCTGTTTCTAGGAGAGAGGAGATAGTCCTTAATGGCCCATCCATCAAGGAAATGGCTCTAAATTGGCCCATCCGCTCATGGCTAGTAATAGGCAAAGACTGCAAACTGTATTATCATATGTCCGTACAAAAAAAATCAAACGAGTCCTAGGCTTGAGTTTTATTCTTGCAATATATTTATAAGTGCACACTAAGAACAGTTTTCAAAGCTTTTCTGGTATATTATAAAGCCTTTCTGGGTACTAACACTTTCATCAGGGAATCTAAAATTAATTAATACTGAATTAGAATAAGCCCATATTGGAACATTTGTAAAAGTACAGTGCAAATATACAGTAACAAGGTGCAATGCATGAACTAACAATAAACAGTGATACAAATAATATTTACAGTATTTACAACCAGAGAAATTATCATTAAGATGGTATGAAATGAATAAAATTAATACACAGAATTTTTAAATTATTAATTATTAATAAACTATCAATTATTAATTATTAATATGAACTTGATCATCTAAAATCCACCAATATAAACAATGTATACAACAATATTAAGGGTTCTTATAATTTTTTAAAAAAAATTTAGATTATTTATGGATATTCTTACACAAAAACACTTTTTACTGACTTAATATAGCAACTCACATAGAGACTTTATACTGACAATATAGCAACTGACATAGAGACTGTGTTTTAAAGTGTGATAACATGCATGCTAATATGTTGTTTAAAATGTTCTAAACTTTTAAAACTGTGATAAAGTGTATGAGGAGAGAAAAATGGTGTAGAAACCGGCAAACCATGCCATAAAGCTTGCCAAGAGAACCCTATTGACCAAAACAAAAGGCAAAACAAAGGAGCAGGCTAGATGATACAGGATGCTTAGCACCACAGAGTGGAGGAAGGGGAGGGACAGGAAAAGGGGAGGAGAAATACAGTGTTGCAAGTAACAATACTGCATAGGGACATGGCATGTGAGATCAATGAACCAAGGTAAACTGGAAGTGGTAAAAAAATGAGATGGAAAGAATAAGCATTGACATCTTGGGCATCAGTGAGCTAAAATGGACAGGGATGGGTGAATTCAGCTCTGGAAACCATCATATCTACTATTGTGGACAAGAAAACCTTAGAAGAAATGGAGTAGCCATAATTGTCAATAAAAGAGTGAGAAAAGCAGTAATGGGATACAATCTCAAAAATGACAGAATGATGTCAGTCAGAATTCAAGGCAAACCTTTCAATGTCACTGTGATCCAAATATACACACCAACCACTGGTGCAGATGAAGCCACAGTGTATCAGTTCTAAGAGGACCTAGAACACCTCATAGAACAGACACCAAGAAATGATGTCCAAATTATATTAGGAGACTGGAATGCCAAAGTAGGAAATCAAAAAGTGGAGGGAATAACAGGCAAGTTTGGTCTTGGAGTACAGAATGAAGCAGGACAAAGATTGATAGAGTTCTGCCAAGAGAACGCACTGGTCATAGCAAACACTCTCTTCCAGCAACACAAGAGGAGACTTTACACATGGACATCACCAGATGGCCAACACCGAAACCAGATAGACTACATACTCTGCAGCCAAAGATGGAGAACCTCCATACAGTTAGCAAAAACAAGACCTGGAGCAGACTGTGGCTCAGATCACAACCTACTGATTGCAAAATTCAGGCTTAGACTAAAGAAAATAGGGAAAACAAGGAGACGAGATAGATATGACCTACACAACATCCCTAAAGAATACACGGTGGAGGTGATGAACAGATATAATGGCCTAGACTCGATAGACAGAGTGCCAGAAGAATTATGGACAGAGATGAGGGACATCATGCAGGAAGCAGCAAAGAAAACCATACCAAAAGAAAAGAAGTGTAAGAAAGCAAAGTGGTTGTCTGATGAGGCTCTTAAAATAGCAGAGGAAAGAAGGAATGCAAAAGTCAAAAGAGAAAGGAAAAAATACAATCATTTGAACACAGAATTTCAAAGAAAAGCAAGGAGAGATAAGGAAAACTACCTACAAGAACAGTGCAAAGAAATGGAGGAAAACAACAAAAGAGGCAGAACTAGAGATCTTTTCAAAAAAATCGGGGAAATCAAGGGAACATTTAAAGCAACAATGACCATGATGAGGGACAAAGACGGAAAAGAACTAGCTGATGCAGAAAATATTAAGAAAAGATGGAAAGAGTACACAGAGGAATGCTACAAAAAGGACCTCAACACTCCTGATAATCACAATGATGAAAAAATTGAACTTGAGCCAGACATCCTGGACAGCAAAGTCATAAAGGCCCTAAAGAGCACTGCAAACAACAAAGCTAGTGGAGATGATGGTATCCCAGTGGAATTTTTCAAAGCTCTAAAAGATGATGGCGTCAAATTACTGCATTCAATATGCCAGCTGATTTAGAAAACAATACAGTTGCCACAGGATTGGAAAAGATCAGTATACCCCCTATCCCAAAAAAGGGCAATGCCAAAGAATGTTCAAATTACCAAACAATTGCACTCATCCCACACGCCAGCAAGGTGATGCTCAAAATAATACAGGGTAGACTTCAGCAGCATGTGGAGAGAGAATTACCAGAGGTGCAGGCTGGTTTCAGAAGAGGCAGGGGGACTAGAGACCACATTGCCAACATACATTGAATCATGGAGAATACAAAGGAATACCAGAAACAAGTTTACTTTTCTTTTATTGACTACACTAAGGCATTTGACTGTGTGGACCACAACAAGATGTGGCAAGTAATTAAAGAGATGGGAATACCAGAGCACCTCATATGCCTCCTGAGAAATCTGTACATGAACCAGGAAGCAACAGTTAGGACAGAACACGGAATGACAGAGTGGTTTGGAATAGGAAAAGGAGTAAGACAAGGCTGCATTTTGTCACCCTGCTTATTCAACTTATACACAGAGCACATACTGCGCAATGTGGGGATGCAGGAATCAAAATATGGGATTAAAATTGCTGAGAGAAACATCAACAATCTGAGATATGTAGACGACACCACCCTAATGGCAGAAAGTGAGGAAGACCTAAACAATCTCTTGATTGGGCTGAAGGAGGAGAGTGCAAAAGCAGGCTTGAGACTCAATAACAAGAAAACCAAGATAATGGCAACAGGTCCGATCAGTTCATGGGAAATAGATGGGGAAGAAGTAGAAGCAGTGACAGATTTTACATTCTTCGGATCAAAGATCACTGCAGATGGGGATTGCAGCCATGAAATAAAAAGGCGACTGATTCTTGGGAGACAAGCTATGAGAAACCTGGGGAACATAGTGAAAAGCAGAGACATCACATTGCAAACAAAAATTAGAATAGTCAAAGCAATGGTATTCCCAGTGGTAATGTACGGATGCGAGAGCTGAACAATTAGGAAAGCTGAACGTAGAAGAATAGATGCCTTTGAAATGTG
Organism: Bradypodion ventrale; assembly: GCA_035047345.1. Lineage (NCBI taxonomy): Eukaryota > Metazoa > Chordata > Lepidosauria > Squamata > Chamaeleonidae > Bradypodion > Bradypodion ventrale. The sequence continues at coordinate 176,675,061 of JAWDJE010000003.1, forward strand.
GTGTTGGAGGAGAGTTTTGAGAGTACCCTGGACGGCGAGGAGAACAAATAGGTCAATCTTAAAAGAAATCAACGCTGACTGCTCATTGGAAGGTCAAATATTAAAGATGAAGCTAAAGTACTTTGGACATCAAATGAGAAGGGAGGATTCACTTGAGAAGGCCTTGATGTTGGGAAAGGTGGAGGGCAAAAGAAGAAGGGGGAGGCCAAGGATGAGATGGCTGGATGGTATTTTAGACACAGTGGGCACAGAACTGGGAGTTCTGAGGGGGATGGTGGAGGACAGAGGCGCCTGGAGAACAATGGTCCATAGGGTCGCAAAGGGTCGGAATCGACTGTGCGACTGAACAACAAAATTCTTACCTCAGAACTAGTGATCTAAAGTGACTATGTGACAAATTATTTTTATTGGTGGATTTTATAAGATCAAGTTCATATTAATAATTAATAATTGATAATTAATTAATAATTAAAATTTAAAAATTCCTTGTATTAATTTTATTCATTTCATACCATCTTAATGATAATTTCTCTGGTTGTAAATATTGTAAATATTATTTGTATCACTGTTTATTGTTAGTTCATGCATTGCACCGTGTTACTGTATATTTGCACTGTACTTTTACAAATGTTCCAATATGGGCTTATTCTAATTCAGTATTAATTTTAGATTCCCTGATGAAAGGATTAATACCCAGAAAGGCTTTATAATATACCAGAAAAGTTTTGGATACTGTTCTCAGTGTGTACTTATTCATATATTGCAAGAAGAAAACTCAAGCCTAGGACTCAATTGATTTATTTTGTACGGACATATGGTAATACAGTTTGCAGTCTTTGCCTATTACTAGCCATGAGCGGATATTCCTTCCTCTCCCCAGTGTGTTCTCCGCTTCGCCCGATCATCTTCTAAAATGGCCCAGCCATCAAACTAGCTTAAGTCTGTAAAAGAGGTGCAGATCTCAGGATGAGGTAACAATACAGCACATGGTTTCTACAGTAGACTTGCCTTTTGTTTTAGTCTATAAAACTGTCTGTTCTCCTGAACTGGTTGCCCTTTCTACCTATCTCTTAAAAGAGGTTGGAGAGAAGCTGGCCATTTTGAATTAGTATTTTTAATAAACTCTTTTTCTTCCCTGCCCCTCTCCCAATTTTGGTGCATGTATTCCTTTTGGTACCCACAGCACACAAGCTGCAATTTCCCCATTTTCAGGAACAAGTTGACTACAAGTTAAATAAATAAAATTGTCTATGAGAGAAGAGAGATATTCATTCATTCTTTTATACCACCCACTTTAGTGACTAGCATTACTCAGTGTAACTGGAGAATTGAGAAATACACATATATTACACATTTATTGTTTTTATTATTATTTCTAAATAAAGTTATTTCGTTTATTTTCATTTGCCCTACACACCGGTATTGCCAGGCATATGTGTACACCAAAACATCTCACTGACATGCACTCATTCACACAAACTCGCAGGTAGATAACTGCAAGGCTTGATTTTTTAAAATAAATTTATAAATATTTCTTTTTAAAAATATATTTTTATTAATTTTATATAAGTAAACATACATAAAATAAACATTGTATAATGAAAATAAAACAATAATAATAATAAAAAATAAAAAGGACAGAAAGAAAAAAGAATACACACACATTAATACTAAAATATTTCAACTTTTTACAAACAGCATTAATCATACTCCTCAGGTTCTATCCATTCTTATTTTTAACTGATTCATCTTATCAAATATTTCCTCTTTTAATAAACAATATTTCTATTATCTATCATTTATAGTCATAATACATTATTCTATCATTCTCTTATATTTCTCTATTAGCTGAATATTACATAAGAAAAGCCTATATCATTATTGTAAAATACATCAAATAATAAAAACACCCAGTGATATATACAAGTCTTGAGGATCATAGTCTTTTATATTTCTAAACTTTCCAAAAAAACTATGTGATATGGTACTAGTTTATCTCCTTTGTCAACTACCAATACATATTCCACAAAAGGTTTCCATATTTCCCAAAACTTATTCTCTTTCATTATAACTTTTTAATGTTCAATTCCCATGTCAATGTGTCATTTAACACAATTTCCCACATTCCTTTGTACCATTCTTCTATTTTTAAAGTTAAATCATTTTCCAATTTCTTGCTATGCATTGCCTTGCAGCAGACAACATTATAGACAGCAGTTCTTTTTTGTTTTTACATATAATCAAATCTTCTATCTCTGTCAATAAGGTGGCACTCGACTCCAATTTTAAATCCACTTTCAAAATACCCCCATCTCCTTTTCTATATGTTTCCAAAAAGCATTTGTCACTTTACAACTCTACCACATATGTTCATATATCCCAAGGTTGTTTTTACATCTCCAGCAATTCCTTGCTTTAGTATTATCCATTTGATAAAGTCTGATCGGAGTCAAGTACCACCTCCATAACATTTTATAATTGTGTTCTTTTACTCTAATTGACAAATTTCTCATAATTCTTCTCTTCCATTTATTTTTCCAATTTGTTTCGGGAATAACTATATTTAAATCTTGTTCCCATAACTTTCTCGATTTATTTTGTGAGTTTTCCTCATCATTTAAAATTGTGTATATTTTAGTTACTAATCCCTTTATCAGTATTTCCCCTTTTCTTACTTTACAAATTATCTCTTCAAACTCTGTTTTAGCTCTCTTTAAACTAATTTTTCCTCCATATTTTTCATTCCACTTATTTACTAAAATCATTTGTAAACAATTCAGGTTCATTTATTAAACATTTCTGCTCTTTGTTCAATTTTGTCACAAGTCCTTATCCAATCTTTCAACAGGAACATATCATTTCCAATAAATATATCCTACATCCTTCTATCCATTTTAATGGAAACATTTTGACATCTTCCATTTCCATAATTGGAGATACATCTGGTGCCAATTTCCCCTTAAATTTTTTCCAAACATCTAACATTGCTTTTGTCATCTTATTTTTTGACTTTATTCTCACGTTCTTATCCAAAATAATTGCGTTGCCAAGTCTTTGCAATGCTTTCCTCCCAAATATATCCTTCTTAGTTATAATGTTTACAATATTTTTAATTGAAACACCCTCTAATAATTCATAATATTTGGAAGACCCAACCCACCTTTTTTGTGGTAAGTACCATAAGCTCTTTGAAACACTTTGTCTTTCCCCCACATTACAATAAGTATTTAACATATTCTGAAATGTCATTATATCTTTTTCCTTTATTTGGTTTGGCAGGACATAAAACAAAAAAAATATTTTAGGTAATAATTTCATCTTACATAGAGAATCCTACCAAACTAAGATAAATTTAACTTACTATACTGTTTTATTTTTTCCTTGATTTCCACTTTTTATTTATTATAATTCAATTTCTTAAGGTCTTCCATTTTATTAGAAATATTTATTCCCAAATATTTAACACTACTTTTAATCTGTATGTTATATTTTCCCCTTATTTTATTTTGTTCTTCTTCACCAACCTTACTAAATATTCCTTCAGTCTTATCCCAATTTACTTTTAATCCTGTCATTTCCTCAAATTCACCAAGATGTATCTGTATACATTCCATTGCTTTTACTGGATTTTTCATCATATCATCTGCATATTGGCTTATTTTTATATCTTCTATTCCTTCAATTTTTATCCTACCTTATAGACATAGCTAATAGTTCCATGGCCATTACAAATAATATTGGGGACAGTGGACATCCTTGTCTAGTCCCAGCTTCAAGTCTTATATCATCCGTAAATACTTCATTTACCCTTACTCTATTTAAGCCTTTTTGATATAACTAATCAATTAACTTTATAAATTTTGTACCAAAACCATAGTTTCTTATAATTTCTTTAATTGTAACCCACTGAAGGGAATCAAATGCATACCTGTCAAGTTTTGGGAAATTTCTGTCAAATAAGGGAAATTTCCTGGCCAAAACAGGAACTGTTAGCCTCCAGTCTAACTCCAGTCTAATTGCAGTCTAACTAATACAGGATGATGGTGGGAACAAGTGTAAAATATGGGGGTTTGACAGAAATTTCCCGAAACTTGACAGATAGGATCAAATGCTTTAAAAATATCTAAAGATAAAAGTCCATTTTTTCCCTTCTTTTGATCCGCAATGTCCATTAGGTCCACGACTCTCCTTCTGAGGTCTGCCATATACCTACCATGCAAAAAACCCACTTGATCTTTATCTATATAGTCTTTCATAAATTCATTTAATCTATTCGCCAATATTGCGGTAAAAATTTTAGCATCTTGATTTATTAATGAAATTGGCCTATAAACATCAACCTTTTCTGGGTTCTTTCCAGGTTTAGGAATTAAAACAATTATTGATCTATACCATGAAGTCGGTAATGAACAACTTCAAGAGTCTTGGGATCATCAACTCCTTAAATTCTTTATAAAATTCTGCAGGAAACCATCCTCTTCTGGGGTTTTATTCATTTTCAATTTTTATTTAACCACTTTAATTTCCTTCTCTGTTATTATTTCTTCCATCCTATTCCTATGTTCTTGAGTAATTTTAACCCCTTTTTTCTTTTCCAAATACTCCTATAACTTTTATAACTTTATTTCTTTCTCTGAATACAGTTCTTGATAAAACTCTTTTATTATTTCAATCTTCTCTTTTGTCTTATTACATCTCTTTCCCTGCTTATTTATTAAAATACCAATCTCCCTTTTATTTCTCTTTTCCTTTGAAAGATTTCAAACCCCTACTTAAAAGGGTCATTATCAAGGGGGGGGGATACCCCTCCCTTTCTCCCTTGCTGTTTAAGCTAAGCCTTAACAGTAGGCTCTGGAAACTGCAGTTTGGTTTAAAATGTTTTTTCCCTTTCTGCTAAATAAGCACAGCAGACCTAACTGATCAATTTTATTTCATTAGCATTTATCCCTGGAATGTCAAACAAATTTATAAAAATGCTTTCATATTTGAATCTCTCTGAATATTCTCTTTTGCCCTGGGCATGTTTGGGCAAAAGCCAAGAACTCACTTCCATCCTTCCCCTGAAGTTTTGAGATTAATTCTTTTTTCTGTTTGCTTGTCTCTCTCTCTCTGTTGTCTTTGGGTTCAATGATAGATTAGAAATTAGCATATGTACACAGTGCTGGCTGAGGAATGTCCAGGGGCATCTTCACTGAAGATCCTGCCTTGAAGGGCTGCAATTGAATAACATAGAGAATTACAGATTTCTCTTCCTCACATTTTTAATAAAAGTTAAGGAAGGTTCCTTTCATATTTCCCTTGCTCTGTATAGATTATGTTCCTAAAATGACTCTAAAAATGTTTTATATTGTATCCAAAAGCAGGAAACTTCTAAAATGTTTCTCTTGAAACCTAAGTTTGCCTTGGCACACCCAAAAAGGCTTACTGTGTTCCACAAACACCTGCACCCTGAGGGATACTCTCCTATCTACATCTCCTGAAAGTCAACAGAAAGAACAACAGCTTTGATTATTTTGTAAACATTTTGCATTAATTCTGTTGCCTGTATCTCTTGCATCTTCCTTGCATGCATTGTTTATGGGTTTTTTGTAAATTAACATGAGTAAACAGTGAGGGCTGGTTTGGTGGGAACAGGAAAAGGATTATTGACTATTTTTCGGTGGGAATGCAGATGTTCAGAAGAGGGAAGCAAATCCTTCCTTGAAGCAACCTTCCTGCTCAAGACCATGGATGCTGATTTGTGCTTGCCTCCTCACTTCTTGGATGCTGATTGGTACTTGCTTCCCCACTACTTGTGTTCATTAGTAACCTCGTGTGCTCATTGGAGCACACTCAACAATGTCACCCTATCATTGATCACTGTGTACCCCTAATTCCCCAACCTCCTCCCACTATCTTCCTCCTGTTTTTGTATCTTCTATCCCAAACCAATATTTACATAACATTTGTACCATTGTAACCTCACATTGAATATTTGCATATGAAAGAAAAGGCTTGCTGCTGACCTTTGTTCCCATTGTATAAACTTTATTAGATAGATGATAGGGTTAGCTTTACAGAAGAGTATAAAAGTTGCATCTGGTGTTGATTTCCTCAGCTCTCTTGAGTCAAAGATAGGGAAGCTCCAGGCAGGTTTAGATGTGCCTTTAAACAGCAAAGGGCCCTTGTTGATTAAACACATGCTAAAAAACCATTTTATATTGCCTGAAGTAAAGTTTCTGTAGTTCTTGGGTATGGGTATGCTCCACCAGTGACACAGATTTTGAAGGTTTTTGCTGCAAATTTCAACTTTGAAGATCACTCACATTAGAGGAAGGGGGTGACCCAGTTTTTTAGCTAACATCAGGACAGTGACATACAATATGATTTCCAGTCACCCAACCCTTAGCTAATCAAAATCAAATCCCTCCCATAGTATAATATGAATAAAATCAACAAATCAAGGTAGGCACATAGTCAAGTCAAACAGTGACAGTTTAAAATCTAATTAAAATCCTATTAGACAGCCCCATCCACAGAGAGGATATTTCTAAAGGACTCCTTAAAAATTCTGGCTTGAATCCTCTTTTAGAAGACTGCAGGCAAGTGGTCTGACAGGTCTCAACATTTAACTTATTAGCAGCACCACCATCAAGAAAGCACAGTTCTGAGTTAATACTTGTTTAGCCTCAGGATGTCAATGTGCATAATCATGGCCTGCAAGGACTAGATAGAATAAGTAGATGTCCTTTCAGAAAGTTGTTTCAAGATAGTCATTAACTTAAAACAATTACCCATCTTAACAGCTGAGTAGACTTTGTTTTTGTGCACCCTGAGTCCCAAATCAGTAGCCACATCATTTCATTGCACTCTTGAAGGCTTTCTCTTGGTTGATTTAGCATGAGATCTATAGAGAGAGAGAGAGAGGGCCTAGTCCTGTTGTATAAAATCTTTATAATTTGCTGCAGCAATTTGGAGCAATTGACACTGTGCAGTATAGCATTTCAGTTGCACAACCAGGTGTGAGATCAAGCATAACACTAAGACATGCTCTGAGCCTTAATGAATTAGTTGCAACTTGTCACAGCAGGTTTCCTAAACATTACACAAGTACCAATCAGATTCTGTCCAGTGTCCTTTGGGACACCCAGAATTTGGGCAGGCTGCTAAAAAGAATTTGCTCATGACCACTGTTAACCTTAACATGGTTTTCTGTATTTCATTGCATCTGCTGCTGTTAAATGTGACTATAACTTGTTTACATTATTTTAATTATTGAATAATACATGTTATGAGAGAGTGAGTAAGATCCCATACCTGTAGTTTGTACTAAAAATCTAAAAAGAAAAAGAGGACTTATGTGATATTGGCCGGAGTATAAGATGCATTAGAGTATAAGATGTACCCCATTTTTATACACATTTTAAAGGAAAAATAATTTTCTACATTTTAACTTCAGCAGCCAGGGAAGGCAGGATTGGTCAGGCAAGAGAGTTCCTTTGGAAGCCTCTTGCCTGGCCAATCCAACTGCTGCTGGCAATCTGGAGGAGGGGTGGGCAGTCTTGCCCACATTCTCCACAGCTGCAGCTGTCAGAAGGCGGGGCAGGTGGTCTTGCCCACATTTCCCGCTGCTGCCAGCTGTCAGGACACAGGGCAGGAAGTCTTGGCTGGGAAAGATTGCTCCCAAAGGAGTGATCTTGCCTGCTTTCCCCACCACCACCTGCTGTCAGGAGACGGGGTGGGTGGTCTCAGCTGGGCAAGATTGCTCCTTTGGAAGCCATCCTTCACCTGGCTTCTAGCGGTCAGCAGAGGCTGCCAAACTGCACCAGTGGGGTATGTGTGAGAGGGCAGCTTTAAATATAACCCTTTCCTGTCTCCAGCCACCAATCCTCTCTACAGGTAGTTGCTGAACTGCACAGGGGTGGGGGGGCAGCTACCGGCCTATAAGACACACTCCATTTTTCCAGTGGGGAAGTACATCTTATGCTCCAGCAAATACAGTAAATTCTCTGTTCAATTTACCACATTGCCACAAACTCTGAGCTACTCTTAGAATTTTCTGTGTATCAATCCATCCCTGTTCACATCCCTCTGAATTATTATTACTGGCTATTTTGCATTACAAGGTAAATGTATTATTAAACATTAAACACTAGTACACCTCAGAGGGTTGTTCTGATGATTGCATAGGTAATGCTCAATCCCAACTTTGATTATTAGAATGCATTTTACTTGGGGTTTTCTTTGAGGATGTTTTCATAGGTTGAGAGGAAGCTGATTGATGAATTATACTGAAAGAGAGAACTGGTCAGAAGTGACAATTGGAGTGCTACAGGATTCCCTCTTGGTCTTGTGTTGTTCAATATTTTTATTTACAATGTCAAAAATGAAAAGGATCTAGAATGAAATGATGGTGAGAGCAGATATGTTTGACTAAGCTCTTTGTTTTGTTGCAGGAATGTTAAAATTTATATTCCCTTATCCTTTAAAAACAGTAAAGAGATACTTCTCCCAAATTTTTTTTAAAAAAGGAAACAACAAAATTACAGCAAGAAATCACAAGGCCATATGGCAAGCAAATCGAAGGCAAGCGCGGCGCCAAAATAGCCGCCATGCTCTTTGGGTGCCCCACCCCACCCCGGACTCAGACATCCAGGTAGTTAGGGGGCGTGGCTAACCCCTTATAAAAGGGGTGGCCACGAGGCGGTCCCTTCGCCATTTTAGAACAGCGATGGAGCGGAGAAGTTCACTCCGACGCTGCTATTTTGACATTTGCTGTCCTTGATCGGGGATATCTCTCCTCCGATCAGTGCTTATAGGTTTGGGTGGCCATGGCACCCAAACGGAAGACTCCCGTGGCCCTGCGGCCGTGTGCGGGGGGAAGGGCTCGCCCTACACCCTTGACCACCTCTCTTGGGCCACCATCGGGCCGGAGGGCTCGTGCGAGGGCGCCAAGGGGGGCGGCAGGGTTCCTTTGACCACTGCCACCAATGTTGGTGACCAGGCCCCTGCCCCCCCACCCCACCCAGTCGTAGGGCTCGAGCGGGGGCTGTGCGGGCCTGCTCCCCGGGAGTTTCCACCCCCATTGACTAATCCGGCTTGGAGCATGGTGGCCCAATTGGGCACGGCGCAGGATCATGCCCCATTATCACACCAGCACCCCATGGGCCGGATTATTTGGCCTGGCCATATTGCGGCCAGGGACTGCCGCATGGCTTTCCCCCTCCACCTAGTCAACCATTGCCTGGTGGGCCACCCGGCCCACCTGGCCCACCTTATCATGGTGGGTTGGACACTGTTGATATGCTGCTTGCCCACATAGCGGCCCTTGAGGCATCCATGGGGATCGCCCCATAACCACTGGATTATGGGCTTGGCCATTCTTCGGCAGCAGCCCATAGGCCTATTCCAGCCTCTCAGCGGGCCATCAGCCAGGTTGAGCTGCTGGAGGCTGTCAGGCCAACGCATGCTGGCACTCTGCAGCTCCCCGTCTGGCCGCCCCAGCAGGGCATCCCGTCACTGACCGGTCCTATTTGGCCTGGACATCCAGCAGCTCAGAGTTCGATTTCCATCGCGAGCTCCGACGCCTGCCAGGGGCCGGAACCCCCAGTGGGGTGGCCCAGGGGGGTGCAATAAGTGAGTATGCTAGTCAAGTCAGCACACCGGTGACACTGACACATGCTACTGGTGGGGTGCAGTGGCCCTGGCCTCACCAGTTTGCTGCGGGTGGCCAGTTCACTGTGCAATACGCTCTGACCTCCGGGGCTCCCAACTATTCTCAGGTTTTGCCGGGGATAACTGCCCCATCGGTTCCAGCTCAATTTCCTGGGGGGCGACAGGGCCCATTATACGTTCCTCCACATCACTCTGTGCCGACTACGTCCATGCCGACGGCCGGCTACTCCCTGCCCCTGGGTGAACATTTATCCCAGGCCACCAGGGAAAAGATATGGCAGGGGGAATATGTTGATATTTTCACCCTCCTTAACCGTGAACCTACTAAGGAGGAGAAGGAGGGGCAGGATGACAGGGACAAGGAATTGTCCCATCATCGTAAACCCCCTCGTACGTGGGCCAACTGGTTACCGGCATATTTAATATACATAGCAGTATATCTTAGGGCTCGTCCTGATTTGGCCATTCCGATGGTCCAGTATCTGGACAATATTTACCGGTCTGTTGTCGATTTCCCTGCCCCATCTTGGTTGGCCTATGATGAGGAATTTAGGATGAGGGCGGCCCTTCACCCAGAGATGCAGTGGGACAAGCCCTGCCAGCAACTATGGCTCCTGTATATGACCCCTACACGGCCGGCGCCAGGTGACCAGTACCACTGCGGCCATGCCATGAAGCGGTCTGCCACTACACAGGTTCCCCGCCAGTCGGCGGGGCAGGGGGTTCCAGCCCGCCTGCTGTGTTGGAGCTACTCCGCAAATGGAGTGTGCAACAGGCACCAATGTAAATTTAGGCATAAGTGCCCTTCCTGTTCCGGCCCTCATGCCACCTCCACGTGCCTGCAGGCCGGTGGGTCCCAGGGTAGGGGAAAGGGATACCAGGGGTCAGCCAGAGCTCCTTCTGACGCCGCTACCCAATCAAAAGGCCCCCTCCCCAATTAATCTTAGTATGCTTAATGGTGGCTATGCGTATATCCTAGACAGGATGATGCACTCTATCTGCTAGAGGGTTTTGCTTTTGGCTTCCGCATCCCGTTCAGGGGTGTTCGCACGCCTCAGGATGCCCCAAATTTGCTGTCTCTTAGGGGAAATGAGGACGTTGCAGCAGAGAAGATAGCCAAAGAGGTTAGAAAGGATAGGGTTGCTGGACCATTTGATATGCCCCCATACCCAAATTTAAAAGTATTCCCTCTGGGCTTAGTGCCGAAAAAGTCCTCGGGTGAATTTTGTCTGATTCACCACCTTTCTTACCCCACGGGTTCCTCGGTCAATGACGCTATACCGGATGACCTTTGCTTGGTCCGGTATACGTCCTTTGACCAGGCCTTGCAGATGGTACGCTCATGTGGTCGCGGGGCGCTACTGGCAAAGTGCGACATCAAATCAGCATTCCGATTGTTGCCAGTGCACCCTGATGACTTTGAGCTTTTAGATTTTTGTTTCCGGGGCAAGTTTTATGTGGACAAGGCTATGCCTTTTGGCTGCTCCATTTCGTGCTCGGCTTTCAAACATTTTAGCACCTTTCTTCATTGGGCTTTCGTTCGGAGGTCAGGATCCCGGTCCGTGGCACACTACCTCGACGATTTTTTGTTCGGGGGTGGACACGACTCGGGCACGTGTGGACGCCTGCTTAACATATTTCAGGGGCTCATGTTCCTCTGGCACCTGAAAAGACAGAGGGCCCAGCCATCACCCTCACCTTTCTTGGTATAGACATTGACACTGTTGCCCAGACATCCAAGTTACCCATGGAAAAGGTGACTCGGATCTCAGATGTGATTTTGGCAATGCTTGCCAAGCACAAGGTGTCTCTCCGGGAGATGCAGGTGCTCCACGGCCACCTCAACTTTGCATGCAGGGTGGTAACACCAGGTAGGGCCTTCGCCAGGCGTCTTTGTGATGCTATGGTGGGTCTTTCAAAAAATCACCACAGGGTCCGGCTGACTAGGGGTTTGCGGGCTGACCTGTCGGTTTGGCTCACGTTCTTACAGGGCTTTAATGGCGTCTCCTTTTGGAGGGCTGAGCGTATGGTCAGCCCTCAGTTCCAGGTCCAGTCGGATGCCTAAGGTTCCCTTGGGTATGGGATTTATTTTGAGGGTAGGTGGGCCTATGGTAAATGGCCTCAGGAATGGCAAGGCACGGATAGCTTACACGATCTTACGTTCCTTGATTTTTTTCCGATTTTAGGTGCACTTATGCTTTGGGGGGACATGTGGGCTAATTCTGTAGTTCACTTTTGGTGTGACAATGCTGCCGTAGTGCATATTGTTAACGCCCAAACATCTAAGTCTCCCAGAGTCATGGCCTTGGTTCGACAATTTGTTCTTAGGTCTTTGCGCTTTAATGTGCTCTTTAGGGCCAGACATGTGCCAGGCATTAACAATGATATTGCTGATGCTTTATCCTGCCTGCAGATCTCCCAGTTCCATGCCTTGGCTCCAGGCGCAGAGGAACTTCCCTCTCCACTTCCAGCCGAGATGTGGACCTTTGGCGAGGAGAAGTGAACCGGGCAATTGGCATGTCTTTGGCACCTCGCACGCGTAAGGCGTATCAGCACATGCTACTTAAGTTTAGGGCTCATTGTAGGGAGAGGCAGCTGCCTGACATGTGGCCGATCCCGGTTGACCATGTTTTGCAGTACATGGTGCACCTTCATGCTCAAGGTTTGGCCACATGCACCATTGCCACCAGGCTTTCGGCCTTGGCATTCATGGCTAAGGCACGGGGCTTTACTGATTGCATGGGTGACTTCCGTATATGCCATGTGTTGGAAGGGTGGACATGTGAACGTGGCCGCTGCCCGGACACATGTCAGCCTGTTTCACCGTGTCTTCTGACACACCTTGCTTGGGGCTGGCATAGCCTGTGTTATGATAGGTATGAGGAGTCTCTTTTTCATGCAGCTACCACCGTAGCTTTCTTTGGAGCTCTGAGAATCAGCGAGCTGGTCCCACTTTCAAAGGGGGACATGTCTCGTAGGGCACTGGAACTGGAAGATGTATCTCTCAACCAGAAGTGGGCTCAGTTGAGGATTCGTTCCTCAAAGGCCGATCAGCGCGGGAAGGGTTGTAGTGTGACGCTTCTACGATGCACATTTGCTGACATCTGTCCAGTTGGTGCCCTACATGCGTTTTTGGCAGTGCGTGGTTCATGCCCTGGCCTGTTGTTGTGCCACCAGGATGGCCCCCCCCCTTACCAAATTCCAATTCTGGAGGGTTACTGGGATGGCACTTCACAGTGCAGGCGTCCCTGGGGCTCGTTATGGTACCCATTCGTTTAGGATAGGCACCGCATCAACTGCGGCTGCATTTGGGCACTTGGAGGCTGATATACATCGGATGGGCAGGTGGGCATGCTTTTCTTTGTATGTACATCCCCTTACTGCATGAGTGCCTCGTTATGCCCTCAATTCTCTCTCCTTCTTTTACATACCCTGTGTGTTTCTGCACACCAGTGGCAGTGTGGCTGGTGGGCCACAGTTATGTGCACTGGGCGGCACAGTACGCTGCTTTGTCGGAGTGGGAACCCCATCTCGGGCTACGTGCATCCGCACGTATGCAGTGGTATGGTGTGCGCGGCATGAGGTCGTGGGAACTGTTGCCATTCCTGATGTCCATCAGGGATGCCGGACCGCCAGATGTTTTAATTCTGCACCTTGGTGGCAATGATCTCACACAGATCACTGGCCTTGCCTTAAAGATGTCGGTGTGCAGTGACCTGGCATACCTTCACCATTTACACACGGTTGCTATGGTCAGACATCGTGCTGAGACACTGTTATAGGGGAGGCATTGACCTCCGCGGTCTGGACCGTGCCCGGCGGTCAGTGAACAGGGCTGTTGCCTGGTTCCTTATGGAGAATGGCTTCGGTACAGCCATTCGTCACCCGGGGATAGGGTTGCAGGATTTTAGCCTGTATTCTGGAGATGGGGTTCACCTGTCAACAAGAGGTATGGACCTCTTTCTGGAGGATGTGCAAGTGGGCCTGGTGACCGAGTTGTCGGTCGGGGGGGGGGGGCGGTGAGTCATCATGGATGCCTCCCCGTGTGGCGGGTAGCACTGGTAAGGTAAAATTCATGACCCATAGGTCTGGCAGGTTCGCAATTGATTGGCCAACACGTAGATAGGTACAGGGGAAACAGGCTTGGCCAGTCAAGGGCGAACCATGAACGGGGTGATGCTAGGAGCTTCACAGCCTGCATCACCTTGATATTTTAACGGATACACGTCAGAGGGTGGGGTCAATATATAGTATATTGACTTCGGCCAACAATTTGTTTGTGACAACAAACAAATTGATACCAATTGATACATGATAGCCAATTGCCATTGGCAATTTGGGTGGAACCTTACCAGTGCTACTGTGGCCTGCTTGCCTTAAAGAATTACAATTGGATGATACACCAATTGAAAGTTATAATTCAGACTAGGGCATTATTCAATAAAAGTGGCCCAATGCCTTTAATCCAATACTGGTGTCTGAGTCTTTATTTGGGTGGGTGCGCCTGCAAAGGTCTACTGTCTTCCAATTAGCACTGTCAGCATGCTCAGCTTTAAATCCACAGTACGGTTGTTATGTTATCTTGCATTACATGTATGATGAAGAGGAAGATCTTCTATGTGCCATTAAATCTGGTTGAGATCAGTAAACATTTGGAAAACTTGGAAATAGCATCCTGCTGAGTCTTCTAAAGAAAAAGGTAGACCTAAGGTCACCTTGGCAATATTGATACCTATAGCTGTTCAAACATCCATCAAGTGGGCCTCCTGTCTTTAAGTAAACAGTGCCTGGTTATATTGATTTTGTTGCCATGTCTCTTATTTTAAGCAATGCAGAATTTACCTACGTGTGTGTACATAGAAAAAGTGTGGTGAATTTTGTGTTGATTTTCCATTTTTTAACTGGATAGGCTATAAGCTTGATAGTGAACATCATCATGCACTTCCTAAATCTCAATTTGAAGATAATCTGTAAATCTTAAGTACAAAGAGATATACTAGACTGAGAAGAATGATAATAAGGTGTAGGTTTCTTGGTTCTTCAGTGGATAGACCTTAAAAAATAACTATGCCTGCCACAAGTGCCACCTTTGCCCTCAGTAACTACTCAGCTTTGATAACTGCTTTGAATGCTGTTTTAACTCAAAATAACCTTTTGAAGGAGCTTAATGACACCACGTGGTTCCAACAGGTTTGATAAATATTATTGTGCAGATAAAAAAACTGAGAGAGGCATATATTCACTGCATAAAGGAAAATCTAAATAATTTATGAAACACAAATTATGGTTCAAGTTCTCCCACACTACAACAGAGAGTGAATTCTCAAGTAGAACTTTAAATTGGCATTTAAAAATTTTCCTAGATGATATTAATGAATATTATTAATAATTCAAACACAGAACTAGTGGCCAAGTTTCTTCTTTTTGCACAACAAAAGTGCAAGGCAATCCTTGCCTCCATTTTATAACACTTATTTTTAAAGTTCTGTCCATGTAATTAATATAACTGTTTTTTTAATTAAGTTTTACATTGTTATTAGTTTTGTTGGATCTGTGACTATACAATAATGATTGATTGATAGATAGATTCATTCATTCATTCATTCATTATTTAATTATTTATTCATTGTGATATAGTAGCAGCAGCAAAAACAACAGCAGCACTCAAATGTACAGTAAAACCCAGACTTACATATGCCTCGAGTTACATAAAATTCGACTTACATAATGATTGTTGCACTAAAACCATGTCCCGATTTACATAAATGTCCCAATTTACATAACACAATTTCCTATGGGTTTGTTTCAACTTACGTAAAAATTCATTTTCCCTATAGTTTTGCTTCGATTTACATAAAAATCGTTTCCCTATGGGTTTGCTTCAAGTTATGTAAAAAATTAATTTAATTTAATTTTAAAATGTGTATTGTTGCCCCCTCGCTGAGGGGACTCCGGGCAGCTGACAGATAAAAAACATAAAAACAGATACAAATAATATCATGATAAAATCATTTAAAAACCATCCCCATTTTTAAAAAAAACACCAACCCCATCCATAAAAAGAGGGGAGATCCAGATTATTTATTTAAACAAGCCAGCAGGCAGGGGTCACTCCTCCATCAGTGCCCCATACCTGCCCCGCCAGCCAGGTTTTAAGTTATTTCCTAAAGGGCAGCAATTTCATCTGCAGCTGTAACACTATTGGCAGGAGGTTCCAAAGGGCTGGTGCGGACACAGAAAAGGCCCTCCTTCTTGTGCTAGAGAGACGGGCCCCTCTAGCTGATGATACAATTAGAGAGCCCCTCTGGTCCGTTCTGGTTGGACAAACAGATATTCTTAGGGAGACGTGGTCTCTTAGATATCCTGGCCCACTACCGTGTAGGGCTTTAAAGGTTATTACCTTGAATTGCACCCGGAGGCAAACTGGTAACCAGTACAGCTCCCAGAGCAGCAGTGAGGCATGGGCATAATGCCCGTATCCCATAACTGCCTGGGCAGCTGCATTCTGGATGAGCTGCAGCCTCCAAATGGTTGTCAAGGGCAGCCCATTGTAAAGTGCATTACAATAATTTAGTCTAGAGGTGACCAGAGCATGTGTGACCATGAGCAAGGAGTCCCAGTCCAGGAGTGGGCCCAACTGGTGAATTACATGAAGTTGTGCAAAGCCCCCCTGGCCACGACTGTCACCTGCTCTTCAAGCTGTAGTCATGTGTGCAGGAGGATCCCCTAGTTGCACACCAGGTCCGTCTGGGGCAAAATAGCTCAATCCAGGACAAAAGCTGATAGCTCCTGAGACAGGGTCGGGCCCCTAATCCATAGCCACTCAGTCTTGCCGTTGTTCCCCATCCAGACCCCCACAGCCTCCAGATGCCTGGATAGGACTTTGACAGCATCACTTGGATCACCATGGGCCGAGATGTACAACTGAGTATCATTAACATACTGATGATACCTCACCCCATGGGAATGGATGATCTCACCCTATGGCTTCATGTAGATGTTGAATAGGAGAGGAGAGAGCACCGAGCCCTGAGACACCCCATATTGAAGGGGCCTAGGGCTGGACCTCTTACTCTCCAACCACATCGACTGGGAGTGGCCCTTCAGAAATGTGGAGAACCAGGACCACACGGTGCTCTGTATCCCCAATTTTTCTTATGGGTTTGCTTTGAGTAGAGTCAAAAACTGACTTACATAAAATCCTATGAAACAGAGTATTTATGTAAATAGGGGTTTTACTGTAATTCTAGACTACATGTTAATGTTCAGAAGAAGGGAAACAGCAGCATAATTTTATTATATGTTTGTCAAACCCCACCAGGAATACAGGTATGTGTTTGGTTTGAGCATCATGGTTTAAAAAGACATAGAGAAGCTGGAATTGTCTTGACCATGATAACCAAATTGGTAATAATGATGACCATCTTAAAATATATGAACAACTGCCACACAGCAGATGGAGCAAGTTAGTTTACTTTAGCTGCAGGGGATAGGATCTGAATGGATAATTTCAAATTACAGGAAAGGAGATTTTGACAAAATATTGCAAAGAACATCCTAACCAGAAGGATGGTAGATCAGACTTCTTCAGATGGGTTTAAATAGTACTTCACCGAGTTTGTTTTAATAGGGCTTAAGCCTTAGATGGTCATCAATCATGAATGATTTAGCTGTAGAGTTCCTGCATTACACTTTGAATTAAGTGCAGAGGCACAGTTTATTTGTCGCTTCAGAGCAGGATGAAGGGATAAATTAAAGATTAGATTGTTCACTGATGATGCCATATCAACTATAAAAGAACAGATGAAAGCTTTAAATATAATTCATGATCATTTGGAAGTTTTGAAGAAGTAACAGGGCTAAAAATAAATTGGAATAAAATGGAGATTATTTTATTTAACAATGATAGACAGGAAATGGAAGTGACAAAGTGAGATTTAAGATAAATCTAAAGTCAAGATTTAAATACCTGGAAATGCATATTACTAAAAACTTGCAGGATCTAAAAATAATGAAATTTGATAAGGTAATTGATGAAAAATAAAGGGAACTTTGGAAAGGTATAAAAATTAAGATTGCCATGGATAACCTTATGCAAAATGGAAATGTTACATAAAATATTTTTGTTTTGTTTGGGATGTTACCAATAAAATTAATAGAAGGGGAAGTAAAACAATGACAAATGCTTATAAATATTTCTGCAATGGATATAAAAGATTTACACAGTATGTTGTTGTCTACCAGCAGTCCTCCACTTGAGCATATTGGTCTTACATTTAGGTACTCTGGGCCTCAGATTATGCAGAGTCCTCCACGTAACATAGGGGAGATTGAATTCTTCAGCTGTTAACTTTAACGTTATTCCTTGTCCAATGAGCAACTTCCTCCATCTTCTAATTTGAGTTTGCTCTTGCAAAATAAAGAATGTTTGACTTTGCCATAAATCTCTTCCTGTTTCTTAGTCAGCAGACTTGAAGCATATATCCAATCAGACGATGACTTGTTTAGTTCTCTTGATGTCCAATGTTACTTCTCTCCTGATCTTAGGCAGAGTAATCCCAACAAGAGGGTATATTTTCTTACTTACTTACATTGTTCAGTTTTGTTAGTCAAACACTTTCTACAATTTTCATTTGAAAATGTTAGAAAATTATGTCAAATAATTCTTCACTGACCATTGGTTCTTCAAAATCTTTTTTAGCTGTTGCTTCTTGTTTTTCAGTAGCCCTATTGGTCTCCTCACTTTACTACTTATGTCTCAGTTTTTAAATAAGCTGCCTTATAAACTATGTTTGGGCCTGTATCTTGCACTGAACTGTTTACAATCTCTTTTAATTCAACATCAGTGAAGTATTTACATTTCAAAATAACACATCTCTGGTCCATTAGTTTGCTCACCAATTTACTTGTCTGGGTGGTTTTCTTTCCAAATTTGGTACATACATTTTAGAGTTCCATGTTTTGAGGCTCAGATTGGTTATAGGCTTCAATAATCTAATAGTTTTTTCCCTTGTTCAGATTCTAGGGGTGGGATGGTGTCTTTCAGTCACACCTCAACTCCATGCCCTGGTAGCCAGCAAAAGGCATTGAGCCATGTCACCCATTTTTTGTTGGATGCCCAGGTGGATCCAACGCGATTGTTGTTCATCCAGGGGACGGTTGAGCTGGCATGGAATTAGCATTATGTGTTCTCACCATATTAAATGGGTTGTGGAAGAGATTTAGTCTGGTTCTTCAGCTAAGACCTGCACCTGTTCTAGCATCATTAGAACATGCAGTAGGCCTACTTCAAATGTAAGACCAATATGCTCAAGTACCTAAATGTAAGACCAATATGATCAAGTGGAGGGCTGCTAGTAGACAACAAGCTTCTAGCATCATTAGAACATGCAAGCCCTCCACCATGACAAGAAACTGTTGTGTGAACATGATGATGATTGTTGTTGTTGAAAGGATTTTTGCTGGAGAAACTCACTCAGGAAATGCCAGAATGAGGCTCCTTTCATGTCCGCAAGAGCTGGGACAGAGACGGACACTCAGACCATCATGCAGTGCCTGGTCTCGACTTGCTGACTTGCCAGCCTTCCAGCTAACAAGGTGAGCTTCTTAACCACTGAGCCACAGGAGCCCCTATGACGTTGATGATGACAATGATGTTTCATTAGATTCACAGTCAAAGATGGGTATAAAATTAACAGTTCAAGATCTAACCAAGTACTTAAGAACTTTTAAGGTAACATCAAAGTATATAGGCATTTCCTAGTAAATTTGTTGGGGGGGGGTTTGTGTAAAGTTAGGATAATCAAATCCAAAAAAATCTAAAATTTCCAAAAATCTAGAGAGTTGTAAAGTATTGTTGTTGCTGTTTTCCATGTATTGCAGCAGTGATAATGCATGGAAATATATAGGTAAAGATAAAGATCATCTTTGCTGGAAAGCCAGTCATATCTGACTCTAGGGTTCAGTGCTCATCTCTGTTTAGAGCCAAAGAGCCAGCACTGTTTGCGTTTGCAGATGTTTCCATGGACATGTGCACAGAATGCTGTTTACCTTCCCACTGAAATGGTCCCTATTTATCTACTTGCAATATCTTGCTTTCCAACTGCTAGGTTGGCAGGAGATGGGACAGAGATGGGAGCTGACTCCATCATGCAAGATATAATAATCATTTTCTTAGATTATATGTTGCTAGGATTTGACAGGCTCACAACAAGGTAGCTTGTTAACACATTGCCAGAAAAAGAGAAAGCACATGATCAGGAAAGATAACTCACACCTTATTTGCATCATTTGGTGAAATGATAGGATATTTTGGAAATCACTCACTGGGTCACTGTTGACCAGAGAAGATTTGAGAGCACAATAATCACAACAATTTGGTCCTTCACATAATTTTTGCTTAACTTCTTGGACACATCACAGTTGAGTAGTTAATCACATGACCAAATATGTGAATTATGCAAGCCCTGACACATCGTCAATGAGATGCAATTAGCTATCACACATTACTGTAAACCTTGAATTAACATCAACAAGATTCTGGCTACTGAGCACATTTTGTTAGTTATTTTATGCAGCAGTAAAACAGTACAGATTACAAATAGCTTTCATTTGATTCAAACCTTCTACTCCAGCAATTAAACACTCTCCACTGTAATGGACCCGTTGCTCCCGAGTAAACTCTTGGGCCTACAAGTAAGTGGGACCATACCTGAATTGACACCCTGTGGCTAAGCAATCCAGGATTTTAGCTTGCCTTCTCACATGATCTGACCTGAGTCAGGCTGTTAGCAAGGTAGCAGATAGAAAAATAAACTCCAGTCATCTTCATGTCTCTTAAAAATGTAAATATTGTAGCAAAATAGTTTATAGATATCTTAGGCAAATGAAGCAAATTCAATTCTAGGCAAATGGAACATTTTCAATTCTGAAAGCACATTAAAAACAATGAAAACCTATTCTTAGTTTGGAAGCCCTGAGGGTCTCTCCCTCTCTTAGCTTGAAAGTGACTACATATTTGCTGAGTTCACAGCACACCCATAGACTTACTGAGTGTGAAAAGAGCGAAGAACCAAAGAGACCATCCTCCCTCCTTTTTTCCTTTTTATGTCCTCCAACAAGTTCCACCTTCTGGCCTTTCCTCTGAAGGATTTCAGCCAATGACTACTCAGTACTCCCTGTCTATCAAAATGTAGGTTTTGTTTTCCTCCAGAACATGAGACCAGATTTTTTTGACTAGTAAATTTTTTTCCCCAGTGACAACCCATAATGCATCAGTACCACCTCCCTTCAGTGAATAGCACACAGAAATCTCCATTACAGATTTTAAAAACACAAGCCTACAGTTCTAGCATAAAATCATGGATGCCCTTAACACAAAATAGATTTTAAGCAGTACAAATCCAAATCAAATCAAATCAAATCTTTATTATTACAGCCGATGGCCAGATACACACAGTTCAAGAATCAAACAGATAGTGATATATATAATTCACTGAAAGTCCCCATTTCATCACATTACAGTTTGATTCCAGTTATATATTAACATGTAACTCCAGAATTGAATTATTACAATCAGTTTAAAACCCTGAAATTATAAACATCCTAAGGAGAGTTACTAAGCACTAAATACTGAATACTGAATAAATACTGAATAAAACAGTCCTTTAATTTAAAAATAACTGTGCAGTGAAATTAGCCCAGACTGATAACCTGTACATATGCGGGTTAATAAAACACAAAGATACAGTGTAATACCTACCTAAGAGCCTGAGGCATTTTTTTGGATTTATTCACCCTGTTTTTGCATATACAGGTTGATCTCCATGCAAATCTTGCCACAGCGGCTATCAAACCACTGGATTTACCAGATAAGGAGTCTCTAAACCTTTGGTTGTTGTTTAGCCTTAACTGAGGGAATGCAGCAATAAGCTTCTTTCTGAGTCTATCATATAGTGGACAGTACAAAAGTATGTGCTCTGATGTCTCAACCTTATTAAGTTGGCACAGACAAATGCATTCATGTATTGGGGTTTTATTAAAGAGTCCCTCTCTAAAAGCCGAGGGTAACATATTAAAGCAAAGAAGAGTGAAAGATCGCCTATGGTTCAGATCACTCAGAGTAGATAAGTAAGCAGCAGGCCTAACACTATTTAAAAGCATATGGTCAAACAATGGGTTGGTTAGTTTGCGTAAGTCCAGTTGACAATGTATGTCCTGGATCCTTTGTTTAATTATATCCCTGGCACGGGTATGGGCTAAGGGAGATAACATACTGCTTGGAGAGGCCATATGATTCCAAAACCCTTTCCAAGGTAGAAATCCATGTGGCAACGCTAGTTTCAGACTGCATTAGACAGCGTAGGCCAGTAGGATAGAATAAAAGTTTTAACCAATACATTGCTGCGCCAATCAGTATCTTCGCCTAAACAGTATATACACCAGTTTCTAACCTCATAGCTGCATTGGAAATACTAGTTGGAATCTGTAGGATTGTCCTTAGAAATTTAGATTGGATAGTCTCAAGTGCCTTAATGCATGTGCCCACACTAAGAGAGGCCCCATAGAGCATTTGTGTAAGTGGTTTGGCCATAAATAATTTAAGGGCAGTGTCGATATTTCAGCCCCTCTTTCTCCCAAAAAAATTCTGAATTGCACCAGCACTTTTTTTTTTTGCCTTTGTGGCAAGGTGCACCGTGTGGAGGTCTATGGCCATTGGATTGAAACAATACCCCAAGGTATCTAAAGTAATGCATCTACTCAATTTTCTGTTGGTTCAAGCACCACATGTACATTCTGGGTTTGTTTGCAAATACCATTATTTTTGTCTTAGAGAGATTAATCTCCAGCTGGTTCTGATAGTGATAGTAAGAGGATAGTGCTCACAGTGCCCTGTGCAGCCCAACTGGAGTTCCAGAAAACAACACCACATCGTCTGTGTAAAGCAAAATTGGAATATGCTTATTGTCTAGCTTGGGCGGATGAAAATCCCTATAATATAGGTGTTCTACTATGTTGTTTATATAAATATTAAAGAAAGTTGGAGCCAAAACACAACCCTGCCTTACTTCTCTGCTTGTCTTGATAGGATTGGACAAATGCCCTTGAGCGCTGCATTTTACCCTGACAATGGTGTTTTCGTGCAATGCTTGTGTCAGAAACAGAAGGTGTGGGTGAATATTATACTTATCTAGTTTCTTCCATAACAATTCTCTAGAGACTAAGTCAAAAGCAAATTTTAAATCCACAAATGCAGCATAGAGAGATACTGTTGCATTGTAGGTGTATGTGTTGATGAAATGTTCTAGAACAATGCAATGGTCCAGTACTGACCTATCTTCCCTGAATCCACCTTGCTCATCTGCAATGATCTTACATTCATCAATCCAATCCTGCAGCTTCCCAAGTAAATATGATGCATAAAGCTTGCTGATCACGCTCAGCAAGCTAATTGGTCTATAATTAGTAGGGTTATTCATACTTCCACTCTTATGGATTGGGGATATAATTTTAAAAACCCAGCTCTTGGGGTACCTACCAGTTGTGTCAATAATAGTAAAGAATTTTGCTAAAACAGGTGCCTACCACTCAGGGTTGCTTTTGATTAGGTCAGGGGGAATTAGATCCAAGCCAGCTGCTTTACCAGGCCTCAATTTAGCTATCAATCATTTCATATCAGCCTTTGAGACTGATTGCCAGGTGGGTAAATTATCTGTGCTGCCTGAAGACCCATGTGTCAAGGCCGAGATATCCAGGGCCATGAACAAATCATGAAAGTGTTTTTTCCCAGATCTCCGGGAGTATTGCAGCTGGATATAATGAATTTTTTGAGCAACCAGAGACCAAGCTCCAAAATTTGGAGTGGTTGTTTTGTTTGATAGCCAACCTCAATTTCTACCAAGCCCTACTGGATTCTCTAGCCTTTTCCCTCTTTACTAGTTTCTTGTAATGGGATATTACATGGGCCAGCTCATCCCTAGTACTTTCTGTTGGATTGAGGCAATAATCCCTATGCTTGGTTCTGAGGGTGTTCTTGACCTGTCCACACTCTTTGTCAAACCATGTTTTATTCGCTATAGCTGGTGCCTTTGCAGGCGCACCCCCCCAATAACGGACACAGACAACATTGAAAGTGGATAACAGCATAGGGCCACATTTATTGATTCAATGCCCTAGTCCGAATTATAAATTTGTATTGGTAAAACGACCAATCATAATTCCTAAGGCAAGCAGGCCGAAGTAACACTGGTAAGGTACCACCCCAAAATTGCCAACGGCAATTGGTTACAATGTATCAATTTGTATCAATTTGTTTGTTGACAACAAACAAATTGTTGACCGTAGTCAATAACTAACTCATGACCCCACCCTCTGACGCGTATCCGTGAAATCACAGGGGTGATGCATGCTGGTTAGCAATCGTCATCACCCCATCGCCTGATTCGTCGTTGACCGGACAACGTTTAACTAATTTATTCCTGTCTAGTGTTGTCCAGTCAATTGCGAACCTGCCGGATACTTGTGGGTCATACTGTTTACCTTACCAGTGCTACCCGCCAATGTGACCAAAGTCAACATTAGGAACACAGAAAGACCCCTATATCAAACCATAGCAACAGTGTGGGATGGGCAAAAAAGCCAGGACCCGGAAGCCAATATGGGTCCCAGCCAAAAATTCCCACCCGGCCCCGAAGCGACCAAAATATCACACTGTTAACTAGGGAGGGGGTGGAGGGGAAAAGACTTCTCCGCTCCGTCGCTGAGGTAAAATGGCAGCTCGGCTGCCTCGTGGCCACCCCTTTTATAAGGGAGCTGGCCACGCCCCTAACTACCCGGATTCTCTGTCCTGTGGGGGGGGGCCCGCAAAGGGCGCGGCGGCCATTTTGGCGCCGCGCTTGCATTGCAGGCGCACCCCCCCAATAACGGACACAGACAACATTGAAAGTGGATAACAGCATAGGGCCACATTTATTGATTCAATGCCCTAGTCCGAATTATAAATTTGTATTGGTAAAACGACCAATCATAATTCCTAAGGCAAGCAGGCCGAAGTAACACTGGTAAGGTACCACCCCAAAATTGCCAACGGCAATTGGTTACAATGTATCAATTTGTATCAATTTGTTTGTTGACAACAAACAAATTGTTGACCGTAGTCAATAACTAACTCATGACCCCACCCTCTGACGCGTATCCGTGAAATCACAGGGGTGATGCATGCTGGTTAGCAATCGTCATCACCCCATCGCCTGATTCGTCGTTGACCGGACAACGTTTAACTAATTTATTCCTGTCTAGTGTTGTCCAGTCAATTGCGAACCTGCCGGATACTTGTGGGTCATACTGTTTACCTTACCAGTGCTACCCGCCACACGGAGGGGCTTCAAAGAAGACCTGACGCCCACACCCAGACCGTCAGCTCGGTCAACAGGCCTGCTCGCCAATCACCTAACAGGAGGTCCATACCTCCTCGCGACAGATGGACCCCATCCCCTGCGTACAAGTCATAATTTGTAGACTGATATCGGGGTGATGACTGACCCGTCCCCAAGCCCTGTCAGCAAGAAACCGCGCCACCGCCCCGTTGACCGTGCGCCTAGCGCGGTCAAGGGCCAGGAGGTGAACGCCCCCTCTATAGAAAGGCGCGGGATAATGTCCACCAAACTAGGGTTGTGGCAGGCCAGACATACTGCAAGTAGGCGAGGTCCTCGCAAATCGCATGCTTGAGCGATAAGCCGGTGACCTGGCCCAAATCATTGCCCCCAAGGTAGATGATGAGAATGTCAGGCGGGTCAGCACTCAGGCCAGAAAAGGGAAAGGCCGCAGCCCCCGCCATAACATCCCAGGCTTACCATGCCATGCGAGACTGGCGTGTTCACCCAGTCCCAGTCGGGGTCCACTCTGTCGCCGCAGCGTAACGCGCTGCCCTGTGGACATAGCTGTGGCCCACCAGCCATACTGTCACCGGTGTAATACGACACCCAGGGTCTGCAAGAAAATTGAGAAAAAAGGCGGTAAGGTGACTGGATTGGTACTCATGGCAGGAGTGGGCGCACATAAAACTGAAAACATTGCGAGCCCCACCTCCCCATGCTGCGTATGTCAGCCCCAGAGTACCCAAAAGCAGCTGCTGTAGCGGCTGCACCAATACGGAATGAATGTGTGCCATAACGGGCACCTGGTAGGCCCACCCTGGTGAGGGCTCTGGCTGTCACCTTCAAAAACTGAAATTTAGCAAGGGGAGACCCATCTTGGTGACAGAAAAACGGGCCGTGGTGCCTGCCACGCAGTGCCAGGAATTCCTGTAGGGCACCAACCGGACAGATGTCTGCCAAAGAACACCGTAGCAGTCTTACACCACTGCCTACGCCATGCTGATCTGTCTTAGAGGAACGTATCCTCGACTGGGCCCAGTCTTTGGCAATATAGACATCCTCGAGTTCCAGTGCCCTACACTTGCATCCGCCTTATACAGCATCTCAAGCTCGCTGTCGCGGAGCGCTCCAAAAAGGCCACCGTTGTAGCCGCATGAAGTGGGCTGCCTCATTTCAAAACAGAGGCCAGGCCAGCCCCGGGCCAATTGGGTAAAAACCCTGGGAAAATCTTGCATCCGCCTTACTCAGCATCTCAAGCTCGCCGACGCGGAGGGCTCCAAAAAGGCCACCGTTGTAGCCGCATAAAGTGGGCTGCCTCATTTCTTAAAACTGAGGCCAGGCCAGCCCCGGGCCACTTGGGTAAAAACCCTGGGAAAATCTTGCATCCGCCTTACTCAGCATCTCAAGCTCGCCGACGCGGAGGGCTCCAAAAAGGCCACCGTTGTAGCCGCATGAAGTGGGCTGCCTCATTTCAAAACAGAGGCCAGGCCAGCCCCGGGCCACTTGGGTAAAAACCCTGGGAAACTCTTGCATCCGCCTTACTCAGCATCTCAAGCTCGCCGACGCGGAGGACTCCAAAAAGGCCACCGTTGTAGCCGCATGAAGTGGGCTGCCTCATCTTATCAAAACAGAGGCCAGGCCAGCCCCGGGCCAACTGGGTCAAAACCCCCCTGGGTAAATGGGGTGGCGGTCGCCCGGGAAACGCCCGGGCACGCGCACCCACCCCTCCCAACATGTCTCACCCGGAAGTCATTGGTGCTGTCCACACGACCTCCCACCTTGGCCATAAAAGCCAACCCGACAGCTGAGATGCTATGGTGCGTGGTGCAAGGCCCTGGGGATACAGGTAAATCGTGAACCGCAGAACATGGGCTACTGGAAAAGGCCAGGTTCCTGGCAGTCAGAATCGGGTACATAATACTCTAAAGGAACTAAATGCGTGGTGATACGCCTTACTCATGCATGGCGCTATTGACAGGCCAATCGCCCGGTTCACCTCTCCTTGCCCACGGTCCATTTCACATCCGGGAGTGGCGAGGGAAATTCCTCCTCATCCGGGGGCCGAGGCACGGAACCGGGAGATCTGCAGGCGGGACAAAGCAGCAGCAATATCATTATCAACCCTTGGGGCATGCCTGGCCCTGAAGGGAACGTTGAGGCACAGGTTGCATAACACAAACCAACTAACTAGCTCCATAACCCCGGGCGATTTGGAATCCTGTGCAGTGACGATGCGGAACAGCCGCGTTGCCATGCCCAAGTTGCACAACCGAGTTGGCCCACCTCTTGCCCCATAGCATCAAAGCACCCAGGATAGGGAAACATTCCAGATACGTGAGACAATGCAGGCAACCCTTTGCCTGCCCAGGATGGTGGCCACCCACCATAGGCCCACTTCCAATTGAAGTACATCCCAGAAACCCAGGAATCATGAGGCATCGGACCGCATCTGAAAGCAAGGGGGAGCCAGGAAATCAGACCCCAAAATGACACCCCGTTGAACTACCTGAATCTATGGCCAGACAAGCACGTATGCCCCGATACCCCGGGTAAATCTGAGCCTGTGATGGGGCCTGGATAATCCCGCCATGGCGTCGCACAAGCGCAGAGCAAATGCCCTGCCCGGTGCGACGCCCTGCCAGCGAAACTGGGGTGACCATGTAGCACCAGAAGTTACCTCAGTGATGCCATGCGCCCGGCCAGCAAGACCGAGACAAGGGCCACTAGCCTTGACACCTTATCCTGCTGCAACCTAGAATCCTGCGCTATCGTGTTACTCTCCACCCCAGGAATACTAGCTGTGGAGATGGGCCCTCGGTCTTTTCGGGCGCTAAAGGGACACCAAGTTTCTCCATTAGCGTCTGAAATGTGATGAGGAGACGTGGGTACGTGTCCCAGCCCCGTTCAGCCCCGAATAAAACCATCCAGGGAATGGGCTACAGACCGGGACCCTGACCTGCGGACAAAAGCGCAATCTAGGAAAATGGTGAAACGCTCGAATACCGAGCCCCAAAGGAATAGCCAAAAGGCATGGCATCATTGAACAATATGCTCCCCAGGACGGGGGTGCGGGACAATGCCAACGACCCTGCCCGCATAGACCCTTTCGTCAAAGCTGGCAGCAGCCACCTCCTCCCTCCCCTTAAGGGATAAAAGATTGGGGGCATCCTGAGGGGACCTATTACCCATGAAAGGGATCCGGAACCCCTGTCTAGAACCCTGAAGGATACCCGCATCCTCACCCTTCAGGCACCATGTGAGCCAACGCTCCAACATGTCCACCTTAAATGGGGAGGGAGCCCTTCGGTGAACTAGATCCATCTGCGGCAGTCTTGCCAGCCCCCTGTGTGCCCCACCCTCTGCCCCGCATCCTTCTAGGCCTGGGACAGGCAGAGGCCGCATGGGGCCTAACACAGGTGGGACACTCCTGTCTGTATTTGCAAGTCTTCCCCTTAGAGGAGCCATTGGACAAAAAGTCCAGCACAGCCGGCGGGCTGGAACCCCCCGCCCCGCCCCCTGGCAGGTGACCTGTGCTGGGGCCGCCCGCTGAACCGCATGCCCACAATGGTATATCTCCCCGGGTGCAGGGCGCGTGGGCGTCACGTACAAAAGCCACAGCCTCTGGCCTGGCTCATCCTGCCTAATCTCGGGGTGCGGGGAAATTCGCCTACGGCATCCCTCGTCACAAGCCAACCACGCTGGGCCCGGAAAGTAAATCATCGCCCGGTAGGCGTTGTCCAAATACTGGACCATCGGAATTGCCAAATCCGGCCATGCCCTAAGGTACACCGCCCTGCATACAATGCAGGCCGGCAACCATTTGGCCCACATACTTGGTGGCTTGCGACAACGTGCCTGCCACTATCCTTCTCATTCTGCCCCTCCCTCTCTCCTTGGTGGGCACACTGTTTAGGAATGAGAAGATATCCACGTACTCCCCCCGCCAAATTTACTCTCTGGCGGCCTGTGCCAAGTGGTCACTCATCGGTATGGAATAGGGGCTTGGACCAACCCGGCGACCCAAAACATTCCCCTAAGGGTAGGGAACACCCCCCACCACGGGGCCCTGGGTGTTAGCTGTCATCGCCGGGTGAGGCGTCAGCGGGTGCACCGCCGCACCACCCGCGCGAGGCCAAAGCGATTGGAAAGCCCCCCCCCCCATATTGGGAATGTGTGTGGATGTACTCGCTTACACCGTATACTCACATGCTGCACCCCCGCGGGCCGCCCCCACCGGGGGTTCCGGCCCACTGGGGGCGTCGGAGCTCACGACCGACGTAGAGCTCATCCCCGGAGAACCTGCACCTGGCTACTGGCTGGGGAGCTGCGAGGCAGTGGCCGAAACCGCGCCACGCGCCTGCAGCAGCTCCACCCTCCCCGTCTGCTGTTGTCCTCCTGAAGACAGCGCCTCAAAAGGAACCCCAAAGGAGGGGGGGGGCCCCGCCTGACTTCCACGTTAACCTGGGGCGAAGGGCCGGCTGGCCCGCCTGGTCCATGCGTGGGTACAGGCCCCTGTACCCAGGACCCGAAAGCAGGTGGAGGAGCGGTGTCCACCGCTCGCGGGCCGCGGGCCGGAACCCCTTCCACGCCCGCACTCTGGTTGCCCACTCCGGGCGAAGGGGCAATAGACCCCCTTCCGCCGGCCCCGGCAGGGGCGAGCAAAGGCGGCAGCTGAGGAGGCAGCACCGCGGTCCTCCGACCTGGGTTGCGCCTCCTAACCGCGCGAGCTGCACTCGGAGCTGCCTTCTTCTTCGAAGGCATTTCCACCGAAGCAAAGGGAAGCCGGCAAGGCAGAATCGCTACCCAAAAGGCTTCCCGGTAGGCTCAAGAGCGACGGAGACACAGGGGAAAAGACTTCTCCGCTCCGTCGCTGAGGTAAAATGGCAGCTCGGCTGCCTCGTGGCCACCCCTTTTATAAGGGAGCTGGCCACGCCCCTAACTACCCGGATTCTCTGTCCTGTGGGGGGGGGGCCCGCAAAGGGCGCGGCGGCCATTTTGGCGCCGCGCTTGCATTCTTTGCCTTACATTAGGTCCTTTGAGGGCCAGTTGGACTTCCTTCATCAGTCATTCAAAGGATTCTATGCCTAGTTTCAACTGATCATAATTCATAAAATTTTCAACAGCTATTATAAAATAGTTGGAGGTAAACAAATCTGTGATGGTCTTTACCATACTCTCTTTCCATTTAATTGGGTTAAGCCTTATTTTGTTTTCTGTAGGCCTCTCGTATTTGTCATTTAACCTAATATTAAATGATGGTAATCTGAATAAAAGATTAAGCGGGAGATGGTGACTATCATAAAATGACAAGACCTTAAACGACTTAACATATTGGACCATATCTTTAGAGACAATGATGTAGTCGATCATGCTCATTCTGCCACCAGACCGGAAAGTGTATTCAGCCAGGGAGTCCCCAAACACTAATCCACTGAGTACACACAAGTCTAGGTTAGACAACATTTGGTACATCAGATGCCCGGCATAATTGACTTTCTGGTCTTTAGTTTGTCTTTCATGTGGAAGTTCGTTAAACTCCAAATCCGAGTATAAGATGTTTTATTGTGTACCTAAAAAACTGTCATTTTGACTGGTTCTAGTGTTAAAATCATCACCCACTAATACAAAGGCTGTAGGATACATTTAATTTTTACTTTAATTTAATAGTCATATTTATCTATGCCGCCCACTCAGGCAGAACCCAACTCAGGGCGGCATTACAACAAGTTCTAAAAACACATAAAAACACTTTAAAAGACCCATATCCCACCCACTTTAAAAGACCCATATCCCACCCACCCATCCCACCCACTATAAAAAGAAGAAGAGAGAGTTCTTAATTGTTTACATAAGCCAGCAGGCTGGGACCGTGTTCCCATTTGGGCCCCACACCTGCCCTGCCAGCCAGGTCTTCAATCCTTTCCTGAAAGGCAGCAATTCTCTTTGAAGTCTTAGATCTGTTGGCAGGAGGTTCCAGAGGGTTGGTGCGGACACGGAGAAGGCCCTCCTTCGGGTGCTGGATAGATGTGCACCCCT
This sequence comes from Bradypodion ventrale, assembly GCA_035047345.1. NCBI lineage: Eukaryota > Metazoa > Chordata > Lepidosauria > Squamata > Chamaeleonidae > Bradypodion > Bradypodion ventrale. The sequence continues at coordinate 176,706,125 of JAWDJE010000003.1, forward strand.
AGCTGATGGCACTATTAGAGAGCCTCTCCGGTCCGCTCTGGTTGGACGGGCAGACACTCTTGGGCCGATGCGGTCTCTAAGGTATCCTGGCCCACTGCCATATAGGGCTTTAAAGGTCAAAACCAGCACCTTGAATTACACCCCAAGCACTTATATACAATTCAAGTGCCTTCCAATCATTTGTTATCATATCCTTAGTCCTTCCAGGTGGTTATAAACATTTACTATTAAAATTAACCTTTGTTGGTCACTAATAATAATTGCCATCACCAAATTATTGCAGGGCGCGCGCGAGATCTATCACTTTTATTGCTAGAGTTATTGCCACTAGTATGCCCAATCCCCCCTTAGCTCTACCATGGATGGAAGGGGATGCCACCAGAGCCAAGGTGGCGTAACCACCCAGGAAGGGAGGATATGAAGAAATCTAACTAATAAATAAATAAATAAATATGTCACCCATGTTTTCTGAATTAGAATGATGTCAAAGCTAGAGAGATAACCATAGGTGGCTGGGTCTGATAACTTGCTGGTCCACCCCATTATGTTAAAGGAAAGAAGAGATAGTGACTCGTGGAAGTCGACTGTGGGCATTTGAAAAACTGATGCTAGTCATTCATTACCGATCAATTCTAACTGACTGGAGGGGTCATGGAAAATACAGCCATTACAATCAGACAGAACCATTTTCAAATGACAGGACCACTGCTCCAAACTCCCAACCAAGGTCATGCTTTTGGAACGAGTAGTTTTTACATTCTGCTCACTCCGTACCTTAACTGTGGTTGTTATATCCTTTTGGAATCTACTTTGCCAACCCGAGGTGTCTGTATGGTGAGAATGGACTAAAGCTCTACAATGACTTTGGCTAGCTTTCCCCGTGCTTAGTACCAAAAGATTGCTTGGATGCGACTCTCTTTGAGGATCCACTTGAATGTTACTTTTCTCCCTACATGCAGACTGCTGTGGCTGTGGCCTTTTACCTTTTGGACCTTCCATATGACAATCAACCTTGGACATGGAAGACAGAAGAGTATCTTTGAGACTGTCTAGAATGGGCAAAATCACCTCGTGTTTGCTTGTGGGCAGGATTCCAAATGATTTGACAAGCACCCACTCTTCTTCCTCAAATTTACTCTCATTGATGCTGGTTGGAGACCTCCCAATCTGAATTTGGGAGGACTGTTCGGTAATAATATTACTGTTCTTAACACAAGCAATTTTCCCAGCATTGAACGAATTATTGTGTGGTCCTTGTTGTCTTGACTGCACCCAATTGAGTAATGTTTATCTCTAAACATGTGCTTTACTTTGATAAAAGTTTATTTACTATAAGTTTCCATGTGCTCAATCAAAATGATTTTCTTATTGTTGCTATTTGATTGTAAGACAAATAGCAACAATAATAAGGAGAGTAGAGAGAAGAGCAGAAGAGCAAAACTGAGAAGAATAAGAGATCCAAACAACAAGCAACTTAACACATAAATACCATGTCAGGTGACCCTAGAGGCAGGAAAGTAGAAGACTTTTCAATTGGTTGCTCAGGGATAGAATTTACATTCATAACCCATTGCATTCTGGGGTTGCACAAATATACTCAACACATGCTAAGTTGAAATGCCATGGCTGATATCTTGTTTATTAGTGTATTGAAGTAGGTCTACTGATTCAATAAAACCTATATTGGAGATGACTAACTAAATTCACATTTATTCAATATGATAAGCAACATGAGTTCAGCAAATCATGTATTGAAAAACTATGAATATACTTTCAAACTGTTCTCCAGACACACAGTGTAAGATCAGGAGTGAGTAGCCCCTCCTGCAGAAAAGGAGAAGGGGGAGACCTTTCCCATGGAGGTCCAGGTGGTGACAAAAGGGGGGAGGAAGGTTAGAGATGCAAGGAAGCCTTCTGGTCTGAACCAGTTTATTGGGAAGAGATTCCATCAGGAGGGGGGAGCTAGCTTGGAGTGGAAAAGATGGGTGGAGTTGTGTCAGGATGAGTGAGACCACTAATTACCTCTGGAGGGGTCAGGATTGGGTAACAACTGTGAGGGACTGGAGAGAGGTGGAGAATGGGTCTTATATATATACACAATGTACCACAATGTTTGCTGGATTTTTGCTGATTCTGATTTCTTCTTTTCTTTTCTATGGGGGGAATGACTCATGTCTCACTAAGCCTGGAAGATGTGTGTGTGTTTATTGGGGGGTAGGGCCAGTGGTAGGCATCAGCAGGTTCACCCCAGTCTGAACAGCTAGCCATGCCCACCTCCCTGCCACACCACACCCACCTCCTCCTCCTCCTTTCCCGGCCCTCCGGGTGCGACCAGGAGCCAGGAAGAAGAGGAGGAAGATGGAAGAGGTGCCGCAGCCAGAGCCAGGGAGGAGGAGGAGGAGTCGCCGCCGCCGCCTGCCCAGAGTGGCATGACTGAAATGACCTCACCATGCCACTCTGGGACGCCACGCTGGGCTCAGGAAGAGCCTAATTGTCCTCCAGACAAGGAGGAGTTCCAGAGCGCCAGGCTCACCGTCCGGATGCGCTTTCACCTTCACACTTCCTGTGCGCCTTTGGGGGTGGGGTGGGGTGAGGTGGGGTGTGGGTGGGCTTGTGGCCTCCCCCTCCCAACAGTGCCGGCAATGCTTCCCATGTGCCTTGCCCAGGGCCGAAGGCATGCAGGAAGTGCAGAGGTGAAAGTGCACCTGGACGGTGAGCCTGGCTGCTCTAGGACTCCTCTTCCTTGTCCATAGGACAATGAGGCTGAAAGGTTCAGCTTGGGGAGGGTAGCATGGAAACGGTCCCCCAAGTCTGAGTCCTCCCTTTCTCCCTTCGGACAGCAAGCAGGCAGGAACCAATTTCTTGATTGTGATTATTTTATTGCAGAGAAAGAGCCATACATAACCATTAAAAGCAAAACAGGGCTTCATCTATTCTCTTTTCCGCCCCCACTAGCATGGTGGGGAGTGAGAAATTCCCCCATTAGCCAGAGAAGAAAAGAAACAGATCTAAGCCAAAAAAGAATTGCCCATTAGAAAAAATCAGTACATGGAATATATAATGCATTTCACTGCTCCTAGCCTCTTTGCCCTTAATCCCGGCCTCTTGCTGATGTTAACCAATCACTCTCCCTCCAAGGGTCAATTACACCTATCAGTCACTGAGCTTCACCTCCACCTAGTTTTCCCACTCTTCAGCTACCCCCTCCCTCTTTGGAATGTCCAGCAGATAATGAGGCTGCCCATAGACATCTCCTGTTGCCCCTCCCTTCTCCTCACTCCATCTGGTTGTTTTGAGAACTGCTGGATAAAGAGGGGTTCACAAAGTGGGGGGGAGGGAAGGCTACCATTTTCAGCTCTAACAGCACCCCCACAAGGTGGACATTGGGGTCTTAGTACCCTGATTTCAGCCATGGTCAGAAACAGGAAGCCCTAATTAATTATCTAGAAGCACAGCATTCAAAGCGTGAAACAGAAAACAAAGCAATTGATAAAACATAGTAACATTCTTTAGCAAAGGCAGATACAAAAATCAGGCCTGCTTTTACGAAGCACACTCACACCATAAACTGCATGGGAATTTACCCATAACCAACACCACCCCTCTCCCCAGAAGTGGATCTCCTCCAGGCTCCATTCACACCTCCCCCTCCTGCCTTCAGCCCACCCCAAGCGGCATTCAAAACTCAGTTTGGCCGAACGACGGCAGGGGCATAACCAGCCTTTAGATCTTTAACATGAAACACCCAAGGGGTTTGCCTAGGGATTTCCACCATGAAATTCAGGGAATCCAGCTGTTTGCGAACTACCCCCGGGTCTTCCCAGTTAATCTCCTCATCCTGGAGGCCTTATTAACACCCAGGTTTCTACTTTCAACCTGGCAATTTGTTTGGGCGACATGGAAAGTCCAGAAAACTCTTCCAGGATTTCCATTAGGGCAGGGGAAGGAGGAATCTTTTTGCCTTCCCAATTAGCCTTTGGGAGGTCCAGGAAGGCAGCTACCTTCTTTCCACCCTCTTTCAATCCCCCCACCCCAGTAATCCTGCTGGCACAATATTGGCAATCATCACAGACCTCCTTTATTTCACCCACCATCCCTTCCCAGTAGAACCGCTTGGCCATCCTGTCCAGGGTGGTTTTGAAAGTAGCATGAGGGGTGAGACCTGCATCATGTGCGATGTAGATCAACCACTGCCTGTGCTTCTTGGGTACCACAAGCTGCAAACGGGACTGCCTCACTACCCCACACATAGTCTCCCAATACAACAAACCCTTATGCCACCCAAACTGGTCCACAAATAGGTCAGGGGGTTGCAGTTCAGAGGTCACCAGGGACCTGAGTCCTTTCAAAGTCTCATCCTGGAGTTGCTCCTGTTGAAAGCCTTGTACATCAGCAAACAGTCAGAAATGTTAGTCCCTTCTTCAGCTCCATGGCTGACAGCGACCCCACCTTTCCACTCTCACCTTTCCCCTCAGCCAAGGGGCTGGCCTCACTGCCTGCTTCAATAACAGAAGGGCCCACAGAAGGAGGGGGAGAGACGCAACCCAGTATCTCTCTGGTTCCAAAGGGGGCGACTCTTCTCTGTCACAGAACCCATTGGGTTGAACTCCAAGGGAGGGGGGCAATTCTTCTATCATCAACCCCCACCCCACCCTGGGCATAACTCCTTCAATAGGGAGGAGGGAATCAGACCCCTCTGCAGCACTCAAACATTCAGTCCAGCCCCCTTTCATCTTTCTCCTCCTTGAGGTTTTCAGCTTCCATTTCCATCTGATACACCAGATCCATCCCCAGTATGCAAGCTAGATGATGGGCCCCAGAGTGAACCAACGGACATTGGTGGCGGTCACACTTTACCCAGAGCTGGGCAGCCTAGCACTCACTGCACTGAGCTGTTAGGAACATAGGCCTCCATGAACACCCGGGTGTTCTTCAGCAATTGCCCCGGGAAGAAGTATTTTTCATTCACGGAGGACATGTCGGCTCCACTATCAGCCCATGCCCTAATTGTGAACTCCTCACCAATCTCTGGGTTTTTCAGCATGGCTATCTTCTCCCACTGTTGGGTCACCCACTCAGCCCAGGAGCGTCCCCACTTGGCCCAGCCCTCTTGCTCCTTGTCCTGGGACCACAGGGGTGGTGGTGGTGGCAGGATCGCCCAAGCATCGGTGGAAGCATGGCCCTCTTCTTCTTCCTCCTTGCCCTGGGAGTCCGGGGCAGGAGCACCCAAGTGGCAGCAGAGGAAGCATGGCTCATGCTGTGTCAGGTGGTCATGGTTCCCTCTTCCTCTGGGGACCAGGAGGAAGAGGGAGGAGGAGGAGGAGGGGCTGCTGTTTGCACAGAGTGGCATGACTGAAAGGGCCTCACCATGCCACTCTGGGATGCTGCGTTGGGCTCAGGAAGAGCCTCTGTAACAGCAGAAGCCGGTAGCCTTCCCTTTCCCCCACTTCATGAGCCCCTCTTTCTCCAGCAGTTCTCAAAACAACCAGATGGAGTGAGGAGAAGGGCAACAGGAGATGTCTGCAGGCAGCTCTGTTATCTGCTGGACATTCGAGAGAGGGAGGGGGTAGCTAAAGAGTGGGAAAATTAGGCGGAAGTGAAGCTCAGTGATTGATAGGTGTAATTGACCCCTGGAGGGAGAGTGATTGGGTAACATCAGCAAGAGGCTGGTGCATGTGTCTTCATCAAATACCTAGGCCCTACACTGTTTTCAGACAAGTATGTAAATACCAGCCATGTTGGGGCTATTCATGAATTCCCAGGGCAACCAAGGAACAGAAGAAATAGCTCAGGGCATGGCTTAAGATGGCGATAGGTTAACATCGACTTTTCCTTGCTCCCGCTATAACAAAGGTGGATTAATGGGAATGCTTTTTCAAATGAGACTTTAAAGGACTTTTTTTCAAAAATAAGTTGTTGGTGAGTCGGGATTTTGACTTTTGAGCAGGCAGATGGCCTGAAGAGCAAGGCAGAAGGCTTTAATGCCGAGCCAGCTCGAGGTGCTGAAGCCAGAGAAAGCAAAAATGAGATAAGTTTCAGTAAATGAGGAGCTAAATTGAACTTGGAGGAAGAGAAAGTGAAAATAAAAAGATCCTCCGAACTGCCGAAGCATGTTTTGCTGAGCTGGGATATTTGATTGATCGTACATCGGAGTACTGGATCGGTGATGAGTGTGACTTGATGGGTGGAAGCTGGACGGAGGTGCTGGCGTTAAACGGCACAGGGTGCAGAAATCACGAAATTGGGAGATCAAGTGAAAAAAGTTACTAAATTGGCAGTGGAGCCCTCTTGGAGGCAGAGAAGTGAGGTAGAGTGTGGTGTTTTTGTGTTTTTGGACTGGTTTGAGTCGGTGGGAGACTGGATGTAAGAAGCAGAAGGAGAGGATCAAGAAGGGAGGAGGTGGACGGAAAGTAATGGCGGCGATGGAAAGTGTTTAGAGAAAAAGGAAACTTATGGGCGGAGAAGACACAATGTTGCAGAGGGCAGAAATGGAAATTGGCTACATTGTCTTCTAGAAGTGGATGCGAAAGTACTGAGTTGGGAGTTGGTAAAGGATAAAGAAAGTTGAGAAGGTACGAAGAGGAATTGGAGTTGTGTGAGTGTTGCTGGAGTTTTGCTGGAAGGAGAACAGAGGGAAGGAGGAGGCCGCAGCCACGGAGTAACCCACTGCTGATTATAAAAAAATTCTTTTTCTCTTTACTTTTTTTCTCCTCCCCCTTCCTTCTCCTATTACCTATTTATTTTTGAAGGTTTTTTTTGAAGAAGATGAATGGGGTTAGAGGGTTTGTTACAGAACATTGGGTTGGAAATTAAACACCCTCTCACCCACCCCCATTTTTAAGGTTTGGACTTTAACTTGCTTTTTTCTCTCCCTCTCAGAGTTTGAAACTGAACTAAGGGTTAAAGTTAAATATTTTCCTCAATTTTGGGACTGGATTAAAGTGTTTCAGTGAAAGACTTGAAGGGAAACTTATCAGTATTATTTGAGGATATAACGGCAAGCATGGAAAAGAAAATAGAGAAGGAAGTGGTGAAGTCAAAGTGAGCAGAGACGAACAAGGAAAAGGAAAAGAGAGAGAAATCTTCACCTACTGTATCTCCCAACACCTCTGGATGAAATTCAAATTATGACAGAGCTAGGCAAGTTGTTTAAAAGATTGGATAGAATGGAAGATTCCAGAGCTCAAGATAAAGCAGATATTCTGAAAGGAATACAAGGGTCAGAGAATAAGCTTACTGGGATGTTTTCTAAATTTGTTAACCGGCCCAATGAAAATTTTGATAGAGTGGAAAAGGAAATGGGGGTTCTTAAGGCAGATTCAAAACTGATGCAAGGAGATTTGAGAAAGTTGTATGAAGAAGGAAAGGAAGTAAACAGTAAAGTTAAAATACAAGAAAAAAGAAAAAAGAGTGGATATGGTGGAAGAAATGATGAGGAGGCAGAATATAGTCATTCGTAAAATGATGATGAAAGCGCCAGATCAACTTAAAGTAAGAGTTTTAGATTGGCTGAACAATTTGATGATGGGAAAAGATTTTGAGATGGCAGACATTGCAAGTGCCTACAGAACTGGTGCAAGGAGAGGGAGAGAGGAGCAAAGAAATGTGTTGGTGAAATTTTCAAATTTGGGGGATAAATTGAAAGTGATGGAATTTATAAAACAAGCTGGATCTGGCTTTTTAAAGATAGATGGGAAAGATATTGAAATCTATAATGACATAGCAATTGATGAGAGAATATGGAAGTATAAGATGAAGCCAGTTACTAAGATCCTGAAAGAACAAGAAATTAGATATAATTGGAGGTTTCCCCAACAGTTGAGATTTTTTTAGGCTAAGAAAATGCATGTAATTGACTCAGAGATGGATGCAATGGAATATTTGAGAGCAATTGGTCTGCTTCAAAGTGGTTCTCAAGAACAAGGCGAACAGAGGGACGAGTTGGAGACTTTGGGAGGTGAGAAGAAGGGGGAAGATGAAGCAGATGAAAGGGTTGCTGTGGGAGGGATAGTAGTTGGAGTGACAGGGAAGGAGTTGAGCATGGTGGAGGAGGAGGAAAAATGAGAAATGAAGCTATTTAATGGGTGAGCGGTTAGAGCAATGAATACGAAATGTCTTAACATCTTACACATCCACCCAATCTTTGGAAGACAAGGGCTGCTTTTCTTTAGTCTTAAAGAAAGAGTATGGGGGAAATGATGGAGCTTTTATGTAAATATATATATATATATTTACATGTAGGGTATTTGGGTTTAAATGTTTAGTTAAATGCACATCTTGGGAAATTGTGGAGGACCTAGCAAAAATTTTTCAAACTTAATTATGAAGTGTGTAAAGATATTGTCGTGGAATGTCAAAGGGTCTGGCTGCCAAGTAAAGAGACGTAGGCTGGAAATGGCCCTTAGAAGGGATAAACCTGATTTAATCTTTTTGCAGGAGACACAACAAAAATCGGAAGACTCAAATAAATTATTTTTGGGATGGACACAAATTTATGAAAAAGTTTTGGTACATCAAATGTAAGAGGGGTAGCGATTTTGATTTTGAATATATTGGGTTTTACAATGACAAAAAGTATTTCTGACCCAGAAGTTAGATATTTGATAGTTAAAGGAACAATTGAAGATGAAGAGATCACATTGGTTAATGTGTATGCCCCAAAAGAACATCAAGATAAATTTTTGGAGAAAATTTATCGAATAATAGATAGAGAAAGCTCAACAAAAATTATTGTTGCAGGTGATTTTAATTTAATAAGATCTGATATAGATTGTACAAATGTGACTAAATATAGATCTGGGGTAAAAATGCATTTGATTGACAAATGGATTAAATTACTGAGATTGCGAGATGCATGGAGAGAACTTAAAGGGTCAGAAAGATTGTACACTTACTTTTCACAAGTTCATAATTCATATTCTAGATTGGACTACATTTTTGTTACGGAAAATGTGGTTAGAAATTTGGAAGAGATGGAAGTGGGTCTTTTTAAAGAATCAGACCATGCGAAAGTGTTGTTAGAATGAAGTTTGGAGGGACTGAATGAGGGAGGAAATAATTGGAGATTTGATATAAATCTATTTAAAGACCCTAAGAATAAAGAATTAATAATGAAAAATTGGAAGAATGTTGGCAATGGAACGGTATGGGTAAAGTGAATTATAATGTAGTGTGGGATGCCATGAAGTCAGTATTTAGAGGGGAATGTATAAAAGTAGCTAGTATCAAAAATAGACAGTGGAAGAATAAACAAAAAGACTTGGAAAGTAAAATTGAGCAGCTTCAAAAAGAACATGCTAACACTAAGAAGATAAAGATTCATGAAAAGATGCAGAGACTAAAAGTTGAACTGATTGGGAAAGATATAGAAAAAGTGAAGTAAGATTTGATTTATTTGAAGAGAGAATATTTTGAATATAGTAATAAGAACTCAAAATTAATGTCTAGGGCTGCAAAAGAGAAAAGACTAAAAGATAAATGGGAACATTAATAAATAGATAAGGTATTAGATGTAATAAAACAAAAGATAAATTTAAAATTGTAAAAGATTTTTACCAAGAATTATATTCAGAAAAAGAAGTTAATGTGGAAAAGTTGAAAAAATATTTAGAGAAGAGTTCCAAAATTAAATTAATCGAGGAACACAGAAATAGAATGGAAGAAAGCATAACTGAGAAGGAAATCAAAGAAGTCATAAAGAATTTGAAAGGAGGGAAATCTGCTGGGGAGGATGGATTACCGGCCGAGTTTTATAAGTAGTTTTGTGAAATGGTAGGTCCTAAACTTTTAAAGCTGTTCAATTCTATTTTGGAAGGAGATAGGATGCCGGCCTCATGGCACAGGACTATAATTGTATTGATTCCTAAGCCTGGGAAAGATTTAATGAAAGTTGAATCATATAGACGAATTTCATTAATAAATCAGGAGCTAAAATATTTACAGCCATTATTGCAAAAAGGTTGAATAGCTTTATGACAGACTATATAAATAGGGACCAAGCAGGGTTTTTAAAAGGGAACCAGATGACAGATTTAACAAGGAGGGTAGTAGATTTAATAGATTCAGCACTTCAAACTAAACAGGAGGTGGGATTATTATTTTGGATATATACAAAGCATTTGATTCATTACAATGGGTTACAATTAAAGAGATGGTTAATAATGATGGGTTTGGTACAAAATTTAAAAGGACTATAGATCAACTTTATCAACATGGTTTTGCTAAAGTGAGAATAAATGAAGGTTTTACAGATGAGGTAGAGCTTAAGGCTGGAACACATCAGGGCTGCCCACTTTCATCAATATGATTTATAATGGCAATGGAAATATTGGCGAATATGATAAGGGAAGATAAAAACATTGAAGGATTGGAAGGGAATAAAATTAGTTTGTATGCAGATGATACTCTAATAATTATGAAAAACCCAAAAGGAGTTTTAGCAAAAATACAATGGCATCTTAAAGAATTTGGGGGAAATGACTGGACTGAGAATAAATTGGGATAAATCAGAAGTAATATTTTGTAATATAAGAAAAGAGAAGAGATTAAATTAAAATATCATATTCAGGTTAAGGACAATTTGAAATATTTGGGGATAAACATATCAAATAAATTTGAGGACTTAATATAGTTAAATTATGAAAAACAGAAAAAAGAAATGAAGGAAAAAATTCAACAATATAAGAGGCTGAACCTGTCTTGGTTTGGTAGAATTGCACTGTGTAAAATGAAATTATTACCAAAATTAAACCTTTTGTTAGAGGCTTTACTGATACAACTTAAAGATAAAGAGATAAAAGATTTTCAAAAAAAATTGAATGATTATTATAATGGGGGGAAGAGACCAAGAATATCAAAATAGATGTGGTATTTAGCACAGAAAGAGGGTGGATTATGAATACCAAATATAGCTTATAATATATCTATTGTAAGGCATTTCAATTTAAAAATGTGGTGAAAATATTAATGAAAGAAGAGATGATACGGGAGGAAATTGAGATGAAAGAAGTGAAGCAGGTTGGCAAAGCAATTTTTTTGGACAAAATATTAATAAAAATGAATTTAAAAATAGATTGATAAAAACATCATTGAATTTATGGAAGAAATTGGAAAGGAAGTTAGCACCAGATGTGTCCCCAATTACAGAAATTGAAGATTTGAGGAATTTTCTGTTGAAATTGGCTAGGAAGGTGAGGGATGTGTTTCTGAAAAATGATGTATTCCTGCTGAAGGATTTGATTCACATATGTAAAAACAAAGAAAAAAGATTGAGAATTTATGAAAAATTGGATTTGAACTGGTTTCAAGTAATTTTATTGAATAAATGGAATAATAAATACTTTTTGGAGACCAGCTTAATAAGAGAAAGGACAGATTTTGAAGAGTTGGTATTTAAAATGAGAAGAGGAGAGGTAGGAATTAAGGGCCTTGTTAGTAAATTGTATAAAATGTTAAATGGTGATGACGGATCACAGGAAACATTTTTAAAAATGGGGAAAAGATTTGAATATTAGAATTTCGGAGGAAAGTTGGAGGTATAAATGGAAAAGAAGAATTATGAGATCTATGTCTGTGAGAGTTATGGAGCATAATGTTGTGGAGGTGGTACCTGACACCGGTTAGGTTAAATCAGATGGATTGTACTAAAACGAAAATGTGCTGGAGATGTAAGACTCTCGCGGGGACTTATGAACATATGTGGTGGAGTTGTGATGTGGTTAAAGCTTTTTGGCTTAAAATTGCAAACTAAATATCACAAATAATGGGTAGTAACTTTCAGCTGGAGTCAGGTACCGCCTTATTGATGGAATTTGATAATATGAATATGGAAGAACACAATATAGAACTATTAACAATAATATTGACAACTGCAAGACAATGTATTGCTAGAAATTGGAAGAATGATTTCACAGTGGATACAGAGGAATGGTATAGAGAAATGTGGCATCTGGCACTTAATAAGCTAACATGGGAATTGAAAATAAAAAGAGGTATGACAGATAAAAACAAATTTGGAATCATTTGGAAACCATTTCTGGTTTATACACTGTCTGAAGGTAAAGGTAGCAGACCAGCCCCAAGTCACATGAGTTTTTGGTTATAATATGTGATGTTGGGCTGCTCTGCAACTCCCAAGGCAATGTTCATAGCACTAGGGTATTATCTTATGTTTAGATTTGTTTTTCTTTTTAAGATAGTGTATTTTTCATATTAAAATAGTATATGTCTAAACAAGAGAGTTTAACAAGGTAAAATGAATATACACTATCTGTTATTACTGTATTTTTGAGTATGTAATTTTACTTTTAATTTTTTCTTGTAATTTGTATTTTTATGTTATCTTTATTATGTATTGATGTCTTCTTTCTTTGTGTACTACTTTTTCTTTTTTTAAAAAAACAACAATAAAAAATATTTTTTTTAAAAAAAAGAAATAGCTCAAATACATTAAAGGGATGGAGTAGCACTCAGTCTTCCATTCTTCTGAGGTCAGTAAAATGTGTACCCAACATGTTGTGGGCAAAATGCTAATTAACTTGTGATCTGCCCAGAGAGTGCACTAAGTGCTATTGCTATAGGTAACATATTGGAGGAGGAAGTAGGAAAAAAACAAGGAGGGGAAATGGGTAGATGAGCCTAGATAAAAATCAGATTTATTCCAACTGAACAGAAACCATCTACACTGTAATATTTGTGTCCTTTACATATAGATTTTAAGGCCAGTAATGCTTATGGGCAAATTACATTCATAGAGCAGAGGCAAATTTTTTAAAGCATGAACAAATCTGGCAAGGTGATGCCTCCCAGGGTGGAGGGACATTTCATGACCCTATCCCACAAAACCAGTGCTGTCACAAACATGCTCTATGGAGTGCACTATTTGGAGCAGGAGAAGTATTGAAAATCCACATTAGAAGATTGTTGTGTTCTAAAGCATGTGCCTTTAAACAATGTATCTATCCATGTGTATCCAATGTAACCTTTTCCATGTGTAACATTGTAACCTCAGCTGCATCACTGTAACCCTAATAGGACGCGAGCTAGTGACCACTAGATGGCAATAGCGAGCGTCCAAGCTCATTGGTCCAAGACTCACCTAAGAGCAACAGCGCGGGAAGATTCCCGCCTCCACCTTCACCTGGACAAGAAGGGCGTGACCTGAAATGAGGTCACGTGGACAGTAGCCAATAGACTATCAAGGAGCCACATCCAAATGTATAGCCACTGCATATATTGAGCTGTTCGTCCGCCATTACCACATGTTCCCTCTGACCAGCATGTAATAAAGTTGTGTTAAGCCAGCTCTTCGGCTGTCCTGGTGTCTTTGGTCCAATACACTAAATTGGCGATGAAGGTGGGATCATGGCTGCCCACGGGACCAAGACATACGCCGGTTTCGACATCAAGAAACCGCAAGACTGGGAACTTTTCGAAATGGACTTCCAAGGCGCGCTGGTCGAGTTCGAGGTGACGGACGAGGCAAAGAAGAGAGCCATCCTCACCAGAATGCTCGGGCACGACGCCAAGAGGGTATTGATTGACCTCATCGCACCCAAAAAGGCGGCTGAATTCAAGGCGAAAGAGCTCCTGAAGGTGTTGCGAGACCATTTCCGGCCCTCGGTAGCGATGTTTCCCGCTCGGAGCGCGTTTTGGAGGCGAGTCCAAGCGCCTGGTTGTCGCCTTCGTAGCGGCCCTGCGTCTGGCTGCCGGCCCATGCAAATGGGAGAACTTGGAAGTCACCCTCAGGGACTGCGTGCTATGCGGCCTGAAGGATGCCGAAATCCAGCGCACGCTGATGAATCAGGAGCCGCCCCCCACATTGCAGGAGGTGCGGAAGCCACGAAGGCCGGGGTACAGGAGCTCCAGGACTGGCGTCCGAAGGCTGACAAAACAGAGAGTTCGGTGCACGCAGCCCAGCGAATTTCGAAATCGTCCGCTGAAAACAGCGACGACGAGGACGTCCGGAGGGTCCGGAAGGAGGGCCGGTGCTGCGACGGCTGCGATGCGGCTCACGACCACGCCAGGTGTCCTTTCAGAAAAGCCGAGTGCCACAACTGTGGATGACGCGGGCACATCGCCAAAGTATGCAGATAACGGCGCAAGGACCGGGGGAGCTCGCCCGACCACGCGGCGAGGCCAGACCGCTCGACGAGAATCAAGGATGGCGCCCGGCCCACGAGGAAGCAGGACGGCGTGGGCCGCATCTCCGATGACAGCGACGACGACGCTCCAGTTTTCAGCGTGTCCTTGGGACACCCCCGCTACTTTGTTGAGGTACTGGTGCAAGGGGCCCCTGTTAGGATGGAGATTGACTCTGGCTCCTCATATTCCCTCATTTCCCAGAGGGAGTTTTTGAGAATTGCCCCCCGCGTACGGCCCAAGCTCAAAGCGTTGAGGTCCACGCTTCGGGACGTGCAAGGGAACAGTATCCCGGTATTGGGGGTTGGGAAATTCCAGGTCCAGTATAAGCGGCATGCCGCGGAACTCCCCCTAGTCGTTCTCAAGGGGGGTAATTGCAGCCTCCTCGGGACTCAATGGTTCCAGCCCCTGGGTCTGTTCATTGGGGGGGTGCACGCCGTTGGGACTGATCCAATACAGAGGGTGTGCGACGCGCACCCTGAAGTCTTCAAAAAGGGACTTGGGAAATTCAATGGACCCCCAGTAACTTTCGACCTGGACCCGGAGGTCCGCCCAATAAGACTCAAACCGCGCAGAGTGCCTTTTGCACTAAAGGACAAAATAGAGGCGGAACTGGACAAATTAGTGGGCCAGGGGATCCTTATTCCTGTTGATTCTGCGGAGTGGGAAACTCCAATTGTCACGGCATTGAAGGCAAATGGGGAGGTTCGCATTTGCGCCGATTATAAATGCACCATTAATAAGGCAATCCACCCTAACGCGTATCCGGTGCCGGTGGTCAGCCATTTGCTAGCCAGGTTACATGGGGGAAAGTGTTTCGCTAAGCTCGACCTGGCACAGGCTTATCAGCAACTCATGGTAACCCCTGCCGCAGCTGCTGCACAGACCATAGTCACGCATAAGGGGGCGTTCCAGGTGACGGCCTCCAATTCGGCGTGAACTCGGCGCCTGGAATTTTCCAGTCGCTCGTGGAACGCCTCCTCAGAGGGCTGGATGGCGTTTTGCCATATTTTGATGATGTTTTGATAACGGGGGGGGAGTGAGGTTGAGTTGGCTGAAAGGCTAAACAAGGTCCTGGAGGCATTCAAACAGGCGGGGTTGAGGTTGCGAAAAGACAAATGCGTCTTCTTCGCGAAGGAGGTTGAGTTCTTAGGGTTCCGAGTAACACCCGAGGGGATCAAACCGTCCAAATCCAAGGTGGCCGCCATGAAGAAAGCCCCTCACCCCACCTCCAAGCCCGAGTTGCAGTCGTTCCTAGGGCTCTTAAATTTCTACCACTGCTTCCTTCCTCGGAAGGCTGCGGTGGCTGAGCCGCTTCACAAGTTGCTCAAGAAAGATGCGGAATGAAGTGGGGCGATGACCAGGAGAGAGCATTCATGGGACTGAAACAACTCCTGGCGTCAGACGCCATTCTGACCCATTTCAACCCCACACGGCCGGTGGTACTGATCTGTGATGCATCCCCGGTGGGGGTGGGGGCAGTGTTATGCCACGTGTTGGAAAACGGGAGGGAGGCCCCAATAGCGTTTTACTCCAGGTCCCTGTCCCAAGCGGAGAGGAATTACGCCCAGACAGACAGGGAAGCGCTGGCGATAATTGCAGGGACCAAAAAATTTCACGGTTTTCTATATGGCCGCCCCTTCACCATCGTGACCGACCACAAGCCCCTACTAGGCATTTTCACCGCAGATAAGCCCACGCCACAGATCCTGTCCCCAAGGATGCTTAGGTGGGCCATTTTCCTCAACGCCTACCAGCACGCGTTGGTGTACCAGCCCGGGAGAGAAATCAGCCATGCGGACGCCCTGTCGAGGTCCCCCCTCCCCCAGACACACAGCCACGTGGGCGGGGAGGAGCCAGACTGCCAGGTGCTCATGATAGAAGTCTTAGATTTGCCCCCCATAGTACCCGCCGATATCGCTAAAGCGACAAGCAGAGACAAGACATTGGCGGTGGTTAGCTCCTGGGTACAGAAAGGGTGGCCAGCGTCTTCCCCTGCGGAAGAATTCGCTCCGTTTTTCAGGAAAAAGTTGGAGCTGTCCCTAGAGAGGGGGTGTCTCTTGTGGGGGCAGCGGGTGGTGATCCCCACATCCCTCCGGCCGCGGGTGCTTAAACTGCTGCACGTCAGCCACCCCAGAATTGTGCGCTCCAAAGCGCTGGCCCGGAGCTACTTTTGGTGGCCCTAGTTAGACGCCGACATCGAGCACATGGTCGGCACTTGCGAGAGTTGCCAATGCTCCAGGCCGGAAGAGGCCCATCTTCCCCACAGGGAGTGGGACGCGGCTAAGGGGCCGTGGTCCCGGAT
The DNA here is from genome assembly GCA_035047345.1 of Bradypodion ventrale. Taxonomy (NCBI): domain Eukaryota; kingdom Metazoa; phylum Chordata; class Lepidosauria; order Squamata; family Chamaeleonidae; genus Bradypodion; species Bradypodion ventrale. The sequence continues at coordinate 176,722,569 of JAWDJE010000003.1, forward strand.
ACACATAGATTTTGCGGGCCCGTTCTGAGGAACTCTGTTTCTCCTTGTTGTGGACGCTTTCTCCAAGTGGTTGGAGGTCATCCCAGTCACAAGCACCTCCTCGGCCGCGACAATTAAGCATTTGCGGAGAATTTTTTCCATGTTCGGCATACCCGACACTCTAATTAGCGATAACGCTAGTTGCTTCATGTCCGCTGAGTTCAGGGCATTCACAGAGATTAACGCCATCCGGCACATCACCTCCGCCCCTTTCCATCTGGCCACCAATGGCCAAGTGGAGCGCCTCGTCCGCACCACGAAGGACACGCTGCGGCGCATGGGCCCCGGGGACCTCAACCTGCAAGTGTGTCAGTTTCTGCTAGGGTACAGGGTGACCCCGTTGGCGTCAGGATACTCCCCCGCGGAGCTCTTAATGCGCAGGAAACTGACCACCATTCTCACTAGGCTAGACCCCACGAGAGTAGAAGACAAGGGAAGGAACATCGGGCTAGAGGCCACAAAGAGTTTTAGCGTAGGTGCCCCCGTGCACTGCAGGAACTACACCAGCGCGGGGCCAGCCTGGGTACCGGGGGTGGTCGTTGAGCAGACCGGTCCCGTGTCGTACCGCATGGAGACCAACACAGGTCTACTCTGGCGGCGGCACGCGGACCAGCTACGGAACCGGGTCCCGGGAAAGCAGGGCGCTGAAAGCGCGGAGCCAAATTCAGCGTTAGGGTTCTCCCCCACCCGTTTAGCCCAAGGGGGAGGAGAGGGGGCCCCAGAGTCCCCACCAAGGGGGGGAGGAGAAGGAATTTGTCCTCATAGATATCCCGCGGGATCCCCCAGCAGAGTTTAATTTTGAGTTACAGAACCGGGGGGGGGTTTCGGAGTGGTCCCCCACCCATCCAAGCGAGGAGAGGGGTTTTACGTTAGCCCCTGGTGCCCCCGGTTCACCCACAACAGAATCTACCCTTTCCCCTAAAGCTGCAAAACTGCAGCAAGCCACTAACAAGTCTCCCTCTCCCATTACAGGACAAGGGTCCAGGGAACAAGGAAACGGGAGCGGCTCCCGGGGGGGCCAACCCACATCACGGCCCAAACGCGAGTGCAAGAAGCCATCTTGGTTAAGAGACTTCGTCTCATCCTAGGGGGGGGAGGGATGTTGTGTTCTAAAGCATGTGCCTTTAAACAATGTATCTATCCATGTGTATCCAATGTAACCTTTTCCATGTGTAACATTGTAACCTCAGCTGCATCACTGTAACCCTAATAGGACGCGAGCTAGTGACCACTAGATGGCAATAGCGAGCGTCCAAGCTCATTGGTCCAAGACTCACCTAAGAGCAACAGCGCGGGAAGATTCCCGCCTCCACCTTCACCTGGACAAGAAGGGCGTGACCTGAAATGAGGTCACGCAGACAGTAGCCAATAGACTGTCAAGGAGCCACATCCAAATGTATAGCCACTGCATATATTGAGCTGTTCGTCCGCCATTACCACATGTTCCCTCTGACCAGCATGTAATAAAGTTGTGTTAAGCCAGCTCTTCGGCTGTCCTGGTGTCTTTGGTCCAATACACTAAAAAGATGGAGTGAAATATCTTAGACAAGAGGATAACTAGTTGAGTGAAGCATTGAATGGACGTACTTTTCACTGCTGTGTGTTGTTGTGTGTCCCACAAATAATCTAGTTAAAAACTAAAAAACCTGAGTGATCCTGCTCTAAGTGAGCCAGCGGAGGGTGGTGGTCACCCCCCTCCACCTCCCCAAACCTGCCCCACCAGCCAGGTTTTCAGCTCTTTCCTGAAGGGCAGCAATTCCATCCGGAGATGCAGTTCAACTGGCAGTAGGTTCCATAGGGCTGGAGAGGATACCAAAAAGGCTCTTCTTCTAGTGCTAGAGAGGCAAGCCTCTCCAGCAGTTGGCATCTTTAAAGAGCCCTTCCACTCCCTTGCAGGGGCCTCCTCCTGCACACCAACAAATAATCTACAGGGCAAGGAGTGGGTCTGGGGAGGGGTACCCCCCCAACTACTTACCATCCCAACTCCAACCTCATCCCCCCACTCCAAAAAAACCTCTCTCTGGGGTGAAAAATCCGCTTTCCTCCAGCCTCTGCTGGAACATTGCCCTCAGAAGGTCTTTTGGTAACTCAGCCCTCCAATGCTTCTAAGAGCAAAACTTTTAACATGTTTTTTTCCTGCTTCTGGAGTTTGAATCTCATGTACTGCATGATGGAGTGAACTGCTGTCCATATTCCATCTCCTGCCAACATAGCAGTCTGAAAGCAAGAAATCACAAGTACTGTAGTTAAATAGAGATCATTTTGAAGGGAAAGGTTGCCCTTGCTCAAAAGCCAGTCATATCTGACTCTAGGGTGCAGTGATCATCTCCATTTACAGCCAAAGAGCCAGTGCTGTCTGTATTTGCAGACATTTTCATGGTCATGTGGAAGGCATGATTAAATTGCCCACCCAGTCACATAGCCACACCTACAAAGTAGGCCATGCCCACAGTGTGGTAGTAAAAAAATTGGAGTGCATCACTGCCCTGTTCCAAAGGTTCTTGAATATAGCCTGAAGGAAGGTTTTTGAGCTCTATATTTGTTTTTAATTTTAAAATTCCATTCATGCTCCCATATTGATATGACTTCAAACCCGAGTCTTTGTAGGGTTGCAACATTTGTACTAGGAAGAATTGTAAAGAAAAGTACATGTTTTTCACATCAAATGATACAAGTCCTCTGGAGAATAACATAAGGGACAACCATGAAAAACACACACATCATATTCCTAACTGGTAGGTCTGCTATCTATGAGGGCATAACTATCAATATTATATCTGCCAATTTTGACTTCCTCCCCTTTTAGGGTGTGCTGAATTTGGATGTTTTCTTTATGTTCAATGTATGATAACCATTGGATTGCTAAGATTTAGAATTGCTTTAATTGTTCATTTTAATTGTTTGGATGTGGTATAGATACCTTATTCTTTTCCAGAAACATGAACCTATACATGGAAAGACTCCTACTGGCTAATGTGGGGTATTGAAAGTGGTGTATAGCAAACCACTCTGTGTCATCTACCTCCTGCTTTTTATTTTTATCTCACAAAGTCACAATTTCATGGCAATATTTTATGCAGGCCTCCATCAGAGTATCAACATAACATTTACATGATGAAGGCTTAACGCTTCCTTGCCAGAACAATAATATCCAAACCAGTTGTAAATGTTATAAAACAATCACCATATCAATGCAGCTGATATTATGCAGAGGCTAGATCTAACAAAAAATGCACTCCCATACTGGTCATGAGGTTTCTCAATCACTAGCTCCATTCCAGCCATTTTTGGTCTGTATTTTGCTGCGTTTCCTCGAGCAGAACAATGTCACATTTGTATTTCCTGCACATGTCTACATGTCTACAGGAGGACACTTTTAGTACTCGAAACTCCCTCAATATTGATTGAGATCATTGATATGGTTGGTCTTGACAAAGACGTTTCTGGTGGATTCTTTCTTCAGTTCCTTTGGTCTGATCTGGTGTTAGAAGGATTAGCTGACAAGGTTGCCAATCAGGGTATGCCCGACTGTATTTACAATCTTCATGGAGGCTCCTTCTGTGTACCCCACAGATCCTATTAATCCCATATTTCCAATGCCACCCATCTCTAATTGCAGCCTCCATCTTTCACTCCTCAGAGTGTGTCTGGTCCTGTAGAAACTGATAACTCCCCCTCTTCTTCCATTACTTGGCCAGGCAGGGCAGGTGTGGGGCCCTAATGGGAACATGGGCCCTGCCTGCTGGCTTATGTAAATAACTAAGAACTCTCTCTTCTTTTTAAAGTGGGTGGGATATAGGTCTTTTAAAGTGTTTTTATCTGTTTTAGAACTTGTTGTAATGCCGCCCTGAGTCGGATTCTACCTGAGTGGGCGGCATATATAAATATGACTAATAAATAAATAAATAAATAAATAAAATAAGTGAAATATCTGCCTATCTCAGCAAATGAGTGTCAAGACCAGACCTTGGAGCTCTGTAACTGACCTCATTGATCCACGGTGACCTCAGAAGAACATCACGTGGCCCTCTCCCAGAAGTTTTTACCTCAGCAGTGGGACTTCCACACAGGCATGGAAGCTCAGGGGTAGGGGGGAGGAGCCATAAATCATTTTGACAGAAGCTATATGATCTGATTACTTTTCTGTGTCATGGAAATGGGCCTGTGTGAATCTGTAATGGAGATTTCCAAGTGTGTGGGGGAGTTATGGTGCATTCCATAGAAGGATCCATAGTCAAAACATGTTAGCCTCTTGTTCTGAAGGAAATGAAACTTAAAATTGATAGGCATGTAATACTTTGTTGTGATTGGCTGAAATCCATTAAGGGAATGGCCAGAGGGTGGAACTTGTTGGAAGAGATAAAAGGAAGGGGAAGGAGAAAGTTCTTTCCCTTTACTCTTTGCCATGCTTAGTAAGTAGTTCTCTGGAGTCTGCTTAGAACTTAGCAAAATGTAGTACAGTAATACCTCATAGAAAGTCCGCTTCTTACAACATCGAATTCATACATCACCTAATTTCTTGAAAAATGTTACCTCATACAAAGTCGCTTGACTTTGTATGAGGCATTGGGGTTTTCCCCAGGTTGCATTGTGCCTGGGCAGTATAAAAAGGCAGGACACATGCATGCATTGCTCTTGTGGGTTTTGCATGAGGCAAAGAGTGTTTAGGAGTGGTTTTGAGTGTGATTTTGGATTTTTTTGAATTTTTTCATCAGATTTTTTAGAAGCATTCCTGGGATTTTTGCAGCATTCTTCAGGTTCTTGGACAATCATGGTTGTTTGACATGTTTTTGTAATGTATTTAGCCTTTAGACAATGATTTCTTAAAGTTCTGTCAGTTTCCTGTCTGTTTCCTTGACTTTGCCCTGAAGTCTGTGCTATTACAGTACAATGTATCTCTATGGAAACGACGTTGTGTGAGGCATCGTGGCAAGGATTTGGACATTGTACGAGGCATCACGGCAAGGATTTTGCATGCCTTATACAAAGTCCACATCCGTATAAAGTCCAAACTTGTGGAACCACGTTTTGGACATTGTATGAGGTATCACTGTATATTAAACCAGAGGGAAATGAAAGCGCGGCGCCAAAATGGCCGCCGCGCTCTTTGCGGGGCCCCCCCACCCGGACTCAGACATCCAGGTGAGTTAGGGGGCGTGGCCACCCCTCTATAAAAGGGGTGGCCACGAGGCAGCCGAGCTGCCATTTTAGAATTGCGACAGAGAGGAGAAGTTTTCTCTGTCGCTGTTTTCTCCTTAGTCTTCGGCTATTGAGCCTTGCAGTTCGTTTCCGAAAGGAGGATTAAAGTACCCGGAGCCTTTTGGATTGCTAGGCTACCATGGTACTTACACGCTAGGAGTTCGATCCCTGGATAGGGATCCTGAAGCGTCTTTCTTCTCCTAGGGAGACATGGCTCCCAAGCGGAAGGCCCCGGCGCTACAGCCGCGGCTGAGGGGAAGAACTTTTACCGGCCCTGCACTGGATGGGGGCCAGCCTTTGGGTCGGAAGGACCAGGGCTGCGCCCCCACGGCAGGACGATGTGCCAGCCTTGCCCACTGGTACCAGTGGGGCTGGTCAGGCTACCACTTGGCAGCCGGGTTCCAGCTTGGTAGCTGGTCAGCTACAGGCCGGCCCCTCTGGGGCTTCGGCCCTCGGCCCGCCTTTGCCAGGCATGGGACAGGGCGGCCCGGGGGTGCCTGGTGCAGGTGTCCAGCCCACTGCTCCTCTGGCCCCCCATGGGCCAGAGTTTTGGGCATGGCCCTATTCTGGCCCTGGCTCTCCTTTTGGGTTGCCTTTTCCTCAACTGACTGGTGGGCCATCTGGCCCACCCGGCCCGCTTTATACTGGGGGCTCTGGGGCAGTGGATGCTCTGTTGGCACAGATAGCAGTGCTAGAAGCATCCCTGGGCATTGCACAGCCTCCTTCGGAGGGGGGCGCTACTCTTTCTTCAACAGGGGCCCCTTTGTCAGCCCCGGCTACCTTGCCGGCTGCAACGCTTCAGCGGGCTGCCAACCGGGTCAAGCTGCTTGAGACGGTCCGGCTGGCCCCAGCTGGTGTCTCGCGGCTCCCCGTTTGACCTGATGTCCAGGCTGGGAGCAGTCAGGGGTGGTCCCAGAGCTCGATTCCGGTCGCGAGCTCCGACGCCCGATGTGGGCTGGAACCCCCGGTGGGGGCAGCTCACGGGGGTGCACCTAGTGAGTATCAGGTTCAATTTAGTGCACCAACACCACAGCCCACTTACAGTGGTGGGGTTCAGTGGCCCTGGCCTCGTCAAGTTGATGCGAGCGGGCATCAGTTACCATCCTATCCCAGTATCCCATGGTTTCTAAATGGTCCCTCGTTAAGGGCGGGGGTGTCCGCCCCTGGGGCAGTGCCGAGCATCGCAGGGGCTGTCCAGGTCCCGCTGCATATGCCCTCTATACAGAATGTGCCGACGATGGCTTTGCCGATGGCTAGTTATTCCTTGCCCCTGGGTGATCATTTGTCACAGGTCACGAGGGATAAGATCTGGCGAGGGGAGTACGTGGATATATTCTCCCTATTGAACCGTGAAGCCCACTGAGGAAGAGAGAGAGGGACAGGCCGACAGAGACAAAGAGCTGTCCCATTGTCGTAAGCCACCACGCACCTGGGCCAACTGGTTGCAGGCATACTTTATATGGTGGTATGCCTCAGGGCCCGGCCTGATTGGGCCATCCCGATGGTTCAATCCCTTGATAATATTTACAGGGCGATGGTTGATTTCATGGGCCCATCGTAGTTGGCTTACGATGAGGAATTTGGATGAGGGTGGCCCTACTCTGAGATGAGGTGGGATGAGCCCTGTCAGCAATTGTGGCTCTTGTACATGACTCCCACGTGACTGGCGCCTGGTGATAGGTACCATTGTGGTCATGCTGTGCAGCGGGCTGCTGCAACACAGGCTCCTCGCTAACCGGTGGTGCAGGGGGTTGCAGCCCGCCTGCTATGTTGGACCTTCTCGGCTAGCGATGTGTGTAATAAGCGCCAGAGTCGTTACCGACATGAGTGTCCCCCTTTTGCGCTGGCCCCCACGCCGCCTCTGCATGCCCGCGGGTTGGTGGGTTACGGGGCAGAGGTAGGGGTGCACAGGGGGCGATCAGAGCTCTGTCTGACGGAACTAGCCATGTCAAAGCCCCCCTCCCCAATTAGTGTACTCATGCTGGAGCGATGGCTCTCAGCTTATCCAAGAAGGGATGATGCGAGGTATCTGCTGGAGGGTTTCCAATGGGGCTTTCTTATTCCATTCGGGGGTGTTAGGGGCCCCAAGATGCTACTAATTTAGTTCCCTTGAAAGGTAACGAGGGGGTTGCTGCACTGAGCACAGCTAAGGAAGTTGAGGCTATGAGAGTAGCGGGCCCCTTCTTGGCACCACCTTTCCTAATTTGAAGGTCTCCCCTCTGGGGCTAGTACCGAAGTAGAACCGGGTGAATGTCATCTAATCCTCCATCTAGCTTACCCTGCGGGTTCTTTGGTCAGTGATGCCATTCCTGATGACCTTTTTCAGTCAGGTAAACGTCGTTTGTTCAGCCCCTACAGGTGGCACGCTCATGCGGTCCCGGTGCTTTCCTGGCACAGTGTGATATGCACTCGGCTTTCTGATTACTGCCAGTGCACCCATGGGATTTTGAGCTATTGGGTTTTAGGTTCCAAGGGGAATTTTACTTAGATAAGGCCATGCCTTTTGACTGCTCTATTTCATGTTCGGCATTCGAACGATTCGGTACTTTCATTCAGTGGGCCTTTTGCTCGCAGGTCGGGGTCCCGGTCTCTAGCCCATTACCTCGATGACTTTTGGTTCGGGAGTGAACAGGGCTTGGACACGTGCCCTCACTACATTTCAGACACTCAGGTGGGAACTGGGTGTCCCCTTAGCACCTGAAAAGACCGAGGGCCCAGCTACTAAGCTCACATTTATAGGCATTGGAATTGACTCTGTCGCACAGGCATCCGGGTTACCCATGGATAAGGTGGCTCTGATCTCTGCGGCGATTTTGGCATTGATTGCCAAACATAAAGTGTATCTGCAGGGTGGTTACACCCGGCAGAGCATTGGCCTGGCACCTGTGTGACGCCATGGCTGGCCTGTTAAACGTCACCACAGGGTCCAGCTGATCAGGAGCATACGGGCGGACCTTGCGGTCTGGCTCAAATTCCTCCAGGGTTTTAACGGGGTCTCTTCCTGGAGATCAGACCTTATGGTCTGCTCTAGATTTCAAGTATGGTTGGATACCTCCGGCTCCCTGGGTTATGAGGGGTTTACTCTGAGGGTAGGTGGACTTATGGCTGAGGGCATCATGCATGGCCTGGCACGGATCGCCTCCGCGATCTTACCTTCCTTGAGTTTCTTCCCAATTTGGGGAGCACTGATGCTATGGGGGGATGAGTGGGCCAACTCAGTGGTCCATTTTTGGTGTGACAATGCGGCTGTGGTGCACATTGTCGACACCCAGACGTGCAAATCCCCCAGGGTCATGGCATTGGTTTGTCAATTCTTTTTGAGAAGCCTACGCCTAAATGTGCTGTTCAGGGCCAGACATGTTCCAGGTATTAATAACGATATTGCTGATGCTTTATCCCCCCTGCAGATCCCCCGGTTCCATGCCTTGCTCCGGAAGCAGAGGGATTCCACTCGCCACTCCCGGCTGATGTTTGGACATTTGGCGAGGAGAGGTGAACCGGGCATGTCATTGGCACCTCGCACGCGTAAGGCGTATCAACATGCTTTCATGCGATTTAGAACTTTTTGCAACTACAGTTACCTCAAGTGTGGTCAATATCAGTGGACCAGGTTTTACAATGCATGTTTATTTTCGCAGTCAGGGTTTGGCCCCCCGTACTATAGCCTTCAGGCTTTCGGCACTGGCATTTATGGCCAACGTGGGGGGGGGGGTTCAATGACTGCGTGAGTTACTTCCGCATGTGTCGTGTTTTGGAGGGGTGGACATGCGTCACCCCAGTTCGCCAGAGTTTCTGACCCACCTTGCACGAGGCTGGCATGACTTATGTTCGGACAGGTGTGAAGTGGCTCTTGGTCACGCAGCTACCACGGTAGCCTTTTTGGAGCGCTCCGCATCAGTGAGTTGGTGCCAGAGTTGGTACCATTGTGTAAGGCAGATGTGTCTCGTAGGGGCACTGGAACTCGACGATGTCTATGTCACACATGAGTGGGCTCAATTGGGGATATGGTCCTCAAAGGTTGTTCAGCATGGCGTAGGCAGTGGAGTTAGACTGCTACGAAGTTTCATTGGAGACATCTGTCCGGTTGGTGCCCTACATGAATTTTCAGCAGTGCCTGCTGCGCGCCCCAGCCTGTTTTTCGGACACCAGGATGGGTCTACCCTTACCAAAGTAAAGTTACTGAGGGTGACCGGTGCCGCACTTCGCGGTGTGGGGCCCGTTTTGGCACCCATTTATTTAGGATAGGTGTCACGTTGATCGCGGCTACGTTTGGGGTACTCGGAGGCGGATATATGTGTACGCGTAATTTCTTATATGTACGTCCCCTCACTGTATGAGTACCTAGTTATGTCCTTCACCTCTTCTCCCCTTTTACAGATCCTGTGTGTCTATGCACACCGGTGGCAGTGGGGCTGGTGGGCCCCAGCTATGTACACTGGGCAGCAGTATATGCTGCGGCGACAGAGAGTGGACCCCGACTTGAGCTGTGTGCATCCGCACGTATGAGATGGTATGGTATGCGCGGCACATGGGGGCGGGAACTGTGGCCATTCCTGATGTCCGTCAGGGATGCTGGACCACCCAATGTTCTTATTAGGCACCTCGGCGGCAATGATCTTATACGGATCACTGCTATTCCTAAACTGTCAAGGGGCAGTGACCTGGCGTTTTATATCATGTATGGCTTACACACGGTCACCATGGTCTAACATTGTGCCGAGACACCAATTTAGGGGAGACGTGGATCTCCGTGGTTCGGACTGTTCCGGCAGTCAGTGGACAGGGCTGTTGCTCGGTCCCTTGCTGAGCATGGCTGGGAGACAGCCATTGGACACCTGAGGATAGGCTTACAATACATTTTGCTGGTAGGCAGGAGATGGGGTCCACCTGTCGGCTGGAGGTATGTACCTCTTTCTGGGCATGGTGCAAGCAGGCCTGGCGACCGAGCTGACGGTCTGGGGGGGGGGGCGGTGAGTTATCATGGATGCCTCCCCGTGTGGCGGGTAGCTCTGGTAAGGTAAAGATTTATGACCCAGAGGTATCTGGCAGGTTCGCAATTGACTGGCCAACACTTAGACAGGTACAGGGGTAATAGCTTTGGCCGGTCAACCACGAACCAGGCAAGGGGTGATGGCAGGAGCTTAACAGCCTGCATCACCTTGAGATTTAATGGATACACGTCATAGGGTGGGGTCAGTAGATAGTTTATTGACTCCGGTCAACAATTTGTTTGTGTCAACAAACAAATTGATACAAATAGTTACATGTAGCCAATTGCCATTGGCATTTTGGGTGGAACCTTACCAGTGTTACTGCGGCCTGCTTGCCTTAAAGAATTACAATTGGATGATTACACCAATTGAAAGTTATAATTCGGACTAGGGCATTATTCAATAAAAGTGGCCTGATGCCTTTATCCATATACTGGTGTCTGAGTCTTTCTTTGGGGGGTGTGCCTGCAAAGCCCTCTGTGCTTCCACACTTAGCCAGGCTTTTATTAGTCTCAATGTGCTTACTGGTTTAAAATTGCTTCATTGCCTAGAATTGTTTTGTTTCCTGAAACTAAGAACTCTGTAATTTTTTCTGAAATATACTTTTAAAATACATGTTGATGACTGGAGTGGTTTAATTTCCTTTGCACTACCTTACTTACAGCCAGGATTTAGGTCAAGACACATGAGAAGACAAGCTAAAATCCTGAATTGCTTAGCTAGAGGGCGTCAGTTCAGGTGTGGTCCAATTTCCATGAAGATCAAGGTTCTACTCATGAGTAATGGGTCTTTTACTATCTGCTCCCAGTTCCACAAGTTTTTTTTTACATAAAGCCTATTTAAAGAGGGATTAAGTCTACTCTTCAGGTTGATCTGCAGGTAAGTTGGTATTTTTTTACAAGGACCATGCTTATTGGATGACATAATGGCCCCAGTCTGTTGTGTTCTAATAGTGTAACCGTCTTCATGTGATAACAATGTATCTCAACCAATGTAACCTTTCCTACGGGTAACAATGTAACCTTCAGCTGTATCACTATAAACCCTGTAATAGGACGCGAGCTAATGACCACCAGCTGGCAGCAGCGAGCGTCCAAGCTCTCTTGGTCTAAACTCATCAAAGTGCCACAGCGCGGGAAGTTTCCCGCCACTACCTACACCTGGACAAGAAGGGCGTGACCAGCTATGACGTCACGCGGACAATAGCCAATGGGCTATCGTGGAGCCACGTTCAAATGTTTTACTACCATATATATAGAGCTGTACATCCGCCATTACCTCATGTTCCCTCTGACCACTATGCAACAAACCTGTGTTAAACCAGCCCTTGGCTGTATTCCTGTGTCTTGGTTCTCATACACCAAATTGGCGACGAGGATGGGATATGGATCCCCAAGGAGCCAGGACACAGAGCGGTTTCAACATTAACAAACCGCAAGACTGGGAGCTCTTCGAGATGGACTTCCAGGGAGCACTGGTAGAACTCGACGTAAAGGACGAGGCAAAGAAGAGGGCCATCCTCACCCGAATGCTGGGGCAGGAAACCAAGCGAACGCTGGTGAGCATCATTGCACCGAAGAAGGTGAGCGATTTCAAAGCCGATGACATCATGAAACTGCTGTGTGAGCGGTTTCGACCCTCGAAGGCGATGTTTCCCGCTCGGAGCGCGTTTTGGAGGTGAGTCCAAGTGCCGGACGAGTCGGTTGAAGCCTTCGTAGCGGCCATGAGGTTAGCCGCCAGCCCCTGCAAGTGGGAAAACTTAGAGCTAGCCCTCAGGGATGGCGTGCTGTGCGGCCTGAAGGACAGGGAGGTGCAGCGCGCCCTGATGAATAAGGAGCCACCCCCCACGTTACAAGAGGTCGTGGAGGCCACGGAATCCGCGGAGACTACGAATGCAGGGGTACAAGAGATGCACGAATGGCGTCCGAAGGCCGGCAGGGCAGAAAATTCGGTGCACGGCAAACCGGGGAACTCGGTGCACGCGACTCGGCGAACCTCGAAATCGTCTGCGGAAGGCAGCGACGACGAGGATGTCCGGAGAGTCCGAAAAGGGGGGCGCCGCTGTGATGGGTGTGGGGCGGCTCATGACCGCGCTAAGTGCCCGTTACGGAAAGCCGAGTGCCACAACTGCGGCCGCCGTGGGCACATCGCTAAAGTGTGCAGAAAACGGCAAGATCCCCGGAAGCATTCACCAGATCGTTCGTCCAGACCGGACCGTCCGACGAGGTCCAAAGATGGCGCCCGAGCCACGAGGAAGCAGGACGGCGTGGGCCGCGTCTCAGATGACAGCGAGGACGACGCACCCGTGTTCAGCGTGTCCGCGGGACAACCCCATTATTTCGTTGAGGTACTAGTACAAGGGGCCCCTATTAGGATGGAAGTCGACTCGGGGTCCTCCTATTCTATCATTTCTCAGAGGGAGTTCTTGAAAATTGACCCCCTTGTGCGACCCAAACTTAGAGCGTTGAGGTCCACACTACGAGATGTTCAAGGGAACAGCATTCCAGTGTTGGGGGTCGGAAAATTCCAAGTGAAATTTAAGAGACACTCTGCAGAACTCCCCCTAGTCGTTCTCAAGGGGGGAAATTGTAGTCTCCTCGGAACTCAGTGGTTTCAGCCTTTGGGGTTGTTCATAGGGGGGGTGCATGCCGTGGGAGCAGATCCAATTCAAGCGGTGTGTGACGCGCACCCCGCCATTTTTAAAAAAGGACTGGGAAAGTTCAAGGGACCCCCTGTAGCTTTCGACCTGGACCCGGAGGTCCGCCCGATAAGACTTAAACCACGCAGAGTGCCGTTCGCACTCAAGGACAAAATAGAGGCGGAACTGGACAAACTGGTGGGCCAGGGGATTCTCATTCCTGTTGATTCCGCGGAGTGGGAGACTCCAATTGTAACAGCTCTAAAGGCAAACGGGGAGGTGCGCACTTGCGCTGATTATAAGTGTACAATTAACAAGGCTATCCGCCCTAATGCCTATCCGGTGCCGGTGGTCAGCCACCTTCTGGCCAGACTGAATGGGGGAAAGTGTTTCGCTAAGCTCGACCTAGCGCAAGCCTACCAACAACTCCCAGTGACCCCTGCCACGGCAGCGGCACAAACCATAGTCACTCATAAAGGGGCGTTCCAGGTGTCGCGTTTGCAGTTCGGCGTGAACTCGGCACCCGGCCTTTTTCAGTCGCTCGTGGAACGTCTCCTGAAAGGTTTGGAGGGGGTTTTGCCTTATTTTGATGACGTATTGATAACAGGGGGGAGTGAGACCGAACTAGCCAAACGATTGGACAATGTACTGACGGTGTTTGAGAGAGCGGGGTTGCGACTGCGGAAAGACAAGTGCGTTTTTTTTGCAACAGAGGTTGAGTTCTTAGGATTCCGGGTTACACCCGAGGGAATTAGGCCTTCCAAATCCAAAGTAACCGCTATAAAGAAAGCTCCCCGCCCCACATCTAAGACCGAACTGCAGTCGTTCCTAGGACTCCTAAATTTTTATCATACCTTCCTTCCACGGAAAGCGGCTGTGGCCGAACCGCTCCATAGGTTGCTTAAAAAGGAAGTGGTATGGATGTGGGGCGACGAACAGGAGAGGGCTTTTAAGGAGCTGAAGCAGCTCCTGACCTCCGACGCAATTCTGACCCATTTCGATCCCAAACGGCCAGTGGTCCTAGTCTGTGATGCATCCCCAGTGGGGGTGGGGGCGGTGCTTTGCCACGTGTTGGAAAACGGAAGGGAGGCGCCAGTAGCGTTTTACTCTAGGTCCCTGTCCCAAGCGGAGAGGAATTATGCACAGACCGACAGGGAGGCATTAGTGATAGTAGCAGGGACCAAGAAGTTTCACGATTTTCTGTATGGTCGCCCTTTCACCATAGTGACTGACCACAAGCCCCTGTTGGGAATATTTACTGCGAATAAGCCTACGCCACAGATCCTGTCACCGAGGATGCTGAGGTGGGCTATTTTTCTCAACGCATACCAACATGAGTTGGAGTACCGACCCGGCAAGGAGATTAGCCATGCGGACGCACTGTCACGGTCCCCCCTGCCCTTGGCGGGCGGCCACAAGAGTGGAGTAGAAAAAGACCATCAGGTGTTGTTGATAGAGGTTTTAGATTCGCCCCCCATAGTACCTGCTGACATCGCCAAAGCGACGGGCAAAGATAGGACATTGGAGAAAGTCAGCTCTTGGGTGCAAAAGGGGTGGCCAGCGTCCTCCCCGGCTGCGGAATTCGACCCATTTTTTCGGAAAAAGCTAGAATTGTCCCTAGAGAGGGGGTGCCTTTTGTGGGGCCAACGGGTGGTGGTCCCTACATCCCTGAGACCGAGGGTGCTTAAATTGCTGCACGTCAGCCACCCGGGAATTGTTCGCTCCAAGGCACTGGCTCGGAGCTATTTCTGGTGGCCCCAATTAGACGCAGACATAGAACAAATGATCGGCACTTGCGAGGCTTGTCAGGGCTCCCGGCCGGAGGAGGCTCGACTCCCACATAGGGAATGGGACGCGGCGAGGGGCCCGTGGTCCAGAGTGCACATAGATTTTGCCGGCCCATTCCGAGGGACCCTTTTTCTCCTGGTAGTGGATGCCTACTCCAAGTGGCTGGAGGTGATTCCGGTCACGAGCACGTCCTCCGCCACTACAATTAAGCACTTACGGAGGGTTTTTTCTACGTTCGGTTTACCCGACACTCTAATTAGCGATAACGCTAGTTGCTTCACGTCTGCAGAGTTCAGGGCGTTCACAGACATAAATGCCATTCGGCACGTTACCTCCGCACCGTTCCACCCGGCCACGAACGGCCAGGTGGAGCGACTGGTGCGCACAACAAAAGATGCCTTGAGACGCATGGGCCCAGGGGACCTGAATCACCAAGTGTGTCAATTCTTATTGGGATATAGAGTAACTCCCCTAGCATCAGGGTACTCGCCGGCTGAGCTGCTGATGCGGAGGAAGCTGACCACAATTCTGACCAGGTTAGATCCGACGAGGGTTGAGGACAAAGGGAAGAACATAGGGTTAGCGGTCTCGAAAGGTTTCGCCGTCGGCGATCCTGTACACTGCAGGAACTACGCCAACGCAGGTCCAGCCTGGGTACCAGGGACGGTTGTGGAGCAGACGGGGCCAGTGTCGTATCGGGTGGAAACTAACACCGGTCTCCTCTGGAGGAGGCACGCTGACCAACTTAGGCACCGAGTGATTGAGGGGCCGATCAGTGGGGCTCAGCAACAGGATTCAGCGTTAGGGTTCTCCTCCACCTGCTTATCCCAAGGGGGAGACAACGAAGGGCAACAGTCCCAAACAAGGGGGGGAAGCAGAGGTCCAAACTCATATCCTTTTCATACACCGGCTCTATCCAATCCCTTGAAAGAGAGAAGCGAGTTTGCCCCTCCAATTTCACCCAGTCCCTCGGAAGAGGAAAATGAGTTTGCAACTGTTGCCCCCGAATTAAACTTTGTGTTACCGAACCGGGGGGATTTTTGGGAGTGTTCCCCCACCCGTCCAAGCGAGAAGCGGGGTTTTTCGTTAGCCCCTAGTGCCCCCGGTTTGCCCACATCCACATCAGAAACCTGTCCTCTCCCCTCTCCTGCCCATCCCAAAGCTGCACACCCGCGGCGAGTCACTAACAAGTCATCCTCTCCAATTACAGGACAGGAAGCCGGGGAGCAAGGAGGAGGGAGCAAAGCCGGGGCAGGGCAGCCCGCGCCGAGACCCCAGCGTGTTCGAAATAAGCCATCTTGGCTGAGAGACTTCGTCTCATCCTAGGGGGGAGGAGTGTTGTGTTCTAATAGTGTAACCGTCTTCATGTGATAACAATGTATCTCAACCAATGTAACCTTTCCTACGGGTAACAATGTAACCTTCAGCTGTATCACTATAAACCCTGTAATAGGACGCGAGCTAATGACCACCAGCTGGCAGCAGCGAGCGTCCAAGCTCTCTTGGTCCAAACTCATCAAAGTGCCACAGCGCGGGAAGTTTCCCGCCACTACCTACACCTGGACAAGAAGGGCGTGACCAGCTATGACGTCACGCGGACAATAGCCAATGGGCTATCGTGGAGCCACGTTCAAATGTTTTACTACCATATATATAGAGCTGTACATCCACCATTACCTCATGTTCCCTCTGACCACTATGCAATAAACCTGTGTTAAACCAGCCCTTGGCTGTATTCCTGTGTCTTGGTTCTCATACACCAAACAGTCCATCCCCCAACACATTTCAGCTTCTGACAGAGGGTTTAACTTTTTTCAGCACACTTCCATATATGCATTTCCCAGCAGTTTTGACAGGCAATACGCACACAAAGCATTTTTTAAAATTTAAATAAAGGGATGCAGCATGTTAGTAATGCTCTGGAAGGCCTACATTTTATTTCATTTTATCTGACCGTTTGCAAAAGATCAGAAGTGTTAAAAAACATGAAAGTGTCAGTTCCTGTTTGGATGGAAGAAGTACATCAAAGGGCACATTCCTCCTGCGTCCTAATAGGAACCAATGTTTTTCTGGTCTACCCACATGCCCACTTAGCAAGAAGTCTGATAAAGCCCTTATATTAGCCCTCCATGGTCAGAACATTCTGCCTGTGAACTATGATGTCTGAATACTAAGTCTTACATAGATCTTGCTGAATGTTGACAATGCATGAAGATATTCACACAACACTGTAACTGAAATTTATTGCACAATTCAAAATTTCATTGATTTCAGTAGCACAGATGAGATCATGCATAATGGTTTACTGTAAACAACAATGAAATGTTAAAGTATACAATGTGTAATTTTCTAGCTAAAAATGGAAATAGTATGGGAGAAAAACATGCTCTATATGAAATGTGGGGTGTTTCTGTCCCCATTCCTTCAAAATTTGAGTGTGGTCCTGAAGATCAGATCTGGTTTGTTGTGCTGGATGTTGTCAAACCCAGAACATTTGAAAAATTGGACATTAAAAAGAGACTGTTACAACAGGAAACATATTTTATTTACAGGTTCAATTCAATGGAACCACATGGGTTGAATTCTGAAACTGAAATGTCCTGTTTTCTGTGATAATGTTTTACTCCATTTCTTTAAATGATTGGTTTGTGAAGTTCAGATGATATGTTTCTTTAAGACTTTTCCATAGATGAATTTATCTCTCTTGATTGTTGGCACCTGGTTCTCTTTCCTTACAGTTAAATAGTACTCTTTCTGATACACTTTTCAACGTCTCGGGCACTAAAAGAATTTAAGTTTAGAGACTTTTTGGATGCATTTAAGAAAGTATTTCTGTGTATATTCACATATATTTTTTAATATAGATAATGGTTTATTAAATTATATAGGGATTTATGCTTACCTAATGGATACCTTGCTAGAAAAATTGTTTAATTCCATACTAGTTTCTAATTTGTCATATTTTTATTTGCTCCTATCATCTAGATAATACACACCTTTGATGAAGCATCGAAATACCCATTTACTGCAATGGTGTCGGTGTGTTTATTCCTTTTGAAGATAAATTTACCTGAAGTTATTTTTTGTGAAGATAAATTTATTTGAAGTTATGAAGTTTAAAATATTCTACCTTGTGAATTTTCATTTACTAATTTTTACACTGAATGAAGTACTTTGAGTTTTGATATACAATAAATGAAAATTTATTACTTGAAGATTGATTATTTAATATATTTTTGCGTCAAATGGGACTTTTCTTCAGTTTTGTGTCCAGAGCATGGAGGCGCTACCGGGAGATAGGCCAGTACATCAGAAGATGTGGAGGAGGCCATAGGAGGGCAACAACCCAGCAGCAAGACTGCTACCTCTGCCTTTGTGCAAGGAGGAACAGGTGGAGCACTGCCAGAGACCTGCAAAATGACCTCCAGCAGGTCACTAATGTGCATGTGTCTGCTCAAACGGTCAGGAACAGTCTCCCTGAGGGTGGTATGAGGGCCCAATGACCACAGGTGGGGTGTGTGCTCACAGCCCAACACCATGCAAGACGTATAGCATTTGCCAGAGAACACCAAGATTGGCAGTTTCGTCACTGGCACCCTGTGCTGTTCACAGATGAAAGCAGCTTCACACTGAGCACATGTGACAGACGTGTCAGGGTCTGGAGATTCCATGGAGAGCGTTATGCTGCCTCCAGCATAACCGGTTTGGTGGTGGGTCAGTAATGTTGTGGGGTGGCATTTCCCTGGAGGGCCGCACAGCCCTCCATGTGCTCGCCGGAGGTAGCCTGACTGCTATTAGGTACCGAGATGAGATCCTCAAACCCCTTGTGAGACCATATGCTGGTGCGGTTGGCCCTGGGTTCCTCCTAATGCATGACAATGCTAGACCTCATGTGGCTGGAGTGTGTCAATGGTTCCTGCAAGATGAAGGCATTGATGCTATGGACTGGCCCGCCCATTCCCCAGACCTGAATCAGATTGAGCACATCTGGGACATCATGTCTCGCTCCATCCACCGACACCACGTTGCACCACAGACTGTCCAGGAGTTGGGGGTTGCTTTAGAACCCTCAGGAGACCATCCACCATCAGGAGCATGGCCAGGCACATGGAGGCCACACACACTGCTGAGCCTCATTTTGACTTGATTTAAGGACATTACATCACAGTTGGATCAGCCTGTAGTGTTTTCTTCCACTGTCACTGTGAGTGTAACTCCAAATCCAGACCTCCATGGGTTGATGAATTTGATTCCCATCATTAAGTCTTGTGTGATTTTTGTTGTCAGCACATTTGACTGCAGTATGTGAACCTGTTGGAATCTGATTCATGTAAAGATAATCAGCCTCATCTAACAGAGCAGTTTATTGCCCCAGATAGAAACTTAAGAGTCCACGAAGTCCAGCTTCATTAGGCTCAGAGTAAGGAAAAGAACAGAGAGGGACAGAAAACACGACTGCTGTCCTTGGCTGAACAAAGGATACTAATACTTCTCTTTATTCAAGCAGAGTATACCAGAAACGAAACTTAAGCTACATAATCAATCAGAATGTCAGAACCCAAAAAAGGAGAGATAAGGAGAATACTATTCTACGCATGCCCAAAAACCAGCGTTGTCTCTCATGCAAGCAAAGAGGCTTTTGTTTACAAAATGTGTCAGAGACAGCCTGACAGAATCCAGATGCATTCCTACATGAACAACAATAGGAATACAGTATTTCAGTCATTCTGATCGTGGGATGCCTTATTTTTGTGTGCCCTTTATTTTTTTGAGCAGTATATTTTCAGGAGTTGTTTTTCCTCAGTCATGACAGTATCTGCAGAATTATACTAATTCATTCTATTTCTTAATCACAAACTGAATTCAGCAGATAGTCTTTGCACCTTTCAGCATAATTCCATAGAGTTGAATATACTAGTGATACTATTTTTGAATTACTATTTCGCACATTTCTCCATCAGCCAGTAATTTCTCATGGGTGAGGCCCCACATTGACACTAGGAGTAGCAAACATCTCCCCTTCCCATGTAAGTTGGAAGGCTTTTGTTCTCAAATTCTCTACTTCTAATGAAAGTGACGACAGCAGAAATAAGTTGCTTAACTCACCTCTTTTCCCCACAACCCCCCATTTTCCTTACTATATATTGATTTAAAATACCATTAAAATTGATAATTTTTGTTTGCAGGACAACCTATGACCAAGGATATGCCATCTGGATTTTTTTTTTTACTCCCAGCATTCTACATTCTGGAATTTCCACTCGACAGACTCCCAAAAAGCACTAGAGCAGTTTCTTTAAAAACAGGTGGCTAGGTCAGAGCTTTTCCTTCAAGTGAGGTCTTTGTCTGAGTGAATGAAATTAGATGATTAAAAATGCCCAAGAAATCTAAATGGCACCACTCTAGTATTGCCTGCCAAGTCAGCAGTTGTTCCATTGTCATTTGATCAGGGGTGTATCATTTGGATGTCAGAGAAGACATAGTTTTTCAGAAACAATTGCATAATGCTATATGTTTTATAAACGAAAACCAAAAAAATACAATGAAGTAACCCTCTCAAGAGTCTGTTTTCCAGTGCATGTTGGTAAATGTCTGCAGACAAAGGTATGTGAGCATAGTGGGAAACATGTGCATTACTAACAAAAAATGACCTCATTTTATGAACTGTATTGAAAACAAAAGTAAATCTAGATCTGCTGATAAATCTCTCAATGATCTGTATTGTGCCACCTCAATGAAATCAGGATTCTAGCAGTATCTTTTCTGAGATTTTATGGCCAAGTCCTAAGAAACAGAATAAAACCAAAACCTTCTAGCTCTCAAATCTAGTAACAAAAGCATTCAAAAGATGTCAAGAAATAAACACTGATTCAGGGATATCTACTAAGAAGGAGTCCTTTAGATGCATTAGTATAATTATGTCCTTTCATGCACTATAACACACACACCAAAGGCGGGGACGAGAGCACTAATTCAGTAATCATGAAGAGATATCCATTTATTCTGTTCTGGAAAGTATTTCAATGTAATGCCAAAATCATTTTCTGCTACTGCTCATCTTGTATTATTTGGAGACTATTATTGTAGAACAGGTAGGAAATGAATGCTCTTTTCCCCCTTATCTCTAGTTGCCTAGAGACTAGATCCCAGATGTACAAGATGTCTCTCCTGTTCAGATTGAAACTCTAGGTGCATTGCTCGTCTGTCTTTTCTAGTTCGTACATTTGTTATATGAATGCCATTTCTCTTGTACAGCTACTCTTGTTCCCAGACTTATAAACTGAATATAGTGATACTTCTTCAAATAACAAAGTCTGGGTAAGTAACCCAGCTTATCATGCCAAGTCAATGTCTCATATAAGACACAAATTCACTTTTTCAAATTCATTACTCAAGATCATAGTGGGGAAAAAGACCAAACAGATACATGCCTGCTCATATTTAAAAAATCAAAGGCAAATATAGTGCAGTTGCTAAAACAGAATACAATATAGAAAGTACTAGATGGTTGTTTTGCTCCTGTTGCAATCTTTAAATTAAAAGATGGCCCTACAAAATTCCCTACATACTGCAATTATCTGCACCATTCACTAATAATAATCTTTCATGTCCTGATCAGACCCTGGACTACCAAAATGAATCCACTTTCTTGGCTTTGTGATTGGTCAAATCTAAGTCCCCATTGGTCCATGTTTCTGGCAGTAATTGGCAAACTAGTAAATGAGCCAGATTCTGTATCTCTCCACTTTCACACAGTGTGTTGTTGTCTGCCAGCAGGCTCCACTTGAGCATGTTGGACACTCTAATCCTCAAACTATTCAGACATTCAAGTGATGTAGGGGAGGTTCAGTTACTCAGCTACACCTTGAATACCTTGGAGTCATCACTATCCACCTTTAATGTTGTTCCTTATCCAGTGAGCTGCTTCCTCCACCTTCTAATTTGGTTTAGCTCTTGCCTCCCCTCAAGAATGTTTGTTTTTGCCATAAAGCTCTTCCTGGATCTGAGCCCCCAGACTTGAGGCTCATATTTGTTCAAAGGCTGTCAAGGGTCATTTTCTTCCTTTAATAGCAGTGTCCACTGCTACTTCTCTCCTTATCTTAGGTGGAGCAATACCAACAAGAGGATATTTCTCAACTGGTATAGGATTGAGGCATCCTGTCACTATACACATGGCTTCATTAACAATGATGTCAACTTGTTTTGCATGTGCAGATGCACTCCATACAGTTCTGCTGCAAAGAGTCACATGGCCAAAGTTAATGTAAGCAGTGTGGATGATTGAGTTCCCCATTTATAGTTTGTGAGATTCCTGATGATGTTGTTCCTTGTAGTAACTTTGGTTTTAGTATTGAGGCAGTCATGCTTAAGCAGAGCTGCTGCTGAAGAGAGCCAAACAAAGGAAGTGAGCACTGGTTAGTTTGAAAAATATATTCATACTAGATAGAAAGGTAGTAAACATGTAAATTTGAGGCCCAGAATACTGCACTTGTTAAAATGGATTCTGAGGGAGCAGCTGTAGTTACCTGCAACACTTCTGCCATGTTTGTGTTCTTGCCAAAGCACATGGAGAACTACACTTCCTGCAAGTGCAAGCTGGTTGCACTACTGGAAGAGAAGGTCCAGCTCCTAGAGGCCCGCATATCTAACCATCAACAAAATAAGGAGCTTGAGCTGTTCTTGGACAGAGTGGAGCAGACTATCCTGGACAAAGGAGAGTCAGGGCACAGTTCTGAGGAAGAAGTCATTTCACTAACTCAGGAGGTAGATGCATGGAGGAATGTGACTCTAAGAAGTAGAAGGGCAAGGGATCACTCTGAGAGTCTGAAGTTACAGAATCAATTTGAGGCTCTTTCCCTCATCACACCTGATGAGGAAAACACAGAGGAACAACTGGTTCCACCTGAGGATCTCTTCTTCATCACACTTGATGAGATACAGGAAGATAAACAACAGGAACTAACTGAAGTCCTCTCCCTTAATATAGTTGATGAGGTGCATGTAGATGAACAGATTGCAGGATAGAGGCTCCTTGTACTAGGTGATTCAATAATTAGAAATACAGAGAGATGTATTTGTGATGTACATGATAACCGTATGGTGACTTGCCTGTCAGGTGCAAAAGTTGCAGACATCACGAGAAATCTAGATAGCTTGTTAGATAGAACTTGGAAGGAGCCAGTGGTCATGGTACATGTTGGCACCAATGATGTTGGGAAGGCCAAGCAGTCAGTCCTGGAAGACAAATTCAGATTGTTAGGTGTAGGAATCCCTGGCTGTCTTCAAAAAGGTGGAAGTAGCTTACGAAGATGAGGCCATGAAATCTTGGCTGAAGATCAGCCCTATAACTCATTTCCCCCTAAAATAGAGGGTCACCTAATTTCCTGTTATTACAAGTTGTGTTCACAAGCACATCTTATGAGTAATATGTAATCCCACATGACTGCTTGCACCAACCAGCATGTTCTCCACCCCATTTCCTGCCTTGTTATTGTGCAGTTAATAAAACAAGCTGGGAGGGCTTTGTTTTCAGAGCTCTCTCTCCAGCCCCAGGAAAAGTCGACTCTGGGTCTGTCTGTGTTTGTTTGTTTGTTTGTGCATGCATGCATACATGACTGTGATGTGTGTGAATCCATCGGGGAGGCTGATGTGAAGGCCATCCCTGTTACAACAGTTGGCAGCCCAAATGAGGAACAAAAGAAGAATCGTCCCACATGAGTAGACACCTTTTATCCATGGCTTATCCATCTGGTGGAGACCGAAAGTGCACTTAACTCATTCCTGTCTCAGGAACTCCTCAGGTAAGCCACAAGGTTGCAGAAGACTCAGAGGAAAAGCTTTCTTTCATTTCCCTTTCATCCTTCATAGAAGTGGCTGGCTCACTTCTATTCTCCAATTCAGGGAAACAGATACAGATGTTCATTCACTCTCAGGGGAAAAAAATTCTACCCTGAGAGCATTGGAATGGCTTCACATTCTGACTGGAGGGCCAGAATGGAGTGGGCATCGCTGCATGTTCCCCTATTGTCCCAAATGCATTCCTCCCATGTCCTCACCCTTCCTCTTCCCTTCCTTCCTGTCATCTGTCCAGCTAAATGTAGCCCCCCTGAAGAGGGAAGAAAGCAACTGTCTGAAACAAAGAGAGAGAATCCCAGGACAAAGCAAACAGGCAGGGGGGAGGGAGGAAGCTGTGTGAGTGTGCTGGAGAAAGAGAGATATTGCTCACAGCAGAAGGCCCCTCCCCTGATGAGAGAGCCTTCCGCACCCACTTCTCCCAGCCCCCATCAGCCCCAGCATTGAAACCAGGGGAGAGTGGAAGGAGGGGGGCAGAGAAGCCAGGAAGTATTGAGAGGCAGTGAACAGAGGGAAAGTCCTGGTCCTCCGCATGGCCTCTGCTCTTTCAGAGGCAAAACAGTGTGTGATGCTGCTTCAAAGCCTTCTTGAGATCATTTCTCTGCCGGCCTTAGGCCAATCAGTTCAAATTTCTGAGCAGGCAGCAGCTGACTCCATTGGGAATTGCTTTCCAGAGAAGCAGTCTGCATTCAGAGCAAATCCCTTTGTTGGGCCAGGCAGTTATCTCATTTTCTGTTTTGATGGAAGTGGAGAAAGGGGGGAGTTGCTTCCAGCAGCATGAGGTAATCGGTGCTCAGATGTTTAACCATGAAGCACCTCCTGGCAGATTTATTTATTTATTTATTTCTACGCATTTATATCCTGCCCTCCTGGTGGATACACCACTCAGATTGCCATCAATGACTTCATGCAGTTCATTTATGAGGTTCCTGCTTTAAAACAGGCACCTGGGGTTTTGCCCAGAGTTCCTCATTTAGCTTCTCATGGCTTTTGTTTACAACATTTTTTCTTCCAGCTAACAAGTTTCATTTTTCATGATGCATTTGTTTTTAATTCTTCCCAGCATCAAGGCTTTCTCCAGTGAATCTTCCCTTCTCATTTGATATTGATAGCCATGGCTAATGATTTCTATAGCATCTAAGCTTTCTCAAGTGCATCCTCTCTCCTCATTTTAAGCATCTCAGCTTCATCTTTGTTGTTGCTTTTTCTAGGATTTGTTTTCTTTGATGTTTAAGGGTACAGTCTAAGTTCTCCTCCAGGATCACATTTCAGAGACACCTATTCTTCCAAACTCAGTTCATGCCATTGTTTTGACTTTAGCAATTGTTTGCAATATAATGTCTCTACTTTCCATTATGTTCTCAAGTTGTTTATAGTTTGTCTCTCAAAAATTAATCACCTTTTCATTTCATGACTGTAGGGCAATTAAATGCACAGGAAGTGAAATCTGTACTGCTTCTTTTTCTATTTTCCAGGGCCTGACTAGGCCTTCTGCCATTATTTTGGTTTTCTCCTTTTTGAATTTCCAGCCAGCTTTTCAACTCAATCAAGAGATTTTTTTTGGTCTTTCCCACTTTCTGCCATCAAGGAAATATTGTACATTAATGCAGCCTTGACTGGCTTTTTTTCCTATTCCAAACCACTCTGGGATTTTTCATGAGGCATACAAGATGTTCTGTCATTCCCATCCTATATAAGGGCTTTTGTTTCTGACATTTTTCTGTTCTTTCCATGATCCAATGTGTGTTCATGTTCTCTAGTCCACCTGCCTCCTTTCCCCAGACATGATTTCATTCTCAATACGCAGTTAGCTTTGAATATATTTTCCTTCTCACTGGTTTCTTTCTTTCATCCCACAGGCCAGACAGTTGTGCCCTTTCTCACATGACAATTAAAAAGAAGGGGGATAGATCCACCCTCAGTCCATTGTGCATTTTTCAGCATGGCATCAAGACCACACCTTCCAGCCAGGGTGCCATGGCCACATAGGCCATCACCCGGCCGGGGATGGGGCACTGGGCCAAGATCCTCTGGGTGGGGCCTCCCCTCCCCCTCCAAGGGGAGGAGGGCTTTTTGTGCTTTCTCCACAGAACTGTAGCTGTGAATCCAGATCTGGCCCACTGATCTCCTCGGAGTATGCCAGGACTGCCACAGGCCGAGCAGTTACCCAGATGCAAGTACCAAGGCATTCACAGGCCAGCAAGCCAGCTGAGGCGAAGTACAGAGTTTTTACATAGCAGCTTGGTCCATTTTCACATATTTCCCAACCTTTTCACCTTCTCACCTGTGTTTTATGCACTCTTCCACTTGCAATTTCACCAGCCATGGGGACCTTTGAGTATCTTGGCCAGTGGCCAACATTTAGCCTGGACACACATTGAGATTGTCATACAAGCCCCACCTGCCCAGGACTTTGGTGCGGGGGCTAACTTATGAACTGTAACAACGCCTATGGACATTCCATATCAGCCACTATTACATGCAGAAGAGCAAGATATGCACACATTGCCATACCCCTGATGTCCTGGTCCTCATCTCCACAAGTCCAGCTCTACAAGTCCAGTTAACTATAGTCTAGTATAATGCATAAGTTTGCCACAACATAATAATTTTGCCAAAGTTATTGCCATGAATTTTGCCAGGTTATACTCATGTTGCTTGTAATTGTTTTTTGCTTATCATTTTTCCTCGAAGACTCGCTTTGCACCAAGTGTTATGATATATGCCTTGTGCATTACTCATATTCATTGTAATCAATTTTTACTTTCTATGTTATTTCATTTGTACAAACCTTTTTCCCATTGGAAACCTGCCATGCATATGATGCCATTTTCTTTGTATACTATTCATATTGCTTTTATGTTATACAGCACCATTTTTCCCATTGGGAAGTTTCATATAATGCTATTTTATCATAAATATGTAGGTTATGTTTGCATAATAAATTGTTTTAGCTTTCACAGAGGTCATCACCATGAATAGACCTGAGGTGGAATTGTTCTACCCTCATCATTTTCATGCCATTGGGCTTATATTCAGTTATAATCTGATTGTCTTTGCTTTTGCTTTTGACCCATGGGGAAGGTACATGGAATTACATTCCAGCCAGCTGCAATGCTGCCTTGGCAGCCAGTCATATGGTCACTGACCCTCACCATGCAACCAACCAAGCCCTAGCTCTTGGCAAAGGGCCACACCCTGAAATGAGACATGCATGCATGATCTCTCTTCTGCCAGAGGCAGAGCTCATAGCCGCCTCACTTGTGGACATACATGGGATATTGATTCCCAAACCTGTGCCTTAACTTAGGCCATCCATCATACTCTGCAGTCATAAAAGACCTCAATGAAGTCCAGCAAGCAGCTCCGGACAATGGGGCGCCACGGGTTATCTTCTGTTGTTGCTTCTCCATGATGGTGAAAAAATCACATATATGTATTGTTCTGATTTGTTCGACTATAGCATGATTGTATTGAACAGCTTCACGCTTTACATGATATAGATGATTCCAGTTAACCAGATGTCTTTTCCGCTTGAAATCCTTGCTTGATACTGACCTCCCAGTTTGGGATGGTTCAGACCATATCACAATATGCAATTGATTTTGGTATTTTGGTCTGCCGTGACCAGTGCTTTCTTCTCCCCAATTTTGATTACCCTGGTGTAAGTCCATTTAGCATTGGGCACTTGCCCACACCCACTAGCGCGGGTTCTTTATTTAATAAGGAAAGATGGGATGTAGGAATCCCTGGCTGTCTTCAAAAAGGTGGAAGTAGCTTACGAAGACGAGGGCATGAAAACTTGCCTGAAGATCAGCCCTATGACTCATTTCCCCCTAAAATAGAGGATCACCTAATTTCCTGTTATTGCAAGTTGTGTTCACAAGCACATCTTATGAGTATATGTAATCCCACATGACTGCTTGCACCAACCAGCACATGCTCCACCCCATTTCCTGCCTTGTTATTGTGCAGTTAATAAAACAAGCTGGGAGGGCTTTGTTTTCAAAGATCACTCTCCATCCCCAGGAAAAGTCGACTCTGGGTCTGTCTGTGTTTATTTGTCTGTTTGTGCATGCATGCATGACTGTGATGTGTGTGAATCCATCGGAGAGGCTGGTGTGAAGGCCTCCCCCATTACAACAATTAGGAAGATTGAAGTCCCGAACTTCCAAGGTTGCATTTTCACAAGGGCTGCCAGTTCGTCGTGCAGGACCTACCAGGCAGGCAGAGCTCAGAAGCCTCAATGTGTATTTGAGGTGGTGGTGTCAAAAAGGAGAGCTTCAGATTTGTCAGGAACTGGAAAACATTTTGGGACA
This sequence comes from Bradypodion ventrale, assembly GCA_035047345.1. Classification (NCBI taxonomy): domain Eukaryota; kingdom Metazoa; phylum Chordata; class Lepidosauria; order Squamata; family Chamaeleonidae; genus Bradypodion; species Bradypodion ventrale. The sequence goes on from JAWDJE010000003.1 coordinate 176,750,396, forward strand.
AGCCAAATCTGTTCAGGAAGGATGGGTTGCACTTGAACCAGATGGGACAAGGCTGCTGGCACTCAACATCAAAAGGATGAAGAGCAGCTTTTAAACTGATAACTGGGAGAAAGCCGACAGGAGCTGGGCAGCATCAGGTTCAGGAAAGTGTGTACTTGAGTAGTGAGGAGGATGCAAAAATTACTGAGCAGAGCGAGGAACTAGTCACCAGCACTCTAGCAGAAGGATGCAAGAGGCAGTCTAACAATGCAACTGGACTCAAAAGACTGTATCAGAAAAGCATATATAAATGCTTGTATGCAAATGCCAGAAGCTCTGGAACAAAATAGGGGAGCTGGATTATTTTGCAATAGATACAAATATTTATATTATTGGCATCACAGAAACCTGGTGGATGGATGATCACCAATGGGATACATTTATCCCTGGCTACAAACTGTACAGGAAGGATAGGAAGGGGCAAATAGGAGGTGGTGTAGCCTTGTATGTCAAAGAAGTGATAAAATTGTATGAATTGGAATATCTAGGTGATTTGGAGTCACCATTAGAAGCTCTGTGGGTAAGAGTACCAGGCCACAAGGATGGTCTAACAGTAGGCATATACTATCGGCCCCTGACCCAAACTCCTGAGGGAGACTGACAGTTGAAGAATGTTGTAAAAGAGGCATCCGAGAAGGGTAGCCTGGTTATAATGGGGGACTTCAATTACCCTCACATAGACTGGTGAACTGTTGTTCAGAACATGATAAAGAGATAATGTTCCTAGATATGCTAAATGATTGTTCCCTGGGACAGATGGTTGAAGACACAACTAGAGGTACAAGAATCTTTGACTTGATCCCGAGGAATACTCAGGCAAGATGGCAAGATGTTAATGTGACTGATCTAATAGGGAACAGTGACCACAACTCAGTTATGTTTAACTTGATTATAGACCGCAAGACACTGATAAAATCTAACACCGAGACTTTAAATTTTCAAAAAAGAAATTTCCCAAAAATGAAGAAACTAGAAAAAAAGAAGCAGAAAGGGAAAATTGAGAGAGTCCAAACACTCCAAGAGGCATGGAGGCTGTTCACAAAAACAATAACAGAGGCCCAATTGGAATGCATACCCAAAAGGAAAAAGGGCACTGCCAGGTCCAAGAGGACTCCAATGTAGCTTACAGGAGCTGTTCAGGAAGTGATCAAAAGCAAGAAAAGCTCATTTAGGACAGCAGGCAGAAACATAAATTCTGGCAGAACAAATGCAAGACAACAATCAGGAAATCAAAGCAAGACTTTGAGGAGTGTATAGCTAAAATACTCAGAGAAATAACAAAGACTTCTTTACATTAGAAGTAAAAACCCAACTAGGAAGGCCATTGGACCATTAGACGACAATGGAAGGCAAGGGGTTATTAAGGAGGAAAGAGAGATTGCAGAGAGACTCAATGAATTCTTTGCTTCAGTATTCAGTGAAGAAGACAGAGACCACATGCCCAAAACAGAGCCTATCTTTGGAGGGAGGGAAACCGAAGAATTAAGCCAGATAGAATAACCAGGGAGGAGGTCCTTGCATGTCTTGTTAAACTAAATGCTAACAAATAAACAGGACCAGATGGCATCCATCTACGAGTTCTCAGGGAACTTAAAGATGAAATTGCTCATCTCCTAGCCAAAATATATAATCTTTCCCTCAAATCAGGCTTTGTGCCTGATGACTGGAAGGTAGCGAATGTGACACCAATTTTCAAAAAAAGGATCCAGGGTGATCCAGGAAATTACCAACCAGTCAGTTTGATATGTGTCCCAGGTAAAGTGATGGAAACCGTCCTATAAGATAGAATTAATAGGCACATAGAAGAGAAGGCGCTGCTAAAGGAGAGCCAACATGCCATTTGCAAGGGTTAATCATGCCTCACTATTCTGTTGGAATTTTTTGAGAGTGTCAACAAGCATGTGGATAAAGGGATCCAGTTGACATTGTTTATCTGGACTTTCAGAAGGCTTTTGACAAGGTCCCGCACCAAAGGCTCTTGAATAAATTTACCAGTCATGGAATAAAGGGACAGGTCTTGTCCTGGATCAGCAACTGGCTAAGGGACAGGAAACAGAGGGTAGCACTAAGTGGACACTTCTCCAAGTGGAGGGAAGTAAAGAGTGGTGTCCCCCAAAGTTCAGTACTTGGACCCCTGCTTTTCAACCTCTTCATAAATGATCTAGAATTAGGAGTAAATAGCAAGGTAGCCAAATTTGCTGATGACACTAAATTATACAGGGTAGTGAAAACTGTGAAAGATTGTGAGGAGCTCCAGAGGGATCTCATGACACTGGGGGAGTGGGCAAAACAGTGGAAAATGAGCTTCAACATTAGTAAGTGCAGTGTGATGCATGTTGGGGCAAAACCCCCCCCCAACAATTACATTTATAAACTGATGGGGTCTGAACTCTCTGTGACAAACCAGGAAAGGGACCTTAGTGTCCTGGTGGCCAGCTCAATGAAGGTTTCAACCCAGTGTGCCTCAGCAGTGAAAAAAGCAAATGCTAGGGATCAATGCTAGGGATCATTAGGAAGTGTATAGATAATAAGTCAGCAAGTGTCATTTTGCCTCTTTATAAATTTATGGTGAGGCCCCATCTGGAATACTGTGTACAGTTCTGGTCGCCATAGCTCCAGAAGGATATTATGGAGCTGGAAAAAGTGCAGAGGAGGGCAACCAGAATGATTAGGGGACTGGAACACCTTTCTTACCATCTGAGGCTGCAACGGTTGGGCCTCTTCACTCTTGAATGACGGCGTCTAAGAGGTGACCTGATTGATGTTTATAAAGACAAAGTAGATAGGGAAAAACTGTTTTCCCTATCATATAACACTAGAACTTGGGGGCACTCCATGAAACGTTTGGGTACTAGTTCTCAAAAAATAAGAGAAAGTACTTTTTCACCCAGAGGATCACTGGTCTATGGAACTCCCTGCCAGAAGAAGTGGTGACAGCTGTCAGTCTTGACAGCTTTAAGAATGGATTTGACAAGTTCATGGAGGACAAGTGTATCAGTGGCTATAATTATGGATACATTAATACCTCATACAACGTCCAAAGTTGGTTCCACAAGTTAGGACATTGTATGAATTCTGACTTTGTATGAGGCATGCAAAATCCTATCCGCGATGCCTCATACAATGTCCAAATTATTGCCACTGATGCTTTGTATAACGTCGTTCCCCTGGTGAGAGCGGGGAGACGGGGGCTAAAGGCTGGCCCCAGCTGTGAGGCGGCCAGAGAAGCGACTGTGGGGGAATCCCCCAAAATATCCAAGTGGCCCCGAGCACCCTCGCCCGAGGACAGGAGGAATGGGGCGAGGAGGAGGAATGGTGCTTCTGGGGTGGCGGTGGGAGACCCGACGAGTCTCCTCCTCTTCAGGCACTGGTCGCTTCTCTTGCTCCTGCTGGCGAGTCTCGCTCCCACCTACCCGCTCTCAACCAAAGGTCGCTTCCCTGGCTAGAGCGGGGAAGGGAAGCGAGACTGGCTTCAGCTGTGAGGTGGTTAGCGTGGCGCATAAGAAGTCTCTCTTCCCTGCCCCGCTCTCAACGAAGGGACGATTCCCTGGCGAGAGCGGGGAAGCAATCGAGACTCCGGCATGCCTGGTCTTCTTATGCGCCACGCTGCCCTCCTCACAGCTGAAGCCAGTCTCCAAGGGACGCTTCCCTGGTGATAGCAGGGAAGGGAAGTGAGACTGGCTTCAGCTGTGACGCGGGCAGCGTGGCGCATAAGAAGACCAGCCACGCTGGAGTCTCACTCCCCCTCCCTGCTCACAACCAAGGGACCCTTCTCTTCTAGACTGATCTAATTACAAAAAAGAGAAGTCAACTCCAAATCATGGAAAGAGGGGACTTGTGCCGTCTTCTCTCTAACAATATTGTACTGAACGTTCAGAAACTGGCTCTGAACCATCAAGCACAACCATCCCATTGACATAATCAAATATGTTTCATTGATATTACTCTTTAGTGTAATAAAAAATAAAGAATAAAAATAATGAATTTTTAAACATAAAAAAGCATTTGCAAAAAATAAAAAATAAAGAGCATTAAAAATAAATGTATTTACAGCATTTTGAAATAAACTTATTTACATAAAAGTGCATTTAAGCATTTTTTTGCACTAGTCATTTTAATTTTAACAAAAGGAATGCAATTATAAGATTTTCACAAAGGGGGGCGTTAAATTTCTTTCCGCTCCTTAGGGGCGGCGGCAGCTTTAAAAAAGTTGAGAATCACTGGACTTTACCTTCACTAATGCCCCCACTCAGGGGAATTCCAGACATATGCCTTGCTAATGCCTGTTTCATGCCAAGCCACACATACTTTATAGAAAGCACCCCCATGACCCACTCCATCGGCCAGGGAAGAGAAGCACAGCTGTGGATGCCATCATTTCACCCCGGCTCTGCCTGACTGGAGGCTTGAAAAGAAGCCTACAGCCGTGGGATAATGACCTCCCCCATGACCCACTTCATTGGCCGGGGAAGAGAGGCACAACTGTGGACACTATCATTTTGCCCAGCTTTGCCTGGGTGGAGGCTTGAAAAGATCCCTGCAGCCATGGGATAAGGACCTCCCCCCGTGACCCACTTCATTGGCTGGGGAAGAGAGGCACAGCTTTGGACACCATTGTTCTACCATAGCTCTGCCTAGCTGGATGCTTGAAAATCACCCACAGCCATGGGCTAAGGACCTTGCCGCTGCCCCGTGACCCATTCGATCAGCTTCAAACCACTCCATCAGTTTCGTGCTCTTTCCCCCAGCCCAGCCAGTCGGCAGGGAAGTGGGAATACTGTCAATAATGTGCATATAGTGAGGCAAAGTGCAAAGATAATGTCAAGGGCAGGTTGAGGTCAGTTAACAAGGAACAGGTGCAAGCAATCACCATGGCTAAGCTCTGCTGTGATTGATAGTTAATGTGATACACTGTAGCCTTAAGTGTTTTGCTAGCTGTAGAAATAGAAGTTGCTTGCAGAGCTTGTTTTGCAGAACAGAAGAGAGCAGAGCTGAACAGTGCTGGATGTAATGCTAATTTACTTTGTCTGTAAATTTTGTTAATATACTAGTTTGATTTAAACTAAATCTGGTGTATAGTCTTCTTTCTTGTACCTATTGCAACTCAGACTGCTACAATACTCACTCAATACTAACAGGGTTATTGGCCCAGTCACCTAAACTGCACTGAGTTATGGAGGCTCTGCTACCAAGGAAGAGAGTTTTCTGAGCTAGAACTGAATGTTGGTGTCTGACAGTCAAGCTGAGGAGGAGAGTGAGCTCCTGAACCAGTCAACCAATGGAAGTGTTTCTGATGGTGAGGAAGAGGCAAAAGACGGCTTGGTGTTACCTGCATTGGGAGATGAGATGGTGCAGTCCATGATGGTACTGGTAGATAAGCTATACTCCAGCAATTATTCTATTTGGTCTTTGAAAATGGAGCATTTTCTGAAAAGAGAGTCACAGTGGAGGCATGTAAATAATCCACCAGTAGCTCCAATGACTGCCGAGACTGTGGGGGATGAGAAAGCTTTAGCATGCTTTGTGTTGTTGGTCTCAGACAACCAATTATTATATTTACATGGGAAGAATACAGCTAAGCAAGCTTGGGACTCACTCAGAGATGTATATGCTAGAGTTTCTGCTGGCTCTGTTATAGCTTTAATGAGGCATCTGTATAAACTTTCTATGCAACAAGGAAATTCAGTTCAAGGGCACTTAAATGCCTTGATTGAATTATTTCAACAGCTTCAGGACCGGGGGAAAAACTTTTCAAGAGATTGACAAAGTCTATATAATACTGAGCTCTCTTTCTGATGACTTTTTTCCCTTTAATTACTGCACTAGAGAGTGTTGACTCTGGGGAATTATATCTCAATTATGTTTCTTCATATTTGTTGGAGGAAGAAACAAGAGTCAATGCCAAAAGACAAACAGTAAATAAGCAACGTCCTAAAGAGGAGCCCAGCTGTGAGGCTAAGCAAAGGAATTCTGTGTGAGACAACAGACATGCTACTGCCAGGATTTTACAGTAGACAGCTTCCAGAGTGAGAAAATGTTATTTATGTGGTTCAACAAATAATCTGTGTCATTCCTGGCCCCAACTCCAGAAGAAGGAAGCTACTTACAGTTCAAGGTCTGATGTGCAGGATAAGTTGGTGACTACAGAACCAGCTGGGGATGATTTGTGGCTGCTAGACAGTGAGCAAGTCAGCATTTTGCAAAGTTTGAGAATTTACTGATTGAGCCAAGACAATATAAATTAGCACATGTCAATTTGGCTGATGGTAGTGCTGCAAAAGTCATTAGTGAAGGTACAATTTGTTTTCCTTCACTGGGTGCCAATTTTGAGAATTTGTTATGTGTTCCTAGTTTGGAAAATAATCTATTATTTTTGACAAAATCAGGTTTTGTTGTAACATTTGTCAAAAGTGAATGTGCTATCTCAGGAGATGGAAAGGTGCTGGTTAAGGGAATGTTACACAATAATGTTTATGTAATTATTAATGCAGCAGCCAAAATGTGCTGGTGACTAATCAGAATAAGCATGATAATTGCATTCATTTAATGCATAGGCGATTAGGACATGCTAATTTTAATACTATAAGAAAGACTTTAGCTCTGTTGAATAATGAGAAAGTGTCACAGTGTAAAGAATTTCTTGATTGTACAGTTTGCAAACAGGTAAAAACAAAAGCATACCCAATAGCAAAAGAAAGTAATAGAGTTTCTGATAAGCCTTTAGGTTTGGTGCATGTAGATTTATTTGGCACTTATCCTAAAAGTCATTCCCAAAATCATTTTGCATTGATCATAAGTGATGATTGTACTCAGTTTAGTTGGGCATTTGCTTTGAAGCAAAAATCAGAAACTTTTAACACATTCAAATACTGGTCAAACAAGAACAAAAGCAGCTGGGACTAGAACTCAAAGCCATTCAAACAGATCAAGGGGGTGAATTCATGTCAAAACAATTTGTCCAATGGTTACAAGGAAATGGTGTAGTTCACAGAATAACAAATACTTGATTACCCCAAGAGCATGGTCTAGCTGAGAGAAAAGGGGGAATATTGCAGACAATGATGTATGCTATGTTAACTGATGCTGGTTTGCCAATGAGTTATTGGGCTGAAGCATTATCAGCAGCATGTTTTATTTCTAATCATTTATATACCATAGCTGTTGATAATATCCCCTATTGTTTACTGTACAAAAGGAAACCAAGTTTAAGCTTTCTTAGAGTGTTTGGTATGAAAGCATGGGTTCACATTCCATTAAAGCACAGGCACAAAGGAGGGTCCAAAACAATGAAACTTACATTCTTGGGTTACCAAAGTAATATGAAAGCCTGCAGGTTTGCAAATGAGCAAGGGAAACTAACTTTTCGTAGGTCTGCAAGTATACATGAGAATGCAAATTGGCATAGGATTCATGGGTATGAAGAGCCACAAAAAATAGTGTTGCCTTTAAGGGAATGTAATCAGAGTTTAGAACAAAGCTCTGAAACACCTGTTTCAGATGTTAAAGAAAGGGAGATGCAATCTCCAATTAAGCATGAACCTAAAAGTGTTCAAAGTTCTGTTCCTGAAGTGAGGGTGTCTTCTAGGTCAAGTAAAGATATTTCTCCACTAAGGTTCAGTTATAGTGTTGCTGTAAATAATGTTTATGTAAAGGAACCTAACAATTATAAAGAGGTACTGGCTCTTGAAGAAAACTGAAAAAACTATTGTGGCTAAAAGCAATGCAAAAGGAGTTTGATTGTCTGACAGAAAATAATGTGTTTACTCCTGTTCAAAAGATACCAGAAAATACAAATGTAATTGGGTGTAGATGGTTGTACAAACTAAAATGGCTTACTTATGGTGAAATGCAATATAAGGCCAGGCTAGTAGCCAGGGGTTTTAGCGAAGTGCAAGGGTCTGACTATGAGCAAGTGTTCTCACCCTGTGTAAAATATGAATCACTGAAAATTGCTTTATGCAAAGCAGGGGTTCAAAGAAAAAGAGTGGACCATTTTGATTTTACAACAGCATATTTACATGCTCCATTAGAGGAGGTGTTATATATGCAAAAAGTACCAGGTTTTGAATTTGCTGGTGCAAAGACAATTGCTGATGGATTGATACAACTGGAAAAATGCTCATCAGAATGTAACATTGCAGATGTGTTTACCAAAAATCTTTGTACTGATTTGTTTTAAAAATTCAGAGATGGGTTAAATTGTCGTAATGGCTTCTTCTCCCCCGGAGGATTGGGGCCGCTAGGTTCAAAGAAAGCATGGGATACAGAAGTGTGGTGGAAAAGTGAGTCTACTTGCGCATTAAAGCATGTATCAGAACATTGACATTTTGTATGACTTTGATATTCTGCCGCAAACGGTTCTTCTGTTCCTGGGATTCTCACCGTTTACCCTTGTTTCTTTGGTCTACGTTTTCGGGCACGATGGCATCCACCAACCTGGGATTTGCATATACATTAGTTGGTTTAGAACCACAACAGAGTCACAATCGGATAAGTATACACTTTTGGAGTCCTTAGAAAAGAAGAAGGTTAGGTTTATGTTACATGCTTCTTTCTTAGCGGATTACCACAAAAGTGTGAGGATACCGAGGGGTTTGCGGATTCAAAGGGGACCTACTTTGTTTAACGAGGACAAGGAGTTCTGTGACAAATGGTCAGCCATACTGGGCCACTGCTCTTTTGATTTAATATTACTGATTATTGACCATTCTAATGAGCAGATAGAGCATATTAATGAGGAGATTGATACACTCAAAGCAACTTTGCAGCTATCTGCCACTCAACCAGCATGGGACAATAGTATGGAGGAACTGGTGGCCAACATTAAGAGGTTTCAGGATCCATTGGTTGAGTATAAAAATAAGAAATTCGACAGGGACTCACAGGACTATGCAACCTCAAGGGTGTATAGATGGATATTTCAACCAAGGAAAGTTATTAAGAGGGTTACCTGGCAAAATCCATTAACATCTTCTGATGCATGCACCAGCAAGACAGAAGCTCCTTCCACTTCAAAAGATGAAGGCGCTCATAGAGCCTACAACACAAGACAGGGTGCATTTGCGGGACAATCTGGCACTACTCATCAGTCTTTTTTAGCCAAGAAAAAGACATTTCAGAAAAGAAGGACTTAGTATTCAACCTTTCATCTAGGTCATTTACACGTAGAGAAATTTACACGTAGAGAAAGTATTGTCTTTGGGTTTGGGGTTTGTTCCTACTCCGATGTATCGGGACTTTAATACACGTATAGATGTGTTCTGGCTCACACGACTGTTACAGTTAAAGGTAATTTATAAAGGATTAGACAGATACACGGAGGACAGATTCAAACCCAAGTCATCCTTTTGCCGTAATATAGATGATCCCAACATTGAAGTCTTTAATAGATTAGTGTTAACTGACCTTAAGAGTTTGGAAAGGAAGAAAATCAGAATGCGCAACAATATGTGTAAAGAGGACAGGGCTGCTTTAGAAAGATTAGCTAATGACCATCAGGTGGTGATCAAGCTGGCCGATAAAGGGGGAGCGGTGGTAATTTTGGACACTCAAGATTATATTGCAGAGGCTAAGAAACAACTTTGTGATCAATGTTTTTACAAACTATTGAAGGGTGACCCTACGAACAAGGTGCTTAACATTATTAGAACAGTTATCAATGAAGGGTTAGCTTTGGGATATATTATTCAGAAACAAATAGAGTATTTATACAATAAGCACCCTAGGGTGCAATTGTTCCATTTGCTGCCTAGGATACATAAACCACAAGCATCTGATGGGTTACTCCCAGGGAGACCTATAATTTCATCTGTAAATTCAGCCCTCGAGCCATTAGCCAAGTTTTTGGACACATTTATCCATCTGTTTTTGTGCCAAACATTATCTTATATTAAGGACACCACTGATTTTATCACACAGGTAGAAGGGATTCAAGTTGCACCAGGTGGGGGTTTTGTTATGCTAGATGTTAAGGCATTATATACACACATTCCTCTGGATGAGGTATGGGACATCACTCAAACAGCCTTGGACTCTAGGTCAGACAATCATCCCCCCACTCATTTTTTACTAGATATTTTGGATATTATTTTGGAGCACAATTATTTTAGATTCAGATCTGATTTTTATTTACAAGTGTCCGGTGTTGCCATGGGGAGTGCAACCGCGCCGAGTTTGGCGAATCTTTATATGGCACGTTTTGAAAAGGTTTTTATTTTTAGTAATTTAAATACCTTTGCACAAAAAAAATCATTTTTTAAAGGATGTTTATTGATGATTTATTTTTCGTATTCAGTGATTTAAGTTGTGTATCTGAGTTTGTGACATGGATTAATGGGGTTAATAGGCACCTGCAGTTTTCACACAGCTGTGATCTATTATCATTACCCTTCGTAGATGTTGCTGTATATTTGGATAACTCTCGCAATATTCGTGTCAGGCTTTACCGCAAACTGACTGATAGGAACACATACCTGCATTACAACTCTTACCATCCGCACTACCTTCACAATAATTTACCCTATGGGTTATTCTTGAGAGCGAAAAGGAACTCTTCCAGTATAGTTGATTTTGAACACACCTCCAGCTCTATTCGGTTATGTTTGAAACAGAAGGGGTATCCAGAACGGGTCATTGATCATTGTTATGATAGAGCATGTAGAGTTACCAGACAAAGTTTGTTGACCGTTAAACACAAACAGGACAGGCGCAGGATCATGTGCTCATTTGAATACTCCCCCTAGCAAATCAAATTAAGTCTATTATCTATCGACATTGGCACACTGTTAAACATATTGCGGGCTGTGAGCAACTGTCTTTGATAGGCTTTAGGAAGACACGTTCGATTTAACAGTTTGTTACCAAATCAGATCTACATTCTCCACCCATTCAACCCATTGCATTAGGGCACGTCAAATGTGGGCATTGCATGCACTGTAATCTTGCTTGGGAAACCAAGGAAATTATGGTTCCTGGTAGTACATATAAATTGAAATTAAAAGAATTTACCACTTGCCAAACTAAATGGTGTGTGTGTGTGTGTGTGTGTGTGTGTGTGTGTGTGTGTGTGTGATGTGCAGTTGTGGGTTAAGATATGTGGGGTGCACCAGTCGTGAGATTAAAACCAGGGTTGGGGAACATAGATCTAGAATTAGGAAAGGAGATATTATGGCACCCATGGTCAGTCATTTCCTGGATAAGCAACATAGTGATAAAGATTTGAAGTTCACTGTCCTTGAAACTGTTAGATCCTCTCGATATGAAATAATTGATATAGAACAAAGATTACGCCACAGAGAAGCACATTTTATTCACTGTTTCAATACTGTTCATCCACATGGACTCAACATGGATTTGGATTTGTCGTGTTTCCTTTAAGAGATTTCAAGGTCTCAATATGTGGTTCTTCATTAGATGCAGCTGCAGTGGGTCAGTAGTGATTATAAAACAAGGTGTTAGTGAGTTGGTTTTTTGACGTCGAGGAGCACTACAGAATTTTCATTGAGGCTCGGACGCGAATAAAATACTTTAATACTTTAATAATTAAAAATACTTTTAAAATATTTTGAAGAAACTATTTCAACATTGCAAGCAGGTAATTTACTTTGAATGCATTTCCCTGATGTATAGTTATGTATATATGTAATATTGTATATTTGTGTATATATTGTATGGTTATGACATATATATCTTTATGTGCCTAGATTCCTGAGGAAGCTTGGAAAAGCCAATTTATCTGGAAAGGGCTTCAAGTCTACTTGCACATTAAAGCACGTATCAGAACATTGACATTTTGTATGACTTTGATATTTTGCCGCAAACAATTCATCTATCAGGATGGACATGGCATCATCACACAAGGTCTTGACCATCCCCCAGGTTATCCTCGGGTCTGGTCTCGGTCTGAATCGCCAGCTCTGTCTGGGTCCCCCGGTCAGTCTCACTCCCTCCATCTCGGGCATGGTTCCATGCCATGCGGCTCACGGTACGGTCTTACACAACGGTCTGGAATCCAGACGGTTCCCCAAGGAGACAAAATTGCTGCATACCCCCTTCCCCACATTACCAGGGGTGGCAGTACCTTCCAGGAAGGATCCAGTGGCACCCGGTAATGCACCTTGGGACGCGGGATGATTTCCTTACATCGGAAATGTGTCTCCTGCGGGGTGCAGTCGGCAAAGATGTTAACATGGTTATATGTGAATAAAACTTTATGCAATCGCTGCTGTGCCTCTCCCTGGCTTTTTGGGAGGGCTATCTCTTCCATTCTTTCTTGTTTTTTCAATATATGTCTTTAGCATGAGGTTCACCCGTTTGACAATGACTTGTCCTTGCGGGTTGTACGGTATACCAAATACATGCTGGATGTTCCATGTGGCTAGAAATGTGGCTAGCTGTCTGGAACTATAAGCTGGTGAGTTGTCGGTTTTCAAACAACCTGGTTTACCCATGGTCGCGAAGCATGACAAAAGATGTTGCTCTACATGAGTTACAGATTCTCCTTTCTGAGCCATAGCCCAGACGTACTGCGAGAAAGTATCAATGGATACATGCATGAACTGCCTTCTCCCAAAATGGGGAACGTGCATGACATCATGACCAAGTGAGAAGCCCATATATTTTTCCCCATCTGTAAATACTATTTTTGTGCCCTAAAGTGGAGTTAGAGACAGCATGCTTTGTAATTTAACCGTGCCCGTTTGAAGTGAGACAAGTCTGGTACCTTTTGGCAGATGGTATGCTAAATGGCCTGTGAAATCTTCTAATGCGATAGGGAGGATATCACTGAGCTGCATAAGCTGGTGTGTTCGCTCTTTATTAAAGGGTATAACAATTTTATCTAAGTCATGTCCTGATATATCTCTAGCTCTGAGCCTTCCCTTGTGGATGATTGTGGCTACCAATTCTTGTGGAGGAACAATATTCCTGGAAGTGGTATGTACCAAATACACCCATTCCATGATGTTCTCCCCCCCCCCCCCCCGCTGGAGTCTGTGCCTAGAGCTCCAGTAAACATGATGCCTGTTTTAATTATGTATAGATTCAGCGTGGGGGTGAACGACCCCCCACTGAGTCTATCTACCCAGTGGTAGCTGAGGATGCGATTGACTTCCTGGAGAGTCTGTTTCACCTTTCTTGGAATGTAGATTCGATCTGCTGGCTGTTTGCCTAATGTCAACAGTGAGAAAAGTAGCTTCAAAAGGTCTGTGCTGATTTTAAAATAGGGTCTAGCCCAATTGATTTCCTAGAACTTGTTGGAGTTCCACTAACATTATAGAGTCTTTAATCTGGATCTTAGGCAGCACTGGGGCTGCAAAAGAATGCAGTAACCGGCAACCTAAGTAAGAATAGGGTTCGGTTCTCTGAACTTTTTCTGGGGCAATTATCAAGCCTTTGTCCCCTAATGAATTTTGAAGATCACAAAACATGTTGCCACCCAATTTGGGTGCTGCAATCAACATGTCATCCATGAAATGGCAAACTAAGACTTTGGGGTGCAATTTTCGGAACTTTTCTAGTGCCCCGTGGACATATATTTGGCACAGGGTCAGCGAGTTGAGCATCCCCTGTGGCAAATACTTCCAGGCGAAATGTTGGGTTGGCTCCCTGTGATTGGTGACTGGCACCATGAAAGGAAATCTTTCCTTGTCTCTAGGATCTAAAGGGATGGTGTAAAAGCAGTCTTTTAAGTCTACGACTAAGACCTCCCACCCTTCGGGGATCATATTCAGATTAGGTGTGCAGCATTGAAGTGGATCCATGGGCTGAATGCATTTATTGAGCTTTCTTAGGTCATGAAGAAGTCTCCATTTACCAGACTTCTTTTTAATGACAAAGACTGGTGAATTCCAGGGACTGGTAGATGGTTCTATGTGTCCCGCTTCAAGCAGCTCTTTAACTAGCTGCTTCAAAGCTTCCAATTCCCCCCTCCCAATTATTGGCCATTGTTGTACCCATACCGACTCGTCAGTTAACCATTTGAGCAGTAGGGCGATTAGCCAATCGTTAGGGTGGTGTGATATTGTTGCAGAATGTCTCTCCCCCAGAGATTGACAGGCACATTCAAAATATGCGGCCGGATGACTGCGGTGCCATCTGCCTCTGGATTAGTGACTTCTACCCAATCTCTGCTCCTGAATGCTTCCTGAACTCCTCCTCCCCCCACACACATCTGAAACTGGCTCAGGGGCCCATTCTGGGGGCCACAAGTCCTTGCTGATCACGGTGATGTCAGCTCTGGTGTCGAACAGCCCATCAAAGGGTCTTTTATCAAAAATACCTTGATGACTGGTCGCTGTTTCCACTCTATGTCTTTCTCCACTGTTGCTATGATCTGGTATCCTCCTACTGCCCCTTCCTCTCTCGGGCAATCTGTCGACCCGAATCCTGAGCTTACTCTGAGCCCTTCCTTACTCCTGCCTGGGGAATGACAAGGAACCACGATCAATTGCACTACTGAGTCTCCTTTGCTAATTATCTGGGGTAGTTGTGTCCAAAGCTGAACTTTAATGATGTCTGTGTAATTGGAGTCTATGACTCCCAGGATCACGAAGATCCCTCTCTGCCCTGCATTGCTTCGAGGCGAGACTATTCCTACCCTGTGTTGGGGCAGGGGTCCCTTGTATTGAGAGTTGGCTAGGTAAATTGCGCCTGGCAGATCACAAGTGACGTCCTCCTGGTACAATAAATCTAGCCCTACACTGCCCTTGGTTTCTGCCCGTTCCTCTGAAATGCTGGGTGTCATGTTGGGTGCTGCTAATGAGACCCCCACTCTGGGGCTCCAAAAGCGGGAGTTGTCCCTATCTGGACCGGGGCCAGGGACATGCCCATGGTCCGGTTTCCTGAATTTGGGCAGAGGTGAGCCCAATGGAAGCCGTTGTGGCACCTTGGACACTGGGTGGATGGTGTGACTGGGTGGCCCGATGGCTGGCTTCCCCCCTTATTTTTAGGTTTTGACCTGCACTCTCTAGCATAATGCCCTATCTTGCCGCACTGGTGGCAAGCTCCCTTGGGTTGATTCTTGGAATGACCTCCCCCTTGCACTGCCACTGCTAACAGACCCATTTTGTAAGAGTCTGTTCCAATGTCAGTGCACACTCTGATCATGATGGTAAGCATCAAATCAGGTCGGTGTCCCATTGGCTGCAAAATTTTGCAACAGTCGAGGTTGCCATTGTCTTTTGCCAGCTTCTTCATAAGGTCTTCCTGATTATCTATCTGTCTGCTAATTGCTTCTTCTAGCCTATTGATGAAATCCATTTAGGGCTCTTGCACTCCATGTTTGATGGAGGTGTAGTTCTTAGCTCCCTTGCCGGAAGCAGGTACCTTGAGATATGCTTTGAAAACAACCTCAGAAACCAGCTGGAGTGTAGCTGCTGACAGGATGGATTGTGCTTGGATATTCTCAAATTGCCCCAAGCCGTATAGCTCATACCTGTCAACTATCCAATTTTTCCCGGGAAAACCACTTATTTTTACCCCTCTTCCCTGCCCCATCCCGCTTTATTAATTTTCCCTTATTTTCCCTTATTTTTTTATAAAAAATCATGACTGGAGCTACAGTATGTTTTTCAAGCCACCAGAGGTCACTGTTTGTGGCTTTTGTTTGTGGAAAAGGAGAGAGAGAAGGTAGTGGGGACTTTTTGTAGTTTCTGTTTCCCTTCCCTGCCAGCCACATGGTCATGGGGAAGCTTTGTTTTTGCTGCTGCTGAGTCTACTCCAGGTGAACGATATATTTCATATATGCAGGGGCAAATCAGTATGGGGGGAGAGAGGGGCAAACCATTGGTGGAGAGAGACTGGGGGAGCAAATCAGGGGGGAGAGAGAGGGGGGCAAATCAGTGGGGGGGAGAGAGGGGGCAAATCATTGGGGAGAGAGGGAGAGAGGGGGGCAAACCAATGGGGAAGAGAGAGTGGGGGCAAATCAGGGGGAGAGAGAGGGGGCAAATCAGGGGGGAGAGGGGGAAAATCAGTGGGGGGAGAGGGAGAGAGGGGGGCAAATCAGTGGGAGAGAGAGAGTGGGGGCAAATCAGTGGGGGGGAGGGAGAGGGGGACAAATCAGTGGGAGAGAGAGAGAGTGGGGCAAATCAGGGGGAGAGAGAGTGGGGGCAAATCAGTGGAGGGAGAGGGGGCAAATCAGTGGGAGAGAGAGGGGGCAAATCAGGGGAGAGAGAAGGGGCAAATCAGTGGGGGAATAGAGAGAGGGGGACAAATCAGTGTGGGGGAGAGAGAGGGGGCAAATCAGTGTGAGGGAGAGAGGGGGCAAATCATTGGGGAGATGGAGAGAGGGGGGCAAATCAGTGGGGGAGAGAGAGAGGGGGTTAATCAGGGGGGAGAGGGGGGGCAAATCAGTGGGGGGAATAGAGAGAGGGGGGACAAATCAGTGTGGGGGAGAGGGGGGGCAAATCAGTGTGGGGGAGAGAGGGGGCAAATCATTAGGGAGAGAGGGAGAGAGGGGGGCAAACCAATGGGGAAGAGAGAGTGGGGGCAAATCAGGGGGAGAGAGAGGGGGCAAATCAGGGGGGAGAGGGGGAAATCAGTGGGGGGAGAGGGAGAGAGGGGGGCAAATCAGTGGGAGAGAGAGGGGGGCAAATCAGTGGGGGGGAGGGAGAGGGGCAAATCAGGGGGAGAGAGAGTGGGGGAAAATCAGTGGAGGGAGAGGGGGCAAATCAGTGGGAGAGAGAGGGGGCAAATCAGGGGAGAGAGAAGGGGCAAATCAGTGGGGGAATAGAGAGGGGGACAAATCAGTGTGGGGGAGAGAGGGGGCAAATCAGTGTGAGGGAGAGAGGGGGCAAATCATTGGGGAGAGGGAGAGAGAGGGGCAAATCAGTGGGGGAGAGAGAGAGGGGTTAATCAGGGGGGAGAGGGGGGGAAATCAGGGGGGGGAATAGAGAGAGGGGGGACAAATCAGTGTGGGGGAGAGAGGGGGCAAATCAGTGTGGGGGAGAGAGGGGGCAAATCATTGGGGAGAGAGGGAGAGAGGGGGGCAAACCAATGGGGGAGAGAGAGTGGGGGCAAATCAGGGGGGAGAGAGAGGGGCAAATCAGGGGGGAGAGGGAGCAAATCAGTGGGGGGAGAGGGAGAGAGAGCAAATCAGTGGGGGGAGAGAGGGGGCAAATCATTGGGGAGAGAGGGAGAGAGGGGGGCAAACCAATGGGGGAGAGAGAGTGGGGGCAAATCAGGGGGGAGAGAGGGGGGCAAATCAGGGGGGAGAGGGGGCAAATCATTGGGGAGAGAGGGAGAGAGGGGGCAAACCAATGGGGGGAGAGAGTGGTGGCAAATCAGGGGGAGAGAGAGGGGCAAATCAGGGGGAGAGGGGGCAAATCAGTGGGGGAGAGGGAGAGAGAGCAATTCACTGGGGGGGAGAGAGAGGGCAAATCATTGGGGAGAGAGGGAGAGAGGGGGGCAAACCAATGGGGGAGAGAGAGTGGGGGCAAATCAGTGGAGGGAGAGGGGGCAAATCAGTGGGAGAGAGTGGGGGCAAATCAGGGTGAGAGAGAGAGGGGGCAAATCAGTGGGGGGAGAGAGGGGGCAAATCATTGGGGAGAGATGGAGAGAGGGGGGCAAACCAATGGGGTGAGAGAGTGGGGGCAAATCGCTGTTTGTGGCTTTTCGTTTGTGGAAAAGGAGAGAGAGAAGGTAGTGGGGACTTTCTGTAGTTTCTGTTTCCCTTCCCTGGGAGAGAGGGGCAAACCAGTGGTGGAGAGAGACTGGGGGAGTAAATCAGGGGGGAGAGAGAGGGGGGCAAATCAGTGGGGGGGAGAGAGGGGGCAAATCAATGGGGGAGAGGGAGAGAGAGGGGCAAATCAGTGTGGGAGAGAGAGTGGGGGCAAATCAGTGGAGGGAGAGGGGGCAAATCAGTGGGAGAGAGAGGGGGCAAATCAGAGGGAGAGAGAGAGGGGGCAAATCAGTGGGGGGGAGAATAGAGAGAGGGGGGACCAATCAGTGTGTGGGAGAGAGAGGGGGCAAATCAGTGTGGGGGAGAGAGGGGGCAAATCATTGGGGAGAGAGGGAGAGAGGGGGCAAACCAATGGGGGAGAGAGAGGGGGCAAATCAGGGGGGAGAGAGGGGGGCAAATCAGGGGGGAGATGGGGCAAATCAGTGGGGGGAGAGGGAGAGAGCGGGGCAAACCAGTGGGAGAGAGAGAGTGGGGCAAACCAGTGGGGGGGGGAGGGAGAGGGACAAATCAGTACGGGAAAAGAGAGAGAGGGGGGCAAATCAGTGGGAGAGAGAGGGGTCAAATCAGAAGGGGAAGAATGCAAGCGCGGTGCCAAAATGGCAGCCGCGCTCTTTGCGAGCCCCCCCCACCGGACGAAGAGCATCCGGGTAGTTAGGGGGCGTGGCCAGCACCCTTATAAAAGGGGTGGCCACGAGGCAGCCGAGCTGCCATTTTCCGAAGCGATGGAGAGGAGAAGTTTTTCCAATTGCTCCATCGCTCTCTCTCCTTCCTAGAGGCAAGACCTTAGAAGGAGTCGCTGCAGGATTTGCTTTAGCAGCGATGGGGCAGAGGAATTTGCTCCGTCGCTTCCTCCTTTGTTAGCCTCTGTTGAGGCTCCCTTTCTGCAAGCTGCTGGATAGCTCAGTGCTTTAAGTCTTTGTCTTTGGGGACAAAGGTTGGGAGTTCGATTCCCCACTTTTCCTTTGCATCTTTGCGAGGGGATTAATTAGGTCAGCAGTTTGATACCTAGGCTGCAGCCTTAGAGGTAGGTCTTTGGCCTCTCATTTATGCCTTCTTGAAAGAAGGCTTAGGCGGGCAGTGGTCGGGTCGGAGGACCGCGACTGCACCCCCTCGATAGGACCTCCAACCGGAGGCTCCCACCGGGATTGGTGGGGTAGGGCAGCTCAGGCTGTGGCCCGCGGCCCTCCGCCCTCAGACCGGCCCTGCAGGGGCTTCGGCCCTCGGCCCTCAATCCCTGGCCATGGGTGTGGAGCAGGGCGGTGGGCCGGGCGCAGTTGCACAGCAGGACTTCGTCGGCCCTGCATGGGCCGGAGTTTGGGCATGGCCGTTTTAGGGCCTGGCTCTCAAGTAGGGACCCTGGACCATGCCAGGTGGGCCGTCCGGCCCGCCGGGCCCCACTTATGCAGGGGGTTGGCAGGCATTACTGGCCCACGTGGTGGTGCTGGAGGCACCCCTAGGGATTGGCCATTCAGAGGACTCGGCACACGCCTGCCGGCTATGGGCCGGAACAATTGGGAGGGGGGCCTGGCGCTGCCTCACAGCGCGTTTTGCCCGTTAGGGGCCGGGTTTCGGACAGGGCCCTATTCTAGCCCCGGTTCTCAAACTGGGGGCCTCTGACGCTATACCAAGCGGGCCGTCCGGCCCACCTGGCCCACCTACTAGGGGTTTTTTCGTGGCAGGCCCCTTTCCAAACGTCGGAGCCCCTTTGTGTCTGCTGGCTACTTTGATCGCGGCCACTCTCCACAAGGCGGCCGGCTGGGCTGTGCTTCTCATGACACGCCGGCCTGTGCCCGCCGCTGTCTCGCGGCTTCCCGTTTGTCTGGATCTGGGGCGGGAGTGTATTGGAGGTCGCCTCAGAGCTCGATTTCGGTCGCGAGCTCCGACGCCCACCGTGGGCCGGAACCCCCAGTGGGGGCGGCTCACGGGGGTGCAACTTGTGAGTATTACGTTCAAGTTGAATGCACACACATCACAGTCCATTCCCGGTGGGGGCAGTGCTCTTGGCCTTGCCTATTTGAGGCTGGGGGGCACCACTCGCCATCCTATACCAGTGCCCCTTGGTTGCATTCTGGCACGACGTTTGGGGGTGGGGGTTTACGCTCCCGGGGCGGCACGTGGCATCACAGGGGCTGTCCAGGTCCCGCTGTGCATGCCCGCTGTACATCATGCTTCAGCATGGGCACTGCTGTCAACTGGTTATTCATGCCCCCCCCCCCCTAGTGATCATCTGCTCCAGATCGGGAGGGAAAAGATTTGGTGGGGGGGGAGTACGTGGATATATATTACCCCTATGAAGTGAGACCCGAATGGGGATGGGGGTACGGGCTGGACGATAGAGACAGCGTGTGGTCCCCCGTAGTAAGCCACCATGCACTGAGGCGTCCGCCCCTGGAATGGTGTGGGGCATCGTGGGGGCTGTCTGGATCCTGCTGCGTAGGCTCTGTTACACAGGACGTCCCGTAGAGGGCCTGGCTGAGGATCGGCTACTACTGGCCCCGGTTGATTATTGGCCGCAGGCCATCAGGGGCAAGGGCCGTAGGGGGACATGTGGATTTTCTCCCTATTGAACCGCGAGCCCACTGGCAGGAGAGAGACGGATGGGACGGTTGAGGCACAGAGATGTCCCACTGTCGTTAGCCACCGAGCACCTTGGGGCCCACTATCCTGGTTGATCGGATGGGCCCATTACAGTTGGCTCATCGTGGGGGATGTGGACGAGGGTGGCTATAGATATCCCGAGAGAGGAGGGACGGGTTCTGTCACCAAGGGTGCTCGTGTACATCAGTTCCACGGAATGGTGCCTGGTGATGGGCACCATGGTGGTCATGCTGAGCAGCGGGCTTTTCAGACACTGGCCCCAAGCAAACTGGTCGGACGGGGGGTTGCGGCCCGCCTACTGTGTTCGGCCTGCTCAGCTGACAATGTGTGTACTAAGCATCACGGTCGTGACCGACTTGTGCGCAGGGGCGATCAGAGCTCCCTCTGAACCACATATTCCTGTTGTTAGGCCCCCCCCCCGCCCCTATTATAGTCAGCCTGGGGGGATGTCACTCTGTCTCCCAAGAAGCGAGGGGGCGGGAAGCCTGCTGGGGGGTTTTCAATGGGGTTTTTTGTATCCATTCGGGGTACTGGGGCCCCCAGGATGCTACTAATCTGGTTCCCTTCCAGGGTAACGGGGAGGGGGCTCCACTGTCGACAGTTATGGAAGTTGGGGGCTATGAGAGAAGCGGGGGCCCTTCTTGGAACCACCTTTCCTTAGTCGAAGGTATCCCCCATGAAGCTCATACTGAGCTAGAAAAAGGGTGAATGTAATATAATCCTCCATTCAGCTTACCCCGTGGGTGCTCCATTCAGGGATGACCTTCCGGATGACCTTGTTCGGTCAGGTACTCGTAGTTGCCTCGGCTACTATGGGTGGTGTGCTCACGCAATTCTGGTCCTGTTTTGGCACAGTGTGATATGCACTCGGCTTCCAGCTTTTTGCCAGTGCACCCCATTATTTAGACCTATCAGGTTTTTAGGTTTTGAGGCGGATTTTAATTAGATAAGGCCAATCCCTTTCTGAATGCGTTAATTCAGGTTCAGCACCCGACCGATGTGGGACTTTCATTCAGTGGGCATTTGCTCACAGGTTGGGGTCTCGGTCTCCAGCCCATTACCTCGACAACTTTTGGGTCCGGGGTTAAACGGGGCTTGGACATGTGTACGCGTCTCCTCATCACAATTCAGACACTCAGGTGGGACCTGGGTGTCCCCTTGGCGCCTGAATAGACCGAGGCCCCATCTTCTAACCTCGCATTTCTGCCTTGGCATTAGTTGCCATACATATAGTATGCCCCTTGTTATTCGGGGGTCACTTGGTGGGATCGGACCTAGTGGTCCGCCGTAAGATACCTGGCGTGGTCGGATGCCGCCGGCCTCTCACTTATGGGGTTTACTCTACTGGTGGGTGCCCGGATTGCCCCCATGATCACAGTGATAGTGCTTTTCACCTGTTTTGGGGAGCACTGCGCCTATGGTGCAAGGAGTGGGCCTACTCAGTGGTCCAGTTGCTGCGTGGCAATGAAGCAGTGTTGCGCATTGTCAACGCCCTGAAATGCTAATCCCCGGGCCCTGACTGCAGTTTGTCTATTCATTTGCGAAGCCTACGCCGAAATGTGCTGTTCCAGACCAGACGTGTCCTGGGTGTGAATAATGACCTTACTGTGCCTCTTCCCCACCAGCAGATCGCCCGTTCCCGTGCTTTTATCCAGGAGCGGAGGAGTTCCACTTGCCACTTTGGCCAATAGCTGGAAGTAAGGCGAGCTGAAGGGGACCGGACATGTCATTGGCACATCGCACACGTAAGGCGTATCATTATGAGTTCATGTGTCATGTCAGGGGCGGGTGGACGTGAGAACGTTCCTGCTGCCCCGGCACGCGTCACTTTTCTGCCCAGCATTTCCACCCACCTCACACGAGGTGGCATACCCATGTACAGATAGGTAGGAGGTGGCTCTTAGCCACGCGGCTACTATGGTAGCCTTGGGGAGCACTCCGCATCATTGAGAGGGTCCCAGAGTTGGTACCACATGTGTAAGGCGGAGGTGTCTCGTAGGGCACTGGAACTCGACGATGTCTCTGGCACATGAGTGGGCTCGAGTGGGGATGCGGTCCTCACGGGTTTTTTCAGCACGGTAGGCGGTCGTGTATACTGCTACAAGACATTTGAGACATCGGTCCGGTTGGTGCCCTACAGGAGTTGCTTGCACTGCGTGGCACGCACCATGGCCCGTTTTTCTGTCACCAAGATGGGTCTCCCCTTACTAAATTTCAATTTTGGAAAGTGACCGGTAAAGCACTAGACAGTGTTGGCCTCCCTGGGGCTTGTTACGACACCCATTCTTTCAGGATAGGGGCGGCTTCTACTGCAGCTGCTTTTGGGTACTCCGGGGAGGAAAGACGCCGCATGGGAAGGTGGGGATCACAATGTTTTCAGTTTTGTGTTCGCCCTCTTCAACCGTGAGTACCAGTTTAGTCACTGCACTGTTTCTTCCCCCCCTTTTTTCCTTGACAGACCCTGGGTGTCGTATTACACCGGTGACAGTATGGCTGGTGGGCCACAGCTACGTGCATAGGGCAGCGTTGTACGCTGCGGCGACAGAGTGGACCCCGACTGGGACTGAGTGCATCCGCAAGTCTCAGGTGGTGTGGTAAGCGCGGTATGTTATGGCGGGAACTGTTGCCATTCCTTTTATACAGCAGGAATGCTGACCCGCCAGATATTCTGATCATACACCTTGGGGGCAATGATTTGGGACAGGTCACTGGACTATCGCTGAAGCATGCGATTTGCGGTGACCTGGCTTACTTACATTATGTGTGGCCTGCCACAACCCTCATTTGGTCAGACATGGTACCGCGGCATGCTTACAGGGGAGGGTTCGACCTCCAGGCCCTTGATCGAGCTCGTCGCTCGTTGAGCAGGGCTATTGCCCGGTTCCTTCTTGACGGGGGTTGGCGGCGCGTCATTAGGCACCCCGCAATCAGCCTACAAAATTATGAGCTTTACTCAGTGGATGGGGTCCATCTGTCGCAGGGAGGTATGGACCTCCGGTCAGGAGATTGGCGAGCAGGGCTGTTGACCGAGCTGACCGTCTGGGGGGAGCGTCGAACCTTTATTGAGCCTCTCCGTGTGGCGGGTAGCACTGGTAAGGTAAACATTTATGACCCACAGGTATCCGGCAGGTTCGCAATTGACTGGACAACACTAGACAGGCACAAGTTGATTAAACGTTGTCCGGTCAACGACGAACCAGGCGATGGGGTGATGGCAAGAGCTATACAGCATGCATCACCCCGTTATTTTACGGATACGCGTCAGAGGGTGGGGTCAATAGTTAGGTATTGACTACGGTCAACAATTTGTTCGTTGTCAACAAACAAATTGATACAAATGGATACATTGTAACCAATTGCCGTTTGCAATTTTGGGTGGTACCTTACCAGTGTTACTTCGGCCTGCTTGCCTTAAGAATTATAATTGGTTGAATACCAATAGAAACTTATAATTCGGACTTGGGCATGAATCAATAAATGTGGCCCAATGCCGTTATCCACTTTCATCAGTGTCTGAGTCCTTTATTGGGGGGTGCGCCTGCAAAGAGGGCAAATCAGTGGGGGGGAGAGGGGGCAAATCAGTGTGTGGGGGGAGAGAGAGAGGGGGCAAATCAGTGAGGGAGAGAGAGAGGGGGCAAATCAGTGGGGGGGGGGGAGAGAAAGAGTAAGCCTAGGGGGCTGGTTTACTATTCTGCACTTTCTTTGCTTCCCAGGAAAAAAATAATTAAAAATGAGAAAGGTAAAGGTTTCCCTTTCTCAAAAGCCAGTCGTATCCGACTCTAAGGTTCAGTGCTCATCTCTGTTTCAAAGCCAAAGAGCCAGAGTGGTCTGAGTCTGCGGATGTTTGCGTGGTCATGTGGCAGGCATGACTAGACACCAGAGTGCACGGAATGCTGTTACCTTCCCACCAAAGGGGTCCCTATTTATCTACTTGCAATTTCTTGCTTTCGAACTGCTAGGATGGCAGGAACTGGAACAAAGACAGGAGCTCATTCCATCCTGCAGTACTTGGGAATCGAACTGCTGACCTTCTGCCTCCCAGTCAGCATCTTAGTCACTTAAGCCACTGAGTAAACAAGAAAGAAAGCAAACGAAAAGTCCCCTGAGAAGATGGGGAAAGGGTTCTTTGGCCCGCACAGCTTTGTGCCCATTGCATCTACAATACCATTTAGCCATCTTATTTTTGGCCATCCCCTTCTTTTGTCCCCCACCTTTCTCAGCATCAAGGCTTTCTCAAGTGAATCCTATATTTTCATTTGATGTCCAAAGTACTTTAGCATCATCTTTACTATTTGGCCTTTAATGAGCAGTCATGGTTGATTTCTTCTAGGATTGATCTATTTCTAACAC
Source organism: Bradypodion ventrale (assembly GCA_035047345.1). Classification (NCBI taxonomy): domain Eukaryota; kingdom Metazoa; phylum Chordata; class Lepidosauria; order Squamata; family Chamaeleonidae; genus Bradypodion; species Bradypodion ventrale. The sequence continues at coordinate 176,775,060 of JAWDJE010000003.1, forward strand.
CACCTTTCAAAGGCATCTATTTTTCTGCGCTCAGCTTTCCTAATGGTCCAGCTGTCAAGTATCCTGTATTTACCAGGAAATTTCCCTTCTGTCAAGTATCCTGTATTTGCCAGGAAATTTCCCTTCTGTCAAGTATCCTGTATTTGCCGGGAAATTTCCCTTCAGTCAAGTATCCTGTATTTGCCGGGAAATTTCCCTTCTGTCAAGTATCCTGTATTTGCCGGGAAATTTCCCTTATTTCTGAATCCAAAACTTGACAGGTATGGAGCAGTCAAGCCGGATTTCAAAATGGCACCACCTAGTTTTGCAGAAGGCATTTACAGAAGAAAGGCAGATGAGTTATTAGCTAGCATGTTGGTGTACACAGAGCTTCCTCGACGACTGTAATATTTTAAACCACAATTGGGCACATACCTGTCAAGTATCCCATTTTGTCCAGGAAAACCCCATAATTTAGAGTCCCTAATCCCACCATCACTTTTTTCTAATTTCCCATATTTTTTAAAAAATTAAGGGGCATGTAAACCTTCCATATATTATTACATTATATCTTTAAGAGGTGTGCAGCTCATACCATAGAAGAGGAGCATTGGGTTCCCCTAGTGGAGGAAAAACCACCCCATAAGCACAACTGCTTCCCCTCACGGGGAAAACTGCAGTTAGCAAGCCAAGCTTACTAATAATTCTATTCTACATTTCCCCTACTCTCTCCCCCCTCCCCATTTGTCTGCATTTCATATTATGGTGATTTTTCATGGAACTGTTTTTTACACTTTAATCAGTTAATTCTCTTCTGTCTTAGTGTTTTTTGCCTCAATCTCATTTTTTAAAATGAGATGTGTTTAATGTGTTTAGGAGAAAACCATGGAAGTATTCTGTTTATGCTGTATAAATATACTTGAAGCCAATTGGCTCATTGACATCCCTTTAACACCCTCTTTCCCAGGAGAGAGAGGGCTTCAAGTATATTTGCATACAATATAAATAGCATACTTTTATGGTTTTCTCTTAAATACAGAGTTTTAAAAAATGAAATTGAGTCACAAACTGCTAAGACAGGAGACAATTAACTGATTAAAATGTGAAAAACAGTTCCATGAAACATCACCATAATATGAAATGCAGTCGAATAGGGGGGAGAATAGGGGGGAATATAGAATAGAATTGTTGAAGTAAGCTTGGCTTGTTGGCTGCCTTTTTCCCTGTGAGGGGAAGCAGTTGTGCCTATGGGGTGGTTCTTCCTCCACCAGGAGAACTCAACATTCCTATGTGGCTCCTCATCTTCTAGGCTCTTGGATGTAACTAGATTTTGGGGAGAAGGCTGTGTGGCCTGGGAGAGAAGGGCGTGGCCTAAATTTTCCCTTATTTTCATGTCCAAAACTTGACAGGTAGGGTATAGTTGCTTGGGAATTACTGCTCCTCCCATCTTGCTGCCCTTGCCTGTGCTTCCAACCTGTACTCGCTATCCCACAAGAGGTATTGGCTGGGGCTTAACATCATCCTCATTATGACCTTCCAGTCATGAGGGATGAGTGCAGTGGTTTCCACCAACTGCTGGAGTGTGCCCTTTGTGAATCTGCTTTGGAGTCCTGTGCCTGTGATGGTTTTGTGGATTTCCACAAACAATTTATATGGAAGTGTTGTGTTTACTGCCATTGTGTTACCCGTGAGGGCGTCCGTCTCTATGCGGACCGGACATAACTGCTGGAGCGTGGCCAGTTCTTCTGCCGACAATTCTCCTTTGCATATCTCCTCTTCTACCATTAACTGAAAAGAACTCTTGGTTGCCTGGGAAGCGCCTGCACTTCCTAAGTTTCCTCTCCTTCTGCAGTTGCCATGAAAGGTTTGTCCTCTAAGCCCTCATGTCTAAACTTGATGGTCGGACAGAGACGTGCTGGGACTGATGGTTCTTCGTACACTGGAATGGTACTAGTCTCTGCACGGACTGGACTAACCACTGAAATGATCTGTCTTCACTTGCTCCAAGTCCTGATTATATCAGTGGGTGCTCAGAGCTCCTGCTTTAGACAGTTACCTACTTGATCCCAAACCTCTGGATCTATTGTGCCTGCTTCTGGGTAGAACAGACAATGTTCCCCCAGATGCCTCACCAGGTCCGTCAGACGGTGTCTGCTTACTCTAATCTGATGTCATCTGGCCAAGGCTTCGAGCTCATCTCTATGAGCCTCTTGCCTGACAGTCAAGTTCTGCCTCCCCAAGGCTGCTCCCATTACTACCCGGTTTGGGGAAATTCCCTGAATGTCTTACACAACTTATGGGTCGATGATTCCACGGGACAGGTCTAGGTAGTAGGCAGAGCAGGTGATTCAAAGGATAATGTCCCTCAGGTCTGGTCAGTGGATCGGGATCACAGCACTGGCTGCTGGCTGCTGGCCACGGGTCTGCTTCTCTGCCTCAGTCATTGCAGGATCATGGCTCTCCCTGGCTTAGGAACGCGTCCATTCATATGCATGGTGTCTGCTGGGCTTACATTTGCTTTCCTTCCTCGAGATGGTGCTGAATTCTGATTGGAGTTGCTTTCCGATCAGAACCGCTCCGTAGCCTCTGAGAGGGATCGGTTCGTGACTCTCGAGTAGAGCCACGCTTTGACTCTCTAGTAAGAATCACTTCGAATCACGTCGGGGTCACCAGATGTTGTAATGGTTTCTACTCCCCCAGAGAATCGGGGCCGCTAGGTGCAAGGAAGGCACGGGATATGGAAGTGTGTTGGGAAAAGTAGTCCCGATCAAGTCTGGTGATCTATATTTATTGACTTGCATTCTTGGTCACTTGCACATGGAACGCGCATGATCCTTATTACAGAAAGCTTGCTTACCTAGCATGTTGCTGGCTAAGGTACATTTGCCAGCCTAAAAAGCGGCTAAGATAATACTGCGTGCCAAGGTTCCCCAAAGGCAGACTAATCAGCAGATGTAGTGAGACTCACTGTTCCCGTCCTATCTCAGAGTCCTTGTAAACTCTGGACTTCTACTCCTGATTGTTTGGTATAGAAACAGCTTGGTGTCTCCGCAGATGTGAGTGAGATACTGTGAGCTGTTTACTAGGCATTGTGACATTTGGGTGACTTTTTTCCCAATCCTTCCAGTGCTCTCAGCCAAGGCAATATGGAGTCTCTACAGCTAACTATTACTATTAGCCTTTTACCCAATTTCCCTTCCTGCATAGCCAGGTTGGTCTCCAGCCTGTGTTCTAGCCAGACAGACCAATCGGGAAAGGTTATTGCCAATCAATAATGCGTCCCATCCACATTAAATATCTCTCACATTGCCTAGGAGGAGTGTCAATAATAAGCAAATAATGAGCCAAAGTGCAAAGATAATATCAAGGACAGGCTGAGGTCAGTTAACAAGGAACAGGTGCAAGCAATCACCATGGCTCAGTGCTGTTATGATTGACAGTTAATAAAATACATTGTAACCTTTAGTGTTTTGCTGGCTGTAGAAATAGAAGTTGCTTGCAGAGCTTGTTTTGCAGAACAGAACAGAACAGAACAGAGCTGAACAGTGCTGGATGTAATGTTTATTTACTTTTGTTTGTAAATGTTATAAATATACCAGTTTGATTTAAATTAAATCTGGTGTATAGTCTTCTTTCTTGGACCTATTGCCACTCAAACTGCTACAACACTCACTCAAAACTAACAAGCACCTGTGGGTGGCCCCGCAGTTCGAAAGAATCCCAGCCGCTTCTCGTCGGCTCCTCTAGTCTTCCAGGCGGACAGGGTGGAGAGGCCCTGCAGCGATGGACGCCAGGACCCACCACTGCCACCAGCGTCCCAGGCCCCGCCCACAGCCAGGACTTAACATTCCATGGAGGCGGCAGGATCTCGTCGCCGCCTCGAGTCTTCCTGGTGGATTGGGCGGAGAGGCCACCACAGTGATGGACATTGGGACCCACCACTGCCGCATCCCAGGCCCCACCCATGGCCAGGACTTAAAAGGCTGTAGAGGTGGTAGGACTTTATTTTTCTGGAGCCGGAGTGCGTTATGTAAGGAGTTGTTTCATTATTGATATGTTACTGTATTACTGGGATGTCATTGTGTTACTGAAATGTTACTGTATTTTTGAGATGTTACTGTACCCTATTGTATTTTTGCTGATTGTATCTTTGTTTTTGTATATTTTTTATTGTATGCCGCCCTGAGTCACATTTTTGTTGAGTGCGGTGGGATATAAATCTAATAAATGAAATGAAATGAAATGAAATGAAAAATGAATTTGGATTTAGAATCCATCACCAATTAAACCTCCATACTGATGCTCCATTGAATGCAAGCAGAACTGCTGCAAGACCTGCTCAGGGCCATAGCCAGGATTCCAGAGGGCATGTGTGTGAATATGTTTTTCAGGAGGGGCAACAATTTTAATTTAATTTAATAGTCATATTTATATATGCCACCCACTCAGGCAGAACCCGACTCAGGGCGGCATTACAACAAATTCTAAAAACACATAAAACACTTTAAAAGACCCATATCCCACCCACTTTTAAAGACCCATATCCCACCCACCCATCCCACCCACTATAAAAAGAAGAAGAGAGAGTTCTTAATGGTTTACATAAGCCAGCAGGCGGGGACCGTGTTCCCATTCGGGCCCCACACCTGCCCTGCCAGCCAGGTCTTCAATCCTTTCCTGAAGGGCAGCAATTCTCTTTGAAGTCTTAGATCTGTTGGCAGGAGGTTCCAGAGAGTTGGTGCGGACACGGAGAAGGCCCTCCTTTGGGTGCTGGACAGATGTGCACCCCTAGTTGATGGCACTATTAGAGAGCCCCTCCAGTCCACTCTGGTTGGACGGGCAGACACTCTTGGGATGATGTGGTCTCTAAGGTATCCTGGCCCACTGCCATATAGGGCTTTAAAGGTCAAAACCAGCACCTTGAATTGCACCCGGAGACAAACTGGTAACCAGTGCAGCTCCCGAAGTAGCGGTGAGGCATGGGCATATCGCCCACATCCCATCACCACCCGGGCTGCCACATTCTGGACCAGCTGCAGCCTCTGAATGGTCGTCAAGGGCAGCCCCATGTAGAGCGCATTACAATAATCTAGTCGGGAAGTGACCAGAGCATGGGTGACCATAACCATGGAGCCCCGGTCCAGAAGCGTGCGCAACTGGCGAATCACCTGAAGTTGGGCAAAAGCCCTCCTCGCCACAGCCGCTACCTGTTCTTCTAGCAGCAGCAGAGAGTCCAGAAGGACCCCCAAGTTGCGCACCGGGTCTGTCTGGGGCAAAACAGCCCCATCCAGTACCAAAGATGGTAACTCCCGGGATAACATGGGGCCCCTTATCCACAGCCACTCTGTCTTGCTGGGATTCAGCCGAAGCCCATTGGCCCCCATCCAGACCCCAATGGCCTCCAGGCATCCGGATAGGATTTCAACAGCATCACTGGGGTCCCCACGGGCCGAGATGTACAACTGAGTGTCATCCGCATACTGATTGTACTGCACCCCGTGGGAACGAATGATTTCACCCAGTGGCTTCATGTAGATGTTAAATAGGAGAGGAGAGAGCACCGAGCCCTGAGGCACCCCATACTTGAGGAGCCTAGGGCTGGACCTCTCACTCTCTAACCACACCGACTGGGTATGGCCCTCCAGAAAAGAGGAAAACCAGGACAACACAGTGCCCCGGATACCCAGTCCTTTGAGCCGTTCCAGAAGGATACCGTGGTCGACGGTATCGAAGGCCGGTGAGAGGTCAAGAAGAGCAAGGACGGATGGATAACCCCTGTCCCGCTCCCGCCAGAGATCATCCATCAGTGTGACCAATGCCATCTCCGTACCATACCGGGGCCTGAATCCTGATTGAAAGGGGTCTAGATAATCCGCTTCCTCCAGGACACTCTGCAGCTGGCGCGCCACCGCCTTCTCCAAAACCTTACCCAGAAAGGGCAGGTTGGAAACCGGCCTGTAGTTGTTAAGGACAGCTGGGTCAAGGGATATTTTCTTCATGAGGGGGTGCACCAAAGCATGTTTTAGTGGTGCAGGAAATACCCCCTCCCGTAATGATGCATTTATTATCGCCCCGACCCAGCCACCTGTCACCACCTTGGAGGCTTTCACCAACCAGGTGGGACAGGGGTCCAAAGGACATGTAGTGGCACGCACAGCTGCAAGGAGCCTGTCCACTTCATCAGGGACAACAGGATTAAACCGATCCCAGATCATACAGCAAGACTGTGCTCCGGTGCCCCCCCCCGACCCTCCCCATCCATGCTGGGATTTAGCCCTGAACGAATCCGATCGATTTTCTCCACCAGATGGTCAGCAAAGTCCTCAGCCGAACCCTGCCAACTGGGCACCGATATCCCCCTACCGAGGAGGGACCTGGTTACCCGGAACAGGGCAGCTGGGCGATTATCAGCAGAGGCAATAAGGGTGGTGAAGTATTGCCGCCTCACCACCCCCATCGCCACTAGGTAGGCCCTAATAGCAGCTCTAGCTAGTGTCCAATCGGAGTCATCCTGAGTCTTCACCCAGCGGCGCTCTAGGTGTCTCTTTGCCCGTTTGAGTTCCCGCAGTTCATCCGTGAACCACGGGGATGACCTAACCCCACGGGCGTGGAGAGGCCGCAGTGGCGCGATTTCATCCAAGGCTGCTGTTGCCATCCTGTTCCACAGGTCGACAAGTGCCTCGGGTGAATCGTGTAGCCGATCCAAAGGAACATCCCCCAGTTCCCTCTGGAATCCATCTGGATCCATTAGTCGCCAAGGGCGGGCCATTTTAATAGGCCCTGCCTCCCTACGATGAAGCGTCGCCCCCAGAAAGTCAAGAGTCACCAGATAGTGATCTGACCATGGCACAGGTGAGATGACTAAGTCCTGTAATCTAAGATCACTCTGCCACTGCTCCGACAAGAAAACTAAGTCTGGCATGTGACCACTGCCCCTGGTCGGACCCCGAACTACCTGAGTCAGGCCCATGGCTGCCATGGAAGCCATGAACTCCCTTGCCACCTCAGAAGCCATCCCCAATGATGGCAAATTGAAGTCCCTCAGAACCATAAGCCTTGGGAACTCCAACACCAGCATCGAGGCAGCTTCGAGGAGCTCAGGCAGGGCATCCGTTACCCTGCAAGAGGGCAGGTACAGGAGTAAGATCCCCAACTGACCCTTGGGGCCCAACCGTAGATGCAGAGCCTCACAACCAGACACTTGTGGAGCAGTGGCCCTAGCAATTCCCAAAGACTCCCTGGCAACAATGGCAACACCACCGCCCCTCCCCTCACCTCTAGGCTGGTGCCAAATACCGAACCCAGCTGGACACATGTCCGAAAGAGGTACTCCATCCTCAGGTGGAGTAGAAAGAGAGAGAGCTCAATGACAGGCAGCCACAGGTAGACAAATGAACAGGAGGAATAGTGCCTGCCTTTGAAATGCCCATTCCCTATGTTGCAGAATGATAGCCTGACACAAGAGAAGCCTCTGTAAGCCAAAGGAGGGGAGTGGATGGCCCTACAGATGGTTCTGGCCAACAGTCCCTCTCATGGGACATGTAGTTTTCTAGCACAATATAGCTACTCATTTCCAAAATCCTATTTCCCTACTCACATAGGCAGATATGTGTACATGGGCACAGCAGATATAAACATTGCCCAAGCAGTATTCTTGATACTTTTGAAAGACCCATATCCACTCCCTGGTTTATGCAGCAGGTTGTGACTTGAATAGCTATCCTACCTTCCCATTCATGGCATGGGTTGTGCTGTGTCTTCATTGGATCTCCTTGTTGACTTAGGCCTCCTCTGCAAGACTGCCAGAGAGGTTGTAAACTGGTGGACAGATGGGATGGAGACCATTTGGCCTATCTGATGCCTTGAAATCTGTACATTCTGTCTTATGAGAAATCTGTACATGTGTCAAGAAGCAACTGTTGGGACAGGATATGGAATAACTGAGAGTTTAGAAAAGGAAAAAGAGTACAAAAAAGTTGCATATGTCACCCTGCTTATTTAACATATGCAGAGTACATAATACTCAATGCAGGGCTGGATGAATCACAAGCTGGTATTAAAATTGCTGGGAGAAACATCAACAACCTGAGATATGCAGATGATACTACTCTAAAGATAGAAAGTAAAGAAGACCTAAAGAACCTCTTGTTTAGGTTGAAAGAAGAGAGTGCAAAAGCTGGCCTGAGACCCTACATTAAAAAAAAAAAGATAATGGCAACTGGCCCTGTCACTTCCTGGCAAATAGAAGGGGAAGAAATGGAAGCAGTGACATACTTTACCTTCTTAGGTTCCAAGATCACTGCAGATGGTGACTGCAGCCATGACATAAAAAGAAGATTAATTCTTGGGAGGCAAGCTATGAGAAACCTAGGGAACATAATAAAAAGTAGAGACATCACCCTGCCAACAAAGGTCCACATAGTCAAAGCAATGGTATTCCCAGTAGTAATGTATGATTGTGAGAGCTGGACCATAAGGAAGGGTGAATGCAGAAGAATAGTTGCCTTTGAAATGTGGTGCTGGAGAAGACTTTTGAGAGTATCCTGAACAGCAAAGAGATCAAATAAGTCAACCCTGGAGAAAATGAACCTGACTGCTCCTTGAAAGGACAAATATTGAAGATAAAGCTAAAGTACTTTGAACACCAAATTAGAAGAGAGGCCTCACTTGAGAAGGCTTTGATGCTGGGAAAGATCAAAGGCAAAAGGAAAAGGAGGCAGCAGAGCATGAGATGGCTAGATGGCATTGTGGGAGCAATGGGCATAGAGCTGAGTGGACTGCATAGGATGGTGGAGGATAGGAGTGCCTGGTGTGCTGTGGTCCATGAGATTGCAAAGGGTCAGACTCAATTATGCAACTGAAAAACAACAACATGCCTTGAAATACATCACCAAAAAATCTCTGGATTTTTGGCTATGTTGGCTGTCTAGGGCTTCTGGGATCAGAAGTCCAAAATATTTGCAGAGTGAACAGATGCCCATCAATAGGCATTGGCATGGGATTCTATACAGTGCGATGAAGAATTGCACAAAAAGTCTGATGCTGCTATTGGTCTATGTGTGTTTTTGTAGAGAAGGGGTTCCTCAGGATCTGAAAAGGGTTCTTCCAAAGAAAAATGGTTGCAAGAGACTGATGGAGATTTTTGCTATTGGGGAACCCCTTTGGGATTGTAGGAATTCTCAAGGAGTGGCTGCTAGTGGTGCCACTTTACCTTTTGCTCCTGCTGATACCGAATTGTATTCTACTTTTTGGTTTTAAGCATTCCCAACTGTGAATTCATCAGTCTCACAACAGGATCACAAGCTTACTCGGTGTCTTTTCAATTTATCTCAAACATTGTGGACTTTGCACATTAAGCACTTATTAAGGAAGGAAGGAAAGAAGGAAGGAAAGAAAGAAAGGCAACTTTTTGGGAAATTGAGTGAACACTGTATTAACAAGAAGAGGAAAAAATAGGGAGGCAATGTTGTGTAGTAGATAGAGAATTGGACTAGGATTCAGGAACTGTTGTTATGTACCTTCAAGCCATAACTGACTTACAGCAGCCATAATAAGACTTTTGAGGGAAATGAAATATATAAGGAATGGCTTCACCAGTTCCACTCCCCCAGTGGGTTTCCATGGCTTAGCAGGGCTTTGAACACAGACCTCCTGAGTCCTAGTTTATTCCTCTATCTACTACACCACAATGGGTATCCTAAGGTGTCTAAGAAACCAAGCGCGACAGGTGCTACTGCCCGGCTCTTCCCCTTTTCCACCATCTGGCCACTCCCTCCCGGCCTGGAGCCCTCCTCTGTTCCCCTTCCCAGAGCTACATCTGGTCCGCAGGAGCTCTACCTGAGCTGGCCGTCTGGCTGGTGTCCAGCTTCATCAGGGCTCACTACATTGGTGCAAAGGCAGCTTCTTGTTCGAGTCCAGGATCTCCTGAATGCCAAAGCCCATGCAGCGAAGCACCTGGCACCATGGATCCTGCCCCACCCCAGCCCCCGAGGAGGCCAACGAAGGAGGAGGAAGGCAGTGGCGGGAGTGGAGGCAGAAGTGTGCCATCGTCATTGGGGTCTTTGGGCTTGTCAGGCAGGCTGTGGGTGAGCGCATCCCCCATTTTGTAAAAATTTTCACCCACCCCTTGGTTGGGAAAATCTGTTCGGGGGTCAGGTTGTTAGCTCAGGGGGGCTGCAACCCCCCCTGGCCACCCGCTGGCTATGACCCTGGACCTGCTGTTCCCCATTGTTGTTGTTGTTATTCCCTCCCATACCCTATTGTATAGTATTATAAAATCTACCATTAGAATCACAGTCAATGACTGTCGAAATTATAACATATTTATTGCACATTACAACATATTTATTGCACACAGACATGCACATACACACGCACACACACAGATATACTCATATATGTATCTATCTCTCTTTTTATTATTTTTTAATCATCACCCAATATCCCTGCTAACTGATATAGTCTTCCCTTATTTATTCCAGTTGTCCCTTTGATCTGTAGGTGACATGGCCTGTTTGAGGTCAGTGGAATTCTCAGCAGTTTTCCCCGTACTCTTTCTATTTGTGAACATGCTAGCTTCTTCTTCTTCTTCTTCCATGTCTAGGCCAGATGTGAAACTGCCAAAATGAAGTCACCTTTTGGTGACTTCATTCTGCAGTTCCTTTTGCCAGACCTAGTGTGAGAAAAATTAGCCAGCACAAGAAAGCCGTTTCCCTGGGATATGCCCAACTGCTCACTATCTTCAGTATATGAAAAATAAAAGTATAGCACTAAATACTGAAGCCAAATAGTTCTCTACACCTAATTCCAAACAAAAGCAATTTGGGTCTTGATTGTTTTAGATAAATGATCATTTTGATATAATATAATAAAATTGAATAAGTAATTATCCATGTTTCCTCTCACCACTGGTTAGTATTTACAGATCTCATGTGGGCAAAATCATTCTCCAGCATGATTCTTCATCCTCTCCTCTCCACCTGGATGGCAATAAAATGTAGGTTAGGAGGGCCCCTTGAAATATCTTGAGATAACATTTCATCTCCTCAAATGCCTGCACCCTACCAGTCAGTCATATTTGGAAATCATTTTTCCTGCAGTGCAATATGGATTGAGTGGGAAAGATTCCGCACTCCCAATCATATTTAGCCCATTAATATGCAACTGGTACTTATTTTACAAATGTTTTAAAAGTATTTATTGCCCACTCTATGTCTCAAGAGCTAAGGGCAGATTACAGAACTGTGCAAAATAATTTAAAGCATTAGGTTTTAAAAACATGTAATGTTGAGATGTGATCCAATCCTATTTAATGCCTAGGACAGTGATGGCAAACCTTTTAGAGACCAGGTGTCCAAACTGCAACCTGAAACCCACTTATTTATTACAAAGTTCCAACAGGGCAATTTAAGCTCATGTGCATAGGGCTGCTGCGCAGAGGGGCGGGAGGAAGTGCTCCCTTTGGGCTGCTGAGCAGAGGGGTGGAAGGAAGCTCTTCCATTGGACTGCCGGGCAAAGGGGTGGGAGGAAGTGCTCTGGTGAACTCTATGCCGGGGAAGCAGAGCATGTGTCCACAGAGAGGGCTGTGAGTGCCCCCTCTGGCACACAAGCTATAGTTTCACTACCACTGGCCTAAGATGTGCATACATATTGACATCTAGCTGATTGCCCGGCCTTGGCTGGAGAGGGGGGGGGGGGGTATTTCTGTCAAAGGAGGCTGTGATTCCTCTTTCCTCCCTCCTCTTTTTCCTCCATTCTCTCCCTTTTGCCTTGTCTCTCCATCCTCCTCTGTTACCTTTTCTTTCTCTCTCCTCCTCTTCATTCTCTTCTTCCTTCCCTCGTCTTCCTCCCCTATGAGTTGTCTTCCACTCTGTCACATTGTCCTCTCCCCACCCCTTTCATCATCCTCCTATTCTTTTTCTTCCTCTTCTCTCCTTCCTCCCCCTCCACATCTCTTCCTTCATTTTGTCGTATCTTTCTCTTCCCTTCCTCCTCATCTTCCTCCATCCTCCTAGTTTTCCTTGTATTCCTCTCTCCTCTTCTCTCCCTTGCCTCCTCATCTTCTCATATTTCCTTGCCTCCTCATCTTCTCTCAATCTTCCTCCATGTCTCTTCCTTCATCCTCCTCTTACCCATTTTCTTCTTCCATTCTCCTCATCGAACAGCACTCACACACTCTCTCTGTCTCTCTCATAGACACAGTCAGATTCTTGCTTGCTCACTCTCTGTTTGGCTTGCAACCATTTGGCTTGCGTCTATGCAGCCTTTCCCCCACCTCTCCCATGTGCTGGGGCTGGTAGTTGTTTTCCCCCCAATTCGTGGGGCATAGGGACTCCCATGGTGTTGTGGACCCATGTGCCATTGGTCTTGCAAGTGGCAGGTATGTGTCCGCCAAGCTTTAGGGGTCCTGGTCAGGGTATGTGGAAACGCATTCCACACCCACAAGGTTGGACCTTCGCCTTATAGGAATGGATAGTTGTTCAGATTGCTAATGCAACAATTGACCCTCCCTGTGTTTCTTACCATTACTCTTGCCATGCTCCTAGTGTGCTGACCCACTTGGGCAGGCACGGTTGCCGCATGGCAGTGCTACACAGAGAGTATTGTCTGAGGATAGTCCAGATATCAAAGTCCAAAAGGCAAGCCAAAGTCTGTTTACCAGTAGTCCGAGTTAGTAATCTAATCCAAAGGGTGTCCAGGCTGTAAGAAGCTTGTTTATAAGCCTCCCAGCTAATCAGTATCAGCTGGGAGACTTCTTTGGTGCTTTGCTCTAGCCCGCCTGCATCTCAGGTGTAGCTGTTTCCTGGACCTCTCCCTGATGGAGGTCTGATCACTGTCAGAGCCAGACTCCTGATCTGACAGGTCAGCTGCTGAGGAAAACAGACTTGGGCCAGGCGCAGGCTGAGATCCCAGGCACAGGGCATCCTTGGGCTCGGGTGCAGGCAGCACAGGGTTCGGCATAGGGAGGCCCCCCAGATCCATGTCTTCTTTGGAGGAGGGCTGGATCACAACACTTAATGAGACAAACCCACAGGACAGTTCCTCTAGAAGAAAATGATTCGTTATTTTTTATTCTATTAACACACAAACATTACAACAAAAACTTACTCTTCCACATATCAGGTGGCATAGTTCTTCTTAATTTCAATGCAGTTTAAATAAGCTGACTGTGCAGGATTGCAATCTCTAAAAATACAATATGTGCAATTCATATTGTGGAGTAATCAATGATCTTCCCAATTATAATTTTTTAAAAACTTTTAATATATTACTAAATTAGCATAGAAGCAGAATCTAATTATATAACCTTTTGCTACACAAGATGTTTTTATTTAGTGGTGATAAAAAAGTATTAAAAGTATTTAAAAAGCCTTTTCTTTTCTTCGCACTCCTGGGTCCTGCCTCAGGCCGATACGGAAAAGCTGGACTGCTTCGCCTCCACTCCTTCGCCTGGGGAAGTATACCTTGTGTTATTAGGGCTGTGGTCTGTGAGGCAAGACGCTTTCTGTCACACTGTATGGGCTTATGATCCGTTGTACATTGTATCTCTGGGGATCTTATCTATTGTTACTATGTTATTGATTATATGGATTTGACTATTATTTTGTATTTATTTATCTTTCATTTTGCTGATTATTGTATTGTTATTGCTATTTGTTCTGATATTGTAATGCTGTATTTTGTTTTAGTGTTTATTTTACTGTTGTTGCCCGTTGGGGAAGAAAGGCGGTATAGAAATAAACCTAATAATAAACATAATAAACATAAACCTAATAAACCTAATAAACCTAATAAACCTAATAAACATAAACATAAACATAAACATAAACATAAACATAAACATAAACATAAACATAAACATAAACATAAACATAAACATAAACATAAACATAAACATAAACATAAACATAAACATAAACATAAACATAAACATAATAATAATAATAATAATAATAATAATAATAATAATAATAATAATAATAATAATAATAATAATAATAATAATACTCTTTTTAATAAGAAGAAATGCAGAATACTAGAAATCCTCTGTAGCTTAATGAATTACATTTTCCTGTAATTTCTTTTTAGGGAGGATTGTAATGAAAGGTGGGGAGACAGGATTCTTCTCCATTATAAAAAAAATTAGTTCCATAAATTTCTTTACATTTTCCATGAAGAAATGTGGTAATTACACCATGAAATTTCATTCTCCTAAGGGAATCCTTTAATTAATAAGAGCATGTTCGGTTTGTTTCTACATATTCTGCCAGTATTTATTATTAATCACAATGTGGACGAAAATGCTTCAAAGTATATGCAGATCCATATATGATACAAGAGGTATATTAATATATGATACAAGAGGTGTATTAATATGTTTAGACATGTTAAAATCTACTTAATCATATCAACCAAGAATCATAAAACTCATTAGCACCACTAATGGCGCTAAGACACAACTCTATATTCCATTTCCACTATTAAAAGGGAAGCTGAAAATTCTGAGTTAGTGTGGGAGACTTTATTTATTTATTTATTTATTACATTCATATCCCACCTATCTTGGATATTTTCCCACTCTGGCCAATGCCCATCATCATCATCTGCTATATCAGGAGAAGCACGAATTGAAGATAAACAACTGGAGAAAATTCACAAAATATCGTGATTTGCAAATTGAAGTTGAGCATCTATGGAGGAAGAAATCTGTTAATATCTGTATATATCTGTTCGGTTTGTTTCTACATATTCTGCCAGTATTTATTAATCACATATATATAATTCCTAAGCCTCCTTTCTGAGTTACATACTACAGTTCATTTATCCTTGGTCTTTAACCTCTTTTGCAAAAATATGTATAATTGTTTGCCATTGTTTTAGTTACCCTTCTGTTATTGTTATTGGTAACATCCAAAACAAAACAAAAGCATGCTGGGCCAGAAATGCTGAAGGAAGGGCATGACAGCGGGCCAACATGAATGCCCTTCAAGTGCTGGGCATCTCAAGTTGTGTCAGAAGTTTTTCATGAATCAAACATTGAAACTTCACATTCTTCTGGGAATCTTGATATCAATCAATCAATCAATCAGTTTAATTTATATCCCGCCTTTCTCGGCCAAAGGCCAACTCAAGGTGGCTAACAGCATATACAAATAGCAACAAAATAATAATACAGAGATACAATAAATTTACAATAGCGAGCAACACAAGTAAGCATGGTATCAAAATAAAAAACTACATAATTACATTAAAAAAACCAGTATAATACAACAACAAACCCAGCATGGAAAAACCCCATGTCCGCTGGAGAAAGTCACAAGAGCTACCACTCCCCCCGGCGGCAAAGGCAGCCACGGCAGTTCAGATTGTCCCATGGGCTGCAACAGCTGTAAAGACACAGGCAAGAGCCTTAAGGACAGCATCAGCTGCAGCCGAGACAAAAAGGGGGGTTAACTCATTCATTGCCGGCCGGCCACTGGTCGAGAGCCCCACCACTGCCCGACTGGCCAAAGGAGGGGGAAGCGGGAGTCCCAGAGCCGTGGCAGTGCAGACTTATGAAGGTGCCCACCGCCCTCCCACAGGTGGAATCACTCCCCTCTGGACCGACTGGCCGAAGGAGGGGGAGGGGGAGTCCCAGAGCCATGGTGGTGCAGGCTTTTGAAGGCGCCCACCACCCTCCCGCAGGTGGAATCACTCCCCTCTGGCCTGACTGGATATTGTATCCAAGTGAGCTGGGTACCTGGCTGTATAGCCAGAGGTTGGGAATTCAATTCCCCATTGTGCTTCTTAGGGAAAAAAGACAACCTGTGTAGTCATGGGCAATTTGCACAGTCCCGGGTCATCCCCAGAAAAACTGAATGGTAAACCACTTCTAAATATTCTATAGCTAGAAAACATTTGAAGGGGTTGCATAAATCAAAAACAACTTGATGGCGTATAATGATTTTACATCACACACTGAAGGTATAAATTTATTAAAACAGCTTGGAAGAGATGTCAAAATCAGGTAAATCACCTTTGATCTAATTCTTTGATGAAAACTACAGTACAACAGCATTTGTGTTAATATTTCAATATCCCCAGTACCACAGAGGCTGAGTCTAGATGTAATGGGAATTCTTCTATATTGCCTAACACTAATGTACTTCCTGAAATCAGGGAGAATTAAACACAGGAGAACGTTCAAAGCTGCAGTTGTGTTGCATATGTTTTACAAGATTCAGTCTCATTTTAGTTTTTAAACATGAAAAAGGAATACTAAATGCAAGCACATGTATCAGGGAGAGTAATATGTGACCCATGGGTGATTGCCTCTCTGCACCCACAACATATTCCAACAACCCTACACTCATTTTTGTATACAAAAAACAAGACAAATAGAATTTTGTTTAAATAGTCACATTTGCTGTGTACAGGTGCAGGGGAAAATAATATAGTATTTTGAAGGACCTTCAGCATTTGATATGCATCACCATTGCAGAAAATATTTATATACGCAAACAAGCACTTGACAACACTGTGAATTTTCTTCACTCTTCTTAACACATTTACATGAGAGGAAGACCATTCTCAAAAGTAAAACTTCAACACTGCAGTCCTATACAATATTATTACTGTAACCAAACTATTAAATCATTATAATAATGACTCTCTTTTACTGAAAAAAGTAAAACAAAAACATAGTAGATGTGCTACCTATAAGAAAACTTTCAATATCCATATTAGTGTAGTATTCCTGCCTTCTACATTTACACAACCATTATCATGATGTTACAGCCCTGGTGCACTGCCACACTCTTCCAGTACGTAGACTTAATTATCATAGTGTATGTAGTCTATTCTGGCCCTGCCTGGATTCATTATGATAAATTATTTAGACAGAGAGTGGTTAAGAACCCAGTTTTGTGTTGGACAGGTGACATCGGGAACTGTGGCTATAGTTCATGACCTCTGCCCATCCTCTTCAACGGGACCAGACAGATAGTGGACATTTGATATGCTGAGTTCTTTCTGTAGAGTCCTTCTGCAGTGTTACAGGTCAGGTAGTTCAACCTTTTGTGCCATGAGTTCAGAACCCGGGGTACCTGCTCCAGTGAGCCATGCAGATTTGAGTAAAAATTTTCCATCTGCAGCAGTAAGTAATCTTGTGCAATCTTCTCAAAGGGAAAATGCTAAATTTGGAAGCCAATACAGGAAGCCAGGAACTGGTGGAGGCCTGCCAAAAGGGCCCCAGCTCAAATAATTTATCTGTGCTGGAGAGCCTGCTGCACTTTTTTACCCCTTTAGGGACAATTCCAGATTTCTAAGCTTCCCTATCCCTTTCACTGGGGAAAGGAAGGCCATGACCTCTGATAATCTTTATTCGGTTCAAGGGATGGAACAGGTAGTGTGGGATAAAATCAACAAGGAAGTACAAGTTGGGAGGGTGGTTGGGTCTTTTTCAGTACCATCTATGGCAAATCTTAAGGTGTCCCCTCTATGCTTAGTTTACAAGAAGGAATGTGGTGAATTTTGTATGATTCATCATTTGTCCTATCCAGCAGGGTCATCATCCTTTTGGAACTGGCATCCATTAAATACACTTCCTTTGATAAAGACATTTGAATGGTAAGATCAGGGCATGCACATGTGTGTGTGTGTGTATGCATTTTACTTTTTATTTCGGTGGGAGGAACCACATGACTGGCTCACTCAATCACATGACCAGCCCATGGCCTGAAAAGTTTGGGCACCCCTTGGTAAGATTGTGTGATAGGGACACATAACTGGCTACATGCAACAGAAAGTTGGCATTTCACCTGTTGCCTGTTATACCCAGAGGCAGATTTTATTTGGACAGGGATTTGTCTATGGGCTGTTCAATTTCATGTGTCACTTTTGAGAAATTTTGCCTATTTCTCAAATGGAGCATGAGGGAAACAGCTGGATTATTGTCCACTTCACACTATCTTGCTGATTTTTCAATGGCAGAGGGAAATGGTTCAGGGCATTACCTACATGTTCTTTTTCCTCTATATTGTTAGCTAAGAGATTCGGAGTATCACTAACGAAGAAAAAAAAACCCTAAGGGCCCATGTTCCAGGCTAAAACCTTTAGGCATCAAAATAGACATGGTAGCATAGGCATGCAAAGTCCCCCCAAATAAGTTAGTTAAGCTAAGTCTATTAAGTCAATTTTTACAAGGTATGAAATTGACACTTAGGGAGTTGCAGGTTTTGGTAGGACACTTGTTGTTTGGTAGCAGCAAGTAGAGCCTTCCTGTGTTGGTTGTGCATGGCCATGTCTGGGTTGCAGCAGCCATTTCATAGAAACGTGGCTGCAATAAGAGAAGATGCTCAATTTCCTAGAACAGTTAAATGGTGTGTCATTTTGGAGGGAACAGGTTAGGCTTCAGGCTCAATTTCAAGTGCATTATGATGTGGCTGGATCAAATGGGTTCAGTATTTATTGCAATGGTAGTTGGTTTCTTGCCCAGTGCTCAAAGTATGGAGGAATTCGGATGTAGCCTTCAGTTTTACTTCTGGTAGTCTTGAAGAGAAAGCTCCTTCATCTTGCAACCAGAACTTGTCTGGATAGAACCAGTTCACCATGGACTTGGGCTTTGTCCAAACCTAATATACACTTCCAATTTAAGCCATAAATAGGAATCAAAAGTGAAGTCAAATACCATAACTTTCTGAGTACTTTCTCCCATTGTGATTAATGGGGATATGAAACCTTTGAACTGTTCTTCAAAATTTTGTCTGATCAATTCAAGTCACCCTTCTTCAATAAGCCAGAAAGAAGTATATCAGTTTTCACCAAAATCAGACAGGAATATATGAAATGTCTGTTCAAAATGGAGGAACATTTTACAGTGAAGATCTATTCAAGACAAACTTGTGCATTCTTATAAATTATTGTCATAATCAACTTCTGGTGCTTCTGGGTTGAAAGGATTAGCCGGTGAAGAATCTCCATTGTCGGTGAAAAATCTCCATTCCCAGGGGACACCCGATCACTGAAGTAGCAATCTTTGGTGAAGCTCCTTTCATGTCATGTAGATGACAGCCTGTGTGAATGTGGAGACATACAAACTATCTCCCATATGATACAATGCACACTATGTCCCTCAATGTGCACTGAGGAGGACCTTATGTTGGCAAGAGGAACTGCTGTTGATGTGGCCCAATACTGGGCAGATATCATCTAGCCCTTTTTAACTCTATGTTGTTTTAGATGTGTTAATTTTAGCTTTGAATGTTATTATATGCTGGTGGTGCCTCTGACATGAATAAAGAAAGAAAGCACAATCAACAGAATGAATTGCTACAGAATCAAACATACAAAGTATTATGATGTATTATATGTATGCAGACATATACGTGTGCATCAGAAATAGAAAAACACAGTTTAGTGGATCTCTACTGTGCCTTTGTGGGACTGTGGTGGCTCAAGTGGTTAAGATGCTGGACTCAATGACTGGAAGGTCTGAGTTCAATTCCCAAGTACTGCACGACGGAGTGAACTCCTGTCTCTGTCCCAGCTCTTGCCAACCCAGCAGTTCAAAAGCAAGAAATTGCAAGTAGATAAATAGGTACCACTTGGTGGGTAGGTAAACTGCACTCAGGTGTTGAGGCATGCCTGCCACATGTCCATGGAAATGTCTGCAAACACAGATAGTGCTGGATCTTTGGCTATAAACAGAGATGAACACTGAACCCTAGAGTCAGATACGACTGGCTTTCGAGCAAGGGTGACCTTTACCTTTACGGCACTTTTAAAAATGCATATCCATGTGCAGCAGTGGCATTGTTCAATTGAGATGTTCTTCACCGCCTTCATTGAGATTATTCCCAGTTTGGATGTGCATATGGGGTGGTGAAAATACTTTTAAATTCTAAAGTCCTAACAAAATAATTGCAGTTTGAATTAGTCTTGAGCTGCTGTCACAATTTATAAAAACAAACACATAAAAATTTGTTGATTAATTAAACTATGTACCTACTGCTTTCTGGTCTTATGCATGCATGTACACACATCAGTTTAAAATCAAGATAAGCTAAGTCTCTCAGGCAACAGCTGCAATTTATATTGTGAAATCCTGTTGTGAATGTTGATAACCATAAAGTGCTTTAGCAAAATGCCCAAGTAAATGGAGAAAGCTGTTAACATTTCCAGACTTCCCATGAAAATATGATTTATTGAGGATCCAGTCTATTTTCTTTAATTACAGGGTTCTCCAACCTCATAAGAAACAGTATGCTCCATTCTTCAGTTCATAAAATGGCTACATTTAAGAGAAGCAATAAAGTACTCTTGACACCTATTTAATTTTGCATGTATTACAACTGTCTGTATGCCCTCATTGTTTCTTACCTGACAGTTCCTCACAAACTGTTAACAATGCAGTTGAAGGTGCATTTAAGATCTGAGTCAAAGTATAGAGGCCAAAATATTGTGTACTCAGTTGCAGAAAAAGATGCTATATTTGGCAGTTTTACTAAAATAGATGTTGTCTGTCAACAGAGGAAGACAAATGAAAGTCACATTTCACGTATTACAAAAGTGCATGTCAAGATTTCATTGTCAGGGATGAATTATTTTTACTTCATTGTTTTATTTACTTAATGCCTAATGTGCCTTAATAATTAATCCATCTTTATTCTGTTAAAATGTTAGCTTTAATTAGTAGAAACGGATCCATTTTGGAAGGTTGCTATGTGCAGAAGCCAACTTCTGACCAATTAGGAGCTGCAGGTCAGCCTGCTCTCTGTTCTCAGACAGTGAACCTGAGAAAGTGTCTGCTTTCAGACTTAGCACCTGTGAGCCACACACTTCCCAGACTCACCACCTGTGGGTAGACGGGAGAAGCACGTATTTCTGATGGGCACACTGATTACATGTCCTGTCTCACACTGGACTTCAAAAAGCAGGTGTCTGTCAATCATAACATCTCAGCATGCGTTCTCACCAAAACAGGAGAAATATTATGGCGATTAAGCCCAGATAGGAGAGGGATAGGGCAGTGATCTCAGATGCCATTGAGATGCTGCTCTCTGCCTTCCAGAACTGATCTGACTCGTAACGTGTTACTTGGATGCGTGGCTCCCTCAGCCGCACTCTTTTAGATAAGTATTAGTTATCTAACAATCAGGAAAGCAAAGCAAGACTTTGAGGAGCGTATAGATAAAAACACTCAGAGAAATAACAAAGACTTCTTTAAGTACATTAGAAGTAAGAACCCAACTAGGAAGGCCATTGGACCATTAGTTGACAATGAAAGGCAAGGGGTTATTAAAGAGGAAACAGAGATTGCAGAGAGACACAATTAATTCTTTGCTTCAGTATTTACTGATGAAGACTTTGATATTTGGGAATTGAAGAGAAGCAGCCAGCATAACAGGGCCAAACACAACTTTACTGTAAGCAAACCGAACATGAACAGCAATTGCTCAGCAGCACTTTATATACACTATACAATAGATACATTTGAGAGGGAAGCAACAGGATTGGTTGGGAGAGAAGTGGGGTGATCTTGGGGTGACTGGAGACAGGGGAGACTTTGTATGTCTCGTTAGAAATGGTGGGAAAGCAAGTCCCCCAATAACTTAGTACCGTGAAGAAGACAAAATGGAGGATCACCCCAATCCTGCAATAATAATTACAGACTGTTTTAAGCACTATTAAAGTTACATACACAACATCCCACCCCCCTAGGAAGGGACAAAGTCCCTTAACCATTGTGGAGGCCCAAAGACTCTTTTGGGCCGGACTGACCCCCCCTGACTGGGTTCGGTAGACCTAGGGAGACTTAGTTCCTTTGAATGATACCCGACACTGGGGTTTCTGTTAAAGCTATTAGCATTTTGGGAGCACTGTCCTGACTCTGAACTAGAACCAGGGAGGGGGGAAAAACAAATCATAACCCCTTTAGATGAAGCAGGAGCAGGGGATTGCTCGAAATTAAAGCTAGCATTAGAGGGGGGAAACTTAACGAAAAGTCCCTCCTTTGAGAAGTTTGAGTAGGGGGTGGCTCAAAAACAACTTGCCTATTCTGGGTGGGAGTAGAGGTAGACTCGAACCTAGAAGGATGGGGGGTCTTTGGAGAGAAATCAAAGCCCAGCCTTTTGCTTGGATGAGTGGGGGAACAATCAGGAACCTCCCTCCGATCCTGTAACTCAAAAGACACCTTTCCACGCTCTAGGCTTGAGAACGATCCCCAGTGAAACAGCGACTGCTTTGAATTAGCAAGCTGGGGATTGCAACTGGCTGCTGAGCCTTCCTTGTCTCCACCTTGGGATAAGCGGGTGGGGGAGGACCCTAACTTGGAATTGCCCTGAGTTGTATCTCCTTGTACCTATTGAAACTCTGCAACCCTATGTCTGAGCTGGTCGGTGTGGCGCCGCCATAGCAAACCAGTACCTGTTTTGACCTGGTAGGACATAGGTCCTGTTTGTTTGACCATAACCCCTGGAACCCATGTTGGTCCTGCGGCCACATAGTTCCAATAATGCACCAGATCTCCAGCTGAGAATACCTTTTTGTGCAGAATTTCCACATTAACACCCCTATCATACACCCTGGAAAGACCCAACCAGTCAAACAGTGAGACCGGACTCCTGTGCATTAAAAGCTCAGCTGGAGATAGCCCTAAGGCCCAGGGGTTTGTCTGATACCAAAGGAGGAATTGGCAAAGCTGCAAATCAATGTCCCCCTGACCCATGCGGCGAAGAGCTTCTTTTGTAGTGCGGACCTGACATTCCACCTGACCATTGGTGGCATGGTGTAACGGGGCATATGCTATATGCCGAATAGCATTCCTCTCGAGGATTGCCTGGAATTTGGAAGAGGTGAAAGTTGTGGCATTGTCGGACACGAGCATGTCCGGCAGTCCAAAACAGTTGAACAGCTTCTGAAGCTGTTTAATGGTGACAGCTGAGGAGGTACTGGGCATAGGAATAACCTCCAACCAATTCAAAAATGAGTCAACCACCAATAAAAAGAGTGTGCCCCAGAACGGACCAGCGAAATCAATGTGTATTTGCGACCAGGGACCGCAGGCAGTGTCTCATTCCCGGGAGGGAAGTCGGGACTCTTCCGGTCGAGAACTCTGGCAACTTTGGCAGGTGCCCACCAATTATTCAATGTCTTGGTCTACTTGGGGCCGCCAAAAATAGCTCTGAGCCAAAGCCTTGGAGTGTCCAATTCCTGGGTGGCTAATGTGAAGTAGCCTGAGTACCTTGGAGTGTAACACCACAGGAATGACCACCCTTTGGCCCCAGAATAAGGAACCTCTTTTGAGTGAAAGCTCGAACCACTTCCTAAAGAGTGCTTTGAATGCCTCAGCAGGAGGAGTTGGCAGCCACCCTTTCCTGACCCAAGAAATTACATGAGACAAAGGTTTGTCTTTTGCGGACATCTTGGGAATGTCCGAAGGCACAATGGGGGGGGGGGGGGGCAAATCAAGAGATTCGATCATCAACACCTGATGTTCTTGTTCAACCTCATTTGGTTCCCCCAGGTCTGGCAAAGGAAACCTTGAAAGAGCGTCAGTGTGGCTGATGTCCTTTCCCAGGAGGTGAATCAGAGTGAACTGATAGGCATTCAGGAAAATAGCCCAACATAACATGCAGGGGGGGGCAATATTTGTGGCGTGGGCTTTGAAGTAACAAAAATCCCTAACAAGGGTTTATGGTCAGTTACGATTGTAAATTCCCTTCCATACAAGAAGTCATGGAACTTCTTTGTCCAAGCAAATATGGCCAGAGCTTCCCTTTCAGTCTGGGCATAGTTGCGCTCAGCTTTAGATACGGACCTTGAATAGAATGCAATTGGGGTTTCCTTCCCATTTTTAAGAGAGTGACATAGGACAGCCCCCACCCCCACTGGTGAAGCATCACACACAAGGACCACAGGGTTCTTTGGATCAAAGTGAGTTAAGACTGCAGAGTCTCCAGTATGGAAGCCTTCCTAGGCAGGAAAGAGTGATAAAAGTTAAGCAGGCCCAGGAACGATTGCTGTTCAGGCTCGGGGGGTGTCACATATAGCAGCAACAATAGAATTGGAGAGCTTAATTCCCTCAGGAGTTACCTTAAACCCCAGGAACTCTACTTCCCTTGCATGGAAAACACATTTGTCTTTTCTAAGGCATAACCCAGCATTCTCGAAAACCTGCAATACCTGGTCCAACCTTTTTGCAAGCTTGGATTCATTTCTTTCAGTGATTAGCACATCATCAAAGTAGGGGAGGACCCCAGGGGGACCCTTTAACCAGAGATTGAAAAATGCCGGTGGCTGCATTTATACCAAACTGTAGGCGAGTCACCTTAAAGGCTCCCTTGTGTGTAATGATTGTCTGAGCCACAGCAGCAGCAGCAGGCGTAACTGAAAGCTGCTGATAGGCTTGAGCCAAATCCAAATTGGTGAAGCACTTTCCCCCTTTTAAAGCAGCCAATAAGTGGCTCACTACTGACACCGGATATGCATTTGTCCTGGTGGCCTTGTTAATCATACATTTATAATCGGCACAAATCCTGACCTCCCCGTTAGATTTAATAGCAGTCACTATTGGTGTCTCCCATTCTGCAGAGTCCACAGGAACCAATATACCCTGACCCACAAGCTTGTCCAGCTCAGCCTCGATCTTGTCTTTTAGTGTGAATGGCACATGGCGAGGCTTTAGGCAAATAGGCCTGGGTCAAGGTCGAAAGAAATGGGGGGGCCCGTATGTAGTTTCCAAGTCCCTTTCTGAAGACAGCAGGGTGCATGTTACAAATGTCCTGCACTGGGTCAGAGTGGACAGCGTTGATGCCGGACAGTCTAATACCTAGTGGTTCAAACCATTGCACCCCAAGTAAACAGTGTGTGCCCTGTTTGACCACTATGAGAGGTAGTCTCGTTGCAATGTTCTTGAAATTTACTGCAAAATCCTGCACCCCCAGCAGTGGGATCTTGCAACCCTGCATGTCCCAGAGGGACGTCTTAAAAGCCCACAACTTTGGGAACAAACTAGGGGGAATTTGCAAGAACTCCTTCTGGGGCAAGATGGAATAGGACGTACCTGAATCCACCTCCATCCTGACTGGAACACCTTGCAGCTGGACCTCCATGAAGAAGCAACGGGACACACTGGAGAAATGGTTGACAAGTGGCTCCGCAGCAGAAATCTTTGAGATGGACTTTCCATTTCACCTTGGACAGTCGAGCTGTTCCGGAGACTGCTTTTGATGCTGTTGACAGACTTTTGCAATGTGGCCCCTCTTTCTACAGTAGTGGCAGTGAGCATTTCTGAAGGGACACATTTGGTGATAGTGCCTTCCTCCACAGCCGTCGCACCTCCGCTGGGCCCTCTCGACAGTGTGCTTCTCCGTCTTCCTCTTCCAGACCTTCCAGACCTTGCCTTCCTCGTCACTGGACATGGACCCCGATGTGGACGTGGACGCTGGGGACGCAGAAGATGCAGGTGAATGGGGTGATGAGCAGCAGTGGGCCTGCATAGTGGACTCCGAACCGCCAGAGGTGACAGGTCAGTGCTCAAAGGACTTGATGCCGGACCACACTGCTTCAGACACCAACGCCTCTTGCAGGACTGACTTGAATGTTAGGACGTCCATGGTCATAAGCCAACATTGCTTCTCCTCGTCCCTCAGTCCAGCAATCGGGCGGTCAAGGAGTGCCACTTCTAAGTTGTCCCACTGGCATGGGGCAACAGCCAACTTCAGCACAGCAGCGTAATCTGCGACAGATTCCATGGGGCATTGGTCTCGTCTGTGGAACGCCACCCGGGCCGGGAATATGGACACTTTCGGCTAGAAATGGTTCTGGAGAGCCACAAGGATGTCCACGAGGGGAACCGCATCAATGTCCCAGGGCATCAACAAGCGTATGGCAAGTTCCAGAGTGGCCAGGCCGCACTTGGAGAGGAAGCAAGACCAATTCTGGCCCTCGTTGATGGTGCCCTCGGCTGCCATGGCGTGGCGGAACTGCCATTTGTAGAGATTCTATCTCTCTGGTGTGACCACATCAAAGGGATCAAGAGAAGATTTGTTGCCAATGTGATGTTCGGGAATTGAAGAGAAGCAGCCAGCATAACAGGGCCAAACACAACTTTATTGTAAGCAAACCGAACATGAACAGCAATGGTGCAGCAGCACTTTATAAACAGTATACAATGGATACATTTGGGTGGGAAGCAAAAGGTTTGGTTGGGAGAGAAGTGGGGTGATCGTGCGGTGACTGGAGACAGGGGAGACTTTGTGCGTCTTGTTAGAAAGGGTGGGAAAGCAAGTCTCGTGATAACTTAGTACCATGAAGAAGACAAAATGGAGGATCACCCCAATCTCGTAATAATAATTACAAACTGTTTTAAGCACTATTAAAGTTACATACATACACAACAAAGACAGAGACCACATGCCCAAAACAGAACCTATCTTCATAGGGAGGGAAACCAAAGTATTAAGCCAGATAGAGATAACCAGGGAGGAGGTCCTTGCATGTCTTGTTAAACTAAATGCTAGCAAATCACCAGGACCAGATGGCATCCATCCATGAGTTTTCAGGGAACTTATAGATGAAATTGCTGATCTACTAGCCAAAATATATAATATTTCCCTCAAATCAGGGTTTGTGCCTGATGATTGGAAGGTAGCGAATGTTGCACGAATTTTCAAAAAAGGATTCAGGGGTGATCCAGGAAATTACTGACCTGTCAGTTTGACATGTGTCCCAGGTACAGTGATGGAAACCATCCTAAAAGATAGAATTAATAGGCACATAGAAGAGAAGGCACAGCTAAGGAGAGCCAACATGCCTTTTGAAAGGGCAAATTGTGCCTCATTAATCTTTTGGAATTTTTTTGAGAGTGTCAATAAGTATGTGGATAAGGGGGATCCAGTTGACATTGTTTATCTGAACTTTCAGAAGGCTTTTGACAAGGTCCCGCACCAAAGGCCCTTGAATAAACTTACCAGTCACGGAATAAAGGGACGGGTCTTGTCCTGGAACAGCAACTGGCTAAGGGACAGGAAAAAGAGGGTAGCACTAAATGGTCACTTCTCCAAGTGGAGGGAAGTAAAGTGTGGGGTCCCCCAAGGTTCAGTACTGGGACCCCTGCTTTTCAACCTCTTCATAAATGATCTAGAAGTAGGAGAAAATAGCAAAATTTGCTGACGACACTAAATTATACAGGGTAGTGAAAACTGAGAGATTGTAAGGAGCTCCAGAGGGATCTCTTGACACTGGGGGAGTGGGCAAAACAGTGGCAAATGAGCTTCAACACTAGTAAGTGCAGAGTGATGCAAGTTGGGGCAAAAAAAACCCCCAATTACATTTATAAACTGATGGGCTCTGAACTCTCTGCGACAAACCAGGAAAGGAACCTTGATGTCCTGGTGGCCAGCTCAATGAAGGTATCAACCCAGTGTGCCTCAGCAGTGAAAAAAGCAAACTCAATGTTAGGGATCATTAGGAAGGGTATAGAAAATAAGTCAGCAAGTGTCATTTTGCCTTTTTATAAATCTATGGTGAGGCCCCATCTGGAATACTGTGTACAGTTCTGGTCGCCATACCTCCAGAAGGGTATTATGGAGCTGATAAAAGAGCAGAGGAGGGCAACTAGAATGATTAGGGGACTGGAACACCTTCCTTACCATCTGAGACTGCAATGGTTGGGTCTCTTCACTCTTGAACAACAGCGTTTAAGAGGTGACCTGATTGAAGTTTGTAAAATCATGCACGGTGTAGACAAAGTAGATAAGGGAAAACTGTTTTCCCTATCGCACAACACTAGAACTAGGGGGCACTCCATGAAACTTTTGAGTACTAGTTCTCAAACAAATAAGAGAAAGTACTTTTTCACCCAGAGGATCACTGGTCTATGGAACTCCCTGCCAGAAGAAGTGGTGACAGCTGTCAGTCTTGACAGCTTTAAGAAAAGATTAGACAATTTCATGGAGGACAAGGGTATCAATGGCTATAATTATGGATACCGAAGGACAACCTCCGGGTTGGAGAGATAGGCAAGATATATCTCAATGCCATTTCCAGATAATCGTAAGCACGTGAAGGCATCTGCTTGGGAATCCCCTGAAGCAAATGGTGAGCCACTGTGTGAGACAGAATGCTGGGCTGGATGGGCTGTGGCCTGTTCCAGCAAGGCTGTTTTTATGTTCTGAAATGCTTATTTATTTTCTTAGAACCATGTATTTTGCTTAGCATATTTTACTGAGGATTTCTTAATGTTGGAATTCTCTAATTTTTATTCCAATAAACCTTTTAAATGATTTCTTCATCAATAAGTGTTATTCTGTCTCCTTCCAGCCATGAAGGAGCAGAAGTGGAATTTTTCAGATAAGGCCTCGTTAATTTCAATACCGAAGCTTTGTTTTTCGGCCAGCACAGCTGAAGCCGATAATCAAAAAAAGCTAGAAGGGAGAGACTTCTGGAGTCTAGGCTTCCCAGGACTGGGCCTTACTCCCCCTCTTTCATACTGCAACATAGGAAGCCAAATTCTCACCATATTATTTTGATAAGGGGGTGCTAGTTCTAATGGGCGAAGACACTACCTGTCTCAGAGGGCTTTGCAGAGTTTTTCAAACTGCGACACTTTTAAAGGCATCACAATTACCCATTAGAACATCATTTTTCTTGCTGGTTTTCCATCCCCGAATTTACCAAGATGGAGCACCCTTTCACAATGCTGCCAAAAGTCCACTGGGCTTTCCCTCACTGAGTTGGCAAACTGTCCCAACATTCTGGGAACGAGGTGACCAGACGAGTCGATCAGCAGGAGAAGGTTTAGGTGTGGTTGCCTCAGAGCCTGGTCCTGTGTTTGCAGGTGGCGCAGCAGATGGGTCTGGTCACCAAGCGCGATAGTGCAAACATGTTATCATTCTAAATTCTTTGAAATTTTTGGAAGGGGGAGATTTGTATCAATGTGAAACTTCAACTATCCAATTAAAAATAAAACTTACAGTTATCATAGAATCATTCAATTGAAGTATTGTAAGGCAACATTAGGCTGTTCTAGTCCAACTTCTACTGAAATAGGAATCTACAACTAAAGAACCATCACAGATGATTCTCTGGGAAGCCTCCAACAAATAAGAATCTACCACACATTGTGGAAAATTCATCCTGTATTGAATAGCTCTCACCATGAGGAAATTCTTCCTGTTGTTTAGCCAAAAGTCCAGAATAAATTGTATACATTTTGTGTAAATTAAGATGGCTTGTTGTAGCTAGTTAATAAGGTCTTGTAGTTTTATTTCTAATCATGCACAACTGAAAGTAAGTGTATATTAATAGAAAGTTCAAAATTTGTATTGGTTTTACCAGATATAAAATCAATTCAAAGATTGAAGGATGCATGACCTGAACAGCTAAAATGTGCATTATCTTGCCAAATTGCAAGTTATTTTTAGCCACCCACTGGGATCATGTACCTATTACTGTATAAATCACTGTACAGTGGTACCTCACTTTACGAATTTAATGTGTTCCATGGGACGTTTCTTATGAAAAAAATTGCAAAGTGAAACATTGTTTCCCATAGGAATGCATTGAAAATTGTTCCAAAAATCATAAAGTGAAATGCTGTTTCCCATAGGAATGCATTGAAAACCATTTAATCTGTTCCAAAAAATCTGTCAATAAAGGCATTATTTTCAATGGATTTTCATTCGAAAAGCGAAAAATATGTTAACCAAAATATTCTTAAAGTGAGTTACCACTGTATTCTTCTCTGATTAATGATGTGTGAATGTATGTGTTGGTGTGTCATGGGTCCTGCGCATTTTGAGTCTGTAATGAAGATTGGTGTGTGTGTGTGTGTGTGTGTGTGTGTGTGTGTGTGTGTGTGTGTGTGTGTGTGTGTGCTGAAGGGGAGGCGTTATGGTATTCTAGAGCAGGGGTGATAGTCAAAACATGCTAGCCTCATGGTTTGGAAGAAATGAAACTTAGAATAATAGAATAGAATAAATCTTTATTGTCATTGTCCCCTTGCAGGAGCAATGAAATTTCTTGGTTACTATATCAACTCAGATAAGGCACCCCACATAATTTAAAACAGCTGTAAAACACTAATTAAAACAATACAATACAGTACAATATGACAATAAAATAAGATGACTTCAGAGTCCAGAGTTTACATTTAAAGTCAAAATTGCTCCAGAGAAGAAACTGTTCTTGAGACGGCTCGTTCTCGCCTTTATTGTTCTATATCTCTGTCCCGATTGCAGAAGCTCAAAAAAGCAATGACCAGGATGCTCTGGGTCTCCTAAAATATCTAATGCTTTTCTATGGCACCTAACAGTGTAGATTTGTTCTAAGGTGGAGAGTGAGCAACCAATGATACTCTCTGCATACCTGTCAACCGTGGCTCTGGACAATCCGGGACCTGCGCACAATGGTTCTGCGCAAGTTGTGTTCTACGCAAGCGTAAAAAAGTTCTATGCAAGCGTAAAAAAGCCTTCTACGCATATGTAGAATGCAACTTGTGCAGAAGTGATGTGCAGAACCTCTTCCCCCCACTGCCAATTTTGGCAGCTGCAGGCGGGAAATGGAGCAAATCGGCGCCAAAAATCGAGAAATCCTGGACAACCCGGGAAGGTTGACAGGTATGACTCTCTGCTGTTTTAATAATTCTATGCAACACTGTCCTATCCGGATAGGTACAACTTCCGTACCACACATATAGACCATATGTAAGCACGATCTCAATGGCGCAACGATAGAAGGCAAACAGCAGCTTTTGCGGAAGATGGTTTTTCCTTAAAGTTCTCAGAAATACAGTCTATGCTGTGCCTTCTTCACAAGCCCCCTTGTGTTGTCACTCCAGGACATATCCTCCTATAACTCAATGCCCAGAAATCTAAATGTTGTTATCCTCTCCACACAGATTCCGTCAATCAAAAGTGGCTGGACATCCCTTTTCTGCCTCCTAAAGTCCACCACAAGCGTCTTCATTTTCTTTATATTCAGGAGCAGGTTATTGGTTCTACACCACTTTATCAACTGCTTCACCTCATCTCCATAGGTCGTCTCACCCTTATTATCAGAGATAAGCCCGATCACAGTTGTGTCATCTGAAAATTTGACAATCCTATTACTAGGGTGGGGAGAGACACAATCAAACATATAGAGAATATAAAGAAGCAGGCACAGATCTCTGTGGTGTTCCTGTATTAGTACTAAGCATATTGGAGGTATAAGGGCCCAACCGGTCCCTCTGGGAGTGAGCCGACAGAAAATCCAATATCCACCCACAAAATGATGGTGGAAGCTCCAGATCTTCCAATTTAGATATCAGATGTCATGGTAGAATGGTATTAAATGCCCAGTTAAAATCCACAAAGAGCAATCTGACATACCCCAACTCCGTTTGCTCCAAATGTGCAAGAACAGCATGGAGGGCAATCACCACAGTATCTTCCATTGATCTTTTTGTTTTATAAGCAAATTGGAATGTATCCAATCCCTCTGGTAGACAAGTAATGACATGATTTCGCACCAGCTTTTCAAAGCACTTCATGATTACAGGTATGATTGCTACTGGACAAAAGTCATTCAGATTTTCCGGATTAGATTTTTTTTGGTATTGAACAATGATAGAAGACTTTAGACAGGATGGCACAGTAGCCTGGGATAAGGATCGATTCAATATCCCTGTAAAAACTACTTGATCTGTAAAAACTACTTGATCTGCACAGTTTTTCAGTACTCTTCCAGCTACTCCATCTGGCCCTGTGGCCTTCCTTGGGTTAATTCCCTTCAACACCTTCCTCATCTCTCCTTCTTCCATACCAAATACTACATTTCTTTGTGCCAGTGGTGATGATGGTAGTGGTAGTGGTGGTGGCAAAGCCTCCGCAGGTGTCACTGCAGATGTTGCTTCAAAGCGGGCAAAAAAAAAGACATTCCACTCATCTTCCAGGGATGCCCCTCCCTCATCTGCCAGGGAATCTTTAGATTTATACCCAGTCAATTCCTGTACACCTCACCACACCTGCCTGGTGTTGTTACTCTGTAAGAGATTGGACACACATGTGATACTGTACAGTCATTGGCTGGATTCCTTTAAGGGAATGGCAAGAGGGTGGAACTTGTTGGAGGATATAAAAACCAGAGAGAATGGGCAGGTCTTTCTCTTAGTACTTTCTCTTGGTCTGATGCTCAACACTGAGTAAATCATGTAGGGGATTGTAAGCTAAGAGGGGGCTTCCCCCATTAGATAAGCTTTCATTGTTTTAATGTGCTTTCTGAACATTTGAAACTAAGAAGTCTTTGCTTCCTAAAACTTTGTTCTGTAACTTACTTTGACTACAATATACTTTTAAAAACAAGATGATGACTGGAGTGTTTACTATGCACTACCTTACTTACAGCCTAGATTTAGGTCAGGACATGTGAGAAGGTAAGTTTAAATTTCTGGCTTCAGGTGTGATCCCACCTACGTGTAGATTAAAAGGTTCTACTCATGAGTAACAGGACTGTTGCATGGTGTATATTTGTATCTCTTGGTTTTCCCCAATAAGAAAAGCATGCTGAAACTTTTTATTCCCCCCCCCACCTGCTACAATTGCTATTACACATACCAGTCAATGGAAGGATTGTAGGGCAGCATTAGGCTGTTCTAGTCCAACCTCTACCAAAACAGTTTTAGGCAAGGGTGATGTTTACCTAAAGGATGATATGACTCATATTCCCCTTCTTTATTTTGGGTAATTAGCCCTTCCTGCTTAAGCAGAGCCTATTGCCAACCAACAAGGGTGTCAGGGTTCTAACTCCCCCCCCCCCCGCTTTCCAGTTTCCTTTTTAACTGTATAGCTCAGGGGTTCTCAATATTTTTGCACCATAGGCCAGACCATACCCCCTCAGTCAGCTGAGCGGGCTGGACAGTGTAAACACTGACATAAATCACATCCGTGGCTGTCGTAAACACATTTACAACAGCAGCGGGTGCATTTACAGCATGTTTTCAGCTGTTTACACCTCTTTTGCTGCTTCTGGTGGTGGTGGTGGTGGTGGTGGCAGTGGCAGCGAGAGTGAGGGTAGCACATGTTTGGCTGTTTTTGTTGCTTCCACCACTTTTGGTGGCAGGAGTGAGGGCAGTGGGCCACATGCAATGGCACCATGGGCCGGGGCCGGCCTGTAGGCTGTAGTTTGTGAACCCCTGGTTATAGCTAAGCAGCAACTATTTTGAACTGCATGTTACACTTAATATGGCAGGGTTAATGGCATCTTTGCCTGTCTGCAAATAAAAACCTCTCAACAGCAAAAGCTTCCACATAAGATGTACTTCTGCCTAGGAACTCTAAAGGGCTTCATTCCTGGGTAAGGAGGTTTTCTGGAAAATATATCTGGATACTGTACTGAAAGTAATCATACCTTTCTTAACTTGCTGACTCATACAGTTATATCTGACTTGGTTCATCCTGCTCTACTATTGACCTCATTTGTGGATCATATTGTCCTGAACTAACTGATCCCTATTTTGACTTTGGTTTAGATTTTGGACTGCCTAGTTTTTACATTGAGACCTCTGCCTAAAATAAGATATCTTTATTTGTTACCCATTTTCTCTTTAGACATGTCTGGAAGGGGCCTTCCTGGGCTGTCTATTCTTCACAACTAATAAAATTAGTATCTTCCCACCTCTGAATTCAAAGGAAAGTCTTGCCTTGCTCTGCTTACTTCCTGTCAATTGTTAGCATATTCTTTGCAGGTGCACCCACCCAAATAAAGACTCAGACACCGGTATTGGATTAAAGGCATCGGGCCACTTTTATTGAATAATGCCCTAGTCTGAATTATCACTTTCAATTGGTGTATCATCCAATTATAATTCTTTAAGGCAAGCAGGCCGCAGTAGCACTGGTAAGGTTCCACCTTAAATGCCAATGAAAATTGGCTACATGTATCAATTTGTATCAATTTGTTTGTTGACACGAACAAATTGTTGACCGGAGTCAATATACTATCTACTGACCCAACCCTATGACGTGTATCCATTCAAATATCAAGGTGATGCAGGCTGTGAAGCTCCTGACATCACCCCTTTCATAGTTCGCCCTTGACCGGCCAAACCTGTTTCCCCTGTACCTATCTATGTGTTGGCCAGTCAATTGCGAACCTGCAGGATACCTATGTGTCATAACCCTTTACCTTACCCAGTGCTACCCACCACATGGGGAGGCATCCATGATGACTCCGCCCCCCCCCCCCCAGACCGTCGGCTCAGTCACCAGGCCTGCTTGCACATCTTCCAGAAAGAGGTTCATACCTCTGGCCGA
The DNA here is from genome assembly GCA_035047345.1 of Bradypodion ventrale. Classification (NCBI taxonomy): domain Eukaryota; kingdom Metazoa; phylum Chordata; class Lepidosauria; order Squamata; family Chamaeleonidae; genus Bradypodion; species Bradypodion ventrale. Next base: position 176,809,313 of record JAWDJE010000003.1, read on the forward strand.
CAGGTGGACCCCATTTCCTGCCTATAGGTCAAATTTTTCGCAAGCCTATCCTCGGATGTCTACTGGCTGTCCCAAGACATTCTCAGCAAGGATCTGGGCAACAGCCCTGTCCACTGACTGCCGGGGATGGTCCAAACCACGGAGGACCATGTCTCCTCTAAAACGGTGTCTCGGCACGATGTTAGACCATGGCAACTGTGTGTACGGCCATAAATGATGTAGAAAAGCCAGGTCACTGCACCTCGACATTTTAAGGAAAGGTTAGTGATCCATGTGAGATCATTGCCGCCGAGGTGCAGAATAAGAACATCAGGCGGTCAAGCATTCCTGATTGACATCAGGAATGGCAACAGTTCCCGCCCTTCCATGGCGCGCATATCATACCACCGCATACGTGCGGATACACGCAGCCCGAGCTCGGGTCCACACTCTGTCACCGCAGCATATTCTGCCGCCCAGTGTACATAGCTGCGGCCCACCAGCCCCACTGCCACCGGTGTGTGGAGACACACAGGGTCTGTAAAGGAGGGAAAGGAAGTAAGGACATAACTAGGTACTCATACAGTGAGGGAACGTAATATAGGAAAATACGCGCAAACCCCCCACGTGCCCACACATATCCGCCTCCGAGTACCCAAACGCAGCCGTGGTCAATGCGATGCCTATCCTAAATGCATGGGTGCCATAACGGGCCCCACACTGTGAAGCGTGGTACCGGTCGTCCTACAGAACTTAAATTTGGTAAGGGGAGACCCGTCATGGCGGCAGAAAAAACAGGGCAGGGCATGCAGCAGGCACTGTCAAATCTTTATGTAGGGCACCAACCGGACAGATATCAGCAAATATACATCATAGCAGTCTATACCACTGCCTACTCCATGCTGATCGTCCTTTGAGGAACAAATCCTCAACTGAGCCCACTCCTGGTTGATAGAAACATCTTCGAGTTCCAGTGCCCTACAAAACACATCCCCCTCGGCCATGGGACCAGCTCGCTGAGTCGTCGAGCTCCAGAAAAAAGCTACAGTGGTAGCTGCATGAAAAGAGACTCATCCTACCTACTGCAACGTCATCTACGCCAACCTCGTGCAAGGTGGGTCATAATATCTGTGAGAATAGGGTGACGTGTGTCCACCCGTCGATTACATGGCGTATGCAAAAGACCCTCGCTTAGTCAGGAAAACCCGGTGCCCTGGCCATGAATATAAAGGCTTAAAGCCTGGTGGCTATGGTGCGTAAAGCCAACCCCAGATCATAAGGGCGGACGATACATTATAAAACCTAGGTGAGCAATGGCAGCTACATTTTTGGGCAATTGCCTTTGCCAACAAAAGACTCTAAAGCGAAGGAGTGGATGTTGATGCGCCGTGCGTGTGCGAGTTGCCAAGGCATGCCACTCGCCCGTTTCATGTCTCCTTGCCAAATGACCATATCTCAGGCAGGAGTGGAGAGGGTAGTTCCCAAGCGTCTGTAGCACAGTCACGGAACCGGGAGATCTGCAGGCGGGAAAAAGCATCAGCAATATCGTTATTGATGCGTGGCACACGTTTGGCCCTAAGGAGTGCCTGAAAGCACACGGACCCAAGAATAATAGGCGAGCTAAGGCCATGACTCCGGTGGATTTAAACATTTGGGCACTGACAATGTGCATACCGCAGCATTGCCACACCAACAGCGAGGCACAGAATTAAGACATCTGCCCTCCCAGATCCTAAAGGATACCCAGAATTGAGTAAAATTTTCGGAAACGTAAGATCGTGTAAGCGATCCGTGCCCTCCCATCCCTGGGGCCAATGACCATAGGCACACTGTTCTTAAATAAATCCCCCCACCCCAAGGAGCCGGAGGCATCCGACTGTAGTTGGAACTGGGGCTGACCAGAAGCTCAGACCTCCAAAAGGAGACAGCATGAAAATCCTGCGGAATGTGAGCCAAACCAACAGGTCCGCTCGTAAACCCCTAATCAGCCGTACCCTGCGGTGTTGTTTATCGAGACCCGCCATAGTGTGTCTGAGACACTAGGCAAAAGCACTGCCTGGTGTTACCACTCTGCAGGCAAAGTCGATGCAGCCATGCATCACCTGCGACTCTCAGAGAGGCACCTTCCACTTGGCAACAATGCCACATTGCAGCAGGGGCCGCTCCCCTTGACCGACAATTCGGTCACCTGGCCCTATTGCATGTTATTCAAAGGAGAGGTGCATCCACTTGTTGACCGGTGAACCCCATCTCCAGAATACAGGCCAAATACTTGTAACCCTATCCCCAGGCAACAAATGGCTGTCCCCAAGCCATTGTAGACCAGGAACCAGGCAACAGCCCTATCCCCTGACCGTCGGGCACGGTCCGACTTCTGGGTCAAAGTCTCACCTATGATATTGCCTCGGCATGATGTATGACCATAGCAATCGTGTAGACGGCCATAAATGGCCAAAAAATGCCAGGTCACTGCACTCGGAAGTCTATAAGTCCGGGCCAGCAATCCGTGCAGATCACCGCCTCTGAGGTGCAGAATTAAAACATGTGGCGGCCTAGCATCCCCAATGGACATCAGGAATGTCAACAGTTCCCGCCACCTAAATGCTGTGCACACCATACCACTGCATACGCGCGGGTACGCGTAGCCCGAGATGGGGTCCCCATTTTGACAAAGCAGCATACTGTGCCACCCCAGTGCACAGAATTGTGGCCCACAAGCCACACTATTACCAGTGTGCGGAAACACACAGGGTCTGTAAAATCAGGAGGGGGAATGGCAGGCAGAATGAAGCACTCATTCAGTGAAGGGACAGACAGACAGAAAAAATTGGGCAAACCCCCACCTGCCCATGCAACATATGTCAGGCTCCAGGCAGCCAAACGCAGCCGCAGTTGATGCAGCGCCTAACCGGAAGGAATGGGTACCAATTCTAGTTCAGTAAGGGTAGACCCAGCTTGGTAACAAATGACACGCCAGCGTGTGAACCATGCGCTGCCACAAACACCTGTGGGGAAGGAACCAGACCTATGGCAGCGCCAGGCTAGTACCCTCTTCCAGCTGATCGGCCCTCGAGGAGCGAAGCCTCCACAGAGCTCACTCCTAATCGAGCAGCACATAATCCATTTCGTGTGCCCTGCAAAAACACGTTCCCTGTTGACGATGGCAGCAGCTAACTTAATCTGAGAGTTCCAGATCAAGGGACAAATGTGGTTGCCCGAAAGTTGGCCCCCCCATACGGAGCATAAGCGCTGCCACGTAGGAATCATATATATTAACTACAAGTGCTAGCAGGGCTCATCGCTGGAATCTCAGGGTGAAGGGCCGCCCTAATCGTAAGGTCTTGACCTAAGCTAACCATGACGGGCCAGGGAAAACCACCACAGCCCGGTAATCATTGTCCAAGCACTGGACCATTGGGATGGCCAAACCAGGACGGGCCCTTATATATCCTGCCACAGATGCCCAATAGGCCGGTAACCAATTGGCCCCATAGGGAGGAAGCTTGCGGCGATGGGGCAACTCCTTGTCCCTGTCATCCTGCCCCTCACTGCCCTCATCAGTGTGTTAACATTGCAGAAGGGGGAAAGATGTGAATATATTCCCCAAGTCCCATAGTCTTGCTAATAGCCCGGGACAAATGGTCACCCTGGGGTATAGAGTAACCGGCCATTGGCAGAACCACCGTCGGCATGGATTAGAGTGAGTAAACACATAATCGGCCCTTCGGGCCCCAGAGAAATTAAGTAAAAGCATAGGGGCGGTCACCCCAGTAAGAACCAGGGTGTAATTGGCCTGTTGCGACCATGGCCACTATACCCCCCCAGCGTGATGAGCTAGTGTCACAGGTGTGCTGATTTGACCAGGATACTCACTCGGTGCACACCCACAAGCCACCCCCACTGGGGGTTCCGGCCCATGGTGGGTGTCGGACCTCGCGATGGCCCTCGAGCTCTGTGTCCCCGTGTGTCCAGGACGGATGGGGAGCCGCGAGGTGCCAGCCTGCGCTGGCCTGATGGCTTCCAGCAGCTCAACCCTGTTAGCAGCCTGATGTGCAGCCATGGCCGGCATGTGGGCCAGAACCGCCAAGTTGGCACGCCCTCCATCGAAGGTGGTGGAGCAATGTCCATTGATGCCCCCAGTGCCGAAGTGTGGGCAGGGAAGCATCCACAGCATCTAACCCACCAGGACAAGGTGGGCTGGATGGGCCGGATGGCCCAACCGGGTAATTGATGCGGGATAAACCCATGTGATAATCCCTGGCCAGAACAGCGGCATGCCCAGTAATCCAGCCCATGAAGTGCAGGAATGACGGCGGGGCAGAAACACGCACCGTTCCCAAGTGGGCCGCTATGCCCCAAGGGGGGCAAAGAAGCAGCGGGGGTAAGAACCCCAGTGGAGCAGGCCTGTGCCGCCCACCGCCCAAGCCCACAGCCTGGGCTCCTTGGTGGCAGCGTGTCTAATGACCCCACCACCCACCTGCGGGGGTGCTGTCCGAGCCCCCTGGCCCGGTGGCACCCCCAAAAAGTAGAAGGGGGTGGGCTGAGCCCCCCCAGGCGCGACCAAGGGGGCTGCCCTAAAGCGTATCCCTTCATGCAGTACTCAGGAATTGAACTGCTGACCTTCTGCCTCCCAGTCAGCATCTTAGCCACCTGAGCCACTGCAGTCCAGGTGCTGATCGGAGGAAGGGAAACCTCTGATCAAGGGATTTTAAGAGAGAGAAACACGTAAATGTCTCTCTCCTGAAAATTTTTAGCAAAAAGGAGCCTTCAAAAGAGGCGAGCAGGGGAGGATGCGACGGAGAAAACTTCTCTGCTCCATCGCTTCTACAATGGCAGCCAGGCTGCCTCGTGGCCACCCCTTTTAAAGAGGGTGGCTACGCCCCCCTAACTAACCCGGATGTCTGAGTCTGGGTGGGTGCCCCCCCCCGCAAAGAGTGTGGCGGCCATTTTGGCGCCGCGCTTGCATTCTCTCTCTAATCCTGAGCATGCAGCTGCATGCATGCATGGCTCTCTGTCTTCCAAAGATGGAGTCAGGTCACCTTTTTATCTTCTTTATTCTTCCAATGTATCCTCAAGTAGACTGTGAATAAAGATGCTTTTCCTCCTGATCAAGACATGTTTTTAAAGTGAGTCTTGGGGGTGGATTTATGGGAGATATTGTAGCTATTGTTTTCTTATGATCTCTTTAATTCTGCTGTCTTTTTATATACTGGCCTATCATTTAGAAATGCCGTAAAACCTCAATTTACGAATGCCTTGACTAACAAAAAACTTGTGATATGAAAGGAAATCCTGGAAAAATAATGCTTTGACATACAACATTTTTTCAAGATAAAAATTTATTTTGGTTATTCTGACAATTCCATGGCAGCAGGAAGGTGTTTGGAGCATTTCTGCTCTGTTTTTGGAATTTTTCATTACATTTTGGTACCACTAGAAGCTCCCCCTGCTACCAGGAAGTGCCAAAAATTACCCCTTCTCTGCAACAGCTGATTGTCAGGGACTGGTTCAGCAATTACCACAGCTGACCACTAGAAGCCACTGTCAGAAATGTGCTGAATATGCATTGAAAACCATTCTGGAGGTCAGAAAAATATGTGTGTGTGTGTGTGGGGGGGACACTTTTATCTGTGCAAAACTCTTTCCAAATGCAAGCGCGGCGCCAAAATGGCCGCTGCGCCCTTTGCGGCCCCCCCCCCCACAGGACAGAGAATCCGGGTAGTTAGGGGCGTGGCCAGCTCCCTTATAAAAGGGGTGGCCACGAGGCAGCCGAGCTGCCATTTTACCTCAGCGACGGAGCGGAGAAGTTTTTTCCCCTGTGTCTCCGTCGCTCGTTAGCTTACCGGGAAGCCTTTTGGTAGCGATTCTGCCTTGCCGGCTTCCCTTTTCTGCTTCGGAGGAAATGCCTTCGAAGAAGAAGGCAGCTTCGAGTTCAGCTCGCGCTGTTAGGAGGCGCAACCCAGGTCGGAGGACCGCGGTGCCGCCTCCTCAGCAGCCACCTTTGCCAGCCCCGGCCGGGGCCAGCGGAATGGGGTCTATTGCCCCTTGGCCCGGAGTGGGCGATCAGAGTACGGGCACGGAAGGGGTTCCGGCCCGCGGCCCACGAGCGGTGGACACCGCTCCTGCTCCTGCCCACTCTGTCGGGCCTACTCCTCTTGGGCCGCAGCCTCTCCCCGGGCCCTCTAGCCTTGGGGGGTGGTGCGGCCCCCTGCCTTGGCAAGTTTCTCCACCAACCCTGCCGGGCTTCGGTGCTGGCCAATGGCCATATGTGGGTCCCGGGGTACAGGGACCTGTACCCATGCCTGGACCTGGCGGGCCGGCCGGCCCTTTGCCCATGGTCAACGTGGACACCTTGCTGGCCCACATTGCGGCCCTGGAGGCGTCGTTGGCTCGGGCCAGTCAGGCGGGTGCCCCCTTCGGGGTTCCTTTTGAGGCGCTGTCGGCAGGAGGACAACAGCCGGCGGGGAGGGTCAAGCTGCTGCAGGCGCGTGGCGCGGTTTCGGCCACTGCCTCGCAGCTCCCCAGCCAGCAACCAGGTGCGGGTCAAGCCCCGGTGATGAGCTCTACGTCGGTCGTGAGCTCCGATGCCCCCAGTGGGCCGGAACCCCCGGTGGGGGCGGCCCGCGGGGGTGCAGCATGTGAGTATACGGTGCAAGCGAGTACATCCACACACATTCCCAATCTAGGGGGGGGCCTTTCAATGGCCTTGGCCTCGCACGGGTGGTGCGGGGGCCACGCTGTCGGCGACCCACCCGGCGACGACGACTGCCACCTTGGGCACTGGGGTGGGCATTGGTCCTTACACCGCAGGGAATGTTCTGGGGGTGGCTGGGTTAGCTCAGGCCCCTTTTACCAGGCCGGCTGTCCCCCTTTTCGGCTTTGCCGACGGCAGGGTATTCCTTGCCATTGGGTGATCACCTGGCACAGGCTACTAGGGAAAAGATATGGCGAGGGGAGTACGTAGATATCTTCTCACTCCTGAACAGAGAGCCCACCAAGGAGGAAAGGGAGGGTCAGGATGAGAAGGACAAGGAGCAGGCACGCCGCCGTAAGCCGCCGCGTACCTGGGCCAACTGGATCCCCGCTTATTTAATATACATGGCGGTATATTTGAGGGCGCGGCCGGATTTAGCTATTCCCATGGTCCAATGTTTGGACAACACATATAGGGCAATGGTCGATTTCCCGAGCCCCTCATGGCTAGCATATGATGAGGAATTCCGTATGAGGATTCCCCTCCACCCCGAGATGAGATGGGATGAGCCGTGCCAGAGGCTGTGGCTTTTGTATATGACACCCACACGCCCTGCCCCGGGGGATAGATACCATTGCGGACATGCGGTCCAGCGAGCGGCTCCAGCGCGGGTTACCCGCCAGGCGGCGGGGCAGGGGGTTCCAGCCCGCCTGCTGTGCTGGACTTTCTCGTCAAATGGTTCCTGCAATCGAAAGAACTGCAGGTATAAGCATGCGTGTCCTACATGTTCTGGCCCCCACGCAGCCTCTGCTTGTCCCAGGCCTGGGGGGGCACGAGGCAGAGGGAGGGGTGGACAGTGGGCTGGCAAGGCTGCCACGGATGGAGCTAGTTCTCCAAAAGGCCCCCTCCCCAATTAAGGTGGACATGCTGGAGCGCTGGCTCGCATCGTACCCGAAGGGGGAGGACGGGGAGTATCTCCTTCAAGGTTTTAAGCAGGGATTTCGTATCCCTTTTATGGGTGATAGGTCCCCTCAGGATGCTCCCAACCTTTTATCCCTCAGAGGAGGGGAGGAGGTGGCTGCGGCCAGCATTAAAAAGGAGTTAGACACGGGCAGGGTCGCTGGACCTTTCCCCGCACCCCCGTTCCCCAATCTGAAGGTCTCGCCACTGGGTTTGGTCCCCAAAAAGTCCCTAGGTGAGTTTCGCCTTATTCATCATTTGTCCTACCCAGCCGGCCGATCGGTCAATGATGCTATCCCTGATGACCTTTGTTCAGTCAGGTATACATCGTTTGACCATGCACTGCGCATGGTGCGCTCGTGTGGCCCGGGTGCCCTGCTGGCCAAGTGTGACATTAAGTCAGCTTTTCGCCTCTTGCCAGTGCACCCGGGCGACTTTGAGTTACTGGGTTTTAAATTTAAGGGGGAATATTATTTTGATAAGGCCATGCCTTTTGGCTGCTCCATATCATGCTCGGCTTTCGAGCGTTTTAGTACCTTCCTAGAGTGGGCTTTCGTCCGCAGGTCAGGGTCCCGGTCTGTAGCCCATTACCTGGATGACTTTTTATTCGGGGGTGAACGGGGCTGGGACACGTGCGCACGTCTCCTCAACACATTTCAGACGCTAATGGAGGAACTTGGTGTCCCTTTAGCGCCCGAAAAGACCGAGGGCCCATCGACCAAGCTAGTATTCCTGGGGGTTGAGATTGACACAGTAGTGCAGGCTTCTAGGTTGCCGGGTGATAAGGTGTCCAGGATAGTGGCCCTTATCTCGGAATTGCTGGCCAAGCGTAAGGCATCCCTGAGGGAACTGCAGGTGCTACATGGGCACCTTAATTTTGCTTGCAGGGTGGTCGCACCGGGCAGGGCTTTTGCCCGGCGCTTATGCGACGCCATGGCAGGGTTATCCAGGCCCCACCACAGAGTCAGGCTCACCCGGGGTATCAGGGCAGACATGTTCGTCTGGTTGCAATTCCTGAGGGAGTTTAATGGGGTCTCATTTTGGAGGTCTGACCTCCTGGCATCCCCCAATTTCCAGATCCAGTCTGATGCCTCAGGATCCCTGGGTTATGGGATGTACTTCAATGGGAAGTGGGCCTATGGTGGGTGGCCACCGGCATGGGCAGGCACAGGTCGCCTGCGGGATCTCACATACCTGGAATTTTTTCCCATTCTGGGGGCTTTGATGCTATGGGGCGAACAGTGGGCTAATTCGGTGGTGCATTTCTGGTGTGACAATGTGGCTGTTGTACACATTGTCAATGCACAGACTTCCAAATCGCCCAGGGTTATGGATCTAGTGCGCCATTTTGTGCTGCGCGGCCTGCGCCTCAACGTCTTGTTCAGGGCCAGGCATGTCCCAGGGATTAATAATGATATTGCTGACGCTTTGTCCCGCCTGCAGATCTCCCGGTTCCGCGCCTTGGCCCCGGATGCGGAGGAATTTCCCTCGCCACTCCCGGACGAGATGTGGACTATTGGCAAGGAGAGGTGAACCGGGCGATTGGCCTGTCACTAGCGCCACGCACGCGTAAGGCGTATCAACAAGCATTCAATTCGTACAGGGCATTTGCTACTCAATTTCTCTTGCCAGAGACCTGGCCTATCCCGGTGGACCATGTTCTGCGGTTCATGGTTCACCTGCATGCACAGGGCCTCGCACCTCGCACCATAGCATCCAAGCTCTCGGCGTTGGCTTTTATGGCCAAAGTGGGGGGTCATGTGGATACCACCTCTGACTTCCGGGTGAGACATGTTTTGGAGGGGTGGGTGCGTGAGCGCGGGCGTTGCCCGGACGACCGGCACCCTATTTCCCCAGGGGTTCTTACCCAGTTGGCCCGGGGCTGGCCAGGCCTCTGTTTTGATCATTATGAGGCAGCCCTTTTTCATGCAGCCACAACGGTGGCATTTTTTGGAGCGCTCCGCGTCAGCGAACTCGTGATGCTGTCTAAGGCGGATGCAAGTGGTAGGGCACTGGAACTCGAGGATGTCTATGTTGCCAAAGACTGGGCCCAGTTGAGGATACGCTCCTCTAAAACAGATCAGCATGGCGTAGGCAGTGGTGTAAGACTGCTACGGTGTTCTTTGGCAGACATCTGTCCGGTTGGTGCCCTACAGGAATTCCTGGCACTGCGTGGCATGCACCACGGCCCGTTTTTCTGTCACCAAGATGGGTCTCCCCTTACTAAATTTCAGTTTTGGAAGGTGACAGCCAGAGCCCTCACCAGGGTGGGCCTACCAGGTGCCCGTTATGGCACACATTCGTTCCGTATTGGTGCAGCCTCTACAGCAGCTGCTTTTGGGTACTCTGGGGCTGACATACGCAGCATGGGGAGGTGGGGCTCGCAATGTTTTCAGTTTTATGTGCGCCCACTCCCGCCATGAGTACCAATCCAGTCACCTTACCGCCTTTTTTCTCAATTTTCTTACAGACCCTGGGTGTCGTATTACACCGGTGACAGTATGGCTGGTGGGCCACAGCTATGTGCACAGGGCAGCGCGTTACGCTGCGGCGACAGAGTGGGACCCTGACTGGGACTGGGTGACCACGCCAGTCTCGCATGGCATGGTAAGCCTGGGATGTTATGGCGGGAGCTGCGCCTTTCCTTTTTTCTGGCCTGGGTGCTGACCCGCCTGACATTCTAATCATCCACCTGGGGGACAATGATTTGGGCCAGGTCACCGGCTTATCGCTCTAGCATGCGATTTGCGAGGAACTCGCCTACTTGCATTATGTCTGGCCTGCCACAACCCTGGTTTGGTCGGACATTGTTCCGCGCCATTCTTACAGAGGGGGCGTTAACCTCCTGGCCCTTGACCGCGCTAGGCGCGCGGTCAATAAGGCAGTGGCGCGGTTTCTTGCCACCAGGGCTTGGGGACGGGTTAGTCATCACCCCGATATTAGTCTACAAAATTATGACTTGTACGCAGGGGATGGGGCCCATCTGTCGCGAGGAGGTATGGACCTCCTGTTGGGTGATTGGCGAGCAGGCCTGTTGACCGAGCTGACGGTCTGGGGGGGGCGTCAGGTCTTTTTTGAAGCCCCTCCGTGTGGCGGGTAGCACTGGTAAGGTAAACAGTATGACCCACAAGTATCCGGCAGGTTTGCAATTGACTGGACAACACTAGACAGGAATAAATTAGTTAAACGTTGTCCGGTCAACGACGAACCAGGCGATGGGGTGATGACGATTGCTAACCAGCATGCATCACCCCTGTGATTTCATGGATACGCGTCAGAGGGTGGGGTCATAAGTTAGTTATTGACTACGGTCAACAATTTGTTTGTTGTCAACAAACAAATTGATACAAATTGATACATTGTAACCAATTGCCGTTGGCAATTTTGGGGTGGTACCTTACCAGTGTTACTTCGGCCTGCTTGCCTTAGGAATTATGATTGGTCGTTTTACCAATACAAATTTATAATTCGGACTAGGGCATTGAATCAATAAATGTGGCCCTATGCTGTTATCCACTTTCAATGTTGTCTGTGTCCGTTATTGGGGGGTGCGCCTGCAATGCAAGCGCGGCGCCAAAATGGCCGCCACGCCCTTTGCGGGCCCCCCCCACAGGACAGAGAATCTGGGTAGTTAGGGGCGTGGCCAGCTCCCTTATAAAAGGGGTGGCCACGAGGCAGCCGAGCTGCCATTTTACCTCAGCGACGGAGCGGAGAAGTTTTTTCCCCTCCACCCCCTCCCTAGTTAACAGTGTGATATTATGGTCGCTTCGGGGCCGGGTGGGAATTTTTGGTTGGGACCCATATTGGCTCCGGGTCCTGGCTTTTTTGCCCATCCCATACTGTTGCTATGGTTTGATATAGGGGTCTTTCTGTGTTCCTACTGTTGACTTTGGTCACATTGGCGGGTAGCACTGGTAAGGTAAACAGTATGACCCACAAGTATCCGGCAGGTTCGCAATTGACTGGACAACACTAGACAGGAATAAATTAGTTAAACGTTGTCCGGTCAACGACGAACCAGGCGATGGGGTGATGACGATTGCTAACCAGCATGCATCACCCCTGTGATTTCACGGATACGTGTCAGAGGGTGGGGTCATAAGTTAGTTATTGACTACGGTCAACAATTTGTTTGTTGTCAACAAACAAATTGATACAAATTGATACATTGTAACCAATTGCCGTTGGCAATTTTGGGGTGGTACCTTACCAGTGTTACTTCGGCCTGCTTGCCTTAGGAATTATGATTGGTCGTTTTACCAATACAAATTTATAATTCGGACTAGGGCATTGAATCAATAAATGTGGCCCTATGCTGTTATCCACTTTCAATGTTGTCTGTGTCCGTTATTGGGGGGGTGCGCCTGCAAGTGCACTTTGGAATTTTTCGCTGTGTTTTTGCCACTTTAGAAATAATTTTGACCAGCTAAAAGACTTTTTTATTTTTGCTTTTTTCTGATGCATGATTTGGTTTTCAGTGCATTCCTATTGAAACCCCCTTTAAAGAAATGAATTTTTGAGGATATGAAAAACCCTGAGGAACGAATTACAGTGATTTCATATCTTGAGGTAGCACTGTACTTAATAACTTCTGAATAAGAGAAGATTCAAATAAATTATTAGCCTACTAATAAGGACAACACTCATCAGTCTTTTGACATATCTCCCTCATTATGCTTCTCTACAAACTGTGAACATTGACACAGTGTACCATTGTGTCTAAATGAAACAGAAGAAGCTTCCTTTGTTCCATTTTGAGACTTAGGGGAAAATATGGAAGGCTGTATTTCCTCTGGAACATATTTTCCCCTGTTGTGGAGAGAACAATCTGAAGACCTTTTGAAGGTGAAAAAGGCTATTTATTCAGGTATAAACAGACGCCTGCAGGTGAGTTTCTTTCAAAGAGAGAAACATTTTAGCAGTTTTCAAACACACCTTTTATAATCAGAAACTACAAAGAGGCAGACAAATTTACAGGTGGACAGTTCCATATATGATTTCAACCCGGACATAAACTTTATCAGTGGCTCACTCTTCTTTCCTGCTTCTAAATTACTGGCTCGAACAAATGCAGACTGAATCCTTAAGCTAAGCTGTCATTCTCTGATTGGTCATTACACTTGCTTCTGGGTAGAACACATAAGATCATGGGTGAGGCTAATGGTTCCTCATTTTGACTAGGACACATAGACAAGCTCCCTTGTGATTTTGATTACAAATGTATCTTGTCAGGGGAGAAAGGTCAAAATGATTCTAATTGAAGATTTAATTTATAGATTTCCCACACTCCCTTTTAATTGTTTTTAAATTAAAAATAAGTACATACTTGTTTTTAATATTTGCACATTTCTTTGCCCTTACAAGAGTATAATTTTGTTCCACATCAATAGTGTTTAAAGTTCTCTCACAGGTAACAGAAATATGTAAAAGTGAAGAAGAACGACTAAGTAATAGAAATATAAACTATTATAGTTGAGTTGCAGTGAGAGATAAGAAATTCTCCAGCACTAAAAGCATAAGCATAGTTTCCTGCAGTCAGCATTACTCTTTAAAGTGATATAATAGAGTAGAAGAATCTAGTCAGGTCATACACTTTCATAACGCTGCAGTTCATTTAAGAATAAAATGGAGCTTCCGTACTGGAGGCTCCAAGTGGAAGTGTGAAAAGGTTAAAAATAAATAAGTAGCAGCATAAATACTTTATGCCAAGTGAAGCAGGAACACAATTACTGTGACATTACCTTTTCTCAATCTAGAAGGCATCTTTCTGCAAAAGGTAAACAGAGTGATTGCTGAATTTGCCCCCCGAATAAACTCACAAGCACCCTCATAAATATTTGCAAAAGAGTTCACATGGTTGCTTGCTCTCCTATTAAGTTGATAGCCCTAGAAGGAAATTGCCACAATCTTTTCTGTACAATAATTCAAGGACATGATGGTTTCATAATCACAAAATCTGATCCTCAAATAGAGGCAGTCCTTGCTCTCCATTTTACCTTCTGTATCTTTCTGTAGGAAGATACTGACTTTGCTCAAACCTTTTTTATATTTATGGTGGTCAGTGTCCTCTCAAATTAATTAATACAATAAATTTTAAAATTCTCATTAATTTTCTTATTGCCTGCAAGCATCTCTTTACATTTGTACTGACCTTCCTATTAGCCCAGTCGCCATAGGTCCAAAAGGGGGGGGGGGGTACCTTGCAAAAATTCCCAAGTTAATGAAACTTTGGGATGTTGTGTATAGGTACCCAGTGGAGCTACACTCAATTTATCCAACAAAATTTTAGCACTCTTCTCAGTTTTTCGATTAGATCTTCTAAACCATGCTTTTTTTGTGTACCACATGTAATTAGAAAGTTGTAGAGCATTAACTTTCCTTCAATTATCTTTGGTCAAACCTATTTTTAACCCCATAGGTACTGAGATACAGGGCTTTGAAAAAGTGCTAAATTTCTCAAATTTGTAAAAAAAACTGCTAAAAAGGCTGTTTTTTGCTATGTATCTTCCATTTCACAACATATTTAATGGAATTTTGGATTCTACTTCCATTTCCAAATGTTCAAATACACCCCTCCCCCTCTTCCCCCTCCCACTACCCCCTCCTCTGTAGGATGGTCATACTTACTAAGGTTCAAAGAGCATGAAAACTGAGTTCCTCTTTCAGTTTGGAAATTTTGACAACTTTCTAATTACATGTGGTACACACAAAAAACGCATGGTTTAGAAGATATAGTCGAAAAACTGAGAAGAGAAGAATTAAATTCTGATCAATACAATGGGGCTTGTTTCTGAAAAGATATGTGTCTTTTTACCACGTATCATCAAATCTCTTCTAGTTGATTAGCTCAGTCATTAGGTTATTTAGGTATGTGAAATGTCCAAGGAGTTGTTTATTATTACCATCACCCAGTGGCCAAAATTCTCATGCTTAGAACAGATAATTTCACCAGAGTAATCCCACTGAATCAACATGGATTTAGTGAATCAATTTATCTACAAATTCCATTGATTCAAATGGGCTTACTTTAACTGCAGTTTACTGCAGCATGGTAATTAATGTAGGCCCAATTGAGTTAATGGAACTTACAGAGTAGTTGGCTGACTAAATTCCTATTTATTTGGCTCATTTCTCCAAGTAAATATCTCAAATGTAACAGGAATGGAAAAGAAAATATCTGTTTTTTCTAAGCTCTCTTTCCAGGTGCTGATAAGGCCAAAGCTGACATCAAGCATGAGAGGAGTGAAGATGCCACTCAAAGACAAAACAACCCGAATTCCACACTATTTGGACCATAAACAGACTTTGAAAGGGGGAAAATGTCACAGAATCATACCTGTCAAGTTTTGGACAGGAAAATAAGGGAAATTTTGGGCCATGCCCCTCTCCCCACCAGGCCATGCCCCCACCCACCAGGCCACGCCCCCTCCCCAAAATCCAGGCAATCCAAGAGCCTAGAAGAGGAGGAGCCACCAGGGACAGGGAGGAGTGTTGGGCTCCCCCCCCCTGGTGGAGGAAGAACCTCCCCCTAGGCACTCTCCCACTCCCCTTAGCACCACTGCTGTCCCTCGTGGGGAATAAGGCAACAGACCAGCCCCTACAGGCCAGCCTTACTGTAATAATTCTATTTTAAATCTCTTTCCACATTCTCTGCTGTGACAGCATTTCATATTATGGTGATTTTTCATGGAACTGTTTTTTTACATTTTAATCACTTAATTGTCTACTGACTTAGCCTTGTGTACCTCAATTTCATTTTTAAAAACTCTTTATGTTGTATGCAAATAGACTTGAAACCGATTGGCTCATTGTCTCTTTCCTTTAACATCCTCTTTCCCAGAAGAGATAAGAGACAATGAGCCAATCGGCTTCAAGTATATTTGCATACAACATAAAGAGAATATTTCCATGGTCCTGCCTTAAACACAGAGTTTAGCTGGCATCCATCCATCTAAATTCCATCCAGAAAGTGCTGCTCAGAAAGAGTGGGTCAAAGCAAGTTCCTTGGAAATACACCTGCTATTTGATCACCAACCACTGAAGCAGGGACTGGAATCAAGGCATAACTTCCTCACAACTTCTGCCCCTCCAAACAACCAGCCCCAAAAGACTGCCTTAGAACTACAGAAGGCAAGCAAGGAGCTAACAGATCACAGGGCAGAACCACATGACTTTCTACTGCCTGGTCAAGAACAACCATGGCCTATGTGTTTTAATAGACTGTGTACAGGGGTAGGAAGATCAAGAGCTAATCTGAGAAAGTCGGGTTACCTTGTAGATAACAGCCTGTGTGAATGCTGAGAAATACAAACTATCTCCCATATGATACAATGCACACAATGCCCCTTAATGTGTATTTAGGAGGACCTTATGTTGGCCAGAGGAAATGCTGTTGAAGTGGTTGAATACTGGGCAGATGTCATCTAGCCCTTTTTTAATTCTATGTATTTTGTTTTTAGATGTATTAATTTTAGCTTTGTATGTTATTATATGTTGATGGTGCATCTGACACAAATAAAGAAAGCAGATCTGTCAAGCTTTAATTTTTTATTTTTAAGTTCAAAGTACAGTACTGTACTTAATTTACACAGTATGTAAATGTGTGGGTTTTTTCCCCTGAACAAATATAGACAATTTATAACTGATTTCATACCTATACAATACCAAAACTAAATATTGATAAAAGAAAAAAAAGACAAGAATAAACATCTCTGGAAAATGCCAGTTGATTATGACTTATTTCTTGTATCTTTCATACCATTATCAAAAATCCAAACAGTTTTTAATATTTATTCTTATTATTACTTAAACCTAGTCTAATTTCACTTCAAAATCTACACAGTTTAATATATCTGTTAAGTCAAACTTCCAAGTCATGAATACTATAACAAAAAAGTAAAATACTGGCAAATTTCAATAATAATAATAATAATAATAAAGAAATAAAAATTGAACAATTAATAAAAATTAATAAGAATTAAACTGCCCTGGAAAAACCAGATTGTCACTCTATTTTCCTTTCCAAAAACTCATTTGATCGGGTACAGGTCTCTTCTTTTCATCGCCTTTCAAAGAGTAATCCACAAATGCTTTCCAAATATTCCAAAATCTATTCTCTTTCACAATACCCCTTTTTAACATTTATCTCATATGTTAATTTGTCATTCAGTGCTAGATCCCAATTTCCTTGTACCATTCCTCAATTTTCATATTCACATCGTTTTTCCATTTTCTAGCGATACAAAATCTACCTGTTGTCAACATTATTTCTAGTAACTCTTTTTTTATCTTTGCTTAAATTTGTACCTTCCACATCTGTCAGCATGATGGTATTTGGTCCCAACTTTATCCCCCCCCCCATAATTTCGCTTATCTCATTTTCAATTTTCCCCCAGAAATCCTTTACCACGTTGCAAATCCACCACATATGTTCATATGTACCCAGTGCATTCTTACAACGCCAACACATTTTGTCTTTCTTATTATCTATCTGATGTAATCTCATTGGTGTCAAATATTTTATCATTGTGTTCTTTGACTCTGACAGACATAGTTCTCATAATTCTTTTCTTCCATTTATTTGTCCAATTCTGGTCCTCTATCTTCATCTTTAAATCCTGTTCCCAACTTGCTTTCAATTCCTCTTGTGGATTACCTTCCTTATTTATCATTATATATATTTTACTCACCAGCCTCTTTATTCCTGTTTGTCCCTTTCTTATTTTTAAAATTAATTCTTCAAATTCAGTCCTCCCTCTTTCTAGTCCAACTTATTTCATATAGTTACTATTCCACTTGTTTACCATCCCTATCTGAAACCAATTCAATCTCAATTGTCCATATAGATTTGTTTTCCTCTCGTTGTCTCTACAAGCCCGTATCCAGTCTCTCACCAGAAAAACTCCATTCTTGTCAAGTACTTCTTTAATCCTTTTATTAATTTTTATTGGGAAATTTGTCATATCCTCCAATTCAATAATAGGTGAAAAATCTGGAACCAATTCCCTTTTTACTTTTTTCCATGTTCCCAGTGTTGCCTTCATCATTTTATTTTTAATAACTACTTTCTCCATACTCCCTCCTAGAAAGACCATTTTTCCTATATGACTAAACTCTTTCATTTCAATTTCTTCCCAAATTACCCTTTCTCTAGCCAAGATCTTCACAACATTCTTAATTTGAAAAGCTTGATAATATGTCATCAAAATTGGCATCCCTAATCCCTCCTCCTTCTGGGATAAATACCAAATTTTTTTGCCAATCGAGGCCTTTTTCCCCCATTACAAAAATATCTATCATTTTTTGGAACTCCTTAATTTCTTTGTCCTTCATTTGAATTGAAAGGCATCAAATAAAAAATTGATTCTTGGTAGTAACATCATTTTACATATTGCAATTCTTCCAAACCATGACAGCTTCAATTTTTGTAATTGTTGTATTCTGTCCTTAATTTCTTTTTTTAAATTTTTCATAATTCAATTTCTTAAGCTCTTCGAATTTATTTGAAATATTTATCCCCAAGTATTTCAAATTATCCTTAATTTGTAAATTACACTTTCCCTTTATCCTTTGCTGTTCTTCCTTACCCATATTACACAATATCATTTCTGATTTATCCCAATTAATTCTCAAACCTGTCATTTCCTCAAAGTCCTTCAACTGTGCTTGTATTCTATCCAGTGTTTTCCTGGGGTATTTAGCTATTATCAAAGTATCATCCACATATAAGCTTATCTTGTTACCTAGAACCCCTTCTATTTCTTTATCTTCCCTTACGGCTTTCGCCATTGCCATAATAAACAAAATTGGAGACAAAGGACAGCCCTGCCTTGTACCTGCTTCTAAATTCACTTCTTCTGTATCTTCATCATTTACCCTTACTACTGCTGTACCTTGTTGGTATAGTTGTCCAATTATCTTTCTAAATTTATCCCCAAATCCATAGATTTTAATTATCTCATTAATTGTTACCCATTGCAAAGAGTCAAATGCCTTAAAAATATCTAGGGATAATAAACCTACTTTATCTTTTGTTTGTCCTACCGTGTCAATTAAATTTACAACTCTGCTCGTCAAATCTGACCTATGCCTACCCTTCAAAAATCCCACCTGATCCTCATTTATATAATTACCAATAAAATTATTCAATCTATTAGCCAATATTGCTGTGAAGATCTTAGTGTCTTGATTTATCAATGAGATTGGTCTATAAGATTCAACCTTTTCCAGATCCTTTCCAGGCTTTGGCAATAACACTATTATAGTCCTATACCATGAAGTCGGAATTTGCCCACCTTCTAATATATAATTTAGTCAATTTTGGCACCACTACCTCTTTAAACTCCTTATAAAACTCAGCTGGTAACCCATCTTCTCCAGGCGCTTTATCCGTTTTTAAGCTGGCTATAAACTCTTTTGCAGGCGCACCGCCCCAATAACGGACACAGACAACATTGAAAGTGGATAACAGCATAGGGCCACATTTATTGATTCAATGCCCTAGTCCGAATTATAAATTTGTATTGGTAAAACGACCAATCATAATTCCTAAGGCAAGCAGGCCGAAGTAACACTGGTAAGGTACCACCCCAAAATTGCCAACGGCAATTGGTTACAATGTATCAATTTGTATCAATTTGTTTGTTGACAACAAACAAATTGTTGACCGTAGTCAATAACTAACTTATGACCCCACCCTCTGACGCGTATCCGTGAAATCACAGGGGTGATGCATGCTGGTTAGCAATCGTCATCACCCCATCGCCTGGTTCGTCGTTGACCGGACAACGTTTAACTAATTTATTCCTGTCTAGTGTTGTCCAGTCAATTGCGAACCTGCCGGATACTTGTGGGTCATACTGTTTACCTTACCAGTGCTACCCGCCAATGTGACCAAAGTCAACAGTAGGAACACAGAAAAGCCCCTATATCAAACCATAGCAACAGTGTGGGATGGGCAAAAAAGCCAGGACCCGGAGCCAATATGGGTCCCAACCAAAAATTCCCACCTGGCCCCGAAGCGACCATAATATCACACTGTTAACTAGGGAGGGGGTGGAGGGGAAAAAACTTCTCCGCTCCATCGCTGAGGTAAAATGGCAGCTCGGCTGCCTCGTGGCCATCCCTTTTATAAGGGAGCTGGCCACGCCCCTAACTACCCGGATTCTCTGTCCTGTGGGGGGGGGGCCCGCAAAGGGCGCGGCGGCCATTTTGGCGCCGCGCTTGCATTGCAGGCGCACCCCCCCCAATAACGGACACAGACAACATTGAAAGTGGATAACAGCATAGGGCCACATTTATTGATTCAATGCCCTAGTCCGAATTATAAATTTGTATTGGTAAAACGACCAATCATAATTCCTAAGGCAAGCAGGCCGAAGTAACACTGGTAAGGTACCACCCCAAAATTGCCAACGGCAATTGGTTACAATGTATCAATTTGTATCAATTTGTTTGTTGACAACAAACAAATTGTTGACCGTAGTCAATAACTAACTTATGACCCCACCCTCTGACGCGTATCCGTGAAATCACAGGGGTGATGCATGCTGGTTAGCAATCGTCATCACCCCATCGCCTGGTTCGTCGTTGACCGGACAACGTTTAACTAATTTATTCCTGTCTAGTGTTGTCCAGTCAATTGCGAACCTGCCGGATACTTGTGGGTCATACTGTTTACCTTACCAGTGCTACCCGCCACACGGAGGGGCTTCAAAGAAGACCTGACGCCCCCCCCCCAGACCGTCAGCTCGGTCAACAGGCCTGCTCGCCAATCACCCAACAGGAGGTCCATACCTCCTCGCGACAGATGGACCCCATCCCCTGCGTACAAGTCATAATTTTGTAGACTAATATCGGGGTGATGACTAACCCGTCCCCAAGCCCTGGTGGCAAGAAACCGCGCCACTGCCTTATTGACCGCGCGCCTAGCGCGGTCAAGGGCCAGGAGGTTAACGCCCCCTCTGTAAGAATGGCGCGGAACAATGTCCGACCAAACCAGGGTTGTGGCAGGCCAGACATAATGCAAGTAGGCGAGTTCCTCGCAAATCGCATGCTTGAGCGATAAGCCGGTGACCTGGCCCAAATCATTGCCCCCCAGGTGGATGATTAGAATGTCAGGCGGGTCAGCACCCAGGCCAGAAAAAAGGAAAGGCCGCAGCTCCCGCCATAACATCCCAGGCTTACCATGCCATGCGAGACTGGCGTGGTCACCCAGTCCCAGTCGGGGTCCCCACTCTGTCGCCGCAGCGTAACGCGCTGCCCTGTGCACATAGCTGTGGCCCACCAGCCATACTGTCACCGGTGTAATACGACACCCAGGGTCTGTAAGAAAATTGAGAAAAAGGCGGTAAGGTGACTGGATTGGTACTCATGGCGGGAGTGGGTGCACATAAAACTGAAAACATTGCGAGCCCCACCTCCCCATGCTGCGTATGTCAGCCCCAGAGTACCCAAAAGCAGCTGCTGTAGAGGCTGCACCAATACGGAACGAATGTGTGCCATAACGGGCACCTGGTAGGCCCACCCTGGTGAGGGCTCTGGCTGTCACCTTCCAAAACTGAAATTTAGTAAGGGGAGACCCATCTTGGTGACAGAAAAACGGGCCGTGGTGCATGCCACGCAGTGCCAGGTATTCCTGTAGGGCACCAACCGGACAGATGTCTGCCAAAGAACAACGTAGCAGTCTTACACCACTGCCTACGCCATGCTGATCTGTTTTAGAGGAGCGTATCCTCAACTGGGCCCAGTCTTTGGCAACATAGACATCTTCGAGTTCCAGTGCCCTACCACTTGCATCCGCCTTAGACAGCATCACGAGTTCGCTGACGCGGAGCGCTCCAAAAAATGCCACCGTTGTGGCTGCATAAAAAAGGGCTGCCTCATAATGATCAAAACAGAGGCCTGGCCAGCCCCGGGCCAGCTGGGTAAGAACCCCTGGGGAAATAGGGTGCCGGTCGTCCGGGCAACGCCCGCGCTCGCGCACCCACCCCTCCAAAACATGTCTCACATGGAAGTCAGAGGTGGTATCCACATGACCCCCCACTTTGGCCATAAAAGCCAACGCCGAGAGCTTGGATGCTATGGTGCGAGGTGCGAGACCCTGTGCATGCAGGTGAACCATGAACCGCAGAACATGGTCCACCGGGATAGGCCAGGTCTCTGGCAAGAGAAATTGAGTAGCAAATGCCCTGTACGAATTTAATGCTTGTTGATACGCCTTACGCGTGCGTGGCGCTAGTGACAGGCCAATCGCCCGGTTCACCTCTCCTTGCCAATAGTCCACATCTCGTCCGGGAGTGGCGAGGGAAATTCCTCCGCATCCGGGGCCAAGGCGCGGAACCGGGAGATCTGCAGGCGGGACAAAGCGTCAGCAATATCATTATTAATCCCTGGGACATGCCTGGCCCTGAACAAGACATTGAGGCGCAGGCAGCGCAGCACAAAATGGCGCACTAGATCCATGACCCTGGGCGATTTGGAAGTCTGTGCATTGACAATGTGTACAACAGCCGCATTGTCACACCAGAAATGCACCACCGAATTAGCCCACTGTTCGTCCCATAGCATCAAAGCCCCCAGAATGGGAAAAAATTCCAGGTATGTGAGATCCCGCAGGCGACCTGTGCCTGCCCATGCCGGTGGCCACCCACCATAGGCCCACTTCCCATTGAAGTACATCCCGTAACCCAGGGATCCTGAGGCATCAGACTGGATCTGGAAATTGGGGGATGCCAGGAGGTCAGACCTCCAAAATGAGACCCCATTAAACTCCCTCAGGAATTGCAACCAGACTAACATGTCCGCCTTGATCCCCCGGGTGAGCCTGACTCTGTGGTGGGGCCTGGATAACCCTGCCATGGCGTCGCATAAGCGCCGGGCGAAAGCCCTGCCCGGTGCGACCACCCTGCAAGCAAAATTAAGGTGCCCATGTAGCACCTGCAGTTCCCTCAGGGATGCCTTACGCTTGGCCAGCAATTCCGAGATAAGGGCCACTATCCTGGACACCTTATCACCCGGCAACCTAGAAGCCTGCACTACTGTGTCAATCTCAACCCCCAGGAATACTAGCTTGGTCGATGGGCCCTCGGTCTTTTCGGGCGCTAAAGGGACACCAAGTTCCTCCATTAGCGTCTGAAATGTGTTAAGGAGACGTGCGCACGTGTCCCAGCCCCGTTCCCCCCCGCGACAAAAAGTCGTCCAGGTAATGGGCTACAGACCGGGACCCTGACCTGCGGACGAAAGCCCACTCCAGGAAGGTGCTAAAACGCTCGAAAGCCGAGCATGATATGGAGCAGCCAAAAGGCATGGCCTTATCAAAATAATTTGTGTTGTTGTTGTTCAGTCGCACAGTCGATTCCGACCCTTTGCGACCCTATGGACCATCGTTCTCCTGGCACCCCTGTCCTCCACCATCCCCCTCAGTCCTCCCAGTTCTGTGCCCATTGTGTCTACAATACCATCTATCCATCTCATCCTTGGCCTCCCCCTTCTTCTTTTGCCCTCCACCTTTCCCAACATCACGGCCTTCTCAAGTGAATCCTCCCTTCTCATTTGATGCCCAAAGTACTTTAGCCTCATCTTTACTATTTGACCTTCCAATGAGCAGTCAGTGTTGATTTCTTCTAAGATTGACCTATTTGTTCTCCTCGCTGTCCAAGGTACCCTCAAGACTCTCCTCCAACACCACATTTCAAAGGCATCTATTCTTCTGCGTTCAGCTTTCCTAATTGTCCAGCTCTCACATCCGTACATTACCACTGGGAATACCATTGCTTTGACTATTCTAATTTTTGTTTTCAAGGTGATGTCTCTGCTTTTCACTATGTTCCCCAGGTTTCTCATGGCTTGTCTCCCTAGAATCAGCCGCCTCTTTATTTCATGGCTGCAATCTCCATCTGCAGTGATCTTAGATCCTAAGAAAGTAAAATCTGTCACTGCTTCTACTTCTTCCCCGTCTATTTTCCAGGAACTGATCGGGCCTGTTGCCATTATCTTGGTTTTCTTGATATTGAGTCTCAAGCCAGCTTTTGCACTCTCTTCCTTCAAACCGATCAAGAGATTCTTTAGGTCTTCCTCACTTTCTGCCATTAGGGTGGTGTCGTCTGCATATCTCAGATTGTTGATGTTTCTCCCAGCAATTTTGATCCCATATTGTGATTCCTCCATCCCTGCATTGCGCATTATGTGCTCTGTGTATAAGTTGAATAAGCAGGGTGACAGAATGCAGCCTTGTCTTACTCCTTTTCCTATTCCAAACCACTCTGTCATTCCGTGTTCTGTCCTAACTGTTGCTTCTTGGTTCATGTACAGATTTCTCAGGAGGCATATGAGGTGCTCTGGTATTCCCATCTCTTTAATCACTTGCCACATCTTGTTGTGATCCACACAATCAAATGCCTTAGTGTAGTCAATAAAGCAAAAGTAAACTTGTTTCTGGTATTCCTTTGTTTTCTCCATGATCCAACGTATGTTGGCAATGTGGTCTCTAGTCCCCCTGCCTCTTCTGAAACCAGCCTGCACCTCTGGTAATTCTCTTTCCACATGCTGCTGAAGTCTATCCTGTATTATCTTGAGCATCACCTTGCTAGCGTGTGGGATGAGTGCAATTGTTCGATAATTTGAACATTCTTTGGCATTGCCCTTTTTTGGGATTGGAACATATACTGATCTTTTCCAGTCCTGTGGCCACTGTTTTGTTTTCCAAATCTGCTGGCATATTGAATGCAGTACTTTGATGCCATCATCTTTTAGAGCTTTGAAAAATTCAACTGGGATACCATCATCTCCACTAGCTTTGTTGTTTGCAGTGCTCTTTAGGGCCTTTCTGACTTCACTCTCCAGGATGTCTGGCTCAGGTTCAATTTCTTCATCATTGTGACTATCAGGAGTGCTGAGTTCCTTTTTGTAGAGTTCCTCTGTGTACTCTTTCCATCTTTTCTTAATCTCTTCTGCATCAGCTAGCTCCTTTCCGTCTTTGTCCCTTATCATGGTCATTTTTGCTTTAAATGTTCCCTTGATTTCCCGGATTTTTTTGAAAAGATCTCTGGTTCTGCCTCTTTTGTTGTTTTCTTCCATTTCTTTGCACTGTTCTTTTAGATAGTTTTCCTTATCTCTCCTTGCTTTTCTTTGAAATTCTGTGTTCAAATGATTGTATTTTTTCCTTTCTCCTTTGACTTTTGCGTTCCTTCTTTCCTCTGCTATTTTAAGAGCCTCATCAGACAACCACTTTGCTTTCTTACTCTTCTTTTCTTTTGGTATGGTTTTCTTTGCTGCTTCCTGCATGATGTCCCTTATCTCTGTCCATAATTCTTCTGGCACTCTATCTATTGAGTCTAAGCCATTGAATCTGTTCATCACCTCCACCGTATATTCTTTAGGGATGCTGTCTAGATGATATCTGTCTGGTCTCTTTGTTTTCCCTATTTTCTTTAGTCTAAGCCTGAATTTTGCAATCAGTAGGTTGTGATCTGAGCCACAATCTGCTCCAGGTCTTGTTTTTGCTGACTGTATGGATGTTCTCCATCTTTGGCTGCAGAGTATGTAGTCAATCTGGTTTCGGTGTTGGCCATCTGGTGATGTCCATGTGTAAAGTCGCCTCTTGTGTTGCTGGAAGAGGGTGTTTGCTATGACCAGTGCGTTCTCTTGGCAGAACTCTATCAATCTTTGCCCTGCTTCATTCTGTGTTCCAAGACCAAATTTGCCTGTTATTCCCTCCACTTTTTGATTTCCTACTTTGGCATTCCAGTCTCCTAGAATAATTTGAACATCATTTCTTGGTGTTTGTTCTATGAGGTGTTGTAAGTCCTCATAGAACTGGTCCACTGTGGCTTCATCTGCACCCGTGGTTGGTGCGTATATTTGGATCACAGTAACATTGAAGGGTTTGCCCTGAATTCTTACTGACATCATTCTGTCATTTTTGAGGTTGTATCCCATTACTGCTCTTCTCACTCTTTTATTGACAATTATGGCTACTCCATATCTTCTAAGGTTTTCTTGTCCGCAGTAGTAGATGTGATGGTTTCCAGAGCTGAATTCGCCCATCCCTGTCCATTTGAGCTCACTGATTCCCAAGATGTCAATGTTTATTCTTTCCATCTCATTTTTTACCACTTCTAGTTTACCTTGGTTCATTGATCTCACATTCCATGTCCCTATGCAGTATTGCTCCTTGCAACATTGCATTCCTCCTCCCTCCTTCCTGTCCCTCCCCTTTCTCCCCTCTGAGGTGTTAAGCATCCTGTATCACCTAGCCTGCCCTTTTGTTTTGCCTTTTGTTTTGGTCCATAGGGTTCTCTTGGCAAGATTTATGGCGTGGTTGCCGGTGTCTGCGCCATTTTTCTCTCCTCATACATTTTATCACAGTTTTTAAAGTTTAAAACAGTTTAAACAACATATTATCATGCATATTATCACACTCCAAAACACAGTCTCCACGCTAATTGCCATACCAAGTCAGTATGAAGCCTCCATGTCAGTCGCTATATTAATTCAGCTACACTTTTCACATCAGCTACTTATCCTTGTGTCCTCACTCCCCAGGTGGGGTTGTTGTCTCTGGGTCCCTTGCTCCAGGGGCATCGCAGTGGCGGGCAGTGGATGTTTTCCCCGTGTCTCAGCTGTTCCTCTTCCTCTGCCTCTGTCTGCAGTGGTGGATGGTGACCTTTCCTGCCGCCTGCCTGGTCTTCCTCCCTCCCCCGGCTGGGGTGGTCTCGCGGCTGCTTCTGTCCGCGGGCAGCCTCCTCGCGGCGGCGGCTGTGGAGGATCGCGACCTCTCCCGCCGCCTGCCTGGTCTTCCTCCCTCCCCCGGCTGGGGTGGTCTCGCGGCTGCTTCTGTCCGCGGGCAGCCTCCTCGCGGCGGCGGCTGTGGAGGATCGCGACCTCTCCCGCCGCCTGCCTGGTCTTCCTCCCTCCCTCGGCTGGGGAGGTCTTGCGGCTGCTTCTGTCCGCGGGCAGCCTCCTCGCGGCGGCGGCTGTGGAGGATCGCGACCTCTCCCGCCGCCTGCCTGGTCTTCCTCCCTCCCATTCCCCCTTAAATTTAAAACCCAGCAACTCAAAGTCGCCCGGGTGCACTGGCAAGAGGCGAAAAGCCGACTTAATGTCACACTTGGCCAGCAGGGCACCCGGGCCACATGAGCGCACCATGCGCAGCGCATGGTCAAATGATGTATACCTGACTGAACAAAGGTCATCAGGGATAGCATCATTAACCGATCGGCCGGCTGGGTAGGACAAATGATGAATAAGGCGAAACTCACCTAGGGACTTTTTGGGGACCAAACCCAATGGTGAGACCTTAAGATTGGGAAACGGGGGTGCGGGGAAAGGTCCAGCGACCCTGCCCGTGTCTAACTCCTTTTTAATGCTGGCCGCAGCCACCTCCTCCCTTCCTCTGAGGAATAAAAGGTTGGGAGCATCCTGAGGGGACCTATCACCCATAAAAGGGATACGAAATCCCTGCTTAAAACCTTGAAGGAGATACACCCCGTCCTCCCCCTTTGGGTACGATGCGAGCCAGCGCTCCAGCATGTCCACCTTAATTGGGGAGGGGGCCTTTTGGAGAACTACCTCCATCCGTGGCAGCCTTGCCAGCCCACTGTCCACCCCTCCCTCTGCCTCGCGCCCCCCCAGGCTTGGGACAAGCAGAGGCTGCGTGGGGGCCAGAACATGTGGGACACTCATGCTTATACCTGCAGTTCTTTCGATTGCAGGAACCATTTGACGAGAAAGTCCAGCACAGCAGGCGGGCTGGAACCCCCTGCCCCGCCGCCTGGCGGGTAGCCTGCGCTGGAGCCGCTCGCTGGACCGCATGTCCGCAATGGTATCTATCCCCCGGGGCAGGGCGTGTGGGTGTCATATACAAAAGCCACAGCCTCTGGCACGGCTCATCCCATCTCATCTCGGGGTGGAGGGGAATCCTCATACGGAATTCCTCATCATATGCTAGCCATGAGGGGCCCGGGAAATCGACCATCGCCCTATATATGTTGTCCAAATATTGGACCATGGGAATAGCTAAATCCGGCCGCACCCTCAAATATACCGCCATGTATATTAAATAAGCGGGGAGCCAGTTGGCCCAGGTACGCGGCGGCTTACGGCGGCGTGCCTGCTCCTTGTCATTCTCATCCTGACCCTCCCTTTCCTCCTTGGTGGGCTCTCTGTTCAGGAGTGAGAAGATATCTACGTACTCCCCTCGCCATATCTATTCCCTAGTAGCCTGTGCCAGGTGATCACCCAATGGCAAGGAATACCCTGCCGTCGGCAAAGCTGAAAAGGGGACAGCCGGCCTGGTAAAAGGGGCCTGAGCTAACCCAGCCACCCCCAGAACATTCCCTGCCGTGTAAGGACCAATGCCCACCCCAGTGCCAAAGGTGGCAGTCGTCGTCGCCGGGTGGGTCGCCGTCAGCGTGGCCCCCGCACCACCCGCGCGAGGCCAAGGCCATTGAAAGGCCCCCCCTTGATTGGGAATGTGTGTGGATGTACTAGCTTGCACTGTATACTCACATGCTGCACCCCCGCGGGCCGCCCCCACTGGGGGTTCCGGCCCACTGGGGGCGTCGGAGCTCACGACCGACGTAGAGCTCATCACCGGGGCTTGACCCGCACCTGGTTGCTGGCTGGGGAGCTGCGAGGCAGTGGCCGAAACCGCGCCACGCGCCTGCAGCAGCTCGACCCTCCCCGCCGGCTGTTGTCCTCCTGCCGACAGCGCCTCAAAAGAAACCCCGAAGGGGGCACCCGCCTGACTGGCCCGAGCCAACGACGCCTCCAGGGCCGCAATGCGGGCCAGCAAGGTGTCCACGTTGACCATGGGCAAAGGGCCGGCCGGCCCGCCAGGTCCAGGCATGGGTACAGGTCCCTGTACCCCGGGACCCACATATGGCCATTGGCCAGCACCGAAGCCCGGCAGGGTTGGTGGAGAAACTTGCCAAGGCAGGGGGCCGCACCACCCCCCAAGGCTAGAGGGCCCGGGGAGAGGCTGCGGCCCGAGAGGAGTAGGCCCGACAGAGTGGGCAGGAGCAGGAGCGGTGTCCACCGCTCGTGGGCCGCGGGCCGGAACCCCTTCCGTGCCCGTACTCTGATCGCCCACTCCGGGCCAAGGGGCAATAGACCCCATTCCGCTAGCCCCGGCCGGGGCTGGCAAAGGTGGCTGCTGAGGAGGTGGCACCGCGGTCCTCCGACCTGGGTTGCGCCTCCTAACAGCGCGAGCTGAACTCGAAGCTGCCTTCTTCTTCGAAGGCATTTCCTCCGAAGCAGAAAAGGGAAGCCGGCAAGGCAGAATCGCTACCAAAAGGCTTCCCGGTAAGCTAACGAGCGACGGAGACACAGGGGAAAAAACTTCTCCGCTCCGTCGCTGAGGTAAAATGGCAGCTCGGCTGCCTCGTGGCCATCCCTTTTATAAGGGAGCTGGCCACGCCCCTAACTACCCGGATTCTCTGTCCTGTGGGGGGGGGCCGCAAAGGGCGCGGCGGCCATTTTGGCGCCGCGCTTGCATTATTTCCTTTTCTGTTATTCATTCTTCCATCCTATTCTTGTGTTCCAGTGTAATCTTACTGTTTATTTGTTTCTCCAATTGTTTTTTTAATTTCACCAAATCTATGTTATTTTTCGCATATAGCGCCTGATAGAAGTCTTTCACAATTTTACATTTATCTCCAATTTTATTACATCTTGCCCCATCCTTATTAATCAGAATTCCAATTTCCCTTTTTTCTCTCTTTTCTTTTGCAGCCCTTGCTAATAATTTTGAATTCTTATTACTATATTCAAAATATTCTCTTTTTAAATATACCAAATCTCATTTTACCTTTTCTATGTCCTTTCCTATTAATTCAGTCTTCAATCTTTGCATATTATCAAAAACTTTCTTATCCTTAGTCCTTGCATATTGTTCCTGCAACTGCTTTATCTCATTCTCAATTTTATCTTGCACCACCTTAAGTTGTTTATTTCTGAAGCTAGCCAGCCTAATACTTTCACCTCTGAAAACCGACTTCATGGCATCCCACACCATATTAAAGCTCACCTCATCCATATCATTCCAAAGCCAACTTTCCTTCCAACTCTCCATTATTTGTTTTTTACACTCATGGTCTTTGTACAATTTAGGGTCATATCTCCAATTCCTTCTCTTTTTCCTCATACCCTCTATTCTAAGTTCTGTCAATACTTTTGCATGATCCAATGCAAAAAGAGGTGCAGAACAGGAGGGTGCAGCAGGAGGGAAGGAAGAGGGGTCCAAAACTGAGAGTGGTGTTAAGGAAGAGTGAAGTATTTGGATGAGAGAATTTAAGACTGAATAAGTAGTTGAAAGAGATGTTTTGATTTTAATCTTATATAAGAGTGATTTAAAAATTAGAATGGGATAGGATAAGAAAATTGCGCAGGAGCTGTTTGAGGTTAATAGATACATCTTCCACGTTCCCCCCACCTTTTTGGTAGGCAAAGGCAGCTTTTTTTTTAAAGAAAAGGGTGGGGAGGGTAGAGTTGAATGTTTGATGTTATAGATTTAGTTTTGGTAATGGGAGGGAAGGGTGCACGCTTATTGGAAAAATCTGAGATGAAAGAAGATCGTTGTAGTTTAAGTTATGAGAAATATTAAGGTCTTAATGTGGAATGTGAAGGGCACAGGGTCTCAAGTTAAGAGAAGAAGAATTGAATCAGCTTTAAGGAAGGACAGGGCGGATGTAGTGTTTCTTCAGGAAACTCACCAAAAATCTCAAGATACAAATAAGATTTTTTTAAAGGGGATGCAGTATTATGAAAAATCGTTTGGTACCTCAAAGGCAAGAGGGGTGGCTATTTTGATTTTGGCTAGGTTGGGTTTTGAAATGACAAGTAGTATTTCTGACCCAGAGGGAAGATATTTGATCATAAAAGGGGAAATTGATGATGAGGAAGTGACTCTGGTGAACATATACACCCCAAATGACCATCAAGAGGTATTCGTAGAGAAAATGTGTAAAATATTGGTAAAAGAAAAGACGATAAAAATGATAGTGGCTGGGGATTTTAATCTAATAAATTCAAACCTAGATTGCACAAATATATTGAGATGTGGAGAAGGGCTTAAACAACAATTTTTTGATAAATGGTTGGAAATTTTAGGATTGAAGGATACCTGGAGAGAGATTAAGGGGTCAGAAAGAGTTTATACATATTTTTCAAATGTTCATAATTCATACTCCAATATAGACAACATATTTGTAAGAGAAAATATGATCAAGAATATAGATGTGGTGGAAGTGGGAATCTGTAAATTTTAAACTGTTTTATGTGCTGTTTTATTCTTTTTAAATCCAAAAGTAGCAAAAAAATTAATAACTGATTTTATGCTATTTTGTTTTAACGCAAACAAATGTGTTTGTGGTGGTGCATTTTGACTCTATTTCATTCACTTAAACCCTTTTTGCTGCACTGGTCATCGACCATAATAAAGTTTTTTAAAATGTGTTAATTTTAGCTCTGTATGTAATTATATGCTGATGGTTGCATCTGACACAAATAAAGAAAACAGATCTGTAAAACTTTATTTTTAACTTCAAAGTAAGGTAAAGGTTTCCCTTGCTCAAAAGCCAGTCGTATCCGACTCTAGGGTTCAGTGCTCATCTCTATTTCAAATCCAAAGAGCCAGTGCTATCTGCCTCCGCAGACGTTTCCATGGTCATGTGGCAAGCATGACTAGACACTGGAGTGCATGAAATGCTCTTACCTTCCCATCGAATTGGTCCCTATCTATCTACTTGCAATTTTTTGCTTTCGAACTGCTAGGTTGGCAGGAGCTGGGACAAAGATGGGAGCTCATTTCGTCCTGCAGTACTCGGGAATCGAACTGCTGACTTTCCATCTCCCAGTCAGCATCTTAGCCACTTCACCCACTGCTGTCCCATAAGTTCAAAGTACTGTACTTCATTTCCACAGTATGTAAATGTGTGTTTTGGGAGGAAAATGTTTATGAGTTTCTACATATTCCACCACAAAATTAAAGCTTTTGTATACATTTTTAAAATTTGTATTTTTATGCAGTTTTGCAATTTTCTAATGCATAGAGTTGCTTGTTTGCTTCTAACATTGATACCCTGTCCTTCTGGTGTATGCACCACTGAGGGCAGTGTTAAAGTAAAGGTCATCATCATTGGCTGCAATTTGTGTCTGAGTACTGTATACAATTTTTTTCCTGATAATGTTTTTAGGAAAAATGCCATTGGTGTGAATTTGTTTAAGGGTAATCCCAGCTTGCTATGAAGTGACCCACACACTATGATCACAATGCCATCTCCTGCAGCACATATTAAATGAGACATGCAGCATTTGACACTGGGACTGCAAAGGACTGCCTCAGCCATGAAAATTTTGACACGGTGCGCCTTCACAGCTAATCCATCTGGCATGGCCTCGTTTGCCTCCATGGCTGTTGGGAATCAGAATAGTGAAGTGGTTCCTCCTCCACTCAAGATAACATATCCCTTGCCAGTTGTGTCAGACTCTAGGGTATGGGTGGCCAACCTTTTTATGCTATGGACTTGACCACGTCCCCGGACAGCTGAGCAGGCTGGACCATGTCCCCCAGAAGTGTGTGCATTTATGGCTGTCATAAATATGCCAGCTTCCACTTCCAGGTGCAGTGGAGGTGGCGACGGGCTGGATGGAATGGTGTCATGGGCCGGTCTGGCCCGTGGGCCATAGGTCGGGAACCCCTGCTTTAGAGGGTGGGTTCATCTCCATTTACAGCCAAAGAACCAATGCTGTCTGTTTCTGTGGTGATGCGGCAAGCATGGCTGGAGCATACAGAACACTGTTATCTATCCCACCAAAGTGGTACCTATTTATTTACTTGCAATTCCTTGCCTTTGAACTGATAGATTGGCATGAGTTGGGACAGACAATGGGTGCTCACTCCATCTTGCAGTGCTCAGGTCTTAAACGGCTGACCTGCTGATGTTCCAGTAGTCAAGCACAGCTTCTTA
This sequence comes from Bradypodion ventrale, assembly GCA_035047345.1. Taxonomy (NCBI): domain Eukaryota; kingdom Metazoa; phylum Chordata; class Lepidosauria; order Squamata; family Chamaeleonidae; genus Bradypodion; species Bradypodion ventrale. The sequence goes on from JAWDJE010000003.1 coordinate 176,841,914, forward strand.
ACTATTAAGCCACTGCCAAGGTTGACCATAACTGCTCTAGAGGGTCACAGAAGCCATAGGTAGAACTGGAAGATTATGGGGGTATTTTTGGGGAGGGGTCACCCTGCTCCCCATCTTTGATGGGGTATCTCCCCAAAGTCCTTTGGGATTGAGGTTTTTAAAATGTGATTGGTTTTTGTTTTCTGTGAGCCGCCCAGAGTCTTTGGAGTTGGGCGGCAATACAAATCACAAAAATAAATAAATAAATAAATAAACCCCCTCCAGGGCACCAGAACCTTTCCAGCTGTTGTTTCTTGTTTTCTTAGTGGCCCTATTGGTCTCCTCTCTTTCCTTCACTGCTTACTTCTCTATTTGTGAATTAGCTGCCTTATAAATTATGCTTGGGTCTGGATCTTGCACTGATCTGTTTACAATCTCTTGTAATTCGAGGGCAGTTTTCTTTCCAAATTTGCTACATCCGTTTTTGAAATCCATGATTTGATGGCCCAGACAGGTAATGGGCTTCCATAGTTTTCTTCCCTCATCCAGATTCTTCAGGAAGTTGTGGACTGCAGTCCATTTTTCAATGGATGCCTAGGAACCATTGCTTGCATCATGATCCTTGTTAATCCAGGCAATGACCGAGCCAGCATGGAATTATAATTGTTTGCTCACAATATTCAATGGGTTGGGGAACAGATTTAATCAGGTTCCTACAAAAATGCAAGCCCCTCCACCACATCAAGGTACTATTCCATGGAGGTGGTGGTGATGATGATGATGATGATGATGATGATGATACCTCAAAGCAGCCTAATGAACTGAGAAATCACTCCTTGCATCCTTAACCAATATTCAATGAACCACTAATAAAATTAACAAACAGAAAATTAACCATGGGGGAGGGTTGCACAACCTCACCACTGAAATGGTGGCCAGGCTTTGACACACCATCCCTCACTCCCTTCTCTCCTCAAACCAATAAGCAATAACTTCAGGATAATTATATAGTACTAGCAGATTTGCCCGGCCTCGGCCAGGTCCCAGTGATACTGCGAGATGTGGGCTTCCTCCTGTCCTGTTTTGTGTTCACAGGCAATGGCAGCAGGAAAGGGGAATCCCCAATGTGACATCTTTTCATAGGTCCTTCCTTGTGTGGCACACAATGCACGATGGGATTTGTAGTCCCTGTTGAAGCCTTGTTCACCATTCTGTCTTCCATGGGAACTACAATGCCCACAGTGCATAGTGTGTCTCAGAGGATGGGGCTGCCAGGGGGTTGAGAAGGAGAAAGGGGAGCCTTTCTTCCCCTCTGGAGGCTGCTGCCCGGTTCACTCCATCTTTCCCTCCCCTCTTCCTTACCCCTTTCCTTTCTTCCTTTCTTCCTGCCTTCCCTTCTTCTTACCATCCCTCCCCTGCCTTCTCCCCTTTTTTCCTCCCTCCCCCCTGGCCTTCCGGCTCGCCATATTGCACTTTCACCTTCCTTCACGCCTCGCCTCTTTCCCACCCTTCCTTTCCTTCTCTTCTCTCTTCATTCCTTCCCCATTTCCTCATCGTGCCTTCCTGCCCTGCCTCCCTCAGTTCTACTCCCCTTTCATCCCGTTTTTCCTCCCTGTCTCCTGTGTGCCCTCAGGTGCCACCCAGAGTGAAGTGTGGGGCACACATGACACCTCAGTCAGTGGCAGTCGGTGGCATTTCTGAGGGCAGTTTGTGTGTGGCTGTTTGTTTTTGGCATGCTTGGGGTCTTCTGTGTTCAGCAGTGGTGCTCAGCGCGAGCTGCCTCTAAATGTCTGTGCATGTGACCAGCTCTGCGCACATGTGTGTACGTTTTCAGTTGTTTGTGTGGCTAGTGCCCCACCTTCAGCCCCGGGACCCTCACAAAGACCATTGCTGGTAGGAAAGGCAGGTGTGGGTGAACCAACATGGGATGGTCCTCAGGGGTGTGGGAATGCCTGAGGGACATGTAGTCTACTTTCCTTCCTTATAGGTATAGACTAGCAGGTGTACCTGGCTACACCCGGGTGTTGGACCCAGCACTGGCTGCAGAGATACCTTTGCATGCCTCTTTTTCTGGGTGTGTGTTAATGCAAGAGAATATGTGGAAGGTGAGCAAGGTGTACATACCTTTGTGTAGTCATCTGTGTAGTGTCCCATGCTTGCTTCTTGTGATGCCGTGTTTTGCACCCGCTGTCCTGCTGTCTGTGGAGAATGTGTCCTGAACATTTACCATCCCAGGGTTGTGTGTGGCTGGCACCCTGTGAATGACAGAGGGTAAAAAGAGACGTTGTTAATTGAAGGAGGCTAGTGTGTTTATTTGGGAGAATAGTGTTGTTAGTTTTGAAGGTCAGTAAAGTGTTACACACACACACACACGACTAGTATGAGGTTTGAAGTAATCACATAGAGATGGGTGGAGGGGTTGCATACCATGTGTGGCAGCTTTCCCGGTCGGGGCTGGCATGTGGTGTCCATGGTGTCTCATCTGCTGGTATGTATGTATGCTGCTTGTAACTTGTTGATAGTGATGGTGAACACCAGTCTAATTGGGAATTGGAGTCGTCTAAAGGTGAATGGCAAATCTGTTGGCAGGAGTGGTATTCTGGGGATGCAGATTGTTTCTCCTCTCCCCTTTCCTGTGATGATCATGGCCTCTATGATGTTGGGCAGCACGTTCTTTATGCACAACCTTGTCCCGTTGCATAATAATTAGAGCTCCCTCTTTCAGCAGTAGTCGATGTGGCGGCATGCCTGGGGATTCAAGGAGTTCAGGAATTGCGGGGGGGGGGGGATTACAGCATCATCATCATCCGTTACAGTATCAATGGAGCAGTACTCTTGTGATGGCCCTGGCAGCAGCTCCAGAATGGTCCTGTTTATCGTACAGACATCATCATTTTTGGCAGCCAGAATTACTCTTTCTTGCAACCAGTCACTATTGTGGTAGTTTTCTGCAATCTCTGGATATACCGCATGTATCAGCTCTATGGCGCTTGGAACCAAGGTGCAGAATTCTGGTGTGAACTCTATGTTCTCATTCGTGTTTGATGGTAATGTGTCTTCTCCAATGTGGAGCAGGTATTGTGCGAAGGCATCCACATTGGCGTGTGTTTGTACACACATGTTTTGGGTATGTGCACATGGCTCCATAGGCAGGATTGTTTCAAACATTCATTGATCTCATCAGCCGGGGTGGACTTGGGAACGATGGGAAGCGTCTGCCAAAAGTCTCCACAGAGCAGCAGTGGTACCCCTCACATTAGTTGTGTGCTGTCTCTCAGATCCCGTAGAGTCCGGTCCAGAGCCTCATAAGAACATATGGAAGCATGGCACCAAAATGGCCGCCGCGCTCTTTGCGCCCCCCCCCCCACCGGACGAAGCCATCCGGGTAGTTAGGGGCGTGGCCAGCAACCTAATAAAAGGGCTGGCCACGAGGCAGCCGTGCTGCCATTTTGGCGAAGCGACGGAGCGGAGAAGTTTTTTCCTCTTACCTCCGTTGCACGTCTCCTTCCAGGGGAAGCCTTTTCGGGCAGCTTTTTTCTTTTCTTCGGCTTCCTAGCTACTCAGTTATGCCCTCTAAGAAGAAGGCAGCTGCGAACGTGGCTCGATCGGCGCGGAGGCGTCAGCCGGGTCGGAGGACCGCGACTGTGCCCGCCCAGCAGCCACCTTTCGCGGAGCCCACCGGGACCGGTGGGAAGGGATCGGTGGCCCCTTGGCCCGGTGCATGGTGCGCGCAGGCTGCCCCGGACGGGGCCTTGGCCCTTGGCCCACAAACGGCGACCACTGCCCCCGGCATGGTCCGTGCGGCTGGGCCCTCTTGCCCGGGTACACAGTTCCCCATGGGGGGAGCGAGCCACGGGGGGTGGTTAGGTTCCCTGCCTTGGCAGGGCGTGCCCACGGCTCCACAGGGGCCGAGCATGGGCTCTTGGCCTTATCTGGCCCCTGGGGCCCAGGGATCTGGACAGGAACCCGTGACTTATGGGCCGGCTGCCCATTTGCCCCCTGTCGGGGCTGGGGCCTATGTTAACGTGGAGGCCCTTCTGGCCCGTGTAGCGGCCCTTGAGGCATCCTTGGCGAGGGCCAATCAAGCGGGGGCGTCTCTAGGATTCCAGGTTGACCCTTTGGCTGCCGAACAGCGGCTGCCGATGGGTCGGGTTGAGCTGCCTGAGGCGCGCGGGCCGGTGGCGGCCACTGCCTCGCAGCTCCCCACTCAACAGGTGCAGCAGTCTGGTGCTGGTCTGGCCCCGTCGACGAGCTCAGCTTCGGTCGTGAGCTCCGACGCCCCCAGCGGGCCAGAACCCCCGGTGGGGGCGGCCCGTGGGGGTGCATCAGGTGAGTATGCAGTTCAAGCTAGTGCATCCACACAACTGACTTCCCTGGGGGGGGCTTTCCAGTGGCCATGGCCTCGCACGGGTGGCCCGGCGGTCCAATTGCCCCCGGCCCACCCGGCGACTTCATCCCTGACCCAGGGCCCGGGTTGGGGTGGCGCCCCTATGCAGTAGGGAATGTGTTGGGGATCCCCGGGCTGGTGCAGGCCCCCTTTGCTTTGCCCGCAGTTCCCTCTGTGCCGGTGTCGGCATTGCCGACAGCAGGGTATTCCTTGCCCCTGGGGGACCATCTGGCCCAGTCCACCAAGGAAAAGATCTGGAGTGGCGAGTACGTAGACATCTTCTCCCTTCTTAATAGGGAGCCAACCAAGGAAGAGAGGGAAGGGCTGGACGAGAAGGATAAGGAGCAGGCACGTCGTCATAAGCCGCCACGCACGTGGGCAAATTGGTTGCCAGCGTACCTAATTTACATGGCCGTTTACCTCAGAGCTAGGCCGGATTTGGCCATCCCTATGGTCCAGTATCTGGACAACATTTACCGGGCTATGGTTGACTTCCCGGGTCCGTCGTGGCTGGCTTACGACGAAGAATTCCGCATGAGGATTCCACTGCACCCAGAGATGAGGTGGGATGAGCCCTGCCAGAAGCTGTGGCTTCTGTATATGACCCCCACGCGCCCGGCGCCTGGGGAGAGATACCATTGTGGACATGCGGTCCAACATGCGGTCCCGGTGCAGGTTCCCCGCCAAGTGGCGGGGCAGGGGGTTCCAGCCTGCCTGCTGTGCTGGACCTTCTCGTCCAATGGTTCTTGCAACATGAAAAATTGCAAGTACAGGCATGAGTGTCCCTCTTGTTCTGGCCCCCATGCTGCCTCCGCCTGTCCCAGGCCGGGAGGATACAGGGGCAGGGGTAGGGGCAGACAAGGGGCAGGTAGGACTGCCACGGAGGGAGCGGGTTCACCGAAAGGCCCCCTCCCCAATTAATGTCGACATGCTGGAGCGTTGGCTCGCATTGTACCCGAAGAGAGCAGACGCTGTGTACCTCCTTCAGGGTTTTCAACTGGGTTTTCGTATTCCTTTCACGGGGGATAGGTCACCGCAAGACGCACCCAACCTTTTGTCACTTAGGGAAGGGAGGAGGTGGCTGCCGCCAGCATTAATAAGGAGATTGCTGCGGGCAGGGTCGCTGGCCCTTTCCCCACGCCCCCGTTCCCCAACCTTAAAGTGTCTCCTCTAGGACTAGTGCCCAAAAAGTCCCCGGGCGAGTTCCGCCTGATTCATCACTTGTCCTACCCAGCCGGTCACTCGGTCAATGATGCTATCCCTGATGACCTTTGTTCGGTCAGGTATACATCCTTCGACCAGGCATTGCGCATGGTGCGCTCTTGTGGCCCGGGTGCACTATTGGCTAAGTGTGACATTAAGTCGGCTTTTCGTCTCCTGCCGGTGCACCCAGGTGACTTTGAGTTGCTGGGTTTCAAATTCCGGGGTGAATATTATTTTGACAAAGCCATGCCATTCGGCTGTTCCATATCCTGCTCGGCTTTCTAGCGTTTCAGTACATTCCTGCAGTGGGCATTTGTCCGTAGGTCAGGGTCTCGGTCTGTAGCCCATTACCTGGATGACTTTTTGTTCGGGGGTGAACGGGGCTGGGACACGTGCACACGTCTCCTCAATACATTTCAGACGCTAATGGAGGAACTTGGTGTCCCTTTAGTGCCCGAAAAGACCGAAGGCCCGTCTAATAAGTTAGTATTCCTGGGGGTGGAGATTGACACGGTAGCGCAGGCGTCTAGGTTGCCGGGAGACAAGGTGTCAAGGATAGTGGCCCTTATATCGGACTTGCTGGCTAAGCGCAAGCCATCCCTTCGGGAACTGCAGGTGCTACATGGACACCTTAATTTCGCTTGCAGGGTGGTCGCACCTGGCAGGGCATTTGCTCGGCGCTTGTGCGACGCCATGGCAGGCTTATCCAGGCCCCATCATAGGGTGAGATTGACATGGGGCATCAGGGCAGATATACACATATGGCTCCAGTTCCTGAGGGAGTTCAATGGGGTCTCATTTTGGAGGTCCGACCTCCTGGCTTCACCTCACTTTCAGATTCAGTCTGATGCCTTGGGATCCCTTGGTTATGGGATGTACTTCAATGGGAAATGGGCCTATGGTGGATGGCCACCAGCCTGGTCAGGCACGGGTCGCCTGAGGGATCTCACATATTTGGAATTTTTCCCATACTGGGGGCTTTGATGCTATGGGGTGAGGAGTGGGCCAAATCTGTGGTGCATTTCTGGTGTGACAATGCGGCCGTTGTCCACATTGTCAACTCACAGACCTCTAAATCTCCCAGGGTCATGGACCTCGTGCGCCAGTTTGTATTGCGCAGCCTGCGCCTCAATGTACTGTTCAGGGCCAGGCATGTCCCGGGGGTGAATAATGATATTGCTGACGCTTTGTCCTGCCTGCAGATCTCCCGGTTCCGTGCCTTGGCCCCGGATGCGGAGGAATTTCCCTCGCCACTCCCGGAGGAGATATGGACCTTTGGCAAGGAGAGTTGAACCGGGCGATCGGCATGTCGCTGGCGCCACACACGCGTAAGGCGTATCACCACGCGTTGGTTTCCTTTCAGACTTTCTGTACCCAATCTCGACTGCCAGATACCTGGCCGATCCCAGTGGCCCACCTCCTTCGTTTCATGGTTTACCTGCACGCCCAGGGCCTTGCATCCCGCACCATAGCATCTAGGCTATCAGCGCTGGCTTTCATGGCCAAGGTGGGAGGTCATGCGGACAGTACCGCTGATTTCCGTGTGAGACATGTTTTGGAGGGGTGGGTGCGGGAACGTGGGCGTAGCCTGGACGACCGCCACCCAATTTCCCCGGGGGTCCTTACCCAACTGGCACGGGGCTGGCATGACCTATGTTTCGATAGGTATGAGGCAGCCCTGTTTCATGCGGCTACAACGGTGGCCTTTTTTGGAGCGCTCCGCATCAGCGAGCTTGTGATGCTGTCTAAGGCGGATGCAAGTCGTAGGGCACTGGAACTCGAAGATGTCTATGTTTGCAATAATTGGGCTCAGTTGAGGATACGCTCCTCTAAAACAGATCAGCACGGCGTAGGCAGTGGTGTAAGACTGCTACGATGTTCTTTGGCAGACATCTGTCCGGTTGGTGCCCTACAGGAGTTCCTTGCACTGCGTGGCACGCACCATGGCCCGTTTTTCTGTCACCAAGATGGGTCTCCCCTCACTAAATTTCAATTTTGGAAGGTGACTGGGAAGGCACTGGCTAGTGTGGGCCTCCCTGGGGCCCGTTACGGCACCCATTCGTTTAGAATTGGGGCGGCCTCTACTGCGGCTGCTTATGGGTACTCCGGGGCTGACATACGCAGCATGGGGAGGTGGGGCTCACAGTGTTTCCAGTTTTATGTTCGCCCACTCCCACCGTGAGTACCGTTTTAGTCACCACACATCTCTTCCTTCCCTGTTTTTTCCCTTGACAGACCCTGGGTGTCGTATCACACCGGTGACAGTATGGCTGGTGGGCCATAGCTACGTGTACAGGGCAGCGCGTTACGCTGCGGCGACAGATTGGGGACCCCGACTGGGACTGGGTGCATACGCAAGTCTCACATGGTACGGTCAGCCCGGTATGTTGTGGCGGGAGCTCTTGCCATTCCTCTTTTCGGCAAGGAATGCTGACCCGCCCGACATTCTGATCATACACCTTGGGGGTAATGACTTGGGACAGGTAACTGGCTTATCGCTGAAGCATGCGATTTGCGGTGACCTCGCCTACTTACATTACGTATGGCCCGCCACAACCCTTGTTTGGTCAGATATGGTCCCACGGCACGCTTATAGGGGAGGCTTTGACCTTCAGGCCCTGGACCGCGCTAGGCGCATGGTGAACAGGGCTGTGGCCCGATTCCTTTCGACCAAGGGCTGGGGGCGGGTCAGTCCTCATCCCGCCATCAGTTTGCAAAATTATGGCCTTCATTCAGGGGATGGGGTCCATCTGTCGTGAGGAGGTATGGACCTCCTGCTGGGCGATTGGCGAGCAGGCCTGTCGACCGAGCTGACGGTCTTGGGGGGGGGCATCGAGCCTTTATTGAAGCCTCTCCGGGTGGCGGGTAGCACTGGTAAGGTAAACATTTATGATCCACAGGTATCCGGCAGGTTCGCAATTGACTGGACAACACTAGATAGGCATAAGTTGTTTAAACGTTGTCCGGTCAACGACGAACCAGGCGAGGGGGTGATGGTTACAACTAGACAGCTGGCATCACCCCCTGATTTTACGGATACACGTCAGAGGGTGGGGTCATTAGTTAGATATTGACTACGGTCAACAATTTGTTTGTTGTCAACAAACAAATAGATACAAATAGATACATTGTAACAATTGCCGTTGGCAATTTTGGGTGGTACCTTACCAGTGTTACTTCGGCCTGCTTGCCTTAAGAATTATGATTGGTCGTTTTACCAATAGAAATTTATAATTCGGACTAGGGCATGAATCAATAAATGTGGCCCAATGCCGTTATCCACTTTCATTTGTGTCTGAGTCCATTATTGGGGGGTGCGCCTGCAAAGAACAGCCTTGCTGGAAAAGGCCACAGCCCATCCAGTCCATCATTCTGTCTCACACAGTGGTTCACTATTTGCTTCAGGGTATTCCCAAGCAGATGCCTTCACCTGCTTAGGATTCCCTGGAAATGACATTGAGAGATATCCTGCCTATCTCTCCAACCCTCAAGGGCCTTCTTGTGGGCCATGGTGCATTCATCCCAAATGATCAACTTGCATGCCTTCAGCACTTAAGCACTTGTCTTTGTGATGTTGCAGGTGGGTGTTTCTTGCCTGACAATGTTGAGTGGGAGTTGCAGGGTGGAATACGTTGTCCTGCTACCCTCCATTAATGTTGCCACAGTTCTCGAGGAGGCCAGGGCAAGCGCCACATGTCCACAAGCTCTGATCTTAGTAAGTATCAAATTTGTGAGAAAGGTCTTGCCAATCCTCCCGGAGACTTGGAGGAAAGGATCATGCACGTGATGCATAATTTGGAATGCCTGTTGCTGGTCTGCATTAAGTAAGGGCTTGTTGTGCACTATGTATGCCTCAAGCTCTTCCATGTTGTAATTTGTTTCTCAGATGTACTCAGCATGTTGAACCATGCTGTGCTGATGTCCTGGTGATGGCAGGCCTAATTGTTGTAAGGTTTTGTTATTCATGGCTATGCTTTTGTCCTCTAGTAGAATTAGAGCACTGTTGAAAATGTCTGGCCCATAAGTAATGTCCATAGTTGGATGCTGATGACAGCGTTGGGAAAGTGTGTTTTCACTGAGAGGTTCCTTAAATGTGTCCCACAAGGTCCGGGGATTTGAGGGCCTGCATGATGTCGAAATAATGGCAAAGAGAGTGTGTATCTGTGCTGAGTGGGATAGGAAAGCAGCCTCTCTCAAGGCATCTTCCCAGTATTTGTCTGCTTTAAGTGTGCCCAATCTTTAACAGGCCTCATGGTATGTTTGGCATTCTTCTCCATTCCCTGTCCTTAGGTAGGCAAACAATGTGGACCCTGGAACTGTTTGTAGTAGCATGCGGAGGAAGAAGCACTCCACATTGTTTGGGTGGATGGTGTAAACTCTCCCCAAGGCATCACTTGCAAATATGTTGTGCCCTGGTACTGGTGTCCCAATCTTGCTCCAGCAGAAGTGTCTTCAGGATGTATTCCATGTGTAATATTTTGGGAGATCTGGGTAGAGTAAAGTCTTGGCAAGTCATCTGTCTGGCAGAGTTGGAAGAATGCTGTCAAGGTAGTGTTCTATGGGCATTCTGCCTTCGTTGTTGCAGTTTCCGGGGTGAAGTAAACACATTGGCCATTTTCCAAGTGGACACTGAGGTGAACAACAGTGGGGTGGAATCCTAGTATGCACCATACTGCTTCATTGCTGCTGATATATCTCCCACTCTGATACTGCATGATCTCGCCGTAGGATTTTGCCTTGCAGACATCAAAAACAGCCATGTCGTGTCCCTTATTTATGTACTTGTATACATATTTAATGGACTTGTCACTGTTACAGTATTCCACATTGATGTGTGCCTGGAAAAAGTTTGTAAGGAGGGTTGAGTATGGGACAACCAGCTGTTGTCAATTCTCACTTGTTGCGTAGCTGGATTGTTGTAGTTTGGCCCCCCTCCTCTGGTGCCCTGCGTCTGTAGAGAGGATATCCATCCTGTCCTGTTTGTGTTTGGGAAAGCAAATCTCATGGGTAACGTTTTGTACATTTGCCACCTTTCATACATGGTGATGTTGGATTGAGGGTGCTACAGGGGCCATGGATCATGTTCTTAGTGACCAGGGTATGAAGGAGTGGGTCTGTCTCTGTGTCTGGTAGTTCCGCGGAAATAACATCATCAATTTCGTTGGGGTGTATTTTTGTGCCAGCCAGATAAAATTGTTTGAGTGTGGCAGTCCCCTCTTCTGCTACTCAATGGTATACATCCAGCAGGAGGCGACACAAAATACATGTTGCTTTGTGATAAGCTCTATCAGTTTTGTCTGCTTCTGTTTGAAGTCCCATGCAATGGAGTCGTGACTGTCACTGGATGTCTGGTCAGTCTGGAGGTTGTCTTTGATAAGTGCCCATATTGGATTGCAGGTGAACATGATAAACAAACCTGGCCTGCCGTGCATCCTGACAAAGGTCATTGCATCTTGTATATACTCATGCATGTGTCGTGGGCTGCTGGTGAATGTTGCAGGCAAGATGACTAATGTTCCAATGTTGTCAGTGTTGCCATCATTCGCTATGGCATCTCTGAGGTAAACGTATTGGTCTGCGCAGAGTTGGCGTTGATGTGTGCCAATGTAAAGTAAGCGCTCACTTTCAATCTTTGCATACATGTCAACGACAAACTGATGTAATAGTTGTCTGCATGATAAAAGTTGATTGTGGCCATCTGTTCTAATCATTAGCAGTTATGCGTAGTATTCCATCGGTGACACCTTCTTACTGGTTTCATGTCCCATTGCTGGGTTGATCTGTTGCAGATTGCAATGGTATGTGTCTTCTCCATTTGGGAACAGGAGGGGGCATTGTAGTGCATCGTACAATGGATGTGTCTCAGCGATGTGTTGTTGCACCTGGCTGCACTGTTGGATGACTATGTCCCTCGGGGTAAAAGGTGTCACCAGAGATAACAGCTGAGACCTCACTTATCTGAGGTGCATTGTAGCATCTCTCATGTTCTCCCATTGGTGTCCTGTCCACTGCAATGACAACCTTGTAGTCATCTGATGGCGTACTTTCCAGCGATATTTTGAAAGTGTGGAGCAGATGGTTGTTCTGGTACAGCATTCTCCGTAGGTCTTGTACAATGGGTGGTCTCATCCCCTCAATATATTTGCAGCACTGCCATGTTTGCATGTCTTCATCTCCAATGAAGTAGATCTGGAGGAATTTTTGTATCCTGATCAGGGAGTGGCAGCAAAGAGCCGATCTGGTGGTAAATTTGACCTTGCACAGTAAATGTTGTTTGAAATCCCTTGTGCTGGACAATGTTCGTCAGCCCAAATGATGTCATTTGGAAGTAGGAGTTGTACCTGTGATGTTCTTGAGGAAGTGGTTAGAGTCAGGTGTCTGGCCCAATGTGTACTGCAGCATCTGTTCCGGTGGTATGGCTCTGTGTATTCTGATCTTCCCATTCATGCAGCAGAGGCCTGCCAATTCCTAAGGGAACTTCCTTGCCTGACAGTAACGACAAATGGTGGTCAGTCCCAGAAGGGCTATTCCTGGCAGCTGAGAGTAATCACAGAGTGGATCATAGCTGAAGACCTCCAGTGTTAAGGAACAGTCTTGTGCTGTGGGGGCCGCCCTTTGTTGCACTGCTCTGCGGTTGTCCTCTTGTGGTAGGGCCTCTTGCTGCTCACGTGTTGCATTGTCCCTTGCTGTAGCATGTCTCTGTCTCCGATCCATCAGGTGTCTCTCGCACTGGTCTGATGTCTTGTTCACTCTGGCCATAGCGTGTCTCTGCCGGCGATCCTGTAGGTGTTCCTTGAGCTGGTCTGGGTCTCGTTCGCTCTTGCCATGCGTGCCGTGGACCGCATTTTTGCCAGGTGCTTCTCTGTGTCCTGTGGTGTCTCCTCACTCTGCCGCCTTTTTGTTGCCTGTGCATTTGCTCCAACCCACCCCAGCCTTGCTTTTTTCTTGGGCAGCATCCTAGTGTATTGAAGCAGAGGCGGTTAGAATAATTTACATGTTGTGTGTGTTGTGTGTGCTTGCAGAGTGGCCAGCTCCCTTGGTTGCATCCTCCTGTTGCCTGCCTGGCTCCTCATGGCTCTGTCCCATTCCCTACCCCTCATGTGTGCTGAGGAGACAGCCCCCTGGGTTATCCCTGTGGTTGCATGCTGGCCTACGGCAGGCACGGGCACATCTCCTTGCCCCCCCATTTGGTGGTTTTTCCCCCACGCACAGTTCCTTGGGCCCCCTGGTCACCTGCCGTGCATGGCCCCAACCCCGCCTTTTGCAATGCTTGGCCCCTGGGGGTGGGTGGGTAGAAGACTATCGATGGGTTCCCCCTCCCCCAGGGGGCCCCCACATGATATCCCTCATCCTGCCCCCCAACATTTAATGTCCCCTATGCCAGATGACTCTGCCACAATGCTGGCCTACCTTTGGTTGCAGACTCATGCCCCCTCTGTCGCACCCCCAGTGCCCTCTGCACGACCCCCATTGCATCTTTCCCCTGGCTTCACTCCCAGCCCTCTTTCACATGGAGCCCACCCTCCTCCCGTGGCTGCTGCCCAATCATGCAATGTCCCCCCTGGCTGCGGAAGCCCCCTGTGTCCTCCCCCTTGACATTCCTCATGTGGCCCACCTCTGCCAAGGTGTCCTCCCGCAGTCTTGCACGTGCCCATGTGAGTGCTCCCTCCTCCGGCTCCCCGCTCTGTTCCCTCTCCCAGCGGAGGTTGTCCCTCAGGGCCCTCTCCCCTTCTGTCTCTTGTCCCCCCCTTCACCAATGTGTTCCCCCGCAGTCTTGGACATGCCCACCTGGCCCCTCCTCCCACAACCCCCCAGGTTGTCCTGCAGGGGCCTCCCCCTTGGCATCCCTCATGCCATCTTCTCCCCCGGATCCCAGTATGTGCCTGCACAGATGCCCCCTCCTCTGACAGACCACCCTCCACCTCTCCCCTGCCATGGATGTCCCCCATGCTCTCCCCCCATCCCACATGCCCTTCTCCCCCTCCCCCACAGTGATGTGGGGCTATCCCTTGCCCCTCCCCATATTCCACCCCAGCACCAGCACCCCCATTCCCTGCCCGGCCTACCTTCTGCTTTCTCCATTGCCTCCTTCTGCTCTCTTCATCTGTGTGGCTTTTCCCTCCATGCAGCACATTCAGCAGTGGCTCCCCCGGCATTGGCTTGGCTCCTTTGACATCGGGTCTTCCTCCAGGTGGCTGCTCCCTCTTGTCGATGGCAGCAGCAGTGGCTCGTGGTCCATGTCCCCGGCAGTCCCCGGTGGCTGCCTCTTCCCCTCAGTTCGACAGCGTGATCTGCTCTGGCTTCTGTGGGTGTGGCAAAGTAGGGATATCCAGCCTGGCACATTCCCCTGTGCCTTGTGGATTGGCGCCATGCCCCCTGGCACTTGGGGCACCCGTTTTGCAGCCACTTTTCAGGGTGACGGCCTCCAGAGCATGCTGCCAGTACCCTGTGCCAGACACTCCAGAAAGCTGAGGTAGGATGGGCCGGCATTGACCGGGCGGGGGTGCAGGTCCGGTGCTGTGTATGGCCAACATACAGCACCAGACCTTGATTTTAGTTATAAAGATAACAAATATCCCCAATTGGAATGAAAACTTATGCAATACAGAAGCTGCAAGTCCTCAGTCCGGAGCTCATGATGAGCAGCAACTTCACAGAATTGTTGACATTTTGCCAGTCAAAGAGGCTTCGACAAGGGTGCAACTAGTATAAATAGGCTCTGCCACCACCTGTCACACCTAGCAAGGGAATGAAACAATTCATCATGCACCCATTCCCACCATGCCTGCCTCTCCTTTACTCAGGTAAGGGAAAAGCATCCTCATCAATCAGGCTGGCTAGCATCAAATTTCTGGGTGCATTTTCTGGTAGATAAGGCCAAAACATCTGCAGAAACAGAGACTAGGAAACACTGTTCTAGAGATTTTTAAAAAATACTTTTTATTATAATTTCACAACAAAAATAAGCATTAAAAGACAAAAATACAAAAAAACAAAAACAATTTTTTAAAAAATTTCACATACATTACCTACATAGAACAAATCACACACCAACCCCAATTAGTGAAACATAATCCACCACCCACCAATACAGACGACTACCCTTCCACCCCTTCCAGACTGTACAACAATCTGGTGCTTCCCATTCAGGGAAATGGGGGCGGGGGGAGAGAAGCCTGCTCCTTTTAATCTAGATCTTCCCTTCCACCCCTTCCAGACTGTACAACAGTCTGACACATTCCCATTAAGGGGAAAGGGTGGGGAACTTGTCCTTTCTGGACAAAATCTTGTCTTATTCCCTGTCTCCTTCCCTTAATTTTAGTTCTTTCATTCTCAACACTTCTATACCCTTTTCTTTTTTCTCTTAATAATTGACTTGTATTATTATAACAACATTTTAGTTACTCTTTAACCTACATCTCTATGCAGTATTGACTGATCTTCCATATCAAAATATTCCATTTTACTTTTTCTTCCTTCTAGCTCCTGACATACCAATACCAGCTTCCTTCTGTATATCTTGTTCTCTCAATTCTCTTCCCTGTTCCCTCTTCCCAGACTGGACCTTCCCTTCCTTTTTTTCCTTCTTCCTCCTCAACCTGTAGTCTCTTAAACAGAATTTCCCACATCAATTATTTTCAACATTTCTAACTGCCTCATGGCCCCCTTCAAATCTTCATCTCTCCAGACTTTGCCTTCATAATGTATTTTCAAAAAAAATTTGGAAATCTCCATTGATATCTAATCTTACATTTGCTTAGTATTTCAGTTACAGGTTTCATCTCCCTTCTCCAAGACATAGTTTCTTCACAGAAGTCTTGATAAACCTGTACTGTTGTTCCTTCTACTTTTAAGGCAGAGTCCGCGTTTTCTCTAAGATATTTCTTTAATTGGTCTTTTTTACAAACACTAACAAACCTAATAATTACATCTCACAGTTGTTTATTCAATTTTTAGAGCCTATTCTATAAATTGATTCAACATCAGTATTCTGTACTGAACCTTCCTCCAACTTAAACGTTTTCAACCATCCCATCACACTATCTCACCAATTATCTTTTTTCTCTGGGAAAAATTTCACCCTCAAATTTCTTTTCCTAAACTCATCTTGCATTTTAATAATTTGCTTTAAGTTGTGATGGATTTTATTTTCCTGTTTCAACATTTTATTAGCTAAGACATGAACCTCTGCTTCAATATTCTGTGCCTTTGTTGCTAACCCCTTAATAGTTCCATCCAGGGCCTTAATTTCTCCACTTAAGTCTTCTTAAACTCCTTGATTTCTACTTTAGCCTCCTCCAACTTATTCAGAAATAAGTCCTTCAAGTCCATTAAGGAAAACTCTTCTTTAAGTTGTGATTTTGCCATCCTTGTCTTTCTCTCAACAGCTTCTTGCAAAACCCGTCATTGGTAAACTTTATCTGTTACTGTCTCACGTTTTCCTCCCCCTTTTTCATTTACACCTGGAATCATTGAGGTTAATAACACTTATTCGCCGTCCTTTGTTCTTGGGTCAGCAGCTGTAACTTTAAATGGATGTTGAGCCTTGTGGAAATCAGAAGCAATGTCTCTTTATTAATTCAATCCAACTCATTTTTCTTAAGTCTCTTATAGTTTCTGGTTCTCCCAATTATTCAAAGTTGAAAGTCTCTCTCTCTCAGAACAGTCATGTTCACTACTCATATAAGCTTCACCAACAGAAGATTGTAATTATCAACAAAGAATAAATAAGTCCAATATATCTTATCACAAAGGGTCATGAAAACAGTTCACAAGTCATAAACCAATTCACAGAGATCCAGTTCACCCAATTCTTCCAAATCTTCAATAATAAGGGCTCATATAGCAAAAGATCCAGCCTGTAAATATGGAGAGCAGAGAGCAAAGAGCTCTTGAGGTAACAAGCTCCAGCTGGCTTCCTCAGTTAGTAAGGAAGAGTCCAAATATCTTTGCAGGCCCACCCCCCAAAAAAGGACTCGGACACCAGTATAAGTGGATAACGGCATTGGGCCACATTTATTGATTCATGCCCTAGTCCGAATTATAAATTTCGATTGGTACTCAACCAATTATAATTCTTAAGGCAAGCAGGCCGCAGTAACACTGGTAAGGTTCCTCCCAAAATTGCCAACGGCAATTGGCTACAATATATCCATTTGTATCCGTAAAATAACGGGGTGATGCATGCTGCCTAGCTCGTGCCATCACCCCATTGCCTGGTTCGTCGTTGACCAGACAAAGTTAACCAACTTGTGCCTATCTAGTGTTGGCCAGTCAATTGCGAACCTGCCGGATACCTGTGGGTCATAAATATTTACCTTACCAGTGCTACCCGCCACACGGGGAGGCTTCAATAAAGACTCACGCCACCCCCGACCATCAGCTCGGTCGCCAGGCCTGCTTGCATTGCACCCAGAACGAGGTACATACCTCTGACCGACATACCTCTGACCCTTTTTGACTCTGCATGTGCTCTTAAGCAGAGCTGCTGCTGAGGAGAGCCAAACAAAGGAAGTGAGCACTGGTAAGTTTTGCAGTTGGAGTAGAGCTGCTTTAGAGGCCTCCACTAATTTAAATTGATAATTTCAACTGCTGAGAGCCACCTCTGTTCAAACAGAGGAAGCAGTTTGAAGCTTCCAGAAGCAGGGGGTCAGAGCCACACCAGGCCCTTCCCTGAACTGTGACTCATAGGGGCGGAGCCACACTAGCCTTTAAAAGCTCTGAGCTCTTTCAGGGTCAGCCCTTTTGACTCTGCATGTGCTCTTAAGCAGAGCTGCTGCTGAGGAGAGCCAAACAAAGGAAGTGAGCACTGGTAAGTTTTGCAGTTGGAGTAGTGCTGCTTTAGAGGCCCGCGCGCCTAACGGCGCGCGAGATTGCAAACAAGTAACAAAGGAACAATATAGTCTTACTAGGTAGAAAGGTAGTAAACGTGTACATTTTTGAGGCCCGGAATACTGCACTTGTTAAAATGGATTCTGAGGGAACAGTTGTAGTTACCTGCAATACTTGTGCCATGTTTGTGTTCTTGCCAAAGCATATGGAGAACTACACTTGCAGCAAGTGCAAGCTGGTTGCACTACTAGAAGAGAAGGTCCAGCAGCTAGAGGCCCGCATATCAACAAATTAAGGAGCTTGAGCTGTTCTTGGACAGAGCGGAGCAGACTATGCTGGACAAAGAAGAGACAGGGCACAGTTCTGAGGGAGAAGGCCCTTCACTAACTCAGGAGGGAGATGTTTGGAGGAATGTGACTCAAAAGAGAAGAGTAGGGGATCACTCTGAGAGTCTGAAATTACAGAATAAATTTGAGGCTCTTTCCCTCATCACACCTGATGAGGAACACTCAGAGGAAAAACTGGTTCCACCTGATGATCTCTCCTTCATCACACTTGATGAAATCCAGGAAGATAAACTACAGGAACAAACTGAGTTTCTCTCCCTTAATATGGTTGATGAGGTGCATGTAGATGAACAGATTGCAGGAGAGAGGCTCCTTGTACTAGGCGATTCAATAATTAGAAATACAGAGAAATGGATTTGTGATGCACATGATAACCGTATGGTGACTTGCCTGCCAGGTGCAAAAGTTGCAGACATCACAAGAAATCTAGATAGATTGTTAGAGAGAACTGGGAACGAGCCAGTTGTCATGGTACACGTTGGTACCAATGATGTTGGGAAGGCCAAGCGGTCTGTCCTGGAAGCCAAATTCAGGTTGTTAGGAAGAAGATTGAAGTCCCGGACTTCCAAGGTAGCATTTTCAGAAGTGCTGCCTGTCCCTCGTGCAGGACCTACCAGGCAGGCAGAGCTCAGAAGCCTCAATGCGTGGATGAGGCAGTGGTGTCGAGAGGAGGGTTTCAGATTTGTCAGGAACTGGAGAACATTTTGGGACAAGCCAAATCTGTTCAGGAGGGATGGTTTGCATTTGAACCATGATGGGACCAGATTGCTGGCACTCAACATCAAAAAGGCTGCAGAGCAGCTTTTAAACTGATAACTGGGGGAAAGCCGACAGGAGCTGGGCAGCATCCGGTTCGGGAAAGTGTGTACTTGAGTAGTGAGGAGGATGCAAAATTTACTGAGCAGAGCGAGGAGCTAGTCACTAGCATTCTAGCAGAAGGATGCAAGAGGCAGTCTAACAATGCAACTGGACACAAAAGACTGTGTCAGAAAAGCATATATAAATGCTTGTATACAAATGCCAGAAGCCTCCGGAACAAAATAGGGGAGCTGGAATACTTAGCAATAGATAAGAATATTGATATTATTGGTATCACTGAAACCTGGTGGACGGATGATAACCAATGGGATACAGTTATCCCAGGCTACAAACTGTACAGGAAGGATAGGAAGGGGCAAATGGGAGGTGGTGTGGCCTTGTATGTCAAAGAAGTGATAAAATCGTATGAATTGGAATATCTAGGTGATTTGGAGTCACCATTAGAAGCTCTGTGGGTAAGATTACCAGGCCACAAGGATGGTCTAACAGTAGGCATATACTATCGGCCTCCGACCCAAACTCTTGAGGGAGACTGGCAGTTGGAGAATGTTGTAAAGGAGGCATCCAAGAAGGGAAGCCTGGTTATAATGGGGGACTTCAATTACCCTCACATAGACTGGGTGAACTGTTGTTCAGCACATGATAAAGAGATAAAGTTCCTAGATATGCTAAATGATTGTTCCCTGGGACAGATGGTTGAAGACCCAACTAGAGGTACGAGAATCCTTGACTTGATCCTGAGTAATACTCAGGATCTGGTGCAAGATGTTAATGTGACTGATCCAATAGGGAACAGTGACCACAACTCAATTATGTTTAACTTGATCATAGACCGCAAGTCACTGATAAAATCTAACACAGAGACCTTAAATTTTCAAAAAGGAAATTTCCCAAAGATGAGGAAACTAGTAAAAAAGAAACTGAAAGGGAAAATTGAGAGAGTCCAAACACTCCAAGAGGCATGGAGGCTGTTTACAAAAACAATAACAGAGGCCCAATTGGAATGCATACCCAAAAGGAAAAAGGGCACTGCCAGGTCCAAGAGGACTCCGATGTGGCTTACAGGAGCTGTTCGGGAAGTGATCAAGAGCAAGAAAAGCTCATTTAGAAGATGGAAGGCTTGTCCGAATGAGGACAGCAGGCAGAAACATAAATTCTGGCAGAACAAATGCAAGGCAACAATCAGGAAAGCAAAGCAAGACTTTGAGGAGCGTATAGCTAAAAATACTCAGAGAAATAACAGACTTCTTTAAGTACATTAGAAGTAAGAACCCAACTAGGAAGGCCATTGGACCATTAGATGACAATGGAAGGCAAGGGGTTACTAAAGAGGAAATAGAGATTGCAGAGAGACTCAATGAATTCTTTGCTTCAGTATTCACTGAAGAAGACAGAGACCACATGCCCAAAACAGAGCCTATCTTCGTAGGGAGGGAAACCGAAGAATTAAGCCAGATAGAAATAACCAGGGAGGTGGTCCTTGCATGTCTTGTTAAACTAAATGCTAACAAATCACCAGGACCAGGTGGCATCCATCCACGAGTTCTCAGGGAACTTAAAGATGAAATTGCTGATCTCCTAGCCAAAATATATAATCTTTCCCTCAAATCAGGCTTTGTGCCTGATGACTGGAAGGTAGCGAATGTAACACCAATTTTCAAAAAAGGATCCAGGGGTGATCCAGGAAATTACCGACCTGTCAGTTTGACATGTGTCCCAGGTAAAGTGATGGAAACCATCCTAAAAGATAGAATTAATAGGCACATAGAAGAGAAGGCGCTGCTAAAGGAGAGCCAACATGGCTTTTGCAAGGGCAAATCATGCCTCACTAATCTGTTGGATTTTTTTGAGAGTGTCAACAAGCATGTGGATAAGGGGGATCCAGTTGACATTGTTTATCTGGACTTTCAGAAGGCTTTTGACAAGGTCCCACACCAAAGGCTCTTGAATAAACTTACCAGTCATGGAATAAAGGGACAGGTCTTGTCCTGGATCAGCAACTGGCTAAGGGACAGGAAACAGAGGGTAGCACTAAATGGACACTTCTCCAAGTGGAGGGAAGTCAAGAGTGGGGTCCCCCAAGGTTCAGTACTGGGACCCCTGCTTTTCAACCTCTTCATAAATGATCTAGAGGTAGGAGTAAAAAGCAAGGTAGCCAAATTTGCTGACGACACTAAATTATACAGGGTAGTGAAAACTGTGAGAGATTGTGAGGAGCTCCAGAGGGATCTCTTGACACTGGGGGAGTGGGCAAAACAGTGGCAAATGAGTTTCAACATTAGTAAGTGCAGAGTGATGCATGTTGGGGCAAAGAACCCCAATTACATTTATTAACTGATGGGGTCTGAACTCTCTGCGACAAACCAGGAAAGGGACCTTGGTGTCCTGGTGGACAACTCAATGAAGGTGTCAACCCAGTGTGCTTCAGCAGTGAAAAAAGCAAACTCAATGCTAGGGATCATTAGGAAGGGTATAGAAAATAAGTCAGCAAGTGTCATTTTGCCTCTTTATAAATCTATGGTGAGGCCCCATCTGGAATACTGTGTACAGTTCTGGTCGCCATACCTCCAGAAGGATATTATGGAGCTGGAAAAAGTGCAGAGGAGGGCAACCAGAATGATTAGGGGACTGGAACACCTTCCTTACCATCTGAGACTGCAACGGTTGGGCCTCTTCACTCTTGAACGACATCGTCTAAGAGGTGACCTGATTGAAGTTTATAAAATCATGCACGGTGTGGACAAAGTAGATAAGGAAAAACTGTTTTCCCTATCGCATAACACTAGAACTAGGGGACACTCCATGAAACTTTTGGGTACTAGTTCTCAAACAAATAAGAGAAAGTACTTTTTCACCCAGAGGATTACTGGTCTATGGAACTCCCTGCCAGAAGAAGTGGTGACAGCTGTCAGTCTTGACAGCTTTAAGAAAGGATTAGACAAGTTCATGGAGGACAAGAGTATCAATGCCTATAATTATGGATATTTAAGGACAACCTCCGGGTTGGAGAGATAGGCAGGATATCTCTCAATATCATTTCCAGGGAATCCTAAGCAGGCATCTGCTTGGGAACACCCTGAAGCAAATGGTGAGCCACTGTGTGAGACAGAATGCTGGACTGGATGGGCTGTGGCCTGTTCCAGCAAGGCTGTTCTTAGGTGGACCCCTTCTCCTGCCTACCAGCAAAAAATTTTTTTGTAAGCCTATCATCCGGACTCCAATGGCCGTCTCACAGCCATGCTCAGAACAGGACGTAGCACTGCCCCGTCCACCGACTGCCAGAACAGTCCGAACTAGGGAGATCCGCATCTTCCCTAAATTGGTGTCTCGGCACGATGTCAGACCATAGCGACCGTATGTAAGCCATACGTGATACAAAATGCCAGGTCACAGCCCCTCGACAGTTTAATAACAGCAGTGATCCGTATAAGACCGCTGCCGCCGAGGCGCCTGTAAAACATTGGGCGGTCCAGCATCCCTGTCGGACAGCAGGAATGGCCACAGTTCCCGCCCCCATGTGCCGTGCATACCATACCATAGCATACGTGCGGATGCACACAGCCCAGCCGGGGTCCACTCTCTGTTGCTGCAGCATATACTGCTGCCCAGTGTACATAGCAGCGGCCCACCAGCCCCCCGCCACCGGTGTGCTGAGACCCCTAGGATCTGTAAAAGAGGAGAAAAAGGTGAAGGACATAACTAGGTACTCGTACAGTGAGGGGATGTACATATCTGAAATTGCGCGTAGACTCATATCCGGCTCCGAGTACCCCAAACGTAGCCGCGATCAACGCAACGCCTATCTTAAGTAAATGGTGCCAAAACGGGCACCACACCGTGAAACGCGGCACCGGTCACCCTCAGGGACTGTACTAAGGTAAGGGTAGACCCATCCCGGTGGCAGAAAACAGGCTGGGGCACGCAGCAGGCACTGTCGAAAATTCAGGTAGGGCACCAACCGGACAGATGTTTCAAAAATTTCGTAGCAGTATACACCACTGCCTGCACTGTGCTGAATAACCCGTGAGGACCGCATCCCCACTCGAGCCCACTCATGTGTGAAAGAGACATCTTCGAGTTCCAGTGCCCTACGAGACACATCCGCCTTACACCGGTGGCACCAACTCTGGCACCCACTCACTGATGCGGAGCGCTCCAAAAAGGCTACCGTGGTAGCTGCGTGGCCAAGAGCCACCTCACACCTATCTGTACATAAGCAATGCCAGCCTCGTGCAAGGTGGGTAGAAACTCTGGGAACAGGGGTAATGCGCGTAAGGGCGGCGGACACGTTCCCGTGTCCACCCCTCCCAAACACAACGCCTGAATGCAGAGTGATACGCCTTACACGTGCGAGGTGCCAACGACATGTCCGGTTCCCCTCTCCTCGCCAAACGTCCAACCCTCAGCCAAAAGTGGCGAGTGGAATCCCTCTGCTTCCAGAGTACGGCACGGAACCAGGTCATCTGCGGTGGTGGAGAGCGGCAGAACGTCATTATAAATACCCACAACATGTCTGGCCTAGAACAGCACATTTAGGTGTAGGCTTCTCAAGAGAATAGACGGACTAATGTCATGACCTTGGGGGATTTGCACGTCTGGGTGTTGACAATGTTCACCACTGCTGCATTGTCACACCGAAATTGGACCACTGAGTAGGCCCACCCCTTGCACCATAGCATCAGTGCTCTTCAAATGGGAAAAAACGCAAGAAAGGTAAGATCGTGGGGCGATCCGTGCACCCACCCTCGGAGTAAACCCCATAAGTCCGGGAGCCGGAGGTATCTGACCGTACTAGATATCAGGGCAGACCCCTAGGTCTGATCTCCCATAAGAGACCCCTCTAAACCCAGGAGTAATTTGAGCCAGAGCAAACAAATTAAGGGGGCAATGAATTAACTACAATTCCCAAGGGCATACTCAATGTTTGGCAATCAATGCCAAAATCGCCATGGACATCCAAGCCACCGTATCAATGGTTAACCTGGATGCCCGTGCGACAGCATCGAGGCGTAAATGTGATGTCAGAATATGGGACCTCGGTCTATTCAGGCGCCAAGGGGACACCCAGTTCCCACCTGAGTGTCTGAATCGTGATGAGGAGACGCGTACATGTGTCCAAGCCCCGTTTAACCCCGGACCAAAAGTTGTCGAGGTGATGGGCTGGAGACCGAGACCCCAACCCGTGAGCAAATGCCCACTGAATGAAAGTCCCACCTCGGTCGGGTGCTGAACCTGAATTAACGCATTCAGAAAGGGATTGGCCTTATCTAATTAAAATTCCCCTCAAAACCTAAAAACCCGATAGGTCTAAATCCTGGGGTGCACTGGCAAAAAGCTGGAAGCCGAGTGTATATCACACTGTGCCAAAACAGCACCAGAATTGCGTGAGCACGCCACCCATAGTAGCCGAGGCAACTACGAGTACCTGACCGAACAAGGTCATCAGGAAGGTCATCCCTGAACGGAGCACCCACAGGGTAAGCTGAATGGAGGATTATATTACATTCACCCTTTTTCTAGCTCAGTATGAGCTTCATGGGGGATACCTTCGACTAAGGAAAGGTGGTTCCAAGGAGGGCCCCCGCTACACTCATAGCCCCCAACTTCCATAACTGTGGACAGTGGAGCCCCCTCTCCGTTACCCTGGAAGGGTTACCAGATGAGTAGCATCCTGGGGCCCCCAACACCCCCGAATGGATACAAAAGCCCCATTGAAAACCCTCCAGCAGGTCTCCCGCCCCATCCCTTCTTGGATGAACTGAGTGACATCCCTCCAGGCTGACTATAATTGGGGCAGGGGGGGGCTCATGACAAAGTTAGTTGCTTCAGACGGAGCTCTGTTCGCCCCTGTGCACCCCCACCTCTGCCCCGCAACCCACCAACCCGCGGGCACACGGAGGCGGGGTGAGGGCCAGCGCAAAAAGGGGGCACTAAGTCGGTAACGACCGTGGTGCTTAGTACACACATTGTCAGCTGAGTAGGCCGAACACAGTAGGCGGGCCGGAACCCCCCCGCCCGACCAGTTTGCGTGGAGCCAGTGTCTGAACAGCCCGCTGCTCAGCATGACCACCATGGTACCCATCACCAGGCACCAGTCCCGTGGGAATGATGTACACGAGCACACTTGTTGACAGGACTCATCCCACCTCCCCTCGGGATATAGGGCCACCCTCGTCCACATTCCTCACCATGAGCCAACCGTCATGGGCCCATCCGATCGACATCAGGATGGCCCAAACAGGTCAAGCCCTGCGGCATACCACAATACGTACAAGGTATGCCAACAACCAGTTGGCCCTAAGGTGCGCGGTGGCTAATGACGATGGGACATCTCTTTGTCTCAGCTGTCCTGTCCTTCTCTCCCCTCCCAGTGGGCTCGCAGTTCAATAGGGAGAATATCCACATGTCCCCCTTCGGCCCTTACCCCTCATGGCCTGCGGCCAATAATCAACCGGGGCAAGTAATAGCCATCCATCGGCAAAGCCCTTAACGGCACGTTCTGTATAAAGGGGGCCTACGCAGCAGGATCTAGACAGCCCCTGCGATGCCCAGCACTGTCCCGGGGGCGGACACCCCAGTGCGTGGTGGCTTACTACGGCGGGACCACACAATGTCTCCATCCTCCTGTCCGTACCTCCTATCCTTATTTGGGTCTCAGTTCATAGTGAGAATATATCCACGCATTCCCCCCCCCCAAATCTGTCACTTCCTGATCTGGGCCAGATGATCACCAGGGGGCAATGAATAACCAATCATCGGCAAGGCCGTTGCCGGTACCTGATGTACACAGGGCATACGCAGCGGTACCTGGACAGCCCATGCGATGCCACGTACTGCCCCGGGGGCAGAAACCCCCACCCCCAAGGTCGTGCCAGAATGCAACCAAGGGGCACTGGGATAGGATGGCAAGTGATGCCCACTAGCCTCTAATTGGCAAGGCCATGAGCACTGAACCACACCGCTGAAAGTGGACTGTGATTTGGGTGTATTCAACTTGACCCAATACTCACTAGTTGCACCCCCGTGAGCCACCCCCACTGGGGGTTCCGGCACATGGTGGGCGTCGGAGCTCGCGACCGAAATTGAGCTCTGGGACAACCTCCAATGCACTCCAGTCACTGTTCCGGACAAACAGGGAGCTGCGAGACAGCGGCAGGCACAGGCCGGACTGTCTCAATAAGCTCGACCCGGCCGGCCGCCTGTTGCAGAGTGGCAGCGGTCGAAGTAGCCGGCGGACACAAAGGGGGCCCGGTAGATAGGAAAAGGACCCCCACCCACTGGATTGCTAAGGATGCCTCCAGTACAGCAAACGTGCTAACCAGGCATCCCCTGCCACAGTAAACCCCCAGTAGGTGGGCCAGGTGGGCCGGACGGCCCGATAGGAATTGTGCCAGAGGCCCTAAATTGAGAGCCTGTGCCAGA
Source organism: Bradypodion ventrale (assembly GCA_035047345.1). NCBI lineage: Eukaryota > Metazoa > Chordata > Lepidosauria > Squamata > Chamaeleonidae > Bradypodion > Bradypodion ventrale. The sequence continues at coordinate 176,867,903 of JAWDJE010000003.1, forward strand.
ATAAGCCATGCCCCAAAATTCCAGCCCCTAATGGGAAAAAACATGCTGTGAGCCAGCACCAGGCCCTCCCCCCAATTGTTCCGGCCCATGGCCGGCAACCGTGGGCCGAGGGCCGCATCCTCCGAAGGGCCGGCCTGAGGGTGAAAACGGGAGCTCATTCTGTCCTGCGGTATGCAGAAATTGAACCACTGACCTTAAACAGCCCAGTCAACGTCTGAGGCACTTGAGCCACTGCAGTGCTACTTAAAGTTTGGGCACCCCTGAGTTAGGAAAAGGAGTGAGCGATGGAGCAAACTTCTCCACTCCGTCGCATTCTGAAGCCAATAGGCTAGAAAGCCAAAAGGAAGCCTCGAACAGAGGCTAGCAAACTCAAGCCTCTTGCAAAGAGGCGAAAGGGGATAAAGCGACGGAGAAAACTTCTCCTCTCCATTGCTTTTCTAAACTGGCCAGCTAACTCAAGGAGCATAGAAAAGCACGATCCCTATCCAGGGATCAGCACCCACTGACTGGAAAGCTGAAGCCCGAGAGCCTTTTACAATGCTCAGGAATCGAACTCCGACCCTCCAGGCAGCGAGTTCGGCATCTTAATCCCTAGAGCCACTGCGGTCCCACAGAGCGACGGAGAAAAACTTCTCTGCTCCGTCGCTTTCGCAAAATAGCAGCTCGGCTGCCTCGTGGCCATCCCTTTTAAAGGGTGCTGGCCACGCCCCCTAACTACCCGGATGTCCAAGTCCGGTGGGGGGGCCCCGCAAAGAGCGCGGCGGCCATATTGGTGCCGCGCTTGCATTCACTTCTTTTCAAAGTTCATTTCAAAAACTTCAAACAGTCTCCAGCAGATTATTGTCCAATTATTTATCACCAACATCACAAACTTTCATCAAAAGGCTCTTAGAATCATGTCCCTATGATTCTAGCGGGTGCTCAGGATTCTCTCTGGCAGTCCCCTACCCTATCTCAAGTCACTTCCAGCATGCCTGCTTCTGGGTAGAGCAAATAATGCTCCCTCAGATGCACTATGAGTTCCGTTAGGCTTTGGCTATGAATGCTTACATGATGTAGCCTGGCCAGGCGCTTGAGCTCCTCCCTATGAGCTCTTCACCCAACAGATGAATCTGTCACACCTTGCCCCTCCAAGAAAGCCCCCATACTATCTGATAAGAGGTTCCCTCGTGGGATGAGTCAGCACGCCTCAGGCAGTAAGTTGGGTGATGTGGTGTACAGTACGTGGCCTTGGGTCTGAGTACATTTGTGGCTTCTTGCTGCTGCAGGCATCCTGCAGCCTCTGCCGATGAATGTTAGGGTTCACAGCTCACCCTGATGTGGAACGCGTCCATTCCAATGATGCTTTGGGTGTCGCCGAGATTGCAGTTACATTGCCTTCCTTGCTGCGTAGTTGCGGTCTCCGGCTGGGGACCGTGTCATACTGTGCTTCTCAAAGAAAATCACGTCAGGGTCACCATATGTTGCAATGGCCTGTGGAGGCCAGAATGGTGGGCTGCAAGGGAAGGCACGTGAGATGAATGTGCGGTGAAAGTCCAGTCCTGATCTAAGTTGGGTGGCATATTTATTGCCCTAACTCAAGGTCTCCATGCCTAAAGGAACACGTGACCCCGTCACAGAAGGCTAATGCATACATGGCACTTTGCTGACCAGGTTACAGTCATCAGCTCTTGGGAGTTACCCTGGACCTCTGCTGAGGAACTGATCAACAGGATGGGCAAAACCCATTTTTATCACCTTATCTTGGAGACCATATGGTCTCCGGGATGCTAACTTCCTTAGCTGTTGACTCAGTGAGTTTGCCCAACCCAGCCTTATCTTTGGCCAGGAGAGGAAGAGCGAGTTTTACCCTTGAGTCATCAACTGTTAACTTTTGCCCTTACCTCCTCTGCAATCTCCAGCCAAGGCCTTATGATTTATTCCAATTAATCTAGCCCACACCCAATTTCCCTTCCATCAAAGCCCATGTTGGTCCTCAAGCCATGTGCGTAAGCGAGCGAGCCCATCGGGAAAGGTTTTGGCCAATTTACGAACGCGGGCATACCACAGTTTTCAAGTCATCACAGTTTGTGAGCCAAAGCTCAGTGAAGACTATGTTAAATGAAACTTTGTTTTGCTTTTCAAAAAAGTGCTGTTTTGGTGAGTTTATTTAAGCCTTGAGTTTTCTCCTTGAAGGAATGCTGGGCAATAATTCCTATACAATGGCACCCATTGAACTACTCACTAGTGACACAGAAATGATCAATGTTGTTCTCTATTTTAATTTAAGCATTCTTCTTTCAAAGTGCATCCATTTTCATAATGTCAGTCCCAATACATCTGATGATTAAGTGTCAGCCTACCAGACAAAGTAAAGATATCTTTTTACTTGAATATGTTTATTGTATAGATTTCAACTCTATTCAAGTCTGCTGTTCAATAAACATCCTTGATGAAAGTTCCTGATTAGTGTTAATCAGCCCCAGCTGACAGATGACCTTCCTTCCTTACAGTGACCCATCCTTAAGCTTTTACACTCCTTGGAGTTATAATCAAAATACTTTTTTGATTCATACATATCTCTTTACCATGAGAGATCACTAGCCCAAGCAACAGTTTGGTCAATTCAACCAGCAGCCAGAGATTATGCTAAGGGTATCAATAAAATAGATTGATGCCCTGATCTCAGTTTGCAATCAACTTGTTTTTTTAAGGAGCCTTCCAAAAATGTCATCCATAGTACTTTGCTGCTTTTTCCCTTTTATATCTTGTATCACATTTGTGTCTTTTCACTTGCAGTTATTTCTGCTTTCCTCCAGCCCATTCTTCCTGCAGCATACAAAACTTCAGAAAAATATAGGAACAAATTTCCTTACCATAGGCAGGATGGGTGGGGAAGCAGAAAAATATCTTGCCTTCCCACTCCTACTAGACAATTTGTAGTTTGGACTGGGAAGCTCTCACTGCAATCATCAAGGTATAAGAAGCACCATAGCACTAAATTGGTCCATGATATAAAGTTGGACAAGAATAAACTAAGGACTTTAGGAAGGACATTTTTCTTTTTAAAAGTGTGCTACAAAGCAAGTTAGGAAGGGAACTTCATTTATAGTCTAGTCTTAATGGGAAGCTTAAAGGGATACAAATATTCTATCTATTAAATATTGAGGGAACTCTCCAACTTTTTATCTCCTCTGCAGATCTTTAAGATGCTGGATGACTTCATGAAATGCAGTTTTTTTATAATAAAAAAAATCTATAGATCAAAATATGGACTATTCATATTTTATTACATACAGTGACTATATTGACTTATCAGAACAAAGCAAAATCTAAAATCTACAGATGGATTACACCTTTATTAAGTTCTACTATAATTTCACAATATATTACAAAAAATATGTTACCTTTTAGTAACACAATTATTTCTAGTGCCAATGTAATTAGCTATTAGGTGGCAGTGGGTGCAGAGTGAAAGGAGAAGAGATTGTGCTGGGGATGTTTGGGGGACACTCCCACCCCTGAGAAGCAATCTCTGGTGATCCAGGCTAATGCCTAGAGGTAATCAAGAATGAAAAGGAATTATTTGTGGGTGGAATGTGGGGAGGAGTATGTGAATAAGAATGGGTAATAGTGGGGAAATTAGTGGTTGTTTTATGATTTCTTATTATGCAGTGGCTCAAGTCGCTAAGACGCTGACTGGGAAGCAGAAGGTCAGCAGTTCGATTCCTGAGTACTGCAGGACGGAAATGAGCTCCCGTCTTCATCCCAGCTCCTGCCAACCTAGCAGTTCGAAAGCAAGAAATTGCAAGTAGATAAATAGGGACCACTTCGGTGGGAAGGTAACAGCGTTCCGTGCGCTCCGGTGTCTAGTCATGCCTGCCACATGACCACGGAAACGTCTGCAGAAGCAGTCAGCGCTGGCTCTTCGGCTTAGAAACAGAGATGAGCACTGCACCCTAGAGTCGGATACGACTGGCTTTCGAGCAAGGGAAACCTTTACCTTTACCTTTATTGTGAATTGTAGTCACTACGTCAGACCTTGTGGTTGTAGAAGTTGGATATTTGGGAAGGTGGAATGATGGGTAAAAATTTAAGAGTTTCAACATTTAATCTTAAAGGTTTGGGTTCTGTGGTCAAGAGTAACAACTAAATCTATGACAAATAAAAGGAAAGCTGATACAGTGGGGATTTTTCTCAGAAAACAGATCAAATGAGAGATAAGGTGAATGAAGGAAAACTGTTGGACTGCCATATGAAAAAGCATTAGGTACTAAATCAAGGGGTTTCCAACTTTGGTTTCAAAGTGATATGAATTTAAAGTGAATATAATTATAAATGATAAAGCAAATAGATATCTGTTGTGCATTGAGGCACATTTGCAAGCAGTGCAAGGAGCACTCTTGCAAGAGGAAAATGGCAGTTTCCCACCATTCTAATTAGAAGCGTAAAGTGGCACGAAACCCCTGCAAAAGGGTGTGCTAGTTATGCTAAAACAAGCCCTGTGATTGGTTACAGTTTTGGAGCCTGTTTTCCATTGGTTAACTACATATATTCCCTGTTATGACTGGTTAGTTACGTTTGTCCGGTGGGTCGCTACCTTGTATCCAGGAGCCACCACTGGGGAGACACTATATAAGCCCCATGGGTAAACAAGGGTGGGGCTGAACCGGATCTATACTTCCTACTATACACAGGTAGCCAGGTAGCGCTAAGCCTGGGTCCCTCCATTATGCTATGCTTCTATGGTAGCTAGTTTATTGTCCATTGTCGGGTAAGATTCTGGAGGGACTGACTCCGCTAGGATTGTATAGCCATCTCAGGATCCAGAACACCTTGTAAACTAATCTCTAACTGACTGTTAAAATAAAGCCTGTTGCTGTTTGTTCATCATTGTCCTGGACTCATGCTTATAAGGGCCGGATCTAACAATATCTGATTATTCAAGCTACACTTAGACGTGAAGAAATAACATAAATTAATATATATGCACCAAATGATAATCAACTTTTTTAGATATTTAGTTAGTTTAATAGAGAAATATGCTAAAGGAAAGACTATTAGGGAATGTCCTTTTAAAATGATAATGAATAATTCTAAGGCTAAGACAAATATATCAAACATATATAGAAGGAATGAAATGAATTTAAACAAAATTATAAAGAGTTTAAATTTGTGTGATTTGTGGAGAGAAATTAGAGGTGATGAGAGAGGATGTAGATATTACTCTGCAGTATATAAATCATATTCTAGGATAGATAATCTTTTTGTATCTAAGAATTTGTTATCTTGAATAGTCAATTGATCTCATAAGTGTTTCACACTATGCAATGTTAAAATAGAGATTGAGGTAAAATGTGTTTATAAAGAAGCACAAATACGGAAAATGGATGTTTGTATTTTTTTAAAAAAAAATTGTGATTAAGAAAATGGAAAAAGATTTGAAGGAAATATGGCAAATTAATGAGGAGTGGGGTTTAAAGGAGAGTTTAATTTGAGATACAATGAAAGCTATTATTAGAGGAATTAGTATTAAAGAGCCTTGTATATTGAAAAAGCAAAAGGAAGAGAATATGAAATGCCTTGAGAAGGAAATATAGAAACCTGAAAAAAACATATAATGGGGAAAATTATATAAATTTTGGTAGATCTACAAGCATTGAGGGGAGTATAGAAATGGAATGAGTTCAGATAAATTTGATTTACTTACAAAGAGTATTTTGAAATTAGTAATAAAAATCAAAGGCCATGATATTGTAGTAATGAGAGATTTCAATTATCCTGATATCGGGAGCCCTAATGGTATAATGGCTAAGCTGTGGCACTTCAACCAAAACTGCTGATGCAAATTCAATCCTGATGGGCTCCAGGTTGACTCAACCTTCCATCCTTCCAAGGTCAGTAAAATGAATACCCAGCATATTGGGGGTAAAAAAACTAGTTACCTTGTGAATTGCCCAAAGAGTTCTCTAAGTGTAATTGCTATTTGGTGGGTGGCAAATTCAGCCAAATATGGCCCTTTCTGGATTATGTGGCTGAGTATTTTGTCAAAAAATAAAGAGGAGAAAGAAAACAAAGGACTAGATATCCTTGACATGATTTTAACTGATTGAGATGATTTAGTGGAAGAGGTGGTAGCAAGTGGAACTCTGGGGAAAGCGACTATGTTCAATGGAGTTATTTATTTCAAAGGAAACAAAAGCAGAATGTAGCTACAAATATACATTGGAATTTGGTAAAGCTAATTTTAATAAACTCAGAACAATGATAGGTAAAGTCCCTGCAAAACAGTACAAAATAATAAAGTAATAAGTAAATCAGTCTTATTTTGAAGCATGATAATTTCTTCAATGCAATGCTTTGAGGCAAAATTTATAGTTGCAAAGTTAACCAAATTAAAGTTAAAACAAGCTTTTTATAAATTAATAGCAATATTACTTAAAGCACTGGTTATTTATATTAGTGACAGAGAGAAATAAAAGGAAAACAGTATGAATGTGACATTTCAAATACAGTTATTATACAGTCAAGAAAGAGTTAACACAAGAGTTAACATAAGACACAGCAAGATATTAGCCACCAACCTGTCAAATAAAGAAGCAGTGTACAATTAAAATGATATTAAAATACGGGCCACATTTATTAAAATTTATTGAAACCCCTGACCTGTGGAGTGGCCTTGTAGTACATTGCAGGCGCACCCCCCAATAAAGGACTCAGACACAAATGAAAGTGGATAACGGCATTGGGCCACATTTATTGATTCATGCCCTAGTCCGAATTATAAATTTCTATTAGTAATTGACCAATCATAATTCTTAAGGCAAGCAGGCCGAAGTAACACTGGTAAGGTACCACCCAAAATTGCCAACGGCAATTGTTACAATGTATCTATTTGTATCAATTTGTTTGTTGACAACAAACAAATTGTTGACTGTAGTCAATATCTAACTAATGACCCCACCCTCTGACATGTATCCGTAAAATCAGGGGGTGATGCAAGCTCTCTAGCTGTAACCATCACCCCCTCGCCTGGTTCGTCGTTGACCGGACAACGTTTAAACAACTTATGCCTATCTAGTGTTGTCCAGTCAATTGCGAACCTGCCGGATACCTGTGGGTCATAAATGTTTACCTTACCAGTGCTACCCGCCCATGTGACCAAAGTCAACAGCAGCACAGAACAAACCCCTATATCAAACCATAGCAACAGTGTGGGATGGGCAAAAAAGCCAGGACTCAAGGGCCAATTGTGAGTCCCAGCCAAAAATTCCCACCCGGCCCCGAAGCGACCAAGAAATCACACTGTTAACTAGGGAGGGGGTGGAGGGGAAAAACTTCTCCGCTCCGTCGCTTCGCCAAAATGGCAGCACGGCTGCCTCGTGGCCAGCCCTTTTATTAGGGTGCTGGACACGCCCCTAACTACCCGGATGCCTTCGTCCGGTGTGGGGGGGCCCCGCAAAGAGCGCGGTGGCCATTTTGGCGCCACGCTTGCATTGCAGGCGCACCCCCCAATAAAGGACTCAGACACAAATGAAAGTGGATAACGGCATTGGGCCACATTTATTGATTCATGCCCTAGTCCGAATTATAAATTTCTATTGGTAATTGACCAATCATAATTCTTAAGGCAAGCAGGCCGAAGTAACACTGGTAAGGTACCACCCAAAATTGCCAACGGCAATTGTTACAATGTATCTATTTGCATCAATTTGTTTGTTGACAACAAACAAATTGTTGACCGTAGTCAATATCTAACTAATAACCCCACCCTCTGACGTGTATCCGTAAAATCAGGGGGTGATGCAAGCTGTCTAGCTGTAACCATCACCCCCTCGCCTGGTTCGTCGTTGACCGGACAACGTTTAAACAACTTATGCCTATCTAGTGTTGTCCAGTCAATTGCGAACCTGCCGGATACCTGTGGGTCATAAATGTTTACCTTACCAGTGCTACCCGCCACCCGGAGAGGCTTCAATAAAGGCTCGATGCCCCCCCCCAAGACCGTCAGCTCGGTCGACAGGCCTGCTCGCCAATCACCCAGCAGGAGGTCCATACCTCCTCGCGACAGATGGACCCCATCCCCTGCATAAAGCCCATAATTTTGCAAACTAATGGCGGGATGACGACTGACCCGCCCCCAGCCCTTGGTCGAAAGGAATCGGGTCACCACCCTGTTCACCATGCGCCTAGCGCGGTCCAAGGCCTGAAGGTCAACGCCTCCCCTATAAGCGTGCCGTGGGACCATATCTGACCAAACAAGGGTTGTGGCGGGCCATACGTAATGTACGTAGGCAAGGTCACTGCAAATCGCATGCTTCAGCGATAAGCCAGTGACCTGTCCCAAATCATTACCCCCAAGGTGTATGATCAGAATGTCGGGCGGGTCAGCATTCCTTGCCGAAAAGAGGAATGGCAAGATACAACATACCGCCACAACATACCGGGCTTACCGTACCATGTGAGACTTGCGTATGCACCCAGTCCCAGTCGGGGTCCCCAATCTGTCGCCGCAGATTGAAATTTAGTGAGGGGAGACCCATCTTGGTGACAGAAAAATGGGCCATGGTGCGTGCCACGCAGTGCAAGGAACTCCTGTAGGGCACCAACCGGACAGATGTCTGCCAAAGAACATTGTAGCAGTCTTACTCCACTGCCTACGCCGTGCTGATCTGTTTTAGAGGAGCGTATCCTCAACTGAGCCCAATCATTGCAAACATAGACAACTTCGAGTTCCAGTGCACTACGACTTGCATCCGCCTTAGACAGCATCACAAGCTCGCTGATGCGGAGCGCTCCAAAAAAGGCCACCGTTGTGGCCGCATGAAACAGGGCTGCCTCATACCTATCGAAACATAGGTCATGCCAGCCCTGTGCCAGTTGGGTAAGGACCCCAGGGGAAATTGGGTGGCGGTCGTCTAGGCTACGCCCACGTTCCTGCACCCACCCCTCCAAAACGTGTCTCACACGGAAATCAGCGGTACTGTCCGCATGACCTCCCACCTTGGCCATGAAAGCCAGCGCTGACAGCCCTGGGCATGGAGGTAAACCATGAAACGAAGGAGGTGGGCCACTGGGATCGGCCAGGTATCTGGCAGTCGAGATTGGGTACAAAACGTCCGAAAGGAAACCAACGCGTGGTGATATGCCTTACGTGTGCGTGGCACCAGCGACATGCCGATCGCCCGGTTCACCTCTCCTTGCCAAAGGTCCATATCTCCTCCGGGAGTGGTGAGGGAAATTCCTCCACATCCGGGGCGAAGGCGCGGAACCGGGAGATCTGCAGGCGGGACAAAGCGTCAGCAATATCGTTATTGACCCCCGGGACATGCCTGGCCCTGAACACTACATTGAGGCGCAGGCTGCGCAATACAAACTGGCACACTAGGTCCATGACCCTGGGAGATTTAGAAGTCTGTGAGTTGACAATGTGGACAACGGCCGCATTGTCACACCAGAAATGCACCACAGAGTTGGCCCACTCCTCACCCCATAGCATCAAAGCCCCCAGTATGGGAAAAAATTCCAAATATGTGAGATCCCTCAGGCGATCCGTGCCTGACCAGGCTGGTGGCCATCCACCATAGGCCCACTTCCCATTGAAGTACATCCCATAACCCAGGGATCCCGAGGCATCAGACTGTATCTGAAAGTGAGGTGAAGCCAGGAGGTCAGACCTCCAAAATGAGACCCCATTGAAATCCCTCAGGAACTGGAGCCATATGTGCATATCTGCCCTGATGCCCCGCGTCAATCTCACCCTGTGATGGGGCCTGGATAAGCCTGCCATGGCATCACACAAGCGCCGAGCAAATGCCCTGCCAGGTGCGACCACCCTGCAAGTGAAATTAAGGTGACCATGTAGCACCTGCAGTTCCCAAAGGGATGCCTTGCGCTTAGCCAGCAAGTCCGATATGAGGGTCACTATCCTTGAAACCTTGTCCCCCGGCAACCTAGACGCCTGCGCTACCGTGTCAATCTCCACCCCCAGGAATACTAGTTTAGTGGATGGGCCTTCGGTCTTTTCGGGCGCTAAAGGGACACCGAGTTCCTCCATTAGCGTCTGAAATGTGTTGAGGAGACGTGTGCACGTGCCCCAGCCCCGTTCACCCCCCAACAAAAAGTCATCCAGGTAATGGGCTACAGACCGAGACCCTGACCTACGGAGAAATGCCCACTGCAGGAATGTACTGGAACGCTCGAATGCCGAGCAGGATATGGAACAGCCGAAAGGCATGGCTTTGTCAAAATAATATTCACCCCGGAATTTGAAACCCAGCAACTCAAAGTCACCCGGGTGTACCGGCAGGAGACGAAAAGCCGACTTAATGTCACACTTAGCCAACAGTGCACCCGGGCCACATGAGCGCACCATGCGCAATGCCTGGTCGAAGGATGTATACGTGACCGAGCAAAGGTCATCAGGGATAGCATCATTGACCGAGTGACCGGCTGGGTAGGACAAGTGATGAATCAGGCGGAACTCGCCCGGGGACTTCTTGGGCACTAGTCCTAGTGGAGATACTTTAAGGTTGGGGAACGGGGGCACGGGAAAAGGGCCAGCGACCCTGCCCGCATCAATCTCCTTATTAATGCTGGCAGCAGCCACCTCCTCCCTTCCTCTAAGTGACAAAAGGTTGGGTGCGTCTTGCGGTGACCTATCCCCCATGAAAGGAATACGAAACCCCAGTTGAAAACCCTGAAGGAGGTACACTGCGTCTGCCCTCCTCGGGTACAATGCGAGCCAACGCTCCAGCATGTCCACATTAATTGGGGAGGGGGCCTTTCGGTGGACCCGCTCCCTCAGCGGCAGTCCTACCTGACCCTTGTCCACCCCTACCCCTGCCCCTGAATCCTCCCGGCCTGGGACAGGCGGAGGCAGCATGGGGGCCAGAACAAGAGGGGCACTCATGCTTGTACTTGCAATTTTTCCTGTTGCAAGAACCATTGGACGAGAAGGTCCAGCACAGCAGGCGGGCTGGAACCCCCTGCCCCGCCACTTGGCGGGGTACCTGCACCGGGGCCGCTCGTTGGACCGCATGACCACAATGGTATCTCTCCCCAGGCGCCAGGCGTGTGGGGGTCATATACAGAAGCCACAGCTTCTGGCAGGGCTCATCCCACCTCATCTCCGGGTGCAGTGGAATCCTCATGCGGAATTCTTCGTCGTAAGCCAGCCACGACGGACCCAGGAAGTCAACCATAGCCCGGTAAATGTTGTCCAAATACTGGACCATAGGGATGGCCAGATCCGGCCTAGCCCTGAGGTAAACAGCCATGTAAATTAGGTACGCTGGCAACCAATTTGCCCACGTACGTGGCGGCTTACGATGACGTGCCTGCTCCTTATCCTTCTCGTCCTGCCCTTCCCTCTCTTCCTTGGTGGGCTCCCTGTTAAGAAGGGAGAAGATGTCCACATACTCGCCCCTCCAGATCTTTTCCTTGGTGGACTGTGCCTGATGGTCCCCCAGGGGCAAGGAATACACTGCTGTCGGCAGTGCCGACACCAGCACAGAGGGAACTGCGGGCAAGGCAAAGGGGGCCTGTACCAACCCGGGCACCCCCAACACATTCCCTACCGCATAAGGGGCGCCACCCAAACCCGGGCCCTGGGTAAGGGATGAAGTAGCCGGGTGGGCCGTGGGCAGTTGCACCGCTGGACCACCCGTGCGAGGCCATGGCCACTGAAAAGCCCCCCCCAGGGAAGTCAGTTGTGTGGGTGCGCTAGCTTGAACTGCATACTCACCCGTTGCACCCCCACGGGCCGCCCCCACCGAGGGTTCCGGCCCGCTGTGGGCGTCGGAGCTCACGACCGAAGCTGAGCTCGTCGACGGTGCCCGATCAGTACAAATCTGCTGCGCCTGCTGAGTGGGGAGCTGCGAGGCAGTGGCCGCCACCGGCCCGCACGCCTCAGGCAGCTCTACCCGACCCGTCGCCTGCTGCTGCCCGGCAGCCAAAGGGTCAACCTGGAACCCAAAAGACGCCCCCGCTTGATTGGCCCTTGCCAGGGATGCCTCGAGGGCCGCTACGCGGGCCAGAAGGGCCTCCACGTTAACATAGCCCCCAGCCCCGACAGGGGGCAAAGGGGGAGCCAGCCCACAAGTCATGGGGACCTGTCCAGGTCCCTGGGCCCCAGGGGCCAAATGTGGCCAAGAGCCCATGCTCGGCCCTTGAGGGGCTGTGGGCACGCCCTGCCAAGGCAGGTAACCCAACCACCCCCTGTGGCTCGCTCCCCCCGTGGGGAACTGTGCACCCCGGAAAGAAGGCCCATCCTCATGGACCATGCCAGGGGCAGTGGTCACCATTTGCGGGCCAAGGGCCGAGGCCCCATCCGGGGCAGCCTGCGCACACCGCGCATCGGGCCAAGGGGGTACCGATCCCATCCCACCGGTCCCGGTGGGCTCCGCCAAAGGTGGCTGCTGGGCGGGCACAGTCGCGGTCCTCCGACCCGGCTGACGCCTCCGCGCCGATCGAGCCACGTTCGCAGCTGCCTTCTTCTTAGAGGGCATAGCTGGTCTAGCTGGGAAGCCTAAGAAAAGGAAAGCTGCACCGGACAAGGCTTCCCTTGAAAGGACACGAGCGACGGAGGTAAGAGGGAAAAACCTCTCCGCTCCGTCGCTTCGCCAAAATGGCAGCACGGCTGCCTCGTGGCCAGCCCTTTTATTAGGGTGCTGGCCACGCCCCTAACTACCCGGATGCCTTCGTCCGGTGGGGGCCCCCGCAAAGAGCACGGCGGCCATTTTGGCGCCACGCTTGCATACCTGGTACTAGAACTATAAACAAACCCCATACATTCCTGCTAAAGGGTAAATAATTGCATGCCACCTTTTATTTATTTTTACTTCATGAAATCTGACAAAGGTAGAAGTGCTTAATTCTTATTTTAACTCCCTGTTTTTCCAAAAGACAGTCTATTACTCTCTAGACAAGTGTGAAGTACGAAGAGAGGGGCAGGATTGCAGTTTAAGATTGATAAACAAATAGTCAAAGAATACCTTATTACTTTGAACAAGTTCAAATCCCCAAGACTGGATGAACTGCATCCAAGGATATTGAAGGAACTGGCTGAAGATCTTAAAACCACTGACTACCATTTTCTTTTAATCCTTGAGGATCGGTGAAACAACGAATGAAGGGTAAAAGGTTAATGTTGTCCCTGCCTTCAAAAGTGAAAAGTACTGACAAGACAGCCTGACAACAATCTGAGGGAAAATTCTGGATCAGTTTATAACCAATCACTCTGCAAGCACCTTGAAGACATCAGTATGGACTTGTCATAAACAAATCCTGTCAGACTAATCTTATCTCACTTTTGGATCATGTAACTTCTTTGATAGGACTGCAGTGGCTCAAGTGGCTGACTGGGAGGTGAAAGTTCAGCAGTTTGATTCCCGAGTACTGTACTGCAGGACAAAATGAGCTCCCATCTTTGTCCCAGCACCTGCCAACCTAACAGTTCGAATGCAAGAAATTGCAAGTAGATAAATAGGAATCACTTTTGTTGGAAGGTAACAGCGTTCTGTGTGCTCCGGTGTCTAGTCATGCTTGCTACATGAACACGGAAACATCTGAAGAAGCAGACAGCGCTGGCTCTTTGGCTTTGAAACAGAGATGATCACTGCACCCTAGAATCGGATACGACTGGCTTTTGAGCAAGGGATAACTTTACCTTTACCTAACTTCCTTGATAGATGTTGGAAGCACTGTAGATGTAGATATGTACATCTACATATATAGATATGTAGATTATATGATATTCTGATTAGCGAGCTAATTAGGTATGGATTAGATAGAACAGTCATGAGGCTGATGCACAGTTGGTTAAAGAACCCCTTTTACCCTCAAGCTGTCTTTACATACCCTCCACACAAGTATTGTATTTTACTGAGTGTTCATGCTTCCACCATTAAGGGTTCTTTTCAACTGGCATCTAGTAGATATAAAACAATCACACATGCAAGTAGTCATTGCAAACATTTTGCAACAGGGAACTTTGCTGGACCCACTCCCCAATAACGAGACGGACACTTGTGATGGATTTAAATTGGGCCACTATATTAATTCGTAAACTGTGTTGCGGCAAACGGGCTGCAATGGCACTGGTAAAGGGTAAACCTAATTACCAATCATAAATTGGCAACATTGTATCCATTAGTTTGCCAATCATATTTGGCAACATTGTATCCATTTATTTGCCAATCATGTTTGGCAACATTATATCCAATTATTATGCCATTCATATTTGGCCATATTGTATCCATTTGTTTACTAATGAAACAAATTGTTTACCCCGATCAGATGATACTCGTTGACTCCAGCATCTGACATATATCCAGCAAATTTCAAGGTGTTGCAGGCTGTATAGATCATAGTCTCACCTTGTTTGTGGTCCACCTTTGATTGGCCAGCCCAAGTCTCACTGTCCCTTGTCCTATCCGGTGGCCAATCAACTGTGTCCCTGCCGGATTCCTAGGGGTAATCCCCTTTCTCCTTACCAGTGCCACCCGCCACATGGGGAGGAGTTTACGCGACTCACCCCCCCTGACCGCCAGCACGGTCAGCAGGCCCACTTGCCATGGCAACAGAAAGGAAGAGTGCCAAATACCCCACGACCAAAGGAATAGGACAATGCCCCAGGTACTCCCATGAGGTGCCCAGCCTCATGCCACAGGAAAAGGACAATGCCTCAGGGACCCCCACGAGGTGGCCAGCCTTGTGCCACAGGAAGAGGACCATGCCCCAGGTACTCACATGAGGTGCCCAGCTTCATGCCACAGGAAGAGGACCATGCCCCAGGTACTCGCATGAGGTGCCCAGCCTCATGCTCCAGGAAGAGGACCATGCCCCAGGTACTCCCATGAGGTGCCCCGCCTCATGCCACAGTAAGAGGACCATGCCTCGGGTATTCCCATGAAGTGCTCCGCCTCATGCCACAGTAAGAGGACCATGCCTCAGTGCCCCCATGAGGCGCCCAGCCCCATGCCGCAGGAAGGGGTCCATATCCCAGGCATACTGAGGAGGCACACTACCTCCTGCCGAAGGAGGAGGGCCATACCTCTGGTACCCAATGAGGCACCCACCTCATGCTGAAAGGAAGAGGACCATGCCTCGGGCACACTGAGGAGGTGCTCAACCTCATGCCAAAAGGAGGAGGGCCATAACCCGGGTACTCTAATGAGGCGGCCACCTCATGCTGAAAGGAAGAGGACCATGCCTCGGGCACACAGAGGAGGCATGCTACGTCATGCCAAAAGGAGGAGGGCCATAACTTGGGTACTCTAATGAGGCGCCCGCCTCATGCCGAAAGGAAGATGACCATGCCTCAGGCACACTGAGGAGGCGCACTACCTCATGACAAAGGAGGAGGACCATACCCCATGAGACCTGTACCCTCATGAGACGCCTGCCTCATGCTGAAAGGAAGGTTATCATGCCTCAGGCACACTGAGGAGGTGCACTACCTCATGTGAAAGGGAGGAGGGCCACATCGGGGCTTTCGACTGGCAGCCGGCCGGTGGAACGAGCGGCACCTGAGGGCTTTCCATCGCCCTCAAAAGCCGCCCCAGCCTCCACCAAGCCCGGCGGGGCTTTCGACCGGCAGCCGGCCGGTGGAACGAGCGGCACCTGAGGGCTTTCCATCGCCCTCAAAAGCCGCCCCAGCCTCCACCAAGCCCGGCGGGGCTTTCGACCGGCAGCCGGCCGGTGGAACGAGCGGCACCTGAGGGCTTTCCATCGCCCTCAAAAGCCGCCCCAGCCTCCACCAAGCCCAGCGGGGCTTTCGACCGGCAGCCGGCCGGTGGAACGAGCGGCACCTGAGGGCTTTCCATCGCCCTCAAAAGCCGCCCCAGCCTCCACCAAGCCCGGCGGGGCTTTCGACCGGCAGCCGGCCGGTGGAACGAGCGGCACCTGAGGGCTTTCCATTGCCCTCAAAAGCCGCCCCAGCCTCCACCAAGCCCGGCGGGGCTTTCGACCGGCAGCCGGCCGGTGGAACGAGCGGCACCTGAGGGCTTTCCATTGCCCTCAAAAGCCGCCCCAGCCTCCAACAAGCCCGGCGGGGCTTTTGACCGGCAGCCGGCCAGTGGAACGAGCGGCACCTGAGGGCTTTCCATCCCCCTCAAAAGCCGCCCCAGCCTCCACCAAGCCCGGCGGGGCTTTCGACCGGCGGCCGGCCAGTGGAACGAGCGGCACCTGAGGGCTTTCCATCGCCCTCAAAAGCCGCCCCAGCCTCCACCAAGCCCAGCGGGGCTTTCGACCGGCAGCCGGCCGGTGGAACGAGCGGCACCTGCCAGTCCACCATGGCTCCCTCCCCCGCCCCCCCGGTGGGGGAGTTGGGAGCACAGCTGACCGGCGTTGTTGCGGCGGGACATTCAAAGCCGCACCGCCAGCGCCTTCGGAGCCGCAGTCCACCACGGCTCCCTCCCCCGCCCCGCCGGTGGGGGAGGTGGGAGCACAGCTGACTGGCGTTGTTGCGGCGGGACATTCAAAGCCGCACCGCCAGAGTTGCCGGTCCATTTCCTGGCCTCGGCTGTGTTGGGGCCGGGTTGTCTTCTTCTTTGGCTCCGTTCAATAATGTGCGGGCCATGGGATTAGTAGCCGAGGGACTGTATAATTAAATGTCTATTGTATAATTCATTGTGTAATTTATTGTATTGTATTACTATTGTTTTCCTATTGTATTTTCATGCTGTTATATTATGTCTATATTTTGATGTGTTTGATTATATTGTATTTTTGTATTATTATATTGTTATAATTGTATGTTAATTGTATGTATATTAATTTTTTGTTGTAATTGTACTTATATTATTGTGTTGTAAGCCACTCTGAGTTGGCCTTTTGGGCTGAGTGGAGCGGGGTATAAATCCAATTAAACATAAACAAACATAAACAAACTCCAATGAGGCGCCCGCCTCATGCTGAATGGAAGAGGACCATGCCTCGGGCACACTAAGGAGGTGCTCCACCTTGTGCCAAAAGAAAGAGGACCATGCCTCAGGTACTGAAAAGGGGTGCCCAGCCACGGACTGACAGGGAGTGGATCACGCCCTGGTGACACTGTGGAGGGACCCTACCTCGTGCCAACAGGAAGGGGACCATGCCTCGGGTACTCAAATGGGTTGCCCCACCCCGCGCCCAAGGAAGAGGACCATGCCCCAGTTACACTGGGGGGCTGCCCATGCCAAAAGGAAGAGGACCACACCTTGTGTACCCCAATGATGAACCCCACCACATGCTAAACGGAGAAAGAGCATGCCTAGGGTACCTTGAGAAGGAGCCATGTCTGGCGCTAAAAGGAAGAGGATCATGCCTCGGGCAAAATGTAGAGGGGGCATGGCCAATGCTGACGGAGGAAGGGCATGCATGGGGGGGAATAGGGGCAATGTCCAGGGTCAAAGGAAGGAGGCCATCCGAAAGGCAGATGACCCTGCCCCGGGCACCATTCTGGGAACTCTGTACCACCTCTGCTGTGCTACGCCTGCATCCCTCAAGTGCCTGGGCCTGGTAACCGAAGAAGCCTCTGGGTGGTCCACAACCAAAACCAGGCTGCAGTCAACCAACCCGACAACTCTGAGGACCAACAGTCCTGGGCGTCGAAGTCCACAGGGGAGGGTGATGGCCCCCAACTGGATCAAATCCCACTTAAATCCATCTTGATGTAAGACTTTGTGCGCCAAAGGGCCCATGACCAGAAAGTGACTCACGGAACAGGAACAAGGTTATGGGCGTCACACTATGATATGGAAGGGAGACGAAGGGCCACTATATCATATTCGCAGAACAGTCCTCATGGCTGATCACCACGATGATCGCCCATTTCCAGATTCGGACATGGCAGAATAAGGAAACAGGCCAAAGACGAGTCCAACATCCAAAATTTAAGTTTCCTAATTTGAGTCTTAAGGAATCGTACATTAATTCTAACAGCACTTCTCACCTACAAGCCCGAATGTCGAAGGAAGGGAGTCAACATATTTACTACTGATTCATGTTTCTACTACATGCTGAGGTTACTTAAATGCAAGGCTCAAGATCAACAATTTCAAGGTAATTTGTATCTGAGCGCTGCAGAGTTAAAAGCAGACTGGGACAAAAAAAACTTGAGCTGCAGCCTTAGAAATGTTGCTTCTGCAGATGTACCTGTGGTCATGTGGCAGGCATGACCTGACACTGGAGTGTGAGGAGCGCTGTCTACCCACCCCCGAAGCAGTCCCCACTCATCTACCCGCAATCACCTGCCCCCGAACCGCTAGGTCGGCAGGACCTGGGACAAAGGTGGGAGGTCATTCAGTGCTGCAGTACTCAGGAACTGAACTGCTGACCTTCCACTTCCAAGTCAGCGTCTTACCTACTTGAGCCACTGCAGTCCTGGCACAACGCGGCCCGGCGATAGTCACAAGAGGCCGGAGAGGCTGCACTGGTGAAGGCCAGGGCGTGCCCGTTGCCGGGCCGGGCAGAACGCCGTGGCAAAAAATGCAGCCGCCATGAGGCAAGGCCGCGCCATCAGAGGCCGGGGCAAGCTCGCCACAGAGCCGCCGTGGCTCACCGTGGCCATCCTACCGGGCTGCACCATGGCACACCACCCAGCCACCCGGGGAGGCTAGGAACACCGAGAGGCCGTGGTGGCGAGGGCCGGGGCAAGGTCGCCGCGAAGGACCGCCGTGGTCGCCCTCCCAAGCGACACCACAGCGTGCAGCCTAGCCACTCGGAGAACGAGGTGAAGCCATGCCGGCGATGGCCAGGGCAAGCTCGCCTCAGAGCCATGGCGGATCGCCGTGGCTGTCCACCCGAGTGGACGCTCGAGGGAAGTGGGATCGGCCAGGCGAAGCCAAACGGGCGCTTCACCCGGTCGATCTTACAAAATGGCAGCGAGGCTGTGCGGAGCCGGCCCCCTTTAAAGGGGAACTCGGCTTCACCCCTCGCCCAGCTCCAGTGCCCGGCTCTATGAGGGTGGGGCCAGCAAAGAGTGCGGCAGCCGTAGGCTTGGCACCGCGCTTCCCTTTTACACCCTACTGAAAATTGAAAGGGCTGTGGTGGTTGAGTGGTTAAGATGCTGAACTTGGTGACCGGAAAGTTGGCAGGTCAGCAGTTCAAGACTCAAGTGCTGTGTGACAGAGTGAGCTCCTGCATCTAGTCATGCCTGCCACATGGCCACAGAAATGTCTTCAGATGCAGATAGCTGTTACTCTTTGGCTGAAAACAGAGATGAGCACCATCACCCCTACAGTCAGACATGACCGGCTTTCAAGCAAGAGAGACCTTTATCCCATTCATTAATACGAAGTGACAAGATGTAAAGATATTTGTCTCAATTTTGTTCAGTTTCTCTAAAATCTTTCAGCTTGTCTTCTTGTATTTCTTTCATGGCAGGTTACAAGCATTAGAGTGGCAGTGGTAAACTGTGCACATCCCCCCACCCCATTTTATTCTAATATGCATTTATTTACACATGTTACCAAGTTTACAAATATTCCCCATTAACTAAAACGTGTTTTTGGCCGTTGTTTTTTCAAAGGTGTGCATTGGTATTATACAACATGTGTATTGCTTTATGTTTAATTTATTTCTCAGAAATGGCCAATAAACCTAACACTCATGTCAATGCATCTCATTTTCTAATGGTGAGCCTTGAGAACCACACAGAAACAACTTCTGTTGAAAGCATTGAATTAGACAACATTACTTTCCACCACTACATATAACTACATATAGCCACATGCATATGGTAGTGCTGGATTGATATCTTGAATTTGCAATCTTATTCAATAGCAGGATAGTCAAATGCATAGAAATAAACAGAACAGGTTAATCCATTCTTGTTTTTGTGTACTGCCATATTCATTTTGTTTCTGAGAACAGAATCAGTCTTGCTGATTTCCGGAAGAAGAAATGTACTCCACTTCAATACATTTTTTGTCTCTGTGTTCTGTTTGTTTGTTTGTCTTTAAATCCAAGAACAAATAAATGCCAACTTTTTGTTCTTTGTTCCTACCATGTTTGCTAGCTTTCCTTTTATCTATACTGACACCAGTGGCCAGCACTAACTTGATAAGTGCAGTAAAACTTATTGACTTCTGTATAAATTGCCTTTGGAGACGCCTTTAGTTATGCATCACAATATCACACAAATGGTGAGGCGAACAAAGCTGTAATTCCAAAGTACTTGTTATTCATGTGTGACATGGGGTGCATATACTCTAACAATGCAAGTCTTCTCACAATGCCAAACTGGCAGAACAACCTTCTCAAGGGCATTTTGATGCCAGCTCAGTCCTAGGTTGCATTCATTTCCAAATGCCAAGAATACCAAGTTTTGTTTACTGCTAATATGCTTTGCCAGCCACATGAGACACAGTCTGAACAGAGCTTGTCTCTTCAAATTCTTTCATTTAAAAATGCCTCTCAACATGATAGTGAAACATCAGGGATAATTAGAGAAAATGATATTGTAAACCTCCTGATAGAAGTGTGACTAATCATTAATTCTTTGGTATTTTGTCAAAGTGCTTCTCATAATTTCAAAGCTTAAGGCAATATGCTTGTAGCTAATTCTCCAATGTATACATTTCTTTCTATTAGCAAAAAGATTATAACTTACAGTAAAAACAGAAATTGTTAAATTTCTTCATCTTGCTATTGATCTGTTTTATTTTCTTGCGTATCTTTTAAAGAGTTCCATTTTACATTTTGTTGCATTTTAGATAGCCTAAAACCATAATTCTAAATGCATATACACTTGTATTATTGTTTTTCCCCACTTTTATACCCCTCATAGTGCTAAGCACTCTCTGACTGGTTCACAAAGTAACTATGCAATGTTTTCCTCCAATGAGCTAGACATTCATTTTACTAACTTCAGAAGGTTGGAAGACTGAGTTAACCTTGAGTCCATAGGGATTGAACTCAGATCATTAAAGAATTTTGACTGCAGTATTGCAGTATGGACATAACCATCCTTCTGTTTAACACAACCTACATAAGGGGTTTAGGATTACTAGTCACAATGTATGAGTACATTTTAAAAAATAATTGCAGTGTATCTGGAATAAAAGTATTCCAAAATAATAATAATAATAATAATAATAATAATAATAATAATAATAATAATAATAATAATAATAATAATAATAATAATAATAATAATAATGATAAATTTTAATTTATATCCCGCCTTCTCAACCGAGGCCGACTCTAGGCGGCAAACAACATAATTGATACAATACAATAATCCCAAAATACAATAAAGCAATACAAAAAATAAATCAGAACAATAATAAACAGTACAAATCACATGGCAACAAATTCAAAAATATACATCAACATCAAATATCTTTTAACTTCACACACAATCCTCCTCCCTCCCATCGAAAACCAGCCAAAGGTGGGCAAACAAGGGACCAAGGTCCACATAGCGAGGAGGAAAAAGTCTGTGGCCAGCTATACCCAAGAAAGGTACTGAACAAACTCACTCCACTCCCCCAGTTGCCCCCACTTCCCCCGGCCAGTGGGACCAGGGAAAGGAGCATGTGACAGCACCTGCCTCCCATCCTCAGGGCCGGTGGTGTGAGCCCTGAGGAGAGGCGACACGGCGGCGGCGGGGGCTCCAGGCAACGTCTCCCTTTTGAAGCCCTCCGGCAAGCAGTCTCGGTGAGGCTAAGGAGACGCATGTGCCTCCCAACCTCAATTTGGAAAAAGCAAACCAAACTATAGTCACGCCTACTCAACTAGCAAACAACGACCTCAATTACAGCCATGCCTACTCAAATGTAAAATAGTGAAGCAAACTATAGCCACACCTACTCACATTGAAAACAGCGAGGCAAAGATTCCTCCGCTAAGAACACAAAACAGCACGGGAAACTCACGCGATAACGAGACCTTAAAAACACACAGACTACAAACAGGAAAGGAACAAAACCAATCCACCCACAGGAGCATTGCAAAGTAGGGGAGAATTCCAAAGTAGTGTATATCTAAATCATAATGGAAGAGGATAAACAATTATGTACCAAACAACAGAAAAAATGCCAAGGAAATGGCATCAGAAACTAAAAATCTCTTTAAAGATGAACTTTCATACAAAAATAATACAAAAGATACCTTTAACGCTACCAAAAAAATTCTCCACCACTCTAACGGAAAAGAATGGACAAAAATAATTGAACATGTGGAATATGAAACTGAGGATTATCAAATAGTTTCAATTCAAGAATATTTTTCTGATGATAAAGAAGATGAAGAAGATGATGAAGAAGAAGAACAAGATGAAAATTTAAACACAAACAATTCAAATGAAAAATATAACTACATATCAGAAGAATCCAAAATAAAACTACAGGAAACAATAGATAACATTAATCAAAAACAGACAACAACAAGTGAATACCAAATTTACACAACAATCAAAAACCACAACAACAACCAAACAAATTAATAACCAAGAAATTGAACAATTCAAAACTCAAGAAATGCAAGTTGTCAGGAAAAAGGAAACACAACCACAATCCAAAGAAAAAGAAATTTTACCATGGAAAAAAAAGACAATAGAAACAAAACAAAATATTGTGCAACCAAAAGATAACTTGACACAAACATAAACAGAAACTGACATAGAGAAAAATGCATAAAGAAAATCAAAAATTACAAAAAATAATAGAAGACATAAACAACAAACCACTACAAGGAAATACAACAAATACCAACAACACTGTGACAAATGAACAAATGCAACAACATCTACATGAAAACAACAAAGGAAGACAACTAACCCCAAATATACCCATAGATTTAATATTGCAAAGACATCTCCTAATGATGCTGAATCCACCCAACCCATTCAACCTGCCATTAGCATTACCAATGCTAAACCATTTCATCAACATAAAAAATGTCCAGAGTCAACAAAACACAGGTAACAACAACTCTTAGTTTTTAAAAAATTATAAATACATTTAACACAATAATACAATTTATTTCTCCAATTTATCTCATTTTATAGATTTACAAAAACAAGAAAAAAGACAACAATCAAGAAAAAACCAAACACAAATACAAATAAAGGTAATTAAAAATTTCTGTATTAAAAAATTAATATCAATTTTTTATATATATACCAAACTTTACAACAAAAATTTAACACTAATTAAAATATTGAATTTCTAACTTTTATTCCACTGAAAATCAAAATTAATTACAACTAATCCATCATAAAAGAAAATCATTATTAATTAAATATAAGGTTAAACAAGGAAAATATAAATATCTCTACCTATGTTTTTTTCTTTTACAGATTCAACAAAACTATGGATAAAAAACAGCAACTACAAATATGTTAAAAATTTTTATATAGTTATGATTTTTAAAAAGTTACTTAAATTTTCTTAACAAAGTTTAAAGTTCAGATTTAACAAAATTTATTACATTTAGTAAAAAAACATATATAACAAAACTTAACAATTTCTCTAAGGAAAAACTGAAAAACACAAATAGAAATTTAACAAAAACAATTTAAACTTACGAAAATATATGTAAAAACAAATGTTTTACAAAACATTTACAATAACAACAAAAAACATTGTTAAAAATAAACAATTTATTACAAAATTCAAATAGTCATCATTTTTATTTTATTTTTTAAAAAAACATTTTAAACAGCCCGGCAAAGCCAGGCAACTCCTGCTAGTTCTAAATATATCTCAGGCAATACAAGATTATAATACAATACAAATAAACGGAGACTGAACCCATCTTGTAGAGCAGTGTTACTTAGTTATTTAAAATCTTAGCGTATGCTATCCTCTCTTGTATAAATTCATGTTGGCTGCGGGCATTAGTAAGACTAATAGCTCTTCTCAATAAATACTGCTGTCACAGGTGAATGATGTCGCTGCAGATAACTCATGTGCCCCCCCATTAGAATCAGTGCTCCTGATGTTTTAAACTTATGATAAACTATAGACTATATTCTCCCTAGCAGTAGCTAAACATTATATATATAACATTATATATATAACAACAACAACAACAACAACAACAACTCATAAGACAATCAATAAACAATCTTCAATGGGAAAAACAATCTTCAGTGGGAAAAACAATCTTCAATGGGAGAAATTAGGGATGCATTTATGGAGTTTGAATTTATGGATTTATGGATATTAAAGTTTCCAAGCCTCGAACAGATTTTTGCTTGATTCTGGAAACAGTTCCATTCAGATACTGCTCTCTTTTCTCTCTCGAATATTTGGCTTCATGGCTTGGAACCACGGAATCCCAATGCTTCACTACATTTTGAATCATGCTATAAGACTATTAACTTTATATTATGAACATCACTTTCTACCCAGAAGCACTGGACATAACATAAATTAGATACTATTGCCCACAGTACTTTTAAATTATATATCTTTAGATACTCATAGTCATGTCACTGTAGGAGTTTCTCCCATTGAAGATTGTTTATTGATTGTCTTACAAGTTCAGTCTCTGTTTATTTGTATTGTATTATAATCTTGTATTGCCTGAGATATATTTAGAATTCATTGTTGATTCTTTGCAGAAACAGAAAATGTAAAAACAATATATAATGTCTGAAGAAGGAAATGTCCGAAAATGTTAACATTAAAATAATGGATGCATTTATGGAGTTTCAACATTGATATTAAAGTTTCCAAGCCTTGAACAGATTTTTTGCTTGACTGTAGATATTGCAGCTAAATGAGAAGGGACATGTAATCCAGGGAAATGGCATGTGCTGTTATAGAATGCATTTCTCAAAAACTTCTGGGTGGGGTGTGTGGCTACGATGCTGCCTGAGTAGCATGTATCACGATCAGCTCGCGCCTGGAATGTGGTATTAAATGTGATTTATCATCAAAATACGGATCTAAAAGCCTGGAAAGTGTTTTCAGAAGCCTTGGACACAAGTTTCAATTATTTTGAGTTACACCGGAGTCAAAGTTCGAAGAACGGGCGGTAAGTGCAGCGCGGCGCAAGCTGCATCATTCGAACTGCTCGGGGTCGGACGGGACTCTGATGCTATTTTGTTTTTAAAAGAGAGGCTCCGAAGGGTTAAAAAAGAGGCTTTTTTATTGCTGGTGGTAGCAGATGAGAACCGCGGAGTGATTTTGGTGGATGTTTGAAAGTGCTAGTAAGTGCGGAAAGGAGACCAGAGGTTGTGAACAGCGTGGGAAAGAGAGAATTGAGAAGGAAGGGAAGGATTAATGGCAGCGAGGCAAAACAGAATTGAAACTTAAAAGTTGAAAAGAACTACATGAAAGTAATGGCTGGATAAGACCAGAAGTTGGAAAAGCTGAAAGAAAGAAGGAAAGTGAGATGGGAGACTGGAAAGTAAAGAGGGAGGAATAAGAAGAAAAAAGAAGGTAAAAAGAATGGAATTTATGTTGGGGACTTTTTTTGGGGGAAGTGTGTGTAGGAGAAGCGAGGACGGCTCTCGTCTGAAACCACCGCTGTGGTTTGGAACATTATAGTTTTTAATTATTGTTTTGTGCATATTTCTTTTTTGAATTTTTGGATCCGAACAGTTTTAACTTTTTTATTTTTTGGACCGTGATTGTCTTTGTTTTCGTTGCACTGTTGTTTTACTCACTCCTTTTATGTGGATTAATTATCATTTTTGGATTACAGTCACATTATTATTTTTATTGGTACTTTCTTCACCTCCTGTGCAAGCCTGCTTTACTGTGGAGAAGTTAACTGTGTTATTTCAGATTTGGGTCTTCCTCTTTGAAGCTGATTTTTTAAAAAAACCTGGGGTATTTCCCATTCTTTTTTTGCTTTCTTTTTTGGTGGTGCTCTGGATCGAATGTGGATATAGATTTGGATGGCTCTTCTTTGCCACTTTTTTTGGAATTACAGTTGTAACAATTGGATTATATACAAGAGGACTTGGTTTATAAAATTGACATATTAACAGTGTTTGGACAAAACAAATTGGATTTCAGTGTAAAATCTGTGTCTTTTGGATTATAAATTAAGAAGAAAGAAGAGAGGAATAAGGAGAGGAGCAAGGGAAGAAGAGAAGAAGCCTGATTTGGAAGAAAGTGGTTTAAGAAATAACTTTTTTTCTTGCTTTTTTTTACTTGGAATACAATAAAACACTGTGTCTATTGTGAAATTGTGGGGTAGGAATTATGGATAAGAAAAAGGATGACCAATCAAAGAAGGATGATGGGGAAAAGGTGGGGGATGATGACCCTGTTGTAAAACCAAAAAAATGGAAGGAAAAAAAGATGAAGAAAAGAAAGAGGTCAGAGAAAGGGCGAATAGTTCACCAATACAATTTGATGATGTTGTGATGACGACTGAATTTGGAAAATTGGGTAATAAATTGGAAAGGATGGAAGCACATATGCAAAAAACTGAGGAAATAAGGGCTGAATCTCATAAAAAATCGATTACCATGTTTAACAAATTTGTTCAAAAAGCTAATGTTAATTTTGATAATATGGAAAAAGACATTGTATCCACTCAAGAAAATGTGAAAATGGTTAAAATGGATGTGAAGGAAATTCAGAAAAAACAATATGAATTTAATGTTAAGATGGAGGTACAGGAGAGGAGAGTGGATACAATGGAAGAGTTTATGAGAAAGCAAAATTTGGTTATTAGAAAATTGTCGGAGAAAAAACTGGATCAGTTGAAAATTCGAATTTTAGATTGGTTGAATAATCTTAATATGGGTAAAATTTTTGTTGCTGAAGATATAATTAATATTTTTCAATTGGGCTCAAAAAGAACGGGCAAAGTTTGAAATGTTTTAGTCAAGTTCGCAAATGTTGGTGATAAATTGAAGGTGATGGCTCATGTAAAACAAATGGGAACTGGTGTTTTAAAAATTGATGGAGATGATGTGGAAATTTACAATGATATTTCTATTGAGGAAAGAAATTGGAGATATAAAATGAAACCAGCAACGAAAATCCTTAGGGATCAAGGGATTAATTATTATTGGAGGTTCCCGTTACAAGTGAGATTTTTTTATGCAAAGAAAATGCATACAATTGACTCGGGAATGGATCCTTTGGAGTATTTTTGAATGATTGGTTTAATTAGAGGTGGTACACAGGAATGGTCATCCTTGAGGCATGCATTGATGGAGACAGGGGCTAATGAAAGGGAACAGACTGAGGAAGAAATGGGCGGCGCAACAGGAGGGAAGAGTCTTGGGGAAACGAGTGTTGTTGAAGTGACAGAGTTGGATGAGGGATGAATATCTATGGTCAATTATTAATGTAGATAATCAGTTGAAATTAATATTGAGAGTGCTTGAGTATTAGTGGACATTTAGGCACATTTTCCATGTCCCCCCTCTCTTTGGAAAGTTCTAAGTTTTTGCAGAGGCGACTTTTTGTATAGAAAGTAGAGGGGTGTAGAAGTTTAGATTTTAAAAATTTTATTTTTGATTGTTGTTTATTGTTTACTGTATGCTGGGTTTAATGGGTATAAAATGTTTAATTAAATTCACAGTCCATGAGGATCAAGATAAAACTGAGGGGTATGTTTATCAAACATTTCCATGAAGACTATTAAGATAGTGACGTGGAATGTGAAACGTACTGGCTCACAAGTTAAACGTAAAAGATTGGAATCATCTCTTAGGAAAGATCGTCCAGATATAATTTTTTTGCAGGAAACACATCAAAAATCGGAGAGTACAAATAAATTATTTCTAGGTTGGACACAAATTTATGAAAAAGCTTATGGTACCTCAAAAGCAAGAGGGGTTGCAATATTAATTTCAACTAGATTGGGTTTTACTATTACAAAAAGTATTTCTGACCCGGAAGGTAGATTCTTGATTGTAAAAGGCATGATAGATGATGAAGAAATAACTCTTGTGAATATATATGCCCCAAATGATCAACAAGATAAATTTTTAGATAAGGTATATCATATTTTGGAAAAAGAAAGGACGGTAAAAATGGTAGTAGCAGGTGACTTTAATTTAATTAGATCTAATATAGATTGTACCAATGTGTTAAGAGATAGAACATGATCAAAAATGATATTTTTAGATAACTGGATGAAACTTTTAGGATTAAAAGATGTATGGAGAGAAGTTAAAGGTACAGAAAGAAGTTATACATATTTTTCACAAGTTCGTAACACATATTCTAGAATAGATTATTTTTTGTTACAGACAATATACTTAAGAATATAGAAGAAACAGAGGTTGGAATTTTTAAAAAGTCAGATCATGCAAAAATGTTAATGCAAATGGGAGTTGGAATGACAGAAAAGAAACAAAATAGTTGGAGATATGATCTGAAAATGTTCAGGGATTCAAAGGATTACATAGAAAAGATTTGGAATCAATATTGGCAATGGAATGATACTGGTGAGGTGATGTATAATATAGTTTGGGATACCATGATGTTGGTTTTTAGAGGAGAATGTAGTAAACTGAATAGTATAAGAAATAAACAGTAAAAGGATAAACATGAAAACATTGAGAAAGAGATTAAACGGCTTCAAGAAGAACATATAAAAACAGGGAAGAAAGATTTGATATACTTAAAAATAGAGTATTTTGAATATAGCAATAAGAATTTAAAACTATTAGCCAGAGCTGCGAAATAAAAAAGTATTTGAAGAGTAATTGGTGTTTTGATAAATCAACAAGGAGTGAGGTGTAATAAAACAAAAGAGAAGGTAGAAATAATAAAGAAATTCTATCAAGAGTTATATTCTGAGAAAAATAGAAAAGTAGAACGTTTAAGGGCATATTTGGAAAATTGGAAAGAAGTCAAGATTAGAGAGGAACACAAAAATAGAATGGAATCTTCAATAACAGAAAAAGAGATAAAATATGTGATACATAGTTGAAAACGAGTAAAGCTCCAGGTGAAGATGGATTTACCGTGGAATTTTATAAGCAATTTAAAGAAATAGTGGTTCCAAATCTTCTGAAGCTGTTTAATCATATATTAGATGGAGGATTATTACCGACTTCATGTTATAGATCAGTAATTGCTTTGATCCCTAAACCTGGAAAAGATTTAGAAAATATGGAATCATATAGGCCAATCTCATTGATAAATCAAGATGCAAAAAATTTGACCGCAATATTAGCAAATAGATTACATGAATTTATGAAAGATTATATAAATAAAGACCAAGCAGGATTTTTGCGGGGCAGATATATGGCAGACCTTATAAGAAGAGTGATTGTTCTGGTACACATTGCAGAGCAAAGAAAGGAAAAGTTTGGATTGTTGTCTTTTGATATTTTTAAGGCCTTTGATTCTTTGCAGTAGATTTCAATTAAAGAAATTATAAGAAATTTTGGATGTGACACAAAATTTATAAATTTAATTGACCAGCTATATCGGAAAGGTATAACTAGAATTAAAGTGAATGATGTATTTACAGAGGAAATAAAATTAGAAGCAGGGACTAGACAAGGATGCCCACTATCACCGATATTATTTGTGATGGCCATGGAATTACTCGCGACACTTATAAGAGAGGATAAAAAGATAGAGGGAATAGAAGGAACTAAAATTAGTTTATATGCAGATGATACGATGATTACAATGAAAAATCCTGTGAAAACAATGGAACGAATTTATGCACATCTGAGGGATTTTGAAGACATGACAGGATTAAAAGTGAATTGGGATAAATCAGAGGCTATTTTTTGTAATGTAAATGAAGAAGATCAAAAGAAGGTTAAGGAAAGATATAATATACAAATTAAAAATTGTGTGAAATATTTAGGAATAAGTAGTACAAGTAAAATTGAGGATCTTAAGAAATTGAATTATGATAAACAAATAATAGAAATTAAGGAGAAAATAAAACAATGTAATAAGTTGAACTTGTCTTGGTTTGGTTGAGTTGCCCTATGCAAGATGAAGTTACTACCAAAGATAATTTTTTTGTTTGATGTTCTTCCAATTCAATTAAAAGAAAAAGATATAAGGAGTTTTCAAACTATATTAAATACTTTCTGTAATGGAGGGAAAAGACCAAGAATCACAAAAAGTTTATGGTATGTAGCACAAAAAGAAGGTGGTCTGGGCCTTCCAAATATTAGACATTATTATAAGGCTTTTCAATTAAAGAATATTGTCAAGATTATATCAAAATCTGAAGTCATTTGGGATTAGATAGAAATGAAAGAATTACAGAATAGTGGTAATGCAATTTTTTTGGTTAAAGAGATAAGGATAAGAACAAGTAACGAAATGACAAAAGCAATGTTGGGTGTTTGGAAAAATACAAAGATGAAATTAGCATCTGAGGTTTCCCCAATAATGGATATAAAAACGTTTCCTGTAAAAATTGATAAAAGAATAAAAAATATAATGCTGAGAAATGATGTGTTTCTGTTGAAAGATTGGATGAAAATGTTGGATGACTTAGTACTGAGAGCTGAAGTGTTTAATCAAATGAAATTGAATTGGTTGCAGGTGATGTTAGTGAACAAATGGGAGAAGAGATATAAAGATGAATTTAGTTTACAGAGGGATAGGACAGAATTTGAAGAGATGATTTGTAAAATAAGAAAAGGAGAAATGGGAATAAAAGGGGTAGTAAGCAAAATATATAAAATCCTAAATAAGGATGAAAATTCACAAAATGCCTTGAGAAAATTATGGGAAGAGGATTTGAACATAAAAATTTCTGAACTTCAATGGAAAAACAAATGGAAGAGAAGAATTATGAGACATCTTTCAATTAGATTAAAAGAACATAACTATAAAATATTATGGAGGTGGTACTTGACACCAGTTAAACTATTTCGAATGGATAGTAATAAAACTAAAAATTGTTGGAGATGTAAAAGCAATCTGGGTACATATGAACATATGTGGTGGAATTGTAAAGTGATAAGTGCTTTTTGGAAATTAATTGAGAAAGAAATATCAGATATCCTTAAAGTAGATTTTAAGCTGGATTCAAGTATCGCCTTACTGACAGAATTTGATAGTATAAATATGAATACAAATAATAAAGAACTGTTATCTATAATGTTAACGGCTTCAAGATTATGTATAGCAAGAAAATGGGAAAGCGATTCAATATTAAAAATAGATGAATGGTATTAGGAGATGTGGGAAATCGCTTTGAATGATAAGTTAACATGTGAATTGAACGTGAAGAAAGGTATTTTGAAAGAAAACAAGTTTTGGGAAATTTGGAGACCATTTGTGGAATATGTTCTAATAAGTGATAAAGGTGATAAACCAGTACCTCAGCATATGAGTTTTTGGAAGGATTAAATAAGAATATTGATCCTCATGGCATGTATATAGCACTGGGTGTTATTATTTTGCAATATAAAAGGTTGGATCTTATAAATTTTTGACATATTAAACACATAATTAAAAATATAAAGAAGAAAGAAAAATATATACATAGAAAAAAGGATTGGGATATATATTTTATGAGATGAATGATAAATATAAGGTTCAACAGTTGGCGTTGTTTATAATGCTATTACAAAATAGTTTAAGCAACTTAATGTTGTTTATGTATTTATGTACTTTTGTATTCTTATTTTTTTCTTGTTTTTTCGTATATATATTTTGTATGTTTGTATAATTTTTGCATTTTTTGTTATTTTAACAAAAATTAATAAAATTATAATTTTTAAAAAAAACTTCTTGGTATTTGAGCACCACTGGATTTGGTTAAATGAAAGGAAACATATATTTTCAATATCTACACTAATGAAGCAAAAAACTCTTGATCATTGTCTTCAACCATTCTGGAGGTAATGTACTGAAGTTTCATCATCACCATTGTTTCCACAGGGGAGAAAGCAGTATATCATTGGATGAATTCTCATTGATAAGTGTAATTGGTTACATTAGAGAAATGGCCACTGAATTTGTTGGGCAATGTCTGCTTTTGCAGAAACTGCTTTTGCAGAAACTACATGATACATACTATTCAAAGAGGCATATCAGTTTATCTGTTCAAATAAGTAATAAAAAGAATCTGAGGCAGTAGCAGAAAAGGGACCCAGCTGATTATTCGAGACTAATGCCATCTGATAAGCAGGGCCCTTCTCAGCTGATTGATGAACAGCAGCAAAGAAGGAGTCCATAATTCAAGAAGTTGTTGAATTTCTTAAATGAAACAACAGTCATCCTAGTTTAGACTAATTTTCACAGTACACAGAATTGCAGCAGTTCCCCAAATAGTACATTTTTGCTTTAAGTCCAGGAGAATGACAGGTTACTCACAGATGTGAGAACTCTGCAGCAGTTCCCCAAATAGTACATTTTTGCTTTAAGTCCAGGAGAATGACAGGTTACTCACAGATGTGAGAACTCTAGTACATCTGAAAATTCCTCATCATCTTTGCCAGTGAGGCAAGGATTGTTCAATTTCCTCATCATTACATGTGATAATAAATGAGAATGTACAACCCAAGT
Organism: Bradypodion ventrale; assembly: GCA_035047345.1. Taxonomy (NCBI): domain Eukaryota; kingdom Metazoa; phylum Chordata; class Lepidosauria; order Squamata; family Chamaeleonidae; genus Bradypodion; species Bradypodion ventrale. The sequence goes on from JAWDJE010000003.1 coordinate 176,900,290, forward strand.
GAATGTGTGTTAAGCACTATAAGCTAAATTAGATTCTTAGCATGTAATAACTTCAAAGTGAAGAAATAGGTCTCTCTCATTATTTATCTCTAATACTGCTTGATCTTACTTGAATCCAAATATTTGCTATGCAATATAGAACTGACAGCCTGAGATGTTCTGGAGGTGCTTGGAACAAATTTGTCCTTTGATTTCTGCAGATATTTGTATATATGTGTAGAGTTTAAATAGGGAAAGGAAAACAACTTGAAAATGGGCTACGGTCAGGGATGAGAAGGTGCTGAATTTGTGAATTTGGTGAGCATATAATTCATGGTAAAATATCCTATCAGCTTGCTTGCTGATAGAATGCAAGGACAATGAAGAAAAGGGGGAAAATAGGGGCCAAGATAGAGGTGTAGTAGTACAAATTTGAGATCCAGTGAAAAGAAAGGAAAGAGGAGACAGAAAGGAAGAAAGTGAAAAGAACCAAAGACTCCCTGTATTGTCCTTTTAAGAGAGACTCCCTCCTTTTTTTCTTCATTTGAAGTGGTCTTTTTTCATTTTCTTGAATTATTTTTTGTTGCTGCCACCACTCAATTGGAAATTCCTCATAATCCTTACAGGTGAACAGAAGACATTTCTATTTCCTGTCTCTGTCTACAAGGATAAAATAAATACATCCTGCATTAACTTAAAGGCAAGCTCATATTAGAAATTGTCCCCCACACTGGTGTTTGGAAGAAGAAGGTTTTTTGTTTTTTTGCTTTGGACTCCAGGAAGAAGAATAAGAGCTAACAATTATGATAGTGACATAATATAAATGCCAAATGAGCAGAAATTAAAGTATCCCTTTAGTCCATTCTGTTACTCAACAAAATATGTGTTCCCTTCCCAAAAGAGCTAATCATTATGCTTAGTGCATTAAAAGGCTACTAATGTTCCTGTGGATTCACTTATAACTATATAAATTTCTCAAATAAATTAGAGCACTGAACTAAAGACTTAGCAAGCCATTTGAAAAAGAACAGCACTCCTTTACATTTGACTGCGAAAAGGATCCATGAAAATAGATACTCCACTCAGAATCTAAATTGCCCATTAAGAAATCACATAGGATATTTCATATCCACAGTGATTTCTAATGAATTAATATGTTCCTACACTTGGTGATAATTTCTAGTATAATATGACACCACACTATAATTGTTAATTGAAAAATACATTCCTTGCCAAAAACTAATCAATCAGCTTGGGAATACCTTTGTGTAGGGATTCCTGGCTGTCTTCCTAAGGATCCACACTGGCTTTTGAAGATGGGGCCTGGGTGAGTTCTGGCTGAAGGCCAGCATATGACTCATCTCCCCCAAAATAGAGGGACATCTTATTTCCTGTTATTGCAAGAAAGCCCTGTGTTCACAAGTACACCTCATGATTATTATGTCATTCCTCATGACTTTCACCCACTGCCCAACCCAGGATTGTGTAATTTCACATGACCTGCTTAACCAGTCACCTCAAGGACCATGCCAACTTCCTGTATAGATTTGTATGTCTAATAAAACCATCTGGATCTCTTTGTCTCAGAAGTTCTCTCCCAGCTTGCTTCAGCAAGAAGTTCTGTCTCTGTATGTCTTTGGGTGACTGTGTGTATGCATGGGTGAGAGTGATTGTTTCAGGTGTGAGGCCCTCAGCTGTAACAAGTGGCAGCCCAATGCAAAACCTTTGACTTCTTCTTTCATTGTTTCTAGAACAAATAGTTTTAGGATATTGCATCTTAGATGAATTTATTCTGTCCTATTTGCTTCTGCATAAGTGCTTAGAAATGTATGAACAAAAAGTTAGACATGGACAGACAGGAAAAAGGTACAGTATGAAGTTCTATGCACTATTGTTGTGTGAGCCACCTGGAGTCACATTGTCAAGTGGGTGTAACAACAACAACAGCAGCAGCAGCAGCAGCAGCAGCAGCAGCAGCAGCAGCAGCAGCAGCAGCAACAACAACAACAACAACAACAACAACAACAACAACAACAACAACAACAACAACATGAATAACTTCAGCTGGCAAAGTCCTATTTCTAGTTCTGTTTGCCACAACCAAGTAGTGAGTTTCCATTCTAAATCTATTAAATCTGTTATTCAAATTGTGTATGATTCAGAGCGTTCTAATATTCTTTTGGAAAATACTCTGTGAGCAAAATTAAAGTTTAATTTCATATTGAAAGTATGATATGATACCGCCTGAAATTAATTCATCCAATTGTATGCTATCCTATATTTTTCAGAGATCCACAGATGAATTATCAAACCTCTATGGAGCAGAAACTCTGAAAAACAGAAGTCCACTCCCAGTTAAGTGAACACCACCTCACCTTTCCAGAGAGTTGGGAATCCAAATAAGGTGTGGTATATTCCCACATATTTTAAAATGTGTATTAAAGAATCAAAACAGTTTAGCAGGAATAACCTTTCTGCACACTACACTACAGGAGTTCTCAATGTTTTTCAGCTGTGGGCTGGACCATGCCCCCTCAGACAGCTGAGTGGGCTGGACTGGTGGTTCTCCCCATCATAAATGCTGCTGTAAAACATATCCGTGGCTGTCATAAACACATTTATGATGGCCATGGACTCATTTACGGCTGACGAAATGCATTTATGATGGATATAAATGAGTCCACAACAGATTCTGGCAGCAGTGGTGGTAGCATAGGTGGTGGCAGTGGTGGCAGTGGTCGTGGTGGCAGCAGTGGCGGTGGCGGTGGCAGCAGGAGCTGGAGTGAATTTGGGGGCCAGATTATTTGGTGCTGCGGGCCATAGGTTGTGAAGCCCTGCACTATATACTTGAAGAATAATGAATGCAACACTTTGAGACCTACCTGTCAGAAATCCACTAATCTGAAATCCGACTAACAGGGGAATCATTCCAGTGAACCCATTTCCCACTTAAGCCAGTCTAAGACGTTTATTATTTCAAGGTACAATGGGATGCCTTCCAAAGCTTTCTGGTTGATTTTGCCTCAATGCCAACCAGATCAGAAACAACAAAATAAAAATGATTTTTCAATTAAAATCTTCAAAATTGAGACCTATTTCAATCTAGACCATTATACTATGACAACAGACTTAATAAATAATTGGATCAGTCCTATCATAAAGAATAACACAACCATGTCCACTAAATCTTCCTTTACAAATGGCATCAGGCAAATAAATATTACTGCTTTAATATTGACTCTAATTCCATGCAAAATTGACTCAGAAATCTTGTGAATGACAAAGCAAACAGCTTTTGCAAACTGGGGGAAAAGCATCATGGCTATTGCTGTTCACAAATGTCTTATTGAAATTCTCTATCCTGTTTGTGGGAAGAAAATTGAGGGAACAATTTTAGCTGAGGAAGGAGAAGTTATGCAACGATTTCTCAGAAGTGAAACTCACCATTGGCATTTTTTATGACACAATGTTGTTCTTGTTTACATATAATTTTTTAAAAAAATTTTTTGTACTGCCATAACAAGTGACAACAATGGAAACTGTATGAGCAGCTTGGCCATCATTTTGCCTGCTGACCTCAAATAGAGTAATCTGGAGGAGAACCTTGACAGGAAGGGGAGTAGCTAGAAGAAAGGAGATGAAGAGAACATAGACAGAACTCTTGAGCATACCTGTCAACCATCCCGTTTTACCCGGGAAAACCCCTTATTTTTACCCATCTTCCCGCCCCCTCCTGTTTTATTAATTTCCCTGTATTTTCCTTTATTTATTTGTTTAAAAATATCCTGACTGGAGCCCTCACAGGTGAAGCTGCAGTGTTTTTTTCAGGCCACCAGAGGTCGCTGTGAGGCAGGCTTTTCGCATGTGGAAGGGGAGAGAGAGAAGGTGGGGGTGGGGGTGGGGGATGTTGCGAGTTTCTCTTTAATTTTTCTGCCAGCCACATGGCCAATATGGCGGCTTCATTTTTGGTCAGAGCCACCATGCTGCCTGGGAGGGATGGGAGTCTACTGTAGAGGTGAGCGATATTTCATATATGCAGGGGCAAATCAACTCTTGGTCTGGGGGCAGAGACTTCTCTCTCACTCTCATGCTTTATTGAGTTGTTTCTGCCCTGCCTCTATCCTGGCTGGAGGATTCTGTTTCTAGAGTTCTTTAGTTAACTTGGGAGGGGTGGGGGTATGTGCTTGAACACTATATGAGAGAGGGGGGGTTCATTTCTGTTCAAGTGTTAAATTGGGTGGGGTGGGGTGGGTATGTGCTTGATCAATATATGCTAAAGGTAAAGGTTTCCCTTGCTTGATAGCCAGTCGTATCTATAGAGTGCCAAGGTTTGCCATCACAGTCAGATTCCTACACTATATGAGAGAGAGGGAGGTTCCGTTTCTGTTCTAGAGTTAACTTGGGAGGGGTGGGGTGGGGTGGGGTGGGGGATATGCTTGATCACTATATACTAAAGGTAAAGGTTTCCCTTGCTCAAAAGCCAGTCGTATCTAGAGTGCCAAGGTTCACCATCACAGTCATAGATTCCTACAACAGCCAATTTTTAGAGCAAGAAGCTGCTTTTTGTACAAGAGAGCAGATCCAAAATACACAGGGAGAATTATCAGAACTCATAGATCCGGTGTGCTTGCATGGTTGTGTAAAGGGATCTGAGTTACGTTAAGGTAAAGGGTCATCCTTGCTCAAAAGCCAATTGTATCCGACTCTAGGGTTCAGTGCTCTTCTCTGTTTCAAAGCCGAAGAGCCAGCATTGTCTGCGTCTGCAGACATTTCAATGGTCATGTGGCAGGCATGACTAGACACCAGAGCACACAGAACGCTGTTACCTCACCACCAAAGTGGTCCCTATTGAAAGGTTTCCCTTGCTCGAAAGCCAGTCATATCCGACTCTACGGTGCAGTGCTCATCTCTGTTTCTAAGCTGAAGAGCCAGTGCTGCCTGCTTCTGCAGATGTTTCCATGGTCATGTGGCAGGCATGACTAGACACCGGAGCACACAGAACACTGTTACCTTCCAAACAAAGTGGTCCATATTTATCTACTTGAAATTTCTTGCTTTTGAACTGCTAGGATGGCAGGAGCTGGGACAAAGACAGGAGCTCATTCCATCCTGCAGTACTCAGGAATCGAACTGCTGACCTTCTGCCTCCCAGTCAGCATCTTAGTCACTTAAGCCACTGAGTAAACAAGAAAGAAAACAAAACAAAAGTCCCCCAAGAAAATGGGGAAAGGGTTCTTTGGCTCACACAGCTTTGTGCCCATTGCATCTACAATACCATCTAGCCATCTTATTTTGGTCACTCCCTTCTTTTGTCCTCCACCTTTCCCAGCATCAAGGCCTTCTCAAGTGAATCCTCTCTTCTCATTTGATGTCCAAAGTACTTTAGTGTCATCTTCACTATTTGTCCTTTAATGAGCAGTCATGGTTGATTTCTTCTAGGATCGACCTATTTCTAACACCACATTTCAAAGGCATCTATTTTTCTGCACTCAGCTTTCCTAATGGTCCAGCTCTCACACCCATACATTACCACCGGGAATACCATTGCTTTGACTCTGCAATTTTTTGTTTGCAAGGTGAGGCCTCTACTTTTAACTATGTTCCCCAGGTTTCTCATAGCTTGTTTCCCAAGCATCAGTCACCTTTTTATTTCATGGCTGCAATCACCATCTGCAGCGATCTTTGATCCTAAGAAAGTAAAATCTGCCAGTCGTATCCAACTCTAGGGTGCAGTGCTCATCTCCATTTACAGCCAAAGAACCAGTGCTGTCTGTGTTTGCAGACATTTTCATGGCCATGTGGCAGGCATGACTAGAGCCCAGTAAGTCACATGGCTATATTTGGCCATGCCCACAGATTTGGCCACACCCAGAGAGTGGTGTCGCCAAAATTTCCTTTATTTTCAAATCCAAAAGTTGACAGGTATGCTCTTGAGCAATCAAGGCAGGTGCTAGAATAGGTGTCAGCAACCTATGGCCTGCCAGCAGAATGTGGCCCACACTGCCAAATCATCCAGCCCCTGCCCTCACTCCAACCGCCACTGCCACCACCAACAGAAGCAACCATGGATGTGTTTATGGCAGCCATAATCACATTTACAGCAGCCACAGATGCATTTATATCAGCCACAGATGATTTATGGCCCCCATCCCCCTCAACTGTCTGAGGGAGGATGACCCAGCCCCCAACTTTAAAAAGTTGCCGACCCCTGTACTAGAAGTTGAAGGACAACTAGACAAAACAAAGGAAGAGAATGCTGATAAGAAAACAGAGGCAGTGGAGGAAATGCCATGGAAAAGTGTCACAGTTAGGAGCAAAATAAGAGACTCTTCACAAGTGGATCTGCAAAATGACTTTCAGATTCTTGAAGAGAAGTCCAGTGGACAGCATACAGAAGACAAACAAGAGATCTCCGAAGAAGACATGACATAGCCTGAAGCTCAGGAAGCAGAACCCACACCCAACAAAAGAAGGGAACAGTAGTTGAAGTAAGAGACTCCTTACTGCTTGGGATTGAAACAAGAATATGCCAGGAAGATCCTTGGAAACTTCAGGTATGCTGTTTCGTGTAGGAATGCAGTAGATTGACCTGAGCAGATTCATATATTAAACACATTATTTAATATTAAGGGTTCCAAGCTGGAGCGAGTTTTGAAGACACGCCCTCAGACTCAACCAACCAACAGGGCAGAATCCTTAAACTGATTAATCTAATTAACCTTTTACCTCTTCAATTGACCAAAAAGTCACCCATGGCTCAGGTCAACCTAATACAGTACCTAATTATTTTCTTGTGTATTCTAATACTTAAGTTAACACCTTAGAGGTTAGAGATTTCTTCTTGGTAGAAAACGGAATGTTAATCTGTTGAGTCAAGAATACAACTCTGTTAGTCATTTTAGAAAAACAGCTAGTCTCTCTGTTAATTAGTAGTATAACCATGAAGCAGTTTTTGTCTATTTAATGGGACTGAAAAATGAATTAAATGAGCCATTTATCCTGATTCCTGAAGTCTGTCATTCCTTCTCTCCGCTGGGCAAGGCAGATAGCAACAAATGGTGCCCAACGTTCGTGGGGCTCAGTTATCGTAAGGCATATTTGTTGTTTTTGAAGCATTTAGCAAGCTTGCACAGAATGGAAAGCAAGCTTCCGACATAGAGCAGAGAACAGATTGCTAGGCTTGCACTGAAGCCTGAGACATCGCAGAAGCTGATCCAGGAAAGCCAAGACTTCCCATACCAGCCCGCACGGCTCTGGGGAGGAACCCAGAGGGAGACAGGTTTGGAGGTGTGCACTGCTCCATTCCCCGCAGAAGGAACAGACCCCTCATCCTTCAAAAGAACCCCACAGCTTCTCGGTGGAGAAGCTTATTCCCTATCATTCTTCCAAGAAGAACCAGTGGGTGAGTATGGAAGGGAATTTGTCTAGTTCTCAGAAGGAGTTTGCTGAGGAACTAGCGTATATGCTTAAAAAGTCAGGGAGGAGAGTTTCCTTGACCCAGATCCATCGTTTGCTCTTTGCGATAGACAAATGATGTGCTTGGTTTCCTAAACAAGGATCACTTCTTATTCAGGATTGGCTAAAAGTAGGGAGAGCACTCTATAAAGAACCAGGGGCACCATCCGATATTTTGGTGGTTTGGTTAAAATGCAAAGAACCCCAGTGGGCTTGCTCCTGTTTCAGTTGCACCGCCCCCCCCTCTGGCATACAATTTGGAACAAAGTCGATTGTGGGGACAAACGTAGTACTGTATAGACCACTGGAACCGTTTGTCAAATGAATTTATTGTAGAAATCTTCTCAAAGTAACACAAAAGATCCGAAACCCTTTCGATACAGGATTTTTCAAAAGTTTTCTTCAGGGATCTATAGTGTTGAATCAATTTATAAAGATTTAAAGTATTCAATCGCGTCCTAGACCTCCCTTATTAATTCTTTTGGTGTCGACGGACGTCAATGTAAATTCTTCAATATATGTGTGTTTTCATCTTTTAATTTCACAATGAATATAAAAGTTCCTTTAGTTCCCAAAAATAATGTACTTAGTTCCAAAATCTACCCGGTATATAAAGATTTTTCAAATATTCTTCATCAGGAAATGTAATTCTGCGTAGGGTTAAAATAATAACATCATTAAAAAACATTAAAAACATTAACAATGTAACAGTAAGTATCAACTTTTCTTACCCATTTACGGAGCTCACCTAACTTCGCATTCAAATGGCCTCATTCATTTATTCTTTTAGTGCCAAAGAACATTATTGAGACTGATTTGCAAACCCTTAGAATACTATTCTTAATTATAATTAATTCAACCGGTGTTATTTTTACCCAACTTGTGGTTCTGATTTTGCACGTACTGTAGAACGAACCTTGATAAACCACCTCCCCTCTCTTTCTCGACTGTATTCAATCCGGAAGTGTCTCATGTTACAAAAAACATTTGTACTCAATCTCCTGATTAAGTCCTCTCAGAAAGTGAAATCTATGTACAGTGATACCTCATACAATGTCCAAACTTGGTTCCACAAGTTTGGACTTTATACGGATTTGGACTTTGAATGAGGTATGCAAAATCCTAGCTGCGATGCCTCATACAATGTCAAAATCCTTGCCGCGATGCCTCATACAACGTCATTTCCATAGAGATACATTATACTGTAACAGCACAGACTTCAGGGCAAAGGTCAAGGAAAAAGACAGGAAACTGACAGAACTTTAAGAAATCATTGTCTAAAGGCTAAATACATTACAAAAACATGTCAAACAACCCTGATTGTCCAGGAACCTGAAGAATGCTGCAAAAATCCCAGAAATGCTTCTAAAAATTCTGATGAAAAAATTCAAAAAAATCCAAAATCACACTCAAAACCACTCCTAAACACTCTTTGCCTCATGCAAAACCCACAAGAGCATGTGTCCTGCCTTTTATACTGCCCAGGCACAATGCAATCTGGGAAAAACCCAATGCCTCATACAAAGTCGAATGACTTTGTATGAGGTAACTTTTTTCAAGAAATTAGGCGATGTTGTATGAATTTGATGTTGTACGAAGAGGACTTTGTATGAGGTATTACTGTATATAATATGATTCTCTTCTTAATAACAACTTATCAAAATCCACCGTATTATACTGTTCTGATTTCACTTTCTCAATTATTACAAATTTAAATTCATTGTCAGCGTGATCTTTTTCAATATAATGCTGAACCAGGGGTGCAAGTGTGTTGCGGTTCCTTATTCTACTTCTATGTTCCACCAGCCTAGTCCTAATTGGCCGTGATGTCTTTCCCACATAGAAAAGACCACACCCACATATCCATAGATATATACAGAACACTGTTTTGCAATTGGAAAATAAACAGAGTTTGTGTGTTAAACCCAACTTAGGTATATCTATTTCTTTAGTCTCCCAGGCAAATTTACAATAAGAACAATTCTGACACTAATAATGGCCTACTATAAGATCTGTTCACAGAACCCTGACAAGACTATCACTGCACGTCACCATGTTTCCAATGGTGCGCGTTCTCCTCAAACCTTTCCTCGGATATTGTTCGCAACCAAGAATCTCGGCCACTAAATGCCAATATCTCATAACTGTAATCTCTTGTATCTGCTTTTTATATATTATTTTTGAATTCTTTGATTTTACATAATGCTAAAAGGGTGGGTTTCCCAGGGTCTTTCCAAGGAGCAGATGAATATGAATTTTGCACACCATTTTTGCATATCCTCAAACCTGCCACACCTATTGTTACACATTGCCAAGAAATCACATTCTGACCATGTGTGGAGGTGGGGGAGCAGGGAGGCCAATCACATCCTCTTGCTTACGCTTCCCCAAGCCCCATGCCAGAGAACCCACTTTGACTTATGTAATTTTCAGTCACTTAGTGTTAACTTATGTCTGTATCAACCTATACTGGTGCAGGGAGACTTGCCAAATTAAGAGGCTTTTTAGCAGGTTAGTTAATGAAGGGCTATTGCCCTGGAAAACCTCTCATACAACACAGGATTGTCAAATCACAAGACCACACTGTATGGAATGTTGCTGTTTGCAATGTATTTCAACTTAAAATGCCTTCAAGGCACTAAATTGCACCGTTTAAAATAAGGTGTTGCAAGATGTCAAATATGTACATCTATCTCCTCAAGATTAAAAGAAAAAGAGGAATTGTAGGAATGCATTAGATTGACCAGAGCAGATTCATATATTAAACACATTATTTAATATTAAAGGTTCCAAGCTGGAGCGAGTTTTGAAGACACACCCTCAGACTCAACCAAGCAACAGGGCAGAATCCTTAAACTGATTGATCTAATTAACCTTTTACCTCCTAAATTGACCGAAAAGTCACCCGTGGCTCAGGTCAACCTATTACCTAATTATTTTATTGTGTATTCTAATACTTAACTTTCTGAATAGAGATTTCATCCTGGTAGAAAATGGAATGTTAATCTGTTCAGTCAAGAATAAAACTCTGTTAGTCATTTTAGAAAAACAGCTAGTCTCTCTGTTGATTAGTAGTATAGCCACAAAGTAGTTTTTGTCTATTTAATGGGACTGAAAAATGAATTAAATGAGCTGTTTATCCTGATTCCTGAAGTCTGTCTCATTCCTTCTCTCCGTTGGGCAAGGCTCCTAGCAACAGTTTCCCTGGAGCAGTATTCCCCAAACTTTGAGTTTCAGACTTCAATTCCCAGAAGCCTAAGTCAGTACATTGGCTGATCAGTACTTTGTGGAAATGACAGGCTTTTTTAAAACCCAAAGGTTGAGGAACACTGTCCTGGAGCACAGATAAGAAATATGATGGAAAGATTACCATACCTCATAAAGCTGGCAGATGCATATCCATTTCTTCTTAATCACATGGGAACAAATGATACTGCCAAGAGGAATTATGAAGAAATTACATCAGATTGTGAAGGTCTGGCAAGGAAAGTCAAGAACTTTGGGACCCAGATAGCCTTCTCATCCATCCTACCAGTGCTCATAAGAGAAAGGGAAAGGGAAATACTCTGGATGAATGACTGGCTATGAAAGTGGTGATGATGTGAAGGACTTGGAGGTGGGTGGTTTGATCATGGGCTATGATTCCTGGAAGATGGGTTGCTGACAAGGGACAGGTTGCATCTCACAACAACTGGGAAGAATGTATTTGGGGAAAGCATGAAGAAATTCATCAGGAGGGCTTTTCTTCCCAATACTGAAAAGAAAATGGAGCATCTTATTTATTTTTTTAGTATATTTTTATACTGCTTTCCTCACCTATCAGTGACCCAAAGCAGTTTACAGACAAACAAAGATGGTAAATTACATTAAACTTGAAATACAATTAAACATTGTGGCTGAACATCCGAGGGAGCCTAAGAGATGGCATCCAGACTCAACATCAGTGACAGAGCCTGGTACTCAACATCCTCTGCAACATCCTCAGGCATCTTAAGGCCCATGTCATGGGTAACAGCCGCTCCCACTCCCATTCAACCGGCTGAGGGGAGGAGCTTAGGGGGCTCTGTGGCAGGGACAACGTTGGAAAATGTCTTCCTGCCATGGAGCGACGGTCGCTCCCACTCTTCTCCAACTGGCTGTGGCAATGTGGCAGACATGACTAGATACTGGAGTGCATGCAATACTGTTATCTTCCCACCAAAGTTGTACCTATTTATCTACTGGCAACTTCTTGCTTTCGAACTGCTAGGTTGACAGGAGCTGGGACACAGATGGGAGCTTACTCTGTCATGCAGCACTCGGGTCTCAAAGTGCTGACTTGCCAACATTCCAATAATCAAATTCAGCATCTTAACCACTAAGCCATCAAAATCCTCACTATTAGGTAAAGGTAAAGGTCACCCTTGCTCAAAAGCCAGTGATATCTCTAGAGTTCATTGCTCATCTCTGTTTCACAGCTGAAGGGCCAGTGTTGTCTACTTCTGCAGATGTTACTGTGGTCATGTGGCAGGCATGACTAGACACCGGAGCACATGGAACACTGTTTACCTTCCCACTGAAGTGGTCCCTATTTAATTTTCCCCATATTTCTAGATTGCAGTTGCAGAGTGGATTCTGAATTACTATTACGAATAAGGTGCCTTACATGTCACCAAGAACTTTTCCCACCAAAGAGGTCCCTATTTATCTACTTGCAATTTTTTGCTTTCAAACTGCTAGGTTGGCAGGAGCTGGGACAAAGATGGGAGCTTTTTCCATCCTGCAGTATTCATAAGAACATAAGAAAAGCCGTACTGGAACAGGCCACACCCCATCCAGTCCAGCATTCTGTCTCACACAGTGGCTCACCATTTGCTTCAGGGGATTCCCAAGCAGATGCCTTCACCTGCTTACGATTCCCTGGAAATGGCATTGAGAGATATCCTGCCTATCTCTCCAACCCGGAGGTTGTCCTTAGGTATCCATAATCATAGCCATTGATACCCTTGTCCTCCATGAACTTGTCTAATCCTTTCTTAAAGCTGTCAAGACTGACAGTTGTCACCACTTCTTCTGGCAGGGAGTTCCATAGACCAGTGATCCTCTGGGTGAAAAGGTACTTTCTTGTATTTGTTTGAAAATTAGCAACCAAAGATTTCATGGAGTGCCCCCTAGTTCTAGAGTTGTATGATAGGGAAAACAGTTTATCCTTATCTACTTTGTCCACACTGTGCATGATTTTATAAACTTCAATCAGGTCACCTCTTAGACGCCATTGTTCAAAAGTGAAGAGGCCCAACAGTTGCAACCTCAGATGGTAAGGAAGGTGTTCCAGTCCCCTAATCATTCTGGTTGCCCTCCTGCACACTTTTTCTAGCTCCATAATATCCTTCTGGAGGTATGGCGAGCAGAACTGTGCACAGTATTCAAGATGGTGCCTCACCATAGATTTATAAAAAGGCAAAATGACACTTGCTGACTTATTTTCTATACCCTTCCTAATAATCCCTAGCATTGAGTTTGTGTTTTTCACTGCTGAGGCACATTGGGTTGACACCTTCATTGAGCTGTCCACCAGGACAACAAGGTCCCTTTCCTGGTTTGTCGCAGAGAGTTCAGACCCCATCAGTTTATAAATGTAATTGGTTTTTTTTTTGCCCCAATGTGCATCACTCTGCACTTACTAGTGTTGAAGCTCATTTGCCACTGTTTTGCCCACTCCCCCAGTGTCAAGAGATCCCTCAGAATCTCTCTCAGTTTTCACTAGCCTGTATAATTTAGTGTTGTCAGCAAATTTGGCTACCTTGCTATTTACTCCTACTTCTAGATCATTTATGAAGAGGTTGAAAAACAGGGGTCCCTGTACTGAACCTTGGAGGACCCCACTCTTTACTTCACTCCACTCAGAGAAGTGTCCATTTAGTGCTACCCTCTGTTTCCTGTCCCTTAGCCAGTTGCTGATTCAGGACAAGACCTGTCCCTTTATTCCATGACTGGCAAGTTTATTCAAGAGCCTTTGGTGTGGGATCTTGTCAAAAGCCTTATGAAAGTCCAGATAAACAATGTCAACTTGATCCACCTTATCCACATGCTTGTTGACACTCTCAAAAAATTCCAACAGATTAGTGAGGCATGATTTGCCCTTGCAAATGCCATGTTGGCTCTCCTTTAGCAGCACCTTCTCTTCTATCTGCCTATTAATTCTATCTTTTAGGATGGTTTCCGTCACTTTACCTGGGACACAAGTCAAAATGACTGGTTGGTAATTTCCTGGATCTCCCCTTGATCCTTTTTTGATAATTGGTGTTACATTTGCTACCTTCCAGTCATCAGGCACAAAGCCTGATTTGAGGGAAAGATTATATATTTTGGGTAGGAGATCAGCAATTTCATCTTTAAGTTCCCTGAGAACTCGTGGATGGATTCGATAGATAGATATATGGATGGATAGATAGATAGATCTTTATTGTCATTGTCCGGCACAGAACAACCAGATTGGGAGAAAAAAACACTTAACAACCCAACAAAACCTAAATAAAATACAATTATACAAAATTATTAACATACTCCCACCCCACATATACACATTAACCCCTAAAAACCTCTAAAACTCTAAAACTCTAAAAACTCTAAAACTCTAAAAACTATATACAGAAGCTCCCTCATAGACTGCATTGCACTGCATTCAAAGCCAGAACCGCTTTTGGGTAGAAACTATTTCTCAAGCGGCTGGTCCTGGTCTTTATGACCCTATACCTTCTTCTAGAAGGCAGAAGCTGAAAGAGAACATTTCCAGGGTGCGTACTATCTTGCACAATCTCTACAGCTTTCTTATAACACCTGGCCGCATAGATTTGATCTAGAGTGGGAAGAGTACGCCCGATTATCCGTTCCGCAGTCTTTATGACCCTGGACAGCATGGTTCTTTCCCTAGCTGTACAACTCCCAAACCATACACACAGACCATAGGTTAACACATTCTCTATGGTACAGTAGGAGAATGTGAACAGCAGGTCCTTTGAAAGATTGTTCTTTCTGAGGATTCTCAAGAAGTATAACCTCTGCTGTGCTTTCTTCATCAGATCTTTGGTGTTTGCTCCCCATGTTAGATCATCCTTCAGCTCCATTCCCAGAAATCGAAACACCGAGACCTGTTACACACAATTCCCTTCAATAATAAGTGGCTGGATGTTCAATTTGCATTTTCTAAAGTCCACAATGATCTCTTTTATCTTTTTTACATTGAGGAATAAATTGTTTTCCACACACCACTCCGTCAGCATCTCAACCTCCTTCCTGTAAGCCAACTCTCCCTCCCCAGCAGTAATCAGACCCACCACCGTTGTGTCGTCTGCAAACTTGATGATCTTATTGCTGGGGTAACTGGGAACACAATCATATGTGTAAAGCGTGTACAGAAGCGGGCTCAGCACACACCCCTACGGCGTCCCCGTACTTATACTGAGATCCGCAGAGACATGAGAGCCCATCCTAACCCGTTGGGAATGATCTGATAGAAAATCTAGTATCCACCTGCATAGGCATGGCGGAAGCCCCAGATCTAATAATTTGGGCACCAGTTTATGCGGAAGAATAGTATTAAAAGCAGAACTAAAATCTACAAATAACAGTCTTGCATAAGTCCCTTGTTTCTCCAAATGGGTCAGAACAGCATGTAGGGCCGTAGCAACAGCATCCTCCGTAGATCTCTTTCTCTTATATGCAAATTGACAAGGGTCAAGTCCAACTGGTAAACAAGCCATAATGCGTTTTCGCACCAACTTTTCAAAGCATTTTATTATGACAGGTGTAAGCGCCACAGGGCGGAAGTCATTCAGACTATCTATGTTGGGTTTTTTAGGCAGAGGTATAATAGTAGAGGATTTCAGACAAGGTGGGACAGTGGCTTGGGCCAAAGACCAATTAAAAATCTTCATAAAAGTTTCTGCCAGCTGTTCTGAGCAGTCTCTCAGTGCCCTACCAGCCACTCCATCAGGACCCATAGACTTGCTTGCATTTATCCCTTTTAATATTCACCTCACTTCTCCCTCTTCCTCCCTGAAAACATTCCCTAAGGGGAGTAATGACAATGCCTCTGGCAACACTGCTGTATCCACTGCTGGTATCACCTCAAATCGGGCGAAGAAGGTATTCAGCTCCTCCACCAGAGAAGCACTGCTCTCTACAGGCAATGAATTACTGCGTTAGTAGTCAGTAAGGTGCTGGATCCCCTGCCACACTTGCCTGGTGTCGTGACTACTCAGGTGATCTTCAATTTTCCCTCTACACAGCTTTTGCCTTCCTTATACCCCTCTTCATGTTCACCCTTTCTATACTATACAATTCCTGGTCACCAGTCCTAAAAGCAAAGTTTCTGGCCTTCAACAGTCTCTGAACTTCACTCGTCATCCAGGGCTTCCTGTTCGGATACATCTTTACATGCTTTTCCCTGGTGACGTTGGCTGTGCAGAATCTAATATAATCCAGGACCGTTGATGTGTAGGTTTCCAGATCTTGATGGTCAAACACATTCCAATCGGTCTCCTCGAAACAGTCCTGCAGCTGTTTAGAGGCTCCTTCAGGCCACACAGCAACAGTCCATGTTTGTATTGGGACTTGTTTCCTAAGGGGTGTGTATGCTGGTGTCAAAAGCAGGGACACATGATCTGACCTGCCAAGGTGTGCCAAGGGCTTAACATCATATGCCCGTTTAATGTTTGTATTCACCTTATCAAGAGTATTCTCCCCCCAGTTGCACATTTAATGTGCTGATGAAATTTTGGGAATACTGCCTTCAAGTCTGTATGATTGAAGTCTCCTGCAATGATCAGCATGGCCTCTGGGTATTTGCTCAGTTTAGTGTTGATGTTTCCATACAAAATATCCATGGCCATGCATGCATTTGCAGTTGGTGCCACATACACCACCATTAATACTACTGCTGTAAATTCCCGGGGAGATAAAAAGGTCGACATTTAATCATTAAAAACTCTACCTCCTGGGAACACTGGCTATCCAACCTGACAGAGTCCATGCACTATCTGGTCCTGGTGATTTGTTAGCATTTAGTTTAACAAGACGTGCAAAGAGCTCCTCCCTGGTTATTTCTATCTGGCTTAATTCTTCAGTTTCCCTCCCTATGAAGATAGGCTCTGTTTGGGCATGTGGTCTCTGTCTTCTTTAGTGAATACTGAAGCAAAGAATTCATTGAGTCTCTCTGCAATCTCTGTTTCCTCTTTAATAACCCCTTGCCTTCCATTGTCGTCTAATCGTCCAATGGCCTTCCTACTTGGGTTCTTACTTTTAATGTACTTAAAGAAGTCTTTGTTATTTCTCTGAGTGCTTTTAGCTATACGCTCCTCACAGTCTTGCTTTGCTTTCCTGATTGTTGCCTTGCATTTGTTCTACCAGAATTTATGTTTCTGCCTGCTGTCCTCATTTGGACAAGCCTTCCATCTTCTAAATGAGCTTTTCTTGCTTTTCCCAAACAGCTCCTGTAAGCCACATCGGAGTCCTCTTGGACCTGGCAATGCTCTTTTGCCTTTTGGGTATGCATTCCAATTGGGCCTCTGTTATTGTTTTTATAAACAGCCTCCATGCCTCTTGGAGTGTTTGGACTCTCTCAATTTTCCCTTTCAGCTTCTTTTTTACTAGTTTCATCATCTTTGAGAAATTTCCTTTTTGAAAATTTAAGGTCTCTGTGTTAGATTTTGTCAGTGACTTGCGCTCTATGATCAAGTTAAACATAATTGAGTTGTGGTCACTTTTCCCTATTCGACCAGTCACATTAACATCTTGCACCAGATCCTGAGTATTACTCAGGATCAAGTCAAGGATTCTTGTACCTCTAGTTGGGTCTTCAACCATCTGCATTAGGGAACAATCATTTAGCATATCTAGAAACTTTATCTCTTTATCATGTGCTGAACAACAGTTTACCCAGTCTATGTGAGAGTAATTGAAGTCCCCCATTATAACCAGGCTTCCCTTCTTGGATGTCTCCTTTACAAAATTCTCCAACTGCCAGTCTCCCTCAGGAGTTTGGGTCGGAGGCTGATAGTATATGCCTACTGTTAGACCATCCTTGTGGCCTGGTACTCTTACCCACAGTTTCTAATGGTGACTCCAAATCACCTAGATATTCCAGTTCATACGATTTTATCACTTCTTTGACATACAAGGCTACACCACATCCCATTTCCCCCTTCCTATCCTTCCTGTACAGTTTGTAGCCTGGGATAACTGTATCTCATTGGTTATCATCCGTCCACCAGGTTTCTGTGATGCCAATGATATCAATATTTTTATCTATTGCTAAGTATTCCAGCTCCCCTATTTTGTTCCAGAGGCTTCTGGCATTTGCATATAAGCATTTATATATGCTTTTCTGATGCAGTCTTTTGAGTCCAGTTGCATTTTTAGACTGCCTCTTGCATCCTTCTGCTAGAGTGCTGGTGATTAGCTCCTCGCTCTGCTTAGTAATTTTTACATCCTCCTCACTACTCAAGTACACACTTTTCCAAACCAGATGCTGCCCAGCTCCTGTTGGTTTCCCCCCAGTTATCAGTTTAAAAGCTGTTCTGCAGCCTTTTTGATGTTGAGTACCAGCAATCTGGTCCCATCATGGTTCAAGTGCAACCCTTCCCTCCTGAACAGATTTGGCTTGTCCCAAAATGTTTTCCAGTTCCTGACAAATCTGAAGCCCTCCTCTCGACACCACTGCCTCATACACACATTGAAGCTGGAAGTCCAGGACTTCAATCTTCTTCCTAACAACCTGAATTTGGCTTCTAGGACTGACCGCTTGGCCTTCCCAACAACATTGGTACCAACGTGTACCATGACCACTGGCTCCTTCCCCATAGCTGTCAAGTATCCCGTATTGTCGAGGAAAACCCCTTATTTTACCCTCTTCCCTGCCATCATCCCATATTTATTAGACTGCAATGCCCTATTGCTGCCATTGGAGGGCAGCAAAGAATAAGCATAGCTGTCAAGTATCCCGTATTTTCTCGGAAAATTTCCTGCCATCATTCCGTATTAATTAGACTGCAATGCCCTATTGCCGCAATTGGAGGGCAGCAAAAAATAAGCATAGTTGTGAAGTATCCCGTATTTGCTGGGAAATTTCCCTTATTTCCAAATCCAAAACTTGACAGGTATGTCCTTCCCAGTTCTCTCTAACAAGCTATCTAGAGTTCTCATGATGTCTGCAACATTTGCACCTGACAGGCAAGTCACCATACGTTTATTGTGTGCATCACAAATCCATCTCTCTGTATTTCTAATTATTGAATCACCTAGTACAAGGAGCCTCTCTCCTGCAATCTGGTCATCTACATGCACCTCATCAACTATATTAAGGGAGAGGACTTCAGTTTGTTCCTGTTGTTTATCTTCCTGTATCTCATCAAGTGTGATGAAGGAGAGATCCTCAGGTGAAACCAGTTGTTCCTCTGTGTGTTCCTCATCAAGTGGATTGAGGGAAAGAGCCTCAAATTGATTCTGTAACTTCAGACTCTCAGAGTGATTCCTTGCCCTTCTTCTTCTTTGAGTCACCTTCCTCCATGCATCTACCTCCTGAGTTAGTGAAATGACTTCTTCCTCAGAACTGTGCCTGTCTCTTCTTTGTACAGGATAGTCTGCTCCGCTCTCTCCAATAACAGCTCAAGCTTCTTAATTTGTTGATGGTTAGATATGTGGGGCTCTAGTTGCTGGGCCTTCTCTTCTAATAGTGCAACCAGCTTGCACTGCTTGCAAGTGTAGTTCTCCATGTGCTTGGCAAGATCACAAACATGTCACAAGTGTTGGAGGTAGCTACAGCTGCTCCCTCAGAATCAATTTTAACAAGTGCAGTATTCTGGGCCTAAAATTTTTTTACATGTTTACTACCTTTCTATCTAGTAAGAATATTTTATTCCTTTGTTTTTTGTTTGAAATCTCATGCACCATTAGGTGCACAGGCCTCTAAAGCAGCTCTACTCCAACTGCAAGCACACCCAAAATTACCAGTGCTCACTTACTTTGTTTGGCTTTCCTCAGGAGCAGCTCTGCTTAAGAGCACATATCAGATATTGAACTGCTGACATGCTGCCTTCCAGTCCGTGTCTTTGCCACTTGAGCTACTATTACCTATTTCTACCCCTACCTCAAGTATCTACCTAGAAGTCAGCAAGATATAATGGTTAGACGACTAAATGTGGACTGGGAAGAATTGAATCCAAATTCAATTCTCCCGTCGCACAATCTACCCTACTTTCCTTTATGTAGCTGGCCAAGAGTAATAAAAGCAGCAGGGGCATACGAAATGATGGTTGTTTGTCCTTTCAACTCTTTTATTGCCCTGCATGTTGCATAGCTCATGCTTAGAACACTGGTTTGTAGGCCAGAGCAAAGTAGCTGCTTGGTTTTGTTTCAAAGGATTACACCAACCTTTTTCTAGAAGGTTATGTTTGATTACGACTATGAACATGCTCTATGTACATCAAGATGTGTGACAGACAAATATGTGGAACAAATCATATCACAGATTTTCAATCACTTAAATCAGATGGATTCTGTCTCCAAAATATTTCTTTTGACAGGGGTCAAACTTACTTTCAGATTCAAAAGCTTTGTGTTGCTACCAAAGAACTCTTGAGGGATGTGATGTTAATCAAAGTTTATATTTTTATATTAGCTTTTTTAAAATGGGGACTGGCACACAATGAGCCTATAAAGCTTACTTTTTGAGATTTTGAAAATTAAATTGTGATCCAACTTTAATTTTATACACCTTGCATCCTGTAGTTGTTGCTAATATTTTTGTATATTTGTTATTTTGAAATTAGTAGGAAAACTATTTATAGACAGCATTTAAATGTTCATTGCTAAATAACTGATAATTAGATTTCAGTGTGAACTTCATTCTGGATGCTAATAATTATACTCATAATCATGGCAGTTAGCTAAGTATCCTCATTTCTTATTTTAAAGCATTTCATCTCCTAACATGAAAAGGCACCTCTGTTTTTCCAAAAGCTGCTACTTTGTTTGTTAGGATTTTTACTTATGTAATAAAAGCTCATTGCTTCCTTTCATGGATGCATGGGGATAATTCCAGCAGTCAATCAAACTTTTAGGGAAATTAAACTTTAATTAGGATTATACTCCAGAAAACTGTCATGTATTGGTGTTGACATCCAGAAGTGTTTTCAAAGATCCATGCCTCCATTTAGTAGGTGCAGCACTCTGGGCTCTTGTCTCCACCCTGCAATAAATTCCTATATACATCATACAGTTAATGCTGAATATCATAAAGGGTAGGGAGGTGAAAGCAAAGAAAGGAATTCATTTTTCTGTTGGTTGACATTAAACTCAGTGACCTTACTTATTCTTCTGGTGCTGTATACGTTCCAGATATTGGCTATCTTCATAGTGATAATCTACCTGTTCTTAACTCATTGAAGCATTTCTTCTGACAACATACCACACCACGTGTCTCTCAGGTTCTTCAGCCATGAAGTCCATCTAAGTCCAGGGCCTCTCTTCCCAGGGATCTTTGCAGGCGCACCCACCCAAATAAAGACTCAGACACCTGTATTGGATTAAAGGCATCGGGCCACTTTTATTGAATAATGCCCTAGTCCGAATTATCACTTTCAATTGGTGTATCATCCAATTGTAATTCTTTAAGGCAAGCAGGCCGCAGTAGCACTGGTAAGGTTCCACCCTAAATGCCAATGGAAATTGGCTACATGTATCAATTTGTATCAATTTGTTTGTTGACACAAACAAATTGTTGACCGGAGTCAATATACTATCTACTGACCCCACCCTATGATGTGTATCTGTTCAAATATCAAGGTGATGCAGGCTGTGATGCTCCTGATATCACCCCTTTCATAGTTAGCCCTTGACCGACCAAACCTGTTTCCCCTGTACCTATCTACGTGTTGGCCAGTCAATTGTGAACCTGCCGGATACCTATTTGTCATAAACCTTTACCTTACCCAGTGCTACCCGCCACATGGGGAGGCATCCATGATAACTCACTGCCCCCCCCCAGACCGTCAGCTCAGTCACCAGGCCTGCTTGCACATCCTCCAGAAAGAGGTTCATACCTCTGGCCGACAGGTGGACCCCATTTCCTGCCTATAGGTCAAAATTTTTGCAAGCCTATCCTCGGATTTCTACTGGCTGTCCCCAAGCCATTCTCAGCAAGGAACCGGGCAACAGCCCTGTCCACTGACCACCGGGGATGGTCCAAACCATGGAGATCCATGTCTCCTCTAAAAAGTGTCTCGGCACGATGTTAGACCATGGCAACCGTGTGTAGGCCATAAATGATGCAAAAACGGCAGGTCACTGCACCTCGACATTTTAAGGAAAGGTCAGTGATCCATGTAAGATCATCGCTGCCGAGGTGCAGAATAAGAACATCAGGCGGTCCAGCATCCCTGATGGACATCAGGAATGGCAACAGTTCCCGCCCTCTCATGCCGCGCATACCGTACCACCGCATACGTGCAGATGCACGCAGCCCGAGCTGGGGTCCACATTCTGTTGCCGCAGCACATTCTGCCGCCCAGTGTACATAGCTGCGGCCCACCAGCCCCACTGCCACCGGTGTGCGGAGACACACAGGGTCTGTAAAAGAGGAAAAGGAATTAAGGACATAACTAGGTACTCATACAGTGAGGGGACGTACATAAGGAAAATACGCACAAACCCCCACGTGCCCACACATATCCGCCTCCGAGTACCCAAACGCAGCCGCGGTCAATGCGACGCCTATCCTGAATGGATGGGTGCCATAATGGGCCCCACACTGTGAAGTGCGGTACCGTTCACCCTACAGAACTTAAATTTGGTAAGGGGAGACCCATCCTGGTGGCAAGAAAAACTGGCCAGGGCGCGCAGCAGGCACTGCCAAAACTGCATGTAGGGCACCAACCAGACAGATGTCAGCAAATGTACATCATAGCAGTCTACACCACTGCCTACTGCATGCTGATCGGCCTTTGAGGAACAAATCCTCAACTGAGCCCACTCCTGGATGATAGAGACATCTTCAAGTTCCAGTGCCCTACAAAAATTGTCCCGCTTTGATCATGGGACCAGCTCGCTGACTCACAGAGCTCCAGAGAAAGCTACGGTGGTAGCTGCATAAAAAGATCCTCCTCCCACGTACTGTAACATAGTCAATGCCAACCTTGTGCAAGGTGGGTCAAGGTCAGAATACCTGTGAAAACAGTGCGACGTGTGTCCGGGCGGCAGCCACGTACATGTGTCTTCCCCCTCCAATACATAGCGTACGCGAAAAACACTCGCACAGCCAGTAAAGCCCTGTGCCTTGGCCATGAATGTCAAGGTGTAAAGCCTGATGGCTATGGTGCGTGGGACCAACCCCATACATTGTAAATCCTAGGCGACCAGTATCGGGCACATTTCAGGCAACTGCCTTTGCCCACAAAAGGCTCTAAAGCGAAGGAGTGGACACTGACATGCCATACGCGTGCGAGGTGCCAAGAAAAGCAACTCGTCTGGTTCAAGTCTCCTCGCCAAATGTCCATATCCCAGCCTGGAGTGGAGAGGGTAGTTCTCAAGCGTATGGAGCCCATTCAAAGAACCGGGAGATCTGCAGGAGGGATAAAGCATCAGCAATATCGTTATAATGCCTGGCACATGTTTAGCCCTAAGGAGCGCCTTAAAGCGCACGGACCCAAGAACAATAGGCAAGCTGAGGCCATGACTCCAGGGGATTTAGACGTTTGGGCATTGACAATGTGCACCACCGCAGCATTGCCACACCAAAAGTGAAGCACTGAATTAAGCCACCTGCCCCCCCCCCCCAGGAGCATAAAGGGTACCCAGAATTGAGAAAAATTTTCAGAAACGTAAGATCGCGTAAGCGATCCGTGCCCTGCCATCCCTGGGGCCAATGACAATAGGCACACTGACATTAAATAAATCCCCCCACCCCAGGGAGCTGGAGGCATCTGACCGTACTTGGAACGGGGGCTGACCAGAAGCTCATACGTCCAAAAGGAGACAGCATGAAAGTCCTGCGGGAATGTGAGCCAAACAAACAGGTCTGCTCGTAAACCCCTAATCAGCTGTACCCTGCGGTGTCGTTTATCAAAACCCGCCATAGTGTGTCCCAGACACCAGGCGAAGGCACTGCCTGGTGTTACCACTCTGCAGCCGAAGTTGATGTGGCCATGCATCACCTGGCACTCTCAAAGAGGCACCTCACACTTGGCAACATTGCCACATTGCAGCAGGGGCCACTCCCCTTGACCGACAATTCGGTCACCTGGCCCCCTTGCAGGTTATTCAAAAGAGAGGTGCATCCACTTGTGGACAGGTGAACCCCATATCAAGAATACAGGCCACAGTCCCGTAACCCTACCCCCAGACGACAAATGGCTGTTCCCAAGCCATTCTAGATAAGGAACCAGGCAACAGCCCTGTTCACTGACCGTCGGGCACGGTCTGACCGCTGGGTCAAAGTCTCTCCTATGATATTGCCTCGGCATGATGTATGACCATAGCAATCATGTAAATGGCCATAAATGGCAAAGAGACGCCAGGTCACTGCACTCGGAAGTCATTAAGTCCAGGCCAGCAATCCGTGCAAGATCACCACCTCCAAGGTGCAGAATTAAAACATGTGGCTGCCAAGCATTCCCAATGGACATCAGGAATGTCGACAGTTCCCACCACCTATATGCCGTGCAGACCATACAACTGCATATGCGCGGTTACGCGCAGCCCGAGATGGGGTCCCCATTCCAATGAAGCAGCATACTGTGCCGCACCAGTGCACATAATTGTGGCTCACAAGCCACACTACTACCAGTGTGCAGAAACACACAGGGTCTGTAAAATAAGGAGGGAGAATAGAGAGCAGAATAAGGCACCCATTCAGTGAAGTGACGAACAGACAGAGAAAAAATTGGGCAAATCCCCACCTGCCCATGCAACATATGTCAGGCTCTGGGCACCCAAATGCAGCCGCGGTTGATGCGGCGCCTAACTGGAAGGAATGGGCACCAATTCTAGTTCAATAAGGGTAGACTCGGCTTGGTAGCAGACGACAGGCCAGGGCGTGAACCACGCGCTGCCACAAACACCTGTGGGGAAGCAACTGGACGTATGGCAGCGCCATGCTAGTACCCTCTTCTGGCTGACCGGCCCTTGAGGAGCGAAGCCTCCCCAGAGCCCACTCCTAATCGAGCAACACATAGTCTATATCCAGTGCCTTGTAAACATGTCCCCTGTTGGAAATGGTAGCAGCTAACTTAATCTGAGAGCTCCAGATCAAGGCACAAATGAGGTTGCCCGAAAGTAGACTCTCTGCACGGAGCATGAGCGCTGCAACGTAAGAGTCATATAAACATTAACTACAAGTGCTAGCAGGGCTCATGGCTGGCACCACATGGGGAGGGGCCGTCCTCATCCTAAGGTCTTGACATAGGCTAACCATGGCGGGCCAGGGAAAACAACCACGGCCCGCTAAGTATTGTCCAAGCACTGGACCATAGGGATGGCCAAATCGGGATGGGCCATCATATCCTGTCATGGATGCCCAATAGGCCGGTAACCAATTAGCCCCATAGGGAGCCAGCTTGCGGCGATGGAGCAACTCCCTGTCCCTGTCATCCTGCCCCTCAATGCCCTCATTGGTGTGTTCACGTAGCAGGAGGGGGGAAATGTGAATATATTCCCCAAGCCACATAGTCTAGCTAATAGCCCAGGACAAATGGTCACCCAGGGGTATGGAGTAACCGGCCATCAGAAGAACCACCGGTGGCACGGATTGGAGTGAGTAAACACATCATCGGCCCTTCAGGCCCCAGAGAAATTAAGGAAAAGCATAGGGGCAGTCACCACAGTAAGAACCAGGGTGTAATTAACTTGCTGCAACCTTGGCCACTATACCCCCCCCCAGCGTAGTGAGCTAGTGCCACAGGTGTGCTGACTTGACCAGGATACTCACTCGGTGCACCCCCACAAGCCGCCCCCACTGGGGGTTCTGGCCCGTGGTGAGCATTGGAGTTTACGATGGCCATCTAGCTCCGTGTTCCGGTGCATCCAGGCCAGATGGGGAGCTGCAAGGTGCCAGCCTGCACTGGCCTGATGGCCTCCGGCAGCTCAACCCTATTGGCTGCCCGCTACACAGCCATGGCTGGCATGTGGGCCGGAACCGCCGAGTTGGCATGCCCACTATCCGAAGGTGGAGGAGCAATGTCAATTGATGCCTCCAGTGCCGAAGTGCAGGCAGGGGAGCATCCCCAGCATCTAACCCACCAGGACAAGGTGGGCCGGATGGGCCAGATGGCCCCACCGGACAACTGATGTTGTACAAACCCATGTGATAATCCTTGACCAAAATAGGGGCATGCCCAGTAACCCGGCCCACAAGGTGCAGGAAAGTGGGCCGCTATGCCCCGAGCCGGACAAAGAAGCAGCGGGGGGTAAGAACCCCAGTAGAGCAGGCCTGTGACCACCCACCTGCGGGGGTGCCGTCCGAGCCCTCCGGCCCGGTGGCACTCCCGAAAAGAAGAGGGGGTGGACTGAGCACCCCCAGGCGCGACCAAGGGGGCCGCCCGAGCCCTGCGCCTGGGCAAAGCGCATTCCATCCTGCAGTGCTCAGGAATCGAACTGCTGACCTTCTGCCTCCCAGTCAGCTTCCCAGCACCTGAGCCTCTGCCATCCGGCGCTGCTCGGAGGAAGGGAAACCTCCGAGGGAATGTTAAAAGAGAGAAACACGTAAATGTTTTTCTCCTGGAGGAAGCAATTGAGCCTCTTGCAAGAGGCGAGCAAGCAAGCGACGGAGCGAATCTCTCCGCTCCGTCGCTTCGCAAAATGGCTGCCTCGCGGCCACCCCTTTTGTGGAGGGGTGGCCACGCCCCCTAACTAACCTGGATGTCTGAGTCCGGGTGGGTGGGTGACCCGCAAAGAGCGCGGCGGCCATTTGGGCGCCACGCTTGCATTCTTGGAGCTTTCCATGCTTATGGTCTTAAATATTTCTTGTTCTTTATCCATCCAGCACAGCACTTCTACATCAGTCACATGGTCAACCCAAGATATCTTTAGCAGCTGTCTGTAGATCCATTTTCCAAAAGTTTGATTCTTGTTTTAGATTCTTTAGTCAGTGTCCAAGCTTTGACTCCATACAGCAACACTGGGGATACATAACATCTCACTATTCAGATCTTTGTAGCGAGAGTTATATCTCTACTGCATAACAAATGTCACATTTTTATGAAGGTGGTGGATCTTGCCTTTTCTATTCATATTTTAATCTCTACCTTGGGATCCCAATTTTCATTTCTAGTGGCCTTACTAGACTTAAAGAATCAGAAAAAGGATATTAACCATGGATTCTGAAATATAAACAGAAGCTAGATATTTTAAATCCATATATCTCAAACTATTGTTTCTGCTACCAGTCTTTCCTATAAACCAAGGCACAACTGTTTTCTTGGATATATTCGACTACAGGGATGGCATTATGAGGATACTACCTCATAGTAGTCATTGTGGCGTTTCCCACTTCCACTGGCATTCACTCTCTCCTTTCTCCTTCTCTTTCTTCCTGCCAACCCATGTATATGTATGTTACTAGTTATGGTAGTGCCTGTTTATAAAAGAAGACTTCCGCTATTGAGAAGCTTTCCAGGAGGATATAGGTAGAGAAATATCACAGAATTTCTTCAACAATTGTGTACAACTGCATATCTTATATCTCCTCCATTCTCCATGACTTCTTGTTCCTAGTATGAATTGAAGAGTCAAAACAATTATGAACCAAATGAGATATTTAATAACTGGAAATAAACCAGGTGGGGAAGGAGGAATTTAAATGTTGGGGGTGTTAAATTAGTGTGATTAGAAAGAAGGCCTGGACTAAAAGGTTAACATTACTTTTAATTTACACTACCAATAAAAACAAAACAAAATATGGTTGTAATTTTATTTTAAACTACTACAATGTGCTACGTTTACTGTACTCCATCTTGCTATGCAAGGTAAGATTCCTGGGAAGAGAGGCCCTGGAGATAGATGGACTTTGTGGCTAAAGAACCTGAGATACGGGTGTGTAATGTCCATGGAAGAACTGTTACAAGGAGTTAAGAAGATAAAGACTATCACTATGTTGATAGCCAATATCTGGAATGGATCCGGCACTTGAAGAAGAATAAGATATAGATATAAACACTCCTGAAGAATAACTTTCATGAACTGAAGAATAAAAACTAAACTTTGCATCTTTCCTTCAGCTCTTTCTGAACATCTTTCAAATCAGTTCTTCTTGTTATCTTATTCAAAACTGAATTGCTATTAACCTTTTCTCAATGATAGGATTGATTTGTTTTTCTCTTTATCCATTGAAATCTGCTGTCATTATCATATATACCTTATATATTTCTTCTAATTATTTAAATACTACAGTACTTTAAAAATATTTATTTATTTATTTATTTAATCACATTTTTACTGCTGCCCTCTTGCCAAGATGACTCAGGGTGGCTTACACATATAAAAACACCACAGATAAAAACAACAGAATAAAATAGAATAAAAGATGTTAAAATATTAAATTGATTAATCAAAGTAATCCTCTTCTGCCCATTACCCCTTATATCATATCTACTTCCATTATCTTTTTTAGTTTATTGGTTTTGAATTCATATTTCATAAAGACAATACAAGTTCAATTACTACTACTACTACTACTACTACTACTACTACTACTACTACTACTACTACTACTACTACTTTCATGACCAGGTCAAATGTTAAACTGCCAAAATGAAGCCACCTTTTTGGATATGTCATTGGCTAATTAAATAACCATCAGTACATGTTTCTGGTAGTAGTCAACAGACTAGCAAGTGAGCCAGTCTGTGTATCTCTCCTCATTCATACAGTGTGTTTTTGTCTGCCAGAAGCCCCCACTTGAACATGCTGTTCTTACATTTAGGCACTCTGACCTTCAGCCTACTCAGGGTCCTCCAAGTGACCTAGGGGAGATTGAGTTCCTCAACAACATCCTCCTTTAATGTTATTTCTTGTTCAGTGAGCTCCCTCCTCCATCTTTTAATTTGATTTTGCTCTTCTGTATCCTTCAGGATGTTTGTTATTTCCATAAAGCTCTTCCTAGATTTGAGTCAGCAGACTGAAGGCACATATCCATTCTGAGGATGTCAAGGGTCAATTTCTTGCTTCATTACCAGCAATGTTGACTTGTTTCATGTGTGCAGATGTGCTCTATACTGAAGCAACATTCTCTGCTGCAGAGACACCCAGGGCTAAAATGATGTATGCTACATGGATGGTTGAGCTCCCCATGTACAGTCTGTCAATTCCCTGATGATATTATTCCCTGAACTAATTTTAGCCTTTGGTATTCATGGTTGCATGCTTAACTACTACATTATTTCTGTGTTAGTAGGCTACCTGTCATGGATCACAAGAAGAGTGTTGGTCATCCTGGTGGCAAGCAGCAGTTAAACAAATAGAACCACAACCCCCCAAATTTT
The DNA here is from genome assembly GCA_035047345.1 of Bradypodion ventrale. Lineage (NCBI taxonomy): Eukaryota > Metazoa > Chordata > Lepidosauria > Squamata > Chamaeleonidae > Bradypodion > Bradypodion ventrale. The sequence continues at coordinate 176,929,236 of JAWDJE010000003.1, forward strand.
TTCCTCTTTTTCCAACAATGAGTCTAGGTCAAATTACAGCAGTATTCTAGCCCATCTGGGAAAAGGCCATGGCATGGATCCAAGGGGAGGAGGCTGTTGACTGTATGCCACAGCAGGAAACAAAACTCTGTAGGGTTGCTAAGAGATGTGAATTAACTGCTCAAATTTTATATCACCTAGTTGTGTTAGAAGCTTGTGAGGGAAGCTTTAGCAGACAAAATTGCAGGCACACAGGTGGCATTGGTCATCCAAGAGGGCATTAGCTTGGTGCACATGAAGACAATAATGGAAGAAGCTCAGGAGTCTGGCTACATGATTTCAGTCCCAGGGCTTTGATGGTGTCACTTCAAGGGCAAGCCACAGCAGATAAGATAACCACAAGTCATGATGTGTTTAGGGGTGAGAATGAGGTAGCTTTATACCCTTGGGATTTTACCCATCTCCTGTTCCTTTGACTGCTAGTCTGGCCCCTGCTGCTCAACAGTTGTGACAGATACCATCAGCTTATGGTGTTTTTCCACCCTGGATGGCTCAGACTCAGCTATTGTAACAAATTCAGCAATAGGGATGGGATATTCAGGAATATACTGTGGGACATCACTGTTTCCCGCCTTGGTTAGCCCTCATAACTTGGGAAAGTACCATTATGTTGGGAAGAGGATGTTCCCTTGGGTGATCATGTCACACTGGCAGTCAGATAAACTATTTCCACAGTCCATTTCTGGTGTGATAATATGGCAGTAGTCCATTATGTCAACAAATTATCATCCAAATGATGGGGATATACACTGTTGTGCTTGAGATTTAATGTTTTGTTTTTTTGCTAAACATGTTCCCGGGCTGGACAATGGCATGTTGATATATTGTCCTTCTGTCAAATACAGTGTTTCAGGGAACAAGCATACAGAGCAAAAGAGGAGTCAGAAGACTTTGGGGCAGATCTTTGGCAGATTGGCAGAGTGAAGCAGTAAGGGCTATACGCTTGGCACTGGCACCTGGTACACGAAGCTATGACAGGGTTAGTAAGGAATTCCTCAGCTTCAGGGAGGACACCCATGGTACGGCCTATTCCTATAGAACCATGATGGCAAACCTTGACACTCCAGGTGACCTTGGACTTCACCTCCCAGAAGCCTAAGGAAGCACTTCTGCTGATCTGTGCTTCTGTGAATTGAAGTTTAAGAACAGCTGGAGTGCCAAGGTTCATCATCATTGCTATAGAACATCATATTCACTTTTGCATTTAATTTCAGGACAGGGTTGACACCATATTCGATCCAGGGGGCTTATCTGCTTTGGCAAGTGAAGCCAAGGTGGAAGAGTTTTCAGACACAACAAGCAAATTCAGGTTAAAATGATTGACACTTGATCCAATGAGGTTGGCCCCTCAACTGATGACAGGAAACCATTGTCCCCTCAAATCATAAAAGGCTTGCTGGAGTGTTGGCCTGGAAATTGCAATCCATACAGGAGGTACTTTGATTTCATGCTGCCTTCTTTACAGCATTCTTTGGGGCCTTTAAGATGTGTTTTCCATTCTAGCTACTTGGTCCTCTGTTACTCCAGTATAGTTTTGTTCTGGATGGGTTAAATCTCCACCTATGTTTTCAAGTTATGTCCAAGATTGTCTATTGTTCTGCTTCATATCCAGGTTCTTGACTAATGTCCATCATTGTGATTTCTGATTTACAGTTAGAGTTTGCATCAACTGTTCCCCAACTTCAACAGTGGCTTCCTGAAAAAGAAGCTGGTTGTAAAGTGCCTAGAAACTATCCAGCAGAGGTTTGATACTATCAGTCAACCTGGATGTACCGGGTTCCCTTATTGCATCTTCTTAACATTTGTCCGTGATATTATTTTTCACAAGATGGGCATATTCATCTGGGTGCAGAGGAATCTTCTCCACACTTTTATCCAACTGCTCTTGAAAATTCATCCCTTTAGTCTTCTTAAAATTAAAGCATATGTGGAAAAACACCTCCAGCATCTTAACCTATAAATCCAAGGGTTAACCGTTGGAACTGGCTATAGGTTGCTATGCCTCGCCCTACTTGCCTGCACTCACCCTTCGTGCACACGGCCGATCTGGGTACGCAGGTCAACGAAGGATTGAAAAAATCGGCAGTGGGGCAACAGCCCCACAAACACAAAGAAAGGGAAACAACTTCACTTCCCAACATTCCTTGCGCCGCGCCAGAGCCAATCAGGCTGAGAGGCTCTCGCACGGCGCAGCGTTCGGAAACGCGCCGCAGCCAATCGAAAGAAAAGCATTTAAAAAAACGCAGCACAAACACAAAACAGCAACCCATAACTACAAGCCCCAGCGTCCTGCGTGCCATGAGCGCGCAGAGCGCTGAGGAAACCGGCGCCCGAAAAATGAAAAAGAAAAACAACTCACAGCCAAGCACACACCAGCCAGCTTTCTTTCCCTCACCAACAGCGCCTGAAGCTCCCGACTGGAGTTTCCCCTTTAATATCAGTGGGTGGGGGTTGCGATCCCCCTCTCCGCTGGCTACCCTAGGGTTGGGAGGTTTGTGGGAACAAAAGGGGTATGTTTCCCAAACCCTTCTGGACTCAGGACACCAGGGAGATCGATTCCCACCCCCCTCCTTAAAACAACTCCGTCTTTTCTTCTCTTTAAAAACGGAGTTGTTTTAAGGAGGGGGGTGGGGATTCGATCCAGTCTGCCTGATCTTTTGGTTCCAGAAGTGTTGGGGCAATATACCCCTTTTCTCCCCACAAACCTCCCAACCCTAGGGTAGCCAGCGGAGAGGGGGGTCACAACCCCCACCCACTGATATTAAAGGGGAAACCCGATCTACTTTCACGACTCCACACAAACAAAGCACCATAACACACTAAAGCTCCCCTCCCCACCACCTAGCCCACCCTTCCTAACCCCCAATGACCATGCCCCCCTCCCCACCACCGAGCCCACCCTTCCTAACCCCAACAACCACACACCCCCTCCCCACAACCTAGCCCACCCTTCCTAACCACCAACGAAAAACAACTCACTGCCTCACAGCCAAGCAAACACCAGCTGGCTTTCTTTCCCTCACCAACAGCGCCTGAAGGTCCCGACTGGAGTTTCCCCTTTAATATCAGTGGGTGGGGGTTGCGATCCCCCTCTCCGCTGGCTACCCTAGGGTTGGGAGGTATGTGGGGAGAAAAGGGGTATATTGCCCCAACACTTCTGGAACCAAAAGATCAGGCAGAGTGGATCAATCCGACCCCTCCCCCTCCTTAAAACAACTCCGTCTTTTATTCTATTTAAAAACGGAGTGGTTTAAAGGAAGGGGGGGAATCGATCCACTGTGCCTAATCTTTAGGTTCCAGAAGTGTTGGGGCAATATACCCCTTTTCTCCCCACAAACCTCCCAACCCTAGGGTAGCCAGCGGAGAGGGGGGTCACAACCCCCACCCACTGATATTAAAGGGGAAACCTGATCTACTTTCACAACTTCACACAATCAAAGCACCATAACACACTAAAGCCCCCCTCCCCACCACCGAGCCCACCCTTCCTAACCCCAACGACCACGCCCCCCTAGCCCCCCCTTCCTAACCCCCAACGACCATGCCCCCTCCCCACTATCTAAACCACCCTTCCTAACCCCCAACAACCATGCCCCTCTCCCCACCACCTAGCCCACCCTTCCTAACCCCCAATGACCACGTCCCTTCCCCACCAACAAATAAATAAATAATTTTTTTAAAATTACTAAAAACAGTCAAACACATCCAAAAATACACAAAAACAAAAACACCAAAAACAATACAAAGTAAACAAAGACACAATCAAAAACAAAACAAACAGACAAAAAACACAAATTCCACCCCCCCCCCCCCGCACACACACACACACACACACAAAACAAAGAAAACAAGCAAACTTACCAAAAGATGTGCTACCTCCACCAGGACTGAAAAAGAAATGAATAAAGAAAGAGACTACTTACCAGAAGAAGCTCCACCCAGAGGCCAGGAGAGAAAAAAAGTCAAAATACAATAACCCCTACCAGCACCACCTGCTGGCCACAATAGTAAAAACAATTCAAAAACACACAAACATTGAATGTAAAAAACATTTACTTTTACATTATTAAAATTATGACCTACGGTACGACTAATTAAAAAAATAAAACATTATTCACTTACATAAAACAATTTGAAAAAATTATATCATACTTTCTTCTTTTATTAATCCTCAAAAAAACCCAAAAAAAGCAGATCCCAGTTAATAACAGCCAAGCCAAAAAATGTTTACATAAATAAACATTTAAAAAATTAAAAATACAGACTAAGCAATTTTTAAAAAACATTAACACAATTTAACCTTCCAACACAATTTAAAACTATTGCAAAAATAAAATTGGTTCATTTTTTATTAAAACACACGGAGAAAAAAGCCCGGCAACACCGGGCAACCCTTGCTAGTTTACTATACATATAATGGGTTGAGTGTGTGGGATTGGATAACAAACAACATTCATGATGCTACCTTCTTGCTAACAAATATGTTTTATGAATTATATCCCCTCTTCCATATACCACAGCTAAAGGATGCAGGCAGTTTCAGATCATGGACAAGTTAAAGGTCATTGGTGCCTGCCCAAGATAGAAGTTGTGCACCATCCTCATTGGTCTGGTTATATCCCCAAGACTCACTATGACAATTACTGCTTGTTTTGCTTAATGTGTAAAAACATTGTATCTACTTTGTCCTTATTTAACACAATATCAATTCTTTTCTTTGTTAAAGCACCCTTTAACACTTTTACATTGAAATCTTTAAAGTTTTAACCACACTGTATTTATTTACCCAGATATCTTCTTTTTAGTTCCATAATGTGAGGGGGAAAACATGCATATACAGTACGTACTGTGCAAAAGTCTAAAGCTACCACCATATTGTTGGGAGAAAATTCAATGACCAATTGGGAGGCATAACTTGGACTCCAGTATCCTTTATTATCTGATTAGTTATGTGACCATATCAGTTAAAATGTGTTACAATACAGTGCCCATGCACCCCCAAAGAAGAGACATATGCAGATAGTGGATTCAAAACATGGCCACTTTATTGAAACCAATTAACTGCACTGGGGGCAATGTAGTGTGGCTGCAAACCAAATAGAGGAACAAAAATAGCCGTGGGAGATAATGGTCAATGGGCCGGATGACCGGTGCACAGTGGTGCCTACACCAGATGCCGGATATGGTAAAGGCTTACTGATAAGCGGAACCAATTCGAAGGTTAATCCTGGAGCCATCGGGCACACCCCTGCCAGCCCCTGGAAAAGCCCCCAGCCCATACCTACTGGCAAGAAAGGAATAAGATACCACCCACACTAACCACCACACAGAGGGAAGAAACAGACCTTCTACCCACCCTAAGCCTGAACTATTGGCCTGGGGACCCCAGTGCAGGAACAAAAAGAGTAACACCACCATCCCAGGGGCATCAAACGGCAGGTACACAATGCAACAGGATCCAACTGGACGCTGCAACGTGGTTGGAACCTTGAAGAGAAAAACAGAAGATAGAACCAGTGAGCAACACAAATAACAGATGAGAATGATCAAGAACTAGCTGGGGGCATCTCTCCAGTAGGAGCTGTCATGATATTCACTAGGTGCCTAGTCTGTGTGGGAGGGGGCCAGTTCATTTCTCATGAAGCCACCATGCTTTCCAATAGGCAAGCCTCACATGAGGGCTTGTAACAGCATTAATGTCACCTAATTCAATGAGCAAACCTCCCCATAAAGGTCTGACAATGTAGACTTTCCATCTGAAATAAGTGGGTCTAACATATAAAGATCCACCACAATTATCCCAATAAGTGGGTCTCCTATAAAGACCCATGGATACCAGCTCAGTAAGGGCTTTGCCCTGTTTTCAGCATGTCCAGGATTGCCTAAGCAAAGGCAAGCTGAATAATGCAAGAAGGAGGGGGGCCTGGGAAATCAGGCTTGGCTCTTCTGCCCTGTGAGCTTGCTAAACCACAGGAATGATGTGAGTTTGCAGAGCTTGCAAAATAGCCAGGTGTATATCTTCACTTACATGTTAGGCAGAACCCATGTTCTGCTTATTATCAAATATGTTCCACCTCAAAGGGAACATATTTGCCTCTTATCAAACATGTTCCGTCTCTCAGGGAACATGATTGCAATTCTGTACATGCTAGCTACACAACTTTTTCACATAGGCCAGCAAGATTTTTTTCTAGTAAAAACAAAAAGATTACTTTCACATGAGGGGGTGACTAGAAGGTGCACAGCTAGCTATCAATCACACATTTGATGTAAATCTGAATTACCATGGTTACCCAGGGACCCTATAAGGGAGAAGGAAGGAGAAGGAAGAAAAGAGGGAGAATGAACATCTTTCAGGGGGTGAAACTTTGTCACTCGGGACTTCAAGATGCCCTAGAGGGGGACCTATGAGGGGTGCAGAAGCCCCATTTTCTTATTACTTAGACTGATTTTATATGTTTTTATTTTATTAGAAATGTGTTTTAAGTGTAGAAGTAGGTTAATAAAAATCATTGAAAAGGCATCTTCTCTGTCTGCCTGTCTGTGTGCTTATCTGAATTCCTGGGCACATGGCCGATAATAAGAAAGCTTCGGCTGAACTCCCAGAATCACTTATCTCTCCTAGAGAGAAAGAAGAGCCGGCAAGGCTATGGCTCGGCCACTGCTGAGAACAGATCTGGCTGCAATGGAGGAAGGGGGCGGGTCTGAAGCCCTGTGAAAGGGGATTCTCAAACTTGTGACCCCATTGACCCACCAAACCCCCATCCCTCGACCCTGACAGGAGCTGGTGTTGGGGGTGGCTTGGGGCCCTGCACCACAGGAACCCCGGTTGGGGCGGGCAGATGCCAGGAGGGAGCATGAAGAGGAAGCATGAGGGCCGGAACAAATGGGACACTCATGCTTATCTTGGCATTGCTATTTGATGCAGTGGCCTTGGGCAGCAAACTCCCAGCAAAATATGCAGGACTGTTTTGCAGTGGCCTCCTCGGAAGTGGTGGGAGAATGCTCAGGTGGCCGCTGAACAAAGTGTCTACAATCATACCGGTCACCGGAGGCAGGGTGAGATGGGGTCATGTATTGAAGCCAGAGCTGGGCATTGGGCTTGTCCCACCGCATGTTGGGCTGAAGAGTGGCATACACACAAAAATTTTCATTGTAGGCCCACCAAGCCATGCCAGGGAAATCCACATGAACATGATAAATCAGATCTAGGTATGGTAGAGCAAACGAAGGTTGGGCTTTAATGGAAACCCCAGCATAAATAAAGAAAGCTGGCAGCCAGTTGGTCCATGTGCATGGTGTCTTCTTACGCCTTGCCAGCTCATTGCCTGCCTCATCCAGCTTGTCCTGCTCAGTTTACTCACAGTTGAGGAGACCAAAAAGGTCAACATAATCCCCATGCACGATCTTGTCCCTGGTGGACTGGAGCAGATGATCCCCCAGAGGCATACCTGTCAAGTATACCATTTTCCTGTGAAAACCCCTTATTTTTACCCCTCTTCCAGCCCCCTTCCATTTTATTAATTTCTCCATAATATCCCTTATTTTTTTAAAAAAAATCTTGACCGGAGCCCTCAAAGGCGAAGCTGCAGTATGTTTTTCTGGCCACCAGAGGTTGCTGTGTGGCTTTTTGCTTATGGAAGGGGAGAGAGAGAAGGTGGTGGGGGGCGTTCTGTAGTTAGTTTCTCTTTCATTTCCCTTCCACACCACATGGTCATGGAGGCTTCATTTTTGCTGCTGCTGCTGTTTGGAGCCACCATGCTGGGACAGGAGTCTATTCTAGATGTGAGCGATATTTCATATATGCAGGGGCAAAACAGTGAGAGACTTCTCTCACACTCTCATGCTTTATTGAGCTGTTTCTGCCCTGCCTCCTGGCTGCAGGCTTCCGTTTCTGTTCTAGAGTTAACTTGGGAGGGGGGAATGTTGCTTGATTGATCACTATATGAGAGAGAGAGAGCACTCCACCTTCTAACAAACCATCTCGAGGGAGATTAACTCCTCAGATGCTGGGAGGCTAGGAAACTACAGAGGTTGCTTTTTACTTCATTACTAATTCCCTTCCTTAAGCTGTATCTGACATTCTCAGGTGTTGGTGCTTCAATTGGTTACAGTGAAAAACAAATAGATTGGTTAATTTGGGGGAATGAATCCCTTGCTCCTCCACCCTAATTGGGGGAGGAGTGTCTAGCCATGTGCAGGGCTAGTTCATTAAAGCCAAGCTGCTTACAAGCAGTTGGTAACCCTAGGGGGCTGGTTTACTATTCTGCACTTTTGCTTCCCAGGAAAAAAATAATTAAAAATGAGAAAGGTAAAGGTTTCCCTTGCTCAAAAGCCAGTCATATCTGACTCTAGGGTTCAGTGCTAATCTCTGTTTCAAAGCCGAAGAGCCAGCGTTGTCTGCGTCTGCAGACATTTCCATGATCATGTGGCAGGCATGACTAGACACCAGAACACACAGAACGCTGTTACCTTCCAAACAAAGTGGTCCCTATTTATCTACTTGCAATTTCTTGCTGCTAGGATGGCAGGAGCTGGGACAAAGACGGGAGCTCATTCCATCCTGCAGTACTTGGGAATCGAACTACTGACCTTCTGCCTCCCAGTCAGCATCTTAGTCACTTAAGCCACTGAGTAAACAAGAAAGAAAACAAAACAAAAGTCCCCCGAGAAGATGGGGAAAGGGTTCTTTGGCCCGCACAGCTTTGTGCCCATTGCATCTACAATACCATCTAGCCATCTTATTTTTGGCCACCCCCTTCTTTTGTCCTCCACCTTTCCCAGCATCAAGGCCTTCTCAAGTGAATCCTCTCTTCTCATTTGATGTCCAAAGTACTTTAGCATCATCTTTACTATTTGACCTTTAATTTGCAGTCAGGGTTGATTTCTTCTAGGATCGACCTATTTCTAACACCACATTTCAAAGGCACCTATTTTTCAGCGCTCAGCTTTCCTAATGGTCCATCTCTCACACCCATACATTACCACTGGGAATATCATTGCTTTGACTATGCAATTTTTTGTTTGCAAGGTGATGCCTCTACTTTTAACTATGTTCCCCAGGTTTCTCATAGCTTGTTTCCCAAGCATCAGTTGCCTTTTTATTTCACGGCTGCAATCACCATCTGCAGAGATCTTTGATCCTAAGAAAGTAAAATCTGCCAGTCATATCCAACTCTAGGGTACAGTGCTCATCTCCATTTACAGCCAAAAAGCCAGTGCTGTCTGTGTTTGCAGACATTTTCATGGCCATGTGGCAGGCATGACAAGAGCCCAGCAAGTCACATGGCTATATTTGGCCATGCCCACAGATTTGGCCACACCCACAGAGGGGTGTGGCCAAAATTTCCCTTATTTTCAAATCCAAAACTTGACAGGTATGCCCAGAGGAAGGGATGTCTCCCCAGGTGGCAGGGCAGAAAGGGGGACCAGAGTGTGGTCCAGCCTGACAGGGCCTGCCAACACCCTGCCATATGTAGGAGGGAGCTGGAGGGCTGAAATGGGAAGAAGGCAAGGGGGCCGATAGGCCAAAACCCACTGTGTGGAAAGAGGCGCATGGAGGGGTCCATGGCCATGAAAAAAGGAATGAAAAAAGGAATTGAAGAAAATGGGAAGGGGTTGTGCTGGAGCAAATGTTCTGTTTTGGGACCAGTACTCAGCAACACCCAAGGCCCCTGGCCCACAAGGGGAATTTCAAGAGGAAATTCAGCAGAAGGCTCTCTCCAGTTTTGGTGTGTCTAGGTGACTCATGGGCTGTGGTGGTGCAGTGATTAAGAAGCTTGCCATGTTTGCTGGACGACTGCATGACAGAGTGAGCTTCCGTCTCTATCCCAGCTCCTGCCAACCTAGCAATTCGAAAGCAAGAAATTGCAAGTAGATAAATAGGGGCCACTTTGGTGGGAAAAGATCTTGGGAACATGAAAGGAGCCTTATTCGTGAAAGGAATTCAGAATCCACTCTGCAGGTGCAATCTAGAAATATGGCAAAAAAAAATTAGTCTGGGGATTTCACCATTAATCAAAATAGCAGAATTAGAGAGACAACAGCTATGGGTGCATTCACAGCAGCATTATGTGCATGTGCAGGTGCATTTTACTTCCACTTCCAGTGGGAGAAACCATGTGACCAGCCCACAAAACCACATGACTGGCCTGTGGCCCCAAAAGTTTGGCCACCCCTGCTTTAAATGTTTGAAGAGACAAGAAGAAAGGAATGAGATACTGTATTGAATGGTGTTGTAACAATTTTCATAGGTTTGTTCTCTGGCAGGCTACCAAGCACTGCTAATTGCATAACTAATTTTATAATTAGCAGATTAATGTAAAGGTTAAAATGTTTAAGGTGTGGAAGTGTGCTTAATAATTTAAAATAAAGTTTAGATAAGATGGAGTTTTGCACAGTAATGGATACAAAACCATAAACAATTCATTTCACATATCCACAAACCCTCAATTATAAGATATACTAATATGTTCTTCAATTGTTCACTTGGTTTATAGTACCTTATATATCAATTACACTATTGTTTTTTGTATCCTACTTTCCTTATTTACAAACTTCATTCTACATCTCCTTATTCTATTTCCTTCTTTGTTTTATTTATTTATTAACTCCATCTTATGAAATTAGCAAAGATTTGCATCCCTGATATGGAACCTGTCATACAGTACATTCAATACAATTCAATTCAATTATTCTACTTGTATGCCACCCCAATCACAATGAGACTCTGGGCAGCTAACAAAAAGCTAAATATCACAGTTACAATAAATGCAATTACAATATCACAGTTACAAAATATCACAATTACAATGCCACAATTACAATGATAAAGTAATTACCAAAACATTTCAAAAGCAAAACTCAGAAATACATTAAAAACTCAGCCCAAACCACTCTGTCCATTACCCTACATGCCAAGTCAGCTGAGAGGAAAAGTCTGGTGATAGTGGTGGGCAGCGGTGGCATTTTTGAGCCCTGCCGAGCTGCACAACTGTCCTCTCCCCTCCAGGCCAGGCCAGCCAAGGGGAGTCCGGTGATGGTGGAGGGCAACACTGGTGTTTTCTCCTCCCAACTGACATGGAGGGGCCCAGGGGTCAGCTGGGCAGTGGTGTCCAGACACCTGCAAGTGCCACGGATTTTCTTCTCCCTGGCCCCGAAGGGAGAGGCCCAGGGGTCAGCTGGGCGGTGGTGTCCGGCCGGCTGCATTGAGAACAAATGAAATCAATTACTTCTCCTACACGGAACCTATTGCCAGTCAAGTACCCATTTGTAGGTTCAAATTAGTACCCCCACACACAAATACACACTGTGTAAATAGATTGCCGATAGGTTTTATTAAGCTGAGCTTGAAATCTGTGCTGCAAGTTCTTTGCAGGTCACAATATTACAATTACAGTATTTCTATCTCATGCAATTTGTCTTCTGAAACTATGTCAGGAAGTCACCTCAGTTTTATAGTGATATCAGCAAAAAGTTTTAATGTATGGATAGAACAATGAGAATGTTTCTTAAATTGCTTTAAACTTTCTCAAAATAACGCTGCAGTGTTGGACTGCTGATAGTTGATGGTTGTGCTCACTGACTGGTAACCTTGTAGCAGTTTTCTGGAGAATAATGTTCTTTGTCACTAGACCCATCTCTGCTTTGTATTTTCTCTTATTTCCAAGAAGCCAATATAATTATTGAAAATTTCACAAATATTTATATCATACATTCTCTCTCTCTTTTAAAAAAATAATATTTTTCTTTCCACTACTTGTCTGATAACATGTCATAATGTAAGAAATTAAGTGCCAAATAATCCCGAGATTCATTCAGGCATTTAAATTGGGGGGGGGGGGGGGGAGAGCTATTCATCTAGATAAAATCTTATCTGACAAGTCAAGCTGAAGGAATTTGGTATAATTATATAGTGTTGATGAAGGCCATGTGTATGGGTGGTTCTCACTATTAACCTCTGTGTTCTTCCATAAAGAGTAATGTGGATTAGTCCTTTTAAGTTAAAGAAAATAAATATATCTTTAAAAATATTTTTTCATAAAAGGAGCTTTGTAATAGATTGTTGTATTATTGCCTTTGTAACATAGCATTGTGCTATTGCTAACTGCTCTCCCCTCCCAGTGTTGAAAATCACCAGATCACAGTGCTATGAGTAGGGCACATGAAGTGCATTTCTTTTCTACACTTGGTGGAGGTTCTATCTATTTGTACTCATAAATGGCTCAGGGGGTTGGTCTGAAGCTTGTCATTGTTGGATAGAGATGTTTGAGAATGTATTGTTCTTTTTCAGATTGAATATCTAATGTATATTTATTTTAAAGGAGTTGAAACTTAATGAATGGTTCCTGGTGTTTTGACAGTAATTTGCATGCCCCCCCCCCCCCCCAAGTGCTGAGAAAGTGTTATACATGAGACCCAGGATATATATACTCTCTGTTTAGCCATGGAAGATTCCCTGAGACAGCAATAGTAAACCAATCCTTGAACAAGTTGCATGCCTTAAAACTCCATTGTGTGAGAGACAAAATATTTCTGAAGAAGTTGGGAAATATACTTTTATTTGTGTATTTATTGGATTTGGCCCTCTCTCTCCCCCATTAGTGCACACATAGTACTCTGGGAAACTATCTGTTATCTAAGGAAGGAGAAATGCTCTCAAAACAAAGAATATATATTATACTTGGATTGTTCACACCATTTTCACTGTTACATTGAGGTTTTTTAAAAATATATATTTATCAAACCTTTCAAAATATAAACATACAAAATAAAACTTACATTGCATTATAAAGTAAAACACATAGAGAGAGAAAAAAGAAAATATTAAAAAAATTGGGGGATGTAGAACACAAAATTTTATATAATATATTACTTTATATATGTTTGTAATATGTTAAAATAACATTGTATATATGTAAATGCTTACTCTGTTTTTATCCAGCCCAATAATACAGACTATTCCCAACATTTCAAAAACATAAAAAATAAGAAAAAAACCCACCAATGATATATACAAAGCCCTGGAGAATGCATTTGTCTTAACACAATATTAATACTCCCAAAAATTCAGTTGTTCTGGCACTGGTTTACCACCTTTACCCTTGTACAGTGTATATTCCACAAATGGTTTCCATATATCCCAAATTTTGTTTTCTTTAATTATACCCATTTTTTAAATTCAACACCCATGTAAGTTTATCATCCAACACAATATTCCACAATTCTTTATGTCATTCCTCCACTTTCAAAATTGAATTATGCTTCCAATTTCTTGCAATACATTGTCTTGCAATTGTCAAAAAAAGATAATAATTCTTTTTTGTTTATATTTATGTCAATATGCTCAACCTCTGTCAATTAGGCAGTGCACAACTCCAGCTTAAAGTCACAACCCATTATTCCCGATATCTCCTTCTCTATCTTTTCTCAAAACTCCTTTATCACATTACAACCACCACATATGCTCATAATTCCCCCATGAGTTATTACATCTCCAACAGTTTGCCCCTTTTGTATTATAAATTTGATGTAACAGAACTGGAGTCAAATACCACCTCCACAGCATCTTATAATTATATTCATTAACCCTAACTGACAAAGTTCTCATAATCCTTTGCAGGCGCACCCCCCAAAGAAAGACTCAGACACCGTTATATGGATAAAGGCATTGGGCCACTTTTATTGAATAATGCCCTAGTCCGAATTATAACTTTCAATTGGTACTCATCCAATTATAATTCTTTAAGGCAAGCAGGCCACAGTAACACTGGTAAGGTTCCTCCCAAAATTGCCAACGGCAATTGGCTACAATGTATCCATTTTGTATCAATTTGTTGACACAAACAAATTGTTGACCGTAGTCAATAAACTATCTACTGACCCCACCCTCTGACGTGTATCCTTCAAATCACGGGGTGATGGATGCTGAAAAGCTCGTGCCATCACCCCTTGCCTGGTTCGTCGTTGACCGGTCAACGTTATTACACCTGTACCTGTCTAAGTGTTGGCCAGTCAATTGCGAACCTGCCGGATACCTATGGGTCATAAATCTTTACCTTACCAGTGCTACCCGCCTAAGTGACCAAAGTCAAGAACAGAAAAACCCCTATATCAAACCTCAGCAACAGTGTGGGATGGGCAAAAAAGCCAGAACCCAAGGGCCAATTGTGGGCTCCGACCAAAAATTCCCACCCGGCCCCGAAGCGACCAAAATATCACACTGTTCACTAGGGAGGGGGTGGAGGGAAAACTTCTCCTCTCCGTCGCTCTTTTTAAAGTGGCAGCTCGGCTGCGTCATGGCCACCCCTTTTATAGAGGGGTGGCCACGCCCCCTAACTCACCCGGATGTCTGAGTCCGGGTGGGGGGGGGCTGCAAAGAGTGCGGCGGCCATTTTGGCGCCGCGCTTTCATTTTCTCCATTTACTTTTTCATTTTACTTCCATAACGTTTATTTTTAAATCTTGCTCCCAAAGTACTCTCAAAGTATCTTGTGGATTTCCTTCCTGATTCCTTCCTGCTTACCAATCCTTCAATACCTATTAAACCTCTTCCTACTTTGTAAATTAATTCTTCAAAGTCTGTCATTTTCCTTTCTAAACTAGTTACACCACTATATTTACTATTCCATTTATTCACTAACACATTTTGAAACCAGTTCAAATCCATTTGAATATACATTTCCAATCTTTTTTCATCATTTCTACATATTTGTATTCAATCCTTCAGCAGGAACACACCATTTTTTAGGAGTATCTCTTTAATCCTCATATCTATTCTAATTGGGAAAAATTAATATCTTCTAATTCCAAAATTAGAGAAATATCCAGTACAAACTTCTTTTTCAACGTCTTCCAAACCTCCATCATTGCTTTTGTTGTTTTATACTTTAACTTTAATTTTGTCTTATCTTTATCATAAAAGATTACATTTATTTTTTTGCTTTATATCTTTCAGCTCTATCTCCTTCCAAATTACCACTTCCTTCATTAAGATCTTTACCATGTTTTTTAAATGAAAAGCCCTGTAATAATTCTTAACATTTGGCAAGCCCAGTTCACCTTCCTTCTGTGGTAAATAACAAAGACTTTTTGATATTCTTGGCCTTTTTCCTCCACTACAGTAATCATTTAACATACTTTGAAAAGTCACCATTTCTTTTTCCTTATGTTGAATTGGCAGAACATCAAACAGAAACTTTAATTTTGGTAGCAATTTCATTTTACACATTGCAATCCTGCCAAACCAAGTTTAATTCAACTTTTTATATTGTTGTATCATGTCTTTAATCTCCAATCTTTGTTTCTCAAAATTCAATTTCTTAAAATCCCCTATATCTTCTAAAATATTTATCCCCAAGAATTTCAAATTACTCTTGACTTGTATATTATATTTGTCCTTAATCTTTATCTGTTCCTTCTTTCCTTTATTGCAAAACATTGCTTCAGATTTTTCCCAATTTATTTTTAAACCTGTTACCTCCTCAAACTCATTAAGATGAACCTGCATCCTCCCAAAAAATTTAATTGGATTTTTTGATATCACTAATGTATCATCTGCATACAAATTAATTTTTATACCCTCAATTCCCTCAATATTCTCATCCTCCCTTACAGATCTTGCTAAAAGTTCCATAGCTATAATAAACAAAATCGGGGATAACGGACAGCCCTGACGAGTCCCAGCTTTAAGCTCAATCTCATTTGTAAAACCATCATTTACTCTTACTTTAGATATTCCTTGTTGATACAACTGTTAAATTATTCTTTTAAATTTAACTCCAAAATCGTATGTCTCTACCATCTTATTAATTGTAACCCATTAAAGTGAATCAAATGCTTTAAAAATATCCAACAATAACAGCCCTATTTTCTCTTTATTTTGTACGACAATATCCACCAAATCCAGAACTCATCTTGTCAGGTCTGCCATATATCTTCCTTTTAAAAACCCCCACTTGATCTTTATCTATATAACTGGCCATGAAACTATTCAACCTATTTGCCAGAATTGCTGTAAATATTTTAGCATCTTGATTTATTATTGAAATAGGTCTGTTGGCTTCCATCTTTTCTAAATTCTTCACAGGTTTTGGAATCAAAACTATTACTGATCTATACCATGAACTCAGGATTGCTCCACCCTCTAGTATACGATTAAACAACCTTTGCAACTTTGGAATCATTATTTCTTTAAATTCTTTATAAAATTCAGCAGGCAACTCTTCCTCACCAGGTGTCTTATTCATTTTTAATTTCCCTATAATTTTCTTAATTTCTATTTCAGTTATTAATTTCTCCATTCTATTCTTATGATCCTCACTTATTTTCAATTATTTATGTCATTTCAAATATTATTTTAATTTTTCCAATTTTATCTCTTTTTCAGAATATAATTTTTGGTAAAAATCTTTCACTATTTCTATTTTATCTTTAAGCTTATTACACCTTACCCTTGTTCATTTACCAAAATACTTTGTAGGCACACCCACCCAAATAAAGACTCAGACACCGGTATTGGATTAAAGGCATCGGGCCACTTTTATTGAATAATGCCCTAGTCCGAATTATCACTTTCAATTGGAGTATCATCCAATTGTAATTCTTTAAGGCAAGCAGGCCGCAGTAGCACTGGTAAGGTTCCACCCTAAATGCCAATGGAAATTGGCTACATGTATCAATTTGTATCAATTTGTTTGTTGACACAAACAAATTGTTGACCAGAGTCAATATACTATCTACTGACCCCACCCTATGACGTGTATCCGTTCAAATATCAAGGTGATACAGGCTGTGAAGCTCCTGACATCACCCCTTTCATAGTTCACCCTTGACCGGCCAATCCTGTTTCCCCTGTACCTATCTACGTGTTGGCCAGTCAATTGTGAACCTGCCGGATAACTATGTGTCATAAACCTTTAGCTTACTCAGTGCTACCCGCCACACGGGGAGGCGTCCATGATGACTCACGCCCCCCCCCCCCCCAGACTGTCAGCTCAGTCACCAGGCCTGCTTGCACATCTTCCAGAAAGAGGTTCATACCTCTGGCCGACAGGTAGACACCATTTTCTGCCTATAGGACAAAATTTTTGCAGGCCTATCCCCGGATGTCTACTGGCTGTCCCCAAGCCATTCTCAGCAAGGATCCGGGCGATAGCCCAATCCACTGACCGCTGGGGATGGTCCAAACCACGGAGGTCCATGTCTCCTCTAAAACGGTGTCTTGGCATGATGTTAGACCATAGCAACCATGTGTACGGCCATAAATGATGTAAAAAATGCCAGGTCACTGCACCTCGATATTTTAAGGAAAGGCCAGTGATCGGTGTGAGATCCTCGCTGCCGAGGTGCAGAATAAGAACATCAGGTGGTCCAGCATCCCTGATGGACATCAGGAATGGCAACAGTTCCCGCCCTTCCATGCCGCTCATACCATACCACTGCATACGTGTGGATGCACGCAGCCCGAGCTGGGGTCCACACTCTGTCGCCGCAGCATATTCTGCTGCCCAGTGTACATAGCTGCGGCCCACCAGCCCCACTGCCACTGGTGTGCGGAGACACACATGGTCTGTAAAAGAGGAAAAGGAATTAAGGACACAACTAGGTACTCATACATTGAGGAGACGTACATATAAGTAAAATATGCGCAAACCCCTACGTGCCCACACATATCCGCCTCCAAGTATCCAAACGCAGCCGCAATCAATGTGACGCCTATCCTGAATGAATGGATGCCATAACGGGCCCCACACTGTGAAATGCTGTACCGGCCACCCTACAGAACTTAAATTTGGTAAGGGGAGACCCATACTGGTGGCAGAAAAAACAGGGCAGGTCGCGCAGCAGGCACTGTCAAAACTGTATGTAGGGCACCAACCGGACAGATGTCAGCAAATGTACATCATAGCAGTCTACACCACTGCCTACTCCATGCTGATCGGCCTTTGAGGAACAAATCCTGCACTGAGCCCACACCTGGCTGATAGGAACATCTTCGAGTTCCAGTGCCCTACAAAAAACGTCACCCTTCGACCAAGGGACCAGCTCGCTGAGTCGTCGAGCTCCAGAAAAAAGCTACAGCAGTAGCTGCATGAAAAGATACTCCTCCTACCTACTGCAACCTCATCTATGCCAATCTCGTGCAAGGTGGGTCATAATATCTGTGAGAATAGGGTGACGTGTGTCCGGGCAGTAGCCCCATACACGTGTCCACCCGTCGAATACATGGCGTATGCAGAAGACCCTCGCATAGTCAGGAAAACCCCGTGCCCTGCCCCTGAATATCAAGGTATAAAGCCAGGTGGCTATGGCGTGTAAAGCCAACCCCAGATCACAAGGGCAGACGATACATTATAAAACCCAGGTGATCAATGGCGGCCACATTTTTGGGCAATTGCCTTTGCCCACAAAAGGCTCTAAAGTGAAGGAGTGGACACCGTGCGCTTGCGAGTTGCCAAGGCATGCCACTCGTCCGGTTCACGTCTCCTTGCCAAATGACCATATCTCAGCCAGGAGTGGAGAGGGTAGTTCCCAAGCGTCTGGAGCACAGCCACGGAAACGGGAGATCTGCAGGCAGGATAAAGCATCAGCAACATTGCTATTAACGCCTGGCACACATTTGGGCCTAAGGAGTGCCTCAAAGCGCACGGACCCAAGAACAATCGGCGAGCTAAGGCCATGACTCCGGTGGATTAAGACATTTGGGCACTGACAATGTGCATACCGCAGCATTGCCACACCAACAGCTACTCACGGCTACTGCTAGAAGAACAGGTGGCGGCTGTGACCAGGTGGGCTTTCGCCCAACTTCGGGTGATTCGCCAGTTGCGCCCACTTCTGGACCGGGACTCCTTGCTCATGGTCACCCATGCTCTGGTTACCTCCAGACTAGACTATTGCAATGCGCTCTACATGGGGCTGCCCTTGACGACCATTTGGAGGCTACAGCTGGTCCAAAATGCGGCTGCCCGGGTGGTGATGGGGTGTGGGCGTTATGCTCATGCTTCGCCACTGCTCCGGGAGCTGCACTGGTTGCCAGTATGTCTCCGGGTGCAATTCAAGGTGCTGGTTTTGACCTTTAAAGCCCTATATGGTAGTGGGCCAGGTTACCTAAGAGACCGCATCGCCCTGAGGATGTCTGTCCGTCCAACCAGAGCGGACCGGAGGGGCTCTCTAATTGTTCCATCAGCCAGAGGGGCTCGCCTCTCTGGCACAAGGAGGAGAGCCTTCTCCGTGTCTGCACCGGCCCTCTGGAACCTCCTGCCAACAGAATTACGTCTTCGGACGGAGTTGCTGCCTTTCAGAAGGGATCTTAAAACCTGGCTGGCAGGTCAAGTGTGGGGTGCAGGTGGAAGGGTAACCACCATGGGGTGGTTGGTGTAGAGGAACTCTTCCCCATGGTGCCTTTTCGATCCTGCAGCCCCTGCTTTTTAGGGGGTGGGTAGTCTTAACTTTTTTACTGTTTTAACTGTTTTTAGGATTATTAATATTGTCTGTAAACTCCTTGGGTTGCCCTGGGGTTACTTTTTATGTTGTTAGCCGCCCAGAGTCGGCCTTGTGTTGAGTGGGCGGGATATAAATTAAATAAATAAATAAATAAATAAATAAATAAATAAATAAATAAACAGCGAGGCATAGAATTAAGCCATCTGCCCCCCCAGAGCCTAAAGGGTACCCAGAGTTGAGAAAATGTTTCAGAAATGTAAGATCGCGTAAGCAATCCATGCCCTCCCACCCCTGGGGCCAATGACCATAGGCACACTGTCCTTAAATAAATCCCCCCACCCCAATGAGCCGGAGGCATCCAACTGTAGTCCGGACTGGGTCTGAGCAGAAGCTCAGACCTCCAAAAGGAGATAGCATGAAAGTCCTGTGGAATGTGAGCCAAACCAACAGGTCCGCTCGTAAACCCCTAATCAGCCGTACCCTGCAGTGTCGTTTATTGAGACCCGCCATAGTGTGTCCAAGACACTAGGCGAAAGCACTGCCTGGTGTTACCACTCTGCAGGCGAAGTTGATGTGGCCATGCATCACCTGCCACTCTCAGAGAGGCACCTTCCACTTGGCAACAGTGCCACATTGCAGCAGGGGCCGCTCCCCTTCACCGGCAATTCGGTCACCCGGCCCTCTTGCATGTTATTCAAAAGAGAGGTGCATCCACTTGTTGACCGGTGAACCCCATCTCCAGAATACAGGCCAAAGACCTGTAACCCTATCCCCAGACGACAAATGGCTGTCCCCAAGCCATTCTAGACAAGGAACCAGGCAACAGCCCTGTCCCCTGACCGTCGGGCATGGTCCAACCGCTGGGTCAAAGTCTCACTTATGATATTGCCTCGGCATGATGTATGACCATAGCAATTGTGTAGACGGCCATAAATGGCCAAGAAACGCCAGGTCACTGCACTCGGAAGTCTATAAGTCCGGGCCAGCAATCCGTGCAAGATCACCGCCTCTGAGGTGCAGAATTAAAACATGTGGTGGCCCAGCATTCCCAATGGACATCAGGAATGTCAACAGTTCCCGCCACCTAAATTCCGTGCACACCAAACCACTGCATATGTGCGGGTACGCGTAGCCCGAGATGGGGTCCCCATTTGACAAAGCAGCATACTGTGCCGCCCCAGTGCACAGAATTGTGGCCCATAAGCCACAGTACTACCAGTGTGCGGAAACACACAGGGTCTGTAAAATCAGGAGGGGGAATAGAGGGCAGAACGAGGCACTCCTTCAGTGAAGGGACGGACAGACAGAAAAAATTGGGCAAATCCCCACCTGCCCATGCAACATATGTCAGACTCCAGGCACCCAAACACAGCCGCAGTTGATGCGGTTCCCAACTGGAAGGAATGGGTACCAGTTCTAGTTCAGTAAGGGTAGACCTGGCTTGGTAGCAAATGACAGGGCAGGGCGTGAACCACGCGCTGCCACAAACACCTGTGGGGAAGCAACCAGACATATGGCAGCGCCGGGCTAGTACCCTCTTCCGGCTGATCGGCCCTTGAGGAGTGAAACCTCCACAGAGCTCACTCCTAATCGAGCAGCACATAATCTATTTCGAGCGCCCTGCAAAACATGTCCCCTGTTGAAGATGGCTGCAGCTACCTTAATCTGAGAGCTCCAGATCAAGGGCCAAATGTGGTTGCCCAAAAGTAGGCCCTCCACATGGAGCATAAGCACTGCCACGTAGGAGTCATATATATTAACTAAACGTGCTAGCAGGGCTCATCACTGGCATCTCATGGTGAAGGGCCGCCCTAATCCTAAGGTCTTGACCTAGGCTAACCATGAGGGGCCAGGGAAAACCACCAGAGCCCGGTAATCATTGTCCAAGCACTGGACCATTGGGATGGCCAAATCAGGACGGGCCCTATATATCCTGCCATGAATGCCCAATAGGCCGGTAACCAATTGACCCCATAGGAAGGCAGCTTACGGCAACAGGGCAACTCCTTGTCCCTTTCATCTTGCCCCTCAATGCCCTCATCAGTGTGTTCACGTTGCAAGAGGGGGAAAATGTGAATATATTCACCAAGCTACATAATCTAGCTAATAGCCCGGGACGAATGGTCACCCAGGGGTATAGAGTAACCGGTCATTGGCAGAACCACCGTTGGCATGGAGTGGAGTGAGGAAACATATAATCGGCCCTTCGGGCCCCAGAGAAATTAAGTAAAAGCATAGGGGCAGTCACCCCAGTAAGAACAAGGGTGTAATTGGCCAGTTGCGACCATGGCCACTATACCCCCCCCAGCGTGATGAGCTAGTGTCACGGGTGTGCTGATTTGACCAAGATACTCATTCGATACACCCCCACAAGCCGCCCCCACTGGGGGTTCCAGCCCGTGGTGGGCGTCGGAGCTCGCGATGGCCCTCGAGCTCTGTGTTCCTGTGCATCCAGGCTGGATGGGGAGTGTGAGGCACCAGCCTGCGCTGGCCTGATGGCCACCAGCAGCTCAACCCTGTTGGCAGCCCGCCACGCAGCCATGGCTGGCATGTGGGCCGGAACCGCCGAGTTTGCACGCCCACCATCGAAGGTGGTGGAGCAATGTCCATTGATGCCTCCAGTGCCGAATTGCAGGCAGGGGAGCATCCACAGCATCTAACCCATCAGGACAAGATGGGCCGGATGGCCCCACCGGGTAATTGATGCAGGATAAACCCATGTGGTAATCCCTGGCCAGAACAGGGGCATGCCCAGTGATCCGGCCCATGGAGTGCAGGAATGACGGCAGGGTGGAAACCCGCACCGAGCCAAAGTGGGCCGCTATGCCCCGGGGGGGCAAAGAAGCAGCGGGGGTAAGAACCCCAGTGGAGCAGGCCTGTGCCGCCCACTGCCTGAGCCCTCAGCCTGGGCTCATTGGCGGCAGTGTGTTGAATGACCCCACCACCCACCTGCGGGGGTGCCGACCAAGCCCCCCGGCCCGGTGGCACCCCCAAAAAGTAGAGGGGGTGGCTGAGCCTCCCCCCTAGGCACGACCAAGGGGGCCACCCGAGTAAAGGGTATCCCGTCCTGCAGTACTCAGGAATCAAACTACTGACCTTCTGCCTCCCAGTCAGCATCTTAGCCACCTGAGCCCCTGCAGTCCGGTGCTGTTCGGAGGAAGGAAACCTCCGATCAATGAATGTTAAAAGAGAGAGAGACACGTAAATGTCTCTCTCCTGGAAATTTCTAGCCAAAGGAGCCTCCAAAAGAGGCGAACAGGGGAGGAAGCAACGGAGTAAACTTCTCCGCTCCGTTGCTTCTAAAATGACAGCCAGGCTGCCTCGTGGCCACCCCTTTTAAAGAGGGTGGCCACAGCCCCTAACTAACCCGTATGTCTGAGTCCGGGTGGGTGGGGGCCCCGCAAAGAGCACGGCGGCCATTTTGGAGCCGCGCTTGCATATTTCTCTATTATTTCTCTTTTCTTTAGCCGCTCTCACTAATAATTTTGAATTTTTGTTACTCTATTCAAAATACTCCCTCTTTATATATATCAAATTCCTTTTAACCTTTTCTATATCTTTTCCAATTACTTCCTTCTTTAATCTTTGTATCCTATCTAAAATCTTCTCATCTTTGGTCCTATCATGTTCCTTTTGAAGCTGTCTAATTTCATTTTCAATTTTTCTTGATTACTTCTAAACTGTTTGTTCTTTATACTAGCAATATTTATACATTTTCCCCTAAATACCGACTTCATTGTATCCCACAGCACATTATAATTCACCTTACCCATGCTGAAGCAGTGTCGGAGCCATGGGTTCAGGTCATGGGCAGATCAGCTTATTTTGCAGAGTTTGATGTGCCCTTTTATTAAGCAGAGGCAGGTCTTTCATCATAAAGCAAAAGCATCATGCTGTTACAGGATTGGATATCTTGAGGTGTACATATGAACAACCCATGCTTGTGGCAGATAGGGGTACATGCCAGGGGCTTTCCAAGAAGCAAAGGAACGGGGCATATACTGAAACTGAGGGGACATGCTCTTATGAGCATGGGTGCACCAAAAAGTGCATGCTATTTGGAGGAAGAGGCAGCTTCTGCCAGGCAGAAGTGATGCCTTGAAAGCAGGGCAGAGTGTCATTTATAGCAAGGGTGAAACTGTTACTGACATTTGCCATGGCACAGTTAGTCAAGGGTGAGAAGGGTAAAGTTTATGGGTTCTCCGTGTATGTCCTTCTGCTAGACCCCCTGATGGACCCAGGCGTTCCGTAGGTCCGAGGTCTTTGGGAAGGTTCCCTACACCGTGTCATTTAAATTCCAGCATTCTTCCCAATTCTTAGTAATATGTTCTTTCATTTTTGGATCTTTAAATAAACTTACATCATATTTCCAGATGTTCCTTTTCCTGCATTCCTCTTCTAATTGAAATTCCAGTAAAATTTTGGCATGATCTGACTCTTTAAAAATACCTATTTCTATTTCTTTTTAAAAATCATATTATCTGTAACAAATATATAATCTATTCTAGAATATGAATTATAAACTTGTGAAAAATCAGTGTAAGCCCTTTCTGTCCCTTTAAATTATCTCCAAGTATCCTTTAGACCCAGAAGTTCAATCCATTTATCCAAAATTTGCATTTTAATTCCTATCCTATATTTTGTAACAGTGGTACAATCTATATTGAAATGTATTAAATTAAAATCTCCTGCTACTATCATTTTTACTGTTTTTTTCTTTTACTATTATATTACACACTTTTCCCAAAACTTTATCTTGATACAAATGAGGCACATAAATATTCAGTATAAATTGAGTTTTTTTGATGGAATCAGGGAGAATACTCATATTTGCAAGAATTATTTGTGCAACCTCCATTTATAGAACCAAATACTGCACTTAAATGTACAAGAACTGCAAGTAACTGCCTATCCTCAGTTGAAGACATAGTTACATGGTGTTGTAATATAAAATAATAGTCCAGGAGTTGAACGTCCCTCCTAAAGCAAGATAGTTCTTCTGAAATAATGTTTTCTTCTGTTCAGTCTTCCAGTTTGTGTAAAAGATGTTTGGCATAAATTTTAGCTAGGATAAATTGATCTTGGGGATTGATTGATCTATAATTGCTGAAATCCTGATGACAAACTTTCTTAAACATTGGAGTAATTATACTAGATTTCCAGCTCACTGATAATCTCCCATGGTGGTGGGTACACATTGTAGATATATTATTAAGTGTTTTGAATTGTATTATCTATAATAATGAGATTTGTGTAAAGTGATGTGACATGTTTGTTTGTTTTTGATTCTTTATTACTTTTAATAAAAAATATTAAAATATAAAGCAGGAAGTAATAATGCTTGGCTTTTTTATATTCTGTTAAGTTGTTCCTGTGGAGAATATCTTACATTTCCTTATCTGGGAAATAGATTGCAGCAGTTCTGATGTTTTCATCATTAATTGTCCCAATTGTTGGCTTGGGACCAAGTATATCCTTTCAGCATATTCCATAACTGGTTAGTTCAAAAGACTGTTATCAGAGGAGCAGCAAAATTTATTACTGGTCCAAGAAACCCCCTCCCTAACTGTTTCATCAAATATTCTATTTCTACTCAGAGTTTCAATTAGATTAAATTTCCCCCTCAACATACACACTTGCTTTGGAGATAAAGGAATGTTGCCTTGTAAACTGTTGAGAGCTATTTCAGAGACAGCAGGGATTTAGTTATCTGAAGTTGGAAATGAAATGGCCTTTATCTGGCATAGCAGAACCTTTATAAAAAGTTCCAAGAGAGCCAGGTTTCTCTTTACATGGCTAGACTAGTTTCTCTGAAGAATGTATGGCCACATCAAATTACACTGTGGAAGAATTTAAATCCACCACCAGATAACCATAAGATTTGCAGGAAGAATCAGAAAGTGAAGAACTGGACATTTTGGGGGTACATCTGACATGCTAAAATTGAAGCCTGTAATTTATCCCAAGGGTTTTTAAAAGGCCATATATTTGGCATTTAAAATTATAGTGTGAAAAATGTTCTGCATAATGAAAAGGATAATCAGATTTCATGATGTACATACTGAATACAGGCCTTTTCAACTTCATTGTTATCAGATACAGACATCAAATAATCTATCACATTATCTTATTTTATTACAGGCAAACCCTCGGCAAACAGAGTACAGTAAAACCCCATTTTATGGAAAAAGTCAGTTCCATAGCTTTTTCCTTAACTCATTTTCAGGCACTGCTGAGAACACACTGTATTCATTGTCCAACATATTTTTTATAAAACAACTTTCCCCACAATTATTTGACCCTGCTAAGATAGCAGAAACTGATGTCTCCAATGTGTATCAATATCAAAAACTATGAGAGAGTGTCTTAAAACCTTCAGTAATCATTCTCTTCAGGGACTGTGGTGACCTGATGGTTAAGAAGCTCGCCTTGTTAGCTGGAAGGTCATTAAGTTCATGACCGGAGTACTGCATGATGGAATGAGTGCCCATCTTCTGACAACCTTCAGAAGCAAGAAATTGCACATAGACAAATTGGGACCACTTCAGTGGAAAACGATTTTCATTTCATTTCAAGTTTAATTTGTATCCCGCCTTTCTCTACCCAAAGGGTGACTCAAGGCAGCCAATAACAAACAAAATATACAGTGCAATACAAGCAAAACAATGCCAGCAAAGCAATACATGGATAAATACAGCATAAATCATACAATAATGAAAAACAGAGCAATATAAAATACAAAATAATGCATACAATCAAATATAAGCAGCATAGCAATAGAGTCTGCCAACAATACCATATACAATATACAAGATCAGTTCAAGGTAAACATATCAACATCCTAATTACAAAAAAAATAGCAACACAATGAAGAATAACTGAGTTCAGGGGTCGGGTGGCATACCATATCTAGTTAAGGTGGCTGGAGTACTCTGCCAGTGCTCTGTGACCCATGGCTCTTCAACCCCCAACCTGGTGGAAATAGAGGCTCAGGGGTGGGACGGCATACCATCTCCAGCTGAGGCAGCTGGAGTCCACTCCCACCACTCTGTGACTCATGGCTTTTCAACACCACGGCCGGTAGAAATGGATGCTTGGGGGTGGGGCTGCATACCATCTCCAGCTGAGGTGGCCAGAGTCCTCTGACACTGCTCTGCAACCCGCAGCTTTTCAACCCCCGGGCCGATCTTGGGGACATGAAAGGAAACTCATTTGGGCATCCCCTGAGTGGAGTTCCTCTAGCAAAAAATCTTTTCAACACAGAAAGCACCTTTGCAGGCGCACCCCCCCAATAACGGACACAGACAACATTGAAAGTGGATAACAGCATAGGGCCACATTTATTGATTCAATGCCCTAGTCCGAATTATAAATTTGTATTGGTAAAACGACCAATCATAATTCCTAAGGCAAGCAGGCCGAAGTAACACTGGTAAGGTACCACCCCAAAATTGCCAACGGCAATTGGTTACAATGTATCAATTTGTATCAATTTGTTTGTTGACAACAAACAAATTGTTGACCGTAGTCAATAACTAACTTATGACCCCACCCTCTGACGCGTATCCGTGAAATCACAGGGGTGATGCATGCTGGTTAGCAATCATCATCACCCCATCGCCTGGTTCGTCGTTGACCGGACAACGTTTAACTAATTTATTCCTGTCTAGTGTTGTCCAGTCAATTGCGAACCTGCCGGATACTTGTGGGTCATACTGTTTACCTTACCAGTGCTACCCGCCAATGTGACCAAAGTCAACAGTAGGAACACAGAAAGACCCCTATATCAAACCATAGCAACAGTGTGGGGTGGGCAAAAAAGCCAGGACCCGGAGCCAATATGGGTCCCAACCAAAAATTCCCACCCGGCCCCGAAGCGACCATAATATCACACTGTTAACTAGGGAGGGGGTGGAGGGGAAAAAACTTCTCCGCTCCGTCGCTGAGGTAAAATGGCAGCTCGGCTGCCTCGTGGCCACCCCTTTTATAAGGGAGCTGGCCACGCCCCTAACTACCCGGATTCTCTGTCCTGTGGGGGGGGCCCGCAAAGGGCGCGGCGGCCATTTTGGCGCCGCGCTTGCATTGCAGGCGCACCCCCCCCAATAACGGACACAGACAACATTGAAAGTGGATAACAGCATAGGGCCACATTTATTGATTCAATGCCCTAGTCCGAATTATAAATTTGTATTGGTAAAACGACCAATCATAATTCCTAAGGCAAGCAGGCCGAAGTAACACTGGTAAGGTACCACCCCAAAATTGCCAACGGCAATTGGTTACAATGTATCAATTTGTATCAATTTGTTTGTTGACAACAAACAAATTGTTGACCATAGTCAATAACTAACTTATGACCCCACCCTCTGACGCGTATCCGTGAAATCACAGGGGTGATGCATGCTGGTTAGCAATCATCATCACCCCATCGCCTGGTTCGTCGTTGACCGGACAACGTTTAACTAATTTATTCCTGTCTAGTGTTGTCCAGTCAATTGCGAACCTGCCGGATACTTGTGGGTCATACTGTTTACCTTACCAGTGCTACCCGCCACACGGAGGGGCTTCAAAGAAGACCTGACGCCCCCCCCCAGACCGTCAGCTCGGTCAACAGGCCTGCTCGCCAATCACCCAACAGGAGGTCCATACCTCCTCGCGACAGATGGACCCCATCCCCTGCGTACAAGTCATAATTTTGTAGACTAATATCGGGGTGATGACTAACCCGTCCCCAAGCCCTGGTGGCAAGAAACCGCGCCACTGCCTTATTGACCGCGCGCCTAGCGCGGTCAAGGGCCAGGAGGTTAACGCCCCCTCTGTAAGAATGGCGCGGAACAATGTCCGACCAAACCAGGGTTGTGGCAGGCCAGACATAATGCAAGTAGGCGAGTTCCTCGCAAATCGCATGCTTGAGCGATAAGCCGGTGACCTGGCCCAAATCATTGCCCCCCAGGTGGATGATTAGAATGTCAGGCGGGTCAGCACCCAGGCCAGAAAAAAGGAAAGGCCGCAGCTCCCGCCATAACATCCCAGGCTTACCATGCCATGCGAGACTGGCGTGGTCACCCAGTCCCAGTCGGGGTCCCCACTCTGTCGCCGCAGCGTAACGCGCTGCCCTGTGCACATAGCTGTGGCCCACCAGCCATACTGTCACCGGTGTAATACGACACCCAGGGTCTGTAAGAAAATTGAGAAAAAGGCGGTAAGGTGACTGGATTGGTACTCATGGCGGGAGTGGGCGCACATAAAACTGAAAACATTGCAAGCCCCACCTCCCCATGCTGCGTATGTCAGCCCCAGAGTACCCAAAAGCAGCTGCTGTAGAGGCTGCACCAATACGGAACGAATGTGTGCCATAACGGGCACCTGGTAGGCCCACCCTGGTGAGGGCTCTGGCCGTCACCTTCCAAAACTGAAATTTAGTAAGGGGAGACCCATCTTGGTGACAGAAAAACGGGCCGTGGTGCATGCCACGCAGTGCCAGGTACTCCTGTAGGGCACCAACCGGACAGATGTCTGCCAAAGAACAACGTAGCAGTCTTACACCACTGCCTACGCCATGCTGATCTGTTTTAGAGGAGCGTATCCTCAACTGGGCCCAGTCTTTGGCAACATAGACATCTTCGAGTTCCAGTGCCCTACCACTTGCATCCGCCTTAGACAGCATCACGAGTTCGCTGACGCGGAGCGCTCCAAAAAATGCCACCGTTGTGGCTGCATGAAAAAGGGCTGCCTCATAATGATCAAAACAGAGGCCTGGCCAGCCCCGGGCCAACTGGGTAAGAACCCCTGGGGAAATAGGGTGCCGGTCGTCCGGGCAACGCCCGCGCTCGCGCACCCACCCCTCCAAAACATGTCTCACCCGGAAGTCAGAGGTGGTATCCACATGACCCCCCACTTTGGCCATAAAAGCCAACGCCGAGAGCTTGGATGCTATGGTGCGAGGTGCGAGGCCCTGTGCATGCAGGTGAACCATGAACCGCAGAACATGGTCCACCGGGATAGGCCAGGTCTCTGGCAAGAGAAATTGATTAGCAAATGCCCTGTACGAATTGAATGCTTGTTGATACGCCTTACGCGTGCGTGGCGCTAGTGACAGGCCAATCGCCCGGTTCACCTCTCCTTGCCAATAGTCCACATCTCGTCCGGGAGTGGCGAGGGAAATTCCTCCGCATCCGGGGCCAAGGCGCGGAACCGGGAGATCTGCAGGCGGGACAAAGCGTCAGCAATATCATTATTAATCCCTGGGACATGCCTGGCCCTGAACAAGACGTTGAGGCGCAGGCAGCGCAGCACAAAATGGCGCACTAGATCCATGACCCTGGGCGATTTGGAAGTCTGTGCATTGACAATGTGTACAACAGCCGCATTGTCGCACCAGAAATGCACCACCGAATTAGCCCACTGTTCGCCCCATAGCATCAAAGCCCCCAGAATGGGAAAAAATTCCAGGTATGTGAGATCCCGCAGGCGACCTGTGCCTGCCCATGCCGGTGGCCACCCACCATAGGCCCACTTCCCATTGAAGTACATCCCATAACCCAGGGATCCTGAGGCATCAGACTGGATCTGGAAATTGGGGGATGCCAGGAGGTCAGACCTCCAAAATGAGACCCCATTAAACTCCCTCAGGAATTGCAACCAGACGAACATGTCTGCCCTGATACCCCGGGTAAGCCTGACTCTGTGGTGGGGCCTGGATAACCCTGCCATGGCGTCGCATAAGCGCCGGGCAAAAGCCCTGCCCGGTGCGACCACCCTGCAAGCAAAATTAAGGTGCCCATGTAGCACCTGCAGTTCCCTCAGGGATGCCTTACGCTTGGCCAGCAATTCCGAGATAAGGGCCACTATCCTGGACACCTTATCACCCGGCAACCTAGAAGCCTGCACTACTGTGTCAATCTCAACCCCCAGGAATACTAGCTTGGTCGATGGGCCCTCGGTCTTTTCGGGCGCTAAAGGGACACCAAGTTCCTCCATTAGCGTCTGAAATGTGTTGAGGAGACGTGCGCACGTGTCCCAGCCCCGTTTACCCCCGAATAAAAAGTCATCCAGGTAATGGGCTACAGACCGGGACCCTGACCTGCGGACGAAAGCCCACTCTAGGAAGGTACTAAAACGCTCGAAAGCCGAGCATGATATGGAGCAGCCAAAAGGCATGGCCTTATCAAAATAATATTCCCCCTTAAATTTAAAACCCAGCAACTCAAAGTCGCCCGGGTGCACTGGCAAGAGGCGAAAAGCTGACTTAATGTCACACTTGGCCAGCAGGGCACCCGGGCCACACGAGCGCACCATGCGCAGCGCATGGTCAAACGATGTATACCTGACTGAACAAAGGTCATCAGGGATAGCATCATTGACCGATCGGCCGGCTGGGTAGGACAAATGATGAATAAGGCGAAACTCACCTAGGGACTTTTTGGGGACCAAACCCAGTGGCGAGACCTTAAGATTGGGAAACGGGGGTGCGGGGAAAGGTCCAGCGACCCTGCCCGCGTCTAACTCCTTTTTAATGCTGGCCGCAGCAACCTCCTCCCTACCTCTGAGGGATAAAAGGTTGGGAGCATCCTGAGGGGACCTATCACCCATAAAAGGGATACGAAATCCCTGCTTAAAACCTTGAAGGAGATACTCCCCGTCCTCCCCCTTCGGGTACGATGCGAGCCAGCGCTCCAGCAAGTCCACCTTAATTGGGGAGGGGGCCTTTTGGAGAACTAGCTCCATCCGTGGCAGCCTTGCCAGCCCACTGTCCACCCCTCCCTCTGCCTCGCGCCCCCCCAGGCCTGGGACAAGCAGAGGCTGCGTGGGGGCCAGAACATGTGGGACACTCATGCTTATACCTGCAGTTCTTTCGTTTGCAGGAACCATTTGACGAGAAAGTCCAGCACAGCAGGCGGGCTGGAACCCCCTGCCCCGCCGCCTGGCGGGTAACCTGCGCTGGAGCCGCTCGCTGGACCGCATGTCCGCAATGGTATCTATCCCCCGGGGCAGGGCGTGTGGGTGTCATATACAAAAGCCAGAGCCTCTGGCACGGCTCATCCCATCTCATCTCGGGGTGGAGGGGAATCCTCATACGGAATTCCTCATCATATGCTAGCCATGAGGGGCCCGGGAAATCAACCATCGCCCTGTATATGTTGTCCAAATATTGGACCATGGGAATAGCTAAATCCGGCCGCGCCCTCAAATATACCGCCATGTATATTAAATACGCGGGGAGCCAGTTGGCCCAGGTACGCGGCGGCTTACGGCGGCGTGCCTGCTCCTTGTCCTTCTCATCCTGACCCTCCCTTTCCTCCTTGGTGGGCTCTCTGTTCAGGAGTGAGAAGATATCCACGTACTCCCCTCGCCATATCTTTTCCCTGGTAGCCTGTGCCAGGTGATCACCCAATGGCAAGGAATACCCTGCCGTCGGCAAAGCCGAAAAGGGGACAGCCGGCCTGGCAAAAGGGGCCTGAGCTAACCCAGCCACCCCCAGAACATTCCCTGCAGTGTAAGGACCAATGCCCACCCCAGTGCCCAAGGTGGCAGTCGTCGTCGCCGGGTGGGTCGCCGACAGCGTGGCCCCCGCACCACCCGCGCGAGGCCAAGGCCATTGAAAGGCCCCCCCTTGATTGGGAATGTGTGTGGATGTACTCGCTTGCACCGTATACTCACATGCTGCACCCCCGCGGGCCGCCCCCACCGGGGGTTCCGGCCCACTGGGGGCGTCGGAGCTCACGACCGACGTAGAGCTCATCACCGGGGCTTGACCCGCACTTGATTGCTGGCTGGGGAGCTGCGAGGCAGTGGCCGAAACCGGGCCACGCGCCTGCAGCAGCTCGACCCTCCCCGCCGGCTGTTGTCCTCCTGCCGACAGCACCTCAAGAGGAACCCCGAAGGGGGCGCCCGCCTGACTGGCCCGAGCCAACGAGGCTTCCAGGGCCGCAATGCGGGCCAGCAAGGTGTCCACGTTGACCATGGGCAAAGGGCCGGCCGGCCCGCCTGGTCCAGGCATGGGTACAGGTCCCTGTACCCCGGGACCCACATATGGCCATTGGCCAGCACCGAAGCCCGGCAGGGTTGGTGGAGAAACTTGCCAAGGCAGGGGGCCGCACCACCCCCCAAGGCTAGAGGGCCCAGGGAGAGGCTGCGGCCCAAGAGGAGTAGGCCCGACAGAGTGGGCAGGAGCAGGAGCGGTGTCCACCGCTCGTGGGCCGCGGGCCGGAACCCCTTCCGCGCCCGTACTCTGATCGCCCACTCCGGGCCAAGGGGCAATAGACCCCATTCCGCTGGCCCCGGCCGGGGCTAGCAAAGGTGGCTGCTGAGGAGGCGGCACCGCGGTCCTCCGACCTGGGTTGCGCCTCCTAACAGCGCGAGCTGAACTCGAAGCCGCCTTCTTCTTCGAAGGCATCTCCTCCGAAGCAGAAAAGGGAAGCCGGCAAGGCAGAATCGCTACCAAAAGGCTTCCCGGTAAGCTAACGAGCGACGGAGACACAGGGGAAAAAACTTCTCCGCTCCGTCGCTGAGGTAAAATGGCAGCTCGGCTGCCTCGTGGCCACCCCTTTTATAAGGGAGCTGGCCATGCCTCTAACTACCCGGATTCTCTGTCCTGTGGGGGGGCCCCCGCAAAGGGCGCGGCGGCCATTTTGGCGCCGCGCTTGCATTGTGTGCTTCTGAAATAATAAAAAATCAGTCTCTTGTTATACACTACACAGAATATTTTCAGAACATTTTTCTAATTCAGGAATGATAAATTTAGACTCACTGAAGGATCTAGTCTTGGATTATTGCATGGGTTCAGACCACAAACACATGATGGTTTAATTGAGAGTGTTCTGACCTACATTTTCGTTTTGCAATGTAAAAGTTTTAATCAGACAGCTAAACCATGGCACTTCCTCTTTGTCACTTCTTCCATGCATTCACAGACACTTTCTTCTGAATAATAACGATTTATAGATGATTTATTTTTTGTGTTTGACTTATTTCAGACAGCCATACAGTTTTCAGATTGGATCAATGCCTTACATTCTAATTTGAAGTTCACACATAGTGTTAGCTCCACCTATTTACCATTCTTGGATGTCACAGTTTACATTAATCAACATTTTGACTCTGCATGTGCTCTTAAGCAGAGCTGCTGCTGAGGAGAGCCAAACAAAGGAAGTGAGCACTGGTAAGTTTTGCAGTTGGAGTAGAGCTGCTTTAGAGGCCTCTACTAATTTAAATTGATAATTGAAACTGCTGAGAGCCACCTCTGTTCAAACAGAGGAAGCAGTTTGAAGCTTCCAGAAGCAGGGGGGCAGGGCCACACCAGGCCCTTCCCTGAACTGTGACTCATAGGGGCGGAGCCACACTAGCCTTTAAAAGCTCTGAGCTCTTTCAGGGTCAGCCATTTTGACTCTGCATGTGCTCTTAAGCAGAGCTGCTGCTGAGGAGAGCCAAACAAAGGAAGTGAGCACTGGTAAGTTTTGCAGTTGGAGTAGAGCTGCTTTAGAGGCCTCTACTAATTTAAATTGATAATTGAAACTGCTGAGAGCCACCTCTGTTCAAACAGAGGAAGCAGTTTGAAGCTTCCAGAAGCAGGGGGGCAGGGCCACACCAGGCCCTTCCCTGAACTGTGACTCATAGGGGCGGAGCCACACTAGCCTTTAAAAGCTCTGAGCTCTTTCAGGGTCAGCCATTTTGACTCTGCATGTGCTCTTAAGCAGAGCTGCTGCTGAGGAGAGCCAAACAAAGGAAGTGAGCACTGGTAAGTTTTGCAGTTGGAGTAGAGCTGCTTTAGAGGCCTCTACTAATTTAAATTGATAATTGAAACTGCTGAGAGCCACCTCTGTTCAAACAGAGGAAGCAGTTTGAAGCTTCCAGAAGCAGGGGGGCAGGGCCACACCAGGCCCTTCCCTGAACTGTGACTCATAGGGGCGGAGCCACACTAGCCTTTAAAAGCTCTGAGCTCTTTCAGGGTCAGCCATTTTGACTCTGCATGTGCTCTTAAGCAGAGCTGCTGCTGAGGAGAGCCAAACAAAGGAAGTGAGCACTGGTAAGTTTTGCAGTTGGAGTAGAGCTGCTTTAGAGGCCTCTACTAATTTAAATTGATAATTGAAACTGCTGAGAGCCACCTCTGTTCAAACAGAGGAAGCAGTTTGAAGCTTCCAGAAGCAGGGGGGCAGGGCCACACCAGGCCCTTCCCTGAACTGTGACTCATAGGGGCGGAGCCACACTAGCCTTTAAAAGCTCTGAGCTCTTTCAGGGTCAGCCATTTTGACTCTGCATGTGCTCTTAAGCAGAGCTGCTGCTGAGGAGAGCCAAACAAAGGAAGTGAGCACTGGTAAGTTTTGCAGTTGGAGTAGAGCTGCTTTAGAGGCCCGCGCGCCGAGATTACAAACTAAGAAAAAAAAATTTATAGTCTTACTAGGTAGAAAGGTAGTAAACGTGTACATTTTTGAGGCCCAGAATACTGCACTTGTTAAAATGGATTCTGAGGGAACAGCTGTAGTTACCTGCAATTCTTGTGCCATGTTTGTGTTCTTGCCAAAGCATATGGAGAACTACACTTGCAGCAAGTGCAAGCTGGTTGCACTACTAGAAGAGAAGGTCCAGCAGCTAGAGGCCCGCATATCTAACCACCAACAAATTAAGGAGCAGACTATGCTGGACAAAGAAGTGACAGGGCACAGTTCTGAGGGAGAAGGCCCTTCACTAACTCAGGAGGGAGATGGTTGGAGGAATGTGACTCAAAGGAGGAGAAGAGTAGGGGATCACTCTGAGAGTCTGAAATTACAGAATAAATTTGAGGCTCTTTCCCTTATTACACCTGATGAGGAACACACAGAGGAACAACTGGTTCCACCTGATGATCTCTCCTTCATCACACTTGATGAGATCCAGGAAGATGAACAACAGGAACAAACTGAGGTTCTCTCCCTTAATATGGTTGATGAGGTGCATGTAGATGAACAGATTGCAGGAGAGAGGCTCCTTGTACTAGGCGATTCAATAATTAGAAATACAGAGAAATGGATTTGTGATGCACATGATAACCGTATGGTGACTTGCCTGCCAGGTGCAAAAGTTGCAGACATCACAAGAAATCTAGATAGATTGTTAGAGAGAACTGGGAACGAGCCAGTTGTCATGGTACACGTTGGTACTAATGATGTTGGGAAGGCCAAGCGGTCTGTCCTGGAAGCCAAATTTAGGTTGTTAGGAAGAAGATTGAAGTCCCGGACTTCCAAGGTAGCATTTTCAGAAGTGCTGCCTGTCCCTCGCGCAGGACCTACCAGGCAGGCAGAGCTCAGAAGCCTCAATGCGTGGATGAGGCGGTGGTGTCGAGAGGAGGGCTTCAGATTTGTCAGGAACTGGAGAACATTTTGGGACAAGCCAAATCTGTTCAGGAGGGATGGGTTGCATTTAAACCATGATGGGACCAGATTGCTGGCACTCAACATCAAAAAGGCTGCAGAGCAGCTTTTAAACTGATAACTGGGGGAAAGCCGACAGGAGCTGGGCAACATCCGGTTCGGGAAAGTGTGTACTTGAGTAGTGAGGAGGATGCAAAAATTACTGAGCAGAGCAAGGAGCTAGTCACCAGCACTCTAGCAGAAGGATGCAAGAGGCAGTCTAACAATGCAACTAGACTCAAAAGACTGTATCAGGAAAGCATATATAAATGCTTGTATACAAATGCCAGAAGCCTCCGGAACAAAATAGGGGAGCTGGAATACTTAGCAATAGATAAAAATATTGATATTATTGGTATCACTGAAACCTGGTGGACGGATGATAACCAATGGGATACAGTTATCCCAGGCTACAAACTGTACAGGAAGGATAGGAAGGGGCAAACGGGAGGTGGTGTAGCCTTGTATGTCAAAGAAGTGATAAAATCGTATGAATTGGAATATCTAGGTGATTTGGAGTCACCATTAGAAGCTCTGTGGGTAAGCGTACCAGGCCACAAGGATGGTCTAACAGTAGGCATATACTATCGGCCTCCGACCCAAACTCTTGAGGGAGACTGGCAGTTGGAGAATGTTGTAAAAGAGGCATCCAGGAAGGGAAGCCTGGTTATAATGGGGGACTTCAATTACCCTCACATAGACTGGGTGAACTGTTGTTCAGCACATGATAAAGAGATAAAGTTCCTAGATATGCTCAATGATTGTTCCCTGGGACAGATGGTTGAAGACCCAACTAGAGGTACAAGAATCCTTGACTTGATTCTGAGTAATACTCAGGATCTGGTGCAAGATGTTAATGTGACTGATCCAATAGGGAACAGTGACCACAACTCAATTATGTTTAACTTGATCATAGACCGCAAGTCACTGATAAAATCTAACACAGAGACCTTAAATTTTCAAAAATGAAATTTCCCAAAGATGAGGAAACTAGTAAAAAAGAAACTGAAAGGGAAAATTGAGAGAGTCCAAACACTCCAAGAGGCATGGAGGCTGTTTACAAAAACAATAACAGAGGTTCAATTGGAATGCATACCCAAAAGGAAAAAGGGCACTGCCAGGTCCAAGAGGACTCCGATGTGGCTTACAGGAGCTGTTCGGGAAGTGATCAAGAGCAAGAAAAGCTCATTTTGAAGATGGAAGGCTTGTCCAAATGAGGACAGCAGGCAGAAACATAAATTCTGGCAGAACAAATGCAAGGCAACAATCAGGAAAGCAAAGCAAGACTTTGAGGAGCGTATAGCTAAAAATACTCAGAGAAATAACAAAGACTTCTTTAAGTACATTAGAAGTAAGAACCCAACTAGGAAGGCCATTGGACCATTAGATGACAATGGAAGGCAAGGGGTTATTAAAGAGGAAACAGAGATTGCAGAGAGACTCAATGAATTCTTTGCTTCAGTATTCACTGAAGAAGACAGAGGCCACATGCCCAAAACAGAGCCTATCTTCGTAGGGAGGGAAACCGAAGAATTAAGCAAGATAGAAATAACCAGGGAGGAGGTCCTTGCATGTCTTGTTAAGCTAAACACTAACAAATCCCCAGGACCAGATGGCATCCATCCACGAGTTCTCAGGGAACTTAAAGATGAAATTGCTGATATCCTAGCCAAAATATATAATCTTTCCCTCAAATCAGGCTTTGTGCCTGACGACTGGAAGGTAGCGAATGTAACACCAATTTTCAAAAAAGGATCCAGGGGTGATCCAGGAAATTACCGGCCTGTCAGTTTGACATGTGTCCCAGGTAAAGTGATGGAAACCATCCTAAAAGATAGAATTAATAGTTACATAGAAGAGAAGGCGCTGCTAAAGGAGAGCCAACATGGCTTTTGCAAGGGCAAATCATGCCTCACTAATCTGTTGGAATTTTTTGAGAGTGTCAACAAGCATGTGGATAAGGGGGATCCAGTTGACATTGTTTATCTGGACTTTCAGAAGGCTTTTGACAAGGTCCCACACCAAAGGCTCTTGAATAAACTTACCAGTCATGGAATAAAGGGACAGGTCTTGTCCTGGATCAGCAACTGGCTAAGGGACAGGAAACAGAGGGTAGCACTAAATGGACACTTCTCCAAGTGGAGGGAAGTAAAGAGTGGGGTCCCCCAAGGTTCAGTACTGGGACCCCTGCTTTTCAACCTCTTCATAAATGATCTAGAGGTAGGAGTAAAAAGCAAGGTAGCCAAATTTGCTGATGACACTAAATTATACAGGGTAGTGAAAACTGTGAGAGATTGTGAAGAGCTCCAGAGGGATCTCTTGACACTGGGGGAGTGGGCAAAACAGTGGCAAATGAGCTTCAACATCAGTAAGTGCAGAGTGATGCATGTTGGGGCAAAAAACCCCAATTACATTTATAAACTGATGGGGTCTGAACTCTCTGCGACAAACCAGGAAAGGGACCTTGGTGTCCTGGTGGACAGCTCAATGAAGGTGTCAACCCAGTGTGCCTCAGCAGTGAAAAAAGCAAACTCAATGTTAGGGATCATTAGGAAGGGTATAGAAAATAAGTCAGCAAGTGTCATTTTGCCTCTTTATAAATCTATGGTGAGGCCCCATCTGGAATATTGTGTACAGTTCTGGTCGCCATACCTCCAGAAGGATATTATGGAGTTGGAGAAAGTACAGAGGAGGGCAATCAGAATGATTAGGGGACTGGAACACCTTCCTTACCATCTGAGGCTGCAACGGTTGGGCCTTTTCACTCTTGAACGACGGCGTCTAAGAGGTGACCTGATTGAAGTTTATAAAATCATGCACGGTGTGGACAAGGTAGATAAGGAAAAACTGTTTTCCCTATCGCACAACACTAGAACTAGGGGACACTCCATGAAACTTTTGGGTACTAGTTCTCAAACAAATAAGAGAAAGTACTTTTTCACCCAGAGGATTACTGGTCTATGGAACTCCCTGCCAGAAGAAGTGGTGACAGCTGTCAGTCTTGACAGCTTTAAGAAAGGATTAGACAAGTTCATGGAGGACAAGGCTATCAATGGCTATAATTATGGCTACCTAAGGACAACCTCCGGGTTGGAGAGATAGGCAGGATATCTCTCAATGCCATTTCCAGGGAATCCTAAGCAGGTGAAGGCATCTCCTTGGGAATACCCTGAAGGAAATGGTGAGCCTCTGTGTGAGACAGAATGCTGGACTGGATGGGCTGTGGCCTGTTCCAGCAAGGCTGTTCTTATGTTCTTATGTAACATCATAAACTAGCTGTTAAACTATATAGGAAGCAAACAGACATAAATTCATATCTAGCATACAACTCTCACCATCCGTACCAACTAAAAAACAACATACCATTTGGATTGTTCTCCAGGGCAAAGATAAATTCTTCACATGAGAGTGATTTTGTTGATTCCTCTCACATGATTTAAAAGTTTTTAAAGGATAGGGGTTATCCACAGCAGGTCATACAATGCTCATTAGACAAGGTAAGACATATTCCTCTGGCTAATTTACTTAAGAGTAGACAAAAGAACCACATGACCAGACTCAGTTGCTCTTTAGAATTCTCACCTCTGGCAAAACAAATTAAAAATATCATATATAAACATTGGGAAATAGTTCAGCCCCTACCCGGTTGCAGTTCCAGACCTTTTGTGGGTCTTAGAAAGAGCAAATCTGTTGCCAACATTTTATCATGTTCTGATCATGAACACTATCAAGACAGACTGTGTCATATCACCTCTGGACATTATAGATGTGGCAGTTGCACGCAGTGCAAATATGTATGGGTCATGGATCTTGTGTCCATCCCCAACAGGTCCTATACCCACCGCCTTCATGGCGTGACCAATTGCAACTCTAACGATTGTGTGTATTTAAGCCTATGTCAGCTTGACACAAAGATTTATTAAAACGCACATAGCAGAGCATTGCTCTAAAATTAGATCCCTTAACACACAAGTGCCACTCACAACACATTTTATCGAGGCTAACCATACTGAAAACAATTTAAAATTTGTTGTCTTTGGAACTGTTTATTCCACTAAGTATTCCAGGATAGATGTCGAGAGGAGATTACTACAGAGGGAAGTGCTTTTCATGCACAGATTTGACATGATACACCCACAAGGGCTTAATATGGAGCTGATTTATCATGTTTCCATTAAGGATATTCGTGCGGGCAGGGCTCTTCTTGTGGAGAGTTAGTGTAAATTCCTCTTGCTTCGGCGTTTTCATTGACATCCAAGAGCACGAAAGAGGAACGCATAGAGGCTCATGATGCAATATTACATTTGAAAAATTCAAAATTATGCTTGTAAATTCATGGAATTTTACTTCATCAACAGGTACCCATTTTGACACTCATTATATTACAGTGTAACTGTATATAATTGTATTGTATTATTCTACATATACTATTTCATGTATCATTTTAGTCTAATAGATAATAACAATAATAACAATAACAATATCAATAACAACAACAACAACAACAACAACAACAACAACAACAACAACAACAACAACAACAACAACAACAACAACAACAACAACAACAATAATAATAATAATAATAATAATAATAATAATAATAATAATAATAATAATAATAATAATAATAATAATAATAATGTTTATTTGTACCCCAATTTCCTCAGCCCAAAGGGTGGCCCAAAGTGGTCCATACAAAATTAAAATTTAAAAACAGAAAGTTTAGAATGACAATAATAAGAGGTAAAAAACACCAGAAACACTAAGGAACATTATAGGATACAATAGAAAGATCAAAGCACTAAAAAGAGGCAATATCCCACACTCCTCTCTCAACCCCAGGGTAGTCTGAAAAAGAAGTAGAAGAGCTAGCAGCCAAGCGACCTCCAAAGTTCTAAGTGGTAGGCAAAACCCCAGAGGAGGGAGGGCTGGAACAGAACTCTACTGCCCAACCCCCACAGCTACTGCCGCTTTGTTCCCTCTGGCGATGTCAGGGCCAGAGGATGGCGGTGAAAGCGTCTCAGCATCTTCGGGGCCATGGTCAGTCTTTTATACCTCCCTGGGCAAAACAGGACCAGAAGGAGGGAAGGCAGGAGCAGAACTCCACCCTCCACTCCCGCAGCTGCTGCCGCTTCATTCTCTCTGGCGATGTCGGGGCCAGAGGATGGCGGTAAAAGCATCCCAGCGTCTTCGGGGCCACGGTCAGTCTTTTATACCTCCCCAGGTGAAACAGTACCTGGAGGAGGGAGGGCAGGAGCAGAACTCCAAAACCCAACACCCACAGCTGCTGCCGCTTCATTCTCTCTGGTGATGTCGGGGCCAGAGGATGGTGGCAAAAGCGTCCTGGTGTCTTTGGGGCCATGGTCAGTCTTTTTTCACTCCCCGGGTGAAAAAAGACCTGGAGGAGGGAGGGGGGAGCAGAACTCCACCACCCAACCCCTGCTGCTGCTGCTGCTTCATTCCCTCTGGCAATGTCAGGGCCAGAGGATGGCAGCGAAAGCATCCCAGTGTCTTCGGGGCCACGGTCAGACTTTTATCCCTCCCCAGGTGAAACAGGTCCCGGAGGAGGGAGGGCGAGAGCAGAACTCCACTGTCCAACCTCGCAGCTGCTGCCACTTTATTCTCTCTGGCGATGTCGGGGCCAGAGGATGGCGGCAAAAGCGTCCTGGCGTCTTCAGGGCCACGGTCAGTCTTTTATTCCTCCCCGGGTGAAACAGGACCCAGAGGAGAGAGGGTGGGAGCAGAACTCCAGCACCCAACCCTCACAGCTGCTGCCGCTTTGTTCCCTCTGATGATGTCAGGGCCAGAGGATGGCGGCGAAAGCGTATTTCTGAAGAAACTATTGTGAAAAACCAGAAATTATCTGTAAGGGTTTTGGATTATTACAGTGGATTATAGAACCTTTTATGGATTATAAACCCTTTGATACATATTGGAATTGACCAATTCCCAATTGGAGCAGTTCTTTGCTTTATGGAATATACTACGTTTTACACATGAATTAATGTTCTCCTTTTTTTGAGTCTCCATGAACTTGAATTAATGAATTTTTGTTGAGCTTTTTGAATAAACTGAGACTTTGATATTGATATTTCATTGAACGGTTGTTACTATTTCCTGGATTTCATTCACTGTTCTGCCCTCTTTTTGCTTGCTTCTAAAAGAGTGAGCCTTTTTGAGGACCTTTGAGGTGCCTTTGAGTAGAGTGTCTCTTTGAGGGTAAAGGTAAAGGTTTCCCTTGCTCGAAAACCAGTCGTATCCAACTCTAGGGTTCAGTGCTCATCTCTGTTTCAAAGCCGAAGAGCCAGCATTGTCTGCTTTTGCAGACATTTCCATGGTCATGTGGCAGGCATGACTAGACACCGGTGTGCATGGAATGCTGTTACCTTCCCACCAAAGTGGTCCCTATTTATCTACTTGCAATTTCTTGCTTTCGAACTGCTAGGTTGGCAGGAGCTGGGACAAAGGCGGGAGCTCATTCCATGCTGCAGTACTCGGAAATCCAACTGCTGACCTTTCACCTCCCAGTCAGCATCTTTGCCACTTGAGCCACTGCAGTCCCCCTCTTTGAGGGTAAGTTCCTTTTAAGGTAAAAAGGACTGGTGCTTTTCCAGGCCCATGCTTCACAAAATGGAGGAGACAGTCTTTTTCAGAGTCTTCTTCCCTGGGGTCTGACTAAGGGCAACAACAAAGGGTGGGGATGGCTCCACCCACCAGTTCTCAAGTGCAAATCATCTTGGGATTGGTTTCTTAAAGGAACATACTTAAGGTCTACCTGCTCTCTAAAAGAGAGGGCAGGACAGTGAGGAATAAAAAGTATGGCACACTGAGATACGAACAGTGTTCTATTTTCAGTGTGCCATGGCTTTTTATTCCTCACAATTTGAACCATCATGTGTTTGGGGTCTGAACCCATGCAATAATCCAAAACCATATCCTCCAGTGAGTCTAAGTTTATCTTTCCTGAATTAGAAAAATTCAGGGTAATGCCTTTGACCCTACCTGATGACAGTTGTTACCCATACATTTTAGGTCTGCCTGACACAAACTCTGTGATAAACTGTTGGGAGAAATCTTGCTTGTCAGATTCCCCCCAAAAGTCACCCAAATGAGGATTTGGTTCACCCTCATGAGTTGCAAATATCACAGAATCTGTGTCATGGGAGAGAATTCTGTCCTGTAGCTTGTGT
This sequence comes from Bradypodion ventrale, assembly GCA_035047345.1. Taxonomy (NCBI): domain Eukaryota; kingdom Metazoa; phylum Chordata; class Lepidosauria; order Squamata; family Chamaeleonidae; genus Bradypodion; species Bradypodion ventrale. Next base: position 176,972,298 of record JAWDJE010000003.1, read on the forward strand.
AACAAATTGTAGAGCTCCTGACAGACACATGCTATAGTAAAGCATCACTACATTAGTTTTCCAGATAATATGGCATGCCTCCAGGATATCCTGACTGCATCAATATTAAGTCTGAAACCTCAGAGTTTGGGGGAAATGGATATGTCAACAGTTCACCTGGATTCCTCACAGAGGTGGTGTTTGGTAAGTTTGAACACTGTCCAATGAATGCTGTCCCCACAAAGAACTCAGAAATACCTTGGCACTTTGCAAAGTTTACATAATTAGTTCTAGCCATAACCAAATACCATATCTTTCATAGAAATTGCTGAAATTTTTTCTCTGCCTCTTGTTTGTTGTGTAAGTGCATTTTTATTTAATCAAAAAAACAATTTTCAAATTTCATAAATTGACAACACCTTGTTACCCGTTCTCTAATGCTTTTATTAGCTCAATGATGTACCAGGTCCCTTAGATAGCCCTCTCCTCCTCTCTATATGTGAATTGTTATTGTTGTTTACTCCCAGCATATGTGCAACACAGTGAGAACACAAGTTTACCTTTCATCTTCAAGGGTAACACAGGAAAATAAAGACCATATGGGATTACAGTGCAACACAAGACCAAAATAGTAAGAAAGTGGCTCAAAGTCTTTATACATGATTGTGGGATCACCAATAGGGTATTCTCTAGTTTTGTTCACATATAGATACAACCTGGTGAAATCAGAGTAGTGATTTTCTTCACCACCTCAGGTTTGTATACAGGCAAAATGCATTTGTTTGTATATTTTGCTAATAAGTGTTTTTACAAACTCAGGCATGCACAATTCCCCTTTGAACTCCCATGCCTTAGCCTCTTAAAATCCCATGGCAAATATGTAATTGGGAAATTTACCCAATTTCTGAGTAAATTCAAAATAATTTTAAAAATTAGTTTTCTGAAGATTCTAGTTCTTTGATAGATGACATGAAGCATTATTGATCCTTTACAGCACCAACAGGCTTTTGACACTGCTTGCAGCACATGTCCTTATATCTGTGCTTTTTGGGGACATGGGCACTGTAAGTCTCACACATCACTTTGGTTTTGAATATCACCTTTTTAATGGATGCCAGAGCTGTATGCCTTTCTAAAAGTTTTCTAAATTTGTAAAATATTTTGCAGTTACCATCTTTGCTCCCACAGTGGGGATCACAATGAGGCTCTTTGCAGGCGCACCCCCCCAATAATGGACTCAGACACAAATGAAAGTGGATAACGGCATTGGGCCACATTTATTGATTCATGCCCTAGTCCGAATTATAAATTTCTATTGGTAAAACGACCAATCATAATTCTTAAGGCAAGCAGGCCGAAGTAACACTGGTAAGGTACCACCCAAAATTGCCAACGGCAATTGTTACAATGTATCTATTTGTATCAATTTGTTTGTTGACAACAAACAAATTGTTGACCGTAGTCAATATCTAACTAATGACCCCACCCTCTGACGTGTATCCGTAAAATCAGGGGGTGATTCCAGCTGTCTAGTGGTAACCATCACCCCCTCGCCTGGTTCGTCGTTGACCGGACAACGTTTAAACAACTTATGCCTATCTAGTGTTGTCCAGTCAATTGCGAACCTGCCGGATACCTGTGGGTCATAAATGTTTACCTTACCAGTGCTACCCGCCACCCGGAGAGGCTTCAATAAAGGCTCGACGCCCCCCCCCCAAGACCGTCAGCTCGGTCGACAGGCCTGCTCGCCAATCACTCAGAAGGAGGTCCATACCTCCTCGCGACAGATGGACCCCATCCCCTGCATAAAGCCCATAATTTTGCAGACTAATGGCCAGATGAGGACTGACCCGCCCCCAGCCCTTGGTCGAAAGGAATCGGGCCACCGCCCTGTTCACCATGCGCCTAGCGCGGTCCAAGGCCTGAAGGTCAAGGCCTCCCCTATAAGCGTGCCGTGGGACCATATCTGACCAAACAAGGGTTGTGGCGGGCCATACGTAATGTAAGTAGGCGAGGTCACTGCAAATCGCATGCTTCAGCGATAAGCCAGTGACCTGTCCCAAATCATTACCCCCAAGATGTATGATCAGGATGTCGGGCGGGTCAGCGTTCCTTGCTGAAAAGAGGAATGGCAAGAGCTCCCGCCACAACATACCGGGCTTACCGTACCATGTGGGACTTGCGTACGCACCGAGTCCCAGTCGGGGTCCCCAATCTGTCGCCGCAGCGTAACGCGCTGCCCTGTGCACGTAGCTATGGCCCACCAGCCATACTGTCACCGGTGTGATACGACACCCAGGGTCTGTCAAGGGAAAAAAAGGGAAGGAAGAGATATGTGGTGACTAAAAACGGTACTCATGGTGGGAGTGGGCGAACATAAAACTGGAAACACTGCGAGCCCCACCTCCCCATGCTGCGTATGTCAGCCCCGGAGTACCCATAAGCAGCCGCAGTAGAGGCCGCCCCAATTCTAAATGAATGGGTGCCGTAACGGGCCCCAGGGAGGCCAACCCTAACCAGTGCCTTTCCAGTCACCTTCCAAAATTGAAATTTAGTGAGGGGAGACCCATCTTGGTGACAGAAAAACGGGCCATGGTGCATGCCACGCAGTGCAAGGAACTCCTATAGGGCACCAACCGGACAGATGTCTGCCAAGGAACATCGTAGCAGTCTTACACCACTGCCTACGCCGTGCTGATCTGTTTTAGAGGAGCGTATCCTCAACTGAGCCCAATCATTGCAAACATAGACATCTTCGAGTTCCAGTGCCCTTGACTTGCATCCGCCTTAGTCAGCATCACAAGCTCACTGATGCGGAGCGCTCCAAAAAAGGCCACCGTTGTAGCCGCATGAAACAGGGCTGCCTAATACCTATTAAAACATAGGTCATGCCAGCCCCGTGCCAGTTGGGTAAGGACCCCAGGGGAAATTGGGTGGCGGTCGTCCAGGCTACGCCCACGTTCCCGCACCCAGCCCTCCAAAACGTGTCTCACACGGAAATCAGCGGTACTGTCCGCATGACCTCCCACCTTGGCCATAAAAGCCAGTGCTGATAGCCTAGATGCCATGGTGCGGGGTGCCAGGCCCTGGGCATGCAGGTAAACCATGAAACGAAGGAGGTGGGCCACTGGGATCGGCCAGGTATCTGGCAGTCGAGATTGGGTACAAAAAGTCTGAAAGGAAACCAACGCGTGGTGATACGCCTGACGCGTGCGTGGTGCCAGAGACATGCCGATTGCCCGGTTCACCTCTCCTTGCCAAAGGTCCATATCTCCTCCGGGAGTGGCGAGGGAAATTCCTCCGCATCCGGGGCCAAGGCACGGAACCGGGAGATCTGCAGGTGGGACAAAGCATCAGCAATATCATTATTCACCCCCGGGACATGCCTGGCCCTGAACAGTACATTGAGGCGCAGGCTGCGCAATACAAACTGGCGTACGAGGTCCATGACCCTGGGAGATTTAGAGGTCTGTGAGTTGACAATGTGGACAACGGCCGCATTGTCACACCAGAAATGCACCACAGAGTTGGCCCACTCCTCACCCCATAGCATCAAGGCCCCCAGTATGGGAAAAAATTCCAAATATGTGAGATCCCTCAGGCGACCCGTGCCTGACCAGGCTGGTGGCCATCCACCATAGGCCCACTTCCCATTAAAGTACATCCCATAACCAAGGGATCCCGAGGCATCAGACTGAATCTGAAATTGAGGTGAAGCCAGGAGGTCGGACCTCCAAAATGAGACCCCATTAAACTCCCTCAAGAACTGGAGCCATATGTGCATATCTGCCCTGATGCCCCGTGTCAATCTAGTCCTATGATGGAGCCTGGATAAGCCTGACATGGCGTCGCACAAGCAACGAGCAAATGCCCTGCCAGGTGCGACCACCCTGCAAGCGAAATTAAGGTGTCCATGTAGCACTTGCAGTTCCCGAAGGGATGCCTTGCGCTTAGCCAGCAAGTCCGATATAAGGGCCACTATCCTTGAGACCTTGTCTTCCGGCAACCTAGACGCCTGCGCTACTGTGTCAATCTCTACCCCCAGGAATACTAACTTATTAGACGGGCCTTCGGTCTTTTCGGGCGCTAAAGGGACACCGAGTTCCTCCATTAGCGTCTGAAATGTGGTGAGGAGACGTGTACACGTGTCCCAGCCCCGTTCACCCCCGAACAAAAAGTCATCCAGGTAATGGGCTACAGACGGAGACCCTGACCTACGGACAAATGCCCACTGCAGGAATGTACTGAAACGCTCGAAAGCCGAGCAGGATATGGAACAGCCGAATGGCATGGCTTTGTCAAAATAATATTCACCCCGGAATTTGAAACCCAGCAACTCAAAGTCACCCGGGTGCACCGGCAGGAGATGAAAAGCCGACTTAATGTCACACTTAGCCAACAGTGCACCCGGGCCACATGAGCGCACCATGCGCAATGCCTGGTCAAATGATGTATACCTGACAGAACAAAGGTCCTCAGGGATAGCATCATTGACTGAATGACCGGCTGGGTAGGACAAGTGATGAATCAGGCGGAACTCGCCCGGGGACTTCTTGGGCACTAGTCCTAGAGGAGACACTTTAAGGTTGGGGAAAGGGGGCGCGGGGAAAGGGCCAGCAACCCTGCCCGCAGCGACCTCCTTATTAATGCTGGCGGCAGCCACCTCCTCCCTTCCTCTAAGTGACAAAAGGTTGGGTGCGTCTTGCGGTGACCTATCCCCCATGAAAGGAATACGGAAACCCCGTTGAAAACCCTGAAGGAGGTACACAGCATCTGCTTTCTTTGGGTACAATGCGAGCCAACGCTCCAGCATGTCGACATTAATTGGGGAGGGGGCCTTTCGGTGAACCCGCTCCTTCCGTGGCAGTCCTACCTGCCCCTTGTCCACCCTACCCCTGCCCCTGTATCCTCCCAGCCTGGGACAGGCGGAGGCAGCATGGGGGCCAGAACAAGAGGGGCACTCGTGCTTGTACTTGCAATTTTTTCTGTTGCAAGAACCATTGGACGAGAAGGTCCAGCACAGCACGTGGGCTGGAACCCCCTGCCCCGCCACTTGGCGGGGAACCTGTACCGGGGCCGCTCGTTGGACCGCATGTCTACAATGGTATCTCTCCCCAGGCGCCGGGCGCGTGGGGGTCATATACAGAAGCCACAGCTTCTGGCAGGGCTCATCCCACCTCATCTCTGGGTGCAGTGGAATCCTCATGCGGAATTCTTCATCGTAAGCCAGCCACGACGGACCCGGTAAGTCAACCATGGCCCGGTAGATGTTGTCCAGATACTGGACCATAGGGATGGCCAAATCCGGCCTAGCCCTGAGGTAAACGGCCATGTAAATCAGGTACGCTGGCAACCAATTTGCCCACGTGCGTGCCTGCTCCTTATCCTTCTCGTCCAGCCCTTCCCTCTCCTCCTTGGTCGGCTCCCTATTAAGAAGGGAGAAGATATCTACATACTCTCCCCTCCAGATCTTTTCCTTGGTGGACTGGGCCAGATGGTCCCCCAGGGGCAAGGAATACCCTGCCGTTGGCAATGCTGACACCGGCACAGAGGGAACTGCGGGCAAAGCAAAGGGGGCCTGTACCAGCCCGGGGATCCCCAACACATTCCCCACCACACAGGGGGCACCACCCGGACCCGGGCCCTGTGTCAGGCGTGAAGTCGCCGGGTGGGCCGGGGGCAATTGGACCGCCGGGCCACCCGTGCGAGGCCATGGCCATTGGAAAGCCCCCCCCAGGGAAGTCAGTTGTGTGGGTGCACCTGCTTGAACTGCATACTCACCCGATGCACCCCCACGGGCCACCCCCACCGGGGGTTCCGGCCAGCTGGGGGCGTCGGAGCTCACGACCGAAGCTGAACTCGTCGACGGGGCCAGACCCGTACCAGACTGCTGCACCTGTTGAGTGGGGAGCTGCGAGGCAGTGGCCGCCACCAGCCCCCGCGCCTCAGGCGGCTCAACCCGACCCGTCGCCGGCCGCTGTTCGGCAGCCAAAGGGGCCACCTGGAATCCTAGAGGCACCCCTGTTTGATTGGCCCTCGCCAAGGATGCTTCAAGGGCCGCAACACGGGCCAGAAGGGCCTCCACGTTGACAAAGGCCCCAGCCCCAACAGGGTCAAATGGGCAACCGGCCCATAGGTAACGGGTACCTGTCCAGGCCCCTGAGTCCCAGGGGCCAGATAAGGCCAAGAGCCCATGCTCGGCCCTTGGGGATCCGTGGGCACACCCTGCAAAGGCAGGGAACCCAACAACCCCCCGTGGCTCGCTCCCCCCATGGGGAACTGTGCACCCGGGCAAGAGGGCCCAGCCGCATGGACCATGGCGGGGGCAGTGGTCATCGTTTGCGGGCCAAGGGCCGAGGCCCCGTCCGGGGCAACCTGCACGCACCGCGGATTGGGCCAAGGGGCCACCGATCCCATCCCACCGGTCCCGGTTGGCTCCGTTAAAGGTGGCTGCTGGGCGGGCGCAGTTGCGGTCCTCCGACCCGGCTGGCGCCTCCGCGCCGATCGAGCCACGTTAGCAGCTGCCTTCTTCTTAGAGGGCATAGCTGAGTTAGCTAGGAAGCCTAAGAAGAGAAAAAGCTGCCCAAAAAGGCTTCCCCTGGAAGGATACGAGCGACGGAGGTAAGAGGGAAAAACTTCTCCGCTCCGTCGCTTCTCCAAAATGGCAGCATGGCTGCCTCGTTGCCAGCCCTTTTATTAGGGTGCTGGCCACGCCCCTAACTACCCGGATGGCTTCGTCCGGTGGGGGGGGCCTGCAAAGAGCGCGGCGGCCATTTTGGCGCCACGCTTCCAAAACATAAGTGACATTAGTATTTACAGTTATGGCTGTGAATATAAACATTGCCACAAACAACAATATTTTTTTCTTGCCAAAGATCACTATCAAGTTTAGAATTCCAGAGCACTGATCCCCTGTGTGTACAATGGATCTGTAGTCCTAAACATTACCTAGCTTTTAGCTCCTTGCATGTCTATGCCAATATTCACTTTGAAATGTCTTTGAAAGATTGCTATATCAGACAGTAATATTTTGTTCTCTTTAGAAAAACAAAATTGCCTGTACAGCAGCCTTGCACCATTAATTAACTCTGCAATCGTGGGCCTTGTTGTGGCCATGACTGGCAGAAGCGCCCCACCAAAATACAAATTGATTTCTTTATTATTTAAATCCACCAAGAACCTTCTTTTCTTGATTATTAGTTGGATATAAAGAATAGTGCTTATAACGTTCCATCCTTGTCCTTGCTTGTTATGAATAACCAGAACATCTAGGTGTAATGGTCCTTCCGGGTGGATCTCAGAATTGTTACACATGACGTTTGCTAGGTTTGCAAGAGGTATGATGCAATGAGTGATTACCTTGGTCTTCTCACTGTAAAATGTGAATCATTTAGCTCTCTGCCATCTAAGCATAATTGAACTAGGTCTCTTTAATGTTCTGGTAGAAATGCGAAGCAGCCAGCATAACAGAGCCAAACAACTTTATTAGGCAGTCAGAACATAGGGAGCAGTGGCACAGCACTGCTAAATATATACAATCAGGAATGAATACATTTGGGCATGAAACTACAGGATTGGACGGGAGAGGAGTGGAGTGACTGGAAGGTCATCAGACCGGAGTGAAGACTATACATGACTACATAGTTTAGGTGGGAATGCAGTCCCAAAATACTTTAAGACCAAGAAGAAGGAGACAAAATGGAGGATCGTATTGATCTCAATAATATTACAAAACGTTTCAGCAATAAATGTATTCAAACACAACAGTCTCCATCTTCTATTTGACCTTTAATTACATCTAGTAGAATCTGCACAGAATCAGGAATTGCCTGTTGCACCAGGTGGGGCATACTGCAAGTGCTCCAAATTAACACATCTGAATGATGCAAAAGATGCAGGAAACAGGAAATACCTTTATTGGATGACTAAGAAAAACAAAACATTGCACAAGCTTTCGTGGTTCAGGACTACTTCTTCAGGCATGTATTAAAATGTTCATAGTGTGGTGGTCTGCCAGGCTCCCATTTTAAGGACAGCAAAATATTTCATGGAGTTAGGATGCCACTCCTACAGGAAGCTGGGTGTTTGCCTATGAAACCTGAATGATATTCTGAAGTATGAGAAAGTCTTATTTGGGGCATGCAATTCCTATGTATTGATTCTATTGAGATATGCTTTGACCCTATCCAGATACACTCTGGGTTGCTCATCAAGGAGTGTTTGAACCTCTTCTTGGCATTCTGGGGAACAAAACCATGTTCTCTAGCAGACATGCTTAGTACAGCACTACTGTTTTTTCATGGTGGATGGCAATTCCTCTACATCAGGCATAACAGTCCTCTGTGTGAAACTATTGCTGTACTTAGATCAGGATATATATTTGAAAACTGTACAGAAACATTGTAACAAGGAGTAAGTGGTGTTTGCTTTATATCTGAAATTTGGGTAACATATGTGGTCCTCTGCACAGAGTCATCATTGTGTGATACAGTTAACCCCTCTCCATGAAGCTTAAGACCCCCTAGGAACAATATACATTTTTGCAGCCTATGCTACCTCAATGTAGATTTGCCTCTTTAGGAGGTCCCAGTAACCTTACAATTAAAGGCACCTCAAGCTCATTGACACAATGTGGATACCTTAGGTGTCAGCCAAGATATAAGCAACATCACTAGGAGTGTTGCTATCTAGTTTCTGCTTTTTAAATGGTAGTGCCATTGGTCTTATGAGTAAAGTGTCTACAGTGTGATGCTTGATTTTTCTTTTGCCTTTACCATTATATTAGTGGCTATTAGTTTTTGAACTTGTGGGTTCTCATCTTGCTTTGATCTAGCCTTGGTCTAGCCAGAAAAGCTTCAGAATCCAATGGCAGTACTCTTTGATGCTTTAGGGTCCACATGATACTTTGGTGGTGGGTCAGCAGGTTCTACTGGGGTACACAGAAATAACTTCCTCAAAGATTGTAGTATTTTTGAACCACAATTGGGCATACCCTGGTAACGGCAACCATGTGTTGCCAGCTAATCTTTCTCAAACTGGGTCAGGCGAAATAACTGCAGAATGAACTCACCAAAAGGTGCCTTCATTTTGGCAGTTTCATGTCTGGCCTAGACACAGAAGGAGAAGCAAGCTCTGCTAGAAGAAGGTTGGCATTTCAAATATATTTGAAAACACCAATCACATGTCCCAAAAAAGGGGTTTTTAAATGTCCCCAACATTTAAATGTAAGAGTTTTCTTTTAAAAACTCAGCTATAACTGCATTTTACCTTCATGTTCAAGGTTGGTGGAGCCAGAAATCAGAATCTAGTACGGAAAAACTGCCCCTTGTAGTTCTCAAGCAGGGGTCTTGCTGCCTTTTGGGAACCCAGTGGTTTGCTCCCCTGGGAATCGAACTGTCCGGCATAAATGCCATTGAGACTGACCCAATGTGGGATGTGTGCGATGCGCACGCGGCGGTTTTCAAAAAGGGGTTCAGGACATACAGAGGGCCCCCAGTGTCGTTTGACTTGGACCCAGATATCTGGCCCATACAACTCAAGCCAAGAAGAGTCCCCTTCGCCCTCAAGGACAAGATTGAGGCGGAATTGGACAAATTGGTGGGGCAGGGGATTTTGGTTACAGTGGATTCTGCGGAGTGGGAAACTCCGATTGTTACAGCTTTAAAATCCAACAGGGAGGTTAGGATTTGCGCTGACTACAAACGTACAATTAACAAGGCCATTCGGCCAAATGCATATCTGGTGCCAGTAGTTAGCCACTTACTAGCCACTTTACACGGGGGTAAGTGTTTCACAAAGTTAGACTTGGCGCAGGCGTACCAGCAGCTCACTGTAACCCCAGCTGCTGCTGCTGCACAAACCATTGTCACGCACAAGGGGGCATTCAAGGTAATGCGCTTATAGTTCAGCATGAACTCGGCCCCCGGTCTCTTCCAGTCCCTCATGGAACACCTTTTAAAGGGGTTTCCAGGCATGCTCCCATATTTTGACGATGTTTTGATAACAGCGGGGAGCGAATCGGAACTAGCGAAAAGGCTGGACAAGGTCCTAACAGTATTCGAGAAAGTGGGACTGAGGTTGAGAAGGGATTAATGTGTGTTCTTTGCGAGGGAGGTTGCATTTCTTGGGTTCAATAACTCCAGAGGGTATCAAGCCATCCAAGTCCAAGGTTGAAGCTGTGCAAAACGCACCTCGCCCCACCGCGAAACCGGAGCTGCAGTCATTTTTAGGGCTCCTGAACTTTTACCATTCCTTCTTGCCAAGGAAGGCATTTGTTGTGGAGCCATTGCATGGGTTACTAAAGAAAGATGCGGTTTGGCGGTGGGGAGATCGACAGGAGAAAGCATTCAAGGAGCTCAAGGGGTTCTTGTCCTCAGATGCCGTTCTGACCCATTTTAATCCAAGGAAACCTGTAACCTTGGTCTGTGATGCATCACCAGTGGGGGTGGGGGCTGTACTATGCCACGTGTTAGGGAACGGGTGGGAAGCCCCGGTTGCCTTCTATTCCAAGTCACTCTCAAAGGCGGAGCGCAATTACATGCAAACAGATAGAGAGGCTCTGGCCATAATCGCGGGAACAAAGAAGTTCCATGATTTCCTGTATGGCTGCCAGTTCACAATTGTGACCGATCACAAACCCCTTTGGGGGATTTTTACCACAGGCAAGACTACCCCACAAATCCTGTCCCCCAGAATGCTGCGTTGGGCGATTTTCCTCAACGCCTACCAGTATGAACTGGTTCACTGCCCAGGGAAGGAGATCTCCCACACAGATGCACTGTCCCGATCTCCCCTCCCTCAATTGGGAGACCCCAATGCGAGGTAGAGCAGGATCACCAGGTCCTGCTGATCGAGTCTCTCGACTCACCCCCCATTGTTCCCACAGACCTCACCAAAGCTACAGCAGCCAACAAAGCCCTGTCCCAAGTCAGTTCCTGGGTTAGAAAAGGGTGATCCACAACTCCCCCCGAAGAGGAATTCAAACTGTTTTTCAGACACAGGGTAGAGCTTTCCATTGAAAGGGGCTGCCTCCTCTGGGGCCAATGGGTGGTCATCCCAGAGAAGCTACGGCCAAAGGTGCTCAGGCTACTGCACACCAGCCACCCGGGGATAGTGCGCTCCAAGGCTTTGGCCAGGAGCTATTTCTGGTGGCCCCAGATAGACGCTGATATAGAGCATTTGGTGGGCACATGTGAGAGTTGCCAGAGCTCTGGCCACATGTCCATGGAAACATTTGCAGATGCAGACAGCACTGGCTCTTTGGCTATAGAGGAGCACTGAACATACAACTGGCTTTTGAGCAAGGGCAACCTTTACTAATATAGGTTAACATTACTAAAATGTTCATGCAATGAAATTGAAATGCTGACAGACAGAACTAAATATTTCTCCATACAAAGCATAATCAAACAGTGGCCTTCCACAGAGTGAATGATAAAATCCAGTAGAAGCTGGAAGGAAGCAATTTCCCCTGCTCCCTCAAGAGTGGTTTCAGAGAGTTGGAAACCCACTAAAGATAGCTTCTGTAGTGCAGTGTTCTTTTGTTTTGATCATTGTCCAGCCGGTTCAGTTAAAAAGAATAATTAACCTAAAAAATTTTTTTTACAAAATGTGGTGCTAGTGGCTACTTCAGGTTTACAGCTTCAGTACTGTGTTCTATTTCATAAATGTAGTTAGCACCAATCTTTCTTCCATCATAGGATTTTTAGTGTTCCAGAAATAATGAGCAGCAGCAAGCAATACGGCCAAACACATAACTTTATTACAGGGTTAAGAACACAATTTTAACTGAGCCACTGCGAGTTATATACAGGTGCGGAAAAATACATTTTTGGCGGGCTTTAACAGGATTGGTTGAAGGAGAGTGGGGTGATCAAGGACTTGTTCTCAATTGCACCTCTTGGAGTAAAATGGTGCGAACCCCAATCTCGCATTACTTAGAAACTGAGGAGAACATGAAATGGTGGCACAATTTCATTCAATACACAACACCCTTCCCCCCTAGGATTGCACAAAACATTTTAGCCATTGTGGGGGGCCACAGGATCTTTTTGGCTGTACTGGTGCCTGGTCAGTTGGCTGAGCTCTAGGGCTCTCTGAGGAATGTAATGGTTGTTCTGCAACGGATGGTCTGCTAGGATTAATAGCATGTCGGGAGCAATTGCCTGTTTCTGAATTAGACCTAGGGAGGGGAGAAACCAACTCAAAATCCCATTTTGTAAATGAAGTAACAGGGAAACGCTCAAACTCAAACCCAGAATTTGAAGGGGGGAAACCAAATTGAAAGTCCCTCCGATGACCATGAGTGGAGGGCAACTCAACACATACTTTCCCGTTTTGGGTGTGAGTAGGTGTAGACTCAAACACTGGAGGATGGGGGCCCTCATGGAAGAAATCATAACCCCATTTTTCGCATGGACGAGTAGGGGAACACTCAAAAAACTCCCCCCGATTCTGTAAAAAATGGATGAATTATCAGGTTCCTGGGACTCCTTTGGATGCTTAGAATTTGAAAACTGGAGATTACAAATGGAGCCTTCTTCGTCTCCCCCTTGTGATAAACGGGTGGGGGAAAACCCTAACATGGAATCATGGTGAGCCTCATCGGCTCTAGGAACCCCAAACTCAAAACTGTCCTCCTGTTCTACCAGTGAGTTGTCTGTTACCCTATGTCTGGTTTGGTCAGTGTGTCGCTGCCAAAGATGGCAATTTCCAAGTTTGACCTGGTAGGAGACTGGTCCTGTTTGGTCTACCACAGTACCTGGAACCCAAGCCAGCCCTCTTGCAATGTAATTCCTGTAATGCATAGGGCCCCCTGCTGCAAAACCTTTTCTCTGCCCAATTCCTATATTAACCCCCCTATCCTCCACCCTGGAAGGATCCAACCTGTCCATCAAAGTGGTTGGCTTTCTGTGCATGAGAATGTCAGCTGGAGACAGACCTGAGGCCAAAGGGGTAATCCGATAGGTTAAAAGGAATTGACAGATCTGTAGCTCAATATCTCCCAGCCCCATATGACATAAAGCTTCCTTAGTTTTACGGATCTGTAAATAGAAATATCTGGTGCAAACGAAGACAACAGAGAAAAGCAAGGACTTAGTTTTCAATCTGTCCTCCAGGGTTCTGAGTGAGCATGAGTTAACTTTACTGGGTTTGGGCTTTAATTTTTTTCCCACTCCTTTTTATCAATCATTTAACACATGGGTGGATATGTTCTGGCTTATCAGGTTGCTTAAGTTAAGACTTTATTTTGGGGATTTTGAACACGCTGTCAAGGAAAAATTGGTGTCTAAGTCTAGGTTTTGTCTCAATGTTACCCACCCTTCCATCGAGGTGTTCAAAAGGGTGGAACTTAATGAAATTGACAAGTTGGAACAAAATAGACTCAGGGTTAAACGTAATTTACCACTCCAGGATGTGAAAATACTAGAGGATTTGGGACGTGATGAGTCTATCATCATAAAACCTGCAGACAAAGGAGGTGGGGTCGTAGTGTTAGATAAAGGAGATTACCTTAAGGAAGTCATGAGGCAGCTATCAGACTAGGAATTCTACCAGAAGTTAACTAAGGACCCCACCAAGGACATAGCCAATATCATTAAAGTAGTACTTACAGAGGGTTTAGCACTTAATTACATATCTGACAGGACTTATAAATTTTTGTTAAAGGAACATCCACGGGTGCCTATTTTTTATATCCTACCCAAGATACACAAAATTGTTGATGCACAAGTTAGGGTCCCAGGACGTCCTATTATTTCAGGGGTAGGGAGCATTCTCAAGCCCCTCAGTCAATACATTGATTACCACATTAGAGATTTCACTAAAGATACCAGCTCTTACATTAGGGACTCTTCAGATTTTATAAAACAGGTGGAGGGTTTTAGGGTGCCGGACATGGGTGGTCTGTTCACTATGGATGTAACAGCCTTATACACCAATATGCCATTCGATGAAGCCAGGATAGTGGCCCAGGAAGCATTTGAGAAACGGAAAATTCAGCAACCACCGACTCATTTTTAATTGATTTATTAGAGATTTGTTTGGAAAAGAATTACTTTAGATTTGGTCAAGTTATGTTTTTACAGATAAAAGGCATGGCCATGGGGTCCCCCATGGCCCCAAGTTTAGCTAATTTGTATATGATTTCCTTTGGAAAAACATCATTTTGAATGCACAACTTAACCCCTTTTTTCGGAATATTGTATTGTTTAAAATATTTATAGATGATTTGTTTTTCATTATAGATGATTCTTCAATTATACCAGATTTTTCTGACTGGTTGAACACAGAACCCCAATTTAAAGTTCACTTATAATTTTGATAGGAATGCTATTCCATTCTTGGACCTGACAGTCTTCATTGCCAAGGATCATCAGTTGTGTGTAAGACTCTATAAAAAAAGCACGGATAAGAATGCCTATTTGCCATATGAATCGTATCACCCCATGCACTTGAAAAACAGCATTCCATTTGGGATATTAGCGGAACTCTTCATATGATGAAGACTTTGAGCAATCTGCAAAAGTAATCAGGAATAATTTGATGGATAGAGGGTATCCACAGCATATACTTCAGAACTCATTGACGAGGGTCAAACAAACTTCCAGACAAGCATTATTAACTAGGCAGGATAGATCCAATGAGTCCAAAATTTACTGGTCGATAGAGTACTCTCCCAGGGCTAGAGAGATCAGAAACATAGTACATAAACATTGGTATTTGCTGTCAGATATTCCTGGGTGTCAGAACAAACCCATGATTGGGATGCACAGAACTAAAACAGTGGGAAATATGGTAACTAGGGCAAATGTCGCACCACGCCGTTCGTTAAGAACCAGCCTAGTTAAAGGACACTACAAATGTGGTCAGTGCATAGTATGCAGGTTTGCATGGGAGACAAAGCAAATCACTTTTCCTGAATCCAACTTTTATAAAAATCTCAATTTTTTCAGTAACTGCAGCAGCCAACACTGCGTATATCTATGGTTATGCCTGTGCAGACTTAAATATGTGGGTAAATGCTCTCGCAAACTGAAAATTTGACTGACGGAACATCGCTCCAGGATTAGGAGGCAGGTGGAACAGGCACCATTAGTAAGTCATTATCTTGAAAAAAATCACTAGGATACAGATTTTACCTTTGTTGTATTGGAGAAGCTGACTGTTGTGAGTGGGAGTGGGATTGATATAGAACAACTATTACTACAAAAAGAGGCATACTACATCCACAGATTAAATACCATTCACCCCAAGGGACTAAATCAGGAATCTGATCTTTCATGTTTTCTATTAAAAAATCCATTATCACACAGGTGCAGGGAGTTGTGGGGCCCCAAAGCAAGCACAGGTGAAGCAACATGTGCTGATCTATTTAAAGTTAGCAAACAGAGGGAAGGTAACGTCCCACAAAGAAACTGTTGAAATTAGAAGGACGCGATAGAAAAAACTGGTAAGCTGCGTTAGGTTGATAGTGTATACCGAGTTGTATGTTTGCTTTAGGAATTAATTTATGAAACATGTTAATCTTTGTAATTTTGAAATTTTTCAGATGTGATTAATACTCCCCTGATGAAAAGTTGAAATGTCTAAAATTAACTGGCTAGATATCGGGAGTGTTCAATAATTTAAAGACATACAAGAAAGGATTACTAGTTGAAGAGGTTTCATCTCATTTAAAATATACAAGAAGATAATTAAGTTGAAGAGAATATATCTGTTTTTGGTTGACATTGGACTTACATTGTAAAACTGCTGAAAAGATCACAAGAAGCTTGTTATAGCACGTGTATGAATTTAATACAATTTTTATTTCACTGAAGTCAAGTACATCATTATTTTCATTGCGCCAGTACCAACAGTCTTTTGTGTTTGTACCCAAACCTACTTGCAGCCACCAGAAATATCTCCGTGCCAAGGTTTTGGAGTGCACGATTACCGGATGGCTAATGTACAGAAGCTAAAGGACTTTTGGGCACAACACAGCAGGGATAACTGCCCGCTGATTCCATAATAGACATCCCCTCTCGAGCAACAGCTTGAACCATTTTCTATAGAATGCTCTGAACTCCTCTGAAGGGGAAGCCGTAGGCCAACCCTTCTGGACCCAAGTGACCACTTGGAACAACAGCTTATTCTTAACCATGTCCTTAGCAATGTCTGAGGGAACTATGGGGGTGAATCGAGAGATTCGATCATCAGCACCTGATGATCTTGCTCTATTTTTATTGTACTTGAAATGTCTGTGTTTTTGCTGTGCAGGCAGCATGCCTCATTTGTGAATCACTTTGAGTCGCCTTCGGGCAGAGGTTAAGCGGTATATAAATGAAACTTTATTATTATTATTATTATTATTATTATTATTATTATTATTATTATTATTATTATTATTATTATTATTATTATTATTATTATTATTATTATTATTATTATTATTATTATTATTATTATTATTATTATTATTATTATTATTATTATTATTATTATCATCATCATCTTGCAGTCTGGTTTCCCAAGGTCGCCCTCTAGCTGAAGGTACCACCAAGGATCCTCTCCGGTCTGCTCTGGTTGGATGGGCAGACACTCTCCAAACACTATCCTGGCCCACTGCCATATAGGGCTTTAAGGTCAAAGCCAGCACCTTGAATTATACCTGGAGGCAAACTGGTAACCAGTGCAACTCCCGGAGTAGTGGAGAGGCATGGGCATAACGTCCATAACCCATCACCACCTGGGCAGCTGCATTCTGAACCAGCTGTAGCCTCCAAATGGTTGTCAAGGGCAGCCCCATGTAAAGCACATTACAGTAATCTAGCCTGGAGTGACCAGAGCATGAGTGACCATTTGCAGGGAGTCCCGATCCAGGAGCAGGCGCAACTGGCGAATCACTTGAAGTTGAGCAAAAGCCCTCCTGGCCACGGCGCCACCTGTTCTTCTAGCAGCAGCTGCGTGTCCAGGAGGACCCCCAAGTAGTGCACAGGGTCTGTCTGGGGTAAAACTGCCCCATCCAAGACCAAATAAGATAACTCACTGGATAACCCTGGACCCCCAATCCATAGCCACTTGGTCTTGCTAGGGTTCAGCTGAAGCTCCTTGTCCCCCATCCAGACCCCAATGGCCTCCAGGCATCCGGACAGGACTTTGACCGCATCACTGAGATCACCATGGGCCGAGATGTACACCTGAGTGTCATCCGTCTACTGATGGTACGGCGTCCCGTTGGAACAGATGATCTCACCCAGTGGTTTCATGTAGATGTTAAATAGGATAGGAGAGAGCAACGAGCCCTGCGGCACCCCATATTTGAGGGGCCTAGGGCTGGACCTCTCACTCTCCAACCACACCGACTGGGTATGACCCTCCAGAAATGAGGAAAACCAAGACAACACTGTGCCCTGGATCCCCAATCCTTTGAGCCGTTCCAGAAGGATACTGTGGTTGACCTTATCGAAGGCCGCTGAGAGGTCAAGGAGAGCAAGGATGGTCGGGTGCTCGCCATCCCGCTCACACCAAAGATCATCCATCAGTGTGACCAATGCCGTCTCTGTACCTTGTCCGGGCCTGAATCCTGATTGAGATGGGTCTAGATAATCTGCTTCCTCCAGTGCCCCCTGCAGCTGGCGCACCACCGCCTTCTCCAATACCTTACCCAAGAAGGGGAGGTTGGAGACAGGCCTGTAGTTAGTTCGGACAGCTGGGTCAAGGGACAGTTTCTTCAGGAGGGGGCACATCAAAGCATGTTTAAGCGGTGCAGGATACACCCCCTCCCACAAGGATGCATTTATTATTGCCCTGACCCAGCCTCCTGTCACCACCTTAGAAGCTTTCACTAACCAGGTGGGACAGGGGTCCAAGGGACATGTAGTGGCTCGCACCGCTGCAAGGAGCCTGTCCGCTTCATCAGGTGCAACTGGATCAAACCGATCCCAGATCACACAGCAAGACTGTGCTCCAGCCATCCCCGGCCTCTTATTGCCCACACCTTGGTTAAGCCCCGAGCGAATCCGATCGATTTTCTCCACCAGATGGTCCGCAAAGTCCCCAGCCGAACCCTGCCATCCAGGTACCAGTCCCCCTTTTCCAAGAAGGGACTTGGCCATCCGAAACAGGGTGGCTGGGCGATTATCAGCGGAGGCAATAAGGGTGGTGAAATATTGCCGCCTCACCACCCCCATTGCCACTAGGTAGGCCCTAATAGCGGCTCTAGCTAGTGTCCAATCGGAACTGCTCTGGGTCTTCACCCAGCGATGCTCTAGGTGTCTCTTGGCCCATTTGAGCTCCCGTAGTTCATCTGTGAACCACAGGGATGACCTTACTCCATGGGCTCGGAGAGGCCGCAGTGGCGCGATTTCATCCAAGGCTGCCATTGTCATCCTGTTCCACAGGTCGACAAGCACCACAGATGAATCGTGTGCCTGCTCTAGAGGAAAATCCCCCAGTTCCCACTGGAATCCAACCGGATCCATTAGTTTCTGAGGGTGGGCCATTTTAATAAACCCTGCCTCCCTACAGTGAAGCATTGCCCCCAGAAAGTCCACAGTCACCAGATAGTGATCTGACCATGGCACAGGTGTTATGACTAAATTCTGTAACCTCAGATCACTCTGCCACTGCTCCGTCAGAAAAATTAAATCCGGTGTGTGGCCACTGCACCTTGTTGGACCCTGAATTACCTGAGTCAGGCCCATGGCTGCCATGGAAGCCATGAACTCCCATGCAACCTCTGTGCCAGTACCTAGCAAAGGCAAATTGAAGTCCCCCAGAAGGAAGAGAGTGAAAACCTGGCTGGCAGGGCAGGTGTGGGGCCCTAATGGGAATATGGCCCCAGCCTGTTGGCTTATTTCCAACTAGAGCTCAACTGTCCCTCCTTTTTGTGTTGTGTACTGTGGTATTCCTCCATTCCCTATTCCCTTTTTAGTTTTTTATGTGGGGTGGGAGTGGGAGGGTGGGGTGGTGGGTGGTCAAGTGAGGGGTTTAATCTGTTTTGTTATATCTTACTGTATTTTATCTGTTTTTACCATTGTGCTCCACACTGAGTCGGGTTTCCCAGAGTGGGTGGCATAAAAATCTAAGGATCAATAAATAAATAAAGTTTAGCAGCAGGCGTGACCGTTAGCTGCTGATATGCTTGGGCTAAATCTGATTTAGCGAAACACTTCCCCTCATGTAAGTAGCCAGCAGGTGGCTGACAACAAGGACTAGATATGCATTGGGCCAAATAGCTTTGTTGATTGTGCACTTGAATTCTGTACAGATCCTAACCTCCCCATTAGACTTAATGGCAGTCACAATAGGTGTTTCCCATTCGGCAGAATCAACAGGAACCAGAATATCTTGACCCACAAGCTTATCAATTTCCGCCTTTCTTGTCCTTAAGAGCAAAGGGAACATGGCGAGGTTTAAGGCAGATAGGCCGTACATCCGGGTCAAGTTCAAATGAGACCGGGGGCCCCACATAAGTTCCAAGTCCTTTTTTGAAAACCTCCGGGTGCACATTGCAAATGTCCAACACTGGATCAGAACTCACAGCATTTATTTCGGATAGTCTTATTCCCAGTGGTTCGAACCACTGAACCCCCAGCAAACAGTTAGTTTCTTGTTTCACCACCACAAGGGGCAATTTGGTGCGAATGTTCCTCAAATATACAGAGAAATTCCCCACCCCCAAAATTGAAATGTGGCACCCTTGAATGTTTTGGAGGGATGTCTTCAATGCCCACAACTTTGGGCGTGAAGCGGAGGGAATTTTTAGGAAGTCTTTTTGGGGCAAGATGGACTAAGATGTACCTGAGTCCACCTCCATACTCATTGGGATGCCCTGTGGCTGCAGCTCCGTAAAGAAACAGCCAATCATATTGGACACACTGCTGACTGGATCCCCTGATGAGATCTTGGAGATGTCCACTCTCAGTCTTCTTGTCCACTCGTCTGACACTGGGGCTTGCATGCTCCAGTGGCGGCACACTTTGGCAATATGCCCTCACTTGCCACAATGGTGGCAGTCCACGTTCCGGAATGGACACTTTCGCCTGTTGTGCCTGTACCCACAGGTGAATGGCCAACTCAAGCATAGCCAGACCACATCTTGTGAGGAAACATGATCTCTTCAGATCTTCCTCTATGATACTGTCAGCCGCCATGGCATGTTTGAATTGTTTTTCATAGAGGAGCCATTTCTATGGTGCTGTAATGTCGATAGCACAGACAGAATTCTTGTGGGACACCATCCCATCCTCATCGCCACTTTAGTGTTCCAGAAATAATGAGCAGCAGCCAGCTATACGGGCCAAACACATAACTTTATTACAGGGTTAAGAACACAGTTTTAAATGTGCCACAGCGACTTATGTACAGGTGCAGAAAGATATATTTTGGTGGGCTTTAACAGGATTGGTTGAAGGAGAGTGGGGTGATCAAGGACTTGTTCTCAATTGCACTTCTCGGAATAAAATGGCATGAACCCCAATCTCTTGTTACATAGTAACTAAGCTGAACATAAAATGGTGGCAAAATTTCAATCAATACACAACAGGATTGTAAGTTGTTGGGTTTTTTTTGGCAGTGCCTCTATGGAAATATTTTGTTTTCCATTAGTTATGTGCAGATGTGAGTGGAATGCATTAAACTGTTCTGCTTTAAGTGAACACTCAAAACATTACTGTCAATACAACCATTTCCATTGTGACTAACTGAATTGCAAAGCTGAATACTAACAACAAATTTACCAATTTGCATTTATCAGAATAACTCTATTTTCTTTTCTTCCTTTCATCTTCCAGCTTTCTTTTTTGCTTGTCCCAGGTGTTTCTCATTGAAAGGCAGTACTGACTAGATGTCATCACAGTAACTTTTCAAAACTTCCTAAAAAACTATGCCAGACTAAGTGGTAGCAAGACATATTTCTGTTGTGTTTTGGGTTTTAGAAGAGGAAAGACACCACCTCACCACTGTGATGTAGGTGGGATTTTCTTTGCCGGTCCTACTCCCCAATAATGACACGGACACCAGAATTGGATAAAAATTGGGCCACTTTATTAAATTTTATCTTAAACTTTCCTTAACTACTGTTAAGAACCAAACGGGCTGTAATAGCACTGGTAAGGAGTGAATCTTAATTCCGTACCCAATTGAATGCATGTCACAGTTTGCTACCACTGCAACAAACTGTGGTACCCTGTCAACAACCTGTCTCCACTGACACACATTGTTGACCCTTGTCAGGATGCTATTAGTTAGCTCCTGATTGTAAAATGCCTCTGGTCAATTATGGAGGTATTGCATGCTGGATAAGCATGGCAACAGGTTTGGTTATCAGCTGTTTGGCCATTGCCAGTTTGCCTCAACCTTGTCCTCCATATGGCCAACCTACTGTGTATCTGCCAGATTAAATGGGTCATGCACTTTCTCCTTACCAGTGCTAGTCACCACATGGGGAGGAGTTCACTGACTCACTGCCCCACCCTGACCACTTGGCCAACAGGCCCGTTTGTAAAGCTGTCAGGAAGAGGTCCGTACCTTGACCAGAGAGATGCACCCCATCACCGCGATACAAGCTGGGGTCCTGTATGTGGATCAAGGGGCGTTGGACTACTATCCAGGAACTATGTTCGGCAAAATACCAGGCTACTGCCCTGCCGGAACACGGGGTGTTGGACCGCAGTCCACGAACCATGTTTTGGCCGAATGCCGGGCTACTGCCCTGTCAGGACTAGGGAGGTTGGACCACTGTCCCCCAAAACCTGTACGGCCAAATACCGGGCTACTGCCCTGTGAGATCCAGGGATGTTGGACTACTGTCCTAGAATTGTGTTTGGCAAAATACCAGGCCACTGCCCTGCCGGAAAAGGAGTGTTGGACTACTGCCCACGAACCATGTTTGGCCATCACCAGGCTAATGCCCTATCGGAACAAAGGATGTTGGACGACTGTCCCACAGCCTGTGCAGCCAAACCAGGCTATTGCCCGGTTAGATCGAGGGGTGTTGGACTACCATCCATAAATCATGTTAGGCAAAATTACCGGGCTACTGCCCTGTTAGAACAAGGTCCGTTGGACTACCGACCACAAACCCTACTTGGCAAACTACCGGGCTACTGACCCGTGAGAACAAGGGATATTGGACTACTGTCCCCGCACCCCAGTCGGTCAAAAACCAGGCTACTGCCCCGTCCAGGCAAAGGGTATTGGACTACTAGTAGCCCGATATTTGGCCGCTCAAGGTTGGGGTACAGTAGTACAACATCTCTTGTTCCGACAGGGCAGTAGCCCGGTATTTGGCCTGACATGATTCGTGGCCAGACTACTGACCCCAGATCCTGTTTGTCCCAATACCGGGCAATTGCCCTGTCAACAAAAGGGGTGTTGGACTACTGTACCCGGACCCCAACCGGCCAGTTCCGAGCTAGTGCCCTGTGAACAGACTGCCGGTCCCAGTAAATACGAGGCACACTACCTTATTGGTAGAATGAGCGTGGGGTCCCCTGAGACCCTATGATCTGCACCCTTGGTCAGCGATGACCCAGTAAGTCGAGGCCTCTACATATGGCTAGGAGCAATCCCAAACCCCCGGCTAGTGCTAAATCGATCCCTTCCAGGTGAAACAGTAACATGACAGGTGGATCGTAATTCTCCAATGGAACCCGGGAATGGGAGCAATCATGCCACCTCGTCCCAAGGGAACCATACCCCCTCAAATGCCTCACAGCATGGAGCCCCAGATGCATGCCCCGTGAGGAATAGCAGCATGATGGGCCGCTCGCTGAACACGACTGTGTCAAACACTCCACACTCGCCCTGGTGTCTCCTAGTGTTCATAAGGTGAAAGAGAAAGGAAAAGAACAGAACCAGCCAGGTGCTTGCTGTAACAATGGGTGCACATTCATTCGAGTTAATGACCCGGTGGGTTGACACTGTGCCCCAAGCAGTGGTAATACTGCCCCTGCCCCACCGATGCCTCTAGTACAACAGACATTCAATTGAAGAAATCAGCAGTAGTGTAGTTGACACCGGTCAGGAATTGCCCAGTCCTAAGGGAGTAATGTTGAGTAGTAGGTGGTGCGGTACCAGACGTACGAGTACTGTGACCCCGGAGGGGGGGACCTTTGGGTGTTGGCCAAGTGCAGGACAATAGCACTATCCCAAGGGGTGGACCACAGGACCGATGCACATCCCTGAGTACAATGCCCAAGGAAATTTTTGAAAGGAAGGTAAAACCCCAGAAGGATTCGGTGCCCTGCAATATACCAGGCCACTATCGAAGGACCACCGGCCAGTGAAATAATTGCCACACCCCGGTGGTAAGATCACATGGTGAATCTGACAAGTAGGAGGAAGGAACAGTCCGGGGCTCCAAGAGGCAACCCTAATGAAGTAGGCCAGAAATGCTGTCCATACTCGCATATCAGCCCTAGGGTAGTGCATGAGTATTCCATGAGTATTCCATGGTACGTCCCTATAAACCCGCCAACACATCAAGTGGGAACCCCACGAAAAACCCGGCCAGGCATAATTTCCCTGCTAGGAAATTGAAACATCCACAAGGCACTGTGGGTAAGTGGGTTAAACCCAACACTCTGCTAAAATGGGCAAGTTAATGTCCAGGTTCCGACCACATATCCCTAGGTGAACCAGGGTGACTAAGCCATGAGTTCAGATGCCGCCCAGAAATTATTAGCGACATGGCTGGGCCGTCAGTCTTCCAAAAATGACTGGTATGCCCAGTTCTGCATGAATTCTAAAGAGTGGCCAGGGTAGTGAACGTGTATCGTGTCCATCCCCCACCAAAAAACAATTACATGGATAATGGGGGACTGGGCAATTAAATTTACTATGGGCATACATTGGAGCCCCCCCTTTTTTGTAATTAATGCAGAAGGGTACGGGGGGGCAGGCCAATCGCATCAATTCACAACCATATTGGCAGACATAGTCGGCAAACCCCGCCCGTGGCAAGATCACCCAGTCAAACTACAATGCATATATCAGGAGCCCCCTATAAACATTCAATGCTGAACAAAACCAAAGTGCTAGTCACGCTCGGAAACTCCGTAATCAGGTACAAATTACGCTCACCCCCAGACTCCCCCTGCCCATGCATGTATATAGGATGTCTACCTAAAGAGTGAGCCACAGTTTATTGGCCACTCGTAGATCCTAGAACTGAGGGGCACCTCCCATCTAGCCCGGCATGAAGATTGGTGTAATGGGATATGGCGAGGCTAATGGAGTGGTGGTCAAAGTGACCGAGGGACCATATGGGCAAATACAGTACGAAAATTTGGGCCACACAGTCGCGGTGCTGGGCAAGGGCTGAGGTGAAGTTATTTGACAAACATACTCACCAGATGCACTCACAGCATCAGGAGGCATGTTACAATATCTTGTTGTGCCCAAGAGGCTCGCCTGCTAGAGGGCAGCCATAGCAGCATCCAGACCCGCATCTCTCCCAAGGGTGGCAGCACGGGCCAGCAAGGCCTGAAGTGTTAGGAGTTTTGGCCCAGAAGTGGGCAGGCCAAACTGGATGTGGGCATAACGGTTGTCCCTTTCTAGAAAGCCAGCCGCATACAACTCGAGGGTGCAGCGCTAATCTTTGTTTAAAAGCCGAAGAGGCCAGCGCTGTCTGCCACTGCAGTCATATCCATGGTCATGTGGCAGTCATGACTAAACACCAGAGTGCACAGAACACTGCTACCTTCCCACCAAAGTGGTCACTATCATCTATTTGCAATTTCTTGCTTTCGAACTGCTAGGTTGGCAGGAGCTGGGACAAAGACGGGAGTTCACTCCATCCTGCAGTACTCGGGAGCAGAACTGCTGACCCTCCCCCTCCCAGGAAGTGTGCCAACCACCAGAGCCACCACAGCCCCCAGCTGCTGCCCAACACTCATGAGGGGGACCCACACAGAACCCTGCCGCCCCGCCCCCCCAGCCCGCACCATGACGGGAGTCGGGCCCAAAAGGATCAGGGGCAGCCACGGGGCTGGCAGTCGCTGCCCAAGAAACTGAGCAAAGGCCAGGACCAGGACCCTGGAAGGCCGCAGGAGCCCGCAACAGCGTGGCCACAAAGAGGGCCAGGCACAATGCCTGGCAAGAGGCAAGGCTGCGTGGAAAATTACCTTTCTCTTTGTCTAGCTGGGGTCCGAACGTGCAGACCTTTGGAGACCTGCAGGCTTTATAGCCGCTGCACACACTGCACCACCGCAGGCTCATTGCAAAGGCTGGACAAGGCCACCACAGGGCTGCAGCAGGCTGCCACAGTGCGGCCGAGCAGCCAGCACCTGAAGGCTGTGGGGGCCATGGCTGAGGGCCGCAGAGAAAAAAGGAGTGGGGGCGGCTCCAAGAAAGGCATGGCCAATGGCGAGGCCATGCTGGTGAAAGCCGGGCAAGCCCGCCGCAGGGCCACAGTGTATCGACGCAGCAAGGCAAAGCACCAGGCCCTTGGAAAGCCACAGCCAAGGGCCGCAGAGAAAAAGGAATGGGGGTGGCTCCAGCGGGGCACGCCCAATGGCGAGGCCACACCAGTGAAGGCCGGGCAAGTCTGCCACAAGGCTGTGGCAGATTGCCGCGGCGAGGCCAGAAAAAGGAGTGGGGGCAGCTCCAAGCGGGGCGCACCCCATGGCGAGGCCATGCCGAGGAAAGCCGTAGCCAGCCCGCAGAGCTGCAGTGTAGCGGGATCGGATGGGCGAAGCATAACACGCTTCTGGCCCAGCCAAATTGGGAATGACAGGGCCGCGTGGACAGCCACCCCCTATAAAGGGGAGGCTGGCCACGCCCCCAGTGCCATCCCATGCCCATGCCTCAGGGCAGGGGCCAGCAAAGTGCATGACAGCCGTTTTGCCACCGCACGTTCCTTCTTCCTGGCACACAAAATTGTAGTTGCTCCCTTGAAACTTGTGCTTTTTGTTTACAAATTTTGCAAAAAATGTGTATATACTGATTATGTTTTAAATAAAAAGTTAGAGCATTTGGCCAGACACAGCTATCTAAAGGTAAAGGTAAAGGTTGCCCTTGCTCAAAAGCCAGTTGTATCTTACTCTATGGTTTGGTGCTCATTTCTGTTTACAGCCAAAGAGCCAGCACTTTCTGTGTCTGCATGCATTTCCATGCACATGTGGCAGGCATGACTAGTGGTCCCTATTTATCTACTTTCAATTTCTAACTTTCAAAGTGCTAGGTTAGCAGGCGCAGTGACATCAAATACAGCAATGTTAATCATAACTCTCCCTTACAAAAACAAGGAACTGGATCCAGACTCAGGGTAAATTCAATCTATCTGGATATCTACTTACACAATTGGAGTTTACTTTCTGCAGTTCCTCAATGAAGCCTTGTGTGTACCCTCAAATCCCACTGAGTGGTTCTACTCTACCTTGGGGCTACCAACAAGATGCTGGCCAATAATTGTCACTAAATGCAGTATCACTGCATTAATGCAATAGCTGAATATATATGCATAGAGCAGAACCACAAACCAATGGGATTTGAGTTTGCCATGAATAAATTAGGTGGAGGGGCCAAATGGTAAATGATGCAAAAAGAGGAACAAACCGTTTGAGGCAGATAACAGTAAATCCAAAATCTATTTAAAGTCCACCAAATTTAAAGTATTCAAGTCTACAAACACAAAATCAATATCATCTGTAACAGAATGCACTAATCGATGAACAAAGCTTGATATGTTCACAATTCAGAAAAAACTTAGGTAAACTTTCTGGAGTTTGTAAATCCACAATTGTAAGTCCACAGAATGTCTTGTAAAAGTGCAGTGACCCCCGCTGTAATATCAATGCAACAATGACTTCTCATGCAGTGATAACAACAAAAAAGTTGTATCAAATTTTAGTAAAATGATAAATGGAATCTTGAGAAAAGCATGGTCACCGCCATCTGTAATTTTATTGTGTCTCAAAGCCTACCCGGTTTGGAGCCTTTTCACAACCCAATTTCCTCAGGAGAAATTTTGAAAAGTTTTATTCTGTGGAATCAACAAATAAAACAATCAATATAACTGCCAACTGACAAATTGTAAGGTCTATTCTCAAAATAGATGAATCATAGCATGCCTCAAACTCCAAGGAACACCTGCAAAAATTAGCTCATTTACCTTTTTCAGTGGCATCCTCCTGAGCCTCCTTTTTCTAACTGTCTCTAGTGCGGACAGATGTTAACACGTTCTATTCCAAAATCTAATTTAAAGGTACTAACCACCACACAGGCATAATCTATAACCCTAATTGGAGCAAAATTATCAGTGCAAAGATATCCATCAAACACCTGGAGGGTGCATGATAGTCAAATCTCGATACCCCTCACAGGAAACAGGTCAAGTCTATATCTTGTTTAAGTCCATGTGGACAAATTGTATTAAGTTGGTGGATAACGAATGCCTCTCTCTGTAGTAGACGTTTGCCAATATCTACCATACATGAGCTCTGAGGTTTAACTCTCTCAAGGACAACAAATTTAAATTGCGAGTCTAGGTGTTTTTTCTCTAAGTAATGTGCCATAAGTGGTGCCTGTAGAACCTGGCCCCTAATCCTAGATCTGTGTTCTGCCAGTCTAATTTTAAGAGGTCTAGAGTCTGGCCCACGTATTTAAGCCCACAAATGAAGTGAAGACCATCAGACACTGGATCAAGTTGGGAGGAAGCAATCCATATGGAAAGCTCCAAAACCCTTTTATTCCTACCCACAACCTCACCCCATGTACCCTATGGCAATCATGGGATGTCACAAAACTAGACTTGTTACAATTCTGAGTAGTATACAGTACAGCAGAGAACAGTCAGTGCATAGAAGGGAAAAAGAATGATAAGTTAATACTTGGCAATGATTACTGTGTTCTTGGCAGATGTGCAAGAAGGAAAAGTATCAATGATTTAAGAACAGGCTGAAATGGGATTTAGCTATTTCGGCCAGGCAACCAGTCTTTTTGACTTAGCTGGTAATTTTTCACCTAGCTGTCACTTTTTAGAAATAGTTCAAAGGTCATCCCTTCATAAAGAACCTGTGCTGGTGGGTGTGGGAAGTGGACCTACTCCAAGATCAATTGTACTATAGTCAGACAAATTAGAACAATACATATTTGTGAACTTTTCACCAACATGGTGATGCAATACCAGAAAATTGCTGGAATTTCACTGAGGGCCTTTGTGACTGCAGAATGTAATGTATAGCCTTAGTTCAGGCACAGGTTTGGGAATCAATATCCCATATATGTGGTTAGCCCTTGACACCCACTAGGGAGGCAGCTATGAGCTCCATGGTAGGAATGCAGGTAGAACAATTCTACCTTAGGTTCTCTGTTAATGGTGATGATGACCTTTTAGGAAGACTAGAACAATTAATAAGGAAAATACAACTGGAATATTTATGATCAAAACGATACGAGTAATATATACAGAAAATGGCATCAAATAAAGCTTATACAAAGCAGGTTTCCAATGGGAAATGGTGCCATATGACAGGGAAGCAAAATCAATGGCAAGCAACATGAGTATACAAATATACACGGTGACAATTTGGCAAAATAATATGACGTGGTTATGATGTGGGAAAACTGCATTATACTAGCCTACAATTGATAGCAAATGAAGCTGAATTTGTAGTGATGAAGAACCAAGACATCTGGGATTAACAGGGTGTGCACATCTTTGTCATGCTGCAGGCAAAAGTAGCTGGTGTTGGTAATGGCCACAAGGTGTTGACACAGTTTATAGGTTAGCTGCTGGAAAGTCTTGAAAAGTCCACATGGCAGGTGAAGTTGTCAGGGGAAGGGTGCATAATAGAGCACAGATGAAAGGTGAGGCATTTATGGGTGAAATGGATGGCTGCTATATAAAAACTCTGTACTGCATCAGATGGCTGCTTGGCCTGGGAAGGCCTCGGTGCCTGCATCTGGGTAACTTCTTGGCCTGTTGCAGTCCTGGGCATGCTCCAAGGAGGTGCGGGCCGGATCTGGAATCACAGCAGCAGATCTGTGGAGAAAGCACAAAATATGGTGTGTGTCCCCACCCCGCTCACCCTGGCTGGGGGAGGCAGGCCCTTCCCAGGTTGAGCTGTGAAATTTTGAAAAATGTTCAATTGGTGAGTGGTGGATTTTGACAAATATCCAATGGGTGAAATTTAGTACCCATCTCTCCCATCTATTTATTGTTAATGGAGGATGGGTGCCATGATGTAACTGGATGCTTCATGGATAATGAAAATATCCAGAATTGGGAAGGAGCCATGACTTGTGGCATTTCAAAGGGAACAGTGAATCAGAATTATTTGCAATGCGCTGGAATGCCTTGGAAGAGGGAAAAATCCTACACCTTGGTGGGTGTAGTTATGCGTTATGAAATATGGAACTTGCCATGCAGATGCTGTGAATAAAAACAAAATCATTAGATTATCATAAAAAGCAAAAGTCATATAATTGAATCCTGCTGAGGGAGTGGCCTGTCAGGGTGCAGGCTGGATTCAAAGGAATCAGGTGGATTAGAGATCACTTTGCAAACACACATTGGATCATGGAGAAAACAAAGGAATGTCAGATCAAAGGAGATGGAAATGACAGAGCACCTTGCATGCCTCATGAGAAGTCTGTACATGTATTAAGAAGCAACAATCAGAATAGGACACAGAATGACAGAATGGTTTGGAATAGGAAAAGAAGTAAGCCAAGGCTGCATTAATGCACAATACAGGAATGGAGGAACACCAATATGAGACTAACATTGCTGGAAGAAACATCAATAGCAAACAAAAACCAAGATAATAGCAACAGGTATTATCAGTCCCTGGAGAATGTATGGAGAAGAAGTACAGCACTCCCTTGGGATCAAAAATCCCTTTAGATAGAGACTGCAATCCTGAAATGAAAAGGTGATTAATTATTTGAAGGCAAGCTATGAGAAATCTGATGAATATTGTGAAAAGTAGAGGCATTATATTACAAACACAAAGTGCTGGAGCCCAATACAATGGCATTAGCTGGTTGCAGAAGGACAGATACCCTTGAAATGTGGTGCTGGAGGAGAGTGGGGCATGTCCCCTGGTTTACAAAGAAAACAAATATATCAATCCTAGAAGAAGGCAACCTTAACTGCTATGCTGAGAAGGCCAAAGAGAAAAGATGAGGCTGAAGTATTTTGAACATCAAATGAGAAGAGAGGATTTACTTGAGAAAGTCTCGATGCTGGGAAAAGTTATTAGGCAAAAGGACAAAGCAAAGGAAATTGCCGAGCCACCGCAATAGAGAACAAAACTGTGGAGATGATAAATGAAGCATTCAGCCTTCAGAGGGCCTCATGCAAGGAAACTGAAAAAAGCCTTTAGTGTCTATAGATAGCACGAAAAGTGAATCTTGCTGCTGCAAGCAAATCCTGTAGGAATAAAAAAACCATTAAATATAACATCACATGTTAATTGCGTATCTGAAAATCCATTCAGGGCCATTTGAAGCCTTGCACTGCCCTCGAAAAAGGGTGCTGAAAATTCTGCTTGGGGATGAAATAACAAGGCCCCCAGGCTGGGACTTCACAATGAGACTGAAAATGCAGCTGGGGCAGACATGCTCTTACCAGATGTGTGAAATGGATTATATAAATGAGAAAACAGGAAAACTCCATTTGAGGCACAGGAATGGTAATGTGTTGTTAATTGTTGATTTTAATATCACAATATAAAATAGTAGACAGCCATCCAGTAATGCTATGTTGTGAAAGTTGACCGGTAAACAACTCTTTCGGGAACTTCCCTTCTTAATTATATTTATATATTAAAATCCACAATTAACAACACATTACCATTCCTGTGCCTCAAATGGAGTTTTCCTGTTTTCTCATTTATATAATCCATTTGGCCCTTGTCTTTGTCCTTACAACTTTTGGCTTTATGGCTGGATTTTTTGCGGAACCTCCACGTTTGTACCTCCGTTTTGACTTACTCCACAAGAAGATGCAGGGCTTCTTTAATTCACTTACACTTATGCAACCAGGACTCAGAGATAAAGAGACCTCTTCCCACTGTTGTTTTGAACATTAACTGCCAGTGTTTCCTGGCTTAATCTTTTTGAAGTTTTGTAGTTAATTACATTATGGTGAGATGTACCTACATAAATATATCCTGTGACACATTGCTAGTGTTAGACTTTTTAGCCCTTAAACAATACTAAGCATGCAGCTCTGTTTTGACTCGCTCTATAAGAATAAGTAAGTATTTCCTAAATCATATACACTTATTCAGCCGGGACTTAGAGATAAAGAGACCTCTTCCCACTGTTGTTTTGTACATTTATTGCCATTGTTTTCTGGCTTAATCTTTTTGAAGTCTTGTAATTAATTACATTGTGGTGATATGTACTTATATAGATATATCCTGGCATATATGGCTAGTGTTAGAATTTTTAGCCCTTAAACTGTGATTAATATGCTGTATACACATGGAGCTGCATTGGGAGGACCGGGAGGGGCACACTCTTCATTATACTCACCTGGTTCATCACCATATAAAAGGATATAGCATTTAGATACAGTATGACCGTAGGCCAGAAAGAAAACACAATGTGAGGTTAGGACCCAGTATAAGAATGATGCTACTATGCATATGTATATGATGTAACCAGGTGAGTTGTTATTATATTTATAATTGTTAATAAGAATATTATATTTCAAATTCAATGTCATTCAATTTAGTATGTATTAATTGTTTTTACAGAAGTTGGAAAGTAAAGCTATTAAGTTGTCTGAAGAAGGGAAGTTTCCCCGAAAGAGTTGTTTACTGGTCTACTTTCACAACATAGCATTACTGGATGACTGTCTACTATTTTATATTGTGATATTAAAATCAACAATTAACAACATATTACCATTCTTGTGCCTCAAATGGAGTTTTCCTGTTTTCTCACTTACCAGGTGTGTGGCAAATAAATCCATTTCTAGGTGGAAATGCAATAGCTGGATGTATCCCTTAGTCAAGAGTCTAAGCAAAACCATATGAAGTTAAATGAGGAACTCAGAATCTGGGGCAAACCCAATTTTCTGTTTCCAAAATATATTGACCATGTCACTGTGAAGGAGGGGTGTCCAACTTGACAGGACTGGAAATGGTATCCCTCAAAAGAGGTACTGAATGACAAACCAGGAAATAGATGCAATCATTAATGGTTCAACACCAGGTGGTGCTGATCATCCATTTAATTGACTGGCCACGATCTAAAGAAACCTAACTTATCCTATACAAGTTATCTTAACAGGTTACATTTTTACCTTATTCAAAATTCTATTTAAAATAAATGCAAGTATTAAACTTAATACAAAACATATATCTACAGTATAAACTACATGACTTATATGAAATACATAGAATAAACTCAGAACCTTAACTCTAAGCAATCTGGCTTAAGTTTTCTATCTTAAGACATTTATACAAAGCATATTACACTTTCACTTATGCATAATATAAAAGCAATTTACAAGATTTATAATCAACTGAATCACATTCAGAAAATTTTAAAACAGACATGATTTTCTTTTCCCTCTGATTCAGCATTCAGGCTGGGTAAAAAGGCTCTTAACCTGAAGAGCAGAGGCAATTTTGGTTCACAATTCCAAAATTCCCTCCTCCCAGCTGAGTTCTCCCTTGATTTAACATTAAAAAAAAATAACTTCATCTCTCCTAGATGTTTTTCTTGAAAGTACACTCTGGGGGTTGACAGAAAACAATTCTCTTCCCCACACTCTGGCTTGCTAGAAAGGCAGTAATTGATCTCAACTACGCCTCTTTATTCCATTTCACAACCAACTGGCCAGGCTGGACTGTGAACTGGGAGATAGAGGACTTTATTTTCACAGACACTAATAGTGTATCTACTCACTTATAGCTGTGGAATGTGCTCTCAGGAAAAGGCAGAGTGCTAGGAGGGGATTCAGGGGAAACATCTACTCACACTTCAAGGGGCACATCTCCACCAATGATCTACTTCCACCCTGAGACTGGGGATCAGATGAATCCAACTGGCAGTGCCGCAAGGTTCTACGGTCTACAGGAAGGGGTGTAGGTTTTGCTGTAACGGATCCAAGATGAGATGGAGGTTAGGAAACAAGATGTGTCCAGACGACAGGGACCACTTGAGGATGCCGGGATGCTATTGGAAGGTGTGGAAGGAGTGACAGGAGGCATGTTGGAAAGCCCAGCGAGGGGACCAAGGCCACGTCTCACAGGGTTGTCTATTGGAAGAGGATGGGCTCTGCATCCTGAAAGTCAATGGAAGGATGATGCCAGGGGGATTCCAGTGCAGGTAGCACAATTGGAGACCTGGGATCCTGAAGTTAAAGGCTTAGACCGGAGTATAGCATAGAGGCTCACTGAGGCCGATGGGATCCTGGACCAGATGATAGCAAGTCCAGCCCAGGAGAAAGAGGCAAAGCAGGGGTATGTTGAGACCCAGGAGTTTTTGCAAGGGCTAGCAGTGGAGGCAACTCGGGAGAAAGAGGTCAAACCAGAGTATATTGAAATCCAGGCGTTTATACAGGAGTTGATAGAAGGAATAGACCAGGGGCAAGCTGGGGCTTTGCCACACCAGGCTGACCTCAAACGTCATGCTACTCTAGAGCAGGAGGCTTTGCTATGGCACAAGGCTCTGGAGCAGGTAGCAGCCAGGGAACTTGAGGAAGCCAGAGCTCGGAGACAGGCCAGAGAGCTAGAGGAAGCCATGCAGTGTGAGAAGGCTTTGCAGGAACAAGCTGCCCCCCCCCCCAAAGGAGACTTGAAGCCCTGCAGCATGACAGCTCAATGACAGGCAGCCCAGGAAAGGGAGCTTCTCAGACAGTGGGAGGAGAAATGTATAAGAAGGAAAACAGAGTTGAGGAAGACCAAGCAGTGCCGTGAGTTATATCGGGTTCATTTATGAAAGTTGCAAGAATAGTTTGCAGATTTGGGGGTTGAAGTGCTAGAGGTGAGTACTGCTACCCAGCCACTGCAGTAGTCAAAGGAGGAGGCAGCTAAATTGAGGGCAATTGAGGAAGAGCAATTTGACAATGAATTGCGGACCAGAGCACTCATCGCGGGGCAAATCGGGAGTGGCTAAGCACCAAGACAGCCTGTGCCACCCGTCCAGCCACCACCAGCAATTAGCCTTCCCACCCAGCCAGCTTACAATCCTCTACTGCCAAGCGGAGCAGAAGGAGGGGTGTAGGGAGCAGCACCTTGCCTTGAAAGGTTGATGGAGAATTACTTTGAGATGCAAATCCAGATCCTGAGGGAACAAGAAGCTCCCAAACCAAACACCGCAGCTGATGTAAACAGAAAGAATTTGCCTATTTTAGAAGATTCTCTGGACTTTCTTTCTTATCCAGGTTTGAACATTCTTGTAGAGCCTTAAAGGTAGATGAGAAGGAATGGCCAGATTTACTTGGGACTCGATTACGACATGCAATTCAGGACTACTTCTTTGAATTGCCTACCACCTTAACCTGGTCACAGATAGTTGAAGCTTTGGAGATTTATAGTGCTTTGGTGTCAGATGTACTGAGACAGCGATTTAGACAAATGCAATGGAATAATAAGCAACCATTCTCTGCTTTAGTGGTGGACTTATCACAAGCTTATGACAGATGGACCAGAGCAGCCAAGGTGGTTATGACTACGAGTGGATGTAATTTGAATATCATTGAACAATTTATTAATATTATCCTGCCTTTCTTGAGAGTTACTTTGGCTGACAAAGATATTACAGACCCCTATCTTCTGGCTCAAACAGCTGACAGAATTTGGGTGAACAGAGTCTATGCCAGACCATTCCAACCTGTGCCAAAGACTGTGCAGTCAGGAAGATTCAAGAAAGCAGAAGATCAGGCTTTTTTGAAGATACCACCTGCAGCGCAAGCACCAAGGGACAATGTGCTAAGGAAGGGTGTGACCAAACCAAGGGAAAGGGTAACACAATCTTCGGGACCTGTAAGCCAGGTCATGTTCGGAGAATGTGTCCTGAACTCCAAGGGACAGCTAGGCAGTCTACTAGAGAGAGGTCTGGAGCCCTGCTTCTTGCTCCAAGATGATCGAAGCATCCAGCCAGACTTTGGATCCACCAGATACTCAAGGATTTGGGGGAGGAGCTGTAGCTAACACTGAAGGGGTGAAACAACCACCCTTAAGCTATGTCACATCTAGCCAGGAAGTAGAAGCTGCTTCCCCAGCTAAGCAGTATGGTGCTTTGGTAGGTAAAGACCTTTGTGTGGCTTGGCACCTTCATGCTAAAAGTGTTGACTCTCCACCACCTAAGGTCCTAAGTCCTGTCTCTTTGCCAGGAGATGAAATGGTGAACTTAATGGAAAGGGAGAGGGCATCCACAGTGGCTTTGTTAGATGAAAATGGGGAAGAGATTTGCCTTCTGGATGCTCAGATAGATATGGGGGCAGATTTCTGTTCCATTCATGCTAGTTTTGTCAAGCCAGAAGAATATGTACCCCAGACTCTAATTCCTATAGAAGGATTTCACTTGGAAGAGGGGGAGAAAATATTTTATTGCCCCATAGCTAGAGTTACAATGAAATTTCGGGATTTTAGTGGTGAAGTTTTGTGTGTGGTTCATAATTCTTCATGATTTCCTAATTTTTTTCTGGGAATGTCTGCTGTTCTTTTAGAAAGAAAGGCAAGAGACCAGAGAAATGTACTTTTGAATGTTGATTCCTGTAAACAGACTAATGCTGAAATTTGTAAAGAACCTGATGTTGCAACTGATGTTGCCAAAAATGATGGAAAGATGATACCTACTGACCAAATGACCTCATTACCACCTGCTAAAGTTGTGAATAGATCTGTTACAAGAAAATTTAAACCATCCAGTGTTAAAATGTATAGAATTTCAAGCCCTAAGCTTGAAGGAAAAGAAAAATGGAACAGGGTGAGAGTAATGAGAGAATGTCATTGATGAAAATGTGTTTTCTGATGAAATGCAAGAACCTTTGGTGAATGTTGCAAGATTCAGAAATCTGTATCCATTTAAAGACAAAACTAATCATTGTCTTGTTACCTGATGTTTCTGAGAAGAATGTTTAAATGACATTTGAAATGTATCAGGGGTCAAATTAATGCTTCTTTTGCTTTTTCTGTAATGCTTTGCTTCAGCAAAACTAGTTTAAGTAGTCTCCAAGAGCACTAATGTACTTGGATGAATGCTCAAATTGCAATATAGCTAACTCTGCCAGATCCAGATCACCTTGTTTTCTTAGATAGAATATTCACAGAATATTCATCTGGAGAAAAAGGAGGATGCCGTGTTTCTGGCTCTGTCAGATTTAAACTGTTCTGTTTTTTTAGACAGGCACACTAAAGAACCGTCTCCTAGTAACCTCTGAATCTCTGAAGTGAGGGGGTCTGGATGGACCAGAGCAGTATACTCTAAACCTGCTCTGGGAAATCAGGCAGGGCTCTTCTCTGTCTAAGCTTGCTAAACCACAAGAATGCTGTGTAAGCTTGCTGGCAAGAAGACAGTATTGTCTCCCACTTGTATGTTCCCCAGGCTGAAGGCATGTTGGTCTCTTGCAGTATATACCGTATCCATGTTTATTATTTCACACACAAGGGGGGAACATTACTATCCCATGGGAAAATGGCCAGAGGCACTCATGCTGTATCATTGTGGTTAAGGGGCAGTCTTTTGGAAATCCCCTAAACTGAACACACACCCAACCAATCAGATGATTCTCCACCATTTACTCTAAGGGAGGGGTAAAGAGTAGTACATCCTGATAGGACGCTCTTGTCCTAACCAGGCCCCTGGGGGGTGTAGACAGGTGGTTCCTTTTGAGTGGCTGTAATTCAATTTCAGTTAGCTGTTGCAGCTATTTGAGAGCTATTTGGAAACTTTTAGGAAGAAATAGAATGCATTTCACCATGGAAGGGAGAAAATATCCTGCTTGGGACATCTCAACACTTAACCATTTTTCT
Organism: Bradypodion ventrale; assembly: GCA_035047345.1. NCBI lineage: Eukaryota > Metazoa > Chordata > Lepidosauria > Squamata > Chamaeleonidae > Bradypodion > Bradypodion ventrale. The sequence goes on from JAWDJE010000003.1 coordinate 177,009,206, forward strand.
GAGGGTTTGAGTGTTGGACTTTGCCATTTTGATGGAGATGGGACTTTGCTGATTTTCTTCTGTACATTTATGCTTTTCTATTTTTATGGAAATATAAAATAAAGTCTATCTTGGACTTTGAATCTGGACTTTGAATTATTTGCTCCCTGAAGCATTCATTTGGCCAGAGAGGTTTTCAGCACCTTTTCCTCCCGAACAGTGATACTCTGGGTCTCAGACACAGTGCATCTCAGGCTGCCGCTTGGTTGAGTGTGCATGCAGAGAGAGGCCCTTTGGATGTAAGGAGTGTGGTGGAAGGGCAGGCAGAAGGCCTCCCCCCATCACAACAAACTTCAGATTCTGATTGAGAGAATTCAGCAAAATTGTAAAATCTAAAATATAACTATGGTCATCAAAAATGAAAAATAAATTGTCAATAAACATTTTGAAAATAATTATGTGGTCAAAAAAAGGATTAATCAGTGGATTTATGATAGTCTCTTTTTCAAAAGAAATCATAAATAAATTTGTTATGCTGGGTTCCATGGGGGACCGCATGGCTACACATTTAATTTGAAGGTAGAAATCTGATTCAAACCTTTAAAAAAATTCCAAGCAAATATCGACCAAATCTAATAAAAATGTGTGGGAGGGTGTGGAGAGGGATGGGACATCAAAGCTTCCTGCACCACCATGCGTGCTCAAAAGGAATATTGGTGTAAAGTGATGCTACATCCATAGTTAACAGGCCCCCCCCCCCTGCCTCTGGCACCTCAATAGCCTCCACCTGTGCAATGAAATCCACTGAATCCCTAATGAATGATGATGTATGTCTAGTGAAGGCTCTAACATTAAAATCTACAAACTTAGAAAAAGGTTCTAGCAATGAGCCCACTCACGAGACGATGGCATGACCAGGAATCAAAGCAGATGGATACAGCACTTTATGGATCTTGGTTAAGATATTAAAAAATGGTGTCCTAGGAAATTGGTTGGATAGAAATTTGTAAGTCTTCTCAGTTATATAATTCATTGATAACCCTTTAGAGAGAACCACCTTAATGATGGACCTAATTTGGGGTGTGGGATCACCTGCAAGTTTCTGATAAAAGGAGGTGTCCAAAAGTTGCCTCTATACCTCCTTCAGATAATCAGCTTTGGCAAGAACTATTACCACCCACCCACCCACCCTTATCGGCCAGTTTTATCACTATTGAGATATCTTCATCCAATTTCTGAAGCACTTCAAGATCCTTGGCAGACAGATTCCTCTGTATCTTAATCTGTTTTGATTTAATGATGCTTATATCTCTCAATACCAACTTTTTAAAAACCTCTATAGAAGAATGTGACACATTAGGGCAGAATGTCGACTTATGGGCATAAAGCTCCCTAGAATAGGTATCAAAATCACCAAAAAAAGACCCTGTGCTTCAATGATCTGATCAATTGAAACACATCTATTCTCATGATTAAGGACCAGTATGGGGATGTGGGAACATAATTAAACCTAAGTTTAGCAACCTTCTTTCATTGTCATTTAATGGTCTGGAGGAAAGGTTGAAAACTAGGTCCTCATCTTCTTCTGTGTTTTGTGTTGTCCTTAAAAAGCCGAACTTGAAGTCGAGGGCAGTTGTCTAGCTTGTGTCCTCCTAAAGTTGCAAGCTATGTAGGGTCCCTCTTCACTGGAAGAACTCATAACGTCACTGTCTGTGGTTTAAACGTCTGAGTGTGCAACAGGTTCCCTTCAGGACACACGTTTAAAAGGTCTATTGCTGGCTCCATTCTTCCACCTGTAGACTCTCAAGTTGGTGTAATCACTGAGATCCCTATCATATATTTTCATCTTAAATGCGACAATAGAGTTGCTGGGTGTGTGGCTAAGATGACGATGAGTTAACACACTTTTTTGTGGGCTTGCGCTTCTCAATGAGGAAATAAACGAGGAAATAAATCTGATAACAAATAATTTTAAAAGATTTTATATGAGGAAAGTGTAAAGATCCAGCAAGTAAAAATTTGATCCGAAGATCAGGGTTCGAGAGTGGTTTTGGCCGGGGGGGGGGGCAAGTGGCGAAAGCCGTGGCTTTCCCAGCGGTTCCATGGTGAACGGGATTGAGGAGAAGTTGTAAGTTTGCTGAAAATATAAAGGCTGAAATTAAGAGTGCCGGCTGCGTTGCGGACAGGGGTGGATTGGAGAACAGAACAAAGGAAGGCAAGTGAGCGAAGGATTGAGGACGTGAAAGAAAGTAAGACGGTGGGAAAGGAGGGATCATGGCGGCAGTGGCAGAAAGTGAAACTTAAAGAGGGGAAACATCGGTAGAAGTTTTTGGAGTCCCACGGACAGAAAGGAGAGAAAGGAAAGAAGGAGGTTAAGAAGGTGAAGACTCTGGAGTGAGTGTGCTGTTGAAAGAACGGAGATTAAAGGGGTGGTTGGAGATTTTGGAGGCTTTGGAGGCTTTGGAGAAGAAGGGAGGAGGGACACCCCGTGAAGCCGCAGCCGTTGCACAAAATGTGGATGGCGTTTGTACTAAAGGACTAAATAGATAAGTTCTGGACTTTTCTTTTAATATAATATATACACTTCTTTTTTTAACTTTTTTTGAGCCCCTGTTCTGCCCCTCCTTCTCCATCTCCTTTCTTCCTCCTTGTAAGATTTTGGATATCACTTCCTGGATAGTATTGGGGGATCCGGTTACTGGAACATTGTTACAAGATGGTTTACAATAAATTGTTGCCAATTTTTGGAGAAAGCCTTCAATCAAGCTATTGGATTATTAGGCGGAATATAAATTTGGTTTATATCAGCAAGATCTTAACTGCACATTTTGATTACAACAGTTTGGAGTCTTTTCCCCTCAGCATTGCATATTTGGTTGTTGAAGTATCTCTGCCCTGCTATCGGAATATAGTTACGTCATTCTGCTTGGTTTGGCTTCTGCTTCTCTTTTGACCTTCACACGGGAGACATAATATCAACAATAGCAACTTCTTTGCCTGCGGTGGATATAATCATTCTTTAATGGTTTGATTTTTGGTTTGCTGAGTGACTTAATACAATTGGATTATAATTCTGGAGCAGCCTCAAGCTGAGAGACAAGAGAGTGTAAGAAAAGTTGCTGGGTTGAAGTTGCTTTTTGACATCACAATGGATAAAGTTGCAAGGGGAAAGGGCAAGGAAGAAGAAGTTGTGAAGCCAAAAAAAAGGTAACCTTTTATCAGAAGATCCATCTCCTCCGACATCATCACCAGAACCACCACCACTTGATCAAACACAGATAATGGTAGAATTTGGGAAGCTATTTAAGAAAATTGAGAAGATGGATGAGGCAAGAGTGAAAGACAGAAATGAAATTATGGGAAAACAGGACAAATTGGCTACAATGTTTATAGATTTTTCTAAAAAAGTGGATCTTAATTTTCACAGGATGGATGCTAATGTAAAATTAATGCAGAATGATATGAAATTGATGCAAGGGGATATTAAAGGTTTACATGAGGAGGAAAAGGAAATTAAGATGAAAATGGATGTGCAGGAAAAAAGGATTGATGTTATGGAAGAGATGATGAGAAAGCAGAATATTGTGATACGTAAAATGGTGGAACAAACGCCAGACAAGCTTAAGGATTGAATAATTGATTGGTTAAATAATCTGAATATGGGAAAAGTTTTTGTTCACGAGGATATTGCAAGTGTGTACAGAGTGGGACCAAGGAAGGGAAAGGTGGTACAGAGAAATGTATTGGTTAAATTTGCAAACTGGGGAGACAAATTGAAGGTGATGGCCTTCCTAAAACAAGCTGGTTCTGGTGTTTTAAAAATGGATGGAAATAATGTGGAAATATATAATGATATTTCAATGAAGAACGTGGCTGGAGGTACAAGATGAAGCCAGTAACAAGATTTTTGATGGAAAAAGGGATAAAATACAATTTGCGATACCCGCAACAGTTGAGATTCTTTCATGAAAGGAGGGTGCATGTGATTGATGCAGAGATAGATGCACTGGAATATTTGTGTTTGAATGACTTGGTTAAGGCATCTTCAAGGGAATGGTTGGCATTGAGGAAGGTCTTGTTGGAATCTGGAGGGATAAAAAGAGATTATGGAGGAGCAAGGAAAGAGGGAGCTGCAGGAGGGGAGGATACAGAAGAGCCGGAGTTGCAAGTGTTGGTGGTAACTTAACTGGGGGGAAGTGAGGGTCAGCAGGAGGGAAAATAGGTGGGTGATTGTAGGTGAGATGAGTTAAAGTAAGATTTTAAGTTAAATCAGATTTTTTAATAGGTACATTAGCGTTTGAGCTTTTATTGTTACATCATCTTTCATGTTCCCCCCTCCCCTTTTTGGAAGACGGAGGCGATCTTTTTGGCTAAAGAAGCGGGGAGGGTAACATTGAATGTTTTTTGCTTTTTTAGTTATTGTGGGTTAGATGGTATCACATCCAAGGGAGGAATCAGAGATGGAAGAAGATTTTGGGTAATCATATTATGAGGTCTATTAAAATGTTAACGTGGAATGTGAAAGGTACAGGCTCACCGGTTAAGAGAAGAAGAATTGAATCAGTGCTGAGGAGGGATAGGCCGGATATAGTCTTTCTGCAGGAAACTCATCAAAAATCTCAGGACACAAATAAAATTTTTTTAGGCTGGATGTAGCATTATGAGAGGTCATATGGCACATCAAAGGCAAGAGGAGTGGCAATTCTGATATCAACTAGGCTGGGGTTTGAGATAGTCAATAGTATAGCGGACCCAAAGGGTAGATATTTGATTTTGAAAGGAAAGATAGATGATGAGGAAATAACACTGGTGAATGTATATGTCCCAAATGATCATCAGGCTGAATTTTTGGGAAAAAATCGAAAAATATTGGCAAGAGAGAAAACAATGAAGATGATTGTGGCTGGGGATTTCAACTTGATAAGGTCTAACCTAGATTGTACAAATATATTAAGATGTGGAAAAGGAATCAAAGGACAAACACTGGATAATTGGATGACATCTTTGGGGCTGAAGGATACTTGGAGGGAGCTTAAGGGGTCAGAAAGGGTCTATAATTATTTCTCACAGGTTCACAATTCATACTCCAGAATTGACTATATATTTGTAACAGAGAATATGATCAGAAATTTGGAGGAAATAGAAGTTGGAATTGTTAAGGAGTCAGATCATTCAAAAGTTGTGATGGAAATAAGGATGGAGGCTAAAAAGAGGATGAGAAGGATGTGGAGATATGATGATAAACTATTTCGGGATCAAAAAGGTAAAGAGCAAATTAGGGAGAGATGGGAAGAAAATTGGCATTGGAATGACAACGATGAGGTAAACTTTAATGTGGTCTGGGATGCCATGAAGTCGGTTTTTAGAGGTGAAAGTATTAGATTAGCTAGTATTAAATATAAAAAATTTAAGATGTTACAAGATAAAAATGAAAAGGATATAAAGAGATTGCAGGAGGAACATGCAAGGACAAAGGATAGGAAAGTATTTGATGATTTGCAAAGATTAAAGGCGGAATTGATAGGAAAGGATATAGAAAAAGTGAAAAGGGACCTGGTTTATTTAAAAAGAGAATATTTCGAATTTAGTAATAAAAATTCAAGGTTATTAGCAAGAGCAGCCAAAGAAAAGAGAGAAATTGGAGTTTTGATAAATGAACAAGGGGTGAGATGTAACAAGACTAGAGAAAAGTGTAAAATTGTGAAATAATTTTATCAAGCTCTATATGCAAAAAAAGAGATAGATATAGATAAACTTAAAATTCAATTAGAGAAACAAAAATACAGTAGCATAAAGCAGGAACATAAGGAAAAAATGGAAGAACGAATAACAGAAAAAGAGGTAAAAGAGGTAATAGCTGGATTGAAAGTGGTAAAGCACCAGGGGATGGTGGGTTACCAGCTGATTTTTACAAGGAATTTAAAGATATAGTGGTTCCAAAGCTGGTAAAATTGTATAATTACATTCTAGACGGAGGACAAATTCCAACCTCATGGTACAGGACCACGATTGTATTGCTGTCAAAACCTGGAAAGGATTTAGAAAAAGTGGAATCTTATAGGCCTATTTCATTGATCAACCAAGATGCCAAAATCTTCACAGCAATATTGGCAAACAGGCTAAATAATTTTATGGGTAATTATATAGAAGTAGACCAAGTTGGTTTCTTGAAAGGAAGACATATGGTGGATCTGACAAGAAGGTTAGATTTATTGGATACAGTGAGGCAAACAAAGGAAAAATTAGGTTTGATATCTTTAGATATATTTAAAGCATTTGATTCTCTGCAGTTTGTGGCAATAAAGGAAATAATTAAAAGTTATGGATTTGGCGATAAATTCAGAAGAATAATTGACCAATTATATCAACAAGGTACAGCTATTGTCAGAGTGAACGACGAGGTTACTGATGAGATAAAATTAGAAGCAGGAACGAGACAGGGTTGTCCACTATCTCCAATTTTGTTCATCTTGGCCATGGAGTTGTTAGCAAAGGCTATTAGGGATGATAAAGGAATAGAAGGGGTCATGGGAACTAAAATAAGTTTATATGCCGATGATACTCTGATAATTGCTAAGCATCCAGAGAGGGCCTTAGACAGGATTCAAGCACAATTAAAAACTTTTGAAGACATTACAGGTTTGAGGATAAACTGGGACAAATCGGAAATGATGTTATGTAATATAAGTAAGGAAGATCAGAAGAAGATAAAAGGGATGGGTAATATTCAAATTAAGGATAAATTGAAATATTTAGGGATAAATATTTCATATAACTTTGAAGACCTAAAGAGATTGAATTATAACAATTTGAAAGTAGAAATTAAAGCCAGAATTAAGAATCTTCAAAAGCTAAAACTGTCATGGTTTGGAAGAATCACTATTACTAAAATGATGCTTTTGCCTAGGTTAAATTTTTTATTTGATGCTTTGGCAATTCAAATGAAAGAGAAGGAAATTAAGGAATTCCAAAAATAGTTTAATGATTTTTGTAATGGAGGAAAGAGATCAAGACTATCAAAAAAATTATGGTATCTATCTCAGAAAGAAGGAGGACTAGGGATGCTGAATTTGTTGTCATACTATCGAGCGTTTCAAATTAAGAATGTGGTGAAGATTTTGGCTGGGGAAAAAGCTCTATGGGAAGATATTGAAATGAAAGATTATAACCATATAGGCAAAATGCTTTTTTTAAGGTGCTAATCTGGGAAAAGCGATAACTAAAAAATACCATGATGAAGGGATTGGTAAACACTTGGAAAAAAGTAAAGAAGGTTCTGGCCCCAAATATTTCACCAATCACAGAATTGGAGGATGTGGTAGATTTCCCAGTAAAAATAAATAAAAGGATAAAAGAGATTTTGGTTAAAAATTGAGTTTTCCTGCTTAAAGACTGGATACGGACCTGCAAAGATAATGATAAAAGAAAGGATTTATTTGGAGAATTGAATTTGAATTGGTTTCAGATTGTGATGGTAAATAAATGGAATGGTAAATATTGGAGAAAACCAGAACTGATTAGAGAGAAGACTGAATTTGAGGTGCTGATTTCAAAATTAAGAAAAGGAGATGGAACTATTAAGGGTGTAGTTAGTAAATTGTAAAAAATGTTGAATAACGAGGGTGATCCACAGGAGGCTTTAATGTCAAGTTGGGAGCAGGAATTGAATATAAATATTGAAAAAGATATATGGAATCATAAATGGAAAAAGAAGATAATGAGAACATTGTCAGTCAGAATAAAGGAACATAATTTTAAAATGTTGTGGAGGTGGTACCTGACCCCGGTGAGGTTGCAGCAAATTGATAATAAAAAAGATAAACTGTATTGGAGATGTAAAAAGGAAATTGGAACATATGAGCATATGTGGTGGAGTTGCATTGTGGTTAAAGAATTCTGGGAAAAAGTGGAAAAGGAGATCAAGGAAATAATGGGTAAAATAATCAAACTGGGGTTGGGTTCCACCATGTTAACAGATGTAAAATGTTTTAATTTAAATAAGGATGAAAAAGAACTGCTAGAAATAATGCTCACAACAGCCAGACAATGTATAGCTAGAAATTGGAAAAACGATATAAATATAAAGATAGAAGAATGGTATAAGGAAATGTGGAATTTAGCATTGAACAACAAATTAACTTGGGAAATAAATAAGAAAAAGGGTATTATTAAAGAGAATAGATTTTGGAATATTTGGCATGCTTTTGTGGATCACTCTCTTAGAGGGGAAGAAATAAACAAACCTGTACCTGACCAAATTTGTTTTTGGATGGAAAGTATTAAGACTATCTGATTTCTCCAGGACATTGTAAATATCACAGGGTGGGCATATCAATATATGCGTATATAGGTATGCATGTATGTATGTTTACATGTGTGTGTATATATGCGCATGTGCATGCACGTACATGCGCACATATATGTATACAGTAATGTTTTAGTACAAATAATAAATTTATGAATTAAAGAGTATACTATGCATATTAGTCGAGATATAAAGTTTAAATCACCACTTATAAAGACTGGTTAATATGTTATTAGTGCACCAATGCACTAGTTTAAAAGGATTGGTGTTAGAAGGTAAAATTATATATAGCGTATGTATCGGAAATATGTATTTCTTCTTTTTTTATGTACGTGTGTCGTATTATATGTTGTAATTTTGTTTGAAAATTAATAAAAATATTTTTAAAAAAGACAATAGAGTCGCTGAGTGGCCTGTTTGGAAAAGAAGATTAAAGATTTCAGATTAATCCCTTTAAGGATTAAGATTAATCATTTTTTCGACCATATAATTATTTTCAAAAGGTTTATTGACGATTTATTTTTCATTTTTGATGACCATAGTTATATTTTAGATTTTACGATTTGGCTGAATTCTCTCAATCAGAATCTGAAGTTTACATATGCTACTTGCAGGGAGTCTATCCATTTCTGGATTTGATAGTTTATGTTTCCGGAGAATGTCAGCTCAGGATGAAGCTTTTTAGAAAAAACACGGATAGAAATTTATAAGAACATAAGAACATAAGAACAGCCTTGCTGGAACAGGCCACAGCCCATCCAGTCCAGCATTCTGTCTCACACAGTGGCTCACCATTTCCTTCAGGGTATTCCCAAGCAGATGCCTGTTTAGGATTCCCTGGAAATGATATTGAGAGATATCCTGCCTATCTCTCCAACCCGGAGGTTGTCCTTAAGTATCCATAATTATAGCCATTGATACTCTTGTCCTCCATGAACTTGTCTAATCCTTTCTTAAAGCTGTCAAGACTGACAGCTGTCACCACTTCTTCTGGCAGGGAGTTCCATAGACCAGTAATCCTCTGGGTGAAAAAGTACTTTCTCTTATTTGTTTGAGAACTAGTACCCAAAAGTTTCATGGAGTGTCCCCTAGTTCTAGTGTTATGCGATAGGGAAAACAGTTTTTCCTTATCTACTTTGTCCACACCGTGCATGATTTTATAAACTTCAATCAGGTCACCTCTTAGACGTCGTCGTTCAAGAGTGAAGAGGCCCAACCGTTGCAGCCTCAGATGGTAAGGAAGGTGTTCCAGTCCCCTAATCATTCTGGTTGCCCTCCTCTGCACCTTATGGTTCATTCTACCCTCCCCATCTTAGGAACGGCATTCCAGTTGGTATCTTCTCGAGGGCCAAGAGGAACTCTTCTTGTGAAAAGGATTTTCAGATCTCCACCACTCAAATTAGAGATAATTTGCATAAGAGTGGATATCCTTTAGATATTCTGGACAAATCTCTTGATAAAGTCAGAAACATTTCTAGAGACACACTCCTACGGAGACAACAGAGGGGTGACACGGAAGGTGTCCAATGGTCAGTTGAATATATGCCCCGTGCGAGAGAGATACAGAAAATCATTCATAAGATGTGAGAGCAGGTGATGTAGTATCATCGGCATATTGCATTTCCATTATCCTGCTAACACTGGTTAGTCTTCAGGAGTGTAGTCTAGCCAAATTAAAGAGTCCTCCATCAAACTGGTTTTTAATACCTGTGTTGTTATCAGGTGTTTCATATTGCATAGAAGCCAAGTAAAGGGCAAAGATGGTTGGAGCAAACAACCAGCCTTGATCCAATCCATGGGTGATTGGGTAGGCATCTGATATGCTGTTTTGATGGAGAAACTTCCCAGACAAGCCATCGTCAAGTGCCTGGACCAGATCTACAAAACACTCATGGCAACAAAAGCATCTCAGCACAGCCCACATAGCAGATCATAAGAACATAAGAACATAAGAACAGCCTTGCTGGAACAGGCCACAGCCCATCCAGTCCAGCATTCTGTCTCACACAGTGGCTCACCATTTCCTTCAGGGTATTCCCAAGGAGATGCCCTCACCTGCTTAGGATTCCCTGGAAATGGCATTGAGAGATATCCTGCCTATCTCTCCAACCCGGAGGTTGTCCTTAGGTAGCCATAATTATAGCCAATGATAGCCTTGTCCTCCATGAACTTGTCTAATCCTTTCTTACAGCTGTCAAGACTGACAGCTGTCACCACTTCTTCTGGCAGGGAGTTCCATAGACCAGTAATCCTCTGGGTGAAAAAGTACTTTCTCTTATTTGTTTGAGAACTAGTACCCAAAAGTTTCATGGAGTGTCCCCTAGTTCTAGTGTTGTGCGATAGGGAAAACAGTTTTTCCTTATCTACTTTGTCCACACCGTGCATGATTTTATAAACTTCAATCAGGTCACCTCTTAGACGCCGTCGTTCAAGAGTGAAAAGGCCCAACCGTTGCAGCCTCAGATGGTAAGGAAGGTGTTCCAGTCCCCTAATCATTCTGGTTGCCCTCCTCTGTACTTTCTCCAACTCCATAATATCCTTCTGGAGGTATGGCGACCAGAACTGTACACAATATTCCAGATGGGGCCTCACCATAGATTTATAGAGAGGCAAAATGACACTTGCTGACTTATTTTCTATACCCTTCCTAATGATCCCTAACATTGAGTTTGCTTTTTTCACTGCTGAGGCACACTGGGTTGACACCTTCATTGAGCTGTCCACCAGGACACCAAGGTCCCTTTCCTGGTTTGTCGTAGAGAGTTCAGACCCCATCAGTTTATAAATGTAATTGGGGTTTTTTGCCCCAACATGCATCACTCTGCACTTACTGATGTTGAAGCTCATTTGCCACTGTTTTGCCCACTCCCCCAGTGTCAAGAGATCCCTCTGGAGCTCTTCACAATCTCACACAGTTTTCACTACCCTGTATAATTTAGTGTCGTCAGCAAATTTGGCTACCTTGCTTTTTACTCCTACCTCTAGATCATTTATGAAGAGGTTGAAAAGCAGGGGTCCCAGTACTGAACCTTGGGGGACCCCACTCTTTACTTCCCTCCACTTGGAGAAGTGTCCATTTAGTGCTACCCTCTGTTTCCTGTCCCTTAGCCAGTTGCTGATCCAGGACAAGACCTGTCCCTTTATTCCATGACTGGTAAGTTTATTCAAGAGCCTTTGGTGTGGGACCTTGTCAAAAGCCTTCTGAAAGTCCAGATAAACAATGTCAACTGGATCCCCCTTATCCACATGCTTGTTGACACTCTCAAAAAATTCCAACAGATTAGTGAGGCATGATTTGCCCTTGCAAAAGCCATGTTGGCTCTCCTTTAGCAGCGCCTTCTCTTCTATGTGCCTATTAATTCTATCTTTTAGGATGGTTTCCATCACTTTACCTGGGACACATGTCAAACTGACAGGCCGGTAATTTCCTGGATCACCCCTGGATCCTTTTTTGAAAATTGGTGTTACATTCGCTACCTTCCAGTCATCAGGCACAAAGCCTGATTTGAGGGAAAGATTATATATTTTGGCTAGGATATCAGCAATTTCATCTTTAAGTTCCCTGAGAACTCGTGGATGGATGCCATCTGGTCCTGGGGATTTGTTAGTGTTTAGCTTAACAAGACATGCAAGGACCTCCTCCCTGGTTATTTCTATCTGGCTTAATTCTTCGGTTTCACTCCCTACGAAGATAGGCTCTGTTTTGGGCATGTGGTCTCTGTCTTCTTCAGTGAATACTGAAGCAAAGAATTCATTGAGTCTCTCTGCAATCTCTGTTTCCTCTTTAATAACCCCTTGCCTTCCATTGTCATCTAATGGTCCAATGGCCTTCCTAGTTGGGTTCTTACTTCTAATGTACATAAAGAAGTCTTTGTTATTTCTCTGAGTATTTTTAGCTATACGCTCCTCAAAGTCTTGCTTTGCTTTCCTGATTGTTGCCTTGCATTTGTTCTGCCAGAATTTATGTTTCTGCCTGCTGTCCTCATTCGGACAAGCCTTCCATTTTCTAAATGAGCTTTTCTTGCTCTTGATCACTTCCCGAACAGCTCCTGTAAGCCACATCGGAGTCCTCTTGGACCTGGCAGTGCCCTTTTTCCTTTTGGGTATGCATTCCAATTGAGCCTCTGTTATTGTTTTTGTAAACAGCCTCCATGCCTCTTGGAGTGTTTGGACTCTCTCAATTTTCCCTTTCAGTTTCTTTTTTACTAGTTTCCTCATCTTTGGGAAATTTCCTTTTTGAAAATTTAAGGTCTCTGTGTTAGATTTTATCAGTGACTTGCGGTCTATGATCAAGTTAAACATAATTGAGTTGTGGTCACTGTTCCCTATTGGATCAGTCACATTAACATCTTGCACCAGATCCTGAGTATTACTCAGGATCAAGTCAAGGATTCTTGTACCTCTAGTTGGGTCTTCAACCATCTGTCCCAGGGAACAATCATTGAGCATATCTAGGAACTTTATCTCTTTATCGTGTGCTGAACAACAGTTCACCCAGTCTATGTGAGGGTAATTGAAGTCCCCCATTATAACCAGGCTTCCCTTCCTGGATGCCTCCTTTACAACATTCTCCAACTGCCAGTCTCCCTCAAGAGTTTGGGTCGGAGGCCGATAGTATATGCCTACTGTTAGACCATCCTTGTGGCCTGGTACTCTTACCCACAGAGCTTCTAATGGTGACTCCAAATCACCTAGATATTCCAATTCATACGATTTTATCACTTCTTTGACATACAAGGCTACACCACCTCCTGTTTGCCCCTTCCTATCCTTCCTGTACAGTTTGTAGCCTGGGATAACTGTATCCCATTGGTTATCATCCGTCCACCAGGTTTCAGTGATACCAATAATATCAATATTTTTATCTATTGCTATGTATTCCAGCTCCCCTATTTTGTTACAGAGGCTTCTGGCATTTGTATACAAGCATTTATATATGCTTTCCTGATACAGTCTTTTGAGTCCAGTTGCATTGTTAGACTGCCTCTTGCATCCTTCTGCTAGAGTGCTGGTGACTAGCTCCTTGCTCTGCTCAGTAATTTTTGCATCCTCCTCACTACTCAAGTACACACTTTCCCGAACCGGATGCTGCCCAGCTCCTGTCGGCTTTCCCCCAGTTATCAGTTTAAAAGCTGCTCTGCAGCCTTTTTGATGTTGAGTGCCAGCAATCTGGTCCCATCATGGTTTAAATGCAACCCATCCCTCCTGAACAGATTTGGCTTGTCCCAAAATGTTCTCCAGTTCCTGACAAATCTGAAGCCCTCTTCTCGACACCACCGCCTCATCCACGCATTGAGGCTTCTGAGCTCTGCCTGCCTGGTAGGTCCTGCTCGAGGGACAGGCAGCACTTCTGAAAATGCTACCTTGGAAGTCCGTGACTTCAATCTTCTTCCTAACAACCTAAATTTGGCTTCCAGGACAGACCGCTTGGCCTTCCCAACATCATTAGTACCAACATGTACCATGACAACTGGCTCGTTCCCAGTTCTCTCTAACAATCTATCTAGATTTCTTGTGATGTCTGCAACTTTTGCACCTGGCAGGCAAGTCACCATACGGTTATCATGTGCATCACAAATCCATTTCTCTGTATTTCTAATTATTGAATCGCCTAGTACAAGGAGCCTCTCTCCTGCAATCTGTTCATCTACATGCACCTCATCAACCATATTAAGGGAGAGAACCTCAGTTTGTTCCTGTTGTTCATCTTCCTGGATCTCATCAAGTGTGATGAAGGAGAGATCATCAGGTGGAACCAGTTGTTCCTCTGTGTGTTCCTCATCAGGTGTGATAAGGGAAAGAGCCTCAAATTTATTCTGTAATTTCAGACTCTCAGAGTGATCCCCTACTCTTCTCCTCCTTTGAGTCACATTCCTCCAACCATCTCCCTCCTGAGTTAGTGAAGGGCCTTCTCCCTCAGAACTGTGCCCTGTCATTTCTTTGTCCAGCATAGTCTGCTCCGCTCTGTCCAAGAACAGCTCAAGCTCCTTAATTTGTTGGTGGTTAGATATGCGGGCCTCTAGCTGCTGAACCTTCTCTTCTAGTAGTGCAACCAGCTTGCACTTGCTGCAAGTGTAGTTCTCCATATGCTTTGGCAAGAACACAAACATGGCACAAGAATTGCAGGTAACTACAGCTGTTCCCTCAGAATCCATTTTAACAAGTGCAGTATTCTGGGCCTCAAAAATGTACACGTTTACTACCTTTCTACCTAGTAAGACTATATTTTTTTTGTTCCTAGTTTGTAATCTCAATTTAAAGGCTAGTGTGGTTCCGCCCCTATGAGTCACAGTTCAGGGAAGGGCCTGGTGTGGCCCTGCCCCCCTGCTTCTGGAAGCTTCAAACTGCTTCCTCTGTTTGAACAGAGGTGGCTCTCAGCAGTTTCAATTATCAATTTAAATTAGTGGAGGCCTCTAAAGCAGCTCTACTCCAACTGCAAAACTTACCAGTGCTCACTTCCTTTGTTTGGCTCTCCTCAGCAGCAGCTCTGCTTAAGAGCACATGCAGAGTCAAAAAAAGACAGAATAGAAAGCCTAGGTCATAAAATGCTAAAAAGAGGATTTTCTGTTGTTCTCTGCATTTTTCCTGAAGTTGTCATGTCTGTTGTGCCTCAGGAAATATGGAAACCAAACTGAGATTCTGGGAGGACACTTTCAGAGATAATTTACAGGCAACCGAGCAGGATTCTTGAAAAAATCTTTCCAGCAATGGATAGCAATAATATGCCATGATAGTTGCCACAAATACTACAATCACCTTTCTTAAAGAAGGTGATAATGGTGGAATTTTTAAGTTCATCAGGCAATAGTCCCAAATCAAGAGAATGCACATAGACCAAGAATCAGTAGTCCATTGGAATTGCAGTTACCAAGTCCTTGCTTACCCATCTTCTTTTCCCAAAGTTGATAATCCCTTCCAATTCTGGCATTAAAGCCTCCAAGCAGTAAAAGCTTGTCCCTAGCTGGTACCTTAGTGATGGTAGAGCTCAGCCGATTTTAGAATTGGTTTTTAACTTCTTCATTAGCATCTAATCCTATGAGTTTTTGCTGGTAAGTTTTCAAAGAACAGGTACAACTTCAGCTCCCTCCCCCCTTTGAACTTTTAAAAAATACAAATAAATTGTTTTTAAAACTGTAACCAAATTCAAAGCTATCATCCATTAAAATGGACGGTTAATAATTAATTATCAAATGGAGAGACTATGTGCTTTTGCCTGAGGCTTGACAAGCTGTCATGAAGGCTTGCCAAGGCTGCTAAGCTTATCAAACTCCAGTGCTGTTTTCACATTAAACAGGGAACATTAAATCCTATTTCTAGCAACCAGGAGAATATCATTTGTGCACACAAAAGAAACTTTCCTTTGTTTTCTTTGGCATCTTTTTATAATCTGCTTTTGTTGCATATTTTGGTTATTGTTGACAAAACAAAGAAGAAAATACTAAATATTTAAGACATGAGTAAATGGGAAATTAAGTTGTGAAACAGCTGATACAGTCTTACATTATTTACCTGAGTCAATGTCCGAGGTAGGGATAAGGAATTCCAAATTTTTAAAAGGGCTTGGAACCCAGTGAGGACTGCTCTTTGCTTTGGTCATTTCTTGTGGGATTACTGTGTGCAGAGCTCCTAGTGCCCTCCATCTTGCATTGTTGGCTGCATATATATCTATTGTGTTTCCCACTTTTATCATTTCATTTCTTGCCATTTCCCCTTGTTTTCTCAGTGAATCCCCTCCCCACTTCTTTGATTTACTTTTGCTGCTGCCAGACAGCATGCCTGTGTGTTTTTTTAAAATTTCCCCTATCTAATTTCTTTGGGGAGTTATTTCTATTTTTTTCTTTTTTGAGTGGGGCCATTTTTGGTGGAGCTGGTTAACCCTGTTTCTTCCATAATAAAGCCTGTAACTTGGTATTGCTGCAAAATGAAGTTGTTCATTAACAATTCCTGATGAGGTCCACCTGAGAGCCCTGAGGGAAGGAAGAGCTATATAAGTACTGATCCCTCCACCTAGAAATTGCTTCAGTAATAAAGGTTTAGGATTTGTTACAGTACTTTGTGTGAACCTCCAGCTTTTACTCTAGCCCTAAAGTACCCTGCCTCAATTGCTTCCTTTGTTTTATGACTCCTGCCCTGCTTGGACTACATCTTCTCCTCTGGACTAGCCTTATTCCCTTGTCTGCTACTAGCTTTGACCTTCAACATGGATAAGGTTTGCCATTTGACTTTTAGCTTGGTTTCCCTGAGTCCTAGTGCCTGTGCTTCTTGTCAACTGTCTGTTGCCCAAGATCTGAAATTACCCCTTTTTATCATTTTTCTAATATTTTTATTTCCCATAAAGATACTTCTCTCTTTATTTTTCATTTGCCATCCCCTTTAAGGATAGGCTTCTGTATGCACAAAGCATTATACTAACATGCACTCATTCACAACACTTTGCAGATAAATAATTGCAAAGATCTATTTTTAACCATTTTCCAAAGGATTGCAATTGCGATCCTTTAAGCTCAGTAAATGACATTCACTTGAATAGGGGTAGACCGAGGCTCCGCTCTGGAAGCGGAGCTTCAGTTGAAGAGCATAAGCAATTGCATTGGGCAGTAGACCAGTAGAACTATTCTTCGGTCAACTGCATGGTGGTAGACCCAGCCTCACTCGAGAAGCGAGGCCGGTGACTAAGTGCCTATGCTGGCTTGAGAGAAGTAGACAGCCCTGGTAGTCTGGGCCTCGGTAGCAAATGGGATTTTTTAAAAAACCAAAGCTGAGTAGATCAGAGCTGTTCAGAGAACGAGGGCTAGTATTTCAAAGGCATGTAGGCAACCCCGACTTCAAGAACAAAAATTTTTAAAATAGAAGGAACAAGCAGAGTAGACCACCCCGAATTCGAGAATGTAATTATGTAAATTTTTTTAAAAGTAAAGGACAGTAGACCGGGAAATTTTCTCTGATGATTGTGTCCAATTGAGAATGGACGGTAGAACAGCACAATGTCCTCAAATGAACCATGAGCTTACATGAATGGGAATCCAAATATGGTACTTCAAAGACATCAAAGCTGAACGTTTGCAACAATGTATCCATTCTGACTGATTCAATCAGAGCTTCAAAGTGTTCAAAGAAATAGGTACTTTCTAAGGATTCTTCAATAGCACAATGATGAAAAATTAGCAAAAATTCAGAGCAATAGAGGAAGACAGCAGAGGGGATTTCATGAAGAAAGTTAACACTTTAAATGCTGAATTAAAGTTTAAAATAAGTGTTAAAATTGCATCTTCACTCCCGAAGCCTGGCTGAGCTCCAGGATCGATTGATCAGTCAAGGGCCGGTGGTGGAACAGATTGGAGAAAGGTCTCCTTGGGAGTAAGACAGTAAAAGTTTGTTTATTTCCAATTGGCTCCAACAAAGAAAGTGCAGCCTTTTTGAAATAGGATTTCTCCCTGCCTCTTCTCCTGCCTAAAAGTCAATTGTGGCTGCAGCGGCAAAGTAAATTTAAGGCTTTAAAATGATTTAAAAGTAATTGTGGTTTGAATTGCAGTTTTCCAGTCTTTGGAGCCACACTTTACCATAGGCATGGCAAACTTGACTCTTTTATCACTGATTGATATTTAATTAGTGGTTGCAATTAAAGGTTCCAAATATCATTAAAAATATTGTAAGATGTTTCTAACATGTTCTATTTTGTATTTTCAAAGCAGGAAACTTCCATAATATTTTCTTTAAGCTGAGCCTGCCATGATAGACCCAAAAGGCATACCACATTCCAAAGGAAACATTCAATTAACACCAAATGCCTAGAGGACCACACACCCATCCCCTAACTTCCTGAAAGTCTGCAGCAAAAACTACAGTCTTGATTGTTTTAAGGATTATTCTTTTGCATGTGTCTATCACTCCTTTGTTTTCTGGTGTCTGTAATTACTATATGTACATAATGCTGGTTAGTTTCTGCCTGGAGACAGGATGGGATTATTTTTGTGGGACGTGACAAGAAATTCATCAAGTGAAGATCCAAAGCTGCTGACTGATCGAACCTCCCGCCTCGGACATGCAACGATCATGATTGGTTCGTGTCCTTAAGCCAAACATGTTCATTGGTGGCATGCTCAACAACTTCACTCTGCTATTGGTTACTGTATTGAATTGTCTCTACCTAATCCCCCAAACTCCTCCCTGTATTATTTCCTGGAAATTGTAATCTTTTGCCATTACCATATATATGCACAAATACTTACTATTGTAACCCAAAATTGACTTATTTATCTATGAAATAACAGCCTGCTGCTAGGTTATTGTTTTTTTTGTAAAGACTTTATTTTAACTTTAGATATATGATAGGATTAGTTTGTATCTTTAGAATTGTATAAAAGGACTTCATGATGTTGGGACTTCAGCTCTCTAGCTCACTCTCAAAATGTAGTTAGGGAAGCTCACATTTAGATTTTTGTAGCAGGCAAAGGTTGTGAACTGTCTTTGACCAGCAGCAGGCCATTGTTGATTAAATGCATATTCAATAAATTTCAATTCAATGCTTCTGTATGACTCTTTTTGCTGCAATAAAATTTAACCATGCTGAAGAAATTGGTGCCGGCTGGTTTCTTTCCAGGAGAAAAGAAAGGGGATCTCAGGCTTGGGGTACTCGTGGCCATGTTACGACCTCAATCTGACTTGAGGAAAAACCAACTACAAGTTCCAGCGTCCTCCACGCCATAACCTCTTCAGCCAATCAGCCTGGAGGGCATGAGAGCGTAGAACGTTGGAAAAGTCAGCATGTGAAAAATAAAATAACTCCTCATGCAATGGGAGCGCAAAGCCACCGAAGGTGGACACAGCACCTCACACAACAGGAGCACAAGGCCCTTGCTACCCCAAACCCGCCAAAGCCACAGTGAAGCCACTGCCGTCCTTCTTCTCTGGTGCAACGGGGAGAAGAGGAACTCCCCCTCCTCCCTGCTACCCCACCGAAGACACAGCGAGACCACCGGCAGCCTCAAGGTAAGTTTGAGGTAGGAGAAGAAAAAACAGCAGCAGGCAGCACTTTGTCAGGGGAGGCACACTCCCTGGCAAATGAATAGCTGCAGCCATTGAACTACCAACACCACTGTTTTGAGAGCTAGCACAAAACAGCAGTGGATGTAATAGAATAGCAGCAGCCAGCAATCCACAAGGAAGAGCGCCACCCCTTACGGATCGTTGCCTGCCGCACTACAATTTTACAAAAAAACAGCTTCACAGGCACAAACACAGATCTCCCATTACGTAAGCCAGGAGAAAAGGAGGCCGAGAGGAGAGAACCATCATAAAGCAGATAGCTCTTCTCTGCCTCCTTCTCCCCCGACTGACCTAACAAACATTACTGGATGAAGAGCGAGCTGACTGCCAGCTCTTCATTTTCCCCATCGCTGCATCGAAAGCTAATGTCGAAACAGCAATGGGAAAAAGAGGCAACAACAGACAGGCCATTCTTCAACCCCGAAAAACATAACCATAACAAAACAAATCAGTTTTAAAAAACAACCAACTATCAAAAATACAAAGACAAATAAATAAACAAAAAAATTCAAGTAAGCCTAGTAAACACCAAAACAATAAACAACAAACTCAACAAAACACATCTGAAATACAAAAGGCTAACGAAAAACCATGACAACTCACTAAAACACCTATCTACAACATAACAACAACATGAAAATACCTTACTCAAAAACCAATAAAGTACAAAAATAAATACAGGGAAAAAAATAACAACCAGAAACATTCAACACAATAAAACACATAAAAAATCAAAAAAAAATACAAACAACAATCAAAAACATTTAATTAAATACAGAAACAGTCTACTTAAACCCCCCCAGCCCAGCACCCCAAAATCCCAACAAAATAGAAAAAATAATAACACAAGAGAACTTACAAAACACGTCCTCCCTCCATGCTTCCGCAGCAGAACTGAAGAAACAAAGAAAAACAAACTCTTAATCACAGCCCCACCTAGCGGCTGGAAGAGTATCCTACAGGCAAATAAATATTTTAAAATCCAAATAAAATATAACCAAATTAATAAAATTCAAAAACAAAAACAAAAACAAAATCCAAAGCCAGAAAAGCTAATTTATTTTAGAAAAAATCTCCCCACAAACAAAAAACAACAGAGAAAACTAAAAAACAAACAATTCTTCCAAATTTAGTCACCTCCACCCAAACCACCCCTAACCACCAACCACACACATTAAACATGCCCGACTTGCCAGGCAAAATATGCTAGTATTAAAATAATATAAGCCTAAATAAGATGGTTGAAACAAAGTAAAATGTATATATGCTATCTGTTTATTATTTTACTCTTAATTGTGTAAATTTATTTTTATTGTAGTATGTAATTTTATACTCATGTTATTTTTTATTATGTATAGATGTTTCTTTTTATTTTTAAAGTATTTTTGTTGTTTATTATAAAATTAAATAAAATTAATTTATTATGTCAGCAGGGATTTACAAGCATCAAAGTTAACAATGCATATACAGAAGATATAAAGTTGAAGGCTGGAACTAGACATGGGTGCCTGTTATCCCCAATATTATTCATAATGTCTATGGAACTGTTGACAATTGCTATCAGAAATGATACTAATATTGAGGGACTGCTAGGCAATAAAATAAACCTTTATGCTGATGATACACTGGTGATTATGAAACATCCAACGTTGGCATTAGAAAGGAAACAGGAGCATCTAAATGACTTTGAGGAAATGACTGGGTTAAAAATAAATTGGGGGAAATCTGAAATGATAACGTGTAATACAGAAAAAGAAGAGCAGCAAAGGATATTTGATAAATTTAAAATTCAGGCCAAGGATACGTTGAAATATTTGGGGGTAAATATCACATGAATATTGGAAAACATAAAAATAATATGAAAACAAAGGAAATTAATTAAAGATCAAAATCAGCAATATAAGAAATTGAATTTGTCATGGTTTGGCATGATAGCATTATGCAAAATGATCTTGTTGCTGAAAATGAATTTTTTGTTTGATGCCCTGCCAATCCAATTTAAGGATAAAGAGATCAAGAACTTTCAAAGTTTGTTAAACAACTATTGTAATGGGGGAACCAAACCTAAAATCCCAAAAAGTTTGTGGTATTTGCTTCAAAAAGAAGGTGGTCTTGAAATGCCAAATTTCAAAAATTACTATAGAACATTCCAGATTAAAAACATTGTCAAGATCTTGATGAACGAGAAGGTGATCTGGGAGGATATAGAGATGGAGGAGTTAGCACAAGTAGGCAAGGCAGTATTTCTCGACAAGGTTGATGGGAAAATAACTATTAAAAATAAAATGTTAAAGTCAATGTGGGAAGTTTGGAAAAAAGTGAAAAAATATTAGTCCCAGACACATCTCAAATTATTGAATTAGATGAGTTCAGGGGTTTTCCAATTAAAATTGATAAGAGAATGAGAGATGTGTTGGTTAGAAATGAAGTGTTGCTGTTAAGGGATTGGTTACAAGCTTGTAAAGATGAATTAAAAAGAGCAGATATTTATGCAAAAATGAGGCTGAATTGGTTTCAAATTATAAGATTAAATAAATGGAACAATAAATTTCTGACCGGTGCAAGTTTGGAAAGGAATAGGACGGCATTCGAAGAGTTGCTATGGAAAATCAGAAAAGGAGATCTGGGATTAAAAGGCATGGTGAGTAAGATTTATAAGATATTATATACTGAAAGTGGTCCTCAAGAAACACTGAGGGAAAACTGCAAACAAGACTTAAATCTAATTTTTTTAAAAAACAAATTGGAAATCTATGTTGAAGAGAAGGATTACGAAGACAATGTCTGTTAGAGTCAAGGAACATAATTATAAAGTGTTATGGAGGTGGTACCTGACCTTGGTGTTGTGACTCCAGCCCACCTATGGCCCCCAATCCGGACCACCTTGGGGATGAAGACTCTGAGGATGAAGGGGAGGAGCTGACAGGACCCTCTACCTCAGGGATTCCCCCCCCCCAGCACTGCCTCAGCCTCCCTTGGAATTGCAACAGCAGGATGGCAACAAGGATGTTCTCCAACAGCAGTCTTCACATTCAGACAGCTCTCCGGACAAGGCGTGGCTAGACTCCAGGCATCGAAGCAGAGCAAAGCGTTGTCTGCAGAGGCTGAGAGGAAGGAGGGGCTGCAGGTAATCAGGAAGCATCTGGCCACACCCATGGAGGCATATAAGGAACCAGGACGCCGGGTGTCTCTGTGTAACGGACAATGTTTAGCCTTCCTGCTCTAGTTTGGTACCGTGGAGTCTTGACTCTTGGAAACTCTGGTTTTGGGTCTTTGGACTGGTTTGACTACTCTTTGGAAACTCTGGAATTAGGACTTTGGACTGGATTTAGACTACTCTTCGGATATCCCTTACAGTGAGTGTTTGTTCCAACAGGGAAAAGAGAAGTGAGTGGGGGAGACAGAACACCCGGTGAGATTGAATCAAATGGATAAAACTAGAAATAACTTATGCTGGAGATGTAAGAAAGTGGCAGGAACTTATTTATATATGTTGGTGGTATTGTTATGTGATTAAGGAGTTTTGGAAAAAAATTGAAAAAGAAATCTTGGGAATATCGGGAATGAAAATCAAGTTGGCACCATCGTGTTGATAAATTTTGAGGATATTAATTTTGAGAAAGATACAAAAGAGTTGGTATCAATTATGTTGACAACAGGCAGACAATGTATCACAAGGAAGTGGAAAGATGTCGGGAATATTAGATTGGAGGAATGTTTTAAGGAAATGTGGCAATTGGCTCTGAACGAGAAATTGACATGGGATTTGAATGAAAAGAAAGGTATAATCTAGGAAAATAGATTTTGGAAGATTTGGAAACCATTTGAGGATTATGCACTGAGTAAGGAAGATGGTAGCAGACCAGTACCAGACCAAATGAGTTTTTGGATACATTGAAAGAGATGTGGGACACATCGCATCCCCTAGGGCATTGTACATAATACAGGGTGCAATTAATTTGGATTATATGTATTGATGTTCAAAGTGAATAATTCAAGTAGTTCAAATATATTGTTATAGGTTTAGATTACTATACATGAATAAGGGTAGGTTGATTACATAAGATTAAATTTGAGATTAGTAAGAGAAAATATAACAATATCTTAAGTTTTTTTCTTTTTTTCATTTTCTTTTATACATTATGTAATTTTATATTCTTTTTACTTTTTTCTATTGTGATTTTTTAATCTTTTCTTGTACTTGTATGCTTGTTTTTGGCTTTATTATGTATTTTTGCAAAAATCTAATAAAAATGTATATTAAAAAAGGGCAAACATGGGACACTTCTTCTGTGTCTAGGCCAGACGTGAAACTGTCAAAATGAAGGTACCTTTTGGTGAGTTCATTCTGCAGTTCTTTTTGCCTGGCCTAGTGTGAGAAATATTAGACAGCAGCACAAGGTTGCTGTTACCAGGTTATGTCCGATTATGGTTTAAAAATACCACAATCTTCAAGAATGCTTTTTCTGTGTACCCCACGGGGGACACTGATGTTTTAGAATTGTTGCTGGTAGAGAAAGAGAAAAAGAGATTAATTTAAAGTACAGTGTAGCTTGTCCGGATGTAGATTTACTTGGTTACACTGTATTTCATAGAATTTATTCTACTACACACAAAACTGCACTGACAATATAGGCAAGCTTTGTTTTATTTATGAAACATAAACATAATTTTCTTTCCTTTTCAAACTAATTATTCTTGTAGTTAGGTAAAATATGAAAGTAGATCTCTTTATAAATTAAAGCCATTCACCATTTACATTGTCTTTCTCCTCAGGGTTTTTTCAAAGTACTGCTTTGATCAGCACATTTGCCTACTTAGTATATCAATGGAAGAAAAAGCAGTGTTCCCTTTGTGTTCCTGCGTGTGAAATTTGGATGTATTGGCATTTATCAAACTGGGACCAGAAATCTGTTTCTTCCTTCAAGCTCCAAGACTTGCAGCTGATGTGGAGATGATTGCAAACGTTGCATTGCCATGTACATTTGATCAAGCAATTACAAACAAAAATAAGGTGATCAATCCATGTTGCTCTCTAAGAATCATGCTTCTTTGCTGTGCAAAGTACACTATATCAGATCCACCTGACCAGGCATGAAGCAGCCAACAACACTGTAGTATAATACCAATATTCCTTATTTACCACAAGAAGATAAAATAAAGGCTTGAGTTTTCAATCTTTTCCTCAGCTATGAGGACCTAAAAGTTGGAAATAAAAACATAAAAATCTCAAGCAAAGCTCTGCAGTAACCTGAGCTAGAGGTCCAAGCCAGAAAAAAAGCAAAGCAATGAGCAATACTTGGCATCTCCCAAATATATATATATATATATATATATATATATATATATATATATATATATATATATATATATATATATATATATATATATATATATATATATATATATATATATATATATATATATATATATATATATATATATATATATATATATATACACACACAGTTACGAGTGCCCTGGGTTACGTTTGCCGTTGTTTACAACAGCAAATGTAATTAAAATAATCCCCTGGTTTATGAACTTTTTTTAGTTTACCACCAAAAATTGTGCTATTTTAAACTCTATAATGGCTGCCACCACCATTTTAAAGTTTGAAATGGCCACCGCTGCCATTTTAGAGTTAAAAATGACCACTACCACCTCCACCCGAAGTCACAATGCAACCTGGGTGAGGTGTGCATTTTCAGCTGTAGTGTTGCCCAGGGAGCTCGGAGGAAGGTGGGAACCAAGCGGATGAAGTCCCCAGACTCTACTGGTGCTGGTAGAGGTAGAAAATGGGCTCAACGAACACTTCCCCCAGGTCAGGAGTGAGCAGATAAGGTCACCAAACAGTGTGGAAAAGGTAGGGAGATTGCTTTGTCAATTTTGTGGGGGTGGGGGATGATCACATCTGGTATTTTTTGGCAGATTTTTGTAAAAAAAAAGGGTTTTTTTTGTCCAGTCATGACTGTTACACTTTTTTTTGGGGGGGGGATGGGACAGTAATGCCTGAAATTTTTTGGATGTCTTTTTGTTGTTGTTTTGTATATTTTATTATTATTATTGATCAGGTTGGGACTTTTTTAAAATTTCAGTGCATTCCTATTGGAAAACATGCTTCGGTTTACAATTTTTCACATTATGATGGAGGCTGTTGGAATGGACCTCCATCATAACCCAAGGTTTTACTGTACTGGACACCATATTTTAAGAAGGGTGCCTGTTAGGGTAAGTCTTTGCAACACACCGTAACTGGTTGCAAGGCATGCTGTGTGTGTGGTGCCTTTAAGACTCTACTTCAGAGGCACACTAGTGTTGAGGTTCTTCAATGATGTGCTTTGTGGACCTGTGTATTTAGGTCAGAGCAGAACAATAGACTATTAGCTTCAATGCTCAACTTTCTCTGCTGACAGTCTGGACAAAGACTTACTTCTCCATGTTCTGGAACCTGCTACAAGGACTGAATCTCTGCATAGATTCTGAGAATGGTTTTCGCCTGATATGCCATCCGTGCTTGCTTGACAAGGAAGAACTCCTCGGGGTAAGCCTTCATCAGGAAAGACAGGGGGAGTAGAAATTTTGGCTTGGTCAGTAATTCCAGCTTGCTTTTACTCAGCTGTACTGGACTGCTACTGGACTGTATAGACTTGCATGTATTGCACAGCTAACTTGGCTCAGTGAGGGCTACTGAGAAACTCAAGAGACTATATCTGGTTTATGTTCCAATTATTGCACTGTATATATATTTGCACCCATCTTGACTCCTGAGTAAACCTGCTTTGAGTTTTCTTTACCTGCACCAAGACCTGTCTGCCTGTTTGTTTCACAAGAGGTAAACCCACCTTGCCAGGTGTGTACCTCTAGCTGGCCACTGTCTACCCCTCTGCTAAACATTGCACCAACAGTGCCAACAGTCAAGAACTTAAGAAAGATTACATATTTGAGTTGTTATGTGTGCATTAGAAGTGTAGAGAAAGGTTGAGAAACTGGCTAGTCTCAGCTAATTTTCAACTTCTCACAGTATATTCCAATCACATTCCTGAGACATGATATCATTAGGTTTAGTGCCCCTATTGGATACACATCACCTGAGTTAGAGACAGGGGGTTCTCAAACTGTATTTGACCGATAGTAAACTCAGCTTTCACAGTTCACTTGCTTAATAGCTGGTCATTCACCTTTCAATGTGTTGGGAGGGGAAGTCAAGGAAGGGAACCTCATGACCCAGACCCAAACCTTTACATCTGACCTCTTAGATCCAAATATAGAGGATGATGGGAGACCCAGATTGATAAGGAATATGACCCCCACCATGGAAAGACACCTGTGGAAAACATAAACAATCCCACGGGAACACACACTCCTAAGTTGTGAGGAAGAGGGGAAATTATGTATTAAAATCCCTGATTTTAGCTAGTTAGAGAGGAACATCGGAGAAACATCTCCAGGACAGTGGGAGCCTGTGATGGAAATCGCTTTAACAGAACATCAGATGGACACTTAGAAATCTTCAACTTGATGGGGGTGAAGAGCCCAACACTTAGCTGCATTCCTACATCGGCTAGCCCAGTGATGGGCAGTCTTGGCCCTCCAGCTGTTCTTGAACTTCAATTCCCAGAAGCCCAAGTCAAGGGTTTCTGGGAATTGAAGTTCAAGAACAGCTGGAGGGCCAAGACTGCCCATCACTGGGCTAGACTCAGTCTCAGAGTTTGAGATGGGAAAACTTAGAGAGAAGTTTGCTCTTTGTTATTTTTCTTTAGATTCTAAGTAATAGTGTAGAATTAGGAATCCTACCATGGGATATAAGTTAGGGAAAGTATTTTTAGTTAGATTAATAATGAGTTTATTAGTCTGTTTTCTGAAATGAGGGTTTTTTTTATTTTCTTCATTGCTTCAATAAATCTACAAAAGACAACAGCATGTCTTTGTTTTGTGAACCTATGAGGAGCTGGGTTCATGCGCCAAGATAAGAAGGGGAAAGCAGAGCTGAGAATTGCTACTTTCCCATAAGAGAATTTGTTTAGTGCCGGAGTAAGGAGACTGGATCAAATGACTGGCTCAGACTTTGCTGATAATGGTACCCAGGCTGGACTTAGTGGGAGTATTTTATGGAGCTATAACATGCTCTGGATCCAAACCAATGTGATTCTACCCATACCAGAAAAGGAGTGAGAATGCAAGCGCGGCGCCAAAATGGCCACCGCGCCCTTTGCGGCCCCCCCCACAGGACAGAGAATCCGGGTAGTTAGGGGCGTGGCCAGCTCCCTTATAAAAGGGGTGGCCACGAGGCAGCAGAGCTGCCATTTTACCTCAGCGACGGAGCGGAGACGTTTTTTCCCCTGTGTCTCCGTCGCTCTTGAGCCTACCGGGAAGCCTTTTTGGGTAGCGATTCTGCCTTGCTGGCTTCCCTTTGCTTGCCTTCGAAGAAGAAGGCAGCTTCGAGTGCAGCTCGCGCGGTTAGGAGGCGCAACCCAGGTCGGAGGACCGCGGTGCCGCCTCCTCAGCAGCCGCCTTTGCCCGCCCCTGCCGGGGCCGGCGGAATGGGGTCTATTGCCCCTTGGCCCGGAGTGGGCGACCAGAGTGCGGGCGCGGAAGGGGTTCCGGCCCGCGGCCCGCGAGCGGTGGACGCCGCTCCTTCACCTGCCCACCCTGTTGGGCCTACTCCTCTTGGGTCGCAGCCTCTCCCGGGGCCCTCTAGCCTTGGGGGGTGGTGCGGCCCCCTGCCTTGGCAGGTTTATCCACCGACCCTGCCGGGCTTCGGTGCTGGCCAATGGCCATATTCGGGTCCTGGGGTACAGGGACCTGTACCCACGCCTGGACCAGGCGGGCCAGCCGGCCCTTGGCCCCAGGTCAACGTGGAAGTTAGGCGGGGGCCCCCCTCCTTTGGGGTTCCTTTTGAGGCGCTGTCGGCAGGAGGACAACAGCCGACAGGGAGGGTTGAGCTGCTGCAGGCGCGTGGCGCGGTTTCGGCCACTGCCTCGCAGCTCCCCAGCCAGCAGCCAGGTGCAGGTCCCCCGATGATGAGCTCTACGTCGGTCGTGAGCTCCGACGCCCTCAGTGGGCCGGAACCCCCGGTGGGGGCGGCCCGCGGGGGTGCGGCATGTGAGTATACGGTGTAAGCGAGTACATTCACACACATTCCCAATATGGGGGGGGGGCTTTCCAATGGCCTTGCCCTCGCGCGGGTGGTGTGGCAGTGCACCCGCTGACGCCTCCCCGGCGATGACAGCTAACACCCAGGGCCCCGTGGTGGGGGGTGTTCCCTACCCTTAGGGGAATGTTTTGGGTGGTCGGGTTGGTCCAAGCCCCTATTCCTTACCGATGAGTGACTACTTGGCACAGGCCGCCAGAGGGTAAATTTGGCGGGGGGAGTACGTGGATATCTTCTCACTCCTAAACAGTGTGCCCACCAAGGAGAGAGGGAGGGGCAGAATGAGAAGGATAGTGGCAGGCACGTTGTCGCAAGCCACCAAGTATGTGGGCCAAATGGTTGCCGGCCTGCATCATATGCATGGCGGTGTACCTTGGGGCCCGGCCGGATCTGGCAATTCCGATGGTCCAGTATTTGGACAACGCCTACCGGGCGATGGTTTACTTTCCGGGCCCAGCGTGGTTGGCTTGTGATGAGGAATGCCGTTGGCGGATTTCACCGCGCCCCGAGATTAGGCGAGATGAGCCAGGCCAGAGGCTGCGGCTTTTGTACGTTACTCCCACGCGCCCTGCACCCGGGGAGATATACCATTGTGGGCATGCGGTTCAGCGGGCGGCCCCAGCACAGGTCACCTGCCAGGGGGCGGGGCGGGGGGTTCCAGCCCGCCTGCTGTGCTGGACTTTCTTGTCCAATGGCTCCTTAATGGGAAGACTTGCAAATACAGGCAGGAGTGTCCCACCTGTGTTGGCCCCCATGCGGCCTCTGCCTGTCCCAGGCCTAGAAGGATGCGGGGCAGAGGGTGGGGCAGACGGGGGCTGGCAAGACTGCCGCAGATGGATCTAGTTCACCGAAGGGCTCCCTTCCCATTTAAGGTGGACATGTTGGAGCGTTGGCTCACACGGTACCCGAAGGGAGAGGATGCAGGTTATCTCCTTCAAGGTTCTAGGCAGGGGTTCCGGATCCCTTTCATGGGTAATAGGTTCCCTCAGGATGCCCCCAACCTTTTATCCCTTAAGGGGAGGGAGGAGGTGGCTGCTGCCAGCTTTGACATAGGGTCCATGCGGGCAGGGTCGTTGGCCCTGTCCCTGCACCCCCGTCCCGGGGAGCATATTATTTCAATGATGCCATGCCTTTTGGCTATTCCATTGGGGCTCGGTATTCGAGCGTTTCACCACTTTCCTAGATTGCGCTTTTGTCCGCAGGTCAGGGTCTCGGTCTCTAGCCCATTCCCTGGATGGTTTTATTTGGGGCTGAACGGGGCTGGGACACGTACACACGTCTCCTCAACACATTTCAGACGCTAATGGAGGAACTGGTGTCCCTTTAGCGCCCGAAAAGACCGAGGGCCCATCTCCACAGCTAGTATTCCTGGGGTGGAGAGTAACACGGTAGCACAAGATTCTAGGTTGCAGCGGGATATGGTGTCAAGGCTAGTGGCCCTTGTCTCGGTCTTGCTGGCCGAGCGCATGGCATCACGGAGGGAACTTCTGGTGCTATATGGTCACCCCAGTTTTGCTGGCAGGGTCGTCGCACCGGGCAGGGCATTTGCTCTGCGCTGGGGCGACGCCATGGCGGGATTATTCAGGCCCCACCTCAGGCTCAGATTTACCCGGGGTATCTGGGCAGGCGTGCTTGTCCGCCCATAGATCCAGAGGTAGTTCAACGGGGTGTCATTTTGGGGTCTGATCTCCTGGCTCCCCCTTGCTTTCAGATGCAGTCCGATGCCTCAGGATTCCTGGGTTTATGGGATGTACTTCAATTGGAAGTGGGCCTATGGTGGGTGGCCACCATCCTGGGCAGGCAAGGGTGGCCTGCATGGTCTCACGTAGCTGGAATGTTTCCCTATCCTGGGTGCT
Source organism: Bradypodion ventrale (assembly GCA_035047345.1). Lineage (NCBI taxonomy): Eukaryota > Metazoa > Chordata > Lepidosauria > Squamata > Chamaeleonidae > Bradypodion > Bradypodion ventrale. The sequence continues at coordinate 177,039,546 of JAWDJE010000003.1, forward strand.
TTGATGCTATGGGGCAAAGAGTGGGCCAACTCGGTTGTTCAATTTTGGCATGGCAACGCGGCTGTGGTCCGCATCATCACTGCACAGATTTCCAAATTGCCCGGGGTTGTGGAGCTAGTGCGTTGGTTTGTGTTATGCAACCTGTGCCTCAATGTTCCCTTCAGGGCCAGGCATGTCCCAAGGGTTGATAATGATATTGCTGCTGCTTTGTCCCGCCTGCAGATCTCCCGGTTCCGTGCCTTGGCCCCCGGATGCGGAGGAATTTCCCTTGCCACACCCGGACGAGAGATGGAACGTTGGCAAGGAGAAGGTGAACCGGGCGATTGGCCTGTCACTAGCGCCATGCATGAGTAAGGCGTACCACCACGCATTTAGTTCCTTCAGAGTATTATTTACCTGATTCTGACTGCCAGGAACCTGGCCGATCCCAGTAGCCCATGTTCTGCGGTTCATGGTTTACCTGTATGCCCAGGGCCTTGCACCACGCACCATAGCATCTCAGCTGTCGGGTTGGCTTTTATGGCCAAAGTGGGAGGTCGTCTGGCCAGCACCAATGACTTCCGGGTGAGACATGTTTGGGAGGGGTGGGTGCGCGTGCGCGGGCGTTTCCCGGGCGACCGCCACCCCATTTACCCAGGGGTTTTTTACCCAGTTGGCCCGGGGCTGGCCTGGCCTCTGTTTTGATAGATGAGGCAGCCCACTTCATGCGGCTACAACGGTGGCCTTTTTTTGGAGCCCTCCGCATCGGCGAGCTTGAGATGCTGAGTAAGGCGGATGCAAGATTTTCCCAGGGTTTTTTACCCAATTGGCCCGGGGCTGGCCTGGCCTCAGTTTTGATAAATGAGGCAGCCCACTTCATGCGGCTACAACGGTGGCCTTTTTGGAGCCCTCCGCATCGGCGAGCTTGAGATGCTGAGTAAGGCGGATGCAAGATTTTCCCAGGGTTTTTACCCAATTGGCCCGGGGCTGGCCTGGCCTCTGTTTTGGAAATGAGGCAGCCCACTTCATGCGGCTACAACGGTGGCCTTTTTTGGAGTGCTCCGCACCGGCGAACTTGAGATGCTGTATAAGGCGGATGCAAGTTGTAGGGCACTGGAACTCGAGGATGTCTATGTTGCCAAAGACTGGGCCCAGTTGAGGATATGCTCCTCTACGACAGATCAGCACGGCGTAGGCAGTGGTGTAAGACTGCTACGGTGTTCTTTGGCAGACATCTGTCCGGTTGGTGCCCTACAGGAGTTCCTGGCACTGCGTGGCATGCACCACGGCCCGTTTTTCTGTCACCAAGATGGGTCTCCCCTTACTAAATTTCAGTTTTGGCAGGTGACAGGCAGAGCCCTCACCAGGGTGGGCCTACCGGGTGCCCGTTATGGCACACATTTATTCCGTACTGGTGCAGCCTCTACAGCAGCTGCTTTTGGGTACTCTGGGGCTGACATACGCAGCATGGGGAGGTGGGGCTCGCAATGTTTTCAGTTTTATGTGCGCCCACTTCCGCCATGAGTACCAATCCAGTCACCTTACCATCTTTTTCTCAATTTTTCTCAATTTTCTTACAGACCCTGGGTGTCGTATTACACCGGTGACAGTATGGCTGGTGGGCCACAGCTATGTGCACAGGGCAGCGCGTAACGCTGCGGCGACAGAGTGGGGACCCCGATTGGGACTGGGTGAACACTCCAGTCTCATATGGCATGGTAAGCCTGGGATGTTATGGCGGGAGCTGCGGCCTTTCCTTTTTTCTGGCCTGAGTGCTGACCCGCCTGACATTCTCATCATCCACCTTGGGGGCAATGATTTGTGCCAGGTCACCGGCTTATCGCTCACGCATGCGATTTGCGAGGACCTCGCCTACTTGCATTATGTCTGGCCTGTCACAACCCTAGTTTGGTCGGACATTATCCCGCGCCTTTCTTATAGAGGGGGCGTTCACCTCCTGGCCCTTGACCGCGCTAGGCGCACGGTCAACAGGGCGGTGGCGTGGTTTCTTGTCAACAGGGCTTGGGGATGGGTCAGTCATCACCCTGATATTAGTCTACAAAATTCTGACTTGTACGCAGGGGATGGGGTCCATCTGTCGCGAGGAGGTATGGACCTCCTGTTAGGTGATTGGCGAGCAGGCCTGTTGACCGAGCTGACGGTCTGGGTGGGGGCGTCAGGTCTTCTTTGAAGCCCCTCCGTGTGGCGGGTAGCACTGGTAAGGTAAACAGTATGACCCACAAGTATCCGGCAGGTTCGCAATTGACTGGACAACACTAGACAGGAATAAATTAGTTAAACGTTGTCCGGTCAACGACGAACCAGGCGATGGGGTGATGACGATTGCTAACCAGCATGCATCACCCCTGTGATTTCACGGATACGCGTCAGAGGGTGGGGTCATGAGTTAGTTATTGACTACGGTCAACAATTTGTTTGTTGTCAACAAACAAATTGATACAAATTGATACATTGTAACCAATTGCCGTTGGCAATTTTGGGGTGGTACCTTACCAGTGTTACTTCGGCCTGCTTGCCTTAGGAATTATGATTGGTCGTTTTACCAATACAAATTTATAATTCGGACTAGGGCATTGAATCAATAAATGTGGCCCTATTTGTCTGTGTCCGTTATTGGGGGGGTGCGCCTGCAATGCAAGCGCGGCGCCAAAATGGCCGCCGCGCCCTTTGCGGGCCCCCCCCCACAGGACAGAGAATCCGGGTAGTTAGGGGCGTGGCCAGCTCCCTTATAAAAGGGGTGGCCACGAGGCAGCAGAGCTGCCATTTTACCTCAGCGACGGAGCGGAGAAGTTTTTTCCCCACCACCCCCTCCCTAGTTAACAGTGTGATATTTTGGTCGCTTCGGGGCCGGGTGGGAATTTTTGGCTGGGACCCATATTGGCTTCCGGGTCCTGGTTTTTTCGCCCATCCCACACTGTTGCTATGGTTTGATATAGGGGTCTTTCTGTGTTCCTAATGTTGACTTTGGTCACATTGGCGGGTAGCACTGGTAAGGTAAACAGTATGACCCACAAGTATCCGGCAGGTTCGCAATTGACTGGACAACACTAGACAGGAATAAATTAGTTAAACGTTGTTCGGTCAACGACGAACCAGGCGATGGGGTGATGACGATTGCTAACCAGCATGCATCACCCCTGTGATTTCACGGATACGCGTCAGAGGGTGGGGTCATGAGTTAGTTATTGACTACGGTCAACAATTTGTTTGTTGTCAACAAACAAATTGATACAAATTGATACATTGTAACCAATTGCCGTTGGCAATTTTGGGGTGGTACCTTACCAGTGTTACTTCGGCCTGCTTGCCTTAGGAATTATGATTGGTCGTTTTACCAATACAAATTTATAATTCGGACTAGGGCATTGAATCAATAAATGTGGCCCTATGCTGTTATCCACTTTCAATGTTGTCTGTGTCCGTTATTGGGGGGGTACGCCTGCAAAGTGCTCTAGGCTTGGGCTGTTACTTTCTAGCAAAGATGTCATTTTTAAGAGCACACCAGCCAGCAAACTACTCAGTGGGCTAAATGCAGCCATGTAATTAGGCTGCCTCTTTTTAAGTCACGTGGCTGAATGTTCTCCATATTCATTATGCTACAACAACATCTTATTGATGAACATTTAGACCTAGTGTGTAAACCAAATTGAGACCACTCCTCCCCAATGAAAGCACATGGAGTTTTGTATTCCCTATATCTGGCCACAAAAGGAAGCTAATGCTTCATAGAGGGCCACGTGGAGAGACTTTTGCTGTTGTTCTACATGCATTTCTAAAATGTGTACCTGAAAAGACATCATGCCATGCCTGAAGAAGAGATTTTGGATCTCAAAAACTCAGTGTTTTAATTTTCAGTGATCCAATAAAGGTATTGCCTTCCTCCTGCATTTTTTTGCATTTTTTGTAATTTAGGTCTGAGTATACTAATAACATTGGAGTGGATGTATTAATAAACTGATACTGCAATTTCCTTATTATTTATTTTTAAATGTATGTTCCAATTTTGTCCCCTGGAGATGTTTATGTTTCCTGAAATTCAATATTTGAAAATTAATCAAATGAATACCAAAGTCAAATGGGAGGGGGGCATGACAACATGGTGGGCTGAGCAGAAGGGACTTTTTGTGTTCCTAAAAGGAGGGCCACAAAAGTGGATTAAAAGATGTTAAAAAGTCTGTAGATCTGAAGAAAAAGTAATAGAGTTACCCTAACATCGGTTAGTTGCTGTTCTGTTGCATTTCCCCCCTTTTTTCCTGTGCATTGGCTGCGATCAGAAGGAGGTGAGCAGAGGGAGGTGGAGAGAGGCCCTCAAAGTTTTTCCCAGTGAAGGGGCAGTGCCACAATGCACTGGTTGACAGTCCCAGTCTCGGCTTGCGTCCTGGTTCATGCTTCGTGGACCTGGGACCTCTCGGAGATTATCACGGTGGTGGCTCAGCAGGCAAGGCTGATGAACCCAGCAATAGCACAAAAGCGCACGGAGGCAAGCAGCAAGTGAGAGAGAGGGGGTAAGTCCATATGGGTTCCGGTGGGGGTGCTGAAGCAAGCCTCAGTCGGCCCAGTCAGCACCAAATTGGAGCTGAGCAGAGTCATATTAGCTGGAGAGGGGGTTCGCGTTGGAGTTTATGTCTGTGAGAGATTTTTTACATATATTTAGATTCACATGCCGAGAAAGTCTGTGGCAGACCTTATTTGATTGGAGAAGACCTTGTTGAAATTTGGGATATATTTTTTAAGCAATTATCAATCAACCAGTTTAATTTACATCCCGCCTTCCTCAGCTGAGGCTGAGTCAAGGCAGCTAACAACATAATCCAACAAAGTAACAATAAAAGTATAATACAGATACAATATATTCAAAATGGAAAACAGTCCAGATAAGCATAATATCAAAATACAAAAAACTACACTACATAATTATGTCATAAAAATACAATAAAAATACAATAAATATAATTATACTACAGCACACCCAACGTAGCAAGACCCCCATGTCCGCTGGAGAAAAGTCGTAGGAGCTGCCACTCCCCCGACAACCACAACATGAGCAAAGGCAGCCAAGGCAGCCACGGGAAGGAGCCGAAGATGGCGATGGTCCTGGGGCGGCGGTGATGGTCCTGGGGCAGCAGCAGTCTTCGGCCTGGCCCGGCGGCCCACGGCCCTTTATCTCCCCCCGCAAGGGACGGGAGAGGAGGGCTGGGCCCCCTCGCAGCTGCAGCGATGGTCCTGGGGTGGCAGCAGTCTTCAGCCTGGTCCAGTGGCCCACAGCCCTTTATCTTGGAGTGTTAACCTCCTTTACTTTAAAACTTTTGGATATACTTGGGATTTAATTTTATCCTCCACAGTTGAAGAACGGGGACCAACAGAGCTCTATTTTTCAAGTTTGAAACTCACAGGGGACTTTTTTCTCCCCAGATTTTTTGGTAGCTACAGTGTTGGGTGTTTGGATTTTCGGATTTCCCTCTTTTTCATCTCTATTGGCAGTCATAGCACTGGACTTTCGATTACGTTCTCTTTTGTTGCTTGAATGACTAAAATGGTGATGAGTCTGAGAACAGTGTACAGATTTGATATGCTGTGATGCAGTTTTAAAATACTTATGCTTTCTCAAACTTTCCCCAGAGGCTGCACTATTCAGTTTATGAGTTATAAATATTTTGGACAATTTGGAATCATTTGGGACTGAATCAAATTTTTTTCTTTATATAAATTTGGATCTAAAAAACTCAAGACATATATAAGTACTTCTTTTTGGGATCTTCTTCTCTTTTCTCTCTCTCTCTTGGCAGTTGAAGTACTGGATTTAGTGGGGACTTGTTTTTAGAGATTGGAAACCACTGTGACCTGCTCTTTTCTTTTGATTATCTTAGCACTGGAGAACTGAACATCAGGATTCTGGGAGTACTCTAATTTTATTTCAAATTCAAGTACTCCAGATCTTATATTTTGGCAGTCTTAGCACTGGATATTGGAACACTGGGACTCAATAAGAACTTTTTTCTTTTTTTACACTTATGCTGAAACTCCAAATTTAACTATATCAGATTTTTGTTTTGGCAGTCTTAGCACTGGAGAACTGAATATTGGGACTCTGAGACTTTTTTAAAAATTGGAAGCTGTAAAGGAATTGGCATTCAAAAAGAGTAAACTTTGCTCTCATTAAAGTTGTTTACTGCTTGAAGTAAAAATGTTTTGCTAGATTCTTATTCTATGATGTAATACTAACTCACAGGTGTTTGTTAGAACAGATGTTTAGACAAATTTGTTCATTCAGACACCTGCATGTCGATGTGCAGACTTGAAGTCTGACACCCAGACACTTTGTCCATCTCACCAGATAAGAAGATGGCACAAGAGATAACGAACTCACTAATTAGCAGATGTCTCAAACAGGTGGGTAGGGGGGCGTAACACCCACACACCCAGCCAGCTTGTCTCATCGAGACATAGTTGGAAGTTTTCACATGTTTATGATGCAGGTGTCTGACTGAAAAGTGTATAAATAAGAATCCTTTTACCCTGATGTTAAGTAGAGAAGATCAAGATAGGGTAAGCTTCTCTCAGCCAGAGAGAAGTTACCTCTCTTTTCCCCATAGGTCAGACCATGACAGTCTGAACCTATGAGGGGCTTTTTGCCCCACTTTCTTAGACCTATTTAAACAGCTTAGGTATTCATGTTTATGATTTGTTTATGATTTCTTTTTGTATTCCTGAATTTTTATTATAACTGTATATTAATCTACCTCAATATTGTAAGCCAACAATGTGCTGCTATTTTGAATACTGGGTAGATTGATTTTATTTGCCTCTAAGTTTAAAGAGGGAATGTTTAGGTGTCCAGCCAGAAGATATTTTATCTTTGAAAAGTGCCAGGCTGTTCTCTCTACAGAAGGGAGGTAGAAGTCAAATCTTAGCCTGTGGTAGGAACTTCTTATCTACTGACCATTTATCATTTTTCAAGGAGAAAACTGGACTCTTGGAGTGCCTCACGAGGAGAGATTTGTAGAGGGGCATTATTTGGGTTATGAGGCTGAATTCTCATAAATTTCCCATACAGCTATTTTAATTGTCAGCTGAAGCTGATTATCTCAGAGTGAGACGGTTCATCTCAAAGTTTCGTTAACTGGAAAGCCCTAGTTAGAATCTCTGAGAAAGTTTTTTTTTTACAAACCTCTCGGCACTTCATTATAAATCTTTGGAATGTTGTCTGCTTCAAAACCCTGAACAGAATTTTAGTCCAAAGACCCCCGAGCACTCGTGACAGAAGCCACTGTGACCTGCTCTTTTACTTTGGCAATCTTAGCACTGGAGAACTGAATATTGGGACCTTGAGACTACTCTAATTTTATTTCAAATTAAAGTACTCCAGATCTTATGTTTTTACAGTCTTAGCACTGGAGATTGGATCACTGGGACTCAATCATAACGTTTTTTATTTCTTACACTTATGCTGAAACTTCAGATTGAAGTATACCAGATTTTTTCATTTTGGAAGTCTTAGCACTGGAGAACTGAATATTGGGACTTTGAGCCTTTTTAAAATTGGAAATCACTGTGATCTGCTCTTTTTCTTTGGCAGTCCTAGCACTGGAGAACTGAATATTGGGACTCTGAGACTACTCTAAATTTATTTCAAATTCAAGTACACCAGATTTTCTGTTTTGGCAGTCTTAGCACTGGAGAATTGAATATTGGGACTCTGAGACTTTTTCAAAATTACTTCAAATTCAAGTATATCAGATTTTTTGTTTTAGCACTGGAGATTGGAACTTTTGGACACAATCAGCTGATATTTGATTAGATAAGTAATTTGACAATTCAAAAAATTTGATAGTATTGAGATAGTCTAAAATTAGTTAATAAGAACATAAGAACAGCCTTGCTGGAACAGGCCACAGCCCATCCAGTCCAGCATTCTGTCTCACACAGTGGCTCACCATTTCCTTCAGGGTATTCCCAAGCAGATGCCTGTTTAGGATTCCCTGGAAATGATATTGAGAGATATCCTGCCTATCTCTCCAACCCGGAGGTTGTCCTTAAGTATCCATAATTATAGCCATTGATACTCTTGTCCTCCATGAACTTGTCTAATCCTTTCTTAAAGCTGTCAAGACTGACAGCTGTCACCACTTCTTCTGGCAGGGAGTTCCATAGACCAGTAATCCTCTGGGTGAAAAAGTACTTTCTCTTATTTGTTTGAGAACTAGTACCCAAAAGTTTCATGGAGTGTCCCCTAGTTCTAGTGTTATGCGATAGGGAAAACAGTTTTTCCTTATCTACTTTGTCCACACCGTGCATGATTTTATAAACTTCAATCAGGTCACCTCTTAGACGTCGTCGTTCAAGAGTGAAGAGGCCCAACCGTTGCAGCCTCAGATGGTAAGGAAGGTGTTCCAGTCCCCTAATCATTCTGGTTGCCCTCCTCTGCACTTTTTCCAGCTCCATAATATCCTTCTGGAGGTATGGCGACCAGAACTGTACACAGTATTCCAGATGGGGCCTCACCATAGATTTATAAAGAGGCAAAATGACTTATTTTCTATACCCTTCCTAATGATCCCTAGCATTGAGTTTGCTTTTTTCACTGCTGAGGCACACTGGGTTGACACCTTCATTGAGTTGTCCACCAGGATACCAAGGTCCCTTTCCTGGTTTGTCGCAGAGAGTTCAGACCCCATCAGTTTATAAATGTAATTGGGGTTCTTTGCCCCAACATGCATCACTCTGCACTTACTAATGTTGAAACTCATTTTCCACTGTTTTGCCCACTCCCCCAGTGTCGAGAGATCCCTCTGGAGCTCTTCACAATCTCTCACAGTTTTCACTACCCTGTATAATTTAGTGTCGTCAGCAAATTTGGCTACCTTGCTTTTTACTCCTACCTCTAGATCATTTATGAAGAGGTTGAAAAGCAGGGGTCCCAGTACTGAACCTTGGGGGACCCCACTCTTTACTTCCCTCCACTTGGAGAAGTGTCCACTTAGTGCTACCCTCTGTTTCCTGTCCCTTAGCCAGTTGCTGATCCAGGACAAGACCTGTCCCTTTATTCCATGACTGGTAAGTTTATTCAAGAGCCTTTGGTGTGGGACCTTGTCAAAAGCCTTCTGAAAGTCCAGATAAACAATGTCAACTGGATCCCCCTTATCCACATGCTTGTTGACACTCTCAAAAAATTCCAACAGATTAGTGAGGCATGATTTGCCCTTGCAAAAGCCATGTTGGCTCTCCTTTAGCAGCGCCTTCTCTTCTATGTGCCTATTAATTCTATCTTTTAGGATGGTTTCCATCACTTTACCTGGGACACATGTCAAACTGACAGGTCGGTAATTCCCTGGATCACCCCTGGATCCTTTTTTGAAAATTGGTGTTACATTCGCTACCTTCCAGTCATCAGGCACAAAGCCTGATTTGAGGGAAAGATTATATATTTTGGCTAGGAGATCAGCAATTTCATCTTGAAGTTCCCTGAGAACTCGTGGATGGATGCCATCTGGTCCTGGTGATTTGTTAGTGTTTTGTTTAACAAGACATGCAAGGACCTCCTCCCTGGTTATTTTTATCTGGCTTAATTCTTCGGTTTCACTCCCTACGAAGATAGGCTCTGTTTTGGGCATGTGGCCTCTGTCTTCTTCAGTGAATACTGAAGCAAAGAATTCATTGAGTCTCTCTGCAATCTCTGTTTCCTCTTTAATAACCCCTTGCCTTCCATTGTCATCTAATGGTCCAATGGCCTTCCTAGTTGGGTTCTTACTTCTAATGTACTTAAAGAAGTCTTTGTTATTTCTCTGAGTATTTTTAGCTATACGCTCCTCAAAGTCTTGCTTTGCTTTCCTGATTGTTGTCTTGCATTTGTTCTGCCAGAATTTATGTTTTTGCCTGCTGTCCTCATTCGGACAAGCCTTCCATCTTCTAAATGAGCTTTTCTTGCTCTTGATCACTTCCCGAACAGCTCCTGTAAGCCACATTGGAGTCCTCTTGGACCTGGCAGTGCCCTTTTTCCTTTTGGGTATGCATTCCAATTGAGCCTCTGTTATTGTTTTTGTAAACAGCCTCCATGCCTCTTGGAGTGTTTGGACTCTCTCAGCTTTCCCTTTCAGCTTCTTTTTTACTAGTTTCCTCAACTTTGGGAAATTTCCTTTTTGAAAATTTAAGGTCTCTGTGTTAGATTTTATCAGTGACTTGCGGTCTATGATCAAGTTAAACATAATTGAGTTGTGGTCACTGTTCCCTATTGGATCAGTCACATTAACATCTTGCACCAGATCCTGAGTATTACTCAGGATCAAGTCAAGGATTCTTGTACCTCTAGTTGGGTCTTCAACCATCTGTCCCAGGGAACAATCATTTAGCATATCTAGGAACTTTATCTCTTTATCATGTGCTGAACAACAGTTCACCCAGTCTATGTGAGGGTAATTGAAGTCCCCCATTATAACCAGGCTTCCCTTCCTGGATGCCTCCTTTACAACATTCTCCAACTGCCAGTCTCCCTCAAGAGTTTGGGTCGGAGGCCGATAGTATATGCCTACTGTTAGACCATCCTTGTGGCCTGGTACTCTTACCCACAGAGCTTCTAATGGTGACTCCAAATCACCTAGATATTCCAATTCATACGATTTTATCACTTCTTTGACATACAAGGCCACACCACCTCCCATTTGCCCCTTCCTATCCTTCCTGTACAGTTTGTAGCCTGGGATAACTGTAACCCATTGGTTATCATCCGTCCACCAGGTTTCAGTGATACCAATAATATCAATATTCTTATCTATTGCTAAGTATTCCAGCTCCCCTATTTTGTTCCGGAGGCTTCTGGCATTTGTATACAAGCATTTATATATGCTTTTCTGACACAGTCTTTTGTGTCCAGTTGCATTGTTAGACTGCCTCTTGCATCCTTCTGCTAGAATGCTAGTGACTAGCTCCTCGCTCTGCTCAGTAAATTTTGCATCCTCCTCACTACTCAAGTACACACTTTTCCGAACCGGATGCTGCCCAGCTCCTGTCGGCTTTCCCCCAGTTATCAGTTTAAAAGCTGCTCTGCAGCCTTTTTGATGTTGAGTGCAAGCAATCTGGTCCCATCATGGTTCAAATGCAACCCATCCCTCCTGAACAGATTTGGCTTGTCCCAAAATGTTCTCCAGTTCCTGACAAATCTGAAACCCTCCTCTCGACACCACCACCTCATCCATGCCATGAGACTTCTGAGCTCTGCCTGCCTGGTAGGTCCTGCGTGAGGGACAGGCAGCACTTCTGAAAATGCTACCTTGGAAGTCCGGGACTTCAATCTTCTTCCTAACAACCTGAATTTGGCTTCCAGGACAGACCGCTTGGCCTTCCCAACATCATTGGTACCAACGTGTACCATGACAACTGGCTCGTTCCCAGTTCTCTCTAACAATCTATCTAGATTTCTTGTGATGTCTGCAACTTTTGCACCTGGCAGGCAAGTCACCATACGGTTATCATGTGCATCACAAATCCATTTCTCTGTATTTCTAATTATTGAATCGCCTAGTACAAGGAGCCTCTCTCCTGCAATCTGTTCATCTACATGCACCTCATCAACCATATTAAGGGAGAGAAACTCAGTTTGTTCCTGTTGTTTATCTTCCTGGATCTCATCAAGTGTGATGAAGGAGAGATCATCAGGTGGAACCAGTTGTTCCTCTGTGTGTTCCTCATCAGGTGTGATGAGGGAAAGAGCCTCAAATTTATTCTGTAATTTCAGACTCTCAGAGTGATCCTCTACTCTTTTCCTCCTTTGAGTCACATTCCTCCAAACATTTCCCTCCTGAGTTAGTGAAGGGCCTTCTCCCTCAGAACTGTGCCCTGTCTCTACTTTGTCCAGCATAGTCTGTTCCGCTCTGTCCAAGAACAGCTCAAGCTCCTTAATTTGTTGATGGTTAGATATGCGGGCCTCTAGCTGCTGGACCTTCTCTTCTAGTAGTGCAACCAGCTTGCACTTGCTGCAAGTGTAGTTCTCCATATGCTTTGGCAAGAACACAAACATGGCACAAGTATTGCAGGTTACTACAACTGTTCCCTCAGAATCCATTTTAACAAGTGCAGTATTCCGGGCCTCAAAAATGTACACTCTAAAGCAGCTCTACTCCAACTGCAAAACTTACCAGTGCTCACTTCCTTAATGGATTACTAATTTGTATTGATGTATTTGTATTGATGTATTTGAAAATTTGATTTCATTTTATATGATCTGAAATTCTCCCCTTTTAAGTTACACTGTAAGATTTGAACTGTTTTTGAAGAATACTTTTTAGAGTTCAAGGATTGTGTTTTTTTTTAATTAAGTTCTTAAAGTAAAGGTTATGTGTTTTTTATTATTTGTAACTGGAAGTGCAAGTGGATGAGTTGTTGTGGAAGAGGTAAAGATAAGGAGAAGAAAGTGAGCTGGTTGAGAGATAGAGAAACATCATCCAATAGGAGTTGTTGAAGACTTGTTCGGCTAGAAGAAGAGAGTGAAGATATGAAGAAGACTTTACAACAGGAGGTAAAGGATGCAGAAGAGCAAGGGAGAGTGAGGAAGATTTTACAGCAACAACAGCAGTTAAAGCAACAACAGGGAGCTCTTGTAACTACAGTAGTAACAACACTCATAATAACTGCAACAACAATATTAACAGCAAAAACAACAACTGCAGCAGCTGGACCAACTACTATACTATTACTAACACCAAAATCACCAACAATTGCAGCAGTAGCAACAACCACGACATCAACAACAACTCCAGAAACACCAATAATGTCTATGACAGCAGCAACCACAACAGCAGCAATTATAGCAGGAGCAGTAGCAGCAGGAGGGGCAGCTAAAAGTGTTAAAGCAACAAAAGATACAATGGGCCCAAAGAATGAATTTGAAATGATCTTTGAAAGATTTGAAAGAATGGAATCTACTTTACTAGCAGGATAAGCAAATGTACACAAAAAGATGGTGGATATGTCAAAAGAATCCATCAAAGGTTTTGAAGAACTGAAAAAGGGGTAAGCTTATTTTAAAAAAAAGAACAAGAAGAAATTTAAAAAGAGCAGAAAGAGCTTAAAACAGAGGTAAAAAGGATGAAAGAAAAAGAGAAGGAAAGAGATATTAAGGTGGATTCTTTAGAAAAAATGTGTTGAAATGTTGGAAGAACAATTGAGGTGTCCAAATATAGTAATACATAATTTAACTGAGAAGACACATGATATGTTAAAAGATAGGTTATTGGACTGGTTGAATGGATTAGAGATGGAATACAGTTTTGTCCCAGAAGAAATTGTAAGAGCTTATCATCTTGGGCAGAAGAGAGGTAAAGTTGCTCCTAGGAAGGTTTTGTGAAGTTTGTGAATGTGGCAGGTAAAATGAGATTAATGACTATCAAAGAAATGGGACCAACTGCTCTGAAGATAAATGGTACAGATGTTGATATCTAGAATGATATTACAGTTGAAGAGAGATTCTGGCAACAATCGATGAAACCAGTAACAAAGCATCTGATTGACAAGGGTATTAAATACAATTGGAAATTCCCAAGACAGTTAATTTTTTTGGCATCTGGGTAGAAGATTTTTAATTTGAGAGGGTGCCTTTGTCTTAAACATACTCGTGGTGGCAAAACTGTTGGAGAATGGTACCAAGGAGTGGGACACCTTAAAGGAGGAATTGATAATTTTGGGTGGTTTACGTTTCAGAAGAAACACTGATAATGATGATAATGTGCACAGGGGAGTAGAAGGAGGAGTTTAAAAAGTTAAAATGCAATATTCTGGATCCAACAATGCTCACATCCCTTTTGATGTGCTAAAGAAAAGAGAGTTAAAAGAGAGATTGGATTGTTATCTAAAAAGGGATAAGATGTAATAAGATAAAATATAAAATTGAAGTAGTCATTTTTTTTATCAAGAGCTATATTCAGAGAAGGAAGTGAACTTGGAAAAATTAAGAGAATTTTTGGGAAATCACATGGGTCGAAAGTTGAGTCAGGAGCACAAGGAAATAATGGAAGAGAGAATAACAGGAAAAGAAATAAAAGCTATAATTATAAAATTAAAGGCAGATAAGTCACCCAGAGAAGATGGACTCTCTTCAGAGTTGTATAAGGAATTTAAAGATATTATTATCCTGAGACTGAAAAAAATGTTTAATGTTTTATTTTTATTTATTTATTTGAATTTATATCCTGCCCTCTTGTCCTAGGACAACTCAGGGCAGTGCACAATCACATAAAAACATTACAAAATGCATAAAAACATTACAAAACCCCCATAAAACTTCAACAAGACTCTTTAAAAACCAACCCATATCTAAAAATACCATCCCCCACCCCACAATCAGTGAAGGAACATGTAACTCAACAGAGCCAACAAGCAGGAGTCAACACCCCATCGCCCTCCCCCAAACTTGCCCTGCCAGTCAGGTTTTCAACCCTTTCCTAAAGGGCAGCAATTCTGACTGTAGCCTTAAAGTCAGGAGGTTCCACAGAGTTGGGGTGGTCATGGAGAAGGCCCTTCTCCTTGTACTAGAGAGGTGAGCCCCTCTAGCTGACTGAACACTGAGGGAGCCTCTCTGGTCCACTCTGGTAGACTCTCTTAGGGTGATGCAGTCTCTTAGGTAACCTGGCCGACTACCATGAAGGGCTTTAAAGGCAATTACCAGCAGCTTGAATTGCACCTGGAGGCAAACTGGTAACCAGTGCAGCTCCCAGAGCAGAGGTGAGGCACGGATATAGCGCCCACACCCCATCACTATCTGAGCTGCCACATTCTGGACCAGCTGCAGCCTCCAAATGGTCATCAAGGGCAGCCCCATGTAGAGCGCATTACAATAATCAAGTCTGGAGGTGACCAGCGCATGTGTGACCATGAGCAAGGAATCCCTGTCCATGAGCGGGAGTGTTAGATGGTGGTCAAATTCCAACCTCTTGGTATAGGTCAATAATAGTATTAATTCCTAAACCTGCAAAGGACCTGGAGAAAATTGTATCCTACAGGCCTATATCTTTAATAAATCAAGATGCCAAGATTTTTACAACTGTATTAGCAAATAGATTAAACAGTTTCATGGGTAATTATATAGCCACGGATCAAGTTGGCTTCTTGAAAGGGAGACATATGACTAATTTAATGAGGAGAGTATTGGATTTACTGGATATCACTGCCTGAAGTAAAGATAGGATTACTATCATTTGATATTTTTAAGGCATTTGATTTGCTTCAATGGGTTACGAATAATGAAATAGTATCATTTTACGAATTTGGGGCAAAGTTTATTTAGTACAGAAAGAGGGTGGATTGGGAATACCAAATATTGGAAATTATTATAAGGCTTTCCAATTTAAAAATTTGGTGAAAATTCTAATGAAAGAAGACGTAATTTGGGAGGAAATGGAGATGAAAGAAGCGAATCACGTTGGAAAAGCAATTTTTTTGGACAAAGAAGTAACAAAAAATGATCTTAAAAATAGACTGATAAAAACAACATTGGATCTATGAAAAAGGCTGAAAACACAGTTAACACCGGATGTATCCCCAATTATAGAAATGGAAGACATAAGGAATTTCCCTTTGAAAATGGATAGGAAAGAGATGGACATGTTTCTGAAAAATGGTGTGCTTCTGCTGAAAGATTGGATTCAGATATGTAAAAATAAAGAAAAAAGATCAGAAATATATGGGCAAATGAAAGTGAATTGGTTTCAAATTATTTCATTGAATTAATGGAATAATAAATACGTTTCTGAAACCAGTTTAATGAGAGATAGGACAGATTTTGAAGAGTTAGTACTTAGAATAAGAAAGGGAGAGGTAGGAATTAAGGGTCTTGTTAGTAAATTATATAAGATGCTAAACCCTGATGATGGATCACAGGAAATATTAAGAAAAACTTGGGGAAAAGATTTGAATATTAAAATATTGAATGTAAACTGGAGGAATAAATGGAAAAGAAGAGTTATAAGATCCATTTCTGTGAGAGTCAAATAACATAATTATAAAATTCTGTGGAGGTGGTACCTGACACCAGGTAGGCTAAATCAGATGGATCGTACTAAAACAAAAATGTGTTGGAGATGTAAGACTATCATGGGGACTTACGAACATATTTGGTGGAGACCAGTTCCAAACCAAATGAGGTTTTGGCTATAACATGAGAAGCTGGGCAGTTTCACAACAACCAAGGCATTGTATATACCACTGGGTTAAATTCTGTGCTTAGATTTAGTTTTAAGACAGCGTATATTTTATCTTTACCTATAAAATTGTGCGTAAACCATTGGTGTCTGACATACACGCCCACACCTGTCCCAACTATCCCATACCGAGCCGCCTACGCTTCCCTTTAGAACAACCGACCATCACAGTAAGGGTCCGGCAGCCATGAGTGGAGCAGCCGCCCCATGAACACAGACTGTAAGAGTGTAAGAGCAGCTGCCCTTCCTCCACCCCCCACCCCCCCTTCTCCAGACTTTTCCATAAAAACCAGTTAGCCCGGGGGGAGTGAAGGAGGAGATGCTTGCTCACCAGTACCGTTATCAGGACGGGGCATTCCAGAGACTGGGGGGTGGGCTGTCCCGAGAGTGAGAAAGTAAGGTAAAGACAGAGCCCTATGATTGATATGTCTAATTGACACCAGAGGGGTGAGCGATTGGGATGCCTCATCAAGAGGCTGGGACTGAGAGCAGTGGAGGCTAGGGGTAGAGGAATGCCTATATAATTAAGTGCACTAGTTTTAATGTGTTCCCTTCTCCCTTGAAAAATTCATTTTCCCTGAGAGTCTGCTTTCTTCCCTTTTTTGGATGGGGGAAAACTCTCGCTTCCCACCAGGCTGGTGGGGGTGGGAAGAAAAACTGTAGAGAGAATGCTCTTTTGCTTTAATGCTTCTGTATGGCTCTTTTTGCTGCAATAAAATTTAACCATGCTGAAGAAATTGGTGCTGGCTGGTTTCTTTCCAAGAGAAAAGAAAGGGGAATCTCAGGCTTGGGGAACTCCTGGCCACGTTATGACCTCAAGCTGTCTCTTTCATGGTTGCAGCCCAGAGATGTTTTGGAACCCATGTCTGATGTTGAGCAAGCGATTGATGTCTGTTGCCCTGTGTGTAACAAGAAGATTTTTCAGCCCCCCAAGTGTGGTGTCTGAAGGTCGGTGGAACTGCCCTGCTTGTGTAAGTTCTAGCCGATTCCCTCTGCTCAAGTGTATAGATCCAAACTTCAAAACCCCAAGTGTGCCTGAGAAGGAACCTTGCCCTGGTGTGCAAGTTAAGTCAAGCAGCTACTGCCAACTGCCCCAGTGTGTAGTTTGGCTGAAGCTGACGTCTGTCTACCATCCAAGTATGTGGTTTTTGGACTAACGAGCCTATACAGAGCCATTATTGCAAAGAGTGGTGTTTATTGTTTTCCTAGTTAGTGGGACTAGTGGATGGAGTATCCAGAGGATCTTTGGCGATTACCAGATAACCTGGATCTGAGCTTGCTGGCTGAGAGCACTCCTTTGCCGGTGAGCCGAGTGAGGAGACGAGGCCAGGACTTGCTGTCAGATTCCGGCATTCTTACTATTGAGGAGATCCATGCCAAGGCTGGTTGGCCCGTTGGTCTCAGTGACGACTCAGAAATGGAGAAGAATGGGGAAGCCGACCAGGCAGAGGCTTCGCCTGGCCCTGAGCTTGGTGAGGTGGAGCAGCAGCTGGACCCGGTGCAGATGGAATTTCTACAATTGCAGAAGGTAAGAAGCCCCCCCCCCCGAGACCCTGCACCAGGTGGACTGCAGCCATTTGCCCACACAGAAGCCCAATCAAGAAATATGGTCTTTCCTGACCCGTTTTGAATCGGTGTGTTGAGACTATGAAATACCCCCTCACATGTGGGCCACGCTTTTGGTGGGCCAGACCATCAATCCGTACTCTGCTTTTCTGGCCACTCTGGATTGGGCCCTGCCATGGGAGGAGGTTAGAGCAGTATGCCCTTATTCCCGATGCGGCGTAGTCCTACATGGAGTTCTTTGGAGACCTGACTCAGAAGCTGGACTTGTGGCTGGAAGCAGCGCAAGTGGAGTGCCAGGCTGCTGAGGTCTGGGTGGAGTGTGCCCCCCCAAACGGTCCGTTGGTGTGTGTGGTTCACTCCGGAGCCCATCAGCCTGCTTTTATACTGGGGATGGACCTAATGTACTGGATGGAGATAGAGATTGTAAGTAATAGTATAGAATTAGGAGCCCTGCCATGGGATATAGCTTTCAATTAGCGAAAGTATTTTTAGTTAGATTAATAATGAGTTTATTAGTCTGTTTTCTGAAATGGATGGTTGGTCAGGTCTGGCGGAGGTGCACGGGGCCTTCAACGCCTAACAAGGATGCCGTTGCACCATGTCAAGGGTGCGGGAGATGACACCTACACACTGACTTCCCGTTTAAAAATGCCAAGTGCCACTGGTGTGGCAAGAAGGGGCACATCTCCAAGGTTTGCCACCAGGAGTCAAGACGATAACACAAGGACAGCATTCTCTGGGAAAGGATTTTCAGAGGCCCCTGTACCACTTCTGGCATCCAGGCACTCGCCGGGAAGTTTTTCGTCGACATTGACATCCAAGGGTCAACATGGGCTCAGGGACTTTCTTCTATATCATCACGCAGAAGGAGTTTTTCATCTGCCACCGTCTGACCACCCCAAGCAGCAGGCCTTGAAGGTCAGGTTGAGTGACGTGCAGGGCGGACATATTTCAGTGCTGGGTGTCAGGAACTTTCATGTAGGTTTCCACAACATGTCTTCCCTCCTTCCTCTTGTTGTGGTCAAGACGGGTAAGAGCAACCTTCTGGGGACACAGTGGTTTGGACCCTGGGTATTGCCATTTTGAGTATTAATTCAGTGAGGTCTGACCCCATTCAGTCTGCTTGTGACAAATTCCTGAATTTCTTCTGCTTGGGGTTGGGTACCTACAAAGGCCCCCCCGGTCCATTTTAATGTTGTCCCCATGAGGATGAAGCCCCACCGGGTGCCTTTTGCGCTCAAGGACCGTATTGAGGCAGAACTTGATAGACTGGAGGTGCAAGGTATTTTGGAGCCGGTGGATTCCGCTGAGTGGGAGACTCCGATCATTACAGCCATCAAGTCCAATGGAGATATCTGCATTTGTGTGGACTATAAATGTACTATAAATAAGGCCATTTGCCCAAACTCATATCCTTTACCGGTGGTCAACCACCTCCTTGCTTCACTCCATTCGGGTAAATGTTTCGTCAAACTTGACTTGGCTCAAGCTTATCAGCAACTGCCTGTTACCCCCGCCTTGGCATTGTGCCAGACCATCACGACTCATATGGGTGCTTTTAAGATTCATTGTCTACAGTTCGGTGTCAATGCAGCACCAGGCATTTTCCAAGGTCTGGTGGAGAAGTTGCTTAAGGGTCTCCCTGGGGTTTTAATCTATTTTGACAATGTCTTAATATTGGGAAGTGATAGGGAGGACCTTACAGTCAAATTGGGGAATGTGCTAGAACTTTTTCAGAATGCTCGTCTCCATTTTAAAAAAGAAAAGTGCTGTTTCTTTGCTATGGAGGTAGATTTCCTGGGGTTCAAGGTTACCTCTGAGGGTGTCAAACTGGCCGATTTTAAAGTCACAGTGTGTTAAATACCCCACGCCCATCTTCTAAGTCTGAACTGCAGTCCTTTTTGGGACTCCTGAAATTCTATCATTCCTTTCTCCCCAAAAGGCGACCGTGGTGGCTCCTCTGCATGCTCTGCTGCAGAAACAGGCCATGTGGCATTGGGATCCCCGCAGGAGCAAGGGGGGGGTTAAAAAAACTCCTCACCTCTAATGCTATTATCACACATTTTGAACTCAGTAAACCAGTTGTCCTGGTCTGTAATGCTTCCCCTGTAGGGGTTGGGGCAGTTCTGTGCCATGATCTGGGGGAGGGATGGGAGGAGCCAATCACCTACTTTTTGGGGTCTCTGTCAGATACGGAAAAGAGGTATGTGCAAATTGACAGGGAGGCCATGGCCATTATTGTGGGGACCAAGAAATTTCATGATTTAATTTACGGGCAGCCCTTCATGATCATTTCTGATCACAAGCTGCTCCTTGGCATTTTCACCCCGGAGAAGCCAACCCCTCAGATCTTGTCCCCACGGATGCTTTGGTGGACAATGTTTTTGCAGATATATCACTTCAGCTTGTAACATCACCCGGGCACATCTATATCAAACTAGCATAGTTTGCCCGGCGTTGCCGGGCTTTTAAAAATTGTGTTGGATACTAAAGGGTTTTGTTTTGTTTTTTTTTGAACTAATGGTGATGGGCTGTTTTAAATGGTGGTGTAAGGTTTTTTGATTTTGTGGCTTCGAGTAATTTTGCTTTTGAACTTGTTTTTTATGTTTATGCAAAAAAAAAATTAAATTTAATTTAATTTAATTTAATGTAATATTATTTAGTTTAAAATTTAATTTTGTTTTTTAAAATGTTTTTTTAAATCGTTTTTTTGTTTTTGTTTTTCAGAGTGAAAAGGGGTTTTATTTTGGTAATTTTTGAGATTATTTATTTATTTATTTATTTATTTATTAGTCAAATTTGTATATGCCGCCCGCTCAGGCATGCCCGACTCAGGGCGGCATCACAACAATGCACAAAAATACATAAAACATTATAAAAACCCCCAACCCACCCCCTTTAAAAACCCCTATATCCCACCCACCCATCCCATCCACTATAAAAGGAAGAAAAAGGAGGAAGAGAGAGTTCTTATACAAGCCAGCAGGCGGGCACCATAGTCCCATTCGGGCCCCACACCTGCCCTGCCAGCCAGGTCTTCACTCCTTTCCTGAAGGGCAGCAATTCACTTTGGAGTCTTAGGTCTATTTGCAGGAGGTTCCAGAGAGTTGGAGTGGACACGGAGAAGGCCCTCCTTCGGGTGCTAGACAAATGTGCATCCCTCGTTGGTGGCACAATTAGAGAACCCCTCCGGTCCGCTCTAGTTGGACGGGCAGACACTCTTGGGACGATGCGGTCTCTAAGGTATCCTTAGTGTTTTTTTTTTAATGTTTGTATAATTTATTTGATTAAATTTAGAATTATTCTTATTTTTTAAATATTTTTGAATGTTGTTTCTGTTTTGGCCACTGGGTGGGGGTGGTGAGCTTTTGTGCCTCTCATTACATTTGTTACCTTCTGTCCTCTGGGTGTCGCTTCCGGTAAGTTTCCTCTTTCTCATTTGATTTCCGGTTCTCATAGAAGGAAGACGTCTTTTGGTAAGTTCTGTGGCGGGGGGGGGGGTTTGGGGGGGGGGGTTGGGGGTGGAATTTTTTTTAGGGGGTGTATGTGTGTGTTTTTCTTGTTTATTTTTGGCTGTTTGTGTGTTTATTTTTTGGGTTTTGGTGTGTTTTTGAATGTTTTTTGTTTGTGTTTTTGTGTCTTTTTTCAAGTGTGTGTGGGGGGGTGGCTTTCTTTCTCGCAGGCCATGCTGGATGGCCCGTGGGAAGGAAGGCCAATTGCGGGGAGGCTTTTTTCCCCATGGGCCATGCTGGATGGCCCGTGGGAAGGAATGGGCATTTGCGGGGAGGCTTTCTTTCCCACGGGCCATGCTTGATGGCCTGTTGGAAGGAAGGGCATTTGCGGGGTGGTGGTTATTTCTTTCTCACGGGCCATACTTGCTGGCCCATGGGAAGGAAGGGCAGAGGCAGTGGGGTGTTTATTTTTTTACCCCGCGGGCCATACTGGCTGGCCCGTTGGGAAGAAGGGCAGTTGCGGGGGTGGGTGGTTGGGTGGGTTGCTTTAATTTTTGGCGCTCCGGCTGGCCCATGGAACAGAAGTGCAGCGGCGGCCGGGGTGTATTTTTTTTTACTTGTGTTTTTCGCGCGCCGGCTGGCCCTTCGAACGGAAGGGCCATGGTGGAGGGGGGGGTTCCCCCACGGGCCATGCTGGCTCGCCCATGGGGAAGAATGGCTGCGGCGGTGGGCTTTTTTTTAACTTTTATTTTTTGTGCGCCGGCCGTCTCACTTGTTTTTCGCGCGCCGCTGACCCTTCGAACGGAAGAGTAGCGGCGGCGGGTTTTTTCCCCCCACGGGCCATGCTGGCTCGCCCGTGGGTTTGAATGGTTGCGGCGGCGGCTTTTTCTTAGTTTTGTTTTCGCGCGCCGGCTGCCTCATCGTTCTGCTCGCACATTGCGCGCAGGACGCTGGGGCTTGTAGTAATGTGTTGGTGCTTTGTGTTTGTGCTGCGTTTTTTTAAAATGCTTTTCTTTTGATTGGCTGCGGCGCGTGTTCGAACGCTGCTCCGTGCGAGAGCCTCTCAGCCTGATTGGCTCTGGCGCGGCGCAAGAACTTTCGGGAAGTGATGTTCTTTGCGTTTCTTGCCGTTAGTGGGGCTGAGGCCCCCGTGCCGGATTTTTAAATCCTTCGTTGTCCTGCGTAGGCAATTTGGCCGTGCTCTCGAAGGGAGGGTGCGGGTCAGTAGGGCGACACATAGCAACGTATAGCCAATTCCAAAGGTGAACACTTGGTTTTATAGGTTAAGATGCTGATGCCCTTTCCAGATCGCCCATCGAGTGTGTGGGCAAGGTTGCTGCGGACCATCAGGTCCTCATGATCGAAGTATTGGATTCCCCGCCTGTGTCTGTAGAGGCCATTGCAGCAGCATCTAAAAAGGATTCCCAATTGTCGAAGGTTATGTCACGGGTGCATAAAGGGTGTCCATTGCCACCTGTTTCTGACGAGTTTAGGGTCTATTATACTAAATGACATGAACTATCATTAGAGTGGGGATGTTTAGTATGGGGGGATAGGGTGGTCATTCCACCAGCTCTATGGGGCAAGGTTCTACATACGCTACATGTGAGTCACCCTGGCATTGTTCGCTCTAAGGCACTTGCTATGAGCTACTTTTGGTGGGTTAGACTCGATTCAGACATTGAAGACTGGGTGGGGCATTGTTGAGAGTGCCAGTCATCGAGGTTGGAGGAGATCCACCAGCCCACCAGGGAGTGGGATACAGCCAAGGGCCCGTGGTCGAGGGGTCATATTGATTTTGCTGGGCTGTTCCATGGTGCTTTATTCTTATTGATCGTTGATTCCTTTTCTAAATGGTTAGAGGTGATTCCGGTTTCAAACACAACAGCAGCTGTCACAATTCACAAACTAAGGAGGTTGTTTTGCTCTTTTAGGTTGCCCGACATTGTCATGTCCAACAATGCATCAACCTTTATGTCTGCAGAATTCCAGGATTTTCTTAAACGTAATGGGGTTCATCACATAACTGCTGCTCCCTTCTACCCAGCCATGAATGGGCAGATAGAGAGGCAGGTTCGAATGGTAAAGGAGGCCCTCAAATGAGTGGGGTCTGGTGACTTAGACTTGCAGCTATGTCAATTTCTATTTATCTCTTTAGCATCTGGATTTTCCCCAGCGGATCTGTTAATGAAGAGGAAGTTGTGTACGGTTTTTGACCATCTAGACCCACACCGCATAGTAGACAAAGGGCAGAACCTGGATGTCTGCAATTCTAAAGGTTTTTTGGTAGGGCAGGCCATGTATTGTCGTAACTATGCCCTGGAGTCCCAATGGTTAGGGGGGATGTCTTAGAACAGATGGGGCCAGTATCGTATAAAGTGCTCATGGATAATGGGCTAATTTGGAGAAGGCACGCAGACCAAATGTGTCCCCATGTTGTGGGGCAAAACATATCCTCAGGGGAAGAGTTTGATGAGTCCTTTAGCTCAAGGCAATCGAAGGAAGGCTCAGAGCCCCCAGATTTTGTAGTGGGCTTGGATTTCTTTAGCCAGCCACTTCCCTCCCATTTGTTGCCTGCACATGCCTCTCCAGGACACCCCCCCCCCCCGAACAGGCAGTTCCTGGAGCTGAGAGGGAGACAGTTCCCCATTTCTCGGGTTCAGTGTCAACACCAACTCAGGTGGCTCTAGGGTCTCCCCATAGCCCTGGTCTCCCAGGGGACTCCTCAAGAACCGCCGGCACCTCTAGTGATACCGGGTTCCAGTACCGATTTTCAGAGTTCCCCTCAGTTAGGGCAGCCAAAGCAGGCCTGCCCCCTCCCAGAAATATGTAGATTGGGTCTCCCATTAGGAGGGGGAGGAATGTTGTGTATTAACATTAGTTATGCCTCAGTGCCACTTGCAAAAATGCACCATTATCACTGAAGCTGATTGTCAATGTTTTCCCGCTTCTTCGGTATCCAGGGTAAATGTAACCAATGTGTCTTGTATATCATCCCTGCTCCCTTTTCCCTGTTCTTTTGCTCCTTGAAATAAACCATGTTGTTGTTTGACCCAACTCTCTCTGAGTAGTTACTCTTGAGGTTTGGCCACAACAGAGAGTGAGCTGTGGCTCCTGCCTCAAAAGAGATGTCTCTCATCTCCCCACTCCCATGTTTCTGGTGTTTCCAAAAGAGAAATATATGAAAACTTTAGGGCACAACCAAGCAGAGCCCCACCTCCCTGGAGATGGCCAGTGGCTGGTCGAACTCTTTGCCTCCAACCAGGTGAAAGCCACTTAGCCACATCCCCTGGATGGTAATGCGGTGGGTCTCGCTAATGTTGCTGGAAGACACTTTCCCCCTGGCTTTACTCTGAGGAAAGGGGGAAAGGAAAACCTGCTGGCTGGGGAAATAGGCTCCTCCACCCCCAAAGAAAGAGGTGGGAGGGATGGGGAGAGAAAGAAATAATTGACAGGAGGCAAGGGGGGGAGAGAAAAAAACCTTCCTGAATGCCTGGATTTGGCACCTCACCATGTTCATGTGGCAGGCATGCTTCAACACCAGAGTGCAAGGAACGCTGTTTAGCTTCCTACCAAAGTGGTTCCTATTTATTTACTTGCAGTTTCCTTTCTTCAAAGTGCTAGGTTGGCAGAGCTGGGACAAAGACTGGAGGTCATTCCATCCTGAAGTATTTGGGTCTTGAACTGCTGACCTGCTGACCTACCAGTTGTCAAGTTCAGCATCTTAACCACTAAGCCACCGTCATGCAGTACCTGGGAATTGAACTCTGGCCTTACAGTTGTCGAGTTCGGCGTCTTAACCACTTGATGCTTCCAAAGACAAACTCAAAGCAGAGCTGTAGCCAGGGGGTGGCCTTTACCCACCCTGAGTTACCAGTTTCCCCACCCTCAAACACTCGGGGTGCACTGGCAATAATCGGAATGCCAATTTGATATCATACTTTGCCAATTGTGCCCCGGGACCACATGAGCATACCATCTGTAAGGCCTGGTCAAAGGACGTATACCTGACAGAGCAAAGGTCATCCGGTATAGCGTCATTGACCGAGGAGCCCGCAGGGTAAGAAAGGTGGTGAATTAGACGGAATTCACCCGGGGACTTCTTCGGGACAAAACCTAGAGGGGATACCTTCACGTTAGGGTATGGGGGGTCGTTAAATGGCCCCGACACCCTCTGTGCCTTAATTTCCTTGGCTATCTGCTTCGCAGCGATGTCCTTATTACCCCTGAGAGACAGTAGGTTCTGGGCATCCTGAGGCCCACGAACCCCTTTAAAGGGTATGCGGAAGCCAAACTGAAAGCCGTCAAGTATGTATCTCGCATCATCCTGTCTAGGATAAGCGCGCATCCATCGTTCAAGCACCGGGACACTAATTGGGGAGGGGGCCTTTTGAATGGGTAGCAACGTCAGAGGGAACTCTGGCCGCCCCCTGTCCACCCCTTCCTCTGCCCCTAGACCCACCGGCCCGTGGGCACGCGGAGGCGGCATGAGGGCCGGAACAAGAAGGGCACTCGTGCCCATATCAACACTGGTGCTTGCTGCACACTCTGTTGGCGGAGAAACTCCAACAAAGTAGGCGGGCTGGAACCCCCTGCCCCGCCGTCTGGCGGGGAGTCTGTGTCGTAGCAGCCCACTGTATGGCATGGCCACAATGGTACCGGTCACCGGCCGCGTGGGGGTCATGTACAACAGCCACAACTGCTGGCAGGGCTCGTCCCACCTCATCTCAGGATGAAGGGCCACCCTCATCCTAAATTCTTCATCATAGGCCAACCATGATGGTCCAGGGAAATCAACCACAGCCTGGTAAATATTGTCCAGGTACTGGACCATTGGAATGGCCAGATCAGGACGGGCACTAAGTTATACTGCCATATAAATCAGATAGGCCGGTAACCAATTAGCCCAAGTGCGAGGAGGCTTACGACGACGGGACAACTCCTTGTCCCTGTCGTCCTGCCCCTCTCTCTTCTCCTTCGTAGGTTCACGGTTCAGGAGGGTAAAAATGTCCACGTATTCCCCACGCCAAATCTTTTCCCTCATAGCCTGGGACAAATGGCCACCCAGGGGTAAGGAGTAACCGTCCATCGGCAGGGCCGCCGTCGGCATGGATTGAATTGGGGGTGCCCGCAGTGGGCCCTGTAGGACCCCAGGGAAAGTAGGCATACCCGTAGGGGCGGTCACCCCTGTAATAACCGGGGAATAATTGGGCAACCAGGAATTAACTGGACAGTGCGGGTTAAACTGTCCTCCCACAGTCACTTGTTGCGGCCATGGCCACTGTAGCCCCCCAGCAGTATTGGCTAGTGTCACTGGTGTACTGACTTGAGCAGGATACTCACTCGGCGCACCCCCATGGGCCGCCCCCACTGGGGGTTCCGGCCCGCGATGGGCGTCGGAGCTTGCAACAGGTATCGAGCTCTGCCTCCTAATGCGCCCCTGCCAGGTAGGACCGGTGGCCGATGGAAAGCCTTGTTGTGCCAGCCTGATGGGGAGCTGTGAGGCACCAGCTTGGCCTAGCCTGATGGCCTCTAGCAGCTCAACCCTGTTGGTGGCCCGCTGCGCGGCCATGGCCGGCGTGTGGGCCGGGACCGAAGAGTTGGCAAGCCCACCATCCGAAGGTGGTGGAGCAATGCCCATTGAAGCCTCCAGCACTAAAATGCAGGCAAGGAGAGCATCCACAGTCTCCGCCCCACCAGAATAAGATGGGCCGGATGGCCCACAGGGCAATTGCTGAGGGATAAACCCATGTGGTAATCCCTGGCCAGAATATGGCCATGCTCAGTAATCCGGCCCATGAGGGGCCGGAAGGATGGTGGGGTGGAAACCCACACCGTGCCCGGTTGGGCCGCTATGCCCCGAGCCGGGGAAAGCAGCAGTGGGGGTCAGAACCCCCGGGGAGCAGGCCTGGGCCGCCCCCGCCTGAGTCATCAGACTGGGCTCATTGGTGGCAGTGGGTACGAAAACCCCACCCCCTGCGGGGGTGCCATCTGAGCCCTCCGGCCCGGTGGCACCCCCGGAGAAGTGGAGGGGTGGGCTGAGCCCCCCTTTGGCGTGACTGAGTGGCCGCCTGCGCCTTGCGCTTGGGCGCCATGGCTTAAGCGGTGCTGTTCGGAGGAATAGAAAACCTCCGATTCAAGCTCAATCCAAGCGAGCCTCTTCAAAAAGAGGCGAGGGCAAAGAGGAAAGCGACGGAGCAAACTACTCCGCTCCATCGCTTCGCAAAATGGCAGCCGGGCTGCCTCTTGGCCACCCCTTTTATGGAAGGGTGCCCATGCCCCCTAACTATCCCGGATGTCTGCGTCCGGGTGGGGGGGCCTGCAAAGAGCGCGGCGGCCATTTGATGCCGCGCTTGCATTCTTGGTGTTGTAGGAGCCTTTGAAATCTGGATCACAGCTACAACTCAGATGGTTCGATCACTGGCGGAAACCTTATCCCAGGAAAGAGGAGGCATTTATTTTAAGCAAGATAAAATTAAGTTTATTGAAAATAAGTTTAATTACCACTGGCCAGGTGCTGGTCAAAGCCCTAATCTCAAACATTGACTAATCAAAAGTTCCCTCCAAGTGAGCAGTTCTTTTTGGTTCCAGAGTTACTCCTGACACAATGCTAGCAGGTGATTTATATACCCTTTACCCAAGAGAACTAACCTTAACCCTAACATTTTATCTAACATTTACAAAATAAAAGGTTTACAATTAAAACAAAACCAGCACCAGACCCTTCTGTTCATAAGTAAAAGGTTCAATAATAGGAAACAAAGGCAAAGTGGGATTATGCAAATGTCCTAGGGTCAGGGAGGAAGCAGCAAAATTCATAATTCAGCAAAGGTAGGCAATGACGTCCTTCACTGGGCATCCAATGGAGTGTGGATCGTAAGTGGACACCAATCCTGGGGTCCGGATACCATATGCAGGATACAAGTTGACCAATGGGCTTGTGGATGGACATCAGGGTAGGACACATAAGAACATAAGAACATAAGAACAGCCTTGCTGGAACAGGCCACAGCCCATCCAGTCCAGCATTCTGTCTCACACAGTGGCTCACCATTTCCTTCAGGGTATTCCCAAGGAGATGCCTTCACCTGCTTAGGATTCCCTGGAAATGGCATTGAGAGATATCCTGCCTATCTCTCCAACCCAGAGGTTGTCCTTAGGTAGCCATAATTATAGCCATTGATACCCTTGTCCTCCATGAACTTGTCTAATCCTTTCTTAAAGCTGTCAAGTCTGACAGCTGTCACCACTTCTTCTGGCAGGGAGTTCCATAGACCAGTAATCCTCTGGGTGAAAAAGTACTTTCTCTTATTTGTTTGAGAACTAGTACCCAAAAGTTTCATGGAGTGTCCCCTAGTTCTAGTGTTGTGCGATAAGGAAAACAGTTTTTCCTTATCTACTTTGTCCACACCGTGCATGATTTTATAAACTTCAATCAGGTCACCTCTTAGACGCCGTCGTTCAAGAGTGAAAAGGCCCAACCGTTGCAGCCTCAGATGGTAAGGAAGGTGTTCCAGTCCCCTAATCATTCTGGTTGCCCTCCTCTGTACTTTCTCCAACTCCATAATATCCTTCTGGAGGTATGGCGACCAGAACTGTACACAATATTCCAGATGGGGCCTCACCATAGATTTATAAAGAGGCAAAATGACACTTGCTGACTTATTTTCTATACCCTTCCTAATGATCCCTAACATTGAGTTTGCTTTTTTCACTGCTGAGGCACACTGGGTTGACATCTTCATTGAGCTGTCCACCAGGACACCAAGGTCCCTTTCCTGGTTTGTCGCAGAGAGTTCAGACCCCATCAGTTTATAAATGTAATTGGGGTTTTTTGCCCCAACATGCATCACTCTGCACTTACTGATGTTGAAGCTCATTTGCCACTGTTTTGCCCACTCCCCCAGTGTCAAGAGATCCCTCTGGAACACTGTGGCTGTTGCTTGAGCATTCCATTCCCACCCACAGGTTAAGCCTATCCTGTCCTCCCCATGGAGCTATCTAAAGTAAAGTAAAGTTGGGGTCCCAAAACAATGAGGATGCCATGTGTAAACAAAAGGCAGACTTTAAATGTGTATGAGGAACATTTCTGATACCCACAGAAACCTCCCTCTAATTTACATTTGATATCCCAAACAATGTATGCAGAGGTGAGTGTAATCAGCATTAATGCAACAGGTAAACAAGGGAAACAAGGTGGCATGTCTTTCTTCGGGCCAAATG
Organism: Bradypodion ventrale; assembly: GCA_035047345.1. NCBI lineage: Eukaryota > Metazoa > Chordata > Lepidosauria > Squamata > Chamaeleonidae > Bradypodion > Bradypodion ventrale. The sequence goes on from JAWDJE010000003.1 coordinate 177,068,971, forward strand.
TTAACTGATGGCTTCCTGTGGTCTTGAGCCCTCCTGGATGCTTGCAGGAGGTAGACAGAGGTGCAAGAAAGATCCTGAGTTGAGATACAAACAGAGCATGTTAAAATCAAATGTAAAATATTTCTAGAGTCTTTTTTTAGAAACATAATCTATACTGAGCAAAGGAAATATGAAATAAACCTTATTGAAATAGGTGAGGGGGAAAATCTGGAGATTTAATTGCAGTCCCCAAGTAGGAGCTTTAGTGAAGATGCCCTATGCATTTCCCCAGCAAGCACTGTTGTTTACACATGCTAATGTCTAAGCTATCACTGACCCCAAAGAAAATAGAGAGACAAAAATCCTGATCTTGGGTTATAACTGTTAAAATTACTTTTGTAGTTATGGGCAAGTGGCTTCACTAAATCACAGAGCAGGAAGGTTGCATGATTTAAGTGCTTGATCATTCTCCAGCCTTGTGTTTTGTTCTGGGCAGTGAATTGGCAGCAAGATAGATGTGTTTTGTACAAAGAGCCAGTTCTTATAGAACTCAGATTTTAATTTACAAGTAAAAAAATACCTTTGAGAACTGGGTTTGAGAACTAGGATGTTGAAGAATTTCCTCAATGCAATGATAATATAATAGTCTAAGACTCTAGAAACATATCTATTATTAATTATTTTTAAAACTAAGTTTCAATACTCTGATTTTCTTCCCTAATCACTGATAGTAGTCATTTTCTGGACTTTTTAAAAAATAGATAAAATGTACAGTATACTCCCCTTTCTTAAAGCCAGTTGAGATATTTTACTAGCAGTAGATACAGGTAATCCTTCAAATACACATGCTGTTTCACATTATGAGGCTTCATGTTAAAAAACACACACAGTGAGATTCATACATTTTGAGTTTCAAAAAAATTACTGCTGGAGGCTGTTCACAGCTTTGTGCTAAACTGTGCTAAATTAGTTTGGAGACAGCACTAAATGAAGCTTTATAATTTTACATATTTGATGCTGTGCAGTTTATATATTATTTAGGTTTCCTTTGCCATGAAGTTATTTTTGAAAGAGCCATTATGGGATGATCTCTGAGCTGAACATAAGAACAACCTTGCTGGAACAGGCCACAGCCCATCCAGTCCAGCATTCTGTCTCACACAGTGGCTCACCATTTGCTTCAGGGTATTCCCAAGCAGATGCCTTCACCTGCTTAAGATTCCCTGGAAATGGCATTGAGAGATATCCTGCCTATCTCTCCAACCCGGAGGTTGTCCTTAGGTATTCATAATTATAGCCATTGATACTCTTGTCCTCCATGAACTTGTCTATTCCTTTCTTAAAGCTGTCAAGACTGACAGCTGTCACCACTTCTTCTTGCAGGGAGTTCCATAGACCAGTGATCCTCTGGGTGAAAAAGTACTTTCTCTTATTTGTTTGAGAACTAGTACCCAAAAGTTTCATGCAGTGCCCCCTAGTTCTAGTGTTGTGTGATAGGGAAAACAGTTTTTCCTTATCTACTTTGTCCACACTGTGCATGATTTTATAAACTTCAATCAGGTCACCTGTTAGACACTGTCGTTCAAGAGTGAAGAGGCCCAACTGTTGCAGCCTCAGATGGTAAGGAAGGTGTTCCATTCCCCTAATCATACTGGTTGCCCTCCTCTGCACTTTTTCCAGCTCCATAATATCCTTCTGGAGGTATGGTGACCAGAACTGTACACAATATTCCAGATGGGGCCTCACCATAGAGCTGGAATTTATTATCTCTGCAGTGCCTACAAAGATATGCAATATCCTTTTCAATAAAACACACTTTTAAAACTCTTGAGTGTAACTGACAATCATAAAAAACAGAAAGAAACAGAAAGGGGCTTCTTCCTCTTGTGATCTGAAACAATACTTTAGTTGCTTACAAATTTAAGTTAGACAATAGTGCCAAGAAGAGGAGGTACGAAAACACTTGAATGCTACAAATTACCAAGAGCAGACATACACCTTACGTGAAATAGCTAAGTACACTCATCAAATTATTTATTTATCATGGTGTGTCAGGTAAGAACGAAGCCACTCTTTTATTGTTCTTTTGGTTGCATTTGTCCTGTAGAGACAATTACTGTGAAATCAAAACAATGGCAAAAAGTGTTGTGGCACCTGAAAGACTAACAACTGTATTTAACGTTAGCTTTCATGGATCAGGTCCACTTCATTCAGGTGTTCTCCCACATGCAAATGTAATGGCACATGTAGGAAATAGCTGGACACAAGGAAGACACACGGAGGCAATCGTGCAGTGATGTTCTGCCCCGAACAAAGTCGGGGATACGTATTTATTAATCTGCCTTGGGGTTCGTGACATGTGCCTATAATACTTGTGCCACCCCTATACAGACGGCTTGCATACGTGGCATTTTCCGGTGGTCAGCTACAATGACCACTCTTGGACATTGCTCTGTGGTTAATGGATAGCCCGCAGTTAATTACCTCGGGCTGGTGAAACCCATTGTTCCTGCCCTAATCACGGGGTCTATGTGTATTGTCCCTGGGTACCCAGCTTGTCCTTTGTCTGCCCTGGCATGTTTCCCTTACTCTATTTGCCCCCAGCCTAGGTTATGATTCATCTCTAACTAGCCTGCTTTACCTTCCCAATTTCCCCTCCAGCCGAGCTCGGGTGATCCCCGGATCTGTCGAAAACCGAGCAAACCCCTGGGGAGAGGTTTAATTGCCAATTATTCCTGTGGGCAACCCACAGGCACAAAGCGGGGAGAGGACAGACTCCTGACTATAACATTGTTAGCTGTGTTAGGTGAAATCCAGAAACTCCATTTTTGTTGTGTTTAATAAAGAGTTCCCTCTTTGGATTGTTCCTGCCCCTTCACATGTTTCACACAAACACTACATGTCCCAGTTTCCACAGGCAGCACACAAGCCCAGTGGTGCTCCCCTCTCTCATTGGCAAAGGATGCAGTGTTTTCAGAGAACCAAAGGGAGTTCACCTAAGGTAATTCTAGAAGAAACATTATGTGCAGATATATCTTAAGTTGTCTGTGGGGTTTCCTTATAAATTGCTAATTAAAAAAGGAACTTTCTATTTCAGCTAAGATTACAGGATCTATTCTGAGCATGTAATATTAATGCCTCATGAAAATTAACATGTTGAACTTGCTTCCTGTTTTAGAAGGGTGCCATGAAAGTGTGGTACTTTGAATAAACTGGCAAATGGAGTTAAGTGTACCTGGTAGGAAGAGCCCCAGTAGAAACAATAGCTAATCCCTTCATCCTGGAAGACTTCTTTTGTTAAGGAAATTACTGTCTGCATTTTTATAACACCCAGAACCCAGTCATCTGCTATTTCCTGACACATTGGTTTGAGCCTGGCTTCCTGAGATGACATCACGAATCCTGCACCTGGACCTTTGGGTTACATCATTGTTACATCAGCTATAAAACTGGGTGCTCTGAAGACGCTCTTTCTCTTCGTCATGGACTGATCCTGAGCTGAGCCCCACTGGAGGTGGGTAAGGAACTAGATAAGGCCAGAGGCCTAGGGAATTAGTTAAGTTTCTTGTTTTAGTATTTTCTTTTGAATGACTGCATTGCAAGTTTGATTTCTCATGCTATACCCATTTTCTTAATTTACTTTAATAAATATAATTACCCTTAGACCCTTTGTGTCTATTGATTTGGGAATTGAGAGTGACTGGACCACGCATATAAAAGGGGCCGCATCACGCTACCCAACTTCTGATTCCCTGTATGCTAGTCAGTATGAGCCTGGAAAAAGTAACTGGCTAAGCAAGACAGGAAGGGTGAGCACATAAACCCCAGTGAGGGGGCAAAGACCCATCACATGGTCTTTGCTGGGCTGTGCAAGCTATCAAGGAATTTACGCAGAATCACCCATTCAAACTAAAGATACAGGGGGGTAATCTTGTGTTGGGGATGGTGGAGCTCCTGGTTCATATTGGGTTGTATTGTAGTCTAAATGCTTTGTTATTGTAGTTGCTTTAACGCAAGAGAGCCTCCGTAAGGATGACATTGTTAACTGTTTTTGCCTATCTGTAGTAATGCTTTTCTTTCCCTATATTTTAGAAATGAGGTGTTTTGCTCAGATTGAAATGGGCTCCTTTGATCTTTCCCTCCTCCCATTTCAATCTCTGAAAAGAGGAGGCATGTCAGAGAAATAACTCTTGTCAGTGTTTTTTCTCTGTTCTCCTAGTCTCGGGTTGCAGGGAAGTCTATGTGAAGGTTTGATTGCATGATTTATGGCTATGCCTTTGATGGCCCTGCACTGAGTACGTGACTTGCTGCATGGAAGCAGGGGGCTAATAAAATTGCCATCTGACCCCCTTGAGCCAATCAGGGGCACCTGGACCTTTGGGTTACATCATTGTTACATCAGCTATAAAACTGGGTGCTCTGAAGATGCTCTTTCTCTTCGTCATGGACTGATCCTGAGCTGAGCCCCACTGGAGGTGGGTAAGGAACTAGATAAGACCAGAGGCCTAGGGAATTAGTTAAGTTCTTGTTTTGGTATTTTCTTTTGAATGACTGCATTGCAAGTTTGATTTCTCATGCTATACCCATTTTCTTAATTTACTTTAATAAATATAATTACTCTGAGTCCCTTTGTGTCTATTGATTTGGGAATTGAGAGTGACTGGACCACACATATAAAAGGGGCCGCATCACGCTACCCAACTTCTGATTCCCTGTATGCTAGTCAGTAGGAGCCTGGAAAAGGTAACTGGCTAAGCAAGACAGGAAGGGTGGGCAAATAGGGGCACCTGGACCTTTGGGTTACATCATTGGTACATCAGCTATAAAACTGGGTGCCTGGCATTTGAATTGTAGTGGGATAGCCCCGCCCCCCTTTCCACTGTGATCAGGTTTTTCTTGCATTTAAGGCCCTATGCAATAAAAACTTTTATTTTTCCACAGTTCTTTGTTTTATTGGTCTTTATTCCATCTCATCCAGAGAGACCTGAACTAAAATAAATAAAGTAATTGATACTGATTTTTTCCCCTTCATTTTGTTAACACATGCCCCAGGGTAATGCCACCATTCCACCGTGGTGTTCCAGACCTTGGTTTACAGGTATTGCACCCATGCAGGTATTCCAGGTAAAGGGGTGCTCCTTGCCAGGGGCAACCCCAAGAAATTCAGGTATCAATCGGAAGGCTGGCAAGTCAGCAGTTTGAGACCCGAGTACTACATGACAGAATGAGCGCCTGTCTCTGTCCCAGCTCTTGGGGAAATGAAAAGAGTCTCATTTGGCCATTCACTCAGTGGAGTTTCTCCCACAAAAATCCTTTCAACCCAGAATAATTTCTGTCACTAATAATAATAATAATAATAATAATAATAATAATAATAATAATAATAATAATAATAATAATAATAATAATAATAATAATAATAATAGATGTTGTTGTTGTTGTTGTTGTTATTTGTGGATTCCGCATACACAATTGGCACAGCTGTCCCTGACAGAACCACAGTTGTGGAAGAACACTCCTTCGAGCTGTTGGTTTCGAGGGGACAGAAATTGGGGAGCGGAATATTAGATATAGTTTGATTCACTGATTGCTGACCTGACAGGCAGCTAGGACAATAGACAGCTAAAGAGCACAGATGGTTAACTCGATAGGCATGTAATGGGTAATCTCGCATCCACAGGAGCTCTAAAGTCTAAGAGTCAACTTTGGCCACTTGTTTGCTCCCGATAACGAGGAACAATGCATGTCCCCGGTAGTTAATTAAGTTAGATAAGAAACTTCCCCCGGTGAAGACTTCCCTAATTAACTTGTGTAAACATGATGTGCAGATGCAGGGCTTCCTCTGTATCACTACGCACAACGTATGCACGCAGCCAGATTAAGCAGGCATAAAAGGTTCTGAATTGTCATCATTAAACACTGGTCTTCGCTCCATCTTGCCTCACGTGTCTTGCTTGACCAGTCTCCTCCGGGACCCTCCGGGCCACATCGGGCCCCGATCCAACATATGGTGAACCCGACGTGATTCTACTCGTGAGTAGCGATCCCCTTGGTCCGGTTCTACGCCAGAACCGTGTCCGAGTCTTCCCAGAGGACAGCGCAGCAGCTACGGTCGGAAAGCCATCTGATCTGAGTGACAGCTACGCTAAGCGGTGAGGCATTCCAGAGGCAGAGCACGCTCCAAAGCTCTGAGGCATCTTGCGCATCGGAAACGTGTTCCGCTCAGGGTCGGCTGTGAACACTGTCGCCATCGCAGAGGCCACCGAGGGCCTGTGGCAGCTGTTCATGTTCTGAGTCCTACCCAGAGGGACGTCACACCAAATCCAGTTACCTAACCCAGACGCGTCGATTCGTCCCACGGAGGAAACTTCAAAGGACCAGCAGGTGATATGGGGACTTGTCCACAGCGGCAACGTCCGACCACTAACCAGAGAGTTCACTTAATGGAACTCAAGGTGCTGGCCAGGGTAAATCATACTCACATTCACAGCGCCCAGTTAGCAGATCTTTTGGTGTACTTGGGGGAACATTTTCTGTTTTATCCAGAAACGGCCATGTTAAGTCTCCAACTTTGGGATAGGATAGGAACCTGCATTAAGCAAGAACCTAGAGCCCCAGATAAGGTAATCAGCACATGGAGTAAGTGTAGGAAGCTCATCGCAGAGGTAGACCCAGTCTGGATAGAGACCGAGAACCCCTCAGCACAGTCAGAACCATCAGCCCCAATGAGTCTCTTTCACTTCACTTCACTTCAGCTGAAGCAGGGCAGTGTAGGGAGCTTTCCATCAGTGACAGCTGCAGACATCACTGAAGGAATGCAAGGTATGGGAAACGCTGGCGTTTCCCTGACAGCTAAAAGTTCCAGACCGCCAAGAGTTCCATCCAGCACATGGTTGAGGAAGAAACCAGTAAGGGGGAGTTGTCAGCAGAAGAATTAGCTGAACTTAGGTAGATATGTGCAGTCCACGTAGAGGTAGATGCCCTCGCGGGTCAAAAGCAAACGACCCATTCACCGGTTCTGTACAAGTTGTTCATGGCAATACGGAAGGCAATCACAGAGACAGAACTCCAGAGTCGCTTCACTAGGGGCACACTTCGGCAGGTGTGTGAGACAATGATGCTCATTCCATACAACTGGAAGGCTGTCATAAGAATGATGCTCAACCCAAGCCAGTATTTGCTATGGGACATCGAGTATCGACTCGAATAACAGGCAAGGGCTGCCAGGATGGGAGGAGCAGTAATCTCTGACCAGCTACATGGGTTAGGTCAGTTTGAATCCATCAATGCGCAGATCACCTTGCCACTCACCACACTTTATCTGGCGGCTGAGACAGCCTTTAGGGCTTATCTCAAGGTCCCGGCAACTGGCAAAGCAGCCAAGAATTACACAGCAGTCAAACAGGGTTCCCAGGAGTCCTATATGGACTTTATGAACAGATTGGAGGAAGCAGTCAGTAGGCAGATAGACAACGAGCAAGCCCAACAGGAGCTCATGAAGAAGCTGGCAAAAGACAACGCCAATCTTGACTGCCGTAAAATCTTCCAGTCACTGGGCAATTGTCCCGATCTGATGCTTACTGACATGATCAGGGCTTGTGCCGACATTGGTACAGATTCCTACAAAATGGGTCTGTTGGCAGTGGCTGTGCAAGGTAGTAGAGGACCCAAAGGCAAGACCAAAGGAGCATGTCACAACTGTGGCAAGATCGGTCATTTCACTAGAGAATGCCGATCCAAGAAAGGTAACGGCCAGAGCACGGGTCGTCCCAAGCCTCCGACCACCCCATGCCCACGATGTCACAATGGCTTCCACTGGGCCAGGAATTGTCCGACTTAGGGAAACCGGAGCACGAGCTTGTCTCTGGCCCCGGTCCAAACATTGACCACAGTCGCTCTGGGAGGGCGAGAGCTGGATTAGATTCCTGTCACATTCCACCCTGCATTCCAGAGGCACAGGTCAGACCTAAGGGCAGTATGGGACTAGATGTGACTTACCAGGCACAGTCTATCTGGTTGATTCCCAATACATGGGACACCTGCCTGGGGTATCACAAGAATGCGTGGAATCCTAGTGATTCCAGGAGTCATTGACTCCAATTTTCGGGTGTACTCCAGGTTCAACTTTGGACACACCTACCCCAAACCATTTACAGAGGAGACACGTTAGCGCAACTGATCATGTTTCCTTGTCACTCGCCAGCAGGCAGCCAGGAAAGGCTCAGGGACATCTCAGAGTCCGGGTCAGCAGACCGCTCGAGCGCAAAAGGGGCAGTACATGGATACCAGGTCTTAGCGACAGTGGAAACCAACATAGAGTGGAAGCAGCGGCCAGTCATAAAGGTATTTTTAAATAAAAAACCTTTTGATGGGCTATTAGATACGGGAGCTGACATCAGCATGGTCAGCCAGAGTCAGTGGCCACGTGAGTGGGCTCTTGAGCTGGTCTCCGATGTGTGGGTTGTAGGCGGTGTTCAGGAAGCATTTAGAAGCCAGGATTGGGAAGAAGTCATGATACCCGAAGCTGATGGCACAGCGGTCATTCGGCCGCACATCTTGGATGTGCACGTCAACCTCTGGGGGTGAGACATCTTACAGCAGTACCGTGCCACTCTTACCTTCGGGTAATGGCTCTACCACTTAAATGGCTTACCAACACTCCAGTCTGGGTAGAGCAATGGCCGGTCATAGGGGAAAAGTTAGTCGCCCTAAAACATCTGGTTAAAGAACAGTTAGACACAGGACACATAGAACAGTCCACCAGTCCCTGGAATTCACCCATATTCATCATTAAGAAAAAGTCAGGGAAGTGGAGACTCCTTCACGATCTAAGAGAGCTCAATAAGTGTATTCAGCCAATGGGTCCGCTTCAATGCGGCATCCTGAATCCGAACATGATCCCCAAGTGTTGGGAGATCCTGGTCGTAGACTTGAAAGTCTGTTTTTACACCATTCCTTTAGATGTAAGGGATCGGGAAAGGTTCGCTTTTACAGTGCCAGTCGTGAACCACAGAGCGCCTACGCAATGTTACGCATGGAAATTTTTGCCACAGGGGATGCTCAATTCGCCCACCCTGTGCCAAATTTACATTCACGACACACTGGAAAAGTTTCAAAACCTTCAACCCACAGTCTTAGTGTGTCATTTTATGGATGATATCTTGATCGCAGCACCGAAACTCGGCAGAAAAATGTTTAAAGACCTCTAGACCACTCTGGAGGAGAAAGGGTTACTCATTGCCCTTGAGAAAGTTCAGAGGACCGAGCCCTTTTCATACTTGGGCCATCGGCGTCTTCGTTCTTTTGCAGCACCAGTTTTGCCACAAATTAATCTCAAATATTCAGTCACCCTTGTAGAATTGCAACAGATTCTGGGGAATATCAATTGGGCTGGACCATATTTTAGGCTAGATACGGAACTCTTGAAGCCACTCTTCTCACTGCTAATGCTAGGTAAGCAGCCAGCAGACTGGATACACATTCCGCGAGAGGCTCGCCTGACTCTCGAAAAGGTCAATCAAGTTCTCAGCCAGAGATGGGTGGACAGGATTAGTCCGGGGCCATATGCTCCTATTCTGAACCTGTACATAGTCCGAACAGGAGCCATGTTCTCTGGAGCTCTAGGCATAGACTCCGAGCGAGGGGCAAAAATCATGGAATAGGTGTATTTACCACACACCTCTTCCCGAAACATCGTTCCTCCACAGGAACTGGTCTCCACAGTGATTTACCGAGGAAGGCTGAGAGCTAGGGACATCTCAGGGCAAGATTTAGCAAAAGTCATTGTTCTATTCACCAAAGATCAGATCCAGCAGCTGATGCAGCTTGGTGACTCACTTCTGATTGCATTGGAAGGATTCACTGGATGTTTGGCATACCATTTGCCAAAAAACCCCAGACTTGTCTCACTTCAAATGCAGACAGTCAGTTTGTGTGAACTATTGTCCCTGGTTCCACTTCAGGGAGCCCGGACAGTATTCACTGATGGGGGTCGAACATATGGTGTTCTTACTTGGCAAGAGGGACAGGTTTGGCGCATGCTTCTGACTCTTCTGTAGAAATCCGTGTAGCAGGCAGAATTGGCAGCAGTGAACCTCGTATTGCACACCTTTGCCAAGGGATGCTTGAATATCATTCCAGACAGCCAGTATGTCCGGAATTTGCTTCACAGTCTACCGGGAACCTACATCACTGCCGCGATAGACAAAAACTTGTTAGGTCTTTTCCTCACAACTCAATTTCATTTGTGGAACCACACCGAAGCGCTCTATGTCGCCCACATCAGAAGTCACCAGGATTTCCCTGGTCCGATTTCTGCAGTCAGTAGCAGAGCGGATGCGGCCACAAAGGAAATTCAGCAGATGTCAGTTTTGGGAGTCTTCACAACTCCGATTCAAAGTCATGCATTTTCCCACCAAAACACCAAAGCACCTGCACGGTAGTTCAACCTGACACTTTCCCAAGCTCAGGGCATAGTCCGTTCCTGCCCACACTGTGCAGGGGTGGTGGGGGGCCCTCGTGGGGACTCACGAGGGACAGAAGCCAACCAGTTGTGGCAGATGGATGTCACACATGTTCCGCAATTTGGGAGATGGCAGTACATGCACGTTTGCATAGACACATTTTCACAGTTTGTTTGGGCTACAGCACAGAAGGGAGAAATGGCTTCCCATGAGGAGCAGCATCTCCTTTCCTGCTTCGCGGCCATGGGCAAACCACGGCACGTAAAGACCGATAACGGTCCGGCTTATAGCTCCAGGCAGCTGGCCACATTTATGGCCACCTGGGACATTAAGTACACCTTTAGCGTTCCATACAGTCCGCAAGGGCAAGCGATTGTGGAGCGGGTGAATCGGACGCTCAAGTCCTACATTGACAAACAAACAAACATTGACTCCCCAAAAATCAGGGTCAGGCACAGCATTGTCTCAACAAGGTATTGTTCACGTACAATCACCTCAATGTTTTGTTCAGATTACACTCCACAGGAGAAGCACTTCCGCCGCACGGAGGCTCTCCCGCAACCTACGGTGCATTACCGAGTGCCACCGGATCCTTCTTGGAAGGGCCCGCCACCACTCATAATGTGGGGAAGAGGGTAAGCTGCAATTATGTCTCCTTCAGCTATCATCTGGATTCCAGCTCGTTGTGTCCAGCCTCTTCTCGAGTCCAATAGCATGGACCCAGGTGTTCCCGGACCCGTTGCCGGAGGTAGAGGGATTGACCCTGACCGGGAAAGCCAAGTGGAGGAGGCAGTGATAGCCGGTGACACCACCAAAGATCACCTGGGGGATGGTCAAGTCCCTGTGCCAGGAGGTGACTGATATCATCCGGCAGGATAACGTGGAACCAACGCCGGAGAACATCGTGGTTGCAGTTTTGCCTCAGATCACCTTTAATTCCTTGACGACCATCATCTTGATCCTTTCCTTGCTTATGGGTGGAGGGGTTCAAGCCGCTTCATTGGAAGCAGAAGAGTTGATGCCTGGCGGAGATCTCTCTGCCTGGCTGCCCTACAACATTTGGGAAAGATTGGCGAACCTCATCAATCAGTCCAATTTTTCCCTGAGACAGACCACCAATTCTGCCTCTCTTCTTAGTACTTGTCTTATCCCAGTGTGTCACTCCCCAGATGCATGCATCAGGAATGGTGACTGGTTAGTGAAGCGGATATTTGGCCCATTTCACAAGACTGCATACTCAACATATGCGCACTGGGGAACCCAAGTCACGAAGGTCCTACCGGCTGATGCGGCCACTCTGTACACACCCCGAGTGGCGGTCAGCCCGAACTCAACTTGTGCTCGCATGACTGGCTGTTGCGCGGTCGAAGGGCCACTTCGCCGTTGCCTCGACCCCGGCAACAGCACTTGGACTTGCAATCATCCAGAGACTATTAACTCGATGTTTGTTCATGTCACTTTGCCTTCAGGATGGTTTTTTACATGTAACCAACACATTTGGAACTACATTCCCGCAAATGTATCTGATTCCTTCTGTTGTATCAGTCGTTTGACACTGTTGCTTCCTACTAAGGATATGGTTACCCCAAGCACCGATGTATCTGCTCACACTCGGTATGCTTTTGCCACCCAGTTAGATAGCTCATGTGACAGCAATATCAGGGTTCTGAGCAAAGCTGAGTATGTCTCATTGGCAGTCAGCTTGTTTGGCATGCCAGGCTTAGCCATAGGCAATGTGCACAGGATTAGTCAATTGGCTTGTGCTTTGGCAAAAGCCATTAATCACACTTCCTCAGCAATAGCGATGCTTAATCAGGAACAAACCGAGCTTCGCCATGCTATATTGGATAATCGACCAGCTATTGATTACCTCCTGCTCTTACACCATTTGGATTGCAAGTCAGTCCATGGCATGTGTTGTTTCAACCTCACAGACAACTCTAGCAAGGTGCAGAGCCAGATCACAGATCTCCATACTCTGGTTAAGAATATCAGGGAAGATGCCACGTTGGGGTGGTGGGGCTCATTGTGGTCATTGTTTCCATGGGAATGGCTACAAACAACACTCAAGGTGATTGTGGGTGTGACAATATTGGGGACAGTGGTTTCCCTCACTGATGCCAATGTGCCCCCCATGGAGAAAACCCCAGGATGTTCTCACTCCACGTCAGTTGAGGCCACTCTTGTGCCGAGCCGTCTGTCAGGTACAATTAAACAAATAAAGGGGGAGTGTGGATTCCGCGTACACAATTGGCACAGCTGTCCCTGACAGAACCACAGTTATGGGAGAACACTCCTTCAAGCTGTTGGTTTTGAGGGGACAGAAATTGGGGAGCGGAATATTAGATATAGTTTGATTCAGCGATTGCTGACCTGACAGGCAGTTAGGACAATAGAGAGCTAAAGAGCACAGATGGTTAACTCAATAGGCATGTAATGGGTAATCTCGCATCCGCAGGAGCCCTAAAGTCTAAGAGTCAATTTTGGCCACTTGTTTGCTCCCGATAACGAGGAACAATGTATGTCCCCAATAGTTAATTAAGTTAGATAAGAAACTTCCCCCGGTGAAGACTTCCCCAATTAACTTGTGTAAACATGATGTGCAGACGCAGGGCTTCCTCTGTATCACTACGCACAACGTATGCACGCAGCCAGATTAAGCAGGCATAAAAGGTTCTGAATTGTCATCATTAAACACTGGTCTTCGCTCCATCTTGCCTCACATGTCTTGCTTGACCAGTCTTCTCTGGGACCCTCCGGCCCACATCGGGCCCCGATCCAACAATAACAACAATAACAATAATAACAATAATAACAAAAATTATTATTATTATTATTATTATTATTATTATTATTATTATTATTATTATTATTATTATTATTATTATTATTATCTGCACCCTGTGAAAAGGCAAATTATACAAAATTATCTGCACCCTGTGAAAGGGCAAATTCTGGCTGTCTTAACATGAAAAAAGAAGGATTTTTACAGCCAATTAAACAAAATTGTGCAAATGAGGATAACAACTGTTTGTTTGTAGGGACTTTCAATGACTAGCAATTAAAATGATTTATTTTCATCTTATTACCATGCCAGTCATTCTGTGCTAGCTCTGTGCCTGTCTGTATTCCTGTGACCGGGGGGGAGGGGGCATTTTGTTTTTAAAAAGGCAATACAGTACAAATTTTACACAAAACACAGAGGTCATGAGGAGAAAAATATAACTTTCAGTTTTGCTATAACCAGGGAGCGATGAATCTCCTGAAGTTTGAACATTTCTTCTTGAGGTATCTAATTCTGGTAGCCTAGACTGAGTTTATTTATTTAATACATTTTTATACCACCTATCTGGGAGGAAATTCTCACTCTGGGAAGTTTAGAACATTAAAAACCCATTAAAATGTAATATAATCCAATTGCCAAACCTGACAACCTGTCCAGGAGGATATTGTGGCTGACTGAGAGATCAAGGAGCACCAACAGGGACAAATTACCTCTGTCGGATTAATTTAGCAAGTCATTGTGCAGTGCAACTAATCTTGTCTCTGTACCATGGCATAACCTGAATCTTGAATGGAATGGATCCAGGCAGCCTGTTTCTTTTAAAAACACATGAGACTTGTCTACTACAACCCAGTTGATTAACATGACCATGTATGCAATATTAGTAGCCTACTTGTTAAAGTCATCAGTTGTTATAATTGGCCTTTTCAAGATGCATCAAATTATCGTCTCTTTAAAACCAGGGAAGCATTTGACTCTACTAGAGTAACAAATTAGTAATTTTCAATAGTCCAGTGTCTAACAGATTTTATTGGCAAAGATAGGCAAGGATCAAGTGAGACAAAGCAGTTCTAGAGTAAACAAGAGCCTTGCCACAAGTTAAAATTGGCCCAACAAACACAGACCAACAGTGCATTGGACATCTCAAGTTGATTATCTATTAAACCTGGAGTCCTGGTCCCATCAGATGATTTCAACTGTAGTTTTAAAATGGGCTGCCACCACCTTACACATGCTAATATCAGTTTGACATATCATATTTGGATGTGCCACATTGATGAGAGCATGAACCAAGCATTAGATTATGCTTGTTTATAGCTTGTTTATTGTCCACCTCCACCCATCAGGTTGATATTGTATGCCTTTCTAGCAGTAATCAGATCATTGGCATACCTAGTGGACATTTTTCTCTCAGTTTATAAGCTATCATCCTCTTTTTCTCTGTTCTTTCTTAGTTAAGCATTTTCTCTTTTTTTCCCCTTTAGATATGTATCCTGTTTAATATATTTTTAAAAAAAATACTTTTCTGTTTGCTATTATAATAAACTGGAGTGAGTAGAAGCCCCCCCCCCCCTTGATCCATACCAAATTTATTCAGATTGTGGACAACTGTGGCCTTTAGTGGATATTTTGACCCACTCTGTCTCCATGTTTGTGACATTATTGAGTTTTTACAGCTCTTTCTTTAAAATTTCCTGTGAATGGGAGAAACTGCTGTGACATGGAGAGGATACTATACAGCAGCCTAATTGTAGCATGGTATACCCACTAATTTGGAGGGGGCATGTGCTATACTATATATTCACTCAAAGACCATACAGTAATCATCATTCTAAAACTGCACATATAGTAATACCTCATACAAAGTCCGCTTCATACAACATCGGATTCATACAACATCGCCTAATTCCTTGAAAAAAGTTGCCTCATACAAAGTTGTGTGACGTTTTATGAGGCATTGGGGTTTTCCCAGGTTGCATTGTGCCTGGGCAGTATAAAAGGCAGGACACATGCGTGCATTGCTCTTGTGGGTTTTGCATGAGGCGAAGAGTGTTTAGGAGTGGTTTTGAGCACGATTTTGGATTTTTTGGGGTTGTTTGACATGTTTTTGTAATGTATTTAGCCTTTAGACAATGATTTCTTAAAGTTCTGTCATTTTCCTGTCTGTTTCCTTGACCTTTGCCCTGAAGTCTGTGCTGTTACAGTAGAATGTATCTCTATGGAAATGACGTTGTACGAGGCATCGCGGCAAGGACTTTGACATTGTATGAGGCATCGCAGCTAGGATTTTGCATACCTCATACAAAGTCCAAATCCGTATAAAGTCCAAACTTGTGGAACCAAGTTTGGACATTGTATGAGGTATCACTGTACATAGATTTCAAACACTTTCTGAGAGGACTTAATCAGGAGATTGAGTACAAATGTTTTTTGTAACATGAGACACTTCCGGATTGAATACAGTCGAGAAAGAGAGGGGAGGTGGTTTATCAAGGTTCGTTCTAAAGTACGTGCAGAATCAGAACCACATGTCGGGTAAAAATAAAACAGGTTGAATTAATTATAATTAAGAATAGTATTTTAAGGGTTCGCAAATCAGTCTCAATAATGCTCTTTGGCACTAAAAGAATAAATGAATGAGGCCATTTGAATGCGAAGTTAGGTGAGCTGCATAAATGGGTAAGAAAAGTTGATACTTACTGTTACATTGTTAATTTTTTAATGTTAATTAATAATGTTATTATTTTAACCCTACGCAGAATTACATTTCCTGATGAAGAATATTCGAAAAATCTTTATAGATTTTGGAACTAAGTACATTATTTTTGGGAACTAAAGGAACTTTTATATTCATTGTGAAATTAAAAGATGAAAACACACATATATTGAAGAATTTACATTGACGTTTTGGAAATATTTGCTTTGTCTGTGATGAGAACATAACCTATGAAATAATACAAACTATTTTGAAGAATGTTACTTTGAAATTTGATTAAAGAGACTATTAGCATTTGATTTGCCTCAAGCAGTTTTTCTGACTTTGGATATTTCACTGCTGGGCCATTGTGGATACAGTACATTAGAGTTCTTTGATCAGAGATGATATGAGGGCAAAAGTCTATATGTTACTGAATTTTACTGAATGTTATGGTTCATAGAAGTCCCGATGCATATGTAACATTGAGTTCTTGAGCATATGTAACATTGAGTTCTTGAGCATATGTAAGGTTGAGTTCTTAGAGATGTGCAATTTGTGTGTGTAATTGGGGGAATGAGAGCATGGCAAAAATCAGCAATTTTTGGAAAATATGCTTGTAGGCCAGCTGGAGTGACTAGTGCCAAACTCCCATCTACTGGAGTTCCAGGAACAGGTTCTGGATACTGGTATCACTCCACATGGTCATCTCAAGGGCCGCTTTCACACCTGCTGGCCTCAAAACAACCCTGCAGAGGAGATAAAATGGCTGTGAGAAAGTCTGAAAAAGTTAATTTTTATAATTATAGGTATATAAGACAGTATAAAGAACTCTGGGTCCTCCCTCCCCCTTTCTGTTTAACTAAAAGAAAAGTCAATGTAGGTCAGTCCACTCCTCAATTACTTGACCTTGCCATTAAATGCAAAACATAATTCGAGTCCTGCTAAAGAAGTGCAGGCTGGACTCAAAGGGATAGTAAGTCATTTGTTGTTGTTGTTCAGTCGCACAGTCGATTCCGACCCTTTGCGACCCTATGGACCATCGTTCTCCAGGCGCCTCTGTCCTCCACCATCCCCCTCAGTCCTCCCAGTTCTGTGCCCATTGTGTCTACAATACCATCTATCCATCTCATCCTTGGCCTCCCCCTTCTTCTTTTGCCCTCCACCTTTCCCAACATCACGGCCTTCTCAAGTGAATCCTCCCTTCTCATTTGATGCCCAAAGTACTTTAGCCTCATCTTTACTATTTGACCTTCCAATGAGCAGTCAGTGTTGATTTCTTCTAAGATTGACCTATTTGTTCTCCTCGCTGTCCAAGGTACCCTCAAAACTCTCCTCCAACACCACATTTCAAAGGCATCTATTCTTCTGCGTTCAGCTTTCCTAATTGTCCAGCTCTCACATCCGTACATTACCACTGGGAATACCATTGCTTCGACTATTCTAATTTTTGTTTTCAAGGTGATGTCTCTGCTTTTCACTATGTTCCCCAGGTTTCTCATGGCTTGTCTCCCTAGAATCAGCCGCCTCTTTATTTCATGGCTGCAATCTCCATCTGCAGTGATCTTAGATCCTAAGAAAGTAAAATCTGTCACTGCTTCTACTTCTTCCCCGTCTATTTTCCAGGAACTGATCGGGCCTGTTGCCATTATCTTGGTTTTCTTGATATTGAGTCTCAAGCCAGCTTTTGCACTCTCTTCCTTCAAACCGATCAAGAGATTCTTTAGGTCTTCCTCACTTTCTGCCATAGAAAGTAAGTCATAGAAAAAGACAAAGGAAGAAAAACACCAATTCCTGGAAGAGTGTTTAGGAGTGGTTTTGAGCACGATTTTCGATTATTTTGGATTTTTTCATCAGAATTTTTAGAAACATGCCCGGGATTTTTTGCAGCTTTCTACAGGTTCTTGGACAATCAGGTTTGTTTGACATGTTTTTGTAATGTTTTTAGCCTTTAGACAATGTTTTCTTAAAGATCTGTCAGTTTCCAGTCTGTCTCCTCGACTTTGTCCTGAAGTCTGTGCTGTTACAGTACAATGTATCTCTATGGAAATGATGTTGTATGAGGCATCGCAGCAAGGATTTGGATGTTGTATGAGGCATCTCTGCTAGGATTTTGCATGCCTCATACAAAGTCCAAATCCGTATAAAGTCCAAAATTGTGGAACCAAGTTTGGACGTTGTATGAGGTATCACTGTATATTCAATGTTAATAGTATAGTTCAGTGAATTTAAGTAAAATAGGTTGAGTGAAAGAACAAAGAAGAATATTTGATAATGCAAAAATGCTATCTGAATGGTGATACAAATACAGTGCACTGATCTCAGTCTGATGATACCCTGTGTGTCAGTGATTGAAGTGTTCATGGGAGAAGTTGGGCTTTTGTGGGGGAGGGGAGTATCATCTACCATCTGCCTTTTCCTTTAGCACCAGCAGCTTAGCCTGCTCTGCTGCTTTCAGATTCTGATTTTGGCAGCTCAAATCACTGATTATCTTTTAAACCCCACAGATATTAAAACATGAATTTGTGTTTACTTATGGGCCAACAGTTTGGCACCACATTCAATTCAGGGACGTTTGGCTGCTTTGCCATTTGGAGCCAAGGCCAAAGGGATTTCTGACACAGCTGGCAATTTCAGGCTAAGGAAAATGATTGAGGGATGGTCTAAGAAGGTTGCCCTTCAGCTGATGACAGGGAGCCTTGTGTCACCTCAAATTTTAAAGGGCTTGCTAGATTGTTGACCTGGAATTTCCAACTCCACCTATTAGGTCCTTTTACTTTATGCTGCTTCCCTTATGGCATTCTTTAGGCTCTTTAGGATTATTGAGTTGGTAGTGTTACCTTAAAAATCCACCCTTTCTTAGTGTCTCTTGTGGGGGAGGATATGCAAGCATCTAATTTAAGCCGGTAGAACGTATCCCTGAAATGCCAGTAAAAAACCCAATTTACCTTGTTTTAAATGAAATGTTGTGCTGGCAGAAGTTCCCCCAAGAAAACACCAAAAAAATAAGGTAAAGAAATAGATTTTATTTAAGCTTCAAAATCGGACAGTGGCTGGCCATCCAAGAAATAAATAAAATCCAATCCCTTTAAAATTATAAAAGTGAGCATCCTCTGTCTAAATCTTCAAGAGCACTGGCTTCTAATTTCAGAACAAAGACTATATACTGTTCCTGACATGTACACACTAAATTTGTAACTTGGGGTTAATTATACAATGCAAATAAAAGGAAACCCCAGTAGAATAAGGCTAAACGCAAGTTACATTGGGCAGAAAAAGCTAGCTAAACTAAAGCAAATGATCACAAAAGTTGCAATAGAATAAAAGATGCCTTACAGCAAACACAAGTAAGTTGATTACAGTTTACATTGAGTCAATATTTATGCAAATAAAGCTAGGTTCAGAAGGTTATACAAAAGGAGTTCGCTCCCCCTCCCCTTGACCATCTGACCTACCCAATAATCCTTCCATAGTTAACTAGAAGAATACACAAGTTCTACTCTTTTAGCAAACATCCTAACATGTCTAACTTCAAAAACAATAGATAAGGCCTGATTGAATTTCTTTTGGTTGCAGGCTTGGAATAGCAAACAGCAGGCAGGTAAACAAGTTAGAACTTCCTCAGGTTGAGTGGATTAGAGGGCAGGCAAAAATTCATTTAATTAATTTCAGTTCAACTTTAAGTGTCCTGGATACTTGGTTGAAACGTCATCCATTTTTACATTTGTTTAATATTAAAATTGTGCTTTTATTATATGTTTCAATTGACTGCCTTGGTAGGAGGAGACAAAAAGATTAATATTAATGTTAAAGTTAAACACATTGAACATTATTCCATTGAAGTTACCTATACACTCTTATCAGAAAGCTTTAAGTCAAACAATTGATATACACCAGCAAGAAGAACAGGTAACTTCCTGAGATGAGATTAACTGGTTGAAGATGACTGATCAATTGCCTCTTAGCTTTATTCCTAAACGCATTCATAAAGTTCATTAATTTCCAAGCACTATTTGAAACATAACTTTTCATTATTCTTTATTTAACATGGGGGGGCAGGGATACCAATTCTCATCTAACAGTAGCATCTTCTAAGCAGGATGAATTTGGTAGAGACTTAATGTTTAAGGATATTAAATGGCTTTCTGAAGGAGTCCGCATACATGTGCAGCACTGAAAGACAGATCAAATTGGTTGGGGAACATATGTTGTTCCAGGCACATCTGCAGATGCTGCTGTATGCTCTGTTTCTGCTCTGGACCAGTATTTAGCAGTACAGTTCAAGATACACACAGCAGCTTTTTTTTTTGTCTCTAATTGAGTGTACCACTTACCAAGTTCCAATTTTGGTCTGTGACTATCAAGGCATTAAAAAGTTTGGGTGTACTTGGCAAGCAATTTGGAATCCATTCAAACCAAATAATTGGATTGTTAGCTCTGATCTTACAACATAGGACAGTATTGACCAGCACCAAGAAACATCTCACACAAAACATATTCATTCCCACCTTATGTTACCAGTGCCAAACAGGGACACTTAAAATAAAACATAAATGAAATGGAAATGAGATGTCTGAGGAAGGCTGTGGAAGTGACTAGAAGGGATAAAATCAGAAATGAGATTATAATGGAAAGAATTGGAATAGAACCAATTTTAAATTATACATAGAGACAACAAATAAAATAGTATGGGCATTTGGAGAGAATGTCCTGGGACATATTTGTGAGAAAAAAATAAGCTGAGAACTTTTTTGTAATCTTTATTAAGATTTCAAAAATAGAACAAAACAACAACGACAGAACAAAAAGAATACAAATACAATCATAAAAATACAAACAAAATACAAACACCACCTCATCAGGAGCATGCCCAGGCATTGTATGGAGGTCAGACAGGCACGTGGAGGCCACACACACTACTGAGCCTCATTTTGACTTGATTTAAGGGCATTACATCACAGTTGGATCAGCCTGTAGTGTTTTCTTCCACTGTCACTCTGAGTGTAACTCCAAATCCAGACCTCAGTGGGTTGATGACTTTGATTGCCATTGTTAGGTTTTATGTCATTTTGTTGTCAGCACATTCGACTACAGTATGTGAACAACAATAGGAATCCAGTATTTCAGTCATTCAAATCGTGGGATGCCTTATTTTTGTGTTCCCTTTATTTTTTTGAGCAGTATATAATTTTTATAACATTATTTTTATTGTACAAACAGACTATGCTTCATTATATTTTAAATGTTTATAGAATTCAGCTTAAAATGAATACCTTTTAAAGATACTTTATTTTAATTTTTAAAGGTAAAGGTTGTCAGGGTTGCAGGAAGAGGGTTTGGTGGGCCGATTGGGGTCTCGAGTTTGAGAATCCCCTTTCACAGGGCTTCCAACCTGCCCCCTCCCTCCATCACCGCAGATCTTCTCACCAGTGGCCGAGCTGCAGCCTTGCCTGCTCCCATTTCTCTCTATGTGAGCTCTGTGTTTCTGGGAGTGCAGCCAAAGCTTTCTCCTTTTTGGCTATGCGTCCAGGTATTCAGATAAGCACACAGACAGACAGATAGCTAAAATGCCTTTCCAATTATTTTTATTAAACTACTTCTACACTTAAAACACATTTCTAATAAAATAAAAACATATAAAATCAGTCTAAGTAATAAGAGAATGGGGCTTCTGAGCCCCTGATAGGTCCCCCTCTAGATGGCCATCTTGAAGACCCGAGTGACAAAGTTTCACCCTCTGAAAGATGTTCGTTCTCCCTCCTCCTTTTCTTCTTTCTCCTTCCTTCTCTCCCTTATAGGGTTCCTGGGTAATCATGGTAATTTAGATTTACATCAAAAGTGTGATTGACAGCTCACCATGCACCTTCTAGAGTCGCCCCCCCCTTCATGGGAAAGTGTTCTTGCTGACTAGAAAGAAATCTTGCTGACCTACGTGAGAAATGCTAGCATGTACAGAGTGTCTTATTTAACAGACAAACATGTTCCCTTATTGGACATGTTGATAGGAGGCGGAACATGGCTATTTTACAAGCTCTGCAAACTCACAGCACTCCTGTGGTTTAACAAGCTCACAGGGCAGAAGAGCCAAGCCTGATTTCCCAGCCCCCCTCCTTCTTGGGTTATTCAGCTTGCCTTTGCTTAGGCAAGCCTGGACATGCCTGAAAACAGGGCAAAGCCCTTAACTGAGCTGGCATCCATGGGTCTTTATGGGAGACCCTCTTATTGGGATAATTGTGGTGGGTATTTATATGTCAGACCCACTTATTTCAGATGGAAAGTCTACGCTATCAGACCTTTATGGGGAGATCTGCTCATTGCATTACGTGATGAGATCTCCTTTGGATGGATTTTGGTCTTTCAATTGGAAAAGGTTCCCTACCCCCTGGCTAGGACAAGGAATAGTAGATTTGCAGGTCAGAACAAAAAGCCTCAAGGAGGATCAGGTCCACAAGATGAGGCCAAGGCCAACTTAATTGCAGCAGTTGTGTAAATGGCTTGTTTGCGTACTCATGAGAAGGATGACAGGAGACCTTTGTCTCTGGAGAACCTGAATGGTTTACAGAGATGCTGGCCGGTTATTTGCAATTCAGAGTTTGAAAGAGCTCTTTTTCATGTGACCATCTTATGGCATTTTATGGAGCTTTTAAAATAGACGAATTGATGGCAGCTTCAAAATCTAACATGTTTTTAAGGAGGGCTGTTAAGGAGGGATATTAGTTTAGGGAAGGGAGGTATTCAGATCCATTTGTGGTGTTCAAAGACCAATGGGCCTGGCAAGGGAAGAGTGATTTGTCTGCATTGGATGCCACCAAAGGAACAGTAGTTACAGTTTAGAGGAGATGGGGAGATGTGGCACTTTTGTCATGAATTAGGCAAACCCCTTACAAAGTACCAGTTTGGGTCTTTAATGTCTAGGGCATTAGGTAAAATAGCATTCAGTGGGGTGAGATTTGGTACACACTCTGTTTGCATAGGGTCTGCATCGATAGCAGTGGCTTCAGGATTAGAAAGATAGGACTTAGCTAAATAGCTACATGTGCAGCATTTTACTATTAATGCAATATTCTTGAATTTTGTTTTTCATAATTGAACACCACAGGGCAGCAATTCTCTTTTGATTGGCCTGAAGAGTTGAGAGGAATTGCCTTAGTAACCTGAATAACTTGGGATGTCAAGCCAGCTTAGAGTGGAGGGCTAGGAAAGGCACGTGTTGGGACGGCCTCTTGCCTATCCTCCATTATTGAGGTGCCTCCAGGTGTGATATTACTGTAACTAGGTGGTAATGATACTGGCATTATGAAAGACAAAGACTTGGTCCTTTGGATGATTAAGGATTTTGAGGAAATCCGAAAGTGATGGCCACATTAGGTCTTTGTCTCATCCGCTATCTTGGCTAGGAGGGAATGGAGAGGTGCTAGGGTTTCCAGAATTTTTGACAAAGCTCAACATGAAATCAACTGGGAAATTAAGGCTTAGGTTGAAAAACATAGAAGCATTTGCCTTGATCATTGTGATATCAAGTTTGGCCACCCAGGGCTATTCCGTGGGGATGGAGTCCACCTATCAAATGAAAGGGCTGACATATTTAATTTAATTTAATTTTTCAACTTGTTTGCCACCAACTCAGGTAAGCCCGACTCAGGGCAACTTACATAATCTAAAACCCCACACAATAAAAACGGTTAAAAAACCCCACCCACATTAAGATCCCACCCACCCCAAGAAGCAGAGAGAGGAGCATATTCATAGAGAACCTGCAGAGGGACCTTTTTTTAGTCCTTTGAGGACAGATCAGGTGAGAGCAGTGAAAGTGTCACTAGCCCTCTCTAGTGGTGCTGGGTACTTTGAGTTAGTGGCAATTCCATTTTAGAGCATGTACTGATGAAGTACCGCTGCTTGCCTCATGCAATTCGTGTGTGTTTGGGTCTAATGGTCAAACCATAAAACAACTTTGGAAGATGTCCAAAATTGTTGTTTTCAGCAGAGTTGGAAATGATTCAAAGTTGCTTCCCCACTGAAAAGCCAGCTTGTACAGTAGCTGACAAGATCAGCACTGGACAGGGGCAAGGATTTGCCTGTCTGGAACAGAGAGGGGTGGATTAACCACTCCTGCTCTAGTATCAGGTTGTGCACTACCTTAACCAACTGCAGGTTAGGAGTTAAATAATTTTAAATAAAATTGTGGCCTGAGACTTTGAACCATACATCATTGTGTCCTGTCTGTTAATTTGATTGGCATGAAGATAATGCCTCCTCAAGTGGAACACTTCCATATCATATAAAATTTAGCAACTATTCTTCATAGGTTTACAGCATTCTCAAACTTGCATACTTCAGGAAAATATACTTTGTATGCTTTTTGAATGTAAAACTAATTTAAGCCTCAGCAGCAAGAGCAGTTCTTTGTAAGTTACTTCAGGGTCCAGTGTGGGCATCAATTGCAAAAGACTGGACTCATTTAGATTATATAGTTATGTCTAGATTTTGCAAATACAAGTGAGAAATCTGTTTAAAGTATAACTTAGATGTATGAAATATTTACCTGAAGTGGGAATGATGTATTTTGCAGACGGAGACATTCTGGAAATAGCATTTTAATTTGTAATCATTGCTGCAAGAGAATTTGAGAAAAAGAAGTTGACTTGCTCAAAAATAATTAACAAATTGAGATCTGATGGAATGTCACCTCTTTCTCTTATCTCTATGTACAGAATAAGGCTACAGATAATTTTCTGTATTGTTTCCATGCACAAGAATAAGAAATTTCATACATTTTCCACTCTTCTGTGAATTTTGGTGATGACAAGAATAATTTGTACATTGGTGAGAGCAGATCTTGCAGAAAATACATAACTGTGTTAAACTAGAAGAGCTATTAAATCTGTAGGCAGAACATATGTGGAAATCATGACTAGATTCAGATGAAGAAGGAATGAAGCATCAATAATTTAAAATACACAGATAACACCATCTTATTAGCAGAAAGCAGCAATGACCTTTAGTGAAAGTGAAACAAGAAAGTTCTAAAGCAGGACTAAAATTTAAAAAATAAGAAGTCAAAAATTATAACTACACAACTTTAGTGCTTGAGATAGTTAAAGATTTTGAATATTTATATTGAATCATCACTTCAACTGGAGACTGCAGCAAAGAAATCAGAAGTCTGAGATTCAGAAAGGGTAGCAATGATGGAATTAGAAAATATAATCAGATATGAGGTATCACTGGAAAGCAAGACCAAGATCATCTGCACTATTGTATTCCCACTCAACATGCATTGGTGTGAAAGTTGGAGAGTAAAGAAAACTAAGAGGGAAAAAAATTGAATTGTTTGTAATATGGTGCTGGATAAGAGCTTTGCGGATACTCTGGACTGTCAAAAAAAACAAGTGGATCCTAGAGCAAGTGAACAGTTTCTGGAGGCAAAAATTATGAAATTGAGATTGATTGTCCTACTTTGAGCACATAATGAGAAAGCAAGACTTTCTTGAAAGTGCAGAGGAAAGGTGGAAAGCAGCAGCAAGTGAGGAAGGCCAAAAACAAATTGGATTGATTACTTAAGGGTAGCCATAATTTATTACTTCCAGGAGTTGGGCAAAGAAGTACTAGCAGATTTAAGCATCTTTTTTTGTGTGTCAAATGTGGAAACCTGCCCCATCCCCAAAAAAGGCTCATTGACTCATTTTCATTCTGGAACCATAAATTTCATGGGTATCATAAAATTTGACAGCTGTCTCAATGTCAAGATGGTAAGTCTCATCAAGAACAGGAAAAGCAAGATTTAATTGCAAGATTTAATTGATTCTGCATGTGCTCTTAAGCAGAGTTGCTGCTGAGGAGAGCCAAACAAAGGAAGTGAGCACTGGTAAGTTTTGGGTGTGCTTGCAGTTAGAGTAGAGCTGTTTTAGAGGCCTACGCGCCTAATGGCACATGAGATTTCAAACAAAAAACAAAGGAAGAATAAATTCTTACTAGATAGAAAGGTAGTAAATGTGTAAATTTTTGAGGCCCAGAATGCAAGCGCGGCGCCAAAATGGCCGCCGCGCTCTTTGCGGGCCCCCCCAACCGGACTCAGACACCCGGGTAGTTAGGGGGCGTGGCCACCCCTCTATAAAAGAGGTGGCCACGAGGCAGCCGAGCTGCCATTTTGTGAAAGCGACGGAGAGGAGAAGTTTTTTCTCCGTCGCTCTTCGACTTTGGAGGGAAGCCTTTTTCGGTGGCTGCAGCCCCTTAGCGGTCTTGGCTGCTTGATCTTCGGCTTCCCAGCTAGCGAATTTCTGATCCCTGGATAGGGATCGCTCTTCATTTTATGCCTCCCAGAAAGAAGGCTATGGCGAAGCAGGCTCGCCTGCGCAGGGGGCAGCAGCAATCGGGTCGGAGGAACGCAACTGCTCTCCCTCAACAGGACCTCCAACCGGAGGCTCCCACCGGGACCGGTGGGATGGGGCAGCTTAGGCCGTGGCCCGCGGCCCTTCAGCCCCAGACTGGCCCTACTGGGGCTTCGGCCCCCGGCCCGCAAGTGCCGGCCATGGGCTTTGAACAGGGGGGAAGGCTGAGCGCGGTCGGGGCTTTGGCCCGCAATTACTGGCCATGGGCTTCGACCAAGGGGGAGGGCCTGGTGCGGCTGCACAGCAAGGCTCACTCCCGGCCCCTCAGGGGCTGGAGTTTTGGGCATGGCCCTACTTGGGGCCGGGCTCTCAGGTCGGGGGACCTAGGCTGTTGCCCGGTGGGCCGTCCGGCCCACCTGCCCCCATTTACGCAGGGGGATCTGCAACAGTGGATGCCTTGTTGGCCCGCGTGGCAGCGCTAGAGGCATCCCTGGGGATCACCAGTAACCTCATTGGGGGGGGACTGCCTTGCCATCTGGGGCCCCCTCCTGCCAGCCTACTAACGTGGCAGCTGGAACACTACAACAGGCTGCCAGTCAGGTCGAGTTGCTGGAGGCGCGCAGGCCTGGGCCTGTCGCGGCCTCGCAACTCCCCGTGCCTCAGGCGCCACCGACGGGTAATGGATGGATGTGTCCTCAGAGCTCGATTTCGGTCGTGAACTCCGACGCCCGCCGTGGGCCGGAACCCCTGGTGGGGGCGGCTCACGGGGGTGCACCCAGTGAGTATCAGGTTCAAGCTAATGTGCCCACATCACACTCCACCTCTGGGGATGGGTTCCAGTGGCCCTGGCCTCGTAATGTTGGGGCGGGGGGCATCAGTTCCCGGCCTACCCGAGTGCAGCTTGGTCGCATGCTGCTGCAACATTGGGTGGGGGGTTTCCACCCCCGGGGCTGCACTGGGTGTCGCTGGGGCGGTCCAGGCTCTGCTCCCGATACCCCGTGCCAACACTGTGGCGGTGTCGGCGCTCCCGACAGCCGGGTATTCCTTGCCCCTTGGGGATCATTTGGCCCAGGCAACGTGGGAAAAGATTTGGCGGGGGAGTACGTGGATATCTTCTCCCTATTGAACAGGGGAACCCACCAAGGAGGAGAAAGAGGGGCAGGACGAGAAGGACAAAGAGCTGTCCCGCCGTCGCAAGCCACCACGCACATGGGCCAACTGGTTACCCGCATATCTCATTTATATGGCGGTATACCTCAGGGCGCGGCCTGACCTGGCCATCCCTATGGTCCAGTATTTGGACAACATTTACAGGGCAATGGTGGATTTTCCTGGCCCCTCGTGGTTGGCTTACGACGAGGAATTCCGAATGAGAGTGCCCTTACACCCGGAGATGAGGTGGGATGAGCCCTGTCAGAAGCTGTGGCTTTTGTATATGACTCCCATGCGCCCGGCGCCTGGGGAGAGGTACCATTGTGGACATGCGGTCCAGCGAGCTGCTCCAACGCAGACCCCCCACCAGCTGGCGGGGCAGGGGGTTCCAGCCCGCCTGCTGTGTTGGAGCTTCTCGGCCAATGGTGTTTGCAATAGGAAACAATGCAGATACAAACACGAGTGTCCCTCTTGCGCTGGCCCCCACGCCGCCACTGCGTGTCCGCGAGCAGGTGGGCAACGGGGCATAGGTAGAGGTGGACAAGGAGCGGGCAAACCTGCCGCTGATGGAACTGGTCACTCAAAAGGCCCCCTCCCCTTGTTGGAGCGATGGCTCTCACCTTACCCAAGGAGGGAGGATGCTAGGTACCTACTCGAAGGTTTCCAGCGGGGCTTTCGCATACCATTCACAGGGGTGCGGGGCCCACAAGATGCCCCTAATCTACTTTCTTTGAGGGGTAGGGAGGAGGTTGCCGCCCTTAGTATTGCTAAGGAGGTTGAAGCAGGCAGGGTGGCTGGCCCCTTCCCCAGGCCCCCCTTTGCCAAACTGAAGGTTTTCCCTTTAGGGTTGGTGCCCAAAAAGACCCCTGGGGAGTTTCGTTTGATTCACCACCTGTCATACCCGGCGGGCCATTCGGTCAATGATGCCATTCCTGATGACCTTTGTTCGGTCAGGTATACATCATTTGACCAGGCCCTGCACATGGTGCGCTCTTGTGGCCCGGGCGCACTCCTGGCAAAATGCGACATTAAGTCGGCATTCCGTTTATTGCCTGTGCACCTGGGTGATTTTGAGTTGCTGGGTTTCAAATTCCAAGGAAAATTTTATTTCGATAAAGCCATGCCTTTTGGCTGCTCTATTTCCTGTTCAGCATTTGAACGTTTTAGCACCTTCCTACAGTGGGCCTTTGTTCGCAGGTCTGGGTCCCGGTCTGTAGCCCATTACCTCGATGATTTCTTGTTCGGGGGTGAACAGGGCTGGGACACCTGTACGCGTCTCCTCAATACATTTCAGAGGCTAATGCAGGAACTCGGTGTCCCTTTAGTGCCCGAAAAGACCGAGGGCCCATCAACTAAGCTCACATTTCTGGGTATAGAAATTGACACGGTCTCGCAGGCATCCAGGTTACCCATGGATAAGGTTACCCGGATCACTGCATTGATTTTGGCCTTACTGGCCAAACGCAAGGTGTCACTTCGTGAGCTCCAGGTTTTACATGGTCACCTTAACTTCACTTGCAGGGTGGTCGCGCCTGGCAGAGCTTTTGCTCGACGCTTATGCGACGCCATGACTGGCCTATCCAGGCGCTATCACAGGGTCCGACTGAACAAGGGCATGAGGGCTGACATGTTGGTGTGGCTTAAATTTCTGAGGGATTTCAATGGGGTGTCATTTTGGAGGTCTGACCTTTTGGTTTCCCCTCGGTTCCAGGTTCAGTCGGATGCCTCAGGGTCCCTCGGATATGGGATTTACTTTGAAGGGAGGTGGGCCTGCGGCCGATGGCCTCCAGCATGGCGGGGCACTGATCGTCTACGCATTCTGACATTCCTGGAGTTCTTCCCGATACTGGGAGCTTTGATGCTATGGGGCGAGGAGTGGGCCAATTCCGTGGTTCATTTCTGGTGTGACAATGCTGCGGTGGTGCACATTGTCAATTCCCAGACATCTAAATCACCCAGAGTCATGGATTTAGTTAGGCAGTTTGTGTTGCGTTGCCTACACCTCAATGTGCTCTTCAAGGCCAGACATGTACCAGGCATTAATAACGATATTGCTGATGCTTTGTCCCGCCTGCAGATCCCCCGGTTCCGTGCCTTGGCTCCAGACGCAGAGGAGTTACCCTCGCCACTTCCGGACGAGATTTGGACGTTTGGCAAGGAGAGGTGAACCGGGCGATCGGCATGTCGTTGGCCCCTCGCACGCGTAAGGCGTATCACCATGCATTCAGTCAATTTAGAATATTCTGTGAGCAACTCCGGTTGCCCGAGGCATGGCCCATTCCGGTTGCACACCTCCTCCAATTTATGGTCTACCTACATAGTCAGGGTCTAGCTCCCCGCACCATAGCATCCAGGCTGTCAGCACTGGCATTCATGGCCAAAGTGAGGGGTTCTGCTGACAGCACGAATGATTTCTGTATATGACATGTTTTGGAGGGGTGGACACGGGAACGTGGACGTCGCCCGGACACTCGCCACCCTATTTCACCGGGGGTTCTTACCCACCTTGCACGAGGCTGGCATGACCTGTGTTTTGACAGGTATGAGGCAGCTCTGTTTCATGCGGCTACCACGGTGGCCTTTTTTGGAGCGCTCCGCATCAGTGAGCTGGTGCTACTGTCTAAGGCGGATGCGGCACGTAGGGCACAGGAACTCGAAGATGTCTATGTCTCTAATGAGTGGGCTCAGTTGAGGATACGTTCCTCGAAGGTCGATCAGCACGGTGTAGGCAGTGGTGTTAGACTGCTACGATGTTCCATTGCAGACTTCTGTCCGGTTGGTGCCCTACAACAGTTCATTGCAATGCATGGCACGCACCCTGGCCCGTTTTTCTGCCACCAAGATGGGTCTCCCCTTACTAAATTTCAATTTTGGAAGGTGACCGGTAAGGCGCTGTCCAGTGTTGGCCTCCCTGGGGCTCGTTACGGCACCCATTCTTTTAGAATAGGAGCTGCTTCAACTGCAGCCGCATTTGGGTACTCTGAGGCTGATATACGCCATATGGGGAGGTGGGGATCGAAGTGTTTTAAATTATATGTTCGCCCTCTTCAAGTGTGAGTACCAGATAAGTCACTGTCCTGTCTCTTTTTACTTTACAGACCCTGTGTGTCGACGCACACCGGTGGCAGTATGGCTGGTGGGCCACAGCTATGTGCACTGGGCAGCGCAGTACGCTGCGGCGACAGAGTGGGGACCCCAGCTGGGACTACGTGCATCCGCATGTATCAGGTGGTATGGTAAGCGCGGAATGTTATGGCGGGAACTGTTGCCATTCCTTTTCTCCATCAGGGATGCTGAACCGCCTGATGTCTTGGTGCTGCACCTCGGGGCCAATGACCTGGGCCAGGTCACTGGCCTTTCTTTAAAACATACGATCTGCAGCGACCTGGCTTATTTACATTATGTGTGGCCTGCCACAACCCTGCTATGGTCGGACATCATACCGCGTCACGCTTACAGGGGGGGTATCAACCTCCAGGCCCTTGACCGCGCTCGTCGCTCGGTGAACAGGGCGGTGGCCCAGTTCTTTGCTGACAAGGGTTTGGGGCGGGTCATCCGACACCCTAATATTAGTCTCCAAAATTATGACCTTTACACAGGGGATGGGGTCCATCTGTCGCCCAGAGGTATGGACCTCTTTTTGGAGGATGTGCAAGCAGGCCTGTTAACCGAGCTGACGGTCTGGGGGGGGGGGGCAGTGAGTCTTTATTAAGCCTCCCCGTGTGGCGGGTAGCACTGGTAAGGTAAATATTTATGACCCACAGGTATCCGGCAGGTTCGCAATTGACTGGCCAACACTAGATAGGTACAAATTGGTTAACGTTGACGGGTCAACGACGAACCAGGCAATGGGGTGATGGCACGAGCTATTCAGCATGCATCACCCCGTGATTTTACGGATACACGTCAGAGGGTGGGGTCAGTAGATAGTGGATTGACTGCGGTCAACAATTTGTTTGTTTTTAACAAACAAATTGATACAAATGGATACATTGTAGCCAATTGCCGTTGGCAATTTTGGGAGGAACCTTACCAGTGTTACTGCGGCCTGCTTGCCTTAAGAATTATAATTGGCTGAGTACCAATTGAAATTTATAATTCGGACTAGGGCATGAATCAATAAATGTGGCCCAATGCCGTTATCCACTTATACCGGTGTCTGAGTCCTTTTTTGGGGGGTGCGCCTGCAATGCAAGCGCGGTGCCAAAATGGCCGCCGCGCTCTTTGCAGGGGCCCCCAACCGGACTCAGACATCCGGGTAGTTAGGGGGCGTGGCCACCCCTCTATAAAAGAGGTGGCCACGAGGCAGCCGAGCTGCCATTTTGTGAAAGCGACGGAGAGGAGAAGTTTTTCCCTCCACCCCCTCCCTAGTGAACAGTGTGATATTTTGGTTGCTTTGGGGCCGGGTGGGAATTTTTGGCTGGAACTGACAATTGGCTTCCTGGTTCTGGCTTTTTTGCCCATCCCACACTGTTTGCTATGGTTTGATATAGGGGCTTTGCTATTGACTTTGGTCACATGGGCGGGTAGCACTGGTAAGGTAAATATTTATGACCCACAGGTATCCGGCAGGTTCGCAATTGACTGGCCAACACTAGATAGGTACAAGTTGGTTAACGTTGACCGGTCAACGACGAACCAGGCAATGGGGTGATGGCACGAGCTATTCAGCATGCATCACCACGTGATTTTACGAATACACGTCAGAGGGTGGGGTCAGTAGATAGTTGATTGACTACGGTCAACAATTTGTTTGTTGTTAACAAACAAATTGATACAAATGGATACATTGTAGCCAATTGCCGTTGGCAATTTTGGGAGGAACCTTACCAGTGTTACTGCGGCCTGCTTGCCTTAAGAATTATAATTGGCTGAGTACCAATTGAAATTTATAATTCGGACTAGGGCATGAATCAATAAATGTGGCCCAATGCCGTTATCCACTTATACCGGTGTCTGAGTCCTTTTTTGGGGGGTGCGCCTGCAATACTGCACTTCTTAAAATGGATTCTGAGGGAGCAGCTGTAGTTACCTGCAACACTTGTGCCATGTTTGTGTTCTTGCCAAAGCACATGGAAAACTACTCTTGCAGCAAGTGCAAGCTGGTTGCACTACTGGAAGAGAAGGTCCAGCAGCTAGAGGCCCGCATATCTAACCATCAACAAATTAAGGAACTTGAGCTGTTCTTGGACAGAGCAGAGCAGACTATCCTGGACAAAGAAGATACAGGGCACAGTTCTGAGGAAGACGTCATTTCACTAACTCAGGAGGTAGATGCATTGACAAATGTGACTCGAAGAAGTAGAAAGGCAAGAGATCACTCTGAGAGTCTGAAGTTACAGAATCAATTTGAGGCTCATTCCCTCATCACACCTGATGAGGAACACACAGAGGAACAACTGGTTCCATCTGAGGATCTCTCCTTCATCACACTTGATGAGATACAGGAAGATAAACAACAGGAACAAACTGAAGTCCTCTCCCTTAATATAGTTGATGAGGTGCATGTAGATGAACAGATTGCAGGAGAGAGGCTCCTTGTACTAGGTGATTCAATAATTAGAAATACAGAGAGATGGATTTGTGATGCACCTGATAAACATATGGTGACTTGCCTGTCTTGTGCAAAAGTTGCAGATATCATGAGAACTCAAGATATCTTGTAAGAGAGAACTGGGAAGGAGCTAGTGGTCATGGTACACGTTGGTACCAATAATGTTGAGAAGGCCAAGCAGACAGTCCTGGAAGCCAAATTCAGGTTGTTAGGAAGAAGATTGAAGTCCCGGACATCCAAAGGAGCATTTTCAGAAGTGCTGCCTATTCCTCGTGCAGGACCTACCAGGCAGAAAAAGCTCAGAAGCCTCAATACGTGGATGAGGCTTCAGATTTGTCAGGAACTGGAAAACATTTTAGGAGAAGCCAAATCTGTTCAGGAGGGATGGGTTGCACTTGAACTATGATGGGACCAGATTGCTGGCACTCAACATCAAAAAGGCTGCAGAGCAGCTTTTAAACTGATAACTGGGGGAAAGCCGACAGGAGCTGGGCAGCATACGGATTTGGAAAATGTGTAAAAATTGCAAAAATTACTGAGCAGAGCGAGGATCTAATCACCAGCACTGTAGCAGAAGGATACGAGAGGCAGTCTAACAATGCAACTGGACTCAAAAAACTGTATCAGAAAAGCATATATAAATGCTTGTATGCAAATGCCAGAAGCCTCCGGAACAAAATAGGGGAGCTGGAATACTTAGCAATGGATAAAAATATTGATATTATTGGCATCACTGAAACCTGGTAGATGGATGATAACCAATGAGATACAGTTATCCAAGGCTACAAACTGTACAGGAAGAATAGGAAGGGGCAAACGGGAGGTGGTGTAGCCCTGTATGTCCAAAGAAGTGAAAAAATCATGCAAATTGGAATATCTAGGTGATTTGGAGTCACCATTAGAAACTCTGTGAGTAAGAGTACCAGGCCACAAGGATGGTCTAACAGTAGGAATATACTATCGATTTCCTACCCAAACTCCTGAGGGAGACTGGCAGTTGGAGAATGTTGTAAAGGAGGCATCCAAGAAGGGAAGCCTGGTTATAATGGTGGACTTCAATTACCCTCACATAGACTGGGTGAACTGTTTTTCAGCACATGATAAAGAGATAAAGTTCCTAGATATGCTAAATGATTGTTCCCGGGGACAGATGTTTGAAGACACAACTAGAGGTACAAGAATCCTTGACAATCCTGAGTAATACTCAGGATCTGGTGCAAGATGTTAATGTGACTGATCCAAAAGGGAACAGTGACTCAATTCAATTGTTTAACTTGATCATAGACCGCAAGTCACTGAAAAAATCTTACACAGAGACCTTAAATTTTCATAAAGGAAATTTCCCAAAGATGAGGAAACTAGTAAAAAAGAAGCTGAAAGGGAAAACTGAGAGAGTCCAAACACTCCAAGAGGCATGGAGGCTGTTTACAAAAACAATAACAGAGGCCCAATTGGAATGCATACCAAAAAAGGATAAAGGGCACTGTCAGGTGCAAGAGGACTCCGATGTGTATTACAGGAGCTGTTCGGGAAGTGATCCAAAACAGCTTATTTAGAAGATGGAAGGCTTGTCCGAATGAGGACAGCAGGCAGAAACATAAATTCTGGCAGAACAAATGCAAGGGAACAATCAGGAAAGGAAAGCAAGACATTGAGGAGCATATAGCTAAAAACACTCAGAGAAATAACAAAGGCTTCTTTAAGTACATTAGAAGTAAGAACCCAACTAGGAAGGACATTAGACGACAATGGAAGGCAAGGGGTTATTAAAGAGGAAACAGAGATTGCAGATTGCAGATTGCAGAGAGACTCAATTAATTCTTTGCTTCAGTATTCACTGAAGAAGACAGAGACAACATGCCCAAAACAGAGCCTATCTTTGTAGGGAGGGAAACTGAAGAATTAAGCCAGATAGAAATAACCAGGAAGGAGGTCCTTGCATGTCTTGTTAAACTAAACGCTAACAAATCACCAGGACCAGATGGAATCCATCCACGAGTTCTCAGGGAACTTAAAGATGAAATTGCTGATCTCCTAGCAAATATATATAATCTTTCCCTCAAATCAGGCTTTGTGCCTGATGACAAGAAGGTAGTGAATGTAACACCAATTTTCAAAAAAGGATCCAGGGGTGAACCAGGAAATTACCAGCCGGTCAGTTTGACATGTGTCCAAGGTAACGTGACGGAAACCATCCTAAAAGATAGAATTAATAGGCACATAGAAGAGAAGAGACTGCTAAAGGAGAGCTAACATGGCTTTTGCAAGGGCAAATCATGGCTCACTAATCTGTTGGAATTTTTTGAGAGTGTCAACAAGCATGTGGATAAAGCGGATCCAGTTGACATTGTTTATCTGGACATTCAGAAGGCTTTTGACAAGGTCCCACACCAAAGGCTCTTAAATAAACTTACCAGTCATGGAATAAAGGGGAAGGTCTTGTCCTGGATCAGCAACTGGCTAAGGGACAGGAAACAGAGGGTAGCACTAAATGGACACTTCTCCAAGTGGAGGGAAGTAAAGAGTGGGGTCCCCCAAGGTTCAGTACTGGGACCCCTGCTTTTCAACCTCTTCATAAATGATCTAGAAGTAGGAGTAAATAGCAAGGTAGCCAAATTTGCTGATGACATTAAATTATACAGGGTAGTGAAAACTGTGAGAGATTGTGAGGAGCTCCAGAGGGATCTCTTGACAGTGGGGGAGTGGGCAAAACACTAGTAAGTGCAGAGTGATGCATGTTGGGGCAAAAAAAAAAACCAAACCAATTGCATTTATAAACTGATGGGGTCTAAACTCTGCGACAAACCAGGAAAGGGACCTTGGTGTCCTGGTGGACAGCTCAAAGAAGGTGTCAACCCAGTGTGCCTCAGCAGTGAAAAAAGCAAACTCAATGCTAGGGATCATTAGAAAATATATCAGCAAGTGTCATTTTGCCTCTTTATAAATCTATGGTGAGGCCCCTACTCAAATACTGTGTACCGTTCTGGTCGCCATACATCTAGAAGGATATTATGGAGCTGGAAAAAGTGCAGAGGAGGGCAACCAGAATGATTTGGGGATTGAAACACCTTCC
The DNA here is from genome assembly GCA_035047345.1 of Bradypodion ventrale. Lineage (NCBI taxonomy): Eukaryota > Metazoa > Chordata > Lepidosauria > Squamata > Chamaeleonidae > Bradypodion > Bradypodion ventrale. The sequence goes on from JAWDJE010000003.1 coordinate 177,105,000, forward strand.
TTACCATCTGAGGCTGCAACGGTTGGGCCTCTTCACTCTTGAACGACAGCGTCTAAGAGGTGACCTGATTGAAGTTTATAAAATCATCCACAGTGTGGACAAAGTAGAGAAGGAAAAACTTTTTTTCCTATCGCACAACACTAGAACTTGGGGGCACTCCATGAAACTTTTGGGTACTAGTTCTCAAACAAATAAGAGAAAGTACTTTTTCAGGCAGAGGATCACTGGTCTATTGAACTCCCTGCCAGAAGATGTGGTGACAGCTGTCAGTCTTGACAGCTGTAAGAAAGAATTAGGCAAGTTCATAGAGGACAATGGTATAAATGGCTATAATTATGGATACCTAAGGACAACCTCCGGGTTAGAGAGATAGGCAGGATATCTCTTAATGCCATTTTCAGGGAATCCTAATCTGGTGAATGCATCTGCTTGGGAATACCCTGAAGCAAATGGTGAGCCACTGTGTGAGACAGAATTCTGGACTGGATGGGCTGTGGCCTGTTCCAGCAAGGCTGTTTTATGTTCTAATTACATGCCTCTTTTTAGAATAATATTTTGTGTGTTCAATAGGAAAGCAGCAATCATGGCAAATAGGGATTATTGTTATGCCTAGTTTCTAGAAACTGGCTAAAGAGATAAAGTTCATCCCAATGGTACTTCTTTAAAATAAAAAACTAGAACATTGTAGGGAAATCTGGGTGAAAGTCTATCTCTAGAACTAATTCACATTCATTATTTGTGCATTATTTTCCTATACATAAAGTAAAGTTAGCAACAATCAGTGGTGCGACAAACTCTGGGCTGAATGGTTCATACGATATGAAAAAATATATCCTTTCAGGATCCATTCAAAACTGACAACAAATCAAGTAATGTCTCCAAAGAAATAAGTACCACAGTCAAATTTGCTGAAATCTCTATGTCTTTTACTAACACAAATCTTCCATCATCCAAATTTTGTTTGCTTCTTAATAAATCAACTCCAAAAACACCTTTCTTTTCTGTAACACCACACAATGCCATGCTGTTCAGGATTCTATCCCTTTCTTCCTCTGTATAGGAAAAATATTTGTATAGTGCTGTCATGGTGCCACGAAATATAAATAGAGTGACAAACTCTGGGCTGAACGGTGTGTATGATATGAATATCTATCTATCGATATCGATATCGATATCGATATCGATATCTATATCTATATCTATATCTATATCTATATCTATATCTATATCTATATCTATATCTAGAGATAGAGAGATATAGATATAGATATAGATATAGATATAGATATATCCTTTCAGGATCTGTTCACAGCCAGCACAATCAAGAAAAATTTATGTGATAGTAGTTATCCCCATAAGGATGTAGAAGATTCTTTTAGAAAGGCAAGTCAAGTAGAAATGAGACAGCTGTTCTCACATAGGCAGACTCCCAAAATCAGGGATTACAATGGTCCTTAGAATTTACACCAATGGCTCATAGCATAAAAAATATAGTCCTGAGATGTTGGCATATTTTGGACAATGTCCCAGGTTGCCAAACTTACCCACTGATTGGTTTTTAAAAAAACTCACAGTATTGGGAACATAGTATCACATGCAGATTTTGATGTAGCATCTCAACCCAAGGTTCTGAGTTCAGGTCACTACAAATGCCATAATTGCAACATGTGTAAATACTCATGGGAGACAAGATCTATTATGCTACCAGGTTTAAAGCATCCTTTAGTTTTAAAGAAATTGACAAACTGTAACAGTGCAAACTGTATATATCTTCTGTATATATCTTCTTGTTTGCCCATGTCAGAAATGTTACGTGGGAAAATCTAGCTGATCAATCAAGACCCGAATCAATGAACATCGATCAAGAATTAAAAATCAAAACTTACAGGCACCTTTAGTGATGCATTATAAAGAAAAGGAACATTCAGTGGATGACTTGAGGTTTGTGGTTCTTGAAACTGTAAGATCAAAATCCTATGAAAAAACAGATATAAATACTGTTCTTTTAAGAAGGAAAGCGTACTACATTTTTATTTTGGGAACATTATCCCCAAACGGATTGAAATATGAACAGGACCTGTCGTTTTTTTGTTTTTGTCTTTTTTGTAGTTTGATCAATCTGGAATGCAGTCTGGGTTTGTAAATGTTGTTCATGATGAGCCTCCATTTTTAAGTCTATGGGAGCCACCTGCTGGTTAATAGTTTGAATGATTGAAATACACCCCACTGGTGGGATGGAGTAGCAAGACATGAAAAAGAAGGAAAAATGTGTTAATACTTTGAGAATAGGTAAGGTATTGTATAGTACGAGAGAAGCAGAATGGTTGAAATGTTTGGATTTGTAAATAATGGTTTAGATTGATTTACTTAGTTGCTTTTGTCTTATTAATTGCAGACTGAAAGCATTTAAAAACTTCAGTGTTGAGTTATAAGCACTACATAGAATTCCTTTCCTGATGAAGGTTTCAAAAGGAAAATACCGGATTTTCTTTGAAATGAAAATGTTACAGAAAAGAAAGGTGTTTTGGAGTTGATTTATTAAGAAGCAAACAAAATTTGGATAATTGAATATTTTTGTTAGTAAAAGACATTGAGATTTCAGCAAATTTGACTGTGGTATTTATTTCTTTGGAGACATTTCTTGACTTGTTGTCAATTTTGAACGGATCCTGAAAGGATATTTTTTTTTCATAACAATCAGTGGTGGGCATCAATAGGTTCACACCACTTCGCCAGAAATGGTAGCCAGAAATTCTGGCTGGCCCTGCCCATCCAAGTTTTGAAATTAAATAGTCCTAATTCAGGTGCAATTCGGGGCTTTCCTGCTGGCCACACCCACCATACCACACCCACAGTGTGGTAGTAAAAATTTGTTGGAGCGCACCACTGTTCCTTCCCCACCAAAGAAATAAAGAGGCAGGACACAGACAGTTATAGTCTAAAGGCTTGAGCCACAATTTTACTGATTTTTTTTTTAATCCTTAGCCTGCAGATGTGCCTGGTATCAGAGCAGGGGAAGCTAATCCTTTCTCCTCTGGCCTGGATGAGTGAACCCTTGTCCCTGTGTCTTGTCAATGCCTTGTCAGCTACTGTCCAGGCTGTCTAACACTCAGGGATATGTTTTGAAGGTCATTTACAACTCTATTCATGTGAATGACTGTTGGGCATGTCAAGATGTAATATCAAAATGCTATGAACTACATGCACCACAATGCTTTGCTCCCCTTTGACCTCTTGCACTGCTCCCCTTTGACCTCTACTGACTCTCCAGATATATTAAAGACCCTCTTCCCACTCCTGCCCTATAGCTATTTCCTGTTCTTCATGAAACATCACTACGTCCCAACATGGGCTCAGTGGGAATAAAGAACTTTTACCAATAACCTCTGACCCTGAGTTATTCAAACCGACCATCAATAATTCTCCACAAATTGGTAGTAGAGGATGGTTTTGAATTAAACTCAAATCAATAAGAATAAAAACAGAATTCCTAGATCAAAGAAGCCCCAGCCAGGGGCCTCAAAGCCCAAGTAAAAGACCGCTACCAACAGCGCAACCGGGGGAAAGGACTCGGCAGAAAACCAAGAGGATAAGCAAGCTGGAAAAGAGACAGATAGCACCCTCAATGCAAACGACAGAGGTACCAGTGATGAGCACATCCAAAAATCTGCCCTGCGTGGGATCATTGTCCAGTCAGATGGAAGATCGATCCCTATTGATGAACTGCTGGCCCTAATGGATGAAGATGATGGCTTCATGGCCACCGGTGCAGTAAGCCCCCCAACCGATGTCCCACTCCTGTGTGTGGTGGGAAAACCTGAGCAGATACCGGTTTCAAATATGGCCAAGATGGCCAACCGGTGGCAAGCATTGGTCGAGTTTTCAAATCCCAGGGCACAAAAGGGATGGGACTTGGCCACAGAACCAGGGGGCTCTGGCAACCACGGGCAATCACCAGACCCCTACTGGGACAACCTACAAACACCCCTTGATCAGACGAAATATGCCTGGGGGGCAACCGCACAAAACCTGTGCCAGACCCATTCACAGAAAACCTCAACTGGGCAATGAAAATCATCACCGCCACACTCGGTGATGTCGACATTTCCCCAAAAATGACCGAGCTCCATGACCACACAGCACAACCTGGGTCCCAAGACCAAGCAACACAACCCCACAACCATGCAGCATGACCTGGCCCGCACAAACAAGTGATGCAACCCTGTGAATGATGGGTCCCCACCAAAAGAAATGACATGTCTCACCTAGGCCAGTCATTGTTCCGGGACCTCACCAATGCCGAGCACATCGGGGCAATCCACCGGGCATCCTCCTCTCAAACTCTGATGATGGAAGCCTTCTGGGATGATCTCTTCGATGGCCCTCATCCAGGATTCTAACGACAGTCTCCATCATTCCAGATGACTTTGGTGAGCCTTCCTGGCAAAGATGCAGCTCCACCGGTGGGATCCAGACTTCACCGGAGAGGACCAACAGAAAAGAGACCCTCACCCTTTGAAGACCAGTGCAGAATGAACTCCATGCCTGTGCAGCAGCTCAGCTCCTCCTCCTTTGGACAAGAAAGGGAAACAAGCTCCTCCTACAGACCAAATGAAGAAGAACAACTCACCTCCACTGACTTCAACCAAGAAAATTTGGCAGACTTTTTGAATCTGACAGACTGCATTCAAACTCCTTTCTGTCAATTCAACCACACATAAAACCATCTTCAACTAGAACTGAACGAAGCAAGTCACCATCAAAGGAACACTCTGCCAAGCAACTCCCCTATACTCTGCATCTCTGGGGAGAACCTGATGCACTGGGCCAAACAACTACAGGTAATCCTAATGCAAGAGAACACACTTTCCTGGTAAAAAGCCCACCCAAGAAACCATGGTCTCTAGAGACTGACCACATCCACCACAGGGCATTTTGCTTATTGTTGTGTTCCATTGACCCTGAAATTTACAGTGGCATACCAGAAAGGTTAACCATTTCTGAGGTTTGAGCGAAGCTGTGTAATTTGTTTTACTGCAAAAATAGGAGCACTACCAGTATGTTAGCTAGGGATTTCTACTCTGCCAAATTCAAACAAGGTATGCTCATGAGTGAGCATCTATTGAGATTAAATGACATGAGGTCAGATCTGATACAAAGTTGGCAAAACATTACTGAAGAATGTCTAGTGCACATCATTTATGACTCATTAGACTCAAGCTCGGATTACTTCCTAAATTAGCTAGACAGCTTGAACAATGGCAAACCCTTACTTGAGTTTAGATAAAGGAAACTCATATCTGAGGACAGCCACAGGAGGGATAGGGCCTCCTTGAACAGAGAAAGCAGATCCATGAGGAAGGTCGGCTTTACAGAGCAAACAGATGCACCAGTGGAGTAAAAGCTATGTGGTTCAAGAAGACATCTCAAAAGGAATTGCCCAAGAGTCAGTAGGGATAGAGGAGTACCAGAATGTGTGCACAAAACCAACCAAGACAGAAGCCCCAGGATAGGACACCACCCAGTCACAGATGCAACAGCGACACAAAAAGAGAGGGCCATAGGGGGTGGAGGTCACCTAGCCCTGGAGGTAACCACAGAAACAAGAAAGAATCCAGAAGGGACTACAGTGGCTCTATAAATGGAATTAGGTACGACAAAGGGGATGGCTGCATGATGTGCACACGTACTGCACCATCAACAGCAAGCAACACTGGTTGATTGATTCCAGAGTGACCGCCCACACAACATGCAACAAAGAACTATTCAGTTATTTCACCAAAACTCACTTCAGAATAAGAGTCACCAACCAGGGACATGCAAATGTCACTGGAAGGGGCAACATACACAACCCAAGCCTAGGAAGAATCAAAGATGTACTGTATATCCCAGAAATCCTCTATAATGTGCTAGCAGCCATCAAACTCTGTGAAGACACTGGAGTAAAGGTAAACCTCCAGGAAAAGGATGCATCAATTGACAAGGATGGAAGAAAGACAGGAAAAGTAGTTATCACTGGAGGCCTACCATACCTTCTACAAATGGAGAACACCAACAGCCAAGCCAGCATCAGCCTCATCGGAGATAAAACAAGCGATGACGGCAGAGAAGGGTTAAACAAAAATGACACAGAATGGGACTCCACAAGTGACACAAATCAACCTGGGAATGAGGAGACAGAAGGGGAAGAAAATGACACCAATGAACACACACACCCCCCAAAAAAAATTAAAGGTGCCACCAGCACAGCCCAGAGCGGCTCACATATATGCATAGGAAAAATTGTGCATGATGAATGTGCACACCTACTACACAGAAAACTAGGACACATAATCTTCCCCATCATAAAGAAAATGCTAGGCTGTTCAGAAGGACTCAATTTAAACTGCAAAAATTACTTAGAATGCTCGGTATGCAAAAGCTCAAAATCAAAGGTCAAAACACAACCCAAGACTTCAGAAAGAAAATCCAATCACACTTTCCAACTATTGCACCTAGACCTAGTTGTCCCCTTGAAATGTTCACTAGGCCAGAAATGGTTCTTCCTAATGATAGCTGATTACTACAGCAGATATGGTTTCATATTCACCCTCAAGAACAATGGAGAGGCATTCACAAAATTCAAAGAACTTTACAAAAGAGTTGAGACTCAGCACAATGTCAAAATAAAGCAGACAATGACAGACCAAAGGTCATAATTCCTGTCAAAGGAGTTTGAAGACTGGACTATCGAGAAAGGAATAATTCACTACAAGACCACCCCATTCTCAGCTTTCCAAAATGGAGTGGCCGAAAGAAGAAATGGAGTACTTCAAACTATGGTCAGATGTGTTCTAGAAGATGCTGGACTGAATTTCTCATATTGGGAGAAAGCACTACTGTACTTGAACTATACCTTTAACAGACTGTGGTCCAGTGTCATAGGAAAGACACCATACAAGGCCATGTATGACCGAAAACCCAGATTATTACACCTCCACATTTTTGGGGTATTTGCCGACATTCACATCCCTAAGCAGCTGAGAAAGAAGGGTGAGAAAATTTCAAGGAGGTTAAGATTCTTAGGTTTCAAACCAGGCTTGAAGGCCTACCGAGTCCTAGACTCCAACCACAAGTTGGTGGTATCCAGGTCAGCTACTTTTCATGAAAATGCAAACTGGAGTAAAATATATTCCAACGAAGTTATGACTACGGAACAACTCCATGATGTCACCCAAAGATGGACCATCACCCATGATATTGACTGATCAGAAGAAAGACACTACACTAATAGAGAGGAAGTGCACCCTAATCCAAATATGAGGACAACTGAAAGGGGTGACAAGGCGGGCCCACCTGAAAAACTACCAAGAAGGTCATCAAGGTCAACCAAAAACCAGACTCCGAGGAATCTGGATGACTTCATGATGGCCATCAGCAATATAACCGACAATTCCAACAGTTATAATGATATACTCAAGTTATCATGCGAAGAGCAGGACAAATGGAAGGCAGTCATCTGGAAGGAAATGGACAGCCTCAAGGGTCTAGACATGTACACTCCCGCAGATGTCCTGGAGGGTCAAAAGATGATAGGGATGAAATGGGTGTACAAAATCAAACCCCTGGAGAACAACCAAACATTGTACAAGGCCAGATTCGTGGCACATGGGTTCTCCCAAAAATACCCAGACAACTACACTGACACTTACTCACCAACCGTAAGACCAGAAAGTGCCAAAGCCACCCTAGTAATGGCATTGATCCTGGGGAACAGGTCTACCAATTCAATGTACAAACCGCATACTTACTGGACAAGGAAATATACGTCAGAGTACCACCTGGAATCAGACACAATGAAGGAAAGACCTGGCTACTCAACAAAAGCTTATATGGACTCAAGCAATCCGGAAAAAGGTGGTATGAGTGCCTGTCCAATGCATTGGAACAAATGGGGTTCATTGCCAGAAAAGCAAACAAATGTGCGTTCATAAGGAAATCTCATGACGAAGTGAAAAAATTGTTGGTCTATGTTGATGACCTCCTGTATTTTGGAAAAAGTAAAGCCAAGTGTGATGAATTTGCCCAAGGCCTACAGATGCATTTCTCACTGAAGACCCTAGGTAAAGTAGACAAATAGACAATAACTCCAAATCTCCAAAATCCAAGATGGGTACGCACTCTCTCAGAGGGAGAAAATAATTGAGCTGCTCAAGAAATGCAACATGACAGATGTGAAACCCTGTGAAACACCCATGCAAACAGACTTCTTAAAGAACATGTACAATGATGGAGAGATGTTCAAAGACAATAACTTATACAGGTGAACCATACATTCACTATTATACATTTCCAATTGGACAAGGCTAGACATAATTCTGGCCATGAATCTACTTTCTAGACACTCCAATAACCCGAAAACCTATCACTGGAATGCAATCAAGAGGCTATTAAGATACTTGAAGCATACAATGAACTGCTCACCCAAAGAACACCGGTGGTCTCTAGCTCTCATGCTCCACCAATGCAGATTGGGCCGGAGACGTAGGGTCAAAGAAAAGCACGTCAGGGTATGTGATTCTCCTAAATGGAAGCCTAATATACTGGTATACAGGAAAACAGAAAGTGGTGGCCACATCTATGGCAGAGGCGGAATAGTATGTCTTTCTAAGGCCACAAACAACCTAATTTGGTTCAATGACCTAATTTGTAAAATCTGGGAGACCCAATTTCAAGCCATAATCATCCATGAGGACAACAAGGCAGCAATTGAAATTTCCAAGGCAAATGCTGTAGGCCACAGATCCAGGCACATAGACATCAAACACCATCATGTAAGGGACATGTCTGAAAAGGGTTTCATAAATGTAGTGCATTGTGACACCAAAGAACAAACTGCAGATATCCTAACCAAGCCACTCCCCTCAGCTCAACACACACACTTATCCAGGAAGCTATGTTTGGTTGGGTAGGAAATGCCAGTCACCTCATTTCCACATTGTTCTTACCAGTATGATATTAGAATGGGTTTTGTCAAAATGTAATATCAAACTGTTATGAACTACATGTACCACAATGCTTTGCTTCCCTTTTACCTCTTGCATTGCTCCCCTTTGACCTCTACTGACCCTCCAGGTATATTAAAGACCCTCTTCCCACTCCTGACCTATGGATATTTCCTGTTCTTCATGAAACCTCACTGCATCCCAACATGGGCTCAGTGGAAATAAAGAAATTTTACCAATAACCTCTGACTCTGAATTATTCAAACCGGCCATCGATAATTCTCCACATGGCAACGTCATCCAAAGACTCCCTGAAGGATTCACCACTACCACCCTAATCTATCATGACCGGCTCAAAACGATTGTGACCTATTTAAAAAACAGTTGTGCTATAACTAAACCAAAATGCCCTGTAAATATCAGAATAGGATAGGTGAAAAATACCCAGCTGTTCAAGCTGTCAATATGGAAGTTAGGCCAAAAGGCAAGCCTTCAATACTCTAAGCCACAGAAGGTTGTGTGCGATGTCTGAATCGAAGGATCCAAAGAGGCAAGAACTCAGGCAGGAGATAGTTTAAGTAGCTTCTCCTGCCCTTCCCTCAGCCTGACAACATCATCATTCACTGGCATGGCTGCCTCTTCATTCTCCCAGGTAAGGGAACATCCTCCCTCCATTGTAGGCTGCCAGCAGCCCCACATGAGGTGCAAAATCATACTTGTTACCTCACAGTTTCTCTGTCTTTTTGCTGTTTTCCTCTGTCAGATATAAGGATTTATGTCACGGTACCTCTGTATTCTGATGAGGAAAGTATTCCCTATACCTAGGCACAGTAAAAACTTGCCTTCTAATTTTAAACCCCAGCCCACATCTGATTCTAGGTTCTAAGCAATAATCCACAATCCTCAAATTAATTTGGGTCCCAGCTGCAGGACGGAATGAGCTCCCTTCTTTGTCCCAGCTCCTGCCAACCTAACAGTTCAAAAGCAAGAAATTGCAAGTAGATAAATAGGGACCACTTCAGTGGGAAGGTAAACAGCATTCTGTGTGCTCCAGTGTCTAGTCATGCCTGCCACATGACCACAGAAACATCTGCAGAAGCAGACAGCGCTGGATCTTCAGCTTTGAAACAGAGATGAGCACTGAACCCTTGCACAATATTTATTAAAAGTCAATGAACATGACAAAATTCCTCCCCCCTCCAATTTATTGAACTACTTGAGTATATTGTATATGAGTAAATGAAAGCATACAGTGCTACCTCATACAACGTTCAAACTTGGTTCCACGAGTTTGGACTTTATACAGATTTGGACTTTGTATGAGGCATACAAAATCCTAGCCATGATGCCTCATACAACGTCCAAATCCTTGCTGTGATGCCTCGTACAACGTCATTACCATAGAGATACATTTGTACTGTAACAGCACATACTTCAGGGCAAAGCCAAGGAAACAGACAGGAAACTGACAGAACTTTAAGAAATCATTGTCTAAAGGCTAAATACATTACAAAAACATGTCAAACAACCCTGATCTTAGGGGACAAACCATACAAGTTTTTAACTTTTGAAAACTTTATGAAGTGCAGGTTTAAAAGTTAACATGTCCCATCATGCAGCACAGTGTTAATCTGCAGCCATGCAGCCAATCATCCAATTTGTACAAGCTACTGTAAGCAATTACTGGATGGAAGCAAGGACAAAATGGATTCCAACATGTCCCATCATCCACTGTGCCAAAGAATGGTCCAAGAACCTGAAGAATGCTGCAAAAATCCCAGGAATGCTTCCAAAAATTCTGATGAAAAAATTTGGAAAAATCCAAAATTGTGCTCAAAACCACTCCTAAACACTCTTCGCCTCATGCAAAATCCACAAGAGCAATGCACGCATGCATCCTGCCTTTTATACTCTCCAGGCACAATGCAACCTGGGGAAAACCCTAATGCCTCATACAAAGTCGCAGCAACTTTGTATGAGGCAACTTTTTTCAAGGAATTAGGCGATATTGTATGAATTTGATGTTGTACGAAGCAGACTTTGTATGAGGTATTACTGTATATGGCTTATCAGTAAAAGGTGATAAAATATAGATGGTAGATCTTAAATCTTTTGGCAGCTTCTACAGGGTCTTGAAAGAGCCCAGAAGGAAGTGGGCAAGATCTGAAGGCTTTCACTTGTAAAACAGTGTTTAAAGAATTTCAGGTCTCAAACTGCAATACATTTAAGAAATGCAGATACTTTGTCTTTATTAGCTCTTTTGTTGAGTGATGTTTTGCAAATAACTGACAATCCTAAAGTAGCGATAAGGACCAAGAAACTGTGGGAAGCTGGGTAGGATTCTCAGTAGCAGATTTCTATTTATTTGTATTTATTATTTATGAGGCCTTTAAATCCAATCGTCCATCATACAAAGAATAAATAGACAGGATCATGCCAAAATAACATACAGTCTGATCTTCTTTTGTTTCTTGGTCAGACTTTAAACTGCCAAAATGAAGCCACCTTTTGGTGAATTAATTCCATAGTTCCTTTCATCTGACCTAGTTTGAGAAAGATTAGCTGGCACAACAAGGTAGCTGTTGCCTGGGGTATGCCCATTTGTGGTTCTAAAATACCACAATGTTCAAGAAGTCTCTTTCTGTCTACCCCATATAGTCTGATAACTTAGCTAAATAAAAGAGAAGAGGGGCAAATTCAATGCATACTGCTCTTGTTGTCCATCGCTGATGGTAGTTGTCACGTTGTTGAGTCCGGCACAAAAGAAATAGTCTAACCAGCAGGATTGGGTTAACAATAGTGATTTTTTTCCAGCTCAGGAACAGGTCTGGGGACTATGTACAAGGTGGCCACCTTATATACAGTGGATTTGACTGTCACAACAACTAGATATATTTCAGCTGGCTTCCGGCGAGCGGCAAAGTTCAACCTAGCAAATCGGCGCTATGACAGCCCTTTGAATTTTGCACCTACCTAGAGGGCACGCATTTCCCTTTATTCTGATTGGTGCAGTTTTACAATTCCAACAGAATTAGGCTTTGGACACAACACACGTGGAATGGCAATTGAAGATATGTATCCCAGATACAAATGCCTACAGTAGGAGTGGAGCAGATATTTTACATCCACCAATTTGTATTATTCACTTAGTATTAAGGAAGAAAAAGGAAATGTTATATCTCTTCTTGGTTAACGAGAGTTTTCTTTTGCTTTGCTTTAATTATCAACATCTGTACATTCTTCACATTTTGGCTAGAGAGAACTCAAGATTAAGAAAGACTGAAAACTGAAAGAGGGGTAATGAAATGGACAGATTTGTCCCTCCAAACAGAAGACATTCAGTGTCCTTTAGAAGACTGCTTTTTAAAATATGTGTTTTCAATCTCACTGGTGCTGCATTATGGTTGTATCTCCTCTCCCGTAAATACATCTCCCATTTTATGCCTACATGGGAGACAAGGATAATATAGTATACTAGCATATTTTGACCGGCAGTGCCGGGCTTCGTAAAATTGTGTTGGATAGTAAAGGGTTTCGTTGTTTTTTTCTTGAACCAATGGTGCTGGGCTGTTTTAAATGGTGTTGAAAGGTTTTGTGATTTTGTGGCTTTGAGGCACTGCGTCCGCCTGCAGCGGACTTGCGCTCCCAGTGTGTTTGTTTTTTTATTTTTTGCATGCCGGCTTCCTAAGTGCCGGGCTCTTTAAATTGTTTTTGGAAGCTTTTTGTTTTATGTTTATGCAAATTTTATTTTATTTTAATTTATTTAATGTAAATTAATTTTTTAAATTTTAAATTTAACTTTGGTTTTTTAAATCTTTATTTGTATGCATTTTTATTTTTGTTTTTATTTTTTGGTTTTTTGAGTGAAAAGTGATTTCTGGTTTTTTTTAGTATTTTTTGAGATTATTGTGAATTTTTTTGAATGTTTTGATAACTTTTTGGATTAATTTGGGAATTAATCTTAACAGTTTCAATATTTTTGAATGTTTTTTCTCTTGTGGCCTCTGGGTGGGGGTGGTGAGCTTTTCTTCCTTTCTACAATTTTTCTCTTCTGTCCTCTGGGTGTCGCTTTCGGTGAGTATTCTCTTCATTTTCTCAGTTGAGTTCCGGTCATCATGGAATGAAGACATCTCTTGGTAAGCTCCCTGGTTTTTTTTGGTTGTGTTGGGTTTTTTGGGGGGTGTCTTTGTGATGTTTTTGTGGTAATATTTTTTGGATGTTTTTGTGTTTCATTTTGTCTGTTTTTGTGACTGTTTTTGACTGTTTTGGTGTGTACTTTTTTTTTTGGGGGGGGTCTTTTTTTTCCCACGGGCCAGGCTTGAAGCCTGGCCCGTGAAAAAGGAAAGGGCATGGGGGAGTCTCTTTTTCTTCACGGGCAAGGCTCGATCCCTGGCCCGTTGAAAGTAAGGGCAGCGGCGGCAGGGGGGCTTATTTTATTTTTTGTGCGCCGGCTGCCTCAGCATTCTACGTGCTAATGGCGTGCAGGATGCTGGGGCTTGTAGTTTTGCCTGCACATGTTTGGTTACTGTAGCAGTTTTTTCCTGTGGCTTTTTTTTAATTGGCCGTGGCGCATTTCCAAATGTTCCTTTTGCCGCACCGCTCAGCCTGATTGGCTCTGGTGCAGCGTGGCGCAAGGAACGTTTGGAATTGAAGTTCCCCTTTTTTGTTTGCATCCGGGGGGGCTCTTGCCCCCCGGCCGAAAATTTCAACCCAACAGTTACCTGTGAACCAGGATTGGGCGAGTGAACGAAGGCCCATTATGGGCTAGTGGGGCCTGGTGCAACATCCTTTGTCACATTCCAACGGTTAATGCACCATTTTATAGGTATAGATTTCATACTGACAACTGCTTTATCTACTGGATTTGGCCAGTTCCCAGTTGGGATAATTTGGTTTCAAATATTTTAGTAAAGGTAAAGGTAAAGGTAAAGGTTTCCCTTGCTTGAAAGCCAGTCGTATCCGACTGTAGGGTGCAGAAAAATAATTTATTTATACTCAGAATAGAAAGAACATGAGTTCTTTACATTTGTGCAAATGTGACTGGTAATAAAATTGATAGGTTTTCCTTTCTGCACTTTCCTTTCTTTCCCTTTTAAGAAATTGTTGGTCTCTCAATCAAAGTTTTGCATCACTATAGTCTTTTAAAGACATGCTCATTGTACTTTAGCTCAGGCACAAGCAAGGGAATATTGGGTTGTCTTCATCCTGTCATGTTTTACATTCAAAGAGCTACACATCTACAGAGTGGAAGCCTCTACTTGTGTAGTGGTTCCCCATATGATCAAGAAACTTGGGAAATCATAGTTCTTCCACACATAGGGTGTTTCTATACAACCAAAAATAGATATGCCATTTTCCATCTGCATAAAGCAGTGACAAAAGGGTTCCTCTGCTTACCTAAAGCAATGTTAATGCTTGAATAGGTCTGCAACAGAAATAAAAAAAGTTTCTCATTTTTCTACAGCCTTATGAAAAAAGTGTAAGGTTAAAGGTAAAGGTTTCCCTTGCTCGAAAGCCAGTCGTATCCGACTCCAGGGCGCAGTGCTCATCTCTGTTTCAAAGCCAAAGAGCCAGCACTGGCTGCTGCTGCAGACGTTTCCGTGGTCATCTGGCAGGCATGACTAGACAGCAAAGTGCACGGAACGCTGTTACCTTCCCACTGAAGTGGTCCTTATTTATCTACTTGCAATTTCTTGCTTTTGAACTGTTAAGTTGGCAGGAGCTGTGACAAAGACGGGAGCTCTTTCCATCCTGCAGTACTCAGGAATCAAACTGCTGACCTTCCGCCTCCCAGTCAGCATCTTAGACACTTGAGCCACTGCAGTCCCTAACAAAAAAATTGTGCAATGCAGTATATGCATTGCCTATTCTACAATGCTTCAGTAAGTTAATTAAGTCTCAGCTGTTGTGGAAATCCATATGACATTTTTACTAATTCAAAACAAATCCATGCTAATTAATGTTATCACACTATGTATGAAAGAAATTAATAATAATTGAGCTCTGATATCAAAGTGCTGTTACAACTTAACAAAAAGATTACTTATTTTCATTTATTTTTAAAATGCTTTATGGCAACACATTATAAGCAATGAAAATCACCATTATTTCTTTCAGTACTGGTTGTATTAAAATTGAAAATGGTGCATTCTTGGAAATTTAAGATAATATAATTTAATATTCAGGATCATGCACAGCAATTGGCATTCAGCTTCCTTTTGAAGTTATCACATTTGGTGTCTTTCACTGCTCCTCCTTTGTATCCTGTGGCAATAAAAACTTATTTTTATTGGAGGAATAGCAATGTGTCTGGCCAGACATGTCTGGCCGGATATCCCGCTATGGTAATGGAGTAAACCATACAGCCATCAACTCAATGCTGAGTGTCAGGTGGCAGAAATGATGATGATGATGATGATGATGATGATGATGATGATGATGATGATGATGATGATTATTATTATTATTATTATTATTATTATTATTATTATTATTATTATTATTATTATTATTATTATTATTATTATTATTATTATTATTATTATTATATTTGGAGTTGTATGCCACCCACTCGACAATGCGACTCAGGGTGGCTCACAACAATACCACATCTAATACATTATACATATCTTCTATATATCACTAAAATAAAGGTGTCATGCATGTTTGAGGCCTATGCAACATGACACCTTGGCACCCACCACCCCAGAAACTGCGCTCCCACCTACCTGCAGCACTTGGCTGGTCCGGCGAGGGGCACTGGCAGCATGCCCATGAGGGGCACCCCCACCCACCCGGAGGTCCACCAACAGAACACGGGTCAGCACTGACTGGGCATGCACAGCAGGTTGGGTCGGCCTGCACTGTGCATGCCCTAACAGAGGGCTCTGCCTCGACCCGGAAATCCGGGGTTGAGGCTACAGCCCACGAGGTGCACTGGCCCATTCCGTGGCTGAGCACGCCATTGGGCAGCCATGGGGCATGCACCTTCCAAGGCCCCATGCACCCCGGAGGCTTTGGCTGAAGCCGCCGCCACTGCCAGTTGTGCCAGCAGGAGGAAATGCCACTGGAAACCATCATATTGGGCCCAACAGCAAAATGAGAGGAGGAGGAACTTTGATTCCCAATGGTCATGGAGGTGGAAGAGGCCATGCCAGATGGACTGGCTGTGAAGGCACACCTTTAATAATATATTCAAGGCTGAGGCAGTCCATTGCAGTCCTGGTATTAAAACATGCATGTCTCATTTCATACGGGCGGCAGGAGATGGTTCCAAGAACATAGTGTGTGGATCACTTCATGGCAAGCTGGGATCCACCTTAAAAATATTTATGTCAATGGCATTTTCCCTGCTTGCTTTGGAGGCTGAAGGCAGCCCAGAACCAACCAGCCTCCAAGACCAGGCCTCCTGGCATCTTGGGGCAGAAAAAAACTTATACTCAGATTGAGTTACAGCCGACAATGAGCAATGTGTATTTCTAAAAGGTCTTAAACTTCTTGTGGTTGTTGCCAAAGTTTTCTTCTCTAGTTCAATGGGTAGAACAGATCCTTGTGAAGATTCTCTTAAAATCTTATTCATTTCCTGCATGTAGGATAGCCAAGGTTTGCTTTGTTTTCTTGTTTAAAAATATGCTTTATATTGAATGAACTGTGTTAGTTTCAGACCGTATTACAATTCCACTGTATTGAATTCCTGTGCCCTCCCATGGTCCAACCTACTGACAGCAAGCGCATGTAACTTCTGCTTCATACTTTGGGAAAAAATATCTTGAGGAGGGGAGGGGTCATCAAATGCATTATGCTAGCTTTCACAATAAATCACCTTCATGGCAAAAATATTTGAAGAATTTACATGGCTGGTATTTTTTATCATAATAAACAGAGCATCACAGCAAATGGCTAAAATTTTGGAAATTATTCACAGTCCCTTGGGGAAAAAGTTAAAGAAGGTTTATTTGATAGGTCTAATTCTATATTAATTCTGTGACATAACTTTGAATTATAATGAAAATCCCCTTCATGATCCATGAGTATTAACTTTGACTGAGTAAATTATGCCTCAAGAGATTTTCCAGAGGTTCTGATATCATTTTTAAATGGCTGAAATCCAAGAGTAATTCACAATTAGGATAGGTCTATTGCAGTGATGGCGAACCTATGGCACATGTGCCAGAGGTGGCACTCGGAGCCCTCACTGTGGGCACCCATGCAGTCACCCCAGCACAGAGTTTGCTCTGCCCCTTTGCCCAGCAGCCCAATGGGAGCACTTCCTCCCTCCCCCAGCACAGAGTTTGCCCTGCCCCTCTGCCCAAAAGCCCAATGGGAGCATTTCCTTCCTCCCCTTTTGCTGTGTTGGCACTTTGTGATAAATAAGTGGGTTTTGGGTTGCAGTTTGGGCACTCAGTCTGTAAAAGGTTCACCATCACTGGTCTATTGAATCAAGGGAGATTGGGTAAGGGAAGACCTACATGATTTACAGGTTCAAAAGACCTACTCTAGTTATGACTACTACAGGATTTCAGCCATTGTGTACTAAAATAAAGTTATTACAATAATCATAAACAAGGCAAACATGCAAAAGGTACATTTCATTTTAAATTTGTTCCAGAGGAAAATAAGGTTGAAGTGCACTCACTGAAATTGCTTCCTCATCAACATAGGATTACATAACTGTACTTTTCTATAAACCAATCATTTATTTGCCTTCCTCCCCAAAGGGGAATAAAATGTCTGTGATGGATGGTTTGTGTGCAGAATTTTATAAGATATTTAAAGAATTGTTGGTTTCTAAGCTAAAGGTCTTGATCAACAAATTTTTAGAAGGCGCTGAGATTCTACCATCTTGGAATCATTCATTGATAGTGTTAATAATCAAGCCAGGTAAGGACAGGTAAAGGTGGGTGAAATATGAGAAATAAAATAAAAAATAATAATATAATTTTAAGGTTCCCTTGGTGAGGATGGGGGTGCACACAGAAATTATTATTTTGATTTGTTATTTATTCTGGAGGAGGCTGATTTTTTATTTTATGTCTATAAAATGCAAACTTTTTAAAGTACTGTATCATCCTACCCATCCAGTGATTTTTTTAAAAATGTAATAGGGACTCTTTTGTGGTGGTGTTTTGGCTGCATCATACTCTTCTCCTGATGATCACTGCCACTGGTTTGCTTTTTATGCAAGAGGATGAAAACATTTTTTTAAAAAATCAGCAGTCCTGGTATGAGGATCCAGATAGACATACATCAATTAAAAGTGGAATCATCAGCGTTAGACTCTATGTTAATTGCACTTAAACTATCCTACAAAATAAGACACAATTACTACTCACATTGCCTTATGGCTGCAAACAATGGCCTCATATCAGCACTAGGATAAAACCTAACTTTTACCTAATCTTTTAAATATCAATTCATTTCATCAGAAAACCTCTGGATTATGAATATGGGATACACATAAAGTGGAACCCCAACATGCAAACAGCTTGACTGACAAAAAAATTCAACATATAAATAGAAATTCTTGCAAAAAAAATCGACATACACATTTTTAATAGAACAAATTTGACATACAAAAATATATGTTGAGATCTTATGGCCTCTTCTGGTAATGCAATGTGTTTTTGACACAAATTTTTCAATATACAAATAACCTTGTGGAATGGGGAAAATTTGTATGTAGAGGTTTTACTGTAATTCAAAATGTCAAGAAATTGCTTGATATTATGTCCCAATTGACAGCAGAAAAAAGATGCCAAGATTTACATAGCAAAGGACACCCTGAATAACACCAATGGCAGCAGCCAAGAGGGTCTACACAAGATGCCTTTTGTACTCATTGTCATTCAATGAGTTGTTTACATTTAAGATAGACTTTGCTATGTAAAGTTTGACATCATTTGTTTCCCTGTGAGCAATGTGGGCACCATATTATGCAGTAATATCAGGCCATTTCCTGGTATTTTGAATTGTGGATATAGAAGTATAATATCCCACATTTATAAACTGGAGATGTTTTCAATGAACTGAATTTCCTGGCTTTTTAAAATGAAAATTTAAGTATACTTACACTACACACAAACACAATAAAAAGCATTGGGGATATCCCTGAGAGATTTCATAGTAGAGATCCCAAAGGGGTGGACACTGCTTCCCCAGGTTGAACTCTATGAAAGTGGCCCTCCAGGAGGGATTGGACTACAAAATCTCAAGTCCTGAACTAGGTAGCTGTCTCAGAATGATACTGTGATTGATAATATTAAAAGCTAACAATAGTAATTACACTTATATACTACCCATAGTGCTTAGATTACACTCTGGGGTGTTCACAAGGTAATTAGGATTTTTTTAAAATAATTTTTATTAAATCTTTATTAAATTTTTGACAGACATACAAGAAAAGAAAAACAATAACGATACAATACAATAATAACTCAAAAACAACATCAATACAATATTAACTCACATTCATAGAAGCT
Organism: Bradypodion ventrale; assembly: GCA_035047345.1. NCBI lineage: Eukaryota > Metazoa > Chordata > Lepidosauria > Squamata > Chamaeleonidae > Bradypodion > Bradypodion ventrale. The sequence continues at coordinate 177,124,462 of JAWDJE010000003.1, forward strand.
AGCACATAATAGTACTTAGACTAATTGTTTACCATATAACCACCAATGTTAGATACCACAATGTAAATTATTACACAATCAAAACAATAAAAGCTTTCTGTGCTACCACTATTATAATTTTTTAATAGTTACAAATCACCCTGTGAATATATACAATGCCCGGAGAGTTTAGTTTCTACTTCAACTCCAAAAACCTCTTTGAGATGGTACAGGTCCTGGGCTATCATTTACCATAAGAGAATGATCCACAAATGGTTTCCATATATTCCAAAACCTATTCTCTTTTAAATTATCTCGTTTCACTTTAATCTCCCATGTCAATTTGTCATTCAATGCTAGACTCCACATTTCTTTATACCACTCTCCGATCTGTATATCTACATCGTTTTTCCAATTTCTAGCTATGCATTGTCTACCTGTAGTTAATACAATTTCCAGTCATTCTTTTTCCACCTTATTCAAACCCAAACCTTCAACTTTTGTTAAAAGAATGGTACCTGACACCAACTTAACATTTTTACCCAATATTTCACCAAACTCCCCTTCTATTCTTCCCCAAAAATCCCTTATTTTTTTACAACTCCACCACATGTGTTCATATGTTCCATCAGTTTCTTTGCATCTCCAACATAACTTATCTCTTTTATTATCCATCTGATAGAGTCTTAGTGGTGTCAAGTACCATTGCCACAACATTTTAAAATTATGTTCTTTAATTCTTACAGACATTGTTCTCATAATCCTCTTTTTCCATTTATTTCTCCATTCAACCTCCCCAATTTTTATATTCAAATTTTGTTCCCACTTCCGTTTCAAATCTTCCTGTGGATCTTTACCCCTATTCAATATAGTATAAAGCTTGCTTACAAGACCCTTAATGCTTCTTTCCCCTTTTCTGATCTTTATTACCAATTCCTCAAATTCCATCTTAGTTCTATCTATCGCTACTTCTCTTTTATATTTTTTATTCCAGTTATCCACCTTTAATTTCTGAAACCAATCCAAATTTAACTTCTCAAGTATTTTTTTTCTCTTGGTATCATCATCACAAGCTTTTAACCAGTCCTTCAGTAAAAGCATCCCATTTTTATCCAATATTTCCTTTTTTTCCTTATCTAATTTTATTGGGAAACACACCATATCAGTCAATTCCAAAATTGGAGAGAGATTTGGGACCATATCTTTCTTTACCTTTTTCCACACCTCCATGAGCCCTCTCATCATAGTATTATTTGGCCTTTTCAACTTGTCCTTTATTCCCAAGAAAATCATATTACCAATATTTCTATACTCTTTCATCTCCAGTTGCTCCCAAATTGTCTTTTCTCTTGCCAAAATCTTCACAACATTCTTAATTTGAAATGCTCGATAGTATGCTAACAAATTTGGCATGCCCAGACCCCCTTCTTTCTGAGACAAATACCAAAGCTTCTTTGAAAGTCTAGATTTTTTACCTCCATTACAGAAACAATTAAACATCTTTTGAAACTCATTAATTTCCTTCTCCTTCAAATGGATCGCTAGTGCATCAAATAAAAAATTAATCTTTGGTAACAATATCATTTTACAAATTGCAATCCTTCCGAACCATGACAGCTTCAACTTCTGAAACTCTTGTATTTTATTCTTAAATTCGACTCTCAAGCTGTCATAGTTCAATTGTTTAAGTTCTTCTAATTTATTTGAAATAATTATCCCCAAATATTTCAGCTTATCTTTAATTTGTATATTAAATGTCTCCACTATCCTGCCCATCTCACCTACCCCAAATTACACAGCATCAATTCTGATTTATCCCAATTTATCATTAATCCAGTTATAGCTTCAAATACCTGTAGGTGATCTTTAATCCTGTCCATTACCAACTCCGGATGTTTCACCATAAGCAATGTATCATCCACATACATACTCACTTTATTACCCATAATCCCTTCTATATTTAAATCATCCCTTATATTTTTAGCTAATATCTCCATTGCCATAATAAACAGGATAGGAGATAATGGACAACCCTGCCTAGTACCAGCCTCTAGATTTACCACATCAGTAAGCTCCTCATTTACTCTGATCCTAGCATTCCCTTTTTGATATAATAAGTCTATTACCCTATTAAATCTATCCCCAAACCTGTATTTTTTAACTATTTCCTTGATTGAAGACCACTGTAATGAGTAATTAGGATTTTTGCCCACAATATGCTGAGTAATCATTTTACCAACCTCAGAAGGATGGAAGGCTGAGTCAAACTGGAGCCCATCAGGTTTGAACTCACAATCTCAGCAGTTCTGGCTGCAGTACTATAGTTTGACCATTGGGGATTAGAGTTCCTCCTCCAAGGTCATAGTGTATGGGTTACTTCATGGCATGCTGGGATCCGCCTTAAACAAATCCATGCCAATGACATTTTCCCTGCTTCAGGAAGAAAATGCATTCTCGGATACGAGTTGCAGTCGAGTATAGTTTGACCACTGCACTGTCTATTTCCCTAAGAAAATAGTCTGGCAGGCTGATTAATGCTTTTTCTCTTAGGAGTGTCTGTATATTCTTGTGTTTATGTTAGAATTTTGCTTTAGGTTGCTACAGTCCATCTGTCTCCCTTTCCCAGTTTTTCTGTTCTTGTTGGCATAATAGTGTCATTACCAAAATCCATAATAGTTATCCCCTAGTCTTCCTTTCCTTTAGTTCTATGGGTTTAATATATAAGAAATATTTCAGATGTGGCTGTGTAACTGCCATCACCTGTTTCTTATCTTTCTCATTGATAGGTATATTTCACTGAAATCAGGAAAAGCAGAAACATTGACATAGTCACACATGAGATAGGGTGGCCAATTAACCTGTCCATTAAAACAAGTGGGTGACATCTATTCCTAGAGTTTTAACAGGTTTGTTTCACTGGCCAGAGAAACCAAGGATCATTTTAAAAAGAGATACTACTTTCTGATTATTTCTCACAGTTGAGAAAGACACTAAAACCAATTTCAGAATATTACAGAAAAAAATTAGACCCCCCCCCCTTTTCAGGTAAGAGAACAAGCAGAGTCTCCTGAGGCAAAACAAATGGAGAACCCACAAGAAATAAATTCAAATTATTTATTTTATATGTTGACTTCAGAAAAACAGAACTAGTCTGGAGGAAAGCTAGTTTCTAAACAAATTACTTTCTGAATTGTCTTTAGTTTCACACTTATACATGGGTAACAACAGTGAAGGCTGGCTATGGAAGTGTGTCCATGAAATGAAAACTTGACAACCTGTTTTCTTTTTCCTCAATCTATGCAATCATGTATGGAATCAGTATGTGTTCCTTATCTTGTTGGGTAGAAGAATGAAAGCGTGGTGCCAAAATGGCCACCACACTCTTTGCGGGCCCCCCCTCACCCGGACTCAGACATCCGGGTGAGTTAGGGGGCGTGGCCACCCCTCTATAAAAGGGGTGGCCACGAGGCAGACAAGCTGCCATTTTAGATATAGCGACGGAGAGGAGAAGTTTTCTCCGTCGCTGTTTTTCCTCTTAGTCTTCGGCTATTGAGCCCTTGCAGTTCGTTTCCTGGCTGGGAAAGGAGGATTAACGCACACGGAGCCTTGGTTTGCTTGGCTACCACGGTGCTTAGACACTAGGAGTTCGATCCCTGGATAGGGATCCTGCTTTTCTTCTCCTAGGGAGACATGGCTCCCAAGCGAAAGGCCCCGGCGATGAAGCCGTGGCTAAGGGGGAGAACTTTTACCGGCCCTGCGCCGGATGGGGGCCAGCCATCGGGTTGGAGGACCAGGGCTGTGCCCTCGCGGCAGGGCAACGTGCCAGCCTTGCCCACTGGTACCAGTGGGGCTACTCAGGCTGACACCTGGCAGCCGGGCTCCAGCTCGGTGGCTGGGCAGCTACAGGCCGGCCCCTCAGGGGCTTTGGCCCTCGGCCCGCTGTTACCGGCCATGGGTCAGGGCGGCATGAGGGGGCCTGGTGCGGGTATCCAGCCCGCTCCTCCTCCGGCCCCTCATGGGCCGGAGTTTTGGGCATGGCCCTATTCTGGCCCTGGCTCGCCTTTTGGGTTACCTTTTCAACTGCCTAGTGGGCCGGCCGGACCACCCGGCCCACCTTATGCTGGGGGCTCGGTGGCAGTGGATGCTCTGTTAGCACAGTTAGCAGTGCTGGAAGCATCCTTGGGCATTGCACAGCCTCCTGCGGAGGGGAGCGCTACTCTTTCCACTGGGGCACCTTCGTTGGCCCCGGCTACCTCGACGGCCGCAACGCTTCAACGGGTGGCCAGCCGGGTTGAGCTGCTTGAGACCCTCCGGCCGGCACCAGCTGGTGTCTCGCAGCTCCCCGTTTGTCCCGATGTTCAGACTGGGAGTAGTCAGGTGTGGTCCCAGAGCTCGATTCCGGTCGCGAGCTCCAACGCCCGCCGTGGGCCGGAACCCCCGGTGGAGGCGGCTCATGGGGGTGCACCTAGTGAGTATCAGGTTCAATTTAGTGCACCTACATCACAGCCCACTTACAGTGGTGGGGTTCAGTGGCCCTGGCCTCGTCATGTTGAGGTGAGTGGGCATCAGTTACCAGCCTATCCCAGTGCCCCATGGTTTCAAAATGGCTCCTCGTTAAGGGCGGGGGTTTCCGCCCCTGGGGCAGTGCTGATCATCGCAGAGGCTGTCCAGGTCCCGCTGCGTATGCCCTCTATACAGAATGTGCTGATGACGGCTTTGCCGACGGCTGGTTATTCCTTGCTCCTGGGTGATCATTTGTCACAGGTCACGAGGGAGAAGATTTGGCGAGGGGAGTACGTGGATATATTCTCCCTATTGAACTGTGAGCCCACTAAGGAAGAGAGAGAGGGACAGGATGACAGAGACAAGGAGCTGTCTCGCCATCGTAAGCCACCGCGCACCTGAGCCAACTGGTTGCCGGCATATCTTATTTATATGGCGGTATACCTTAGGGCCCGGCCTGATCTGGCCATTCCTATGGTCCAATACTTGGACAATATTTACAGAGTGATGGTTGATTTCCCTGGCCCATCATGGTTGGCTTACGATGAGGAATTTAGAATGAGGGTGGCCCTACACACGGAGATGAGATGGGATGAGCCCTGCCAGAAATTGTGGCTCTTGTACATGACCCCCACGCGTCCGGCGCCTGGGGATAGGTACCATTGTGGCCATGCTGTGCAGCGAGCTGCTCCAACACAGGCTCCCCACCAGCCGGTGGGGCAGGGGGTTCCAGCCTGCTTGCTGTGTTGGAGCTTCTCAGCTAATGGCGTGTGCAATAAGTGACAGTGTCGATACAAACATGAGTGTCCCTCTTGCGCTGGCCCCCACGCTGCCTCCTCATGCCCGCGGGCTGGTGGGTCACGGAGCAGAGGTAGAGGTGGACAGGGAGCGGGCAGGGCTTCCGCTGATGGAGCTAGCCAGTCAAAAGGCCCCCTCCCCAGTTAATGTGTATATGTTGGAGCGATGGCTCTCAACTTATCCAAGAAGGGAGGACGCGAGGTACCTCCTGGAGGGTTTCCAGTGGGGCTTTCGTATACCATTCATAGGGGTGCGGGGACCCCAATATGCCCCCAATTTGGTTTCCCTGAAGGGTAAGGAGCGGGTAGCTGCCCTGAGTATTGCCAAAGAAGTAGAGGCCAGGAGGGTAGCGGGCCCCTTTTCCGAACCACCTTTCCCTATCCTGAAGGTCTCCCCTCTGGGGCTAGTACCTAAAAAGACCCCGGGTGAATTCCGTTTAATCCACCATCTATCGTACCCGGCGGGTTCTTCTGTCAATGATGCTATTCCTGATGACCTTTGTTCGGTCAGGTATACGTCATTTGACCAGGCCCTACGGATGGTGCGCTCTTGTGGTCCCGGTGCCCTCCTGGTAAAATGTGACATTAAATCGGCATTCCGATTGCTGCCAGTGCACCCTGGGGACTTTGAGCTATTGGGTTTTAGATTCCAAGGGAAGTTCTATGTAGATAAGGCCATGCCTTTTGGCTGCTCTATTTCATGTTCGGCATTCGAACGTTTTAGCACTTTTCTTCAGTGGGCCTTTGTTCGCAGGTCCGGGTCTCGGTCTGTAGCCCATTACCTCGATGACTTTTTGTTCGGGGGTGAACGGGGCTCGGACACATGCACGCGTCTCCTCACTACATTTCAGACGCTAATGCGGGAACTGGGTGTCCCTTTAGCACCCGAAAAGACCGAGGGCCCATCTACTACGCTCACATTTCTGGGTATTGAAATTGACACGGTCGCACAGGCATCCCGGTTACCCATTGAGAAGGTCACCCGGATCTCCGCGATGATTTTGGCATTGCTGGCCAAATGTAAAGTGTCACTTTGTGAGCTTCAGGTACTTCATGGGCATCTTAACTTTGCCTGCCGGGTGGTGACACCCGGCATAGCATTTGCCCGGCGCCTATGTGATGCCATGTCTGGCCTGTCAAAGCGCCACCATAGGGTCCGACTGACCAGGGGCATGCGGGCTGAGCTTTTGGTTTGGCTCACATTCCTACGGGAATTTAACGGGGTCTCTTTCTGGAGATCAGACCTTTTGGTTTCCCCTAGATTCCAAGTACAGTCGGATGCCTCCGGCTCCCTGGGATATGGGATTTATTTTGAGGGGAGGTGGACTTATGGCCAATGGCCTTCCGCATGGCTGGGCATGGATCGCCTCCGCGATCTTACATTTCTTCAGCTCCTTCCAATCCTGGGAGCTTTGATGCTATCGGGCGAGGAGTGGGCCGACTCAGTGGTCCATTTTTGGTGTGACAATGCGGCAGTGGTGCACATTGTCAACGCTCAGATGTCTAAATCACCTAGGGTGATGGCGTTGGTTTGCCAGTTTGTGTTACGAAGCCTAAGCCTAAATGTGCTGTTTAAGGCCAGACATGTTCCAGGCATTAATAATGATATTGCTGATGCTTTATCCCGCCTGCAGATCCCCCGGTTCCGTGCCTTGGCTCCAGAAGCAGAGGAATTCCCCTCTCCACTCCCGGCCGAGATTTGGACATTTGGCGAGGAGAGGTGAACCAGGCAATCGGCATGTCTTTGGCACCCCGCACATGTAAGGCGTATCAACATGCTTTTATACAATTTAGAATTTTTTGTGTACAACTACAGTTGCCCGAAGTGTGGCCCATTCCAGTGGAACAGGTTTTACAATTTATAGTTTATCTACACAGTCAGGGTTTGGCTCCTCGTACTATAGCATCCAGGTTGTCGGCACTGGCATTTATCGCCAAAGTGCGGGGTTTTGCTGACTGCGTTAATGACTTCCGCATACGTCATGTTTTGGAGGGGTGGACACGGGAACGTGGCCACTGCCCGGACACTCGCCACCCAATTTCACCAGAGGTACTGACCCACCTTGCACAAGGCTGGCATAACTTGTGCTATGATAGGTACGAGGTGGCTCTTTTTCATGCGGCTACCACGGTGGCTTTCTTTGGAGCGCTCCGCATCAGTGAGTTGGTACTACTGTCTAAGGCAGATGTGACTCGTAGGGCACTGGAACTCGACGATGTCTATGTCACTAATGAGTGGGCTCAGTTGAGGATACGGTCCTCAAAAAGTTGATCAGCACGGCGTAGGCATGCTGCTATGATGTTCCATTGCAGACATCTCTCCGGTTGGTGCCCTACATGAGTTCTTGGCGCACCCTGGCCCGTTTTTCTGCCACCAGGATGGTCTCCCCTTACTAAATTCCAATTTTGGAAGGTGACCGGTATGGCACTATCCAGTGTTGGCCTCCCCGGGGCTCGTTACGGCACCCATTCATTTAGGATAGGTGCTGCATCCACTGCAGCTGCATTTGGGTACTCTGAGGCTGATATACGCCGGATGGGGAGATGGGGATCCATGCATTTTGCATTGTATGTTCGCCCACTTCAGGCATGAGTACCAGTTAAGTCATTATTCTCTTTTCTTCTTTTACAGACCCTGTGTGTCCCCGCACACCGGTGGCAGTATGGCTGGTGGGCCACAGTTACGTGCACTGGGCAGCGCAGTATGCTGCAGCAACAGAGTGGGGACCCCAGCTTGGACTATGTGCAACCGCACGTATACGTTGGTACGGTAAGCACAGAATGAGATGGTGGGAACTGTTGCCATTCCTGTTTTCCATCAGGGATGCTGAACCACCTGATGTCCTTGTACTGCACCTTTGGGGCAATGACCTTGCCCAGGTCACTGGCCTTTCCTTAAAATTCACGATCTGCAGTGACCTAGCTTATTTGCATTATGTGAGGCCGTCCACAAGGCTGCTATGGTCGGACATCGTACCACGTCATACATACAGGGGAGGTATTGACCTCTGTGCCCTTGACCGCGCTCGCCGCTCGGTGAACAGGGCAGTTGCCCGGTTCTTGTCAGACAAGGGTTTGGGGATGGTCATCCGGCATCCCACGATTAGTTTGCAAAATTATGATCTCTATGCAGGGGATGGGGTCCACCTGTCGGCTAGAGGTATGAACCTCTTTCTGGAAGATTTGCAAGCAGGCCTGGTGACCGAGCTGACCACTGGTAAGGTAAAGATTAATGACCCATAGGTATCCGGCAGGTTCGCAATTGACTGGCCAACACGTAGACAGGTACAGGTGTCATCGCTTTGGCCGGTCAACAACGAACCAGGCAAGGGGTGATGGCACTAGCTTTACAGCATGCATCACCTCATGATTTGACGGATACACGTCATAGGGTGGGGCCAGTAGATAGTTTATTGACTCTGGTCAACAATTTGTTTGTGTCAACAAACAAATTGATACAAATGATTACATTGTAGCCAATTATCATTGGCATTTTTGGGAGGAACCTTACCAGTGTTACTGCGGCCTGCTTGCCTTAAGAATTACAATTGGATGAATACACCAATTGAAAGTTATAATTCGGACTAGGGCATTATTCAATAAAAGTGGCCCAATGCCTTTATCCATATACCGGTGTCTAAGTCTTTCTTTGGGGGGTGCGCCTGCAATGAAAGCGAGGTGCCAAAATGGCCACCGCGCTCTTTGCAGGGGCCCCCCACCCGGACTCAGACATCCAGGTGAGTTAGGGGGCATGGCCACCCCTCTATAAAAGGAGTGGCCATGAGGCAGACGAGCTGCCATTTTAGATATAGCGACGGAGAGGAGAAGTTTTTCCCTCCACCCCCTCCCTAGTGAACAGTGTGATATTTTGGTCGCTTCGCGGCCGGGTGGGAATTTTTGGCCTGAACCTACAATTGGCCCTTGGGTTCTGGCTTTTTTGCCCATCCCACACTGTTGCTAGTGTTTGAGCAAAGGGGTTCTTTGACTTTGGTCACTTTAGGCGGGTAGCACTGGTAAGGTAAAGATTGATGACCCATAGGTATCCGGCAGGTTCGCAATTGACTGGCCAACACTTAGACAGGTACAGGTGTAATCGCTTTGGCCGGTCAACGACGAACCAGGCAAGGGGTGATGGCACGAGCTTTACAGCATGCATCACCTCGTGATTTGATGGATACACGTCATAAGGTGGGGTCAGTAGATAGTTTATTGACTCCGGTCAACAATTTGTTTGTGTCAACAAACAAATTGATACAAATGGTTACATTGTAGCCAATTATCATTGGCATTTTTGGGAGGAACCTTACCAGTGTTACTGCGGCCTGATTGCCTTAAGAATTACAATTGGATGAATACACCAATTGAAAGTTATAATTCGGACTAGGGCATTATTCCATAAAAGTGGCCCAATGCCTTTATCCATATACCGGTGTCTGCTTCTTTCTTTGGGGGGTGCGCTTGCAAAGGATACATGGCAGAGATCTTAAGACATGGAATCTCAAGGTAGAGGAGAATTTTGCTTTAGTATTTTCAGCTGTTTATACTAAGTGAAAAAGTGTGGTTCATATTTATGAAAAAGGCACAATATTATAAAGTAGAGACATTGCTGAGCTATGAAGAAGCTATAAATTAACCTAAATTTAAGTATGAAAGTGTAAATGTCATTTTTCTAACTCCCCCCCCCCCCCCAATCACATAAAAAGTCACATTCTTTCCATCTGGTTTATGAAAACACTTGAGAATTTAGCAAGTTCTTATTGAAAGTGAACCGAACAAAATTTTCAACCATCTGCCCAACCAAACTCTATAGATGTGGCTTTTCACAGCCTAGAGACAACCATATTGTATCTCTCTGCTATGTTGCTGTTAAAAATATGGAGTCTGACAGGAAAAAAAAAACCTTAATTCAACACCACAAATATGTTGACATACGTAAGCTTCCCTCTGCTGGGATAAATGAATGTCAGTTTCAAATTTCCAAATTTTTATTTTTAAAATATATTTTTTGTTGAATCAAGCTAATTCTATCACCTTTATCAGTATACCTACAACTTGGGGAAATATTTTTTAAATAATATTGTTATGTTTTTATGGGTTTTTAACATTGTTTTACCTGTATATTGGTCTTAGTGTACAGCACCCAGAGTCCTTTGGATAGGGCGGTATATAAATCTATTAAATTAAATTAAATTTAATTAAAAAGTGAGCCAAACAAAATTATCACCAGTACTTCTGCTAGTTTGTCAATGGATTTTCTATATACTTCTGACTGCAAGATCGGAGTTCAACTCCCAGGTACTGAATGGAGTGAGCTCCTGTCTCTGTCCTAGGTCCTGCCAACCTAGCACTTCGAAAGCAAGAAATTGCAAGTAGGTAAATAGGTGGGAAGGTAAACAGCATTCTGTGTACTCTGGTGTTGAGGTATGCCTGCCACATGTCCACGGAAACATCTGCAAATGTAGACAGCGCTGGCTCTTTGGCTATACACAGAGATGAGCACTGAACCCTAGAGTCAGACATGGCCTCATAAGCAAGGGTGACCTTTACCTTTACCTATACTTGATAGTTTATTTTTTCACAAATATCTGACTTCTGTGTTAGCATATACTTTCTTCACATGTGAAAAATGCCACATATAAATGACCATAGTTCACTAACGACATTCTCATATCCATATAATCACAATGTTATTTTCATTTGACTTCCCTCCTCAAATTCACCTAATTTCAAAAATGGCAGAACATTTTCAAAATTCTTTTTAACTCTGTTGCAGTCTAAAAAACTCCTGGAATTCTTTGGAAAGGTGGCAGATGCCCTATATAAGATTATAGAACCATAGAGATGGAATGTCCTTATGAGGCCATCCAATCCAAACTCCCACTCAATGTAGGGATACAAATCTAAGCAGATCTAAAATGGTTGTCAAATCAAATTTTTATTATGGTCCAAGACCAGCATAGAACAGTAAAAGGAACAGAAGTTAAAATGATTGTACTTAAAAATGAGCATTTCTGCTCAGAGTTAAGGAGTAGTAGAATTAGTACATAGATCAATAATGATACAACTATTACTAAGCCTATGCTTGCTCCTTGCTTTTCTTTGAAATTCTGTGTTCAAATGATTGTAGTTTTTCCTTTCTCCTTTGGCTTTTGCGTTTCTTCTTTCCTCTGCTATTTTAAGAGCCTCATCAGACAACCACTTTGCTTTCTTACTCTTCTTTTCTTTTGGTATGGTTTTCTTTGCTGCTTCCTGCATGATGTCCCTCATCTCCGTCCATAATTCTTCTGGTACTCTGTCTACCGAATCTAAGCCATTACATCTGTTCATCACCTCCACCGTGTATTCTTTAGGGATGCTGTCTAGGTGATATCTTTCTGGTCTCCGTGTTTTCCTTATTTTCTTTAGTCTAAGCCTGAATTTTGTGATCAATAGGTTGTGATCTGAGCCACAGTCTGCTCCAGGTCTTGTTTTTGCTGACTGTATGGAGGTTCTCCATCTTTGGCTGCAGAGTATGTAGTCAATCTGGTTTCGGTGTTGGCCATCTGGTGATGTCCATGTGTAAAGTCGCCTCTTGTGTTGCTGGAAGAGAGTGTTTGCTATGACCAGTGCATTCTCTTGGCAGAACTCTATCAATCTTTGCCCTGCTTCATTCTGTGTTCCAAGACCAAATTTGCCTGTTATTCCCTCCACTTTTTGATTTCCTACTTTGGCATTCCAGTCTCCTAATATAATTTGGACATCATTTCTTGGTGTCTGTTCTATGAGGTGTTGTAAGTCCTCATAGAACTGGTCCATTGTGGCTTCATCTGCACCATTGGTTGGTGCGTATATTTGGATCACAGTGACATTGAAAGTTTTGCCTTGAATTCTGACTGACATCATTCTGTCATTTTTGAGATTGTATCCCATTACTGCTTTTCTCACTCTTTTATTGACAATTATGGCTACTCCATTTCTTCTAAGGTTTTCTTGTCCACAGTAGTAGATATGATGGTTTCCAGAGCTGAATTCACCCATCCCTGTCCATTTTAGCTCACTGATGCCCAAGATGTCAATGCTTATTCTTTCCATCTCATTTTTTACCACTTCTAGTTTACCTTGGTTCATTGATCTCACATTCCATGTCCCTATGCAGTATTGCTCCTTACAACATTGCATTTCCCCTCCCCCTTTCCTGTCCCTCCCCTTCCTCCCCTCTGTGGTGTTAAGCATCCTGTATCACCTAGCCTGCCCTTTTGTTTTGCCTTTTGTTTTGGTCAATAGGGTTCTCTTGGCAAGATTTGTGGCGTGGTTTGCCGGTGTCTACGCCATTTTTCTCTCCTCATACATTCTATCACAGTTTTTAAAAGTTTAAAACATTTAAGACAACATATTATCATGCATATTATCACACTTTAAAACACAGTCTCTATGTCAGTTTCTATGTTTAGTCAGTATAAAGTCTCTATGTCAGTTGCTATATTAGGTCTTCTACATTTGCATATCAGCTACTTATCCTTTGCCTGGGACTCTGGCTCTCCTCCTCCTCCTCACCCCCCACCCCCCTGGGGGTGGCTGCCCGGCGGCGGCGGCAGCAGGCCCTTTTGCCGCTCGCCCGGCTCTCCTCCTCCTCCTCACCCCCCGGCTGGGGATGGCTGCCCGCCGCCGCCGGCGGCAGGCCCTTTTGCCGCTCGGCCGGCTCTCCTCCTCCTCTTCACCACCCGGCTGGGGATGGCTGCCCGGCGGCAGTGGCAGCAGGCCCTTTTGCCGCTCACCCGGCTCTCCTCCTCCTCTTCACCCCCCGGCTGGGGATGGCTGCCCGCCGGCGCCGGCGGCAGGCATAGCCCAGCTTAGTTTGTCTTCTTAACTTTGGAGATGTGGTTGAGGTGAGGAAGTTCAGCCTCCAGATTGGGAGGGGGATGGTGGTATAATCATCTCAATATTTTTTCAGACTGCACTCCACAGGAGAAGCACTTCTGCTGTCAGGAAGTCCTCCCGCACCCTATGGTGCGTTACCGAGTACCACCGGATACTTCTTGGAGGGGCCCGGCGCCACTGGTGATGTGGGGGAGAGGGTATGCAGCAATTATGTCTCCTACAGATGTCGTCTGGATCCCGGCACATTGCGTGAAGCCACACTTCAGACTGCATGGCGTGGAACCGAGCGGTCCCGGATCCTCTACCAGAGATGGAGACGATGAACCTGACGGAAGGTCCCAGATGGAGAAGGTGTCATCGGCCAAGAGCCAGCCCAAGGATAACTTGGGGGATGGTCAAGACCTTGTGTGATGATGCCATGGCTGTCTTGGAAGAGCGTCACTCCGAACCCACCCCGCAGAATATAGTGGCTGCGGTGTTGGCTCAAATCACCTATAATTCCCTGATGTTCATCTTGATCCTTTCCTTGCTTATGGGGGTAGAAGTGCAAGCCTTGGACAGTTTTGGGGACTTGACGCCTGGCGGGGATCTCTCTGCCAGGTTCCAGTATAACATTTGGGAAAGATTGGCTGGACTTGTCAACCAGTCAGACTTTTGCTTACAGCAGACCATGAACACTGCTTCTTTGTTGACTACCTGTATTATTCCCGTTTGTCATACTCTGGTTGCACATGCCAAGAACACTGAATGGTTGCTCAAGCCTGTGTTTGATCCATATCACAGGATGTCTTACATGACTTATGCACAATGGGGTTCTCAAGTAAAAAAGACTCTGCCCGCTGACTCAGTTGCTCTGTACACGCCTCGAGTGGCGATCAGCCCAAACGCATCATGTGCCAGGATGACCGGTTGTTCCACAACCAAGGGGCAGAAACACCATTGCTTGAGCCCCGGAAAAGAGACTTGGACATGTAACCACCCAGAGACTATGCTCATATTATTTTACCCACAGGCTGGTTCTTTACTTGTAATCAGCGCACATGGAACTATATACCTGCCAATGTCACTGATTCATATTGTTGTATCAGCTGGTTAACACTAATGCTCCCCAATAATGATATGATTACCCCACACACTGTCACCCCAAAGCCAGCACAGTCCCTTAGAGATGTCCAGCTAGATAAGACATGCAACAGCAATATCAGGTTGCTTAGCAGGGCTGAGTATGTCTCGCTAGTGGTAAGCATTATAGGTGTGCCCGGTCTCGCAGTAGGGAACGTGCGCAGAATCGGCCAGCTGGCGTGCACGCTTGCCAAAGCCATTAATCATACTTCATCAGCGATTGCTCTGCTTAATTGAGAGCAGGCTGAGCTTCGACATGCAGTTCTGGACAACAGAGCAGCTATCAACTACCTTCTGCTTCTGCACCATTTGGGGTGCGAAACTGTTTACAACATGTGTTGTTTAAACCTCACTGACAATTCCCGTAAAATCCAGAGTCAGATTGATGACCTGGACACCATAGTGAGACATATCAAGGACACACAGTGGGGGTGGTGGGATGCCCTCTGGTCCTGGGTTCCATGGGGGTGGTTCCGAACAGCGCTCCAGGCTACTGCAGGCATTGTGATAGCAGGAATTGTGCTCTGCTGCTTCCCGCAGTGTATTCCCTTGCTCCTGTCAATATGCACCCCGCGGCGGGGGCCTAGAGAACTCCTCACACCCCGTCAACTTATGCCCTGTGTCCAAAAGGTTCTCAGCCAAGTTGCTTTAATTAATAGAAAAGGAGGGGATGTGGATTGCCCGCTTACACAATTGGCATAAACTCTTCCTGCTGCTCAGCAGAGAAAACCGCTCATAAACCATGGCTGAATGACCTGGTCAGACGCAGGCGGCTCTCACAAGGTGGCAAACCCTGATAAGCACACACAATAGCATGACTCATGCCCACAGGTCATGGGTAAGTCAGATGGTGGTAAATAAGCTGACCCCAAGGTAGACCCGGAAAATCCTGAGATAGAAGCAAGAACAATAGTCTCGCAAACCCCTAGCTTATCAGTAGAAGCAGAACTTCCCTATGACATCGAAGCACTCTCCGCATTGTCTTGAGTAACTTCTGTAACCCTAAGAATGTAACTTATCAATAAAGAGCCACGTCGGCAAAAGCCTTCTGTAAAGGATTCCCACGCACCCTATCGGTGCAAGAGGTCAATAAATACCAGTCTCCTGACCCGGTTTGGGGCTGGAATTTGCTGCAGCCTCACCGCATTGCCTTCCTTGTGTCCAGTCATTCTCACTTCCGTGGCCCTCCGCAGCAATTCCCGTTGCCATCCCAACAAATGTAGATTAATCAGAAATGATAAGAAAGATGTGCATGCTGTAGATTAGCATAATACACTTCTTTGGTATTAAAATGTGTTGTTTTACACTGTTGGAGCTGATTTTACCCAGACAAAGTAGAAGATGTGAGTACCTTAGGGGGAAAAACAACTGAGATCTGTACAGACATTTCCTGAATGGTACAACAAATAGGTAAAGGTCTTTCTTGCTTGAAAGCTAGTCATGTCAGAATCTAGGGGTCATCTCTGTTTACAGTAAAAAAAAAGCCACCACTGTTTGCATCTGCAGACATTTACATGGTCATGTGGCAGGCATGACTAGATGCCGGACCACATGGAATGTCATTACCTTTCCCACCAAATGGGTACCTATTTATCTACTTGCAATTTCTTTTGAACTGATAGGTTGGCAGGAGCTGGGGAAAGATGACAGGAGTTCACTCTGTCACACAGCACTCTGGTCTCGAACTTCTGATGTGCTGACCTTCCAGCCATCAAATTCAGCATCTTAACCACTAAGCCACTGTGGCCATGGTACAACAAACAGGCTCCTTTAAAAGCAATGGCAGTGCAATAAATTCATCAGTACTGTCTCTAGTATAAACTTCCTTTATGCAATCAAACTATGGAGCTACAAAACATTTTGAAGGGCTTCTCCCACAGGTTAACATCCTTATAGACTAGAATCTTGAAAATATAACATGAAAATTGAGCTTGCAGAATAATGTTATTTCTTTCTGTTTCTGTTTACTTGCTTGCTGCCCTTTACTAAAATGTTCAGAGAATGATTCTATACAGGGATTCAATGGCTGGTTTATAGTAGCACACAATAGGAACAATATTCTGAGGATAATATCTGGCACAAGTTGGGGTACCCAACCACACACATTAAGAACTTCTGTACTAGCTTTGTTCCTCTGCAAGAGAGTATGCTAGTCCAGTGTGGTACTGATCAAATATGCAAAGCAGATGGATGTGGCCCTAAATGAAATGGCAAGATTGGTCACAGGATGCCTAAAACCAATCCCAATACCAAAAGTGCATTATAGCCCAGTCCCCATAGGTCCAAAATAGGGGGGGAGGGTACCTTGCAAAGATTCCCAAGTTAATGAAACTTTGGGATGTTGTGTATGGGTACCCAGTGGAGCAACACTCAATTTATCCAACAAAATTTCCTTGTGGAACCTTGGAGGGGTGGGGGCAAAAATTGCAAAATTTTAGCACTCTTCTCAATTTTTTGATTATATCTTCTAAACCATGTGTTTCTTGTGTACTAAATGTAATTAGAAAGTTGTAGAGCATTACGTTTCCTTCAATTATCATTGGCCAAACATATTTTTTAACCCCATAGGTTCCGAGATACAGGGCTTTGAAAAAGTGCTAAATTTCTCAAATTTGTAAAAAAAACTGCTAAGAAGGCTGGTTTTTGCTATGTATCTTCCATTTCACAACATTGTCCATCCGTCCTCACTCTTCTTGACCTCTCAGCGGCCTTCGATACCGTCGACCACGGTATCCTGCTGGAACGGCTCGAAGGACTGGGGATCCAGGGCACTGTGTTGTCCTGGTTTTCCTCTTTTCTGGAGGGCCGTACCCAGTCGGTGTGGTTAGAGAGTGAGAGGTCCAGCCCTAGGCCCCTCAAGTATGGGGTGCCTCAGGGCTCTGTGCTCTCTCCTCTCTTATTTAACATCTACATGAAGCCACTGGGTGAGATCATTCGTTCCCACGGGGTGCGGTACCATCAGTACGCGGATGATACTCAGCTGTACATCTCGGCCCGTGGGGACCCCAGTGATGCTGTTGAAATCCTATCCGGATGCCTGGAGGCCGTTGGGGTCTGGATGGGGGCCAATGGGCTTCGGCTGAATCCCAGCAAGACAGAGTGGCTGTGGATAAGGGGCCCCATGTTATCCAAGGAGTTACCATCTTTGGTACTGGATGGGGCTGTTTTGCCCCAGACAGACCCAGTGCGCAACTTGGGGGTCCTTCTGGACTCACGGCTGCTGCTAGAAGAACAAGTGGCGGCTGTGGCCAGGAGGGCTTTTGCCCAACTTCGGGTGATTCGCCAACTGCGCACACTCCTGGACCGGGGCTCCTTGCTTATGGTCACTCATGCTCTGTTTACTTCCCGACTAGATTATTGTAATGCGCTCTACATGGGGCTGCCCTTGACGACCATTCGGAGGCTTCAGCTGGTCCAGAATGCGGCGGCCCGGGTGGTGATGGGGTGTGGGCGATATGCCCATGCCTCACCGCTGCTTCGGGAACTGCACTGGTTACCAGTTTGTCTCCGGGTGCAATTTAAGGTGCTGGTTTTGACCTTTAAAGCCCTATATGGCAGGGGGCCAGGATACCTTAGAGACCGCATCGTCCCAAGAGTGACTGCCCGTCCAACCAGAGCGGACCGGAGGGGCTCTCTAATGGTGCCGTCCACTAGGGGTGCACATCTGTCTAGCACCCGTAGGAGGGCCTTCTCTGTGTCCGCACCAACCCTCTGGAACCTCCTGCCAATAGATATAAGACTTCAAAGTGAACTGCTGCCCTTCAGGAAAGGAGTAAAGACCTGGCTGGCAGGGCAGGTGTGGGGCCCGAACGGGACTATGGTTCCCGCCGGCTGGCTTTTATAAAAATAAGAACTCTCTCTTCTTCCCTTTTGTATAGTAGGTGGGATGGGTGGGTGGGATATGGGTTTTTAAATGGGGTGGATGTGGGTTTTTTATAAGGTTTTTATAATGTTTTTATGTATTTTTAGAATTGTTGTAATGCCGCCCTGAGTCGGGTTCTGCCTGAGTGGGCGGCATATACAAATATGACTATAAATAAATAAAAATAAAATTTTAAATGGAATTTTGGATTCTACTTCATTTTCCAAATATTCAACTACATCCCTCTCCCCCCTCTTCCCACTCCCACAACCCGCTCCTCTGTAGAATGTTCATACTTACAGTGTACATCTAAGGTTCAAAGAGCATGAAAACCGAGTTCATGTTTCAGTTTTGAAATTTTGACCCCACCCCCACAACGACGTGGCTTTATCCTGAGTGACCTTTATAAGATGTTCTTTAGGTTAATAAAGACTAAAAACCACAGGTATTTCTTATGAAATTATTAATAGTTGTGTACAGTAAAATCTAATAAAAAACGGGAAGCAATATGTATGTACATAAAGTAAAACAGGAAGCATTGAGAATCATACATTTAATCTTTTTTGGCATTTTGTGCAGTATGGAGCTTCCTCTTCTTCTCCTTCGTCCATATCCAGCACTGCATCCATCATGCTCTGCTCTTCCCTCTTCCACACTTCTTCCTCCTGGAGGTCAGGCTCGGGGGAATTTTCACAACCATTCCCCGTGCAGTTCTTGCAAAGGGTGGAGCACCACAGTCCTGCTTTCTTGCAGCTACAACGTGCAGTGCTGCACCCTTTATTGCATTTACAGGAGATTATATTCAAGATGTTGTCTGGGGCTGCATTTCGAGTGGCTCTGATAGGAACAACACCTTCCTTTGTCAGTGACCACCTGCAAACTGATGGTATGATGTCATTACCTAGCCAGATCTGGACTTGGAGGTACGTTCAAAAAATCTGGTGGGTAGCAGCATCTTTGGTAGGAGGGAGTCTGGCCAAGTGGAATGTGGGTTTGGCCACCGACTTGTTAAACAGTTGGTACCGGAGGTTGTCCAACGTGTTAGTCTCCATGTTTCCCCCGGACAGCACTACCAAAACCTTATCCCCTGCCTTGGAAATCTGGGAGGGGGTGTCTTATGAATCTTTAAAAGAAGCAGCCAAAAAGTGTAGGGAACTGTTCTTCTCATACAGCTTGCACACTTTTTTCTTCCCTTGTCATTGGAAACACACCTGCTATTTGATCACCAACCACCAAAGCAGAGACTGAAATCAAGGCACAGTTTCCTCATAACTTCTGCCCCTCCCCAAACAACCAGCTCCCACCTTAGAAATTTGGAAGGCAAGAAAGGAGCTATGGGATAACTGGTCAGAACCACACAATTCTCTACCATCTGGACAAGTACAACCATGGCCTGTTTGGAAAGTTTTAAAAAGACTGCATGCTGGGATAGGATGATCAAGGGCTAATCTGAGAAAATGAAAATACAGCATAGAGGAAAACATGAGGCATATTGAAATGCTCTTTCTAGACACATCAGAAGCTGCTTCTTTGTCCAGAACAAGGATTTGCAACCTACAGCCCGTGAGCTGGATCTGGCCCATGGCACCAAATTATCCAGCCCCCAAACTCACTCCAGCCACCCCTGCCCCTGTCACCACTGAAATCAGCTCTAGACTCATTTACGGCCACATAAACATGTTTATTACAGCCACAGACACATTTTACAGCACAAGTCTGGCCTGCTCAGCTGTCTGAGGGGAGGTGATCCAGCCTGTGGCTGGAAAATGTTGAGAACCCCTGTTTTAGAAAGTTCCTCAATTTGGGTTATGTTACAAAGCACAACAAAGATAACCATACCTGTGTAAATGTGGTGACAATCTGATGACAATTCGGGGACATGTGAAAGGGCAATACCCCAATCACAGCCTGTTTGGCTGGTGGTGATAGCCTGTATTTATAATCTAGAACTCACTCTGTTCTCCGTCCATCCCAGGGTCTTGATGCGGGAGAAGACATCTGTGAGTGAATTTTCACAAGAGTTTAATGCTTCTTCAGAGCAAGAAGGGGGAGAATTGTCTGAGTGACTTTTCTGTTAACCATATAAGGAAAGACCATAGTTAAAATAGGTTCAATTGTAAACCTCATTTTATGACCAATCCCTTGCTTATTACAAAAATGGATTTAGTCATGCCAATCAATCAAAAATATAACATGACAGGGAGTATCTGGATCTGGCTGGGAGAGATGAATTTGAAAGAATTTGTGTGCCTTTAAAGCTGAAAATTTTCTGTATGCATAATAAAGAAGAATCATAAGGCCATATAATATTCCTTCTTTGAAGGGTTTCCAGAAGAGTATATCTGAGCGTTGCAATGGGAAGGCCCCATAGGCCCTGAGCATTTATACACAGTCACACACAGACAGCCAGAGACAGAGGTTTCTTGCTGAAGCTGAAGCTGGGAGGGAACTTCTCGGACAAAAAAGCCTGGCTGGTTTTATTAAATGCACAAGAGCAAAACAGGAAATGGGGCAGGGAATGTGCTGGTTGGTTACAAAGCAGTGATCACGAAGAAATGATATCATGGCCATTTGGCTGTGCTCATGATCAAGCTTGCAATAACAGGATGGGTGAGATGGGAGCTTTTTAGGGATGGTGACTCATCTGTCTGGCCTTCTGCACAGGAGGACACAACCCAGCATTCCAAGTTGCCCCCTCCTGATAGGAAGGCCCTTTGGGGATACTGTGAAAAGAACCCTAGCATCCCAATATCTGAGTCCAAAACATGGCAAGCTTCACCAGCAGGTCCAGCTGCTTGCAGCAGTGCTACTTTCTCTGTAGATATATCCTGTGATGTTATTCGTAATCTGGATAAAATTAAAGAATGCTTTAGAGCTTCAGTGGTAGAAATTGGAAAGACAGCTTGTGCAAGCATGGGACAGGGCAGGGGGACTACCTCTGCCTTCCGGACTCTAATGTATAAGAACCCATGTAGCACAGATTGCTTGAGTATATCTAAATTACACATTTATAATTTTATACATTTTCATTGTCTTGGCTTCAACATATGGGTAGTTTAACTCTCAAGAATTCTAATACTTCTATAGAATGGTGCCAGAACAGTTAAAGATATATCAACTTGCTCTAAATTTATAGTGCAAATATACTCTTTGACTTTGAGCTATCCTTTTTTTTCTCAATGAGACATTGGCAAGGAATTGTTCTGAAATCACAGAAGTTGATACTCAGAGTGTATGCTCATCAGTCTGTGAATCTGAGTAAGTGACCTGATTTCATTAATCCTGGTTGCATTAATCCTGTCTTAGGGCCACATCAACTATTCCAAATGAAATTGGATGTGTGTGTTTCTTGTTGTTTTTGAATAATTTCTCCTCCATGCCCTCCATAATTGGTTTAAGAAAAAGCATACCAAGCAATGCTCCCCAATTGGCAGGAAGCTGTCATGCTCCTCTGCATTCACCAGCACAGCAAATAATAGCATGCCCTGCAACAGTCAACCAACAATAGAGGAAAATACTTGGACAACATTTTTTCAAAGGATTTCAGCCAGAGTGACTGTATTGTGCCATGATGTTTACATGGCTTTTCAGAAAAAGATATGCAGGTTGACATGATATATGTTATAAAAGATGATTTGGTTTGATCTGGCTCTCAGGCCCAGTCTTATCTTGGTGTCTGCAAACAAACTCCATGTGGAAAGTATATTCTTCTGCTTGAAGCTTGGCTTACTATGGAAAAGTGGATTTAATAGCAATAGCAATTATGCTTATATACCACCCCATATGGCTTAGTACACTCTCTGAGTGGTTCACAAGTTAATTAGCATTTTGCCACCAAGATGCTGGCTACTCTTTTTACTGACCCTGGAAGAATGGAATGCTGACTCTACCTTGAGCTCCAACTCACACTGTTCTGGCTGCAGTGCATTTAACCACTGTGCCATCAGTGGTTAATATATTATGGGGGAGATTTTGAAGTCAAAGGGCATGGTGGGAGCCAGATTAAGATTTCAGGATAATTGGTTGCTTATCTAAATAAGGAATCTAAATAAACAACAGCTTTGAATTACATGTGAGACTGCGTTAACAAGTGGACAGATATTTTTGTTCTATATTCCAGAAAGTAAGTGGCATTTATGTCTATTACTCTATCTAGGAAGAAAGTAAATAATGAATAGTTATTATTTTTTGTTATTTATAGAAACCCTGCTAATTAACTTGGAGACTTATTTATTTTTTGAAAATAGAAATGTTGTAAATATTTAATTGAGCTTTTATCTTTGTAGGTATTGGCTCTATAAATGCAACATTAACGGTCTGATAATTTATGGTTAATTTTCATTTATTTGTTGCAGCATACTAAATAAATAAAGCATGATTTAAAATCTATTTTAATCTTTAGAATTCTTTATGGCCACAAATGTGCAATCCTTCAAATAATTCCAAAAATGGTATCAGACATAGGAATGGAAGATACAGGAATTATAGAAACCAAAGAAGAATAAATAGGAGAAAGTCAGTAGCTTCACTTCTTCCTAATGAGCTTTTTGAAGGCATCTCACTAGGCACTGTTGGAGCAGGGTGTTAGACCAGAGAAGACCTTTGTTATGTTCTTATGATAGGATTGCCAGCTTTTTCAATGTGCTCTCAAGGATGGTGTGATAGTTTTGAGGCACAATCTGTGGTAAAGTAATAATAATCCTTGCCTACCTAGCAGGTATATTGTATTGAAAATGGATCACATAAAGTCTTTGTTTAACTTACATGTTTAGTATTGAACTCTGGGGTATTATGAAGAAACTTAGGTGTCTGTGGCACTTTCAAGATTAACACAATGTTAATGAGAAAAATCATTCTTTAAATACAACTGGCCAGGTTATCCTGCTATGGTAATAAAGTAGTCCATACTGCCAGTGACTCAATGCCAAGTGTCAGGTGGTGGTTAAATAACCTGACAACCCTGAGGACTAGCCTTAACAAAGCCCCACTTGAATCTATCTTGATGGTGGGCAGCAGCTTCATCAATATTGACCTGGGGCTGGGGAGTACTTTGTGTGTCAAAAGGGCTCAGGACCAGGAAATGGCGTGGACGTTCATACATTGAGATGTACCATAGTTGGCAAAGTCTGGCACACAGATGCCCAGAATCTATAACACTAAGAGTACAGAACCTATAAGATAATGATGCACATGGTTTAGTAGAGAATCTTATAAAATACACAGACAGCTGACAGTCCACAGCTCACACAGTTAACAAAGCTCACAGCTCAGATGAGGAAGGAAGCCTCATCAAGATGCCTTACTTGACTTGATGCCAACTTTATGCAACTTCATGGGGCAAGTCCTGTCTGTCCAAGAAGCCAGTTAGCCAGTAAGAAAACAGGTAGCTATGAAAGCTGAATTTATTATGTTTCTTTCTTGCACTCATTGAATGCTCAGAGGAGAGAGACAGGATTTTAAGAAGCAACTTTTTAAAATATTGTTCAAATGCCTATTTTATAGAAAATAGCTCTTTTGCTAATAAAGAGATCCTATGCTGATGGAACAGTGTGTTTCTTCAAAGCAAATAGGAAACTGAGAGTGGAAGGTGAGACAAGAAATTTAACAAGCTCTAAACAGAGAGACTATTCCTTTAATCTCCAAAGTCTTAGAAACCAGAAGTCCTCAGATGAAGAAGGGAAGCTGGGCCAGCCTTCACCCTTAAAGGGAAAGGAGACAAAGTGAAGGGGGAAACTTCAAAGAAGGCACAGGGCCACAACGTGGCACCCAATTATCTCAGAAGGACATATACATTCACCTCCTATTCTTCCCCGTGCTGCAAGGTTATATGGAAGAGGCGCTCACTTACAGGAGTCAAAGGAAACTGACTTCATTTATAGAGCCACCCTTTACCCAACTAACAGAGAAGCAGGGAAGCCACTTCTCTCACCCAAATCAATTACTACAGGCCAGAGCAGAAGCTACCCAAGCAAAGCCAACGCACTGGGCATTTTGAAAGTTCCACCATTCCCCTAACTGATGGCTAGCAGAAAATTAATCAAGGGTAAATCATGTTAGAGTGGGCATGTGTACCACACACGGATGGCGCGGTGGTGACAACCCCTACTATAGAAAATTAAAAGCAGCAGCACTCTGACATTTACTACATTAAAGGAGATACCAAGTACCACTGTTCAACCCTGACCCTGACCCCAACCCCAACCCCATTCTGCTAGCTACATATATAAGGAACTAGCTGATTACCCAGCATTGCCTGGGTGGTTATGTTTTGTCTGTGTAAATGTTAAGGAGTCCAGGTCTAAATATGTTATCTATCTGTCTTTGTGCATGTGTGCATACGGTAAAGGTTGTTCTTGGTCAACAGCCAGTTGTATCCAGTGCTTGTCCCTGTTTATAGGAAAAGGGCCAGTGGACTTGATCCACAGAAGCACACATTGCAATACAGCAGTTAGTCTGTAAGGTGCCACAACTTTTTTTGCTCTGTTTACTCTCTGATATGCTTGCACAGATGTAAACATTCTAAATGGTACACACACACACACACACACACACACACACACACACACACACACACACACACACACACTCCCTCTCCACCCAATGCCCCCACCACACACACAGAGAGAGAGAGTAAAGTGGGAATGAGAGCTATGGCCTCCCCCCTCCCTCTCTCCCTCTCTCTCTCACAAAAACACATATACACACAGAGCAAGGCTTGGGATGGCCAGGCAATGGGAAGAGTCTGAGGCAGGTGGGGGAGGCACCAAGTGAGGCCTCACTAGGCCTGGCGGTGGAGTACGCCTCTGGTCAGGCCCAACAGGCCTTTGAGGCTGACTCCAACCCTTTGGATATTTTGCTTACCTGCCTAGGTAGGGTCTGGCTCCCACACCACCCAGGCCACCCGGGCTCCCGCCATGGCACCCCTGGCCCGGGCTGGGGCCCAGTCCCACTGCTGCTGCATCATTTTTTGGCAAGGGAAATAGGCTGAGGTGGGTGGGGGAGGCACCAAGTGAGGCCTCACTAGGCCTGGCAGTGGAGTATGCCTCTTGTTAGGCCCAACAGGCCTTTGAGGCTTACTCTGACCCTTTGGATATTTTGCTGACTCCCCCACCACCCAGGCAACCCGGGCTCCTGTCGTGGTGCCCCTGGCCCAGGCTCGGGCCCAGTCCCACTGCTGCTGCATCATTTTCAACAATCCAGCAGAGTCTGTGGCACATTCATGTCTGGGTCTGCCATGCAGCTGTCGCTCCTTGCTGCTCCTCCCTCCCGGCCTATGCCGGTTGAGGGTGTATGGTGGCAGCAGGGCATCTGGCTGCTATAAGGCCTGGCCCACCACACAGTTGCTGCTCCTCGCCACTCCTCCCTCCAGGCAAGGGCCGGCTGAGGGAGTCTGTTGTCAGTGGACCATCTTGCGGTGGCTGATTTAGGGCCGGACCTGCCATGCAGCCATTGCTCCTTGCCATTCTGGCCCAGTCAGCTGTGTGAGTGGTTGCGGCACTGACCTGACCATACTACAGCCCGGCCCTGCTGTTGGGTCAGCCTCCGCCGCTGCCTCGCATGCCCTGGCCTCTGCTGCTGCCATTTTTGCCACTGGGGCCTCGTTTGTCACCTCCTTGGCCAGCTGTGCACACACGCTGCCTTCTGGAATGCTCATCAGGCAGTGTCATGCACGCAGATTTCCACACATGCGCACTACCACCCTCCCTGGCCATTTGTCCTGTCAGGGACTTTGCAACCCTTTTTGGGTGGCATACACCCCCAAATGGTGTTCAGGACCCCCCAGTGCTGATCTCGTCAGGCCAAGGTAGGTGTGTGGCAAGTTCCAGCAGGATCCATCCAGGGGTATGGGAGCCCATCGATAGCATACAAGACCACACCTCTGTTTTATAGATATAGATGAGGAACAATTGGGTATCTTTCCTGTTCCCATAGCATCTTCCTCCTTCTGGATTTTGGCCAGAGATTAAAGCAAAGAGTGGATTCATGGAAAATAAGTTGTGACATTGCACAGCCTTCTTCCAATCATTTGGTAAGTTTGACCTTCTTCTTTCATATAGCTTCCTCAATACATCTGCCTTACTGGTAAAACCACAGGTCAATTTTGCATAGAAATAACACTCCAACATTTAGTAGCTCTAGTTTTGCATCTTTTGCCTCATAGGACAGCTCTAAAAGTGGGATATATATCTTCCTACCACATATAATGGAGCCCAAGATTGCTTTTACTGGTTCTCAAATTTAAAACGAATCCAGACAGAGAAAATAGCCAGCCTAACACTGCACTTTATGAATATAGAGAATTAGCTTAGGACCAGGATGTATCCCGGTAGGAAGTTCTAACTTGCTCCAGTTGAGATGAGGAAATCCCAGTTCATGAATTTTGTTAGTTTTATCTAAACTGTTTTAGTTTTAATTAAAACTCAACAGATGTCTCTCCTAGCCACAAATATGCAAATAAGATCAACATCTGGTGCTTCCCAAAATTCAGTGATAATATCAGGATGCATGGTACTCCTCTGAAAAATGTTGCTCTTTCTCCATAAAGCCATGGTGAGGACTTATGAAAAAATAACACCCAATTGCATCTAGTGCGAAAGAAGTAATGTTAAGTTCTAGAACAAAATTATGCCATAAATATCACATCTACATCTATGTGAGGCTTCAGCCATTTCATGATAGATTCAAGCCTTTGCATGTCTGCATCTGGCCACTGTGAAATAGTTATCTATCTATCGACTGGAAACATTTATTTCTACAGTTGATTTCCTCCTTCTCGCCTCAGAAGTTTTCCTTATTTTTGTTCTGGCAAATATTCTTACACATGTCAATACTGCAAACCACAGCAGAAAAGAAATTGACCCATATGATGCATTCCTGTTCAGTGATTGTTCTTCAGGTCACAGGGCTAAATTGTCCAGTAGTTCATACTGAAACAAACCACTCACACGGTGGAATCTATTTTGGCAAGGCATTTGGAAAGGACTCACCTCAGTTGGTCTGTATTCATGTTCAAAGAAACATAGTCTGGGAGAAAAAGAAAAGTCAGACCAACATGGCTTGCAATATTTAACAGGCCCATTTTATATCTGATGGTGTTTAAATAAAACTAGCATTTTCTAACAGATGATGCTTAATGTTAAGTCACTTACATTGCACTGAAAACTTACTTGGAGGCAAGTATTTTATAGGAAGGGTGAAAAGAAAAGATCAAAGATTGTGATTCAAGAGGGCTTCAAGAGTACCGGAGCAGGCATATTAAGATACCTTTCCTTCTCATATATAGCATGCTGTTCCCATGTGTGAAATTCTTCCTACTGATTCCTAGCCTTCCCATGCCGCAAAATTAAATTTATGACATGTAGACACACTATTACATTTATCAAAGATAATTAGTGGAGAAAACGCTTTGAATCCCCTTCACACAGTTTCACATTCGGAGAATGAATAGCAGCAGACAGCAATACAGTCAACACAATGTTTAATCAACACAGGTAATGAGAGCAAACAACAACAACCTCCAGTCCTTAGCTATTCCAGGCAGTAACTGACAGTTGAAACCCATTTGTTCTGTTGACAACTATGCCTCGAGCACTTCTTGTTCAGAATGCTCGAGCCTCCCTGAAGTCTCGCAACACGCGACTTCGAACCATATTAATAATGCAAATACATATTAATCTCTAAACAGAACTCCCCCCCCCCAGAATTGTAGTATAGTCTTTCCACCATATGTGAGGACCACAATCATGTTTGGGCCGACCAGAGCCATACCTTGAACCCTCAGTTCCTGACTGGGGCATAGATGCCCCCTGAGACACAGGCAAATGGTCAACTTGGAATAAGGAAGTGGAGGGACACTCAACAGCACTCCCCAATGATTTCCCCTTAAAATTAGACCATTGAGTGACCTGGGGGGAGAACTCTTGATCTTCACCCTCTTGGCTTCTTGCAATTTCCTGCTGACAAAACTCTGAGACGAACACATCACGATCAGAGCTACCCCCTAAAGTGAAAACAACATCAGACTGGCTTGTTTCCCTCTCTTGTAACACACTAGCAGGAGAACATTCTAACCTAGAAACCTTCCAGGTTTGGTCCTCTACTCGACTTTCCAAAGTGCTTCACGACCCTATTTTCCTTGGTTATGTGCACTCTGCATCAGCAACCCTATGTTTCATTTGGTTGGTGTGTCTGCACCAGATGAGACCATTTTCCATCTCAACCCTGTATGAGATGGGCCCTGTTTGTTCAATAATTGTACCTTCGGACTATGCTGGCCCCACAGCATAGTTCCGACAATATACTCCATCTCCCACATCAAATTCCTTATTATTACTCATTCCAATATTTACCCCTCTGTCCTCCACCCTCTGGGGTCTAATCTATCAAAAATTGTTGTCAACTTCTGGTGCATTAATAAATCAGCAGGAAAATACCCAGAACTCAGAGGAGTAATTCTATATGTTAACAAAAATTGGCAAAGTTGCAATTCCAAATCTCCCTGACCCATATGCCTAAGAGCTTCCTTAGTACTGTGGACTTGTCTTTCAGCTAATCCATTGGTGACCGGGTGGAACGGGGCCGACATAATGTGCTTAATTCCATTTCTCTTGAGGAAAGCTTGAAACTCACTAGACATAAAAGTAGTGTTATCAGAAACTAGCACATCCAGCAACCCAAACGTGCTGAATAGTCGGCACAGGAATTTAATGGTAGTAGCTGACGTGGTACTTGGCACTGGAATAACTAACTTCCAACCATTCTGAAAATGCATCTACGGAATTAGATGCAAAAAGGGCCAGCAAAATCTATATGAACCAGGGCACCTTTATCGTGTCCCACTCTTGGGAAGGCTACCGTGACTCTTCTGGTCAGGAGACTTGACAGTCTCACCAACCCACAATTCGATGTCTGAATCTATTTTGGGCCACCAACAATAGCTCCTAGCCAATGCATTGGAGCGAACGATCCCCAGATGGCTGATATGCAACGTTTGTAAAACTCTTTCCCTCAGGGATGCAGGAATAACTACTCTATCCCCCCCACAATACACAACCTCTTTCTGAAGTAAGTTCGAACCATTTCATATGAAAACTCATAACTTCGGAAGACATTGCTTTTGAGGGCCAACCTTTCTGTACCCATAACATAACCTGCAAAAGTATTTTATCCTTAGTTGTAGCCTTGGCTATTTCATCCACTGTAATTGGGGGGGTGACATGAGAACTTCCAGCATTAAAACCTGGTGGTCCTACTCCCCTTTCCCCTGGGGCTGGAGACCTTGACAGAGCATCGGCGTGGCTGATAGCAGCCCCAGGATGGTGAACCAATTTGAACTGATATGCATTTTTAAAAAATCGCCCACCTCAACATCCTAGGAGACAGAATTTGAGGAATGGGCTTGTCCACAATGAAAATTCTCAATAATGGCTTATGATCAGTAACTACTGTAAACGGACAACCATATAAGAAATCATGAAACTATTTGGTCACCGCAATTATTGCTAATGCCTCATGGTCCATTTGCACATAACTCTTCTCTGCAGAGGAAAGTGACCTAGAATAGAATGCAACAGGGGCTTCTGACCCATTATCCAATGAATGACATAGTACAGCACCCACCCCCACTGGTGATGCATCACATAATAAAACCAATGGTTTATTAGGGTGGTGATGCATTAATACTGCATCCGGCATAAGCAACCCTTTCAATTCACAGAAAGTCCACTCTTGACAGTGGCCCCAGCACCCAACTGCATTTTCTTTAGAAGGCTGTGCAGTGGTTTAACCATGGTTGCTTTGTGGGGCAAGAAGGCATGATAAAAATTTAGTAACCCCAGGTAGGCTTGTAATTCCGATTTCAATGAGAGGCAAGGGACATCCCAAACAGCCTTTACTTTTGGATCCGAGGGCTTAAATCCTTCAGGCATCATCTTATACCCCAGAAACTCCACCTCATGGGTAAACAACACACATGTTCCCCATTTTACTCTTAGCCCTGCATCCTGAAATTTTTGTAGAACCCAATCTAACCTTTGGGCCAATTCGTCCCTGTCCCTTGCAGTATTTAGAACATCATCAAAATAAGGGACAACCCCTGGCAGACCCTTAAGAATTCGCTCCACCAGGTACTGAAAAATACCTGGGGCTGTATTCACGCTGAATTGCAGCCTAGTAACCATAAATGCCCCTCTATGTGTTACTATAGTTTGACACAGCGCTGCCTCTGGCATCACCGGCAGTTGTTGATATGCCTGTGCCAGGTCCAGGTCCGCAAAACATTTGCCCCCATGGAATGTAGCAAGTAAATGGCGAATTATTGGTACTGGATACGCATTTGGCCTAATGGCCATATTAATAGTACATTTATAGTCAGCGCAAATGCGTACATCCCCATTCGATTTCAAGGCAATTACTATAGGTATTTCCCAGGGGGCCAAATCTACAGGCACCAGGATTCCAAGGGCTACCACCTTGTCCAGTTATGCCTCTATTTTCTCTTTAAGCATGAATGGGCTTCATCCGGGCTGGCAAAAATGATGGATCCAACTCAAAAGACACAGGGGTTCACACAATCCTGCCCAGACACTTTCCAAAAATGTCTGAATGAGCATCATGAACATCCTTTACTGGATCAGTCCCCACAGAATTAATGCCAGATAGATTAATGCCCAGAGGTAGTCTCACCTCAAAGTTTTTGAATTGGACTCTGAAGTTCCCCACCCAAAAGGTGGGAATCTGGAACCCCTGCACATCGCGAAGTAATACCTTCAATGCCCAAAGCTTGGGACGATTAGCTGGTGGAATTTTCATGAACTCCTGCTGGGGCAGAATTGAAAAGGACATACCCAAATCTACTTCCATTTGTTGACAGTGGCCTTGCAGGTGAAGATTTATGATGAAATGCCCAGTTATTTCAGCGACCTTTTTTTGTGTGTTTTTCATGGCTGAAACTTTCCCAATGGGACTCTTCTCATTCCATTGGTGAAACTCTCTACTGTGACCAGCCCTTTTCTGTTTGCAAACCTTTGCAATATGGCCCTTCTTTCCACATTGAAAACATTTGGTCTTCCAAAACAGACACTTTGACCGATGGTGATGACCTCCAAATCCATCACAATTTCCTAGGGGTTTTTTCTCCTCCTTCTTGTGAGTCTTCTTGCCAATCCTGGCAACCTCTCCCTCGTCCTCACTGGACCTCGGTGACACTGACACTGAAGATGATGTGGAAGACAATGAATACCTCTGGGCCTGGACGGCCGACTCTTCACTTCCCCTTGCCACTGGTTTTCCTTTGAAAGACTGAACACTTGACCAAACTGTCTCGAATGCCAACACCTCTTTGAGCACTGATTTGAACATTAATGTATCTCTAGCCATGAGGTGGTGTTGGACCTCCTCGCCACTCAGGCCGGCGAGTAGACGGTCACGGAGTGCCTCTTCAATGTCTGACTACTGACAGGGTGTGGCTGCAAGATGTAAATCAGCGGCATATTCAGCCATGGACTCCCCTGGTCTTTGATCACACCAATGACACTTTGGACTGAAAATGACTCCTAAGTGTCGACACATGCCCAAAACAGAGTCTATCTTCATAGGGAGGGAAACCGAAGAATTAAGCCAGATATAAATAACCAGGGAGAAGGTCCTTGCATGTCTTGTTAAACTAAATGCTAACAAATCACCAGGACTAGATGGCATCCATCCACGAGTTCTCAGGGAACTTAAAGATGAAATTGCTGATCTAGCCAAAATATCTAATCTTTCCCTCAAATCAGGCTTTTTGCCTGATGACTGGAAGGTAGTGAATGCAACACCAATTTTCAAAAAAGGATCCAGGGGTGATCCAAGAAATTACCGACTGGTCAGTTTTACATGTGTCCCAGGTAAAGTGATGGAAACCATCCTACAAGATAGAATTAATAGGCACATAGAAGAGAAGGTGCTGCTAAAGGAGAGCCAATATGGCTTTTGCAAGGGCAAATCATGCCTCACTAATCTGTTGGAATTTTTTGAGACTGTCAACAAGCAAGCGGGTAAGGGGGATCAAGTTGACATTGTTTATCTGGACTTTCAGAAGGCTTTTGCAAAGGTCCCACACCAAAGGCTCTTGAATAAACTTACCAGTCATGGAATAAAGGGACAGGTCTTGTCCTGGATCAGCAACTGGCAAAGGGACAGGAAACAGAGGGTAGCACTAAATGGACACTTCTCCAATGGAGAGAAGTAAAGAGTGGTGTCCCCCAAGGTTCAGTACTAGGACCCCTGCTTTTCAACCTCTTCATAAATGATCTAGAAGTAGGAGTAAATAGCAAGGTAGCCAAATTTGCTAACGACACTAAATTATACAGGGCAGTGAAAACTGTGAGAGATTGTGGGGAGGTCTAGAGGGATCTGTTGACACTGGGGGAGTGGGCAAAACAGTGGCAAATGAGCTTCAACACTAGTAAGTGCAGAGTGATGCACGTTGGGGCAATAAACCCCAAATACATTTATAAACTGATGGGGTCTGAACTTTCTGCGACAAACCAGGAAAGGGACCTTGGTGTCCAGGTAGACAGCTCAATGAAGGTGTCAACCCAGTGTGCCTCAGCTGTGAAAAAAGCTAGGGATCATTAGGAAGGGTATAGAAAATAAGTCATCATGGACGCCTCCCTGTGTGGGCATTATTCAGTAAAAGTGGCCCAATGCCTTTAATCCAATACCGGTGTCTGAGTCTTTATTTGGGTGGGTGTGCCTGCAATGCAAGCGCGGCACCAAGATGGCCACCGCGCTCTTTGCGTGGGTCCCCACCCGGACTCATACATCCGTGGCCACCCCTGTTCTGCAGGGCACTGGAACTGGAAGATGTGTCGCTCGACCAGGAGTGGGCTCTGTGGAGGATTCGCTCCTCAAGGGCCGGTCAGTGGGGAAAGGGTAGTAGCATGATGCTGCCATCTGTCCAGTTGGTGCCCTACATGCATTTGTGGCAGTCCGTGGTTCACACCTTGGCCTGTTGCTCTGCCACCAAGATGGGTCTCCCGTTACCAAATTACAATTCTGGAGGGTTACTGGGATGGCGCTTCACAGTGCGGGGGTCCCTGGGGCTTGTTACGGTACCCATTCATTCCGGATAGG
The DNA here is from genome assembly GCA_035047345.1 of Bradypodion ventrale. Taxonomy (NCBI): domain Eukaryota; kingdom Metazoa; phylum Chordata; class Lepidosauria; order Squamata; family Chamaeleonidae; genus Bradypodion; species Bradypodion ventrale. The sequence continues at coordinate 177,157,696 of JAWDJE010000003.1, forward strand.
CGCTGCATCAACTGCGGCTGCATTTGGGTACTCGGAGCCTGACATACGTCGCATGGGCAGGTGGGGATTTGTGCCTTTTTTTCTCTGTCTGTTCGTCCCCTCATTGCATGAGTGCCTTGTTATGCCCTCAATTCTCTCTCCTTCTTTTACAGACCCTGTGTGTTTCCGCACACCGGTGCAGTGTGGCTGATGGGGAACAATTTATGTGCACTGGGCGGCACAGTATGCTGCTTCGTCAGAGTGGGGACCCCATCTCGGGCTACGTGCAACCGCGCGTATGCAGTGGTATGGTGTGCACGGCATGAGGTAGTGGGAACTATTGTCATTCCTGATGTCCATTGGGGATGCTGGACAGCCAGATGTTTTAATTCTGCATCTCGGAGGCAATGATCTTGCACAGATCACTGGCCTGGACTTAAAGACTTCTGAGTGCAGTGACCTGGTGTTTCTTCACCATTTATGGCCGTACACATGGTTGCTATGGTCAGACATCGTGCCGAGGCACTATTATAGGGGAGGCATTGACCCCTGTGGTTGAACCATGCCCGGCGGTCAGTGAACAGGGCTGTTGCCTGGTTCCTTATCGAGAATGGCTTGGGGGCAGCCATTCGTCATCTGGGGATAGGGTTATAGGATTTTAGCCTGTATTCTGGAGATGGGGTTCACCTGTCAGCAAGAGGATGGACCTCTTTTGAATGACGTGCAAGCAGGCCTGGTGACCGAATTGTCGGTCAGGGGGGGGAGCGGATCTCTGATGCGATTTTGGCAATGCTTGCCAAGTGTAAGGTGTCTCTCTGGGAGTTGCAGGTGCTTCACGGCCACCTCAACTTTGCCTGCAGGGTGGTGACACCAGGCAGAGCCTTCGCCAGGCGTCTGTGGGATGTTATTGTGGGCCTTTCTAAACGACACCACAGGGTACGGCTAACTAGGGGTTTACGAGCAGACCTGTCGGTTTGGTTCACATTCCTGCAGGACTTTAATGGTGTCTCCTTTTGGAGATCTGAGCTTATGGTCAGCCCCCAGTTCCAAGTACAGTCAGATGCCTCTGGCTCCCTGGGGTATGGGATTTATTTTGAAGGACAGTGTGCCTATAGTCAATGGCCCCGGGGATGGCAGGGCACGGATTGCCTACGCGATCTTATGTTCCTTGCGTTTTTTCCAATTTTGGGTGCCCTTATGCTCTGGGGGGACAGGTGGGCTAATTCTGTGGTTCACATTTGGTGTGACAATGCTGCTGTGGTGCACATCGTCAATGCCCAAACATCTAAGTCCCCCAGAGTCATGGCCTTAGTTCACCAATTTGTTCTTAGGTCCTTGCGCCTCAATGTGCTCTTCAGGGCCAGACATGTGCCAGGCATTAATAACGATATTGCCAACGCTTTATCCTGTCTGCAGTTCTCCCTGTTCCGTGCCTTGGCTCTAGATGCAGAGGAACTTCCCTCTCCACTCCCGGCCGAGATATGGACATTTGGCGAGGAGAGGTGAACTGGGCGACCGGCATGTCTTTGGCACCTCGCACACGTAAGGCATATCAGCATACACTCATTCAATTTAGGACCTTTTGTAGGCAAAGGCAGTTCCCTGAAATGTGGCCGATACCGTTCGGCCAGGTTTTACAGTATATGGTGCACTTTCATGATCAGGGATTGGCCGCATGCACCATCGCCACCAGGCTTTCGGCCTTGGCATTCATGGACAAGGCACGGGGCTTTACGGACTGTGAGTGACTTCCGTATATGCCATGTATTGGAAGGGTGGACACATGAACGTGGCCGCCGCCCGGACACACGTCACCCTGTTTCACCATGTATTCTGTCCCACCTTGCCCGAGGTTGGCATAGACTGTGTTATGATAGGTATGAGGAGTCTCTTTTTCATGCAGCTACCACCGTAGCTTTCTTTGGAGCTCTGAGAATCAGCGAGCTGGTCCCATTGTCAAAGGGGGACATGTCTCGTAGGGCACTGGAACTAGAAGATGTATCTATCAACCAGGAGTGGGCTCAGTTGAGGATTCGTTCCTCAAAAGCCAATCAGCATGGAGAAGGCAGTGGTGTTAGACTGCTACGGTGTATATTTGCTGACATCAGCATGGAGACGGCAGTGGTGTTAGACTGCTACGGTGTACATTTGCTGACATCCGTCCTGTTGGTGCCTACATGCGTTTTTGGCAGTGTGTGGTATGCGTCCTGGCCCATTGTTCTGCCACCAGGATGGGTCTCCCCTTACCAAATTTCAACTCTGGAGGGTGACCGGGACGTCATTTCACAGTGTGGGCCTCCCTGGAGCTCGTTATGGCACCCATTCATTCAGGATAGGCACCGCGTCAACTGCGGCTGCGTTTGGGTACTCTGAGGCTGATATATGTCGGATGGGCAGGTGGGGATCCGCGTGTTTTTTCGTTATATGTATGTCCCCTCACTGCATGAGTACTTAGTTATGTCTTTAATTCCTTCTCCTTCTTTTACAGACCCTGTGTGTCTACGCACACCGGTGGCAGTGTGGCTGGTGGGCCACAGTTATGTGCACTGGGCAGCACAGTATGCTGCATCGTCGGAATGGGGACCCCATCTCGGGCTGCGTGCATCCACACGTATGCGGTGGTATGGTGTGCGTGGCATGAGATGAGGGGAACTGTTGCCATTCCTGATGTCCATCAGGGATGCTGGACCACCTGATGTTCTGATTCTGCACCTCGGTGGCAATGATCTTGCACAGATCACTGGCCTTTCCTTAAAAATGTCGGTGTGCAGTGACCTGGCGTTTCTACATCATTTATGGCCGTATACACGGTTGCTATGGTCTGACATCATGCCGAGACACCGTTATAGAGGAGGCATTGATCTCCGTGGTTTGGACCGTGCCCGCCAGTCAGTGAACAGGCCTGTTGCCCGGTTTCTTGTTGAGAATGGCTTGGGGACAGCCATTTGACTCCCGGGGATAGGGTTGCAGGATTTTAGCCTGTATGCAGGAGATGGGGTCCACCTGTCGGCCAGAGGTATGCACCTCTTTCTGGAGGACGTGCAAGCGGGCCTGGTGACTGAGCTGTCGGTTGGGGGGGACAGTGAGTCATCATGGACACCTCCCCGCGTGGTGGGTAGCACTGGTAAGGTAAAGATTTATGACCCATAGGTATCCGGCAGGTTCACAATTGACTGGCCAACACATAGATAGGTACAGGGGAAACAGGATTGGCCGGTCAAGGGCGAACCATGAACGGGGTGATGCTAGGAGCTTCACAGCATGCATCACCTTGATATTTGGACAGATACACATCAAAGGGTGAGGTCAATAGATAGAATATTGACTTCGGTCAACAATTTGTTTGTGTCAACAAACAAATTGATACAAATTGATACATGTAGCCAATAGCCATTGGCATTTAGGGTGGAACCTCACCAGTGCTACTGCGGCCTGCTTGCCTTAAAGAATTATAATTGGATGATACACCAATTGAAAGTGATAATTTGGACTAGGGCATTATTCAATAAAAGTGGCCCAATGCCTTTAATCCAATACCGGTGTCTGAGTCTTTATTTTGGGTGGGTGCGCCTGCAATGCAAGCGCGGAACCAAGATGGCCACCGCGCTCTTTGCGGGGGGCCCCACCCGGACTCATACATCCAGGTTAGTTAGGGGGCATGGCCACCCCTGTATAAAAGGGGTGGCCACAAGGCAGCCTTGCTGCCATTTTGAAGAACAGCGACGGAGCGGAGAAGTTTTTTCCCTCCACCCCCTCCCTAGTGGACAGTGTGACTTTTCTGGTCGCTTCGGGACTGGGTGGGAATTTTTGCTTGAACCTACATTTGGCACTTTGGTTCTTGGCTTTTACACCCATCCCACACTGTCGCTAGTGTTTGAGATACGGGGTAAATTGACTTTGGTCACTTTTGGCGGGTAGCACTGGTACGGTAAAGATTTATGACCCATAGGTATCCAGCAGGTTTGCAATTGACTGGCCAACACGTAGATAGGTACAGGGGAAACAGGATTGGCCAGTCAAGGGCGAACCATGAACGGTGTGATGCTAGGAGTTTCACAGCCTGCATCACCTTGATATTTGGATGGATACACATCAAAGGTTGGGGTCAGTAGATAGTATATTGACTTCGGTCAACAATTTGTTTGTGTCAACAAACAAATTGATACAAATTGATACATGTAGCCAATAGACATTGGCATTTTGGGTGGAACCTTACCAGTGCTACTGCGGCTTGCTTGCCTTAAAGAATTACAACTGGATGATACACCAATTGAAAGTTATAATTCGGACTAGGGCATTATTCAATAAAAGTGGCCCAATGCCTTTAATCCAATACCGGTGTCTGAGTCTTTATTTGGTTGGGTGCGCCAGCAAAGAATCTTTTCAAGCTTGGAACCAGAGGTAATTTTTATTTCCAGTGTCAATTGTTCAAGGGGTACTTTTGGGGTGTTCCCTAACTTGGAGGTTGGGGTTTTGAGCATTTGAGGACCAATTCTTAAAGGAAGCCCTGATCTGAGTGGAACACAGAACATGGTGACTGAATGCTGCACTGAAAAGGATTCATTGAAGGGCAATAATGTCTCTCTAAAAAACACAGCTTCCTGTATCACACACTCTTCTTAGTCCACAATGTTGAAAGTGTCTACAGTGAGGGAAGTGAGAAAGTGAAGAAGTCAGACTTTCTCAGTAGTAGTCTCCATCTTGCGGAATAGACTGTTACTTGTGGGGCACCAGGCTCCATCCCTCCTCATATTTAAGATGGCCTTTAAGAACATATACTCAAATGATGTTAATTTTTATGTTTGGGGGGCGTGGCTAAGATGGCCGACGAGTAACATCTTGATTCGGTTGCTCGCGTTTACCAAAGTGGTAATCAATGTGAACGAGTAAAAGGGGAAACTTTAAAGTGATATTTTTTGCTGATAAGACTCCTGCTTGCCTACTTGGAAAGTTTTGAAGTCGGGTGGTCGAAGTTTGTGAGGTTTCCTGGGTAGGAGAGGTGCGCGACAGAAGCCACGGCTTCTCCTGCCGAGGAGCCGAGAACGGGACCAGCGAGACGGCGGAGATTCGAGGTGGCAGTAAAATCGGCAAGAAAGCGACCCTACGTAAGTTTATGAAAGTTTATGTGGAAAAGCTAAAGGTAACTGTGGATTTTGCTTAGAAGAGCCCAGACTTGGAAGTGGGTGTGGAAGTGGATAAAATCGGGTTGTCGACCTGTTAATGGCGGCGGTCCTGGAAAACGAAAGTGGTTGTGTTTCGGTCTATGGCTCTTGTGCGCCCCAGGAGAACCGCGGCGTGTTTTGGCGACAGTAAAGTAGTTAAAGAAGTCTTTGTCTGGGCTACAGTTTTCGAAAGCTTCAGCGCTTTCTAAGGCTAAGGACTGTGGGGAAAGTCTGCTGACTTACAGAGCAAGAAAGGGGGGTCTCCCCCTGAAGTTAATGTATCCGCTGGAAAAGGGCGCTTTGATCCACTCGCCTCTAGAGAAGGATTAATTTTTTTCTCACCCCTTCACCGTGTAGATTATAATTAATACGTTTTTCTTTGGATATATTGCTCCTCTTTTTTTTGCCTTTTATACACTTTGGAATTTGGATTTTTTCTTTTTTCTTTTCTCTCCCATTCCTCTCCCTGGCAGCTTTGATTCAAATGGAAAAATTTGGGTGACCGTTTCCTTGGTGTTTCTATTTTTGCGGTTCGGAGTGCGAACACTTAGACTGTTTACTTTGGGGAAGCAGGCCGGATGCGGATTATTTTTTTTCTTTTTGTTTGGCTCATACTCCGGTTCCTGTTTTTGTGTGGATTACAACAATTAATTCTTCGCTGGACTAATTCCTCTCCTTAAGCTTCATCAGATTTGTATGGATAGGTGTCACTAGTGGCTGCAGTGGTACAGGCTTGATTGGATTGATTACGACTTTGCAACGTTCTGCAACACTAGACTTTTTTAGTGGGTGTCATCATGGATAAAGGTACAAGAGGGAAAGCAAAAGAGGAAGAACCAGTGGTGAAGTCTAAGAGGAAAGAAAAAGCACCAATGGAAGAGGTCCCTCAGTCTTCATCACCACCACCTGAACCCTATGACCATACTCAAATTATGGTGGAAATTGGTAAATTGTTTCAGAAATTGGAGAAAAACGAGGAATCAAGGGTGAAACATAGAAATGAAATGATGAAAAAACAAGACAAGGTGGTATCATCTGTTACAGATTTCTCAAAAAAAGTGGACTTAAGTTTGCAAAAAATAGAGGGAAATGTGAAATTGGTTCAAAATGAGGTAAATGTTATAAAAAAGGAAATAAAAGGTACTCAGGAGGCGGTGCAGGAGAATAAGCTGAAATTGGAAGAGCATGAGAAAAGGATAGATGGTGTGGAAGATATGATGAGAAAGCAGAACATTGTGATCCGTCAGGTGGTTGAATGGATGCCAGACCAGCTAAGAGAAAGAGTGGTTCAGTGGTTAAATGGTTTGAATATGGGAAAGGAATTTGTGCAGGAAGATATTGTAAGTGCATTCAGGGTGGGCCCAAGAAGAGGGAAGGCGGTTCAAAGAAATGTTTTGGTAAAATTTGCAAATTGTGGAGATAAGCTCAGAGTAATGGCCTTTTTGAAACAAGCTGGTTCTGGTGCCCTGAAATTTGATGGTTCTGATGTAGAAGTATACAATGATATTTCAATGAAAGAATGTGGAGATATAAGATGAGACCTGTAACTACATTGTTGATGAGCAAAAGCATAAGGTATAACTGGAGATTTCCACCGCAATTGCGTTTTTCTTATGAGAGAAGAATGCAAGTAATCGATGAAGGGACCGATCCTCTGGAGTATTTGAGTTTGCTGGAGTTGGTAAAAAAAGGTTCGGAAGAGTGGATAAATTTTAAGAAAGAACTGTTGGAATCGGGTGCTCTAGGGAGGGAGTATGAGAGGGCAGAGGCTGGTGGTGCCACAGGTAGAACACCACAGGGAAAAGAAGAAGAGGAGTTGTCACTGATCATGGTGGAGGAGGAGGCAAGTAAGGAACAATGAGAAATAGATTAATAAAAAACAAATTATTTAAACACTTTAGAAGGGTGGGTAGCGCGTAGCACTGGTTGGTAGGCACATCTTGCATGTCCCCCCTCTCCCCTCTTTGGTTGTCGAAGGCATCTTTTTTTCGAAGAAAGTGGGGAGAGTGATAGTGTGTGTTTTATGTAGAATTTTGTGTTTTTTGGGGAAGGGGTTGGTGGTGGCACGCCCAATGGAGAGTTTGGAAGTTAGAAAGGAAATAGATTATGGGAAATATTAAAATATTAACTTGGAATGTAAAGGGTACAGGTTCTGTTCTTAAGAGACTGAGGTTGGAATTGGCTTTGAAGAAAGATAGACCCGATATAGTGTTCTTACAGGAAATGCACCAAAAGTCAAAAGATACAAACAAACTTTTTTGGGGTGGGATTCAACATTATGAGATGGCGTTTGGTACTTCAAAAGTGAGAGGAGTGGCAATTATGATTTCTAAAAGATTAGGATTTGAGATAATAAAAAGTGTTGCTGATCAAGAAGGTAGATATTTGATTCTAAGAGGAAAAATAGAAGATGAGGAAATAATGCTGGTAAACATATATGCTCCAAATGAACATCAAGCGGATTTTTTAGAAAAGGTTCAGAAAGTAGTGGAGCTAGAAAATGTTGCAAAAATCATTGTGGCTGGAGATTTTAACTTGATAAGGTCAAACTTAGACTGTACGAACTTAGCAAGATGTGGAATTGGCTTGAAAAGGAAGGTTTTAGACAAATGGATGGTTGCGATGGGTTTGAAGGATTCGTGGAGAGAGATCAAGGGCTCGGAAAGGGCATATTCTTTTTTCTCACATGTCCATGGGACCTACTCTAGAATAGACTATGTTTTTCTTACAGAAAATTTGATCAAAGACGTTGAGGGAATGGAGATAGGGATTTTTAAGGAATCAGATCATGCAAAAGTACTTTTGGAATTGAAATTACAAAAAGATAACCGAAGAGGAAGAAGTTGGAGGTATGATCCTAACCTATTTAAAGACCAAAAATGTAAAGAACTAATTATGGAAAGGTGGAGGGAAAGCTGGCAGTGGAACGACAATAATGAAGTAAATTTTAACGTTGTGTGGGATACCATGAAGTCGGTTTTTAGAGGGGAAAGTATAAAGCTGGCGAGTATTAAGTATAAAAGATATAAGGTAGACCAGATGGAAAAAGAAAAAGAAATAAAGCAGCTACAGGAAGAACATTCAAAAAGCAAAGATAAAAAAACTTTCGCCAAATTGCAACGACTTAAGGCAGAATTAATGGGTAAGGATATTGATAAAGTTAAAAGAGATTTGATTTATTTAAATAGAGAATATTTTGAATTTAGTAACAGAAATTCAAGATTATTAGCGAGGGCAGCTAAGGCAAAAAAAGAAAAAAGAAATTGGGGTGTTGGTTAATAAACAAGGGGTAAGATGCAATAAGAATAGGGATAAATGTAAAATAGTGAAGGAATTTTATCAAACATTAAATGCAAAAAAGGAGGTAGATGTGGAGAGGCTTAAAGGGATTTTGGAGAGACAGTTAGGGAATGGAATAAAACAGGTACATCGAGAAAAATGGAGGAATGGGTCACTGACAAAGAGGTAAATGGGGTAATCAGTGGTTTGAAGTTGGGGAAAGCCCCTGGTGATGATGGACTTTCGACAGAGTTCTATAAAGAATTTAAAGATGTTGTGGTTCCAAAGTTAGTGAAGCTATATAATTATATTTTAGATGGAGGACAAATTCTGACTTCATGGTATAGCACTATAATCGTTCTGCTGCCAAAACCGGGAAAGAATTTGGAAAAGGTGGAATCATACAGACCAATTTCTCTTATAAACCAGGACGCCAAGATCTTCACAGCAATATTGGCTAACCGTCTAAATAGTTTTATGGGGGAATATATAAATGTTGATCAAGTTGGTTTTTTAAAAGGTAGGCACATGGCTGATCTGACTAGAAGAGTATTAGATCTGCTTGACAATGTTAATCAAACAAAGGAAAAGGTGGGCTTATTATCATTAGATATTTTTTAAGGCATTTGAGTCATTACAATGGTCTTCTATTAAGGAAATAGTCAGAAATTATGGATTTGGGGATAGATTTAGAATGGTAATTGATCTATTATACCAAAAAGGGAGTGCTAGGATTAGAGTAAATGAAGAGGTTACGGATGAGGTAAAGCTTGAGGCAGGTACCAGGCAGGGTTGTCCACTATCTCCTATCCTGTTTATTATGGCAATGGAAATTTTAGCTAAAAATATAAGGGAGGATCCAAACATAGAAGGGATATTGGGTAATAAAGTGAGTATGTATGCAGACGATACGCTGTTAATGGTGAAAAACCCAGAGGCGGTAATGGATAGGATTAAAGACCAACTTCATGAATTCGAGGATATAACTGGACTGAGGATAAACTGGGACAAATCAGAATTGATGTTGTGTAACATGGGGGTGAAGGAGATGGGAAGGATAGTGAGGACATCTAACATACAAATTAAAGAAAAGCTGAAATATTTGGGGATAACCATTTCAAATAATTTGGAAGAACTTAAAAAACTGAATTATGACAGTTTGAAAGTAGAATTTAAAAATAAATTACAAGGGTTTCAGAGGTTGAATTTGTCATGGTTTGGGAGGATTGCAATTTGCAAAATGATGCTGCTGCCGAAGATTAATTTCTTATTTGACGCACTTGCAATCCATTTGAAGGAGAAGGAAATTAATGAGTTTCAAAAGATGTTCAATAATTTTTGTAATGGAGGTAAAAAATCTAGACTTCCAAAGAAGCTTTGGTATCTGCCTCAGAAAGAAGGGGGTTTGGGTATGCCAAATTTGTTAGCATACTTTCGAGCGTTCCAAATTAAGAATGTTGTGAAGATCTTGGCAAGAGAAAAGGAATTTGGGAGGAACTAGAGATGAAAGAATATAGGAATATTGGCAAAATGATCTTTTTGGGAATTAAGGGTAAAACGATAAAGACAAGCAATACTATGATGAGAGGCCTCATGGAGGTGTGGAAAAGAGTAAAGAAAGACATGGTCCCAGATCTCTCTCCAATTTTGGAATTGACTGATATGGTGTGTTTTCTGATAAAAATAGATAAGGAAAAAAAGGAAATATTGGATAAAAATGAAATATCTTTACTGAAGGAATGGTTAAAAGTTTGTGAAGACGAAACCAAGAGGAAAAAAATATTTGAAAAGTTAAAGTTGGACTGGTTTCAGAAACTGAAGGTTGATAATTGGAACAAAAATATAGAAGAGAAATAGGTATAGATAGAACAATGACTGAATTTGAAGAATTGGTATTAAAGATCAGAAAAGGGGAACAGAACATTAAGGGTCTAGTAAGCAAACTCTATACTATACTGAATAAGGGTAATGATCCACAGGAAGATTTGAAACGGAAGTGGGAACAAAATCTGAATATAAAAATAGGAGATACTGAATGGAGAAATAAGTGGAAAAAGAGGATAATGAGAACAATGTCAGTAAGAATTAAGGAACATAATTTCAAAATGTTGTGGCAATGGTACTTGACACCACTGAGGCTGCATCAGATGGATAATAAAAGGGATAATTTATGTTGGAGATGTAAATAAGTGGTTGGAACTTATGAACATATGTGCTGGAGTTGTAAAAAAATAAATGAATTCTGGAGAAGAATAGAAGGAGAGATTGGGGAAATATTGGATAAAAGAATTAAGTTAGTGTCAGGTACCATTCTATTAACAGAAGTGTAAGGTATGGGTTTGAACAAAGGGGGAAAAGAATTACTGGAAATTATGCTAACTACAGGTAGACAATGTATTGCTAGAAATTGGAAAAATGATGTATTTATACAGACTGGAGAGTGGTATAAGGAAATGTGGAGTTTAGCATTGAATGATAAACTGACATGGGAGATAAAAGTAAAAAGGGATAATTTGAAAGAAAATAGGTTTTGGAATATTTGGAAGCCATTTGTGGATCATTCTCTTATGGCTAGGGACAGCTTTGGACCTGTACCATCTCAAAGTGGGTTCTGGAGATGATATAGACTCTAAGCTCTCCGGGCATTGTAAATATTCACTGGGTGTTGTGTAATTAGTAAAGAAATAATAAACAGTTGTAATACTGAAAGCTCATATGATTGCTATGAACATAGTGATAATCTAAATTGTGGGTATTTAATATTGTGGGTTATGTTGTAAACAAACAGTTTAATTATCAGGCATGTGTGAATGAGCTTGTTGTAATATTGCATTGTATTGTTATTGTTTTTCTGTATGTTTGTTATTTTTATTCTGTTTCTTTGAAAATAAATAAAAAATTATTATTAAAAAAATTATGTTTGTATTTTAGGTTTTCCATAGATCACTGCAGATTTGTTGGTTATTGTGATGCCACCATTTGATTAAGCTGTTTTGGGAATGTAGTGGGTGGGGGTTGGAGGCTTTTATATGTCTTGTATACCACCCAGAGTATGTTCATTCATATATCAGGCAATATATAAATTAAATAAATAATGAAATAAATTTTTCCAAAAGTGAATAAATCAGATGTCTGATAGCTTTACAGGATTGGAATCAGTTATGTACTCCAATTTTCCCTTTTGGTGTATTTTATGTGCAAAATGTACTGTATATGATTTATGTTTAAACATTTATTTTATTCAAGGATTATGCTTTATCCAACTCCAAAGTTGTTTTTGTGGTCTCTAAAATTTCAGAAATGTCTTGCCAACTTCTGAGAGCTTGCAGCATAATCCTAGATTAGACATGGTCTCCTGTAATTTTCCCTTCCCCTGCAACAAAACGCAATAGTAAAAAGTTAAGCAAGTCTTGAAGATAATATTTCTAAAGATAATGATTCATATATAAAGCTGTCTATTGTCCCGGCTCCTGCCAACCTAGCAGATTTAAAGTAAGAAATTGCAAATAGGTAAATAGGGACCACTTTGGTGGAAAGGTAAACATTGTTCCATGTCCTCCGGTGTCTAGTCATGCCTGCTGCATGACCACGGAAACGTCTGCAGAAGCAGACAGCACTGGATCTTCGGCTTTGAAACAGAGATGAGCACTGAACCCTAGAGTCAGATACGACTGACTTTCGAGCAAGGGAATTCTTTACCTTAGCTTTAAACAAAGGTTAACAATTCCGTCCCTTTTCATCAAACTATTTAAAGAAACAAATCTCCTCCTCTTCTTTTATCCAGGTGGCAAATAAAAGTCTATACAACTGAAATCATCTAATAATGAATTTTCATTCTGGCACATATTTTAAAAATGTTACTATAATACTACTGGACCTTACTATGAAAAACCTAAAAGTAATCATGTTTTATAACTTGCAAAGATTGTCCTTAATTTATTTTGTGCAACATCTTAACCTATAAAATCAAGGGTTAACCGTTGGAACTTCGTATAGGCTCCTTAGCCAGGCCCCACTAACCTGCACTCTTCATTCATTCACATGTCCGAACTGGGTACGCAGGTAAACACAGGATTTAGAATTGCGCCAGGGGGACAAGAGCCCCACAAACGCGAATAAATTGAATGAATTTCAACACCCGAAATCCTATGCGCTTTTGAGAGTTCCAGCCAATTAGAAACAGACGCAAGAACAAACAGAACGTTTCCATTTGTGCCACAGCCACGCCGCACCCGTGCCACAGCCAATGAAATACGTTTGCACAACATTTTTACGCACAAACGCGAATACTACATATCCCACAGTTCTAACCACCAACAGTATGCATTCAATCTATCTGACCGCCTTTACCATTTTGGGAGTTAAAGAGGAAAAAACTCACCATCCTACACACTTTCACAAATCCAGCCAATTGCGTCCTTTGCAACGCAGGAGCTTTATTGGAAACCCCAAAGAGTTACGGACTTTGCCAATGTTACCATTTATGGAGCTATATACGACACATCACACCATCCTATGCAGTTGCTGCAATCCAGCCAATCACGTACTTCAGCCAAAATGCATCACGAATTTCGAAAAACGCTACAAGCCATCCTTTAAAAGTAGCTGTATTACAAACCCCAAAGAGTTACGTACTTTTGCGGCTGCAGATTAGAACGGAGCTAAAAACTGCCTATCTTTGAGCGACTAACTTTGAAAAACAGACCCCGAACTTTTTCTTTACCAATTTAAATATTATTTAGTTAAAAAACTCACCATCCTACACACTTTCACAAATCCAGCCAATCGTGTCTTTTGCAACACAGGAGCTATATTGGAAACCCCAAAGAGTTACGGACTTTGCCAATGTTACCATTTGTGGAGCTATATACGACACATCAAACCATCCTACACAGTTGCTGCAATCCAGCCAATCATGTACTTTAGCCAAAACGCATCACGAATTTCGAAAAATGCTACAAACCATCCTTTAAAAAGAGCTGTATTACAAACCCCAAAGAGTTACGTACTTTTGCGGCTGCAGATTAGTACGGAGCTAAAAACTATCAATCTTTGAGCGACTAACTTTGAAAAACAGAACCCGACCTTTTTTTTTACCAATTTAAATATTATTTAGTTATCATATCTATTTCATTACTTTTAAGGTTTATTTAATTTCATTTACTTTCATTTATTTTAATTTTGCATTAATTTACTATTTATTTCAGTACACTACAACACATACTTCAAACACACACTTCAGGAGCTACAAACAGAACTGGACCATTTTGTTTCTTAATATTTATCATATTTAGTGTTATTTTCAGGAACATTTATTCAATTTTTACATTCATTTATTAATTAGTATTAATTATTTTCTGATATTACAAAAAAGAGTTCAACAACACACTTCAGGAGCCAACTCAATTTCATCTCAAACTACGCACAGAACACAATACATTCTATTCAACAGAAAACATTTTTATTTGACTTATACCTTCGAAAATAATATTATTACACTTTTGGAAAACATTATAATCGACACACGAAGTAGGGAACAATCATTGAAAGAAAAATAACCGTCACACATTTAAATTTTGGCCGAACCAGTTTTATTTTACCTCTATATATTGACGGAGCACACTATATTTTAATATTTACAGAAAAATAAACATTATTCCTTTAAAAAATACCTCTCTAACAAATAATATAATGAACAACATTTTAAAATATTACAAGAAGGACACATTTATATTACACTAATTACAGTATTTAGAAAAAAGACCAAAACAACCACTTTATTCTTTTAAAATGAACATAAATATATTCAGAGACCACACACCATTTACACAATTAAACTGAATTAAACTGAAAACGGAATATAGTTTAATAATTTGACTAACAATATCAGTGGTAATTAAACACACCTAAGAATAAAATTGAGGGAAAATACCTCACAAGAATCTGAACAATACAGGCTCTCCATTTTGTATAATCTAACTTACATTCAAACCATAAGAAGCAGATTTTCAAAAAAAACATTTAACACTCTCTGTAATTAGTTATATTCAATCAATAAAAACAATTACAACCAAAAACTATAACAATAATCACCTTTTCACAGAAAATAATCATAACCATTTATAAAACAAATTTTAAAAAAAAACAAGTACAATTTTAAAATTTCTTTTACCCATTTCTTTACAACAAACAAATTATCAACATGCCTCCAAAAAAGGACAAGCAAAAGAATGAAAAGAAAAATTGAAAATACACAACAAACAACACAGGAAAAGGAAGAGAAACTTACTAAACACAGAAAGAAATATGCTGAAAAAACAGAAAATACAAACTCTGAAGAACATGAAACCATGTTAACACAATGTAGAGAAATTGATAATACTTCAAGGTCAAATGAAAGTACACAAAGACATCAAATTAGATTACAACAGAATAAAATAACAAGAGAAAAAAGAAAAGAAAAAAGAAAAGCTAAGAAATTAACATTAAAAATGGCTGCCTTCTCCTATGATCCAGAAACTGATTATTCACAAAATGAAATTTTACACATTGAAAATTTAGACAACATTTGCAAATTCTGCCAAGCAAGAAAAATTAAAACAGAAACCAAAGGACTATGTTGTAAAGAGGGGGAAATAAAAATTCAGCAGCAGTTGCCACCACAACAACTTATAGAATACACATCTGATTCCAAACATTTTTTTAAAACATATTAGAAAATACAACTCATGTTTTCAAATGACCTCATTTGGAGTGACAAACATCATACTTCACAAAGGATTCAATCCTACATTCACCATTCAAGGCCAAATTTACCACAATATTGGATCACTTTTACCACTACCAGAAGAAGAACCAAAGTTTCTTCAATTTTATTTCATGGAAGTTGAGGAAAAAGAAGCAGCAGAATGATGTACATACATTGAAGGAACAAAAAAACATATTGTACAAAACATACAAAGAATATTACAGGAACACAGTAATCTCATCTGCACTTTTAAAAATGCTATGCAAAACATGCCACAAAATGAATACCACATTGTTATAGCTGCAGACAAAACTCCAACAGGAGAACATATACGCAGATATAATGCTCCAGAAACAAATGAAGTTGCAGCACTAATTTCTGGGGACACTTTCCATCCAAGAGATATTATACTGAAACGACATGACAAAAAACTGCAACATATCTCAGAAACACATCGCTCTTATGATGCTCTTCAGTATCCCATTCTTTTCCCATATGGTGAGGATGGTTATCACTTCAATTTAAAATGCATTGATCCAAAAACAGGAAAAGAAACTGCTAAAAAAAATTCAGCCATGGACTACTACTGCTACATTTTAATGATTAGAAATGAAGAACAAAATCATATCATGCACTGTAGAAAATTGCTAAACCAGTATGTTGTGGATATGTATGCAAAAATAGAATCTGAAAGACTCCATTACATTAGAACAAATCAAAAAACACTGAGAGCAGAACAATACATACATTTAAAAGATGCTGTTGCACAAGATGGCAACCTAGCAAACATTGGAACACTACTCATCTTGCCAGCAACTTATACTGGAAGCCCCAGACATATGCATGTACTCAGGATGCCATGACCTATGTTAGGAAACATGGAAGACCAGACTTATTCATTACATTTACATGTAACCCAACATGGCCATAGATCAAAAATAACCTCAGAAATAATGAGACATCGAATGACAGGCATGACCTAATTGCAAGAGTATTCAGACAAAAGCAAACTAAATTAATTAATCTAATCACAAAACATGAAATATTTGGTGAATGTAATTGCTTTATGTACACAATTGAATGGCAAAAACATGGACTACCCCATGCCCACAACTTAATATGGCTGAAAAACAAAATACATCCCACTGACATTGATAAAATTATTTCTGCTGAAATACCAAAAGAAAATGAAGACATGGAACTGCATACAATTGTAAAGAAAAACATGATTCATGGTCCCTGTGGACTAATTAACCCACAAGCACAATGCATGAAAGATAAAAGCTGCACAAAAAGATACCCCAGAGCATTACTCAAAGATACACAAATGGCAGAAGATGGATACCCACAATACAGAAGATGTTCTATAGAAGATGGAGGACAGACAACCAAAATAAAAATGAAAACACAAGGTGAAGTAGTAATTGACAACACATGGATAGTACCATATTGTCCTCTACTGTCCAAAATATTCAAGGCACACATAAATGTTGAATATTGTAACAGTGTAAAATCAATAAAGTATGTGTGCAAGTATATAAAAAAAGGCAGCGACATGGCCGTTTATGATGTGAGAAACATGAACAAAAATGATGAAATTCTACAGTACCAATGTGGAAGATACATTAGTACAAATGAGGGTTTTTGGCGTATTCTAGGATTTCACATACATGAAAGACATCCACCAGTGCAACATTTGAGTGTACACCTGGAAAATGGCCAAAGAGTATATTTCACTCCAGAATCAGCAACAACTGTTGCAGAAAATCCTCAGGAAACAACATTAACAGCATTTTTCAAATTATGCCAAATTGATGATTTTGCAAAAAACCATTCTGTACCATGATGTGCCAACCTATTACACATGGAATAAAACAAAGAAACAATTCTTCAGAAGAAAAATGGGCAATTATGTACCAGAACTTGACATATATCAAACAGATGCAATAGGAAGACTATATACTGTGCACCCGAATAATAGTGAATGTTTCTATCTAAGAATGTTGCTCCATAACATACCAGGACCAACATCTTTTCAAGAACTAAAAACCATTGATGGCAAAATCATGGAAACATATAGAGAGGTTTGTCAACACATGGGATTGTTAGAAGCAGATCAGCATTGGGAAACAACTTTGAAAGAAGCAGAACTAATTTCTATGCCACACAAAATGAGAACCTTAATAGCAATAATACTCACTTCATGTAGCCCATCAAACCCACTACATTTGTGGGAAACTTTTAAAAACCCACTGAGTGAAGATAAGTTGATAAAAGAAAGAAAGGAAAATCCAAATTTAACCATTGAATATGGAACACACATCTACAACATGACCTTTATAGACATTGAAGACCAATGCGTACACATGGCAAAAAAAATTTAAACTCATTTAAAACAGCCCGGCAACGCCGGGCAACCTCTGCTAGTCATTTTATAAATATAATGGTACAATGGGGGGAGCCCAAAAGGTTCACATTTTTGCATATTGCCATTTAGTGACCATAAATGTAAACAGAGTGTGACATTATTGGCAATTTATTTATTTTTCAATTTTTCTGAGTGATATAGAATAGGTAAATAATTGGAATGAGTAGAACATTCCTATTAACCTTTAAATGTGGATGAAATAACTGTTGTTGTTTTTTTAAAAAAAATCACCAATCTAGAGATAGATACTTACTCATGGAGAAGGGTGAAAATGAGACTTACATCTGCTCCTACCAAATTCTGCTAGCTAAATATGTATGACTGCAGAAACAAATATATAAATAACACTCAAACAAACACATATGCATGCATAATGGGGTTCGCCACATTACTGCTTCTTCATTTCACCCCGCTATGAATTGGTAAGCAGAGAGACAAGTCAGGTCTGTCAAGGAGGTGATAAAACGTATGGGTTCAGGTGATCTTGATTTACAGTTATGTCAATATTTGCTGGCTCACAGAGTTAAGGGCTTGGATTCAGAGTTCTCCCCAGCAGACCTCTTGATGAAGAGATTGTCTACAGCGTTAGACCGATGGGATCCCCATCACAGGGAAGATAGGGGTCTCAACATTGATATTCATAACACCAAGAGTTTTCAGGTTGGGCAAGTGGTTCATTGCCAAAACTATGCTCAGGGTCCCAGTAGTTGGGGGGGGGGAGAGGTCCTTGAATGAACGGGACTTGTGTTGTATAAGGTACTCATGGACAACGGGTTAATTTGGAGGAGACATGCGGATCAGATGCATCCCCGTGTGATGGGGCAAAACGTTCTTTCAGACTTAGCTGAAATTGGGTCGCCTCAAGGTGATCCTTCCCTGGGGGGAGTCAGACCTCCCCAATTTCGATCTGGATCTATTCAGCCAGCTCCTTCCTCATATCTCTGAGCCACTTGCCAGAGTTCATCCCTCTCCAGGGGGCTCGGGGAAGATGACACTGCCGATTCTGCAGTAGAGAGTGTTCCTTGTTCTACGGGTACAGCTCTGTCACCAATTCGGGATCATGCCATAGCACAACCCTCAGCTGACTTCTTGTCAGCCGCCATGGTGCCCCCCTCACTGAGAACTCCTCTGGAGTCAGCAGACTCTACAGCAGAACTGAGTCCCGGGTTCCAATTGGTTCCAATCCCTGCTTCACATAAGCCCCCCCCCCACAAAACCTAGCTTGCCTAGGTCGACCAGTGAGTCCACCAGCACTTCCATAGGCCCTGGTCCTCCTGTACCCATTGCCCTAAGTCCCATGAGTGTTGGGCACCCTAGACGGACCTGTGGTCCACCCCAAAGGTATGGAGAGTGGGTTCCCCATATGGGGGGGGGAGGAATGTTTTATCAAAATGCTTATTGCTTTAATTCTGCAATCACCATTAAGTATTTGCTGTAAAAGCATGCCCTTCCGTAAGGCGCCACATTCACATTGTTGCTTATGAAATCTGATTGGTTCTAACACAGGTTTCCTGCGTCATCAAAAGCCCAAGCAAATGTATCACTGTAACTGCCATTCTGTCTGTATATAAGTAGCCACCTCATCCCCTTATTCCCCAGTCTGAACAAGACTTAACTGAGCTAATAATAAATCACTAATATTTAACCCCAAACTTGCTGTCGCATTGCTAATTACTCTCGGACTCATCAGGAGACCTTTACCTTTAGTAGTAGCAATTCCTTCTCATGCTGAGCTGTACCTGTCTTTGCCACTAAAGCATATCAGGCAATGGGACTCATTGTTTCTTTAGCAAGAAAGTTTTATGGGGTTGGGGTGCCTATCCATTGCTCAACCCTCCTTTTTTCTCATCCGGGCTTGGGACTGTTAATAGTGGAGTTACCTGTAAGTTTATCTAGAATAAATAAACGGTCTGCACATCTAAATATTCCACCTTCTCCATTGTTTTTACCATCTTCTTTGCAATTAGTGGGGGCGTGGCATGGAGACGACCTCTACCTGGAAAGGGAAGCCACAAATGTGGATAAGTGTGCAAAATTCAAGAATTTTTTTTTTGAATGAATAATTGGAAGAAGTGCCTAAAGTTGTCAGTGGTCTGAAAATTCCTAAATTCCTGGATAAGAACCTGTACTGCAGAAACTGCGGAGCCCAAGGTCTAGGTAGGAGCGCCCAAGCACCCAAACACCAAGTCGGGAGCCTCGGAGGCTTGGAGCCCCGGAGATCGCAGTGGCATTTTAGCAGCACCATGAGTTGTTTTTCGGGGCGTTTTGACAGTGTGCTCTAATAAGTGGGGTGAAAGTAAAGAAAGATAAAAAAGTAACAAAGACAGTGCCTATCCTTTCTATATTCATTATTTCCACTGCATCTGGACCACATCATAATCCAGTCTGTTCAGTCAGAAATTGAAATTAATCTGACAGCCTTATCTTTACCTATAAAGAGGGATGTTAACCATTGGAATGTCACAAAGGCTCCCGCACCTGGCCCAACCATCCCGAACTGAGCCACCTGCACTTACGTTAACCCTGCCCGGCCATCACCGTAAGGTTCCAGAAGTTGCCAGTGGGGCAACCACCCAACGAACGTGACCAAAAAAAACCTACAACTCCCAGAGTCCTCTGTGCTGTGCAACCCCCTGAGCCAATCAGGCTGAGGGACGCGAGTGCAGAGGAGGCTGGGAAAGCACGGCACACCAACTTTAAAAAAAATACACTGGTGGAAAAAACCCAACCGGTAAAAGGTAAGTGGGGCGAGGAAGAGGGGGAGGCATGGGCAAGGTAGCCACACCACCCACCCACCCCACCACCTTGCCGTAATCCCCACCCTGTAACCCCCCACCTCACATACCCTTCTTTGCTACCTGGGTCTTTTCCCCCAGTGCGGCCTTCTGCGGAGGAAGGCGCACCGGCCTGTATTTTGTCTGTGCAAGAGACGTGCCCTCGATGTCTGCAGGGACAAAAGAGACACCGGTGTGCCTCCCACTGAAGAAGGCCGTGCTGGGGGGAAAACCCAACTGACAAAGAATGGTACATGAGGTGGGGGTTAGGGAGTGGGGGAGGGAAGCACGGGCCAGGCACTCACGCTGCCCAATCACCCCATCACCTTGCCCCACCCCCAACCCTCTAACCCACCTCACTATTGCCCGTCAAGTCAGGGGCATCGTTCTCTCTCTCTCTCTCTCTGTCCCTCTCTCTCTCTCACACACACACACACACCACCCCTGCCTTGCTGGGCAATTATTATATGTGTGTTGGTGGCTGGGGTGGTTTTTTTTGGGGTTGCACCCCCCAAAAAAACCACCCCAACCAGCCACACGCAGACAAAACTTCCCTCCCAGTCCCAACTTACCTGCACACAGCCTCAGCAGGTAGCCTCCACCCTCCTCTCCTGTCTCCTCTGTCTCCTGTCTCTGTCCTTGCTCTATCTAACTCACTAAGCTTCTGTATATAGTTTTTAGAGTTTTAGAGTTTTTAGAGTTTTAGAGCTTTTAGAGGTTAAATGTGTATATGTGGGGTGGGAGTATGTTGACATTTTTGTATAGTTGTATTTTGTTTCGGTTTTGTTGGGTTGTTAAGTGTCCCTCCCCCCCCCGATCTCTTTGTTCTGTGCAGGACAATGACAATAAAGATTTATCTATCTATCTAACCCCCTCTGATGGTCTAATCTAACTATCTGTCACTCTCTCTCTCTCTCTCTCTCTCTCTCACACACACACACACACAACACACACACACACACATGACACTCCTGCCTTGCTAGGAATTTTTACTGTGTGTGCTGGTGGTTGGAGTGGTATTTTATATAGGTGTGTGTTGTTGTGCACACCCAAAACCACCCCTAACCTCCAACACACACATTAAAACTGCCCGGCTGGCCGGGCACAAATATGCTAATGGTGCTATAAGACTTGGTCTGTGAGCACTCAGCTTTCCCATGTGACACTGCTATAACTCATTGTGATCTCTACCACCCCTGCTAAGGGAGGTGGTGCTTAGAAGAATCTCCTCAACCATGGGCTCCATGAGCTCTAGAAGCTCAAGTCAGTTCATTCTAGTCTTTACCAGGGTAGGGAAGAGAGGTATGTCATGATCTTGAGTATCCATGGCAACCTTATCTGAAGCTACTAGAGCTCTTTCACGCACTCACATTCCTTTGGGATGAGTTCTTCACAGCTGCAGTCCCACGAGGGAGGTGATTGACAGCTACTGCACCTGCAGTACCACGAGGTTACTGAGTGACAGCTAGGTCAGCTGACTACACCACCAGGGAGATGACGCCTTCTCATGTCAAACACAAAACCCAGCTGCTCTAACACCTGCAGATTGGGGCATCCCAAGAATGCAAAGTTGGGAGGGAAATCTTCACCTTTTGTGTATATAAGCAGAGCCCTTTCCCTCAGTTATTCGGTCCCCTTGGGTAGAAGGCAGATTTATCTGTCTCCCCAGGCTGGACTCAAACTTCCCATCGGGGCATGGCACATACCCGAGATGTGCCCTTCCGATCAAAGGAAACCCTACTAACTAAATATTGCTATGTACTCTGTCTTTGTCTGTCTCTGTTCTTTTTCAGATGCTAATGGAAAATAAAACTCTTTGTGAGTAATACCAACTGAGTGGATGTCAGTTTATCAGGCTATATCCTAGTACTTTGCTCTATGCCCCCCACATGCTACCAATAATACCTGTCAACCTTCCCAGATTGGCCGGGATTTTCCAATTTTTGGCACTGATTTGCGCCATTTCCCGTCTGCAGCTGCCAAAACCCTGGAATTGGCAGCGGGGGAAAAGAGGTACTGCACATCCCTTCTGCGCAAGTCATGTTCTACGCATGCATAGAAGGGTTTTACGCTTGCGTAGAACATGACTTGTGCAAAACCATTGTGCGCAGGTCTCAGATTGTCCAGAGCCATGGTTGACAGGTATGGCTACCAATATGCTAAACCACCATTTACTCCATGTAAGCGACAGGTGGAGTTCTTTGAAGCTGATTGTGGCGCGGTACAGTGAGGCAACCTTAGGCTGCACTGGGAGTGTGCGGAGAAATTATCACAGTTTAAAGGATCGGTACATGCCTCCTGTAAGTCAGCACCCGGACGAGCATTCAAGACATGGTGGCAGCAGTGGGATTCGAATCTTAGAGCCAGGAGGCCTTTTCAAGGCAAATAGAACAGTACTTTTGGCTCCTCTAAAAAGAGGGTAAGGTTAGCCTGCAATGTTTTGCTTCCTTACTGTTCTGTCTCCCCCGCTCACTCCCTTTCCCTGTCAGGAAAACACTCAATGTAAGGGATATCCAAAGAGTAGTCTAAGTCCGGACCAAAGTTCTAATTCCAGAGTTTCTAAAGAGTAGTTGAAAACCAGTCCAAAGTTCTATTTCCAGAGTTTCCAAAGAGCAGTCAAAACCTGTCCAAAGTTCTATTTCCAGAGTTTCCAAAGAGTCAAGATGCCATGGTACCAGGCAAGAGCAGGGAAGCTAACCTTTGTCCGTCACAGAGCCACACCCATCGTCCTGGTTCCTTATATGCCTCCATGGGTGTGGCCAGACACTTCCTGATGACCTGTGGCCCCTCCTTCCTCTCAGCCTTTATAAACAACGCTTCACCCTGCTTCGATGCCTAGCGTCCAGCCACACCTCATCCCCAGAGCTGTCTGAATGTGAAGACTGCTGTTGGAGGACATCCTCATTGCCATCCTGCTGCTGCAGTTCCAAGGGAGGCTGAGCCAGTGCTGGGGGGGGGGGGAATCCCTGAGGAAGAGGGTCCTGTCAGCTCCTCCCCTTCATCCTCAGAGTCTTCATCCCCAAGGTGGGCCAGTTCGGGGGCCAGAGGTGGGCCAGGGGCCGGAGTCACAACACTATCCCCCACCGCAGGACCCTTCCCCTGGGGCCAATGGTCCGGATGAGGCAGTGAGGGAAACTGGGTATGGAACAAATGGATGAGATTGGGGGCATGAACGTCAACGGTGACCACCCAGGTAAAGTCCTCCGGCCCATACCCCTGCCACTCGACCAGGTATTGGAAGCGGCCCTTGAGCCAACGAGAGTCATGGATGCTGGTGACCTCATATTCCTCTGTGCTATCCCCGTCAGCATGGGTGGCAGGGCCGGGGCACCCAGGCGCCAGAGGGGACATGCCGGGGCTTCCGGTACCAGGAGGGACTGGTGGAAGACCGCGTGGGCATGCAATGAGCAGGACAGGGTGAGGCAGTAGGCAATGGGATTGATGACGGCCGTGACTGGAAACAGCCCAATGAACATATGGTCCAGCTTCTTGGTGGGACGGTCAGTCGGGAGATGCTTTGTGGAAAGCCGAACCTGATCCCCAACCGCCAGCAGCAGCGACGCCCAGCGTGAGCAGTCGGTGACTTTCTTATAATTTTCTTTGGACCGTACCAGCTGGTGGTGCACTAGTTCATGAACCGCACGTAGCTTCTCCAGGATGTCCCGAGCCTCCGGAGCAGGGGAATCAGAGGGAGTCAAAGGAAAGAGGTGTGGGTGGTATCTCAGGTTGGCGTAGAATGGCATCAGCCAGGTGGAGGTGTGCTGAGAATTGTTAAAGGCAAACTCTGCAAGGGAAAGTTAATCGGCCCAGTTATTTTGTTGATGGTTCACGAAACAGCGCAGGTACTGTTCCATGATGCCAATCTCCTTTTCCGTGCCCCCGTTGGTCTCCGGATGGTGGGCCGTCGACAGGCAGACCTGTACATCCAGCGTGGCCATCAGGCATTTCCAAAAGCGCGCCGTGAACTGCGTGCCCCGATCTGAGACCACCCTATCCAGCAAGCCGTGGAGACGGAATACATGGTGCAGGACCAGACTGGCGGTTGTACGGGCCGATGGCAGCTCCTGACAGGGGATGAAGTGCACCATCTTTGTCAACATGTCGACTACTGCCAAGATGGTTGTGTACCCCAACGCCGGTGGCAAGTCCATCAAGAAGTCCATGGAGATGGCACCCTACGGCCTGTCCGGAGTCGGCAATGGTTGAAGGAGGCCAGGCGGTGCACCAGTGACAGCTTTTGCCTGGTGGCACGGCACGCAGGAGGTCACATAGGCATAAATGTTGTGCCGCACTCGAGGCCACCAGAACATTAACAGCACCAAGTTGAGGCTCTTGAAAAAAACAAAGTGCCCTGCCATGGGGTTGTCATGGCACTGAGTCAAGATGAGAGTCCGGAGTGGCTCTACGTGCACATACAGCCGCTCTCAGTGCCTGAGTAGACTCTCCTCATAAGACCATGGGGATGCGGGGCCGACCTCTGCTTTACATTGCTGAGCCCACTCGTCCAAAACCTGTGCATCCAGTACTTGGGCTCGAAAGTCCACCGGCTCGTGGACTGCAGTGAAGGACGCCGCGGGCAGAATCGTTTGCGTGGGCAGTGGTTCTTTGGTGTGGAGGTACTCCGGCTTACGGGAAAGGGCATCCGCTCGACGGTTGGCATTGCTTGTGATGTAGGAAGAACAGGGACCATCGGACTTGTTGCTGGTTCAGCTGCCTGGCCGTTGTCAGATGCTCAAGATTCCAGTGGTCTGTCCGAACCTCCACCTGATATTAAGCCCCTTCAAGGTGATGCCGCCAAGCCTTGAATGCAGCCTTGATGGCCAGCAACTCCTTCTCCCAGATGGTGTAGTTGCAATCCGACGGGGTGAGCTTCTGGGAATAATAGGTGCAGGGAAAAAGGGTTCCACCAACCTCCAGGGCTTGCAGCAGCACTGCTCCTATGGCCACGTCGAATGCGTCCACCTCCACCACAAAAGGCCGGGTGGGGTCTGTGTGGTGCAGAATGGGCTTGGAGAGGAAAGCTTGCTTGAGGGCCTCAAACACCTACTGCTGGGGCAGACCCCATTGGAACGGAACCTTCTTACGTAGGAGTTGGGTGAGGGGTACCGTCAGTGTTGCATAGTCAGGGATGAACATACAGTAGTAATTGGTGAACCCCAAAAAAGTTGGACATCCTTCACCCGACCGGGGGGGGGGGTGCCCAAGAACTCAGGGGCTCTATCTTATGAGAGTCCATGGTGGTACCCTCGGGAGAAATGACATGGCCAAGGTACTCAATGGAAGTCTGAAAAAAGAAACATTTCTCCAGCTTGGCATAGAGCTGGTGCTTCCGTAAACGCTGCAGGAGACGAGGCGAATCTGGCGAACATGCTCTGCCTGGCTTCTGGAGTAGACCAGGATGTCATCCAGGTAGACCACCACAAAATGACTGAGTACATCCCTGAACACGTCATTCATGAAATGTTTGGTCAACCCAAACAGTATCATGGTGTACTCAAAATGGCTGTAGTGGGTACTGAAGGCTGTCTTCCATTTGTACCCCGCACACATTCACAACAGGTTGTAGGCCCCTCGCAAGTCAATCTTGGTGAATACGGTGCCCTCCTGCAGTCTCTCTATGAGTTCCTAGATGAGCGGTATGGGGTGCCGGTTCTGCACCGTGATGGCATTGAGGCCACGGTAGTCACAACACAGATGCAGGTACCTTGTCTTCTTCTTGGTGAAGAGCACCAGGGCCAAGAGGGGGGAAGACAAGGGCCAGATAAACCTCCGTGCCAGATTTTTGTCAAGGAAGTCCCGCAGGGCGGCCAATTCAGGTCCCGACATAGGGTACAAGTGCCCCGCCAGCAGCGGTGCATCGAGCTTGAGGTCCACAGGGCAGTCGTAGGGCCAGTGCGGGGGCAAACAATCCATCTCGCGTTCACTGAACACATCTGCAAAGTCGGACAGCTCAGGGGGCAAGGAGACTGCAGGGAAGGAGACTGCCTGGCCGGCACAGGTGTGGCAGATGTGGTCAATGCACTGCAGGGCTGGAAAGGCGATGGCATTTTGTGACCATGCTACCTAAGGGTCATGGGTCCAGAGCCAGGCCATGCCTAGGATCAAAGGGAAATAGAGGTCCACAGTGATGTAGAACTGGATGGCCTCCTCATGTGCCCCAATGGCCAGGTACAAAGGATGGGTGGCTGTCTTGATGGGCCCCGACATGAGTTCCCACCAATTGATGGTTTCTACCTGCAATGTCGGTCGACCAAGGCCAGAGGAATCCCAAAGTGGGCCACAAAACCCCAGTCCATAAAGTTTGTCATAGCTCTCGAGTCCACCAGTGCATGTGCTGGAATCTTCTCGGCCCAGCCGGAAACAAGGATCCGGGTTTCCAATACCAGGTGCCTGGGAGGGTCGGAATCCATATTGGTGGACTCTGGTCGGGACGTGATGTGTGCCCGGCCGAGAGTCTCCCCTAGGCCGGGCCGACCCCATTTCCTGATGGGGTGGGGTGGAAACTGGGGCCGGATGTGGGAGCCCCACCCCCTTCCAAAGAAAGGAGGCAGCAAAGTGTCTGGGCTCCCCGCAGTACAAACACAGACCTCCTTGGTGGCAGCGCGCCCATTCCTGGGCTGTCAGGCGGGGCCGGGCTGCCCCAAGCTCCATTGGTTCCTCACCATCGCCACAAAACGTGGGGTGGGCCAAGGTATCACAGGTCCTGAGCATGGCCAACAGCTCCCAGGCGATGGGCTGAGTTCGTCGATGCTGAACACGTGCATTGATGTGGAGACACTGAACTACCAGGGCGTCTAGGGTGAGTGGAACCTCCACCCGGACCAACTCATCCTGAAGTTCCTCAGACAGCCTGTCCTGGAAAACGTCCATCTGTGCCACCTCATTCCATGCTGAGTCCTGGCACAAAAGCCGAATCTCTGCGATATATTCCTGTAGGGGGCACTTCCCTTGCCGGAGGTCCTTGCGGTGCCTGGCTGCCATCTGTGCCCAGATGGGATCCTCAAACATGTGGCCCAGAAAGTGCCGGAAACCCTGGTAGTCTGCCAGCAGTGTGCTGTCCTGGGTCAGCAGTGGCGTGGCCCATCGGGCAGCCGGGCCAGACAGGAGGCTAATCACAAACCCCACCTTGGCCCGGTCGTCGGTGAAGTCCTCGGGCTGGGTGGCCATAAACGGTTGGCATTGTCCCAGGAATGCTGAAAACATCCCTGGTTGGCCAGCAAACTTGTCAGGCATGGCCACTGGGCCTTTTCAATGGGGAGGAGGGGCTGCAGGGGCAGCCAGCATGGCGACCTGGGCTGCCAGGTGTGCCACTTGCTGCTGAAGCTGTTGGTTCTCCGCCCGCAGCTGTTGCAGCTCCTCCATTGCACCAGCAACGTTGCCTGTTTGGGGGTGATGGACAAGATGTTCTCTCTCCCCCGCTCACTCCCTTTCCCAGTCAGGAAAACACTCACTGTAAGGGATATCTGAAGAGTAGTCTAAGTCTGGTCCAAAGTTTTAATTCCAGAGTTTCCAAAGAGTTGTCCAAAACCAGTCCAAAGTTCTATTTCCAGAGTTTCCCAAGAGTAGTCAAAACCAGTCCAAAGTTCTATTTCCAGAGTTTTCAAAGAGTCAAAATGCCACGGTACCAAGCAAGAGCAGGGAAGCTAAACTTTGTCCATCACAGAGCCACACCCGGCATCCGTGTTCCTTATATGCCTCCATGGGTGTGGCCAGATGCTTCCTGATTACCTGCAGCCCCTCCTTCCTCTCAGGTTCTGTAGACAATGCTTCACCCTGCTTCGATGCCTATTGTCCAGCCACGCCTCATCCCCAGAGCTGACTGAACGTGAAGGCTGCTGTTGGAGGACATCCTCGTTGCCATCCTGCTGCTGCAGTTCCAAGGGAGGCTGCGGCAGTGCTGGGGGGGGAATCCCTAAGGAAGATGGTCCTGTCAGCTCCTCCCCTTTATCTTCAGAGTCTTCATCCCCAAGGTAGGACGGTTCGGAGGCCAGAGGTGGGCCGGGGGCCGGAGTCACAACACTTAGAGGTATAAGGATGGATGACCCAGAGTCATCACTGATTACCATAGATGTTACACATGTCAGTGACTCTGACTGAAGGTCAAACCCACCATTGAGTGGATCAGAAGTGCCACCATCGGGGCGATCTTCCAGGAATGAGAACTGGATGTTCCTATTCCATCCCGTAACTGGACAAAGATTGCTAATGCCCTTAACCCTTCAGGAACTTCTGGGAATATGTGAGTCTGAGGATGAAGTGGTAGAGGAAACCCAGAAAGGGGAAGCAGCTGGAGGGTCTAATCAACCCGTCCTTGCACCACCCTCTGTGCATGGAGCCTCTCTGGCTACAGAACCGAGTCTGTTACTGTCCCAGACAAGCTATGTTTGCTAGGAAGGAAGGGCACCAGAGAACTACCGAGTGGAAAAGGATCAGGTCTCGGCATCCAGCTTATTGGCTAATCGATGAAGCTGCGAAAGCGTATGGGCGGAGGAAGAGGCGCGCCAGTTGGAGGAAGCTCATAAGCAAGCTCGCCGGAGCTTGTCTTGGGAAAACGAGGTGCCAGCGGGTCCCCCTACAACTTCCAAATGGCAGTTGGATGTGGTGCATAAAGCACCCTTTGAGGCGAGTGTAACGGAGTCCCAAAGGAGAGGTTTGATGGAAATCATGGAGCACTGGGTCCAGTGCAAGAAGTTTCTCCTAAGGTATGGTCCCCTCGGTAGGTCATGCCAGGTGCTTGAGGAAGCTATTCCAGTGCGCCCCGCTTGACAAAACATTGTGGAGGAGGAAACGCTGGGAGCCATTGCGGTAGCGTCCCGAGCTCAGGAGAGCAGAATAGCAGCACCAACGGTCTCGGTCCAGGCAGGGCCAGACCGGAGTCTCAAAACAAGAGATCAGCATGAACTGGCACAGTTACTACAGGGAGTAGCAGAGCCAGTGGTCTCGATCCAGCCGGGGTCAGACCAACGGGTCGGATAGGGAGCCAGACCCAAGGAGGCATGGAAACCGGGCTCTGGAATGGCTAAACTGTCTGTTAAGCCACCGGGAACCACAGCACATTCCTCAGGAGAGGGAGTGACCAGTGTCCAACCCCCTGCTGTGGAGCAGGATGATCTACAGCAGAAACTGCATGATGAACAGCAAAAGGCAGAGCGGTATTGTAACTATATTGTGAACTTGCAACAGCGGCTCATAGAGGCACAGGAAGCATAAACCTCCGAGCAAGCAGCTCGCCAAGTGGAGAAAGTGGCAGCCGTTCCACCACTGACGGAGGACGAGATCAGGCTTGATCAAATATATTGTCTCCTTCAACAGGAGCAGGTGGCTCAGTTGGCAGGTAATCTCGAAGTAGCGGTTGGAGTGGCACGTCAACAGGCTAAGATAAAGCAGGAGATGGAGGATGAAAAATATGTCCAAGCTTAACAGGAAGTAGAAGAGGCAGTGCAGTCAGCACCAGCCCAGCCCATACCATCAGCGGTTCCACAGCCCGCTGGACTAGACCCGCTTTCCCAGAGGAATGTGATGGTCCCTGTTCTTTTTTACCTAAGCCTGTCTGTCTACCGGTGCCACCAACGGGATTTCTCTCCCCTCCTTCTTCTTTTCCACAGGGTCTGCTTTTTGTGATGCCAGGAGGAAACCCTCCCTTGTTATTGGGAGCAGTAGGAGGAGTTCCGGCAGGAACAGGTCGATTGGAGGATTTAATGGCAAATTTCTTTGAAATGCAGATTTGTGTTATGCACATGAAGCATCAACCGAAACCTGTGATGTCCGATAATGCTGATCGGAAGCGTATGCCAATTCTGACAGACCCCCAGGACATGCTCTCTTTTCTTTCTAGGTTTGAGCATGCATGCGAGGCAATGAAAGTGGATGAGATTGAGTGGCCGGGGCTAATCAGTACACAACTGAGGGATCCGATCCTGGAATATTTTGATGGATTGTCCAAAGATTATACATGGCCCCAAATACAAGATGCTTTGGAGAAATATTGTGCTATGGTCCCTGATGTTCTGAGAACGAGATTCCAGGAGATCCAATGGGATGGTAAACAACCATTTATTGCCCTCATGATTCAGCTGGCACAAGCCTATGACCGATGCGTCCGAGCATCTAAAGTGGAGATGACACCAAGCGTACGAGCGTTCGCGCTGAAGGAACAGTTTATGGAGGTCATTCCTCCGTCTTTAAGACTGAGTCTTGCTGATAAGGAAATTGATGATCCTCAGTTGTTTGCCCAGAAAGCTGATATGATTTGGATCAGCAAAATGAATGCCAAGAAGCAGATGCCTAAGACCGCCCAGACTTCTGGAAAATTCAAAGAGGCAAAAAGTCAGGCTTTTGTGAAGAAACCGCCTGCACCGGGAGGAGCAAAGGAGCATGCGCCGAAATGGGACAGTAATAAGCCAAAGGGTAAGATGGCACCTGTTTCTAATATTACCTGATATCGTTGCTCCAAGCTGGGACATACCCTCCAGCATTGCCCTGAGTTGCAGAAAGGTGCAACTCAACCAGCAAAGGAGAAATCAGGAATTGTTACTTCCAGTTCCCGCATTGCTCAAGCAGCAAGCCAAACAACTGATTCATCTGAGGATCAGCCATCACAAATGGGAATAGCGGTAACTGCCCAAGATTCTGCTACAGGTCCGGACACACAGCAAGTCCAACCAGCTCATGAGTATAGCACACACATTGTGAGAGACCCTAGAGAAGCATGGCAGCTGAATATTACCACTGCACACACACAGACACCTATAGCTCTAGATCTTATTGTACTGCTAGGGAAGGATCTCTTGTCCAAAATGGAAGAGCAAAGATATGCCTCAGTGACTTTACTTAATGAGCAGGGAGAACCGTTTGTCTCTATTAAAGCATTTAAAGATTCTGGTTCTGATTTTTGCAGCATACATGAGAGTTTTGTTAAACCTGAACAGATTTTGCAGGATTGTTATTTACCAATTGAAGGGTACCACCTAGAAATTGGGAAGAAAGTGGTTAATAGTCCAGTGGCTAAAAATAAGCTGAAATATGGTTGTTTCAAAGGAGAAGCTCTTTGCTTGGTTCACAGGTCTAGTAGCCACCCTTCTCTACTCCTAGGACTTTCTGTCATGATTTTAAAGGAACAATTGAGGTCCAAACAGGTCAATGTACTTAAAGTGGTAACCCGAAGTCAAAGCCAGCCTATGACTGTTCCAGATGCACCAGCACCACTTGCTGGGCAGGCCAAAGTGTACTCTTGGGCTTTTTCTGAAAAACTGGACTATGCCAATTTTGCTAAGGAACAACAGCAGTGCCCAACTTCAGAAGAAATTAGGCAGAAGGCTAAATTGAATTTGCCTTTGTCAGGTGCCAGGCCAAGCCGGTTCTTTTATTCAGCAGATGGACTTTTGTACAAACAGATCAAGTTGCCTAAACCTGATACAGGGACTAGAGACTTGCTTGTTGTGCCTCAATCTTTTTGGGACATTGTTCTTAAAATGGCACATGACTCAACATTCGCATTGCATCAAGGAAGAAAGAAAACTCTTAAAAGGATTGCAGAACACTTCTTTTGGCCTGGGTGTACATCTGATTGTAAAAATTTCATAAAAACCTGTTTCACTTGTCAAAGAATTGGGAATGTACTGTCTAAAACCAAAGCTAAACTTGGTGTACCTGAAATAGCAGGGAAACCATTTCAGAGGGTAGAAATTGATGTGTTTGGCCCTTTACCTAAATCAAAAGGGGGGAAACAGTATGTATTTACCTATGTTGATACTTTTACAAAATGGTGTGAAGCTGTACCCTTAACTTCAATTTCTGCATCCTATATTGCTAAAGCATTTATTGAAATTGTCAGTAGGTTAGGTTTACCTGTTGAAATTGTCTCAGACAGAGGTGGAGCTTTTGTCTCATGTCTTATGCAGACTGCATGCAAATTAGCAGGGGTAGAACAAACATTTTCTTTGCCCTACCATCCCCAATCCCATGGGACAGTAGAGTGATGTCAAGGGTCATTGCAAAGATTGTTGACCGCATATGTACAAGATTTTGGAGAAAACTGGGTGGAAGGTTTACCACTAATTCTCAGCACATACAGGTCAGCCCCACACAAAAGTTTAGGGGGAACCACACCAACTGAGATGTTGTTTGGGTTCAATCTCCAAGGCCTCTCCATCTTCTCAAAGGAGAATGAGAAGGTGCAACCTCTGAATTGCCCCAACCAGTATCTAAATACATTGAAGACTTGCAGAAAAAGCTAAATGACATACATGCATTAGCTAAGAAACACCTGAAGTCAGCTCAGGATGTTACAAAGCTGTACTATGATCATAAAGCTAGACACAGAGATTTCCAGCCAGGCCAGCAGGTCATGGTTCTGAACCTGCATCCTGTTCGGCAGCTCCAAGTCCAATGGGAGGGTCCAGCCAAGGTATTGCAAAAGGTTGATGAATGTAACTACATGATTCAATTTGAAGACACCAAAGTTTGTAAAATTGTTCATGCAAACTCCTTGAAACCTTATGTGTCCAGATCTAATGTACAAATGTTCAGAATTACCGGTTCAAAATCTTCAGGGGAAGAATGGGACTGGGTGAATGTTATGGAAGAATACCAAAATGCTGGAAATGTTGATTCTGTATATATTTCTGAAAATGTACCAGAAACTGAACAGTGAGCATTGAGAAGTATAATAGCTAAGTTCAGAGATTTGTTCACTTCTGAACCAGGATGTACAAATGTCTTGTCACATGATATTCCTGTTACTTTTGAACCAATCTGGGTACCTCAGTACAGTAAAGTCAATGAGGAGGATGACAAAATGTTAGCTCTAGGTGTGATAGAGAAATGTGAATCACCCTGGGACGCTCCTGTGGTGTTAGCTAAAAAGAAAAATGCTCAGGGGGAGATTTTACCTGAGATCAGATTCTGTGTAGACTATCGTAAACTTAATGCAGTCACACCACATGATCGTTTTCCTTTACCCAGGACAGATGACCTGATCCAGAAGCTAGCTGGATCCAAATGGGTCACAACTCTGGATTTAACAAAAGGATTTTGGCAGATTCCTCTGACACAGGAATCAAAGCTTAAAACTGCTTTCTGCACTACAAGAGGTCAATATTGTTTTACCAAAATGCCTTTCAGTTTGAAAAACTCTCCAGCTTCCGTTCAATGGATGATGAACCATATTTTCAAAAGTTTACCATTCGCTGATGCCTACAGCCAAACATTTGAGGAACACTTGCAACACTTAGAAATTGTGTTAGCCAGACTACAAGAAGCAGGCCTCACAGTCAATGCTAAGAAATGTCAATGGAGACAAGCCAGTGTGATCTACTTGGGACACGAAGTGGGAACTGGGAAAGTCTCACCTGTAGATGCCAAGGTAGAAAGTGTCAAAGATTGGCCAATACCAATCACCAAAACACAAGTTAAATCTTTCCTAGGCATGATGAATTACTACAGGCACTTCATTCCTCAGTTTAGTGAGATAGCCACACCTCTCACAGAACTGACAAAAAGATCATACACCAGAAAGGTAATTTGAACACCAGAATGTCAAAAAGCCTTTGAGACACTGAAGCTGAAACTGATTCAGGCACCCATCTTGGTGTCTCCAGATTACCAGAAACAGTTTGTTCAGAAAAGTGATGCTGCAAACACAGGTATAGGAGCATGTCTACTACAAGAAGGAGAAGATGGGAAACTTCACCCTATCTCCTACTTTGGTAGGAAACTTTTGCCAAGGGAACAAGCCTATGCAGTAATTGAGAAAGAACTTCTAGCAATAGTTTGGGCCATCACCAAGTTTAGAAGTTACCTATGGGGTCAAGAGTTCATTCTCTTAACAGACCACAATGCCTTAGCTTTCCTGAACAGGATGAAAACCAAGAACCAGCGCCTACTTCACTGGGCTCTTCTTTTGCAGGACTTTTCTTATAAGGTCTCTCATATTAAGGGGAAATATAACATTGAGGCAGATTCTCTGAGCTGGATGTACTTTGATGACAGCCAGGAAATAGCTGAGGTCATTGAAATGGGTTGAAAACATGTACATATCTTTTTATGTACTTTGTTTTGCATTAACTAGCCTTAAGAAAACCTCTGTGATCACTTAATGAACTCAGATGAGCTATTTTTGCAATATTGGTTCCATTGCTCAAGATCACCCAATCTTGAAGATGGTAGGTCCATGGGAGCATCCAGTTTGGAAAGGGAGAGCATGTCATGATCTTGCGTATCCATGGCAACCTTATCTGAAGCTACTAGAGTTCTTTCATGTACTCACATTCCTTTGGGATGAGTTCTTCACAGCTGCAGTCCCACGAGGGAGGTGATTGACAGCTACTGCACCTGCAGTACCACAAGGTTACTTAGTGACAGCTAGGTCAGCTGACTATACCATGAGGGAGATGACGTCTCTTCTCATGTCAATCACAAAACCCAGCTGCTCTAATACCTGCAGATTGGGGCATCCCAAGAATGCAAAATTGGGAAGGAAATCTTCTCCTTTTGTGTATATAAGCAGAGCCCTTTCCCTCAGTTATTCAGTCCCCTTGGGTAGAAGGCAGATTTATCTGTCTCTCCAGGCCGGACTCAAACTTCCAATTGGGGCATGGCACATACCCGAGATGTGCCCCTCCGATCAAAGGGAACCCTACTAACTAAATATTGCTATGTACTCTGTCTTTGTCTGTCTCTGTTCTTTTTTAGATGCTAATGGAAAATAAAACTTTTTGTGAGTAATACCAACTGAGTGGATGTCAGTTTATCAGGCTATATCCTTGTACTTTGCTCTATGCCCCCACATGCTACCAATATGCTAAACCACCACATACTCCCTGTAAGTGACAGGTGGAGTTATTTGAAGCTGATTGTGGCATGGCACGGTGAGGCGACCTTAGGCTGCACTGGGAGTGTGCGAATAAAGGAAATTATCACAGCCTAAAGGATCGGTACATGCCTCCTGTAAGCCAGCGCCCGGTCAAGCATTCAAGACAAGGTATATCCTCAGACAACATATCTTCATTCACTCCAAATTGGAACTTAATTCTTAAAACTATCTCCTCACTCCTCAGTGTTCATGACTGGGGCTGAGTTTTAGGCACTAGCCCCACTGTCCAAAGTCCATCACTATTTTTCTTGGCATTAACTCATGTGGCAAATCCAGGGAGTTTATCCACATAATTTGACTAGAAAAGGACCAATTTCCACTACTCCTTTCTGAAGCTAACCTTAAACCTTTCCAGCTGTTTCAAGTTGCATGGATTTAGCTTCCTGCTAATCTCCTCTAGATTTCACTGTCTCTTTTCACCTGGAGACCTGGCGCATGCTGGTATATTGGGCAATTGGGCATTGTCCCATCCCTCCCTTACCTCTGGCACCCTGATGTGCTAATAGCAATGTATTGGATTCCCCCTCCCACTCACCCCTTATAGGCACCCCCACCACACCCTGTCCAGCACCTTCCCATGGTGCCCTGCACACCCCTGCAGGACACAAAACCTTTTCCTGTTTGGACCTTAACAACATCAAGATCAGGTAGTACATGAACAAATAATGAAAGGAGTCCTGGTGGTGCAGTGGTTAAACTGCTGTACTGCAACCAAAAGGTTGTGAGTTCGATCCTGGCCAGGGCTCAAGGTTGACTCAGCCTTACATTCTTCTGATGTCAGTAAGATGAATACCTAGCATGTTGGGGGCAAAATGATAATTAACTTGTGAATCAGTCAGAGAGTGCTCTAAGTGCTATAGGGTGGTATAAAAGTGTGATTTCTTTGTTTTAGCATAAGGCCCTTTGGTCTCAAGGCACCTTCTTTAGACCATACCTGTCAAGTTTTGGTTTTGAAAATAAGGGAAATTTTGTGGCCATGGCCAAATAGGTGGGGGTGGCCAAATAGGTGGGTGTGGCCAAATCAGTGGGCGTGGCCAAATTGGTGGCCATGTGTGACTTGCTGGGGGTGACCATGTGACTGAGTAGGCTAGCCGCTATCTAGTCATGCCTGCCACATGGCTATGAAAAAATCTACAAACAGCACTGGCTCTTTGGCTGTAAATGGAGATAAGCACTGCACCCTAGAGTTGGATACGACTGGCTTTTCGAGCAAGGGCCAAGGGTGACCTTTGCTAACCAGCCGGGGGTGAGGAGGAGGAGGAGGAGCTGAGCAGCTGGAAGGCCAGCTACCGCCACCACCACGAGGCCTCCATCCGGAGCCAGGCGGGGGCTGCCCAGAGACCACTACCCCCCAGCCAGGGGTGAGGAGGAGGAGGAGCTGAGTGGCTGGAAGGCCAGCTACTGCTGCCACCACATGGCCTCCATCCGTAGCCGGGCAGGGGCTGCCCGGAGACCAACCCCCACCCAGGGGTTAGGAGGAGGAGCTGAGAGGCTGGAAGGGCAGCTACCACCGCCGCCACGAGGCCTCCATCTGGAGTCAGGCGGGGGCTGCCCAGAGACCACCACCCAACCCAATGGTTAGGAGGAGGAGCTGAGAGGCTGGAAGGCCAGCTACTGCCGCTGCCACATGGCCTCCATCCAGAGCTGGGCAGGGGCTGCCCGGAGACCACCCCCCACCCAGGGGTTAGGAGGAGGAGCTGAGAGGCTGGAAGGCCAGCTACTGCCGCTGCCACGAGGCCTCCATCCGGAGTCGGGCAGGGGCTGTCTGGAGACCACCACCCCAGCCAGGGGTGAGGAGGAGGGGGAGCTGAGTGGCTGGAAGGCCAGATACTGCCGCCGCCACATGACCTCCGTCCAGAGCCGGGCAGGGGCTGCCCGGAGACCACCCCCACCCAGGGGTTAGGAGGAGGAGCTTAGAGGCTGGAAGGCCAGCTACCACCGCTGCCGCAAGGCCTACATGCAGAGATGGATGGGGGCTGCTCGGAGATCACCACCCCCAGCCGGGGGTGAGGAGGAGGAGGAGCTGAGTGGCTGGAAGGCCAGCTACCGCCGCCGCCACTTGGCCTCCATCCGGAGTCGGGCGGGGGCTGTCCAGAGACCACCACCCTAGCCAGGGGTGAGGAGGAGGAGGAGGAGCTGAGCAGCTGGAAGGCCAGCTGCCGCCGCCGCCGCTGTGAGGCCTCTGGAGCCTCACAGGTACTGTCCGCATAACGACAAAAACTGCATAATGACACAACTTGTGGAACCAAGTTTTGTCATTATCCGAGGTATTACTGTACCTCCAAAGAACTACATTGAGGAACTGCTTCAGAGAATTACTACATCTTCCATCTAGCTGTACTTCATTTTTTTCCTTCTTGTTTCTCAACCAGAATTAACCAATCAGGTAAAATTAGTAAAGTTAAAGGTTGCTCTTGCTTGAAAGCCAGTTAATAATAATAATAATAATAATAATAATAATAATAATAATAATAATAATAATAATAATAATAATAATAATAATAATAATAATAATAATTTCATTTCAGAGGTTACTCTGGGTTGAAATGATTTTTGCTGGAGAAACTCCACTCAGGGGACACACAAATGAAGCTCCTTTTTATGTCCCCAAGTGCAGCCCCTGGCCTTCCAGTCTCCAAGCTCAGCATCTTAACCACTAAGCCACTGGTGGAGCTGCAAAAGCCAGTTGTATCTGACTCTAGCATTCAGTGCTCATCTCTGTTTATATATGCTCAGAGCCCAAAAAGAATAAACTTGTGGAGGCATAAGACGCGAAAAAAGAAAAAAGAATAACAATGTATATGAACTATGTCTGTATAAGACAAGAAGTCTTCCTTTCCTGATGAAAGTATGTGAAAAGAGAATTATCGAATTTTCTTTGGAAGGAAGAGATTTCTTAGTTTATTACAACAAGTTTTTCCTTACCTGGAATGTCAAGAGTTTTTCTTGTTTACAATACTGAAGATAAAGTAAATTTTATTTTTTGAAAGTAACTCAAATAGTAAGGACTCTGTGATTCTACAGCTTCATAATTTTTCTTTTCATTAAGTGGACTTCACTCCAATTTTCCTGCTAGTAAATGGTTCCATTGTGCATATATATGTTTCACCGTTCAACCCAGATTGTACAACCATCTCTGTTTATAGCCAAAAAGCCAGAGCTGTCTGCATTTGCAGATGTTTCTGTGGATAAGTGATAGGCATGCCTCAATACATGGAACACTGTTTACCTACCCAACTAAGTGCTCCCTATTTATCTACTAGCAATTTCTTGCTTTCTAACTGCTAGGTTGACAGGAGTTGGAAAAGAGACAGGAGCTCACTCTGTCATGCAGTACTTGGGTCTCAAACTGCTGACCTACCAACCTTCCAGTTGTCAAGTTCCGTATATTAACCACTAAGCCACATCATTGCACTTATTCTCTTCCCACAAAGTCCTTTTTCCCTATGAGAATGTAAGATGTCCAATTAATGTGCATTGTTGCCCAGTTCTTTGCTGTATCTTCTTGCCTCCCTTCTGTCTTTGGGTCATCATACTACCTCACATCTTATTAGAACAGCCGTGAAAGACAACTTAGAAAAAACATTCCTTTTTCTCCTTTATTTCTAATTGTCATGGGATAGAAATGGGGCATGTGGGTTTTTTAGAATAGTGATGTGGATTTCTGTGTGCTGTTCACTGGAGGGAGGTGGCAGTGTTGCATTATGGGTTGTCACTGGGCAGAAACTGCTTGCTAGTCATAACAATATTAACCTTGTGTTCTGGGGAAAATGAAACTTAAACTTGTTATAGACATGTAGTACTGTGTATGGTCATTGGCTGGGATTGGAACCCTTCAGAGGAGGGGCCAGAGGGTGGAACCTGTTGAAAGGAGATAAGAAGGAAGGGAGACTGTGTAAGTCTATGGAAGTGTTTTGAACTCAGTAATCATGTAATCTTTTAAGAGAGAGGTGGCCCTCTGGGCTTCCACACTTAGTCAGGTTTTCCACACTTAGTCAGGTTTTCATTGTTTTCAATGTGCTTTCTGAACTAAATTTGCTTCATTCACCTAGAATTGTTTTGCACCGTGAAATTTTGTTTATGTAAACTACTTTTGCTACAATATACTTTTAAAAGACATGAAGATGACTGGAGTTGTTTAATTTTCTGTACACTACCTTACTAACGGCCTGACTTTGGTCAGGACAAGTGAGAAGGCAAGCTAAAATACTGAATTGCTTATCTGGAGGGCATCGAGTCAGGTGCGATCCCACTTACATGCAGACCATGGTTCTACTCAGGAGCAATGGGTCCATTACACTAATGTGAACTCTTTCCTGTGAAAGTAGACTGTTCTGTAGCCATTTTAAACAAGGCCTGAATTACTGGAGCATTACAAACACAACAATACAACACCCCTCAGTGAAGGCCAGTAGTACTGGGCTGATGAAGGTCTTCCTGCTGGAGCTGCTTTTCTCTCCCCCTAGGTAGGTCAGCTACATGAGCCTCTGGTGTAGTTTCTGCTGCTTAGAAGACTCTCCTGGATCAGTATGGACTTTTCCAGGTAAGGATTTTTTGATAGTCTTGTTCTGTTGTGATGGTCCAAATTGAGTGAAAATGGGCACTTCATCAACATAGCCCTTCCTGAGAACAAAGCTGACCCCCTTTGCTGCCCGTGGTAAAACAGTGCTAAGTTATCCTTGAGTACAAAAGACTGGGCCATTTCCTCCCATGTCATTAACCACTGCTCAACTCTTGATTCCTCCTTCTTTGTATCTAGCTCCTACTGCCCAGCTATACGTACATTCATCTCCTTCTTACTTTTACCATTTTCACCCTTGGGCTGCCCATCTGACAGGATCTCAGGGGCTGCAGGGACAATGTGGATAGCCCACTGGGGGTGGCAAAGGCATTACTCTTACAACAATGTATGTTACTAGCACTAGTACTGTGGTATTTTAAGAAAACAGGTCAATGCTAGGTAACGAAAACGTAAAGGTTGCCCTTGCTCAAAAGCCAGTCGTATCTGACTTTAGGGTTCAGTGCTCATCTCTGTTTATAGCCAAAGAGTCAGCACTGTCTGCCTCTGCAGACACTTCTGTGGGCATGTGGCAGGCACTCCTCAGCACCAGAGTGCATGGAATGTTGTTTACCTTCCCACCGAAGTGGTCCCTATTTATCTAGTTGCAATTTCTTGCTTTTGAACTGCTAGGTTGGCAGGAGCTGAGGTTCACTCTGTCATGCAATACCCAGGAATCAAACTCCAACCTTCTAGTCATTGAGTTCAGCATCTTAACCACTTGAGCCACTGCAGTCCAATGCTAGGTAGAATTCACAAATTTAAGGCCACCAGCAGAAATCTCAGTTGTGCTTTTCTGGTTCAGCAGGGGATGAGAGAAATGTCAGGGAAGTGACACTATAGGAGAAGAATGAAAGCGCGGCGCCAAAATGGCCGCCGTGCTCTTTGCAGGCCCCCCCACCCGGACTCAGACATCTGGGTGAGTTAGGGGGAGTGGCCACCCCTCTATAAAAGGGGTGGCCACGAGGCAGCCGAGCTGCCATTTTAGAATAGCGACGGAGAGGAGAAGTTTTCTCCGTCGCTGTTCGTTCGAGTCTTCGGCTGTTTAGCCCTTGGACCTTCCCGGCTGGGAAGGAAGGATTCGCACAGAGCCTTTAGCTGCTGGCTGCTCTGTGTCTTTTGCGCTAGGTTCTTGATCCCTGGAAAGGGATCCTGCTCTTTATTCAAGATATGCCTCCCAAACGGAAGGCCCCGGCGATGAAACCACGGCCAAAGGGGAGGACTTTTTCGGGCCCTGCGCAGGACGGGGGGCAGCCTT
Organism: Bradypodion ventrale; assembly: GCA_035047345.1. Taxonomy (NCBI): domain Eukaryota; kingdom Metazoa; phylum Chordata; class Lepidosauria; order Squamata; family Chamaeleonidae; genus Bradypodion; species Bradypodion ventrale. The sequence goes on from JAWDJE010000003.1 coordinate 177,198,754, forward strand.
CAGGTCGGAGGACCAGGGCTGCACCCCCGCGACAGGGCATTACCCCAGCTCTACCCACCGATACCGGTGGGGTGATGCAGGCTGTTGCTTGGCAGGCGACCTCGGCTGGCCAGCCTCCGGCCAGCCCCTCAGGGGCTTCGGCCCTCAGCCCTCAGTTGCCGGCCATGGGTCAGGACAGCGGGGGAGGGCCTGGTGTGGGTGCGCAACCCGTTCCTCCTCCGGCCCCTCATGGGCCGGAATTTTGGGCATGGCCCTATTCTGGCCCAGGCTCTCACTTTGGTGTTCCTTGCCAAATGCCTAGTGGGCCTTCTGGCCCACCCGGCCCACCTTATGCTGGGGGATCTGTGGCAGTGGATGCGTTACTAACACGTTTAGCTGTGCTAGAGGCATCCTTGGGGATTGCACACAACCCTATGGGAGGGGGCCCTTCTCTCTCTGCTGGGGGCCCTTCATGTCCACCGGCTACCTCGACGGCTGCCACACTGCAACAGGCGGCCAGCCGGGTTGAGCTGCTTGAGACGCTCCGGCCTGCGCCTGCCGGTGTCTCGCAGCTCCCTGCTCGTCCAGAGCTGCAGCCGGGGAGCGGTCAGGTGTGGCCCCAGAGCTCGATTCCGGTCGCGAGCTCCGACGCCCGCCATGGGCCGGAACCCCCAGTGGGGGCGGCTCACGGGGGTGCACCTAGTGAGTATCAGGTTCAAATTAATGCACACACATCACAGTCCACTTCCAGTGGTGGGGTTCAGTGGCCCTGGCCTCGTCAAGTCGAGGCGAGTGGGCATCAGTTGCCAGCCTATCCCAGTGCCCCTTGGTTTCATAATGGCACCTCATTGGGGGTGGGGGTTTCCACCCCCGGGGCAGTGCCGGGCATCGCAGGGGCTGTCCAGGTCCCGCTGCGTATGGCCCGTGTACCTACTGTGCCGGTGATGGCTTTGCCGACGGCTGGTTATTCCTAGCCCCTTGGTGATCATTTGTCCCAGGTCACGAGGGAAAAGATTTGGCGGGGGGAGTACGTGGATATATTCTCCCTATTGAACCGTGAGCCCACTAAGGAGGAGAGAGAGGGACAGGACGATAGAGACAAAGAGCTGTCCCACCATCGTAAGCCACCGCGCACCTGGGCCAACTGGTTGCCGGCATATCTTATTTATATGGCCGTGTACCTTAGGGCCCAGCCTGATCTGGCCATTCCTATGGTCCAATATTTGGACAATATTTACAGGGCGATGGTGGATTTCCCTGGCCCATCGTGGTTGGCTTACGATGAGGAATTTAGAATGAGGATGCCCTTGCACCCGGAGATGAGATGGGATGAGCCCTGTCAAAAAATTGTGGCTCTTGTACATGACCCCCACGCGTCCGGCGCCTGGGGATAGGTACCATTGTGGCCATGCCATGCAGCGAGCTGCTCCAACACAGGCTCCCCGCCACCAGCGGGGCAGGGGGTTCCAGCCCGCTTGCTGTGTTGGAGCTTCTCGGCTAATGGCGTGTGCAATAAGCGGCAGTGCCGATACAAACACAAGTGTCCCTCTTGCGCTGGCCCCCATGCCGCCGCCGCATGCCCGCGGGCCGGTGGGTCACGGGGCAGAGGTAGAGGTGGACATGGAGCAGGCAGAGCTTCTGCTGATGGAGCTAGCCAGACAAAAGGCCCCCTCCCCAGTTAATGTGTATATGTTGGAGCGATGGCTCGCAACTTATCCAAGGAGGGAGGACGTGAGGTACCTCCTGGAGGGTTTCCAGTGGGGCTTCCGTATCCCATTCAAAGGAGTGCAGGGACCCCAAGATGCCCCCAATTTACTTTCCCTGAAGGGAAGGGAGGGGGTGGCTGGCCTGAGTATTGCCAAAGAGGTAGAGGCCAAGAGGGTAGCGGGCCCCTTTTCTGTACCACCCTTCCCCAACCTGAATGTCTTCCCTCTGGGGTTGATACCCAAAAAGGCCCTGGGGGAATTTCGTTTAATCCACCATCCATCGTACCCGGCGGAATACTCTGTCAATGATGCTATTCCTGATGACCTTTGTTCGGTCAGGTATACGTCTTTTGACCAAGCCATATGGATGGTGCGATCTTGTGGTCCTGGTGCCCTCCTGGCAAAATGTGACATTAAATCGGCATTCCGATTGTTGCCAGTGCACCCGGGGGACTTTGAATTATTGGGTTTTAGACTCCAAGGGAAGTTTTATGTAGATAAGGCCATGCCTTTTGGCTGCTCTATTTCATGTTCAGCATTCGAACGTTTTAGTACTTTCCTTCAGTGGGCCTTTGTTCGCAGGTCCGGGTCTCGGTCTGTAGCCCATTACCTCAATGACTTTTTGTTCGGGGGTGAATGGGGCTCGGACACGTGCACGCGTCTCCTCACTACATTTCAGACGCTAATGCGGGAACTGGGTGTCCCTTTAGCGCCCGAAAAGACCGAGGGCCCATCCACTACGCTCACATTTCTGGGTATTGAAATTGACACGGTCGCACAGGCATCCCGGTTACCCATTGACAAGGTCACCCGGATCTCCACGATGATTTTGGCCTTGCTGGCAAAACGTAAAGTGTCACTTCGTGAGCTTCAGGTACTACATGGCCATCTTAACTTTGCCTGCAGGGTGGTCACGCCTGGCAGAGCATTTGCTTGGCGCCTATGTGACGCCATATCTGGCCTGTCAAGGCGCCATCATAGGGTCTGACTGACCAGGGGCATGAGGGCTGACCTTTTGGTTTGGCTCAAATTCATGCGGGAATTCAATGGAGTCTCCTTTTGGAGATCCGACCTATTAGTTTCCCCTAGGTTCCAAGTACAGACGGATGCCTCCGGTTCCCTGGGATATGGGATTTACTTTGAGGGGAGGTGGGCTTATGGCTAATGGCCTCCAGCATGACGGGGCACGGATCACCTCCGCGATCTTATATTCCTTGAGTTCTTTCCATTCCTGGGAGCTTTGATGCTATGGGGCGAGGAGTGGGCCGACTCAGTGGTCCATTTTTGGTGTGACAATGCTGCGGTAGTGCATATTGTGAATGCTCAGACGTCTAAATCACCTAGGGTGATGGTGTTGGTCCGCCAGTTTGTGTTACGTAGCCTACACCTTAATGTGCTTTTTAGGGCCAGACATGTACCAGGTATTAATAATGATATTGCTGATGCTTTATCCCGCCTGCAGATTCCCCGGTTCCGCATCTTGGCTCCGGACACAGAGGAATTCCCCTCGCCACTCCCGGCCGAGATTTGGACATTTGGCAAGGAGAGGTGAACCGGGCGATCGGCATGTCTTTGGCCCCCCGCACGCGTAAGGCGTATCACCATGCTTTCGTTCAATTTAGAACTTTTTGCATGCAACTTCAGTTGCCCGAAGTGTGGCCCATTCTGGTGGAACAAGTTTTACAATTTATGGTTTATTGACACAGTCAGGGCCTTGCTCCCCGCACTATAGCATCCAGCCTGTCAGCACTGGCATTTATGGCCAAAGTGAGGGGTTTTGCTGACTGCATGAATGATTTTCGCATACGACATGTTTTGGAGGGGTGGACACGGGAACGTGGCCGCCGCCCGGACACTCGCCACCCAATTTCTCCAGGGGTGCTTACCCACCTTGCACGAGGCTGGCATAACCTGTGTTTTGATAAGTATGAGGCGGCTCTTTTTCACGCGGCTACCACGGTGGCCTTCTTTGGAGCGCTCCGCATCAGTGAGTTGGTACTACTGTCTAAGGCGGATGCAACTCGTAGGGCACTGGACCTCGACGATGTCAATGTTTCTAATGAGTGGGCTCAGTTGAGGATACGGTCCTCAAAAGTTGATCAGCACGTCGTAGGCAGTGGAGTTAGACTGCTACGATGTTCCATTGCAGACATCTGTCCGGTTGGTGCCCTACAGGAATTCTTGGCAGTGCATGGCATGCACCCTGGCCCGTTTTTCTGCCACCAGGATGGGTCTCCCCTGACTAAATTTCAATTTTGGAAGGTGACCGGTATGGCACTATCCAGTGTTGGCCTCCCCGGGGCTCGTTATGGCACCCATTCATTTAGGATAGGTGCCTCATCAACTGCGGCTGCATTTGGGTACTCTGAGGCTGATATACGCCGTATGGGAAGATGGGGATCTATGCGTTTTGCATTATATGTTCGCCCTCTTCAGGTATGAGTACCAGTTAAGTCACTGTTCTCTTTTTCTTTTACAGACCCTGGGTGTCCCCGCACACCGGTGGCAGTATGGCTGGTGGGCCACAGTTACGTGCACTGGGCAGCGCAGTATGCTGCGGCAACAGAGTGGGGACCCCAGCTTGGACTGTGTGCATCCGCACGCATACGTTGGTACGGTAAGCGCGGAAAGAGATGGCGGGAACTGTTGCCATTCCTTTTTTCCATCAGGGATGCTGAACCGCCTGATGTCCTTGTACTGCACCTCGGGGGCAATGACCTCGCCCAGGTCACTGGCCTTTCTTTAAAATTCACGATTTGCAGTGACCTAGCTTATTTGCATTATGTGTGGCCGTCCACAAGGCTGCTATGGTCGGACATCATACCGTGTCATGCTTACAGGGGAGGTATTGACCTCTGTGCCCTTGACTGCGCTCGCCGCTCAGCGAACAGGGCAGTGGCCCGGTTCTTGGCAGACAAGGGTTTGGGGATGGGCATCCGACACCCCACCATTAGTTTACAAAATTATGATCTTTATGCAGGGGATGGGGTCCACCTGTCGGCTAGAGGTATGAACCTCTTTTTGGAAGATTTGCAAGCAGGCCTGTTGACCGAGCTGATGGTCTGGGGGGGGGGCAGTGAGTCTTCATTGAAGCCTCCCCGTGTGGCGGGTAGCACTGGTAAGGTAAATATTTATGACCCATAGGTATCCGGCAGGTTCACAATTGACTGGCCAACACTTAGACAGGTACAGGTGTAATAACGTTGACTGGTCCACGACGAACCAGGCAAGGGGTGATGGCAGGAGCTTTTCAGCATGCATCACCCCGTAATTTGGACATTTGGCAAGGAGAGGTGAACCGGGCGATCGGCATGTCTTTGGCCCCCCGCACGCGTAAGGCGTATCACCATGCTTTCGTTCAATTTAGAACTTTTTGCATGCAACTTCAGTTGCCCGAAGTGTGGCCCATTCTGGTGGAACAAGTTTTACAATTTATGGTTTATTGACACAGTCAGGGCCTTGCTCCCCGCACTATAGCATCCAGCCTGTCAGCACTGGCATTTATGGCCAAAGTGAGGGGTTTTGCTGACTGCATGAATGATTTTCGCATACGACATGTTTTGGAGGGGTGGACACGGGAACGTGGCCGCCGCCCGGACACTCGCCACCCAATTTCTCCAGGGGTGCTTACCCACCTTGCACGAGGCTGGCATAACCTGTGTTTTGATAAGTATGAGGCGGCTCTTTTTCACGCGGCTACCACGGTGGCCTTCTTTGGAGCGCTCCGCATCAGTGAGTTGGTACTACTGTCTAAGGCGGATGCAACTCGTAGGGCACTGGACCTCGACGATGTCAATGTTTCTAATGAGTGGGCTCAGTTGAGGATACGGTCCTCAAAAGTTGATCAGCACGTCGTAGGCAGTGGAGTTAGACTGCTACGATGTTCCATTGCAGACATCTGTCCGGTTGGTGCCCTACAGGAATTCTTGGCAGTGCATGGCATGCACCCTGGCCCGTTTTTCTGCCACCAGGATGGGTCTCCCCTGACTAAATTTCAATTTTGGAAGGTGACCGGTATGGCACTATCCAGTGTTGGCCTCCCCGGGGCTCGTTATGGCACCCATTCATTTAGGATAGGTGCCTCATCAACTGCGGCTGCATTTGGGTACTCTGAGACTGATATACGCCGTATGGGAAGATGGGGATCTATGCGTTTTGCATTATATGTTCGCCCTCTTCAGGTATGAGTACCAGTTAAGTCACTGTTCTCTTTTTCTTTTACAGACCCTGGGTGTCCCCGCACACCGGTGGCAGTATGGCTGGTGGGCCACAGTTACGTGCACTGGGCAGCGCAGTATGCTGCGGCAACAGAGTGGGGACCCCAGCTTGGACTGTGTGCATCCGCACGCATACGTTGGTACGGTAAGCGCGGAATGAGATGGCGGGAACTGTTGCCATTCCTTTTTTCCATCAGGGATGCTGAACCGCCTGATGTCCTTGTACTGCACCTCGGGGGCAATGACCTCGCCCAGGTCACTGGCCTTTCTTTAAAATTCACGATTTGCAGTGACCTAGCTTATTTGCATTATGTGTGGCCGTCCACAAGGCTGCTATGGTCGGACATCATACCGTGTCATGCTTACAGGGGAGGTATTGACCTCTGTGCCCTTGAATGCGCTCGCCGCTCAGCGAACAGGGCAGTGGCCCGGTTCTTGGCAGACAAGGGTTTGGGGATGGGCATCCGACACCCCACCATTAGTTTACAAAATTATGATCTTTATGCAGGGGATGGGGTCCACCTGTCGGCTAGAGGTATGAACCTCTTTTTGGAAGATTTGCAAGCAGGCCTGTTGACCGAGCTGATGGTCTGGGGGGGGCAGTGAGTCTTCATTGAAGCCTCCCCGTGTGGCGGGTAGCACTGGTAAGGTAAATATTTATGACCCATAGGTATCCGGCAGGTTCACAATTGACTGGCCAACACTTAGACAGGTACAGGTGTAATAACGTTGACTGGTCCACGACGAACCAGGCAAGGGGTGATGGCAGGAGCTTTTCAGCATGCATCACCCCGTAATTTGGACATTTGGCAAGGAGAGGTGAACCGGGCGATCGGCATGTTTTTGGCCCCCCGCACGCGTAAGGCGTATCACCATGCTTTCGTTCAATTTAGAACTTTTTGCATGCAACTTCAGTTGCCCGAAGTGTGGCCCATTCTGGTGGAACAAGTTTTACGATTTATGGTTTATTGACACAGTCAGGGCCTTGCTCCCCGCACTATAGCATCCAGCCTGTCAGCACTGGCATTTATGGCCAAAGTGAGGGGTTTTGCTGACTGCATGAATGATTTTCGCATACGACATGTTTTGGAGGGGTGGACACGGGAACGTGGCCGCCGCCCGGACACTCGCCACCCAATTTCTCCAGGGGTGCTTACCCACCTTGCACGAGGCTGGCATAACCTGTGTTTTGATAAGTATGAGGCGGCTCTTTTTCACGCGGCTACCACGGTGGCCTTCTTTGGAGCGCTCCGCATCAGTGAGTTGGTACTACTGTCTAAGGCGGATGCAACTCGTAGGGCACTGGACCTCGACGATGTCAATGTTTCTAATGAGTGGGCTCAGTTGAGGATACGGTCCTCAAAAGTTGATCAGCACGGCGTAGGCAGTGGAGTTAGACTGCTACGATGTTCCATTGCAGACATCTGTCCAGTTGGTGCCCTACAGGAATTCTTGGCAGTGCATGGCATGCACCCTGGCCCGTTTTTCTGCCACCAGGATGGGTCTCCCCTGACTAAATTTCAATTTTGGAAGGTGACCGGTATGGCACTATCCAGTGTTGGCCTCCCCGGGGCTCGTTATGGCACCCATTCATTTAGGATAGGTGCCTCATCAACTGCGGCTGCATTTGGGTACTCTGAGGCTGATATACGCCGTATGGGAAGATGGGGATCTATGCGTTTTGCATTATATGTTCGCCCTCTTCAGGTATGAGTACCAGTTAAGTCACTGTTCTCTTTTTCTTTTACAGACCCTGGGTGTCCCCGCACACCGGTGGCAGTATGGCTGGTGGGCCACAGTTACGTGCACTGGGCAGCGCAGTATGCTGCGGCAACAGAGTGGGGACCCCAGCTTGGACTGTGTGCATCCGCACGCATACGTTGGTACGGTAAGCGCGGAATGAGATGGCGGGAACTGTTGCCATTCCTTTTTTCCATCAGGGATGCTGAACCGCCTGATGTCCTTGTACTGCACCTCGGGGGCAATGACCTCGCCCAGGTCACTGGCCTTTCTTTAAAATTCACGATTTGCAGTGACCTAGCTTATTTGCATTATGTGTGGCCGTCCACAAGGCTGCTATGGTCGGACATCATACCGTGTCATGCTTACAGGGGAGGTATTGACCTCTGTGCCCTTGACTGCGCTCGCCGCTCAGCGAACAGGGCAGTGGCCCGGTTCTTGGCAGACAAGGGTTTGGGGATGGGCATCCGACACCCCACCATTAGTTTACAAAATTATGATCTTTATGCAGGGGATGGGGTCCACCTGTCGGCTAGAGGTATGAACCTCTTTTTGGAAGATTTGCAAGCAGGCCTGTTGACCGAGCTGATGGTCTGGGGGGGGCAGTGAGTCTTCATTGAAGCCTCCCCATGTGGCGGGTAGCACTGGTAAGGTAAATATTTATGACCCATAGGTATCCGGCAGGTTCACAATTGACTGGCCAACACTTAGACAGGTACAGGTGTAATAACGTTGACTGGTCCACGACGAACCAGGCAAGGGGTGATGGCAGGAGCTTTTCAGCATGCATCACCCCGTAATTTGACGGATACACGTCAGAGGGTGGGGTCAGTAGATAGTTTATTGACTCTGGTCAACAATTTGTTTGTGTCAACAAACAAATTGATACAAATCGATACATTGTAGCCAATTGCCATTGGCAATTTTGGGAGGAACCTTACCAGTTTTACTGTGGCCTGCTTGCCTTAAGGATTATAATTGGATGAATACCAATTGAAAGTTATAATTCGGACTAGGGCATTATTCAATAAAAGTGGCCCAATGCCTTTATCCATATACCGGTGTCTGAGTCTTTCTTTGGGGGGTGCGCCTGCAAAGTCTAAATGTATTTTATGTAGTTTTAATTTCTTGACATTTATCTATTCCCTGCTCTTACATGGTGCAATGAGTCACTTGCTCAATTTCAAACTTTATTACTGTCAGTTACCAGTGCACTAACAATTTTATTTTAGCCTGAGCTTTTTTAGATTGAAGCCCACACAACTTGCTCAATAAAGAGGTACTCATGTACATACTGGTATAAAGAAAAGCTTTTAGTTAAAATGTCAGTTGTGTGGCTCATTTCTCCCAAATAAGGGTTAATTTCTCATCTGCAGATTGTGAAATAAAGTCCAAGCTGGCAATGAGAATAGAGTGTCACAACTAAGAAATTCATGGTTGCCAATTTAAACAGTAACAACTTTGTTTTATGGGAAACTGACATTGGGAAAGGGGGAAGTGATTCATGTCACAAACTGTATTCTGATTGGTTAATTTTAAGAGTGGCAAGAAGAAGATTTATTGATTGCAGTTTGATGGGTATTGCTAGAATGCTAGAAATATAGTTCAGTTAATTTTGTCTTGTTCTTCAGTTATGTAGTAGTTTAAAGCATAGTTTTGAAAGCTACGTACAATGCCTTCAGGATAGTTAACATCATGATTACTTAGAGTATGGATACAGTATTTAGAATCTTTATTATTTTCCTCGGAAATAGGAAATATATGACTTTATGGGTTATTCTATTTCTGAGTCTTTTGCTTTGATTGTTTTTCTTATTTTATACAGAAATATTATAATAATATAGTTTGTTACTTTTTCTTATCTTTTGACACTTAGTACTATTTTTAATTTTATATATATATAAAGTCACATCCTTGAAGTTACAAGGGTTCAATGGTGCCTAAAGCCAGTGATTAGCCTCGGAGGCCAGAGCTAAACTACTTTTTCAAATTAGGACTTTGTTTAACCAGTCTACCTGGTGAGGTTATGAAATAGCAATCACATTTTCCTAAATCCTGTTGTCCCTGATGAAGTGGACAGGCTCCTTGCAGCTGTGCGTGCCACTACATGTACTTTGGACCCCTGTCCCACCTGATTGGTGAAAGCCTCCAAGGTGGTGACAGGTGGCTGGGTCGGGGTAATAATAAATGCATCATTACGGGAGGGGGTGTTTCCTGCACCACTAAAACATGCTTTGGTGCACCCCCTCCTGAAGAAAATATCCCTTTACCCAGCTGTCCTTAACAACTACAGGCCGGTTTTCAACCTGCCCTTTCTGGGTATGGACCAGCTGCAGAGTGTCCTGGAGGAAGCGAATTATCTAGACCCCTTTCAATCAGGATTCAGGCCCGGGTATGGTACGGAGACGGCATTGGTCACACTGATGGATGATCTCTGGTGGGAGCGGGACGGGGGTTATCCATCCGTCCTTGCTCTTCTTGACCTCTCAGCGGCCTTCGATACCGTCGACCACGGTATCCTTCTGGAACGGCTGAAAGGACTGGGGATCCAGGGCACTGTGTTGTCCTGGTTTTCCTCTTTTCTGGAGGGCCATACCCAGTCGGTGTGATTAGAGAGTGAGAGGTCCAGCCCTAGGCTCCTCAAGTATGGGGTGCCTCAGGGCTCGGTGCTCTCTCCTCTCCTATTTAACATCTACATGAAGCCACTGGGTGAGATCATTCGTTCCCACGGGGTGCGGTACCATCAGTACGTGGATGACACCCAGTTCTACATCTCGGCCTGTGGGGACCCCAGTGATGCTGTTGAAATCCTATCCAGATGCCTGGAGGCCATTGGGGTCTGGATGGGGGCCAATGGGCTTTGGCTGAATCCCAGCAAGACAGAGTGGCTGTGGATAAGGGGCCCCGTGTTATCCAGGGAGCTACCATCTTTGGTACTGGATGGGGCTGTTTTGCCCCAGACAGACCCAGTGCGCAACTTGGGGGTCCTTCTGGACTCGCGGCTGCTGCTAGAAGAACAGGTAGCGGCTGTGGCCAGGAGGGCTTTTGCCCAACTTTGGGTGATTTGCCAGTTGCGCACGCTCCTGGACCGGGGCTCCTTGCTTATGGTCACCCACACTCTGGTCACTTCCCGAATAGATTATTGTAATGCGCTCTACATGGGGCTGCCCTTGACGACCATTCAGAGGCTGCAGCTGGTCCAGAATGCGGCAGCCCGGGTGGTGATGGGATGCGGACGATATGCCCGCACCTCACCGCTACTTCAGGAGCTGCACTGGTTACCAGTTTGTCTCCGGGTGCAATTCAAGGTGATGTTTTTGACCTTTAAAGCCCTATATGGCAGTGGGCCAGGATACCTTAGAGACCGCATCATCCCAAGAGTGTCTGCCAGTCCAACCAGAGCAGACCGGAGAGGCTCTCTAATAGTGCCATCAGCTAGGGGTGCACATCTATCCAGCACCCGAAGGAGGGCCTTCTCCGTGTCCGCACCAACCCTCTGGAACCTCCTGCCAACAGATCTAAGACTTCAAAGAGAATTGCTGCCCTTCAGGAAAGGATTGAAGACCTGGCTGGCAGGGCAGGTGTGGGGCCCTAATGGGAACACGGCCCCCGCCTGCTGGCTTATGTAAACAATTAAGAACTCTCTCTTCTTCTTTTTATAGTGGGTGGGATGGGTGGGTGGGATATGGGTCTTTTAAAGTGTTTTTATGTGTTTTTAGAACTTGTTGTAATGCTGCCCTGAGTCGGGTTCTACCTGAGTGGGCGGCATATATATAAATATGACTAATATATAAATATGACTATTAAATTAAATTTAAATTAAATTAAATCCTTGCTGACTTCAGGAAGAGGTGATAGGGGTAAACTTGGGGAAGAGGGTGTAACAATCCTCTTACCACCAAGTAGCACTCTGGTATTGTGGCACTGGGATCGCACCTCATCCTGCTTCCCTGGCCCTCTCTGGACCAGCAGTTCAGGCTTTTCCTGAAAGCATGCCCTCTCACTCCTGACCTAAACCAAGGTAGTGAACAAAGGGTGCTCATGAAATTAGTGTAGATTCAGGTAACATGAGCCAGGTAATCACTCCAGTCTCCTTCAGTTATTTTAAAAGTATATTGAAATTGAAGTAAGGTACAGAATAAAGTTCATCAGAAGCTTAGAAAGCATTTCAAAATAAATAAAGAAAGAAAGCTTCTATCTGGGGAAAAGCCAGTGTGGCCATCCCTCTGTCTAAATTTGTTACATGTTTGCAGCTAAAATCCAAGAGGGTGTCTCTTTCCTGCCTCCCCCCTTCTCTGGGTTGTATCTCCCCTCTCAGGGTCCACCTCCCAGCCATTCCCCTATAGGATTACAACCAATGATCTTACAGCATGGCATGTCCATCACACATTAGGTTCCATCTCTTCCAACTCATAAGGCCAGCATGTTGACATTCCATTCTCTCTCTCTGGTATGTGTTCTAAAGTGTCTCCCACAGATTAAAATCTCCATCTTGGATGGGGCTAAAGCACATGGTATAATTCTCAGGGGAAAGAACAACTCAGAATTGGACTTTTCCATGACAGAGGGATCCTTCTCTAGTTGATATCCAGAGGTTTTAAAGCCAGGGATTGTTACAGCATGTTGTACTGATACTATTAATTTAGAAAGCAGCAGATATCCAGAAAGAGAAGTTCAGAAAAGTCATATTGTATGTTTCACTCTCTCATACACATATCTGTTTTATTTTCTTGGAGCAATTGTCCAGAAATAGGAGCAACAGGGAGTCAACAATAACATCAGGTCAGTTTGATTTCACTCAGTAATCAAAGTGACACATTGAGGAGCCCGCAAGAATAAAATCAGTGTCAAGAGGCAGTAGTCAAGCTGTCGAACATGCATGTATCAATCTGACATGGCTAAGAGGGAACAAGTCATCATTATCCAGAGGCGCAAGAGCTCAGGTTGATTTGATACAAGGAGAGCTAGAACTGAATATGATTACGCATGTTGCTTACAAAAGTCGAGGTATGGCTGGGATAGGAGAGCAGTAGTTGTTTTCTGTTTTTAAAAGATTTTTTTACAAATAAAACCTCCCTACATAAAATAAACATAGATACTTCCAAATGGCTTTATAATACCCATACTAATCAAATTCTTCATTGTAAAACCAACAACATTGTTGTGCCCCACCCCCCTAAAAAATTGAACCTACTCAATCAAGTTTTATTTCATTAACTACATTCCATTTATTTGTTTAACCCTATCTTCCCAAAATAACATTGTTTCCACTGGAATTTATTTTCCTGGTACTGTGACAGTGCCCCAAATGTTCTCCACCATTTGAAAAGATTTCCTTTTAGTAATGTGTACATGGCCACCCACCTGTCCTGTGAGTTTCCTTGGTCAAGGAGGGAAAATAGAGGCTTTGATTGATAATATATCAACCCTGTCTAATTTTGTAATTAATTGGGAAAAGTTCATTTTGTAAGGTAAGAAGCAAACCATGCTCACTGATACTGTATAACTATTGATAAATGGCAGGAAAGACATGGCATGTCATGTCAATTCTGTATGAAATTCAGATGTGCAAAGCTAGTCTCAGGGGTGGGCATTCTGAAAGCACTATTCAGACTGTTCCTCTAACAGCTGATTGTTATCTAGCTAGATAGTTCAATAAAACTAAAATGAACTTTGTTTCTTTCTTTCTATGTATGATCAGTTGCAGTATCTGCAGAAAATATGAGCCACAAGTATTTCGGAGCATTATTAAACACTATGTCTTGTTTATTTCTTTAATATGTATCTGATTTTTACCTCAAATTTAATTTTATTTAGTTAGTTAGTTAGTTTATTTATACCCTGTCCTATTGGTGCAAGCCCATCCAGTCCAGCATTCTGTCTCATGCAGTGGCTCACCAGTTGCTTCAGGGTATTCCCAAGCAGATGCCTTCACCTGCTTAGGATTCCCTAGAAATGGCATTGAGAGAAATACTACATGATGTTTCCTCAAAAAATGGAACTTTATGTATTGGTGTAAAGTTCAACAAAAATATATCCAACTTGGTAATTGGCTAAATAAATACAGTTTATACTTAAATCTTCTTGCAAACGAAAGGCTGTGTAGTCAATTTTCTTAATAACAAAAAGTATTTCTCTATGGGTGTTTTATAATTGAAAGATTCACTGGTACAGCTATTATTTCCAAAGTTGATACCAGTTTATTCGACTTTTCGAACTATTTTTTCTTCCTCAGGAAATCTGCACACAAAAGATTACAAATATCATAAAAGTTAATATAGCTAGAACTGCATGCACACCATAACATAAATTCCTTCTTATTTGTTGTTATTAATGAAAGTTCTAGTGCCTCCAATACTCATCTTATCTATCACAAAAAAACAATGTCTTAAAATCAAGCTTACCAGTTTATAAGTTATTTCTTTACTTCGCGTCCTCACCTCCGCTTAACCTATTAGGTGCGTGTGGACGTTAACAATGATTGTACAGCAACTACCTTTATGCTTGATGGATAGTAACACATGTGTGACTGATAACCACTGACTCTCTAACCTCATACTGAAACCGCGAACACTTACAACCTTCGACATTAATAATTATAGGAAAGATGACAGGTCTAACACTTGATTTAATCCTTTTGGATACATAGTATCAAAGAAGTGTATAAAAATGCTTCCTGCTGTCTTAATCTTTTATTGATGTCACATCTCTCATGTTGTTTCAGTCTGACCATTTATAGTGCTACAAATCTGAAATCTCTGTCCAAGTGGTGTTTTTCCATGTAATGGGTGACTAGTGGTGCATCAGTCACCTGGTTTCTGATCATACTCCTATGTTCCAATATCTGCTTCCTCAGTGACCAACTGATAAGTCTGACATAACACATTTGGCAAGGGCATTCCCACATATAAATGACACATCTACTGGCACAACTGGTGAGGGATCTTAAAGTAAAAGTTAATTGTTTTTCTGGAATGCGTATCTCTTTAGTTTCCCAACAGAATTGACACACAATACATGAATGGCACTTGTAGTGCCCCATAGGGAACTATTTTTGTTCCTTCATAGTTACCCTCACAGCATGGTCTGACCGTACAAGAATGTTACTAATTGATTTGGATCTCCTAAAACCTACAACCGGCTTATCATTACACCCGGGAAGCTCACTGACCAGATGCCAGTGTCTTTAAATAATATTCTTTATTTAACTAGCTGCTGGAGAGAACTCAAAAGAACATCTGATTGTATTACCTCCCCCCCCCCCCGCTGTTTCCTATCAAACAACTGCTTTCTGGGTGTGTCCCTCACTCTTTGAAAAGCTTTGTTAACAATCAGCTGTTAGAGGAACAGTCTGAATAGAACTTTCATTAATAACAACAAATGAGAAGGAATTTATGTTATGGTGTACATGCAGTTCTAGCTATATTAACTTTTATGATATTTGTAATCTTTTGTGTGCAGATTTTCTGAGGACGAAAAAATAGTTTGAAAAGTCAAATAAACTGGTATCGACTTTGGAAATAATAGCTGTACCAGTGAATCTTTCAATTATAAAACACCCATAGAGGAATACTTTTTGTTATTAAGAAAATTGACTACACAGCCTTTCGTTTGCAAGAAGATTTAAGTATAAACTGTATTTATTTAGCCAATTACCAAGTCGGATATATTTTTGTTGAACTTTACATCAATACATAAAGTTACATTTTTGGAGGAAACATCACGTTGTATATCGTCATTTTCGTCTCAAATGGTTTTTTCTATCTGTTGAGTGCTATACTGTTTGCACCCATTTTTTTCCCATTGAGAGATATCCTGCCTATCTCTCCAACCCGGTGGTTGCCACTTCTTCTGGCAGGGAGTTCCATAGACCAGTGATCCTCTGGGTGAAAAAGTACTTTCTCTTATTTGTTTGAGAACTAGTACCCCAAAGTTTCATGGAGTGCCCCCTAGTTCCAGTGTTGTGTGATAGGGAAAACAATTTTTCCATATCTATTTTGTCCACACCGTGCATGATTTTACAAACTTCAATCAGGTCATCTCTTAGACGCCGTCGTTCAAGAGTAAAGAGGCCCAACCGTTGCAGCCTCAGATGGTAAGGAAGGTGTTCCAATCCCCTAATCATTCTGGTTGCCCTCCTCTGCACTTTTTCCAGCATCATGTTCCATTGACCAAAATAAAAACAAGCCTGTAAGAAAAATCAGTGTTAATTGAATGATAAAATTATAGTAATAATCGTAAAGCAGAATTTTAAAAAGTATGCAAATAGAATTGTTCCAAATAACTTTTTGTCAACTGATATATTTAATTAAAATTAATTAAATCTAACTTTTTTTTAAAAAAAAAACTAAACACATATTCTCAGCATTATGTTTCAATAAGTAAACTACAATGCTGTATCACAGGTTTTCCATCTGTTAATGGGATTCTGGCAGAAGCATTTATTTCTTTATCCAACAGCAAATGTTAAAAGATAAACATGTAAGAAAAATTAATTATTTGCAGTTAGCACATTATCCCTTTGAATGGTAAGAAGGAGCTGAATCTCAACATGATAACTACTGTATACTGTTCTATAAAACTGGAATCTACTGGGGTTCATAATTCATAATTCTTATTTTATGATAAAGACAGCAGCAGCATCTTTCAACATGGTACTTTAGGCTTAAAGTGTTATGAGGAAAGTGACTGCAATCCATATATTACTACACTGGCACAGGCATTTAGAAAGCTGCTTAATACACTTTAAAGTGAACAGACCAGAAAGAGCCTCCTCAGTTTTGGATACTTTTTACATTTTTAAACCACAATCAGGCATACCCTGTGCAATGGCAACCTTGTTTGGCTGGCTAATCTTTCTCACACCAGATCAAACAAAAAGAATTGAGGAATAAGACCAACCTTAACAATTATCTCAATAAATATTGAGGGACTTTCTAGTAATAAGAGCACTCTACTAGTGGAAATGTGTATTAAATACAAATGTGACATTCTTCTGGTCCAGAAAGCACATTGGGGGACAGCAAGTAACTCACCCAAAGTGATATTTATTTTTATTGCCAAGACTCCTGTAGAAATTGATGTTCTTGCTTCATGAAGGCTACATACACAACTTTCACTCCAGAAACTAAGCTGAAGGTAAACTAATGCATACTGTTAGATGAAGCTTCATACAGCATTGATTAGTTGGTTTTTCTAGCAATCATTTTGCTACTTCATATTGAAACAGATTCCAGATTTTTTAAAAAAGGAATTTGACAATAGCAAAGTGTCAAATAAAATTTGATTCAATCCTTAGAAAATCTCTAGTTCATGAAAGTGGGGAATAATTCATGGCCCCACTATCCTGTTGAAGATAAATCTGTCTTCATTTGGTCAACTCTTGGATGATAGGCCACTTCACAATCTGATGTAGTTCCTTCATGGAAGAAAGTTTAGATATATATGTCTCATATACTGTATAACCAGTAATACAATTACAAAACTAGAAGGATTTGTTGGAGAATTTTTTCACATTGCAGGACTATGAATACAGGGATACACAGTTTGTCAATTGAGTTTGTTGTGTGTCCATTAAGAAGGCCGTATGAGAATCCATGGCTGATGAAGTAATTAGTCTTTCAATGACCAAAGTGGATAGGATTTGGGTTTAGATCATCCTGGATATGATCCTGAAGCAGCGAGACTTTGGTAAGTCCAGAAAAATATCTCCAGAAGTAGTGCAGTCTACTCATGCCTAAATAATATACTCACTTGTGGCTCTTTTAATACAGCCACTTGTTAAAACAGGCCAGAGAAGTTGCCAGCCTTCACTGAGAATATCTTTTGTCAGGAGAGAGCAATTTTCTAGTCACACAGCTGCATGCTGCATGTGTCAGGTAATCAAATTGCCTATTTGGATCTTGCAGAGAATGAAATGTGAGGCAAGCAGAGGCTGGTTCTTTTCAGATCCTTCTGGTATCAGTGGCTTTTTTATTAGATAGTGTCGTGGTAATTTTGCATGCTTTGATATTGGTGTGAACATCTTATGTTTACTAGGGAGTACAGAAAGGGCACTTGTCAGATGGCTACAATGTACACTTTTATAAAAAAATTTACAGGGATTTGAATAATTACATTAGATTATTTTCACCTTGAATAGGAGATTGTACACAATGAAGATAATATACATTAGTATTTGATACAACTGAAAATAAAATGCTCTGTAAAATTAAGTGTACTGTAATTGTTGTATATTAAGCCAACAGGCTTCTAGTATTACGGCTGCATTCTGGTTAATTGGTTATCCTTTTGCACACATAGTAAAAATGGGCTTTAATGGACTATCTGCTCCAAATAACATGATTAATATATTTGATAATAGTTTCTAAATTCCTGAAGTTAAAAGTGCTAGAAAAGCATCCATGAAAGAAAATACTAAATTAAGCAACTTTGGCAATGATATAATTTTAGGTAAAGTTCTAGGTCACAATAACTCTGAGAAGTTAGAAGTTAGATCTCCATGTAAGGGGGCAGCTGATGTTAAAATACATAATGCCTGAGGCAATCAGCAATGGCACTGTATTTCCCTCAAATATTTCTGGAAAAGGAAGAAAAGCTGTTACTGAAGAAATTATGAAAAAATACAGACTTTATACTACTGCACTCTTGTGTTATAACGTAGGTAGGAATACAAACAATGCTCACTAAATTACTTAATTTCAACAGTTTTGGCTTAAGAATGTGCCACATCTCTTATTCAGTCACCTATGGCCTAAATTTTGTGAATGATTTGTTGGCCAAAATCTTGTTATTTAGTGTGGTCACACCAGAGTAGACGTATTGAACCAATGAGGAGTTAGTGAATCAACTTCTCCTTAAGTTCAATTGATTAAAATATATCTGTTCTGTGACTTACATTGCTAAAGTTAGTCACAGTTAGAATAGGCCCATGTAAATTAGTGGAATTTATGGAGGAATTGGTTCACCAAATCCTCATTGTTTCATTGGACCTACCCTGGTGTGATTTGTTACACTGAGGCACCTCTTTGGGGCCATGACTATGAGCAGCAAGGAGGTTTTGCCACCCGTCCACCCTGTGTGGTGGTAGACTCTGGTGTGAATAAAAGGGATTGGAGGAGAGAGTAGGAGGCAGGGCATCTAAGCTGTATATAAGTTGATGTTGAATTCCAGAAAGTTCGTGGGTGTGCAGGAGAGCAAAGAGTAGGTTAGTGTAGTTAGTGGAAAGTATGTCTCATAGAACAGCACAGGTAGGAGGTGGAGGGGATGAGGTACCCCTCACCAGAAGCCACAGTTCCAAGGAAGTTGAAGCTGAATCCTCGGATGAGGAATTTGTTTCTGACCTGAGCTGGTGCACATGGAGGAGAAGAAGGGGAGGGGGCTCCTCAATCTACTCAAAAGCCCAGCATAGGAGGAAGCAAACAATCGGGTAAATCAAGCAAGGAGAAGGATTGGGAGAGCTATGTATTAAGAGTTCAAAATGCAGCTTGCCTTAATGGAGGAAGCCAAGGACTCAGCAGCCCCTTATCAAGGACCGAGTGCAGCCTTGCCCCTTCCTGAAGAGGAAGGTGTGGGGGAACAGGAAGACATTTCCCCAGCCCAATAGTCCATTTGAGGGATAGGGGGAACAGTGGAGGAGGGGCTAGAGTCTTTGTCAGTCATAAATCACAACTTAGGACGGGGTTGATGGCCGGAGGCCTTGGAGGAAGAAGCACAATGGGAGGAGGGCGAAGGCGCATGTGGGGGCCTTGGTGGGTCATCTGTTGTCAGTAAGTCTAGCAGGGGGAATGCTGCAACGAGACTCCCAGGCCTGGCCTTTTGGCCGTGGCAGTTTCCTGTTATATGGGGGTGGCCTCCAGGACCGATGGGCCCTTATGGGGGGGGGGAGAGAATTTCCCGGGAATGGGGCACAGGAGTCAGGAAGGAAGACACTGGCCTGGGGAGCAGCTTGGCCCTGGGCTGGAGGTGATGTGCAGATGAGTGGGAAAGGAGGCAGAGGTGGAATTATGTTGGAGGTGGATTTATGTTCACAAATTGGGGGTTCTGGTCACAAGAGGCCTCACACATCAGTCCTGGAGGGTGGGGCTGAGTTAGAAGGTGGTGGTGGTGCACTTTCAGCAGCAACCCAGACAGAAGTTTTGGTTGACGCCCAGTCTGAGAAAGGGGGAAGCCTGAAAAGGGTGGGGGTTCAAATAGGGAGGAAGAAGTTATGAAGTGTTCCAGTCTAGTGGGAGAAATAGGAGCTGGCAAGGGTTCGGCTGATATTGGGGGAGATGAGAGATTAGTACATAACAAAGGAGCATCCCCATTTGGGGAACATCTTTCAGAGGCTATGAAAGAAAAGGTTTTAAAAGGAAAATTTGTGGATCTCTTTTCCCTGCTCAATAGGGAAGTGGATGTTAAGGAGCTGGAGAAGTTGGCTGAAAGGGAGAAGGAGCTTATTTGTACGAAAAAGCCTCCCAGGAATTGGAGCAGTTGGCTCCCGACGCATTTCATTTACATGGGGGTCATTATAAATGAGCAGCCTCATAAGGCTATGCCGCTTCTATGCTACTTGGATCTCATCTATAAAGCTTATACAGATTTTGATGTGTGTGTGTGTGTGTGGGGGGGGGGTGTCATGGCAAAAATATGATGTGGCATTTCATACCCATGTGGAGAACCACCCCAAAATGAGCTGGGAAGAGCCCTATTCAAATTACTGGTTGCAATACATGACCCCAGTGCAGCCACTTTCCGGGGATTGGTGTGACAGTGGGCACCTTATTCAATGGTTCCCCACGAGTAACACCTATTATTTTGCCCCCCGTTTTGGCCGGGTGCTGTCGGTTCAATCCCGACTGGTCTTTTGGGAATTCATTTTCTATGGTTTCTGCTCAAAAAAAGCAGTGCAAGTACAGGCATGGATGTTCTCAGTGTGGAGGTTCGCAATTGTTCTTGGCTTGTCCCAGGGGAGGAAAAGGAGGTGCGAAGGACAATGTGGAACAAAGGAGAACAGGACCCTGGGGGCTAGTTGGGAACAAAGTACCCCAGTCCAATTAATATTCCCGCTTTGGAGATCTGGCTTCAGTCCAACCCAAAGAAAGGGGATGCCAAGTTATTGTTGGAGGGTTTTAAGTTTGGATTTTGTTTACCCATTGTGAAGTCTATTGGCAAACTGGCTAACAGGAAACTAAGTTCAGTTAAGGGTAATGAGGACAAGGTAGGGGATAAATTGGGAAAAGAATTAATCCTGGGCAGGATAGTGGGCCTTTTTGAGAGGGAGCCCATTCCTGGGCTGCATCTGTCTCCTTTGGGCTGTGTTCCCAAAAAGGTGGGGTCTGGATACAGACTTATTCATCACCTTTCACACC
Source organism: Bradypodion ventrale (assembly GCA_035047345.1). Classification (NCBI taxonomy): domain Eukaryota; kingdom Metazoa; phylum Chordata; class Lepidosauria; order Squamata; family Chamaeleonidae; genus Bradypodion; species Bradypodion ventrale. Next base: position 177,219,748 of record JAWDJE010000003.1, read on the forward strand.
CTGCAGGGGAGTCAGTTAATGATACTATCCCAGAGGAACTTTGCTCAGCGAAATATGCCTCTTTGGATGCGGCGGTGGCCATGGTCCGGAGATGTGGCAGAGGGGTCTTTCTGGCAAAATGTGACATAAAAGCAGCCTTTAGGTTGCTGCCCATTCACCCGGTGGATTTCAAATTGTTAGGTTTCATGTTTGACTGGGGGAGGGGGGTTATGTGGATAGGGCACTGCCTATGGGGTGCTCCATTTCTTGTGCTCTTTTTGAATGTTTTAGTATTTTGTTCAGTGGGGTTTTCCACAAAAAACAGGATTGTTCAATGTTATTCATTACCTGGATGATTTTCCTTTTTGTGGAAAGCTGGGGATGGAAGACTGTAGACAGTTGTTGTGTGGTTTTCAGGATACATGCGTGGAATTAGGGGTACCATTAGCACATGATAAAATGGAAAGGCCAACCCAGTGTTTTCCCTTCCTGGGGGTGGAGTTGGATGTTGAAGGACAGATGTCTAGGTTGCCCCAAGGGAAGGTAGATGCTCTTTGGTTGTTGGTTCAAGGGTTTAAGAGAAAAAGAAAAGTCACACTCAAGGAACTGCAGGTATTGGTGGGGCATCTTAATTTTGCCTGAAGGGTAGTGGCCCTGGGTAGAGCTTTTCTTTGATGTTCCAAGATTGATACGCAGTAGGCAGCATTCAGGGGGCCAAACACATCTTTATTGCAAGGTATGCAATCTGAACATGAGGTAATGGCGGAGGCGCAGCTCCTTTTATACCCTGAGGGACAATACATTTGGGTTTCCCACCAGAGATGTTCATTGGTCCTTTGCTCGTTCATGAGGGGAAAGCAAGGGTGCTTATTGGCTGTTGCTGATTCAGGAGGGGGAAGCAAGGGTATTCATTGGTTGTTGCTAGTTCATGAGAGGGAAGCAAAGGATGTTCATTGGTTGCAGCTGTGCACTTGCAACTGCCATCCGAAGGCAGCTGAATCACTTCCTAACAACTATGTTACATTCTTAAAGATACGGAGTTCCATACACAACAGTTTCTTAGAAGGTTTTGTGATGCCATGCAAGGTTTAAAGAAACAGATTCACAAAAAGGGGGTAACTGCAGAATTGGTGGCAGATTTGGAAGTGTGGGAGGAGTTCCTGGAGGAATTTAATGGGGTTTCTTTCTGTAGATTGGTGCTCCTACTAAGAACGGAATTTCAGGTGTTTACCAATGCATCGGGGCTTTGGGTTTTGGTATTTTCTACAGAGACAGATGGTGCAGGGAGAACTGGCCCAGTGATTGGATTTCGGAAGGGGTCGTGAGGGACTTAGCTTTTTTAGAATTATTCCCAATTTTGGGGGCACTCTGGATATGGGGAGATGAATGGAGAAATAGAACTGTGGTTTTCTGGTGTGACAACCAAGTGGTAGTGCAAGTGGTGAACAAGATGACTTTCAAATCCAAAAGAGTCTTGGTTAGGGCTTGGGTGAGGAGATGTTTAAAGGCTAATATCTTATTTGTGGCTAAGCATATTCCAGGAGTCAGCAACGAAATAGCGGACACTTTGTTCCGGCAGCAATGGGAACAGTTCGAGAAGTTGGCACTGAAGGCGCATCAAGTTCCAATGCAGTTGCCGTCAGTGGTCTGGGCTCTTGGAGGCAGCAAATAGTGGATGCCATAAGCTGCTCTATTGCAGGGAGCACGAGGAAGAGCTATGCGGCAGCAGAGGAGGAATTCAGGGTATTCAGGAAGGCGGTAGGTCTGGGAGAAATTTGGCTGGTCCCAGTTGAGCATCTCCTTCAATTTTGTGTGTTTTTGCATAATAAAGGATTGGTGGCTAGAACCATAAAAGTTAAACTTGCTGCTTTAGCCTTTTTCTCTAAATCTAGGGGTTTTGCTGAATTTTCCAGTGATTTTAGAATCAAGAAAACGTTGGAAGGGTGAGACAGAGAAGGTCCTTTGAGTAGAGATGGGAGAACTCCTGTCTTGCCAGCTGTGTTGATCAGGCTGGCAAATGTATGGGAGTTAGTGTGTGCTGACAATTTTGAAGTTTGTCTTTTTAAGGTGGCGACTTCTTTAGCCTTCTTTGCAGCACTCAGGGTGTGCGAGTTGGTCGCAAGCCAGACTAAAATCAAGCCAGACGGTAGGGCCTTGGAATCAACGGATGTTGTGGTATCGGGTAATAAGGTTTTTGTCCTTATAAGGTAATCCAAGATGGATCAAAAACGTGCAGGTAAGTTCATGGTGCTGGGTGAATGCATATTAAAAGAAATCTGCCCTGTGGCAGCAGTTGGTAAGTATGGAGAGCTGAGGGTGTTCAGCTGGGGAATGATTTTGTTCATGCTGATGGAAGCCCGCTTACTAAGTTCCAATTTGGGGCAAACCTGTCCAGGGCTCTGGATAAGGCAAATATTAAGAGATGGAAATTTGCTTCTCATTCTTTCAGAATTGGAGCTGCATCCACTATTGTAGCTTTGGGGTATGGGGAGGAGGTCATTAAGAAGGCCAGAAGGTGGACTTCAAACAGATTCCATTCAGATGTTCGAAGTTTGCCTGATCTGTAAGAAAAACGTGCAGGTTCTTATTTTGTAAATAAGTTTTTTGTATTCTAGGTTTTTGCAATTCCAGTCAGGAATCCATTTGGATTATTGGGGATGACCACATTGAGGGTGCGGCTTGCCATGGGTCACTTTTTCGGAAGGCACCTTGGTTTTCATCTGCATAATGTGGTGTGGGGTGGATGCCATGGATGGTGCTTCTGGAGTCTTCCGGAAGATTTGAAAGAGTACAGGAAATATGGTGACCCGCAAGTGGTGGTGCTTCACTTGGGGAGTGATTCACTGGGGACACAAAGAGAGTCAGTCCTGGTGAGTTGGGCAGCACATGCTGTCTTGTTTGTTTGGTCATCTTGGCCAGGAGTAAAAGTTGTTTTTTTCAGAGATCCTGCCTGAATGTGATGAGGTGGCAAGAAGATCACCTCATGGAGGAGTGACGGCTGGTTGTGAAAGAGCCAGGGTTCTCGTCAATGCAAAGATTTTGGAGTGGATGTTCGAGCATGGAATGGACGTCATTAGCCATGCGAGGCTCTCGGGCCACGATTCCTCTTTACACAGTTGGGATGGGAGGCAGCTTAGTGCTAAGGGTTTTGACCTTTTCCTTAGGGACCTACTTGGGGGTATTAGTAGAGTCCTGGAGGGGTGCCCTTGATTGGTCCCTCCGACCAAGGGGTGTGGCAGAAGGCATGGAGGGGGTCTGGAATTTTGGAAGGGGGGGTACTCTCCAAGTGGGCAAATATGCCAGACCCCAGCTGGGGTCATTAGTACTCTTGCCCAAGAGTTTAGGTTTTTCTCCCCTCCGTGCTTTTGGCCCCTGAGTAGGAACAATTTTTTTCCTTTTTGTATTAAAATAAAGTGGCCCAAGTTTGTATTCCTAAAACTGGAGTTTGTCATTTACTTTTGGGCAGGGGGGATGGGGTGGCAAACAACAGGACTTTGGTTATTAAATCTCACATTATGTGTTAATTGCCCTAACAATTTTCACGCATTTGTATTGCTTTCAATATTCCTTTATGGTAAATGTGTGTGCAGGCAATGAAGAAGAGGCAATGCAGAAATAATGTTTTTGCCACTTGGTGTAAAACTTGATCTGGAACCAAATCACTCCATTTCTGTGTAGGCTTAAATCTATAAATATAAAATCGAAGGTTAACCGTTGGAACTTTGCATAGGCTCCTTAGCCAGGCCCCATTAGCCTGCAGCCTCCATTCGGGAACATGTCCGAACTGGGTATGCAGGTAAACGCAGGATTGAGAGTTGCGCCAGTGGGGCAACAGCCCCACAAACACGAAAAAAGGGAAACAACTTCATTTCCCAATGTTCCTTGTGCTGCTCCGCACCAGAGCCAATCAGCCTCAGAGGCTCTGCTGTGGTGAGGCGCAAGGAACGTTCGGAAATGCACTGTGGCCAATCAAAACAAAACAGTTTTAAAAAAACATAGCACAAACACAAAGCATAAACCCATTACTACAAGCCCCAGCGTCCTGCGCGACATAAGCACGCAGAACGCTGAGGAAGCCGGCACCCGAAAAATTAAAAACAAACTCACCGCCTCACAGCCACGCAAACACCAACCACCCTTCTTTCCCTCACCAATGGCGCCTGAAGGTCCTGATTGGAGCTTTGGAGCTTCCCCTTTAATATCAGTGGGTGGAGGGTTGCGATCCCCCCCTCTGCTGCCTCCCCTAGAGTTGGGAGGTTTGTGGGGACAAAAGGGGTATGTCCCCACAACCCTTCTGGACCCAGGAGACCAGGGAAAGGGGATCAATTTCCACCCCCCCCAAAAAAAAAACCATCTTTAAAGAGAAGAAACCAAGTGGTTTCTTCTCTTTAAACACGGAGTTTTCTTTAGGAGTGGGGGGAACCGATCCCCTCTCCCTGGTCTCCTGGGTCCAGAAGGGTTGTGGGGACATACCACTTTTGTCCCCACAAACCTCCCAATCCCTGGGGAGCCAGCGGAGAGGGGGATCGACACCCCCCACCCACTGATATTAAAGGGGAAACCCGATCTACTTTCACGACTCCACACAATCAAAGCACCATAACACAATAAAGCCCGCAGAAATAAACCAACCCCCCCCCCAAACAACAAAAACAACAAAAATTATAAAAATAAATAAGTAAATATCCAAAAATACCTTTAAACACAATTAAAAACATCCAAAAATACACAAAAACAATACAAAGTAAACAAAAACAGTCAAAAACAAAACAAAACCCAAACACCCCCACACACAAAAAAAATAAAGAAAACAAGCCAAATCAACAGCACACGTCCTACCTGCATGATGACTGGAAACAAAATGAATAAAGAAAGAGACTACTTACTGGAAGAAGCTCCACCCAGAGGCCAGGAGAGAAAAAACAATACCAGCACCACCTGCTGGCCACAATAGTAAAAACAAATCAAAAACACACAACGCCCCAAACAAAAGGCCACAACACTAAAAACAAATCAAAACAATAACAAAAAAAATCACAATTTTACACAAAAGGTCACAATAATGTTGTTGTTCAGTCACACAGTCGATTCTGACCCTTTGCGACCCTATGGACCATTGTTCTCCAGGCGCCTCTGTCCTCCACCTTCCCCCTCATCGCTCCCAGTTCTGTGCCCACTGTGTCTACAATACCATCTAGCCATCTCATCCTTGGCCTCCCCCTTCTTCTTTTACCCTCCACCTTTCCCAACATCAAGGCCTTCTCAAGTGAATCCTCCCTTCTCATTTGATGTCCAAAGTACTTTGCAGGCGCACCCCCCAATAAAGGACTCAGACACTGATGAAAGTGGATAACGGCATTGGGCCACATTTATTGATTCATGCCCTAGTCCGAATTATAAATTTCTATTGGTATTCAACCAATTATAATTCTTAAGGCAAGCAGGCCGAAGTAACACTGGTAAGATACCACCCAAAATTGCAAACGGCAATTGGTTACAATGTATCAATTTGTATCAATTTGTTTGCTGACAACAAACAAATTGTTGACCGTAGTCAATACCTAACTATTGACCCCACCCTCTGACGCGTATCCGTAAAATAACGGGGTGATGCATGCTGCATAGCTCTTGCCATCACCCCATCGCCTGGTTCGTCGTTGACCGGACAACGTTTAATCAACTTGTGCCTGTCTAGTGTTGTCCAGTCAATTGCGAACCTGCCGGATACCTGTGGGTCATAAATGTTTACCTTACCAGTGCTACCCGCCACACGGAGAGGCTCAATAAAGGCTCGACGCCCCCCCCAGACCGTCAGCTCGGTCAACAGGCCTGCTCGCCAATCTCCTAACAGGAGGTCCATACCTCCCTGTGACAGATGGACCCCATCCCCTGAATAAAGCTCATAATTTTGTAGGCTGATTGCGGGGTGCCTAATGACACACCCCCAACCCTTGTCAAGAAGGAACCGGGCAATAGCCCTGTTCAATGAGCGACGAGCTCGATCAAGGGCCTGGAGGTCGAACCCTCCCCTGTAAGCATGCCGCGGTACCATGTCTGATCAAGTGAGGGTTGTGGCAGGCCACACATAATGTAAGTAAGCCAGGTCACCGCAAATCGCACGCTTCAGCGATAGTCCAGTGACCTGTCCCAAATCATTGCCCCCAAGGTGTATGATCAGAATATCTGGCGGGTCAGCATTCCTGCTGGATAAAAGGAATGGCAACAGTTCCCGCCATAACATGCCGCGCTTACCATACCATCTGAGACTTGCGGATGCACCCAGTCCCAGTCGGGGTCCCCACTCTGTCGCCGCAGTGTATGACGCTACCCTATGCACGTAGCTGTGGCCCACCAGCCATACTGCCACCGGTGTAATACGACACCCAGGGTCTGTCAAGGAAAAAGAGGGGGGAGAACAATACAGTGACTAAACTGGTACTCACGGTTGAAGAGGGCGAACATAAAACTGAAAACATTGTGATCCCCACCTTCCCATGCGGTGTATTTCCGCCCCGGAGTACCCAAAAGCAGCTGCAGTAGAAGCCGCCCCTATCCTAAATGAATGGGTGCCGTAACGAGCCCCAGGGAGGCCAACACTGGCTAGTGCCTTACCGGTCACCTTCCAAAATTGAAATTTAGTAAGGGGAGACCCATCTTGGTGACAGAAAAACGGGCCATGGTGCATGCCACGCAGTGCAAGAAACTCCTGTAGGGCACCAACCGGACAGATGTCTGCCAATGAACATCGTAGCAGTCGTACTCCACTGCCTACGCTGTGCTGATCAACTTTAGAGGAGCGTATCCTCAACTTAGCCCAATCATTGCAAACATAGACATCATCGAGTTCCAGTGCCCTATGACTTGCATCCGCCTTAGACAGCATCATAAGCTCGCTAATGCGGAGCGCTCCAAAAAAGGCCACCGTAGTAGCCGCATGAAACAGGGCGGCCTCATACCTGTCAAAACAGAGGTCATGCCAGCCCCGTGCTAGGTGGGTAAGTACCCCTGGGGAAATTGGGTGGCGGTCATCCGGGCTACGCCCACGCTCCCGCGCCCACCCCTCCAAAACATGTCGTATGCGGAAATCAGCGTAACCCCCCACTTTGGCCATGAATGCCAACCCTGACAGCCTGGATGCTATGGTGCGGGGTGCTAGGCCCTGGGCATGTAGGTAAACCATGAATTGTAGAATGTGGGCGACTGGAATAGGCCAAGCCTCAGGTAGTCGAAACTGGGCACAAAAGGCCTGAAAAGTGATGAACGCATGGTGATACGCCTTACGCGTGCGGGGCGCCAGCGACATGCCGATCGCCCGGTTCACCTCTCCTTGCCAAGTGTCCATATCTCGTCCGGGAGCGGCGAGGGAAATTCCTCTGCGTCCGGGGCCAAGGCACAGAACCGGGAGATCTGCAGGCAGGACAAAGCGTCAGCAATATCGTTATTAACACCAGGCACATGCCTAGCCCTGAACAGCACATTGAGGCGCAGGCTACGCAACACAAACTGGCACACCAGCTCCATGACCCTGGGAGATTTAGACGTCTGTGAGTTGACAATGTGGACAACTGCCGCATTGTCACACCAGAAATGTACTACCGAATTGGCCCACTCCTCACCCCATAGCATCAAGGCTCCCAGAATGGGAAAAAATGCCAGATACGTGAGGTCGCGCAAGCGACCCGTGCCCGACCAGGCTGGCGGCCATCTGCCATAGGCCCACTTCCCATTGAAGTACATCCCATAACCCAGGGACCCCGATGCATCGGACTGGACCTGGAAACGAGGGGAAGCCAGAAGGTCGGACCTCCAGAAGGACACCCCGTTGAACTCCCTCAGGAACTGGAGCCAGATGAGCATATCCGCCTTAAGGCCCCTGCTAAGACATACCCTGTGGTGGGGCTTGGTTAAGCCTATCATGGCGTCGCACAAGCGTCGAGCAAAGGCTCTGCCAGGTGCGATCACCCTGCAAGCAAAATTGAGGTGACCATGCAGCACCTGTAGCTCACGAAGGGACGCCTTGCGTTTAGCCAGCAAGCCGGATATGAGTGCAACGATCCATGTCACCTTATCAGCCGGTAACCTGGATGCTTGCACTACCGTGTCAATCTCCACCCCCAGGAATGTGAGCTTGGTAGATGGGCCCTCGGTCTTTTCGGGCGCTAAAGGGACACCAAGTTCCTTCATTAGCATCTGAAATGTATTGAGGAGACGCGCACACGTGTCCCAGCCCCGTTCACCCCCGAATAAGAAATCATCCAGGTAATGGGCTACAGACCGAGACCCCGACCTGCGGACGAACGCCCACTGCAGGAAGGTGCTGAAACGCTCGAAAGCCGAGCAGGAGATGGAACAACCAAAAGGCATGGCCTTATCGAAGTAATATTCACCCCGGAACTTGAAACCCAGCAACTCAAAGTCGCCCGGGTGCACCGGCAGAAGACGGAAGGCCGACTTGATGTCGCACTTAGCCAACAGTGCACCCGGGCCACATGAGCGCACCATGCGCAGAGCCTGGTCAAAAGATGTATACCGGACCGAACAAAGGTCATCCGGGATAGCATCATTGACCGATCGGCCGGCTGGGTAGGACAAGTGATGTATTAAGCGGAACTCGCCCGGTGACTTTTTGGGCACTAGCCCCAAGGGGGAAACTTTTAAATTAGGAAACGGGGGGGGGGCAGGGAAAGGGCCGGCAACCCTGCCAACATCCACCTCCTTAATAATGCTCAAGGCAGCCACCTCCTCCCTTCCCCTAAGTGACAAAAGGTTAGGTGCATCTTGGGGAGCCCTGACCCCCGTGAAAGGAATGCGAAACCCCTGCTGGAAACCCTCAAGCAGGTAAGCTGCGTCTGCCCTCCTCGGGTACATCATGAGCCAACGCTCTAACATGTCCACATCAATTGGTGAGGGGGCCTTTTGCCTGACCAGCTCCCTCTGCGGCAGTCTTGCCCACCCCCTGTCCACCTCTACCCCTGCCCCGCGCTCCTCCCGGCCTAGGACAGGCGGAGGCAGCGTGGGGGCCAGCACAAGAGGGACACTCATGCCTATATCGGCAATTTCTCCTACTGCAGGTACCATTGGCCGAGAAGGTCCAACACAGCAGGCGGGCTGGAACCCCCTGCCCCGCCATCTGGCGGGGTGTCTCTGCCGGAGCAGCTCGCTGGACCGCATGCCCACAATGGTACCTCTCCCCAGGCGCCGGGCGCGTGGGGGTCATATACAGAAGCCACAGCTTCTGGCAGGGCTCATCCCACCTTATCTCCGGGTGTAGGGGCACTCTTATGCGAAATTCTTCGTCGTAAGCCAACCACGACAGGCCCGGGAAGTCAACCATAGCCCGGTATATGTTGTCCAAGTACTGGACCATCAGAATGGCCAGATCCGGCCGGGCCCTGAGGTACACAGCCATGTATATGAGGTACGCTGGCAGCCAGTTGGCCCACGTGCATGGTGGCTTACGACGACGTGCCTGTTCCTTATCTTTCTCATCCTGCCCCTCCCTCTCCTCCTTGGTGGGTTCTCTATTCAGAAGGGAGAAAATGTCCACATACTCCCCCCGCCAGATTTTCTCTTTGGTGGCCTGGGCAAGATGATCCCCAAGGGGCAGAGAATACCCCGCCGTAGGCAATGCCGATAACGGCACAGAGGCCGCATTGGGCACGGCGAAAGGAGCCTGGACCAAGCCCGCCACCCCAAGTAAGTTCCCAACGGGACAGAGGGCGCCACCCCCAGTGGGGCCCTGGATTGATGGTGCCGCACCCGTATGGCCCGGCGGCGGCTGAACCACCGTGCCAGCCATACGGGGCCACGGCCACTGGACGCCCCCCCCCCCAGTGTTGGTAGTGGTGTGGGTGCACTAGTTTGAACCGCATACTCACACGCTGCACCCCCATGGGCCGCCCCTACCAGGGGTTCCGGCCCACTGTGGGCGTCAGAGCTCGCGACCGCAACCGAGCTCGTGGACGAGGCCTGGTCAGTACCTGACGGCAGCAACTGTTGTACGGGGAGCTGCGAGGCCGCGGCTGATGCCGACCCACGGGCCGCAAGCAGCTCTACCCGTCCGGCCACCTGCCAATGACCGGCAGCCGATGCGTCGAGCTGTGGTCCCAAAGGCGCCCCGTGTGGGTTAACCACCCCCAAAGAAGCCTCAAGGGCCGCTACGCGGGCCAGAAGGGCGTCAACATTAACATAGCCCCCAACATTGATGGGGGGCATAGGGCCGGACGGCCCACTGATAAGAGGCGCCGGGTCAGGTCTCTGGACCCCGGGTCCCGAATATGGCCATGAACCCAGTACCGGCCCCTGGGGGGCCGGAGGCATGCCCTGCCAGGGGAGGGAATCCAACCACCCCCCCCTGGTGAAAACCCACCGCAGGAAGCTGCGGGCCAAGGGCAGAAGGCCCCGAGGAGTGAACCGGGCCAGGGCTGGGGGCCGCCAATCACGGGCCGGAGGCCGCGGCCCCCGCCGGGCCAGTCTGAGGATGCCCGGTCTCGGGCCATGGGGCAACCGACCCCATCCCACCGGTCCCGGTGGGTGCCCCCGGCAAGGGAGGCTGTTCGGGGGGCGCAGTCACGGTCCTCCGACCCGGCTGGCGCCTCCACGCAGTGCGAACCGCGTTCGCCATCGCCTTCTTTTTGGAAGGCATCTGTAGAAGTGCTGGGAAGCCGAAGAAAAAGAGCGAAAAGGACCGCTGCCCAAGGTACGCTTCCCGGCTAAGGTAAGAGCGACGGAGCAATTGGGGAAAAACTTCTCCTCTCCGTCGCTTCGCAAAATGGCAGCTCGGCTGCCTCGTGGCTGCCCCTTTTATAAGGATGCTGGCCACGCCCCCTAACTACCCGGATGCTCTTCGTCCGGTGGGGGGGGGGCACAAAGAGCGTGGCGGCCATTTTGGCGCCGCGCTTGCATTAGCTTCGTCTTTACTATTTGACCTTCCAATGAGCAGTCAAGGTTGATTTCTTCAAAGATTGACCTTTAACCTTCCTACACAATTTAAAACAGCCCAGCAACGCCGGCCAACCTCTGCTAGTATATTATATAAGAAATGGTGATGATTCTTTGGAGATGATATCTGGATTGCTTCCTCCAAACTTCTCATACTGCTTTTGTGGTCCTCCTTATATCATTGTCCAAACTGTGAAGTCATCATTTCTTGAAATCACCGGCTGAAAATGCACATGTGGAGCTAGGCTGAAAATCTCCCTTTACTATTTTTCTCCTGCATATCCTCCTTCATGTGGGCAAAACTGCTTTCTCCATGTAGAAGCAGGAGAAATAGGAAACAAAATCACACTATTGCACACCAGCTTTGGGCAGGATACAGAGGCTTTTAAAGCGTGGCCTGCATCCTTCTTGCCTGAGATTTGATGGCCCATCTGCCTGCCATGTAGACCAGAATGATGAAGGATTGCCTAGGTATTTGGGGCTCAGGCATCCTAATTTGCAGATTGGAAAAAGGGTCCCAGGTGATTTTTGCTTATCTCACTCTGATTCCTAGAGGGTTTTAGAGGCTGAAAAGAGACAGTGTTGTGTTAAATATGTCACAGTTGGTTATGTTTAGTAGGAAGTTCTAAGTTTAGCAGTAAGTCCCCCAGGCATCATTTGATGAAGTGGCATGTGGGTTTACACTGTGGTTTGTGTTAGTCAGGTTTGTGCAAGGGACATCATGAAGCAGCTTTGTGATAATAATATCCTTCCATGTGAATTGAGATTAAATAGCCATGAGGAAGCCTTCCCAATGAACCAGCCTGTGCTTGGCTGACAATACACAACAATATGCAGGGGCTAGGGAATCACACATCTGGGGTAAAGAGGGACCAAGGGGACCCACCTACATTAGTACCAGGTATCATATACCATCCTATGCCCCACCACAGATTATGAGATTTAAATTATTGAATACAGTTGTGGCCCGAGTTTTCACCCAAATCTATGTTCCTCATAGGTTATAGGCTATGCTGTGTAGGGCCACCCAAGACAGACAGGCCATAGCAGAGAATTCACTAAACAAGATCCACCAGGGAAGGCACTGGCAGCCCACTCCAGTGCCCTTGCTAAGAAAACCCCATGGACAGTACTAAGAGGCTATGCAATTTGACGCTGGAAGATGAGCCCCTCAGGTTGGAAGGTGTCCAATATGCTATTGGGGGAAACTGAGAACAATTACAAGTACCCCCAGTAAAAGAGAAGTGGCTGGGCCAAACCAAAAGAACACTCAGCTCTGAATGAATCTGATGATGAAAGGAAAGTCTGATGCTGTAAAGAACAATGTTGCATAGCAACCTGGAATGTAAGCTCTGTGAATCAAAGATGTGGTCAAACATGAGATGGCAAGACTGAACATCAATATCTTGGGAATCAGTGAACTAAAGTGGACAGGGATGGGCAAATTTAATGCAGGGGACCATTACTTCTACTACTGTGGGAATGAAGAAATGGAGTGGCCCATATAGTCAATTAAAAAAGTGCAGAAAGCAGTAGTGGGACACAATCTTAGAATTGACAGAATGATCTCAGTATGAAATTATGCCAAACCATTCAACAAAACTGTAATCCAAGCTATGCCCCAACCACTGATGCAGAAAAGGCCAAAGTCAACCAGTTCTATGAAGACCTACAACATCTTCTAGAATTGACATAAAATGTCTTTATCATCATAGGAGACTGGAATGTCAAAGTAAGAAGTCAAAAGGTAACTGGAATAATGAGCAAGGTTGACCTTCAAATACAAAATGAAGCAGGGCAAAGACTAATAGAGTTTTGCCAAGAGAATGCACTGGTCATAGCAAACATTCTCTTCCAACAAACTAAGAGGCGACTCTACACATGGACATTACCAGATGGCCAACACTGAAATCATATTGATTACATACTGTACAGTTAAAGATGGAGAAGCAAAAACTATATAGAGGAAATGGAGTATGCTATCAATTTAGCGAATTAAAGTCTAGCATAGCTGAGAGACACCATATATAAGAAAATCCAATATAATTTGGGTTCTTCTGTTTCACGGTTGTGTTCTAGAAGATCATCAAAGTCAAACACATGTTTTCTGCAGAGGAGAACTAGGAACCAATGCTTGTATTCTGTCACAACATTTCCTGTGCTTTCTTTAGCTGGAATCTCTGCTTTTGGCTTTAATTCATCAGCACTGTTATTTTCTCTTAGTATGGGGGTGGGTGGATGACACGTTTTGGCTCTGCTCTATTAACAAATTCAGGGTACCCTTTAGCTGTAACAGAAAATCCCAGGATCTGAATTGCAGCAATTTAAGCAGGTTTACAAGATTAAGCTGCTGGAATCAAGGCCATCTGTCTTGCTTGGATTAAGAGTTAACACACACTCTCTGACAACCATCAGACAAATATTAAATGACTCTAAAAATAGAAAAGGATAAAAGACAAGATGGGTATGTATGAGTGAGGTTTTTTCCTAATTGAAATTTACTTTGCATTTCACTTCATTCTCCATCATGTATACAGAAAAAGGACACTGACATTTTGTTCTACCTCCTTGAGCACAGTAATCCAAAATCAGCAGGCTCCAGCCATTCAGCTGTTGTTGCCATATGTACACAAAACATAGAAAATGTAATCTTAATTCCAGTTTTCTTACAGACACAGAATGTCATCCTTCCTTGAACATCAGTGATGACAGCATGTGTTAGCATTTGCTTTTGACAGTCCTTTTGTTCTATGGAGCATAATTAATTTATTAATCTAACAATATTTAAAAATTCACATATCACAAATCCTGCCCACTCTGATGCCAGGCCTTCTCCCCCCCCCCCCCCAGTATTTACTATGTGTAAACATTTTATTTGCTCTGTTGAGTGAGAAATTATAATGCTTCTTCTTCCATGTCCTAGCTGGACATGAAACTGCCAAAATAAAACCACCTTTTGGTGAGTTCATTCCATGATCCATTTTGCCTGCCTTATTGTGAGAAAGAGAATCTGGCTAGGTTATCCTGCTATGGTAATAGAGTAGATTATACTGCCAGCGACTCAGTGTTGAGTGTCAGGCAGCAGTTAACTAACCTGACAACCCTTAGGACTAACAGCCCTGGATGCTGAAGTCCACAGGGATGGTTCAAAAGTGGATTAAATCCCACTTGCATCATCCTGATGGAGGACCCTTTTGGCACTCAAAGTCTTCCTCAGCCCCAGGCCAGTATTGATGAAGCATCAATACTGGCCTGGAGCTGAGGAGGACTTTGCATGCCAAAAGGACTCAGGACCAGAAAGTCACTCATGGAACTAGATCAGAGGTACAGGGGTCATGCTGCGATGTGGAAGGCAGATGAAAGGCCACTGCATTATCTTCTCAGGACAGTCTTCACCACTGATTGCCATGATGATTGCGCATATTTGGACATGGCAGAAGCAGAAGAAGCAGAAGAAGTGTGAGAAAGATTAGCCAGCACAAAGTTGCTGTTGCCTGTGGTACACCCAATTGTGTTTTAAAGTAACCACAATCTTCAAGGAGGCTCTTTCTGTGTACCTTAAGACAGATAACTAAACTCATCACAAGACCAAACCAGCAGTTATTCCAATCTGAAAGAAGGCAAATATGATTCCCAGTTGTAATTAACTATCAAAATTTAAAATCCTAAATCAGAACCATTGTTCAGTGAGAGCTGGTAAATCATTCCTTAGGTGGAAATGTGTTCATTTCTCTTCTGTGTAAAAACAAACAAACAACAAAAGACTCTATTCTCCATGCTACAAAACATAGGAAAATTATTATTAATAAGCCCTGGTCATGCAGTGGTTAAACAGCTGTACTGCAACCAAGAGGTTGTGAGTTTGATCCTGACCAGGAATCAAGGTTTACTCAGCCTTCCATCCTTCTGAGGTTGGTAAAATGAGTACCCAGCATGTTGGGGGCAAAATGCTAATAACGTGTGAACCACCCAGTGCTTTGAGGTGGTATATAAGTGTCACTGCTTTGCTTTTTTGCTTTTGCTTTGCTTGATACAGAAATTAAGAGCCAAGTGTTTCTGGTGATATTGAAAATAATAACAGTCCTGTGATCAATTAGCCAAATCCCAAATAAGAGTTAAAGAACATTTTCCTTGGGTAATTAATTATAACTAGTGAGTTTTCAAGTCACGTAGGACTCTGTATCAGGCTGAGAATTGCACAGCTTGGGAGAAAGGGAAGAAAATAAAGGTGTTACTAATTAATGAAGCTTTATTAATACACTACCATAATTTTCTTCTCTCTGACTATCCTGCTGTTAACTTTGGTCCATTTTATGTTCACTTTGCAAATAAGGGAAACAATAAGACTGAGACAGAGACTTCTCAACATCTAGGCAGTATTTTTTATTTATTAAATTAATAAAATATATATAAACAAATAAAATATTAAAACAAACTAAAGAAGAAGAAAATCTACATTTGAACAGTACACTTCACCTGTAGGACCATTTGAGAGTAACGACTTATGACTTTTACCCTGGTGGATCTCCATTCCCATTCCCAAATTGTATAGCTTCCGTGTTGGGTTTTGCCCATTCTCCTTTACCAATACAAAATTGACAAGTGTGCTCCATGTATCTGAAAACACATCTCTACTAATAACTCCATTTCACTATTAAATTACATGTAGATTCATCATTAATTTCTACATTGCAAACTCCCTATACTAATCCCTCAAATGAAAGTGCGGCACCAAAATGGCTGCCGTGCTCTTTGCAGCCCCCCCCCACCCGGACTCAGACATCTGGGTGAGTTAGGGGGCGTGGCCACGCCTCTATAAAAGGGGTGGCCACGAGGAAGCTGAGCTGCCATTTTAGAAATGTTATGGAGCGGAGAAGTTTTCTCCGCCGCGTTTCTTGCTCTTTTTGCCCTTCGTACCTGGTCCTTTGAATGGAGTTCGCTCCTCTTCACTGCTGCGGTACTCAGGGCACAGGAACTGATCCCTGGCCAGGGATCCATCGGTAGCTTCTTCGGGAGACATGGCTCCCAAGCACAAGGCCCCGGCGGTCAAGCCGCGGCCGAGGGAAGAGCTTTCCCTACCCCTCCCTCTAATAGGGGGAAGCCATCAGGTCGGAGGACTCGGGCTGCACCCCCTCAGCTGGGCAGCGGGATGGCCCTGCCCACCGCTGCCAGTGTGGCTGATCAGGCTTCTACTGGTCAGCCCGGCACAGGCCTCCAGGCTAGGCTGGCACAGGCTGGCGCCTCGGGGATCCCTGCCCCTGGAGGGCATTTTCTTGGTTCGGGACAGGGTGGCCCACTTGGACCTGGTGGCGATTTCCGCCCCACCATTCCTCCGGCCCCCCACGGGCCGGAGTTTTGGGCATGGCCCTACTCAGGCCCTGGATCCCCATTCGGGTTTCCCATCCAGCAATTGGCCACAGGGCCGTCCGGCCCATCCAGCCCATCTTATACTGGGGGCTCGGAGACTGTTGATGCGCTTCTTGCACGTATTTTGGTGCTAGAGCCATCACTGGCCATTGCCCAACCACCTCCTGATGGGGGTTTAGCTGCCGCTTCTATTACGGCCCTTTCATCGGTCCCGGCAGACACGTCGGCCGTGACTCTCCAGCTGGCCGCCAACAGGGTCGAGCTGCTTGAGGCCATCAGGCCAGCCCAGGCTGGCACCTCACAGCTCCCCGCACATTCGGATTTGCCGGTGGGGAGCAGTCAGGTGTGGCCCCAGAGCTCGATGCCTGTCGCGAGCTCCGACGCCCGCCGTGTGCCGGAACTCCCGGTGGGGGCGGCTCACGGGGGTGCGACTAGTGAGTATCTGGTTCAATTTAGTGCACCAACACCGTCCAGTCACACTGGGGGGGAGGTACAGTGGCCATGGCCACGCCAGGTTACTGTGGGTGGGCAGTTGCTTCCACACTGCCCTGTTAACTCCTGGTTGCCAAATGGTCTCTCAGTTAGGACAGGGGTGTCTGCCCTTGGGGGTATGCCAAGCGTCGCAGGGGCTATTCAGGGCCCGCTGCGCATACCCTTCATCCAACATGTGCCAACGGCGGCTCTGCCAACGGCTGGTTATTCCTTGCCCTTGGGTGATCATCTTTCACAGGCCACGAGGGATAAGATGTGGCGAGGGGAGTACCTTGATATTTTCTCCCTCCTGAATCATGAGCCCACCAAGGAGGAAAGGGAGGGACAGGATGACAGGGACAAGGAATTGTCCCGTCATCGTAAGCCACCGCGTACCTGGGCCAATTGGTTGCTGGCATATCTTATATATATAGCGGTATAACTTGGGCTCGGCCTGATTTGGCCATTCCGATGATGCAATACCTCGGCAATATTTATAGGGCGATGGTTGATTTCCCTGGCCCGTCGTGGTTGGCTTACGATGAGGAATTTAGGATGAGGGTGGCCCTACATCCTGAGATGAGATGGGATGAGCCCTGCCAGCAATTGTGGCTCTTGTATATGACTCCCACGCGTCCGGTGCCTGGTGATAGGTACCATTGTGGCCATGCCGTGCCACAATGGTGGACGGCTGCGACGCAGGTTCCCCGCCAGCCGGCGGGGCAGGGGGTTCCAGCCCGCCTGCTGTGTTGGAGCTTCTCAGCTAGCGGTGTGTGCACCAAGCGTCAGTGTCGTTTCTGGCACGAGTGTCCCTTTTGCTCTGGCCCTCATGCCGCCTCCGCATGCCAGCGGGCTGGTGGGTCACAGGGCAGAGGTAGAGGTGGGCAGGGGGTGGTCAGAGCTCCCTCTGATGGTGGTGGCCACGCAAAAGACCCCCTCCCCAACTAATATCCCCATGCTAGGATGATGGCTTTCCGCTTATCCTAGACGGGATGATGCGAGGTACCTGCTAGAAGGCTTCCAGTTTGGCTTTCATATAACATTTAGGGGTGTTCGGGGACTGCAGGATGCCCCGAACTTACTTTCTCTAAAGGGCAATGAGGAGGTCGCTGCACAAAGCATAGCTAAGGAGTTGCAGGCTATGAGAGTTGCGGGGCCCTTTGCTGAACTACCATTCCCTAACTTGAAGGTCTCTCCTCTGGGGCTAGTCACAAAAAAGACCCCAGGTGAATTTCGCTTAATACACCATCTCTCTTACCCTGCGGGTTCCTCGGTCAATGATGCTATTCCTGATGACCTTTGCTCGGTCAGGTGTACATCGTTTGATCAGGACCTACAGATGGTACGCGCCTGTGGTCCCGGGGCCCTCCTGGCTAAGTGTGATATCAAATCAGCATTCCGATTACTGCCAGTGCACCCCGAGGATGTTGAGCTGTTGGGTTTTCGTTTTCGGGGGAAATTCTATGTAGATAAGGCCATGCCTTTTGGCTGTTCTATTTCATGTTCGGCATTTGAACGATTCAGCACTTTCCTCCAATGGGCCTTTGTTTGCAGTTCAGGGTCCCGGTTTGTAGCCCATTACCTCAGCGACTTTCAGTTCGGGGGTGAACGGGACTCGGACACGTGTACGCGTCTCCTTACTACATTTCAGGCCCTTATGCGAGAACTGGGTGTCCCCTTAGCGCCTGAAAAGACCGAGGGCCCAGCCACCATGCTCACCTTTTTAGGCATTAAAATTGACACTGTCGCACAGGCATCCAGGTTACCCATGGACAAGGTGGCTTGGATCTCTGCGGCGATTCAGGCACTAATTTCCAAGCGTAAGGTGTCCCTTCGTGAGCTACAGGTACTTCATGGCCACCTCAACTTTGCCTGCAGGGTGGTGACACCAGGCAGAGCTTTCGCCAGGCGTCTGTGCGATGCCATCGCTGGCCTATTAAAACGCCACCACAGGGTCTGGCTCACCAGGGGTATACGGGCAGACCTTTCGGTTTGGCTCACATTCCTCCAGGAATTTAATGGGGTCTCTTTTTGGAGATCGGACCTTATGGTCCGCCCTAAAGTTCAAGTACAGTCGGATGCCTCCGGCTCTCTGGGTTATGGGATTTATTTCGAGGGGTGGTGGGTATATGGCCAATGGCCTCATGCATGGCAGGGCACGGATCGTCTCCGCGATCTTACTTTCCTGGAATTTTTTCCCATTTTGGGGGCACTAATGCTATGGGGTGATAAGTGGGTCAACTCAGTGGTCCATTTTTGGTGTGACAATGCTGCAATGGTGCACATTGTTAATGCCCAGACATCCAAATCCCCTAGGGTCATGGCATTGGTCCGTCAATTGGTCTTGAGAAGCCTACGCCTTAATGTGCTGTTCAAGGCCAGACATGTACCAGGCATTAATAATGATATTGCTGATGCTTTATCCCGCCTGCAGATCTCCCGGTTCCGTGCCTTGGCTCCGGAAGCAGAGGAATTCCCCTCGCCACTCCCGGCCGAGATTTGGACATTTGGCGAGGAGAGGTGAACCAGGCGATCGGCATGTCTTTGGCACCTCGCACGCGTAAGGTGTATCAACATGCTTTCATACAATTTAGAACCTTTTGTGGGCAACTACGGTTACCCGAAGTGTGGCCAATACCAGTGGACCAGATTTTACAATACATGGTTTATCTTCATGTTCAGGGGCTGGCCCCCCGTACTATAGCCTCTAGGCTTTCGGCACTGGCATTTATGGCCAAGGTGCGGGGCTTCGCCGACTGCGTGAATGATTTCCGCATACGTCATGTTTGGGAAGGGTGGACACGTGAACGTGGCTGCCGCCTGGACACACGTCACCCAATTTGATCAGAGGTTCTTACCAACCTTGCACGAGGCTGGCATAACTTATGCTATGATAGGTATGAGGTGGCTCTTTTTCACGCAGCTACCACTGTAGCCTTCTTTGGAGCACTCTGCATCAGTGAGTTGGTACCACTGTCTAAGGCGGATGCGACTCGTAGGGCACTAGAACTCGACGATGTCTATGTTACACAAGATTGGGCTCAGTTGAGGATACGGTCCTCAAAGGTTGATCAGCATGGCGTAGGCAGTGGAGTCAGACTGCTACGATGTTCCATTGAAGACATCTGTCCGGTTGGTGCCCTACATGAGTTTTTGGCAGTGCGTGGTACGCACACTGGCCCATTTTTCTGCTACCAGGATGGGTCTCCCCTTACTAAATTCCAGTTTTGGAAGGTGACCGGCATGGCACTTACCAGTGTGGGCCTCCCTGGGGCTCGTTATGGCACCCATTCATTTAGGATAGGTGCCGCGTCTACTGCGGCTGCGTTTGGGTACTCTGAGGCTGATATATGCAGAATGGGTAGGTGGGAATCCATGCACTTTGCATTGTACGTATGACCCCTCCATGCATGAGTACCAGTTATGTCATTATTCCTTTTTTCCTTCTTTTACAGACCCTGTGAGTCCCCGCACACCGGTGGCAGTATGGCTGGTGGGCCACAGTTACGTGCACTGGGCAGCGCAGTATGCTGCGGTGACAGAGTGGGGACCCCATCTCGGGCTATGTGCAGCCACACGTATGCGATGGTACGGTAAGCGCGGTATGAAATGGCGGGAACTGTTGCCATTCCTGTTTTCCATCAGGGATGCTGAACCGCCTGATGTCCTTATCCTGCATCTCAGTGGCAATGACCTTGCCTAGGTCACTGGCCTCTCTTTAAAATTCACGATTTGCAGGGACCTAGCCTATTTGCATTACGTATGGCCATCCACGTGGCTGCTATGGTCGGACATGGTGCCGCTACATACTTACGTGGGAGGCGTTGACCTCCGTGCCTTGACCGCGCTAACCGCTCGGTGAACAGGGCTGTCGCCCGGTTCGTGGCAGACAAGGGCTTGGGGACAGCCATCCGGCACCCTAGGATAGGCTTGCAGCATTATGATCTCTATGCAGGAGATGGGGTCTACTTGTCGGCCAGAGGTATGAACCTCTTTCTTGAGGATATGCAAGCAGGCCTGGACACCGAGCTGACGGTCTGGGGGGGCGGTGAGTCATCATGGATGCCTCCCCGTGTGGCGGGTAGCACTGGTAAGGTAAAGATTTATGACCCATAAGTATCCGGCAGGTTCACAATTGACTGGCCAACACGTAGACAGGTACAGGAGAAATAGGTTTGGCCAGTCAAGGGCGAACCAGGCAAGGGGTGATGGCAGGAGCTTAACAGCCTGCATCACCTTGAGATTTAACGGATACACGTCATAGGGTGGGGTCAGTAGATAGTTTATTGACTCCAGTCAACAATTTGTTTGTGTTAACAAACAAATTGATACAAATAGTTACATGTAGCCAATTGCCATTGGCATTTTGGGAGGAACCTTACAAGTGTTACTGCGGCCTGCTTGCCTTAAAGAATTACAATTGGATGATTACACCAATTGGAAGTTATAATTTGGACTAGGGCATTATTCAATAAAAGTGGCCCGATGCCTTTATCCATATACCGGTGTCTGAGTCTTTCTTTGGGGGGTGCGCGTGCAAAGAGTATTATTTGCTGTATTTCACTTCCTAGCAAAAAAACAATCTCACCATTGCTAATAAATTGAAAACTAATTCAAATATGACATAGCTAGATGGTATTGTAGATGCAATGGGCACAGAGCTGGGTGCGTTGAGGAGAATGGTGGACAGAGGTGCCTGGAGGACAATGGTCCATGGGGTCGCCAAGGGTCGGAATTGACTGTGCGACTGAACAACAACAATTCCCTGGTTGCCCAGTTACATATTACATCTTCAAATGTTGGTAAGACTATTGTTTTATGGTTAAATATTGATTGCTTATTTCATTTATTTCCTTAAATAACAGTTGTCAAAATTTCAGTGAATACTCACTTTCCCATCACATATGAAATTAGGTGCCTATTTTTGGCACCTCTTTTAATACATCTTTAGAGCATTTGCCATCTTCTTGGTGAAGTTTCGCTGGAGTTAAGCACTGTCTCCAAATCAAGTCATAGAAATGTCCTTTCATCTATATTGATTTAAACTTCAGTATTTTAATATTTCATATACTTTCCAAAGCACTGGAACATATTTCTTCTTCCATATCTAATTCCCATAACAATTTAAGTAAAACATTCTGATCATCTGCTTCAAATAAAATGTTATACATTTTTCTTACTACACCCTTCTCAATCTTATTATCACTTTCACTTTCCTTTTGCAATACAGCTCTTTCATATTTCATTAATTCTCTATATTTACCATTTAAAAATCATTTGTTTCATGGTTCTATAGTTCATAGTTCCTTCTCATCAAATTTGCAGATGACACAAAACTGGGTGGAATAGATAATGCCTTGGAAGATACGAGCAGAATTCAAAAAGATAGTCTAGAACACTGGGCTGAAACCAGCAGAATCTAATTTAACAGGAATAAGTGGAAGGTTTTACACCAAGGGAACAAAAAAACAATGATTATATGATTTTTAACTGTTCAAAATGAATAATATTGTACAAAATATTTCATATCTATCTATCTCTTTGTTATATAGTCTTCAATTTCCCCTAATCAGTCCTTTAAGAACCTGAGAACTTATTAAGAACTGTTCAATTGATCTTTCTAAAATTTCTGGGAATTTTCCAAATCTGTCACCGGGGATAATGTAGACAAAGGCAAAATAAATAGTTCTAGTATATTCCAAATTGTTAATGTATTATTAAGGAAATATTTTTCTATTTTTAAACTATTTTTTGTATTATCTTGTAAAAAGATTTTTCTATTTTAACTATATTTTTATTATCTTGTAAAGAGAGGATATTTACCAAATTCAAATGTAATTCTTGCACTTCCATGTTCAATCATAATATTTTATTGGGTGTGGGATCTGCGCACACAATTGGTCAACTGTCCCTAACAGAACCCCAGTTTGGGAGATTGCTCCTTCAAGCTACAGGGTTCTGAGGGGACAGAAATTGGGGGAGCGGAATATTAGATAGAGTTTAATTCATCAATAGCTGATCTGACAGGCAGCTCGGGCAATGGAGAGCTAATAACTAACTCGCTAGGCATGTAATAGGTAATCTCGTGTCTGCGGATTCCTTTAAGCCCTAGAGTCAATGTTAGCCACTTGTTTACTCCCGATAACATGGAACAATGTATTTCCCCTGTAGTTAATTAAGTTAGTTAATGAACTTCCCCTGTGTAGACTTCCCCAATTAACTTGTGTAAACTTGAGGTGTGAAGTCTGGTTTCACACTGGATCGCTATGCTTCTGCGTGCAGCCAGAACAGGATAAATACTCATGATTTGTCATCATTAAATCACTGGTCTTCGCTCCATCTTGCCTCGTGTGTCTTTGCTTGACCAGTCTCCTCCGAGACCCAACGGCCACTTCGCGGTTCCGATCCAGCTTGCGCAACCTGCTTTGCGGCCCATACCCAACAATTGGGTTGAGATATTACATCCAATATACTGTATATCAGGGTTTCCCAACCTAAGGCCTGCAGGCCAGATCCGGCCTGTGATACCATTTCATGTGGCTCCCCCACCCCTCCAAATGGATTTGAGAAACAAAATGGCGAGCCCCTTTAAAGCTGTTGGGACAAAATGGCAGTCCCCATTGTGCAGGTAGGGCAAAATGGCCATCTGGCCCTCAAAGCTGACTTTGAGAGCATGACCGGATGCTCCCTCAGACAGTCGGCCTGGAGGGAGCCGCAGCTATGCGGCTCAGGCACCAGTACCATCTCACCACCAGCACCCTCGGCCCTGCTCCTGGCTCAAAAGGCTGCTGCAGCAGCAGGACTTCACTGCTGCCCTCAAGTTTCTGCGGCCAGGGTGGAGAGGCCGCCGCAGCAACGGGCACCAGGATCACCCCACCATTGGCATCCTGAGCCCCATCCCTGGCCAGGGCTTAAAAGGCCACTGCAGCGGCGGGCGGCAGGGCTTTGCCACCACCCCCTGGCCTACTTGCCATCATATTGTATGATTATTGTGTGAGCCGCCCTGAGTCGGGCTTCCTGATTGGGCAGCATACAAATGTGAAAATTAAATTAAATTAAATAATTAAATGACCCGGCCCCTAGCTTGAAAAGTTTGGAAACCCATGCTGTATATCTTAGCAATAGAATTCAATTCCTAGACCTCCTTTTTTGAGATTTATAATATCTCCTTTTATTCTAAATTTCTTATCTCCACTATAAAAAATAATTATATTTTGCCAATCCTTTAACTCTTTTACACTCATCTTTGGTGGTGACCTCCTGAATACAGAGTTTTATATACTGCATTTCTATCAAACCATGGCAGTTTGATATTCCTCAAATCAATTAGTTTATTCATAATTACCATTGTCATTATTTTAAAAATATCTTGTTTATTGTTTCCAGGTTACCTAGCAGTCTTCCAAATATTGATATTAATATATTTTCCTTCTTTATTGTAGGAATGCATCTGGATTCTGTCTCCTGTCTTCTGACACATTTTGTAAACAAAAGCCTCTTTGCTTGCATGAGAGACAATGCTCCTTATCTCTCCTTATTTGGGTTCTGACATTCTGATTGATTATGTAGCTTAAGTTTCGTTTCTGGTATACTCTGCTTGCTTAAGTTTCGTTTCTGGTATACTCTGCTTGAATAAAGAGTAGATTAGTATCCTTTGTTCAGCCAAGGACTGCAGTCTGCTTTTCTCTCTCTTTTCTTTTCTTACTCCGTCTAATGAAGCTGGACTTCGTGGACTCTTAAGTTTCTATCTGGGGCAATAAACTGCTCTGTTAGATGAGGCTGATTATCTTTACATGAATCAGATTCCAACAACTGGCGCCCTATCGTGAGGCCATTGAATGAAATTCAAAGGAATGCTTAGAAGCAGCAATCAGCAATTAACACCTCATAATTGGCGACCAGGGACAAGGTCTTCTTCATTTACCTACGACCAGGCAAAAAGGTCCGACCGGGAAGGTCATAAATCAAGCGCTTGAGAAAACATCACAACAGGGTGAGTGAAAATAAAAAAAGAAAAGAAAAGATTTTTTTTTAATCATGGGGTGTGTGCTGGCGTCGCAAATGCAGGAACTTTGTAAAGATATCTCAGATCTTTTGAATAACAATGGGAAACGAGCGGATGAGAAGGAGATACAAAAGCAAGTCAAAGCTATAGAAAAAATCAGTCCTTGGGTTAAATATGATGAATGTTTGGACTTAAAACAGTGGAAACAGATTGGGAGAGAAATGCAGAAGCATAATGGAATTTCTATATCAGTGCTATTTACATGGGAGGAAGTCAGAGACTGCCTTCAAAGACTCACTCCAAAGAATATTCTGTTGTCTCAGGGGCTTGCTGGCCCCCTCCCAAAGCTTCTGCCCCCAGCCAAAGGAGGGACTATAGCAACTGCCCCTCCATCATATGAGCAACAACAGCATAAGCCCCCTGAAGTGGGTGGAAATGGAGATGGGACATTATATCCTGCCTTGCAGCAATCAAGCACTTTTAGCCCTACAAAAGACCTGTTCACTGCTGCAATACTGCCTGCCGAGTCTAAAAAATAACTAGTGCCAGCTGATAGGGAACAAATGGTGGGGACCTCATCACAGATTGAAGCTGTTAATGCATGCAGAGTGGCAGGAAGCAAGGAGTGTGTTTTAAAGAGCAGCATAGGAGATCTCAGCCCCCCCGTGAAGCAACCCTCTTCACAAAAGCAGGAGAAGCTGAGTAGTAAACTTGATACCTCACATGTGGCCAAGAAGTGGGAGGATGGCCCAGAGGAGGAATGCAGAAAACCCAAGCAAAAGGGGTCTTCTTGCAAGTACAAACTAACAGATGCAGTTTGTCATAAAATTGAGATTGAGATGCTGCAGATGAAAGAAATCCAGAGGACAAGGGGGGGTGAATCCTTCCTCGATGGACAGCAGGCTGTTGCAAAAATACAAGGAGTTTTTGGCTGATTTTGAACTGCCCAACCCTCAAACAAAGAGATCAGAGTGGGCTGTCTCAAGTTTCCAGCATCAGGATGGCAGGGAAAGCAACGGGAAATTCCCTGTACTATTCTTCTGTGTGAAATTACTTGCAACTTCTGGAGAATTTGTTCTTTGTGCTTTCACACCTCATCGGCCTGCCTTAATACAGATGGGTGTGACTGGAGCAAGAAGGAATGTGTGTTTGCCTGAAAAGCTGAAAAGGGGGGTCTGGGTGTCTTGTGAATTCAGTGAGAGTTAATTTATGGCTTAGTTTCAGCTTGCCATGCCAAGAACTGTGCTGGAGAGAAGATAGTGTTTAAGAAGAAACATTTGGACTTTTAATTTGGACATTTTAATTGGACTAAAAAGTTTGTGTGGACTCTAAGCAAAGAATTGGCTTTGTTTGCATTTTAAAACCTGAAAACCTTTTTTAAGCAACCTGCTCATGCTATGAGTGTGAAATGCTCTAATGATATTTGTACTGTATTGATTTACCATGCTATGCTGGTTTTAAGTTATTGAATGCAATGGAGACCTACTTCATGTAAGGAAGAAGAGAAATGTTCATGTTTTGTTCATGCTTAAATGTTTTGCTTATTCTCTTGCAGGGGAAAGACCTGTCTTTGCTTATGTTATGTTTTACCTTATGAAACTGCATTTCTCAAGGTACCTCCAGAAGCACATGGAAGAGTTTTCAGTACCCTACACATGTAAATGGGTTTGTGACATTGCATTTGTGTTAAATGTCAGGCATGTTTCATGTTTAGTTACATGGTACTAGTAATAACAGGGCATGCTCCTGTTTCTTAGGGGAGTGTCTGCCTAAGCCATTGGTCGTTTATTGGCAACAAGGGGATCCTGAGTGGAAGGATTCCTGCTGGAGCAATCCGCCCATGGAGAGAGAAGAAGGTTACTCAGCTCCAGGATGGTGGTTCACCAGTAAACTAAATGTGCTGACATTTGTTCTTTTCTTTCTTACTGTGCTTCCAGCTGTAAGAACAATGCCTCATGGGGGCAACCCCAACTTTTGGATTCGTCATGCTAACTATATGTTTGAAGTTCATGGTAAGAATGCAACGTTATACTATGAGCATCCACTGGCAGTGTCTCAAATGGCCTTTCTTCCGGCATTGTTCAACAAGCCAGAGTTGGTTATTGGACATTTGCAACATATTGATTGATCTACACGCTTCTCTAATCCTCCAGAACAATTTAACAACACCCGCTGGCGAAGCATGACATTCAAGAAATACACTAAAGGACTTTGTTTCTGCTGTCATAGTTCTGGAGTCTGGAATAGTAAATGGAAGTACTGGACTCAAGCAAAAAGGGTTTTGCGGAATGTAGGCAATTATACGGGTTGTGATGATTATTTTTGGTTATGGGGTAGTTATAACAGTTCTTATAAGCTTAATTATACCTTGTTTAACACTACTATTGAAGATATATATGATGTGTTTCCTATGTTTACTCCTGATTATTCTGCTATAGATAGTGGTTCAATTTGCAATGGATGGCAAATCAAGGATCCTAACATGTGGTTCTTTTTTAATGGAGTTGCCATGAATTTCCATCCAGGACAATATCAATGTGCAGCATTGGGTTATTTTACCTTACAGACTGGCCATAGATTACCTGTTAGCAAAATCCGGAGGATTTTGTAAACTGGTCGGGAACCAGGGATGTCGGGTAAAATTCCAGGATCTGAATAATACTATTGAGAAAGAACTTCGGAATTTACAGGAGAGCATTACTAACAATGTACGCACTGATGTTAATCTCTTTGATTGGGTGACTTCTTGGTTGCCTGATTTGTCTGTCCTTAGACAAGTTTTCTTTTATGGGTTTATTATTATTATCTGCATTATACCTTTGTGTTTTTGCATTTATTGTATTCCTAATCTTATTTCTATGTGTAACACATGTCCACTGCGTAGAAGGGAGACATCGAGTTTTGCACGACGGCAATTGTACTCAATGAGGTATCATCCTCCGGAACAAGGTACCATGAGTCAGGAGGGGTACGATGTCCAGGAGGACAGTGATGATGTATATGGAGGAGTAGTTATGGAGTAGGATGACATGCAGGGGTATGATTAGCCGTCCCTCTCTCAAATTTAAATGAAAAAGGAGGACATGTAGGAATGCATCTGGATTCTGTCTCCTGTCTTCTGACACATTTTGTAAACAAAAGCCTCTTTGCTTGCATGAGAGACAACGCTCCTTATCTCTCCTTATTTGGGTTCTGACATTCTGATTGATTATGTAGCTTAAGTTTCGTTTCTGGTATACTCTGCTTGCTTAAGTTTCGTTTCTGGTATACTCTGCTTGAATAAAGAGTAGATTAGTATCCTTTGTTCAGCCAAGGACAGCAGTCGTGTTTTCTGTCCCTCTCTGTTCTTTTCTTACTCTGAGCCTAATGAAGCTGGACTTCGTGGACTCTTAAGTTTCTATCTGGAGCAATAAACTGCTCTGTTAGATGAGGCTGATTATCTTTACATGAATCAGATTCCAACACTTTATTATACTTAAAAATATTCATTTCTGATTTATGCCAATTTATCTGCAACTCCATAATTTCTCCAAAATAATTTAAATGCATTTAGCCCTCTCTCCACATTTAACCCCCTCCAAGGATTGTTGCCTTGTTGTGGTGACTTATGTGATTGGATGAGGCTATGGGCTATGCCATGTAGAGCCACCAAAGATGGACAGAGAACTCAGACTAAACACAATCCATAGCAGAGAACTCAGACTAAACACGATCCACTAGGGAAGGTATTGGCAATCCACTCCATTTTCCTTGCCAGGAACACCAGCCCTGGAGTGTTCACCACATCTCGAGGCAGTAGGTTCCACTGTTCTAACCATTATAGAATTTGCCAATAATTCTATAACTAAATCAAACAATACAGAGGAAAGGGAACATCCCTACCCACTTCCTCAGCCTAGAGAAATCTGTCCTATTATCCCTTCATTTTCTAATACTGTTGCAATATTCTCTGAATACAGAAGTTGTATTATACTTTGTAAGCATCAGCCAAAACATGTGACCTTAATTACAATTTTAGCCTTAATCATTCCACTAAATCAAATGTCTTGAAAATATCTAATGATATAATACTCACCTTAACATGTCTTGCTATTTCATTTAATACATTTAGTACTCTTTTTTTGCTAATTAGACATTTTTACATAAAACCAGTTTAATCTTCTTTAATATATTTAGTAATAACATTAATAATTCTCTTTGCTAATACTGCAGTAAATACCTTGCCATCCTGACTTATTAAAGAAATGAGTCTGTAAGCCCCAAGATCATGGAGTCTTTATTCTTTTCAAAATTAATATAATTATTAGTTGTTTTCATGATAACAGCATATTTTCTCCCTCCATTAGATTATTTTTAAATAGATTTTAATTTAGGTACTAACATTTTCTTAAGGTTTTATAAAACTCTGGCCCTAATCCATCAACTCCTTGGTGTCTTACATAGTTTCAATTTATTAATCATTTCCTCTTTCCCTTCTTCCCTTATTAATTGCTCAATTGCATCTCTATCCATTTCTTGAAGTTTGTTACCCACATTCTTTACCACATGTTTCCTAATTTATTTTCTGGGGATAATTCCCCACAACATATAATTTATTTATAAAAAGTATTGGAAAAACTTTAATTATCTTTCATCAAATTGCAAATTATTAATGCATTACAATATTTTACTTCTGCCAGACTATTCTGCAATTAAATTTGACTCATTTTGTTTTCATTTTGCTCATGGGGGAAACTAAGACTGAGACAGAGATTGCTTGAGCATCAAAAAAAGGTATCATAATCTGCCAACAATATTGTCTTCATTACAAAACATAAATTAGTTTTCCTTCCTGCTCTGCCAATGGCAAATAATGGGAAAGAGAGTCAACACACTGTAGTACTGGAATGATGAACTAGAGCTAGGGAGACCTAAATTCAAACCTCTGCTTTGTCATGAAGTTCACTGGGTTATTTTCAGTGAGTCATTTTCCCTTATGATGGTTTACCTCTTTCAATTGTGGTAATAATAACAAATGGATATTTTGTTTGAGGTCCCTGAAAGAAAGCATAATTTAGCAATCAACTAAATAAATAAAATTAAGAAAGTCCATCTCTATTAGGGAGGAGACATTTTAAAGAAAATCAGAAAAACTGCATGAATAAGACTGCTCTTTTAGCTTGGATTTCAGAAAACACTAATAAGAATGAATGGATGTGAAGTAGTCTGCTGGCCTTGGTGCTTGTTGCCTAGCACAAAGAGAGCCTACTGCAGCTTATCTTTATCTTTACAGTTAAGTTAGAAGGAATTACCTTCTAGAATCCAAATTCACACACAAACACACAAAGAGACCCAATTCAGTAGATCATATTGACATGAAGACAGCTTGTCCATCTAATCAAATCATCATACTATAATGTGGAAATATTTGTAAATGTAGAGAATGTTTTACTGATTCTTGGAACTAGTCTTCCTTCACTCCATTGCAAATAGTGTCATAAAATACTGATTTTGGTTATGATCATGGCAAAGAGGAGGAGAAATTTAAATATTCAACTTCCATACTCTTTCTTACAACTATTCTTACCATTTTAAAAAAACCTGGGTTTACTGTATCCATCTAATTCATTTCATATCAATTGCATATGTGATGTTATAAACTAATGGGTTTGTCTTGGTAGTTCAGACATCACGCCAAATGAGAGCACCAAGAATATCTTGCATGGCTCAGATCATGACTAATGGTGTTGTGTCTTTAAGAAGGAAGCACTTCAGGTGCAAGCTATTGTTTTAAGTTAATCTGTATCTTGGCCAGTAGTGCAAAAGTCAAGAAGTCCTTTTTACCCCTGAACTGGGCTGTTAGGTTTTACCTTCAAAAAAGCTGAATCACTTAACATTGACAGCACTACTGCTGGACTCTGTTGTTCCTGTGCTGAACACAACAAATGGCTTTTGACTCCCCTTCTAGGGGAAAAAATGTCTGCAGAATTTCTAGAAGGGGAGTCAAAGCTATGAAATGTTATATAGGCATAATTCATGTGCATAATATGTACTAGTACAAGAGAGTGCATTTGACTTTGTTCATTAAAATAAATATATTTTGGAATCCTAGTAGTAATGATGGGAGTATAGGAGACAGTCTCAAGCAGAGATTCTTGCTGAAAGAGAAGGTTATTCCACAGTAGACAGACATGTCTGATCATTCTCTGGAAAGATTAGAACGAAATTTCATAACTTCATGCAATCAAAGATCGTAGTTATCCTTAGATTTTTAAATGCTACATATGGATTTCAAGAAGAAACAGAGATGAAAGAGTGTGGGTTGCCCAGGCCACTAATTGGACAGCTACCTTTCCCAATGGGTTTGTCGGGCTTTGCAAACAACCCCGAGACCATCCTGGCTCGACCGGAAAGGCGATTGGGTATGGGCAAATTAGTAATAGGGAGCAATTGTGACTCGATGTTTCCTTGGCTGAGGGCACTGAAACAAGTAGGACAAGTGTCTTGAGTAAAGAGACCCAAGGTCTCGTAAACAGCATACGGTATCTAGCTCACGTCAGTGTAAAGGGCTGAGCAGGCACCAACCACAGCTACACTAAATAGCTATGCATAGGTATACAGAGTCTTCTAGGACTTAGATAACATGAGAACATTGAGTCTCACCACAATCCACTGATTAAGTCTGCCTATGGGCAACCTGGGCACGCAGGCTGGTAAGTGTAACCCAACCAGCCGAGTGCCACATAGCAAGCTTTCTGTCACAGGGGTCTCACACAGGCTGTGCGTGTTGACTCCCAATTGTAGTCAATAAATATAGACTACCTGAGGACTTGGAGCTGGCTTTTACCATCATACATCAGTCTCGTGTGCCTTCCTTGAGTTCAGCACCTTGACTCCCATGGACCATTAAAACAAAAGATACTGAGTATGACTGGGTAAGTGTAAAAACATTGTGGAAAGTATATAGATTATGATGACAAGTTGAACTTTCTCAGCTGCTTAAGGGTACTAGTTCATGGATGAGAACTTTGAATCTGCTGATTTTCAATTTAGTAACCTATCCACAGTGGACAATAGTTTCCCATGCTTGTTTGAAATTTCACTAAAGGTCCTTGATTCTTTAGCTTCAAATAACACCTGCGAGGGCTTTTTATCAGCCTTTGATAGCTGCTATTGCTAGATAGAAATGTCACATGAAGTTATGCATCACTTATTTGAGTAGAAGATGGATTTAAAAACAAAAAAGAAACTCTTTAAACATTATCTCAGAATCCCTTATTTTCTATTTAGCAGCTAGATTTTCACATTTTTCAACCCTTATAATACCAAGACGTTAGCCTTTTGAGCTACTAAATAAAGCCAGAATGCCAAAATCATTATATCCTCTTGAATTATTTAATCCTAAACACAAATATTGGTGGGACTTGTTTGCCCAAGAAAATACTCCTGGCTCCATGCATCTGATTAAAAAGTATCCCCTGAATCTCTACTGAATATTATGTTGTAGTGATTTTCAAAACTGTTCTTCATAGCACATCATCTGAAATGAAAAGAGAATTGTAACTTAATTAAGGTAGCTCATTGACTGAAATTTTTGAATACAAAAATCTCAGGTTTGGGCATTAGCTTGTGCACACACGGCAAACACTCAAATCTTAAATCTAACCAAGTATATAGAAGGTGGTTTTGAAACACATAAAATAACTGGATCATTTTTGACATTGCAGAAGAACATGACTGTTGTGTATTGAGGCACTGTTACAAGTTGCATGGGTGATGCCTTGCAAGGTAGAAAATGGCAGTTTCCCGCCATCCAAATTAGGAGCCAAAAAGGGTGCGAAATCCCCATTCCAGGGTGCACTCATTGCCAGACCCACTCCCCAATAACGAGATGGACACTTGTAATGGATTTAAAATTGGGCCACTTTATTTAACTTATAACTTTCTTAACTTTCGTTAAGGCAAATGGGCCGAAATAGCACTGGTAAGGACTAGCTGCTACTACAGCTCTTAAATTAGCCACATTGTATTAATTTGTTTACTTAATTAAACAAATTGTTGACCCCAGTCAGGAAGCTACTTATGACCCAAGCTTCTGACGTACATCCGGTGAACTTTCAAAGGTTTTGCAGGCTATCTTGAGCATAGCATCACCTTGTTCATGGTCCGCCTTTGATTGGCCAGCCCAACTTTCTCTCTATCTTGTCCTTCAGGTGGCCAATCAACTGTGTACCTGCCGGATTCCTAGGGGTCATCCACTTTGTCCTTACCAGTGCTAGCCGCCACAAGGGGAGGAGTCTCCACAAATCACCACCCCCCTTGACCACCAGCTTGGTCACCAGGCCCACTTGCAAAGAAGCCAAAAATAGGTTGATGCCCAGTGCAGAGAGGTGCACTCTATCTCTGCGATACAAACTGGCATCCTGTATACGGATCGTGGGATGCTGGACCACGGTCCCCAAACCATACTCCTTGAAATGTCGAGCCACTGCCTGGTTAACAGACCGCCGGGCCCGGTCAATGCAACGAGGATCACCACCTCCCTGGAAAAATGTTCGTGGAATCATGCAAGACCACATGATCCATACATGTGGCCAACATTGGCGGATTAGGGCCACGTCCCTGCGTATAGATATGATTAGATCCAAGCCAGTGATCTGTCCCAAATCATTGCCACCTAGATGTATCAACAAAATGTCGGGTGGAATGTAGTTTCTATTAGAAAGAACAAAATGAATTAGCTCATGCCACCTCATCCCTCAAAATCAACACCATGTCAGGTGTGCAACGGCACGAAGCCCCAGGTGTGTGCCCCACATAGACAAAGCAGCATGGTGAGTGGCCCAAAATATATAACTATGGCCAACAAGCAACACCCGCGCCGGTGTGTCCAGGGGCTCAGAAGCTGTAAGAGAACAAACAAAAGAAAGTGCCAGAGGGATGCTCAATGAAACATGGGTCGAACATATGTGCAGAAGTGAGCAGACCCCCACTGGCCCATCCTCCGGATGTCATCATCCGAGTAACCAAAAGCTGCAGCCGTCAAAGCAGCACCTATATGGAATGAATGGGTACCATATCTAGCCCCTAGAAAACCCAACCTGGCCAGCGCGGTCCCAGTGATCCTCCAAATCTGATAGTTTGTCAATGGTAAACCATCCTGGTGGCAGAAAAGGGGGCCCTGTGCTGTACCCCGAACAGCCAAAAATGATGTCAGCGCAAGGACCGGGCAAATTGCCTGGGTGCTACAACTGAGCAGGGTTCCCGTGCTGCCCCAGCCCATTTCATCCACTTTTGAGTAACAAATGGTCAATTGGACCGATTTGTTAGAGATGAATACATCGTCCCACTCTAAAGCCCTACATGACTGGTCGTTCCATGAAAGAGCAACCAGTTCGCTCACTCTCAAGGCCCCAAAAAAGGCCACTGTGGTGGCAGCACGGAAAAAGGCCACTTCGAATTGGTCATAACAAAGGGCCGGCCAAGCATCCGCCAGGCACAGTAGCAGGGCCGGGGACACTGGTTGCCACGAGTCGGAGCAAAGGCCACGTTCCCAAGCCCAACCCTCCAAGACTCTGCGGATACGGAAATCCCCCAAAGTATCCTGGCAGCCACGCACCTTGGCTACAAAGGCCAAAGCGGAAAGGCGTCCGCCAATGGTACGAGGAGTCAATCCATGACTGTGCAAGCATACCATGTATTGAAGTACATGGTCAACCGGCACAGGCCACAAGTCCGGTAAAGGCACATTCCGACGGAACATAAGGAAGGCCTGATAAGTCTGTTGATACTCCTTACGGGTGTGGCCGGCCAAGGAAAGGGAGATGGCCCGGCTCACTTCAACTCGCCAAACGTCAACATCTCGTTTGGGAGTGGAGAGGGAACGTCCTCGGCCTCTGGAGCTAGTGCCCGAAAATGGGCAATCTGCAGGCGGGACAAAGCATCAGCAATATCATTATTAATGCCTGGAACATGCCTAGCCTTAAAGAGGATATTGTGACGCAGGGAGCACAATACAAACTGACGTACCAGGAACATGACCCTAGGTGAACAAGATGTTTGGGTGTTGACAATTTGTACCACGGCAGCATTATCGCACCAAAAGTGAACTACATAATTTTTCCATATATCACACTATAACATCAGTGCACCCAGAATGGGGAAAATTCCAAAAAGGTTAAATCCCGAAGCAGTTCTGTACCCTGCCATGTGTCGGGCCACTGTCCACAGCACCATCGGCCATCAAAGTAGATGCCGTAACCCCGTGACCCCGAAGCGTCAGACTGAACTTGAAATTTTGGCATAATAAAAAGTTCAGTCTGCCAAAAGGACACCCCATTAAAGTCAGCCAGAAAAGCAAGCCAAACCCAAAGGTCAGCCCTCATACCCCTTGTGAGTCGGACCCTGTGGTGCTTCCGTGATAAACCAACCATAGCATCGCATAGGCACCTGGCAAAAGCCCGGCCAGGTGTGATAACCCTGCAAGCAAAGTTGAGATATCCATGAAGCACCTAGAGGTCATGGAGCGAAACCTTGCATTTGGCCAACATGGCCCAGATTGCATCAGAAATTCGACCAACCTTCTCCTCGGGGAGCCTGGATGTCTGCGTCATGGTATCAATTTCGATACCCACAAATGTTAATACAGTAGCTGGCCCCTCGGTCTTTTCCAGGGCCAATGGAACTCCAAGTTCAGCCATTAGCCCCGGAAAAGTGACCAGCAGTTGTCCGAATGTCCCAGAGCCATGTCTCTTCGTGAACAGAAAATCATCCAGGTAATGAGCCATGTGTTGAACTCTGGACCGGCGAACAAATGCCCAATGAAGGAAAGAACTAAAATGTTCGAAGGCTGAGCAAGATACAGAGCAGCCAAATGGCATAGCCTTGTCCACAAAATATTTCCCTTCAAAGTGAAAACCTAGCAATTCAAAATCATCTGGGTGCACAGGGAGAAGACGGAAGGTGGATTTGATGTCACATTTGGCCATCAGTGCCCCCTCACCACAGGAACGGACCATTTGTAAAGCTTGATCAAAGAATGTATATCGCACAGAACAAAGTTCCTCTGGTATAGCATCATTGACCGATGAGCCCTCCGGGTAAGATAGGTGATGTATAAGATGAAATTCGCCTTAAGACTTCTTGGGTACCAGGCCAAGTGGGGACACCTTTAGATTCTGGTATGGGGGCTCACTAAAGGGGCCAGCAACCCGGCCCTCCTTTACTTCCTTAAAAACCTTCTCCCATGCCAAATCCTCCCTACCCCTCAGTTATTGTAAGTTGGGGGCATCTTGTGGTGTGCGTGCACCTACGAAAGGAATGTCAAAGCCAAACAAAAAACCTGCTAGCAAGTAGGCCACATCTGCCCGATTGGGGTAGACACTAAGCCAATGCCGAAGGACTTCAATTTGAATTGGGGAGGGGGCTTTTAGCAGCTGTTGCTGGGTCTGAGGGTGCATGACCCAAGCCCTGTTGTCCACGACCTCTACCTCAGGACCCGCTGGATCGGAAGCAAGTGGTGGCCGAATGAGGTCCAGCACAGATGGAACACTCGTGCTTGTAATTGCACTGTTTCCGTGTACAGCCCCCCGGGGATGAGAAGTTCCAGCACAGCAGGCAGACTGGAACCACCTGCCCCGCCGGCTGGTGGGGAGATTGTGCGGAAACAGGTCGTTGAACAACATGGCCACAATGGTAACGATCACCGGAAGCAGGGCGAGACAATGTCATGTAAAGGAGCCACAGCAGCTGGTTGGGCTCATCCCAGCACATCTCAGGGTGAAGCGTGACCCGCATACGGAATTCCTCGTCATAAGCAGGAATTGGAGTTGTTGTAATGCCGCCCTGAGTCGGGTTCTGCCTGAGTGGGCGGCAGTTACAAATGTGAATGATAAATAAATAAATAAATAAATAAATAAATAAGCAAGCCATGACTGTCCCAGAAAATTGACGTATGCCCTGTATATAATATCTAGATACTGGATCAATGGGATCACCAGATCTGGCCAGGCCCTAATGGACACCACGGCATAAATCAAATACACTGGCAGCCAGTTTGCCCAAGTTCGTGGAGGTTTGCGACGACGGGATAATTCCTTATCCCGGTTGTCCTCCCTCTCTTTCTCCTCCCTAGTCGGTTCCCTATTTAGGAGACTAAATAAGTCTACATATTCATGGCACCAGATCTTATCTCTGGTCGCCAGTAAAAGGTGATCCCCCAGTGGCAATGAGATACCAACAGTTGGCAGTGCCGAGCTAGGGACCGTATGATAGGCCGTATTCATGGGGGACGCATAAGGCCAAATACAATACGGCACAACTGGTCCTGCTGGCAGGACCCCGGGGTGGTACCAGTGGGAATGGTGCCCTCCAAGATGCAACTTGTGGGGCTGAAAACCTGGGCCCCTGCGATGGGACGATTGAAGCCGAATGCTGTGGCCATGGCTAATGAGCTGTGTAGGTTGAAGGCCATGAACCCATGTAATGTGAGCTAACTTGACCTCCATACTCACCAGGTGCACTCCCCCCAGCTGCCCCACCGGGGGTTCCAGCTGGTGCGGAGCGTCGGGGCTCATGGCCAAATTAGAGCCCGCTGTACCAAGCACAGATGAATCCACGATGTTGGAGCTGTCCACCTGTGCAGAAGTGGGCCGGCTGGCCGGAGTGGCACCGGTTGATTGAGGCACCAGAGAGGGTCGTGTGGCCTCCAGTTGCTGCACCCTCTGATCGAGTAATGCAGACAACCGGGGCCAGTCCATGTTCGCCTGGTTAAGCCCCTGCGAAGCAGGCTCCTGCTCCAAGGCTGTGATACGGGACATGAGGGCCCCGGCATCACAAGATGGGGCCTCCTGTGAGGCATACTGTAGTGCCCCCCCCAGGAGGCAGGAAAAACCCCAGATGTGGAAGCAAGGACCGGCGCTGCCTTAGCAGGCGCGGACCTGGCCCTGGCTGCCCAAAGGCCTCGCTGGGGGCTACAGGTCCAGGCCTCTCCCGAGCCCTATGACTCGGGGAAGATCCGGACCCCTGCCCAGGAACTGGGGCCCTGGTGCCCGATAGGGGCCTAGCTGGTGCCAACCCAGGCGGCCCAGCGCAGCATGACCATGAAGGCCCACATGAGCAGGCCCTCCTCTTCAGCGCCATGGTGCAGGGAGCAATGAAGGGGAATTACCCGGGATTCCTGCGACCAGAGGGGCCTGCACAAGGCCTTAGTCCGGCCAAAGTGCCTATAGCCTCCCCTGCACGGTGCCCGCAAGGTGGCGGCCCAGGTGGCAGCCCTTGCTGCCTACAAGGTCACTAAGCCTTAACCAATCCATGGCCAAATGCCGCCAAAATTGGCTCCAATGGAGCCCAGAAATTGGCTGGGTAAAGGCAATTGGCCCAGCCGATTCAATTTTAAAGCCGACGAGGGTGCACGGAGCCTCCCCTTTTAAAGGGGAGCTCAGCTCCATCCATTCACTCGGCTGAAGTGCCCGGCTCTCAGGGGTGGGGCCAACAAAGCGCACGGCAGCCATATTGTTTTGCCACTGCATGTCCCTTATACTAATCCTAGCCCTATAATTGGTTACAGTTTTGAATCCTGTTCCCCATTGGTTAATTACATACATACCCTGTTATGATTGGCTAGTTATTTTTATCCGACGGGTCACTACTTTGTATCAAGGAGCCACCGCCAGGGAGACACTATATAAGCCCCACGAGTAAACAATGGTGGGGCCAGACCGGATCTATACTACCCATTCCACACAGGTAACCAGCAATGTGATAAGCCTGGGTCTCCTCCACTATGCTTTCACTCCTGGTGTAGCTAGTCCTTGCCCCATACATGGCAGATTCAGGAGGAACTGATTTCATGGGATTGTATAGCCATCTCTTTGTCTGAAGCACCTTGTAAGCATAACCTAAAAGACTGTTGAATAAAGCTTTTTGTTGTTCTGTTCATCGTTGTCTGGATTGCTGCTTATAAGGGCCGGATGCAACATTGGCGACGAGGATGGGATTGAAGAACGACGAGATGGCTAACCACATCCCCCTATGGCTGTGACCATTTGATACAAACAGGCCTCGCCTCTGGCCATTCTATGAAGTCCAGCTGGAGAGCTACTTCACAGTAAGGAAAGTTGAGCCATTGCTGTGGAAGGCAATGTTCTTGGCCCACTGCGAGCTAGAGACTCTTGACGTTGTCTTGAAACTTCTGCCACCCGACGTGCTCCAACAAGTCTCTCTGCTGGCATTGCTGGACATGCTGTGCGAGCACTTCCAGCGCAGGTTGGCCCTCAAAGATAAAGAATCACCAGGTCCAGCCACGACCACGGCTGCTCTTTTGGAAGCCTCTGGCCACATCCACCAAGATCTAGCCACCTCACTGGAGGGAACATGGGCACCAACGCCAGGGTCAATTGTGCCATGCAAAGGAAACAACACCTCCACACCGAATGTCCCTATCAGAGCACACAGTGCCACTGGTGTGGGAAGAAGGGCCACATCTCCAAAGTCTGTAAGCCGCACATCGAAGGTTCACCAATGCTTCAGTTTTGCATAGCTAAGGTCTTCACAAGCTACGGGGTGATGACGAGAGACGAGATCTCAAGGACGGGTACTTTGTGGATGTCAGCATCGAAGGGGTCCATTTTCATTTTGAGGTGGGCTCAGGTTCCTTTCTCTCCATCGTGACTGAAGATGAGTTTCACTGCATTCCGCCTGACCTACGACCCAAGCTCAAGGGCCTTCTGGGCAAGTTAGTGGACTTGCGGGGTTGCAACATTCCAGTGCAGGGAATAGGGAACTTCGAAGTCCATTATAACTATGTCAACGCGAGTCTTCCCATTGTAGTTGCGAAAGCGGGTAAGAGAAACATTCTTGGGTCCAACTGGTTTGGGGTGCTAGGCATTCACTTTATGGGAATTCACTTGGGGGGGGGGGAGAACCAGTCCTTCATATCAAGGATGAGCCTCAAGCATTGTTACTACCTGGAGAGGGTTTGTCCCATGGGCCTCCTGGAAGCGATTCCTACACTGAAAAGTGCCATGTTTTCCCAACGCGCATGTTGCATACAAAGACAGTGACCTTGTGCAAAAGACTGAGTCCCCTGAACTGTTCGAGTTGCAAGACCTTTTGCCCCTGGATGTGCTGAACTTTGAAAATCCTGACTCTGGGGACGATTTGGCAATCGTTTTGTTCAAACTGTCCCTGAATTTTTCCACAGCTTCTGAGACTGACCCCTTGTTATCTGATGTTATTGTGTGGGTGGACATTGGATGGCCGCTGCCTCCATACAATGTGGAGGCTTTTGTGTATTACCGGGACTGTGAAAAACTCTCGGTGTTGGGAGGGTGCTTGTACAGGCTTTGCAAGACAGTTGTTCCATGTGGGTTGCTGGCTAAACCGATGCAGCACTTGTTGAATGGGTCCCAGGATTTCTTCCATTCACAAAAGATTCTACATAGCTATTTCTGGTGGCCTGGGATTGAACACGCCATTGAGATTTGGGGTTGCAACATGGTACTATGGGAACATCCAATTTTGGAAGGTTTTCAGTTTCCCCTACGGCGGGTAAAGGTTTGCCATTCCCTAGGGTTGAAGAGGGACAGTGGTGGTTGTCATTACCCCCCCCCCTAACATAGATTGGTATGCAAAGAAGGGCTTGCTTCCCAGGAATAAAAGAAGGGCTTGTGGGAGTACTCTCATCCCCTAGAGTTGGAGGGGAAGGGGCAGGAAATGCTTGATCTCCATATGCCGAGAAAAAGGGAGCTTTCCTCGGTCCAGACTGGAGAGAGTGCATCAAGCCCTTCTTGGCAGGCAGCTGTGGAAGTAAATTCAGAAGCAGTTCTCTCTAAAGAAGCCTCAGCTGTGGTGGATAGTCAGCCCCGGTCTAAGGCTAAGAGTCCAGGGTTGCTTGGGGAGAAATGGGCCAAAGACTTGGAGCAGGAGTGTCACACACTCCACCCTTGTGGTCATCACCAGCTAGCTCAGCTCTCAAAGGCCGGGAGTTGCGCCACTCAAAGGATTGGTTTGCCTTGGGTTACACACACGCAAGACCCCCACGGATGCAAGGATCTTTGCTTGCGCCACAGAGCACCAGTATAGTGCACGGGTCACTGAACACAAGCTTGGAGGGCACAGAGCAGCTTCATGGCCAGGAGTTAATAAGTTCATCAGTTGAGGATTCAATATCTCAGTTTAACTTGGGGATCCATAAAGAAAACTTAGGGGAGAGGAATGTTGTGTATTGAGGCACTGTTGCAAGTTGTGCAGGTGGCGCCTTGCAAGGTAGAAAATGGCGGTTTCCTACCATCTGAATTAGGAGCCAAAAAGGGTGTGAAATACCCATTCCAGGGCGTGCTCATTACGCTAATTCTAGCCCTGTGATTTGTTACAGTTTTGGATCCTGTTCCCCATTGGTTAATTTCATACATACCCTGTTATGATTGGTTAGTTATGGTTATCTGATGGGTCGCTACTTTGTGTCAAGGAGCCACTGCCAGGGAGACACTATATAAGCCCCACGAGTAAACAAGGGTGGGGCCGGACCGGATCTATACTACCCATTCCACACAGGTAGCCAGCAATGTGCTAAGCCTGGGTCTCCTCCACTATGCTACCTTGCTCCCTACATGGCAGATTAAGGAGGGACTGATTTCATCAAATTGTATAGCCATCTCTGTGTCCGGAGCACCTTGTAAGCATAACCTAAAAGATTGTTGAATAAAGCTTGTTTCTGTTCTGTTCATCATTGTCTGGACTGCTGCTTATAAGGGCTGGATACAACAATGACACTGTCCACTGTCAACTTCTGTTCAAAAAGCTCTACCTCCTTACTAAAGATAATGGATTAATAGAAATGATGACCATTCTGCTTTAAAAACAAATTTTGATTGCTGACTTTTAAGGGAGGCACAGTCACTGGAAAAATCAAGAGAACAGTGTTCCACAGGGTAGCTTCTTTGTATCATTACTTTTAAACATTTACACAAATTATTCACCAATGTTGTCTCATGCTAGGAGTTTCATCTATGATGAATGATCTTACCTTGACAGACCAAAGGGAAACATTTTAGTACATCAAATACCAGCTAACCTCTGCCTTAAAAGATCTTTTCTTATATTATATAAATAACCAGCTGATACTAAACCCTTTGAAAATACAGTGCTGTGCCTTCTACATGGAGAACAGAGAAACTCAGAGGAAAATTTGAGTTAGCTAGGAAGGCAAGGGTTTGAAATATTGCCTATCCCAAAGTAGCTAGGCATCATACTGGATTGAGTTCTAATTTACAAAAACATCAAATAGAAAGTTGTTGCCAGAAATAACATATTTAGGAAACAGGCTGGTTTAGACTGGCCTATACACTCACAAACAATAACAGCTTTACCCACTTATG
The DNA here is from genome assembly GCA_035047345.1 of Bradypodion ventrale. NCBI lineage: Eukaryota > Metazoa > Chordata > Lepidosauria > Squamata > Chamaeleonidae > Bradypodion > Bradypodion ventrale. Next base: position 177,261,868 of record JAWDJE010000003.1, read on the forward strand.
CTCCACAACAGAATATGCCAGTTCAGTATAAATAAATCAGCACATGCCAAACATGTGGATTTAGCTCTTAATTAATCATGCAGGATTATTACCCACTGCCTGAAACCTATCCCCCGGGGGTGGGATCTAATATTTGGCTGGCATTGTGCCTCCAGAAGTACACAGAGAGATGCTAGCAAATAACAAATGAAATAAGGTGATGGAGCACCAGACATATCCATTTCATGGACACCAACCCTGTAGCCAATGGCTAAACATGAAAAAAATGTTTTCTGCAAATTTCTCAAGCTTTGAATATTAATCCAGAAGAGGCTAGGGCAGTGATGGGCAGTCTTGGCCCTCCACATGTTCTTGAACTTCAATTCCCAGAGGTTCTGATCAGCAGGAGTGCTGATTTGGGCTTCTGGGAATTGAAGTTCAAGAACAGCTAGAGGGCCAAGACTGCCCATCACTGGGCTAGGGCAAACGTATAGTGAGCAAAACAACATACCTTGAAAAATGGATGAATCTCAAAGATTGTCTTCTAAGTGGACAAGATTATGGCTGGACCATCTGAAAACAACTGAATAAATTTTGAAGTGAAGTAGTAAGATTAAAGAATAACCATGTAAAATGGGTCTACTTAGCCATAGGAGACATTTTATGTGAAAGTGAAGAAATCCAATGAATGCAATGGTGGAACAGGAGATCGGCAATATTTTTTTAAAAAATCTATAGCATTGAACCCCAAAGTTGCTATTTTAGGACAATTTGAGGATATAGATGTTGGTGATGAAAATAAGGAGTTAATGGCTATGTTTTTCTCCACTACAAGACAGATTATAGCTATGGACTGGAAGAATAAAATGAATATAAGCAAAGTCAGATGTGGCGGTTGGCTTTAAACGATAAATTAACATTAGAAATGAAAATGGCAAGAGAAGAAATCAAGTATAATCCCTTCTGGCAAATTTGGAGACCATGGGTAGAATATGGCCTACTAGCCAAAGACGGAATAAAGCCTGTGCAGGATGAATGTAGTTTTCGGGTGAACTGACAAAGATAAATTTGGTGTAAGAGGAAGGCAAATTCAACGTGTCTGGTACATGGTGTGGGTGGTGGGAGGGTGGTGGGAGGGTGAGGCTATGTGGTATGTTGTAATGTATGTTATGTTGTTTTGTATGGTGAATGTATTTGTATGATGAATGTATTTTAATAAAAGATAAATAAATAAATTTTTTTTTTTAAAAAAAGAAATCCAATGAATGCAGCATTTATGTGCATGTAATTTATGCTCTATTGTATGTTCAAAAAATCTAATAAAAGTCTGAGATAATGCCATTGAAGTAGCCTACCTCTGGTCAAAAATAATCTACTAGTGCAACAGTCTATGAATGAAGAAGTAAAGAAAGAGCACACAGCTAGGAAGGAAACCTCTCAGAAACCCTGAAGAGTATTTTCCATATAAGTATGGACACATCTGCAAATCATCAGTTGTCATGAAACTGGTCCATACAGGTAAAATGGAGTCTGCTTTGCCTTCCTGTGCTTTTTGGAAAGCCTGACTAGCTTAGGCCTGACAGCACTGCCAAGCTGAATGGATGGGGAAAGTTAAGGAGGGAGAATGCATGAGATCAGTGCAGCTGGATTATCTGTGTGTGTAGCTTGACTCTTCAAGTCTGTTTGGGAAGGTGTTTGAGTTTGCAGATTACAACAACAAAATAATAAACTGGTGCCACTTATGATGTTTCACCATGCACAGACTCAAGTCTGGTCTGTCACTCTTCACCATAAAGGTACTATGTAACTATTTTCTGCATTTCACTGGTAGCATTATAAAATCCGCCCCCCCCCCCCACAAGCTAAGTTACAATATTCACCAGATGACTACTTTTATTAAAAACACACACACAAGGACATGATAGAGACATATTCATTTCATCAGAATTTAAAACTTTTAGTCATCTTTAGAACATAAATTATATTAGATAACACATCACCTTCTCCATTGAAAAGGTTCATAAGAAATAGCCTACTAAATGCATTTATCTTAAAATTTATACTCTCTATACAAAATACTTCTTTTGACTACCAAATAGAGTTCTTTACTTTTTGGTACCTGTGAGACAAAAATCCTCCTCAGCAATCAATTGCCACACTATTTAAATTGTAGCATAGAACTCACCCTCCTGCTGGAATTGTTCTTATTGGTCCATCAGAACTGAACCACAGTGCTCTCATCAAAATCGCATAAGTCATTGACAGGTAGTTTGTCACACAGCTGAGTTGGGGTGGTGCTGGAGAAAAAGTTACTTTCCAGAAGTTCCTGAGATCTGTTAAAGCCCAGAAGGGGGTGCTGTGTATAAAGGTGGAGGAAGAGAAAGCCATTTACAGTGACACCTCATACAACGTCCAAACTTGGTTCCACAAGTTTGGACTTTATACAGATTTGGACTTTGTATGAGGCATGCAAAATCCTAGCTGCGATGCCTCATACAACGTCCAAATCCTTGCCACGATGTCTCATACAACGTCGTTTCCATAGAGATACATTGCACTGTAACAGCACAAACTTCAGGGCAAAGTCAAGGAAACAGACAGGAAACTGACAGAACTTTAAGAAATCATTGTCTAAAGCAGTGTTTCCCAAACTTTGGTTCTTAGACTCCATTTCCCAGAAGCCTAAGTCAATTCCTCAAAGCACTGATCAGCCAATATACTGACTCAGGCTTCTGGGAATTGAAGTCCCCTGTGGGGTATAGGGCCACTTTGGGAACCACTGGTCTAAAGGCTAAAAACATTACAAAAACTTGTCAAACAACCCTGATTGTCCAAGAACCTGAAGAATGCTACAAAAATCCCAGGAATGCTTCTAAAAATTCTGACGAAAAAATTCAAAAACATCTAAAATTGTGCTCAAAACCACTCCTAAACACTCTTTGCCTCATGCAAAACCCACAAGAGCAATGCATGCATGTGTCCTGCCTTTTATACTGCCCAGGCACAATGCAACCTGGGAAAACCCCAATGCCTCATACAACGTCACACGACTTTGTATGAGGCAACTTTTTTCAAGGAATTAGGTGATGTTGTATGAATCCGATGTTGTATGAAGCGGACTTTGTATGAGGTATTATTGTACTTTTATTCTCACTTCTGGAACTCTGCTTGTTCATAGAGAATCTGAAAACATATGTAGGATCGGATTCGTTCAGGGCTTAATCCCGGCGTGGACGGGGAGGGTCTGGAGGGTACCGCAGCACAGTCTTGCCATGTGATCTGGGATCAATTTGACCAGTGGGTTAAATTGATCCCTGGTGAAGTGGACAGGTTCCTTGCAGCTGTTCACACCACTACCTGCCGCTTGGACCCCTGTCCCACCTGGTTGGTGAAGGCCACCAAGGAGGTGACAAGTAGCTGGGTCGGAGCAATAATAAATGCATCTCTACAGGAGGGGGTGTTTCCAGCACCTCTGAAACATGCTTTGGTGTGCACCCTCCTGAAAAAATCCTCTCCTGACACAGCGGTACCATCTAACTATAGGCCAGTCTCCAACCTTCTCTTTATAGGGAAGGTATTGGAGAAGGCTGTTGTGTGTCAGTTGCAGGGTGTCCTGGATGAAGTGGATTATCTGGACCCCTTCCAGTAAGGATTCAGGCCTGGGTATGTCACGGAGACAGCATTGGTCGTGCTGATGGATGATCTCTGGTGGGACGGTGGTCACCTGTCCATCTTGCTCTACTTGACCTCTCAAGGCTTTTGATACCATCAACCACGGTATCCTTATGGGATGGCTCAAAGGGTTGGGGATCCAGGGCACTGTGTTGTCATGGTTCTCCTCATTCATGAAGGGCTGGACCCTTCAGGAGAGTGAGAGGTCCAGCCCTAGGCCCCTCCAATATGGAGTGCCTCAGGGATCAGAGCTTTCTCCTCTCCTATTTAACATCTACATGAAACTGCTGGGTGAGATCATCCATTCCCATGGGGTGCGGTACCACCAGTATGCAGATGACACCCAGTTGTACATCTTGGCCTGTGGAGACCCCACTGATGCTGTCAAAGTCCTATCTGGATGTCTGAAGGCTGTGGGGGTCTGGATGAGGGCCAACAGGTTACAATTGAATCCCAGCAAGACTGAGTGGCTGTGGGTTCAGGGTCCTATGCAATTCCGGGAGCTGCCATCCTTGGTCTTGGATGGGGCTATTTTGCCCCAGACAGACCCAGTGCACAACTTGGGGGTCCTCCTGGAGTCTCGGCTGCTGCTAGAAGAGCAGGTGGTGGTCGTGGCCAGGAGGGCCTTTGCACAACTCTGTGTGATATGCCAATTGCACATGCTCCTGGATAGGGACTCCTTGCTTACGGTCACACATGCCCTAGTCACCTCCAGACTAGACTATTGCAATGTGCTGCCCTTGATAACCATGATGGGGCCCTTGATGTGGCTGCCCTTGATGACCATTTGGAAGCTACAGCTGGTCCAGAATGTGGCAGCCCGGGCAGTGATGGGTTATGGGCGTTATGCCCGCGCCTCGCCTCTGCTCCGGGAGATGCACTGGTTACCAATTTGCCTCCAAGTGCAATTCAAGGTGCTGATTACGACCTTTAAAGCCCTATATGGTAGTGGGCCAGGATACGTAAGAGATCGCATCGCCCTAAGAACATCTGTCTGTTCAACCAGAGTGAACCAGAGGGGCTCCCTAATTGTTCTATCAGCCAGGGGGCCCCACCTCTCTGACACAAGAAAAAGGGCCTTTTCAATGTTCCATGCTAGTAGAGCTACGGTTGCAGATGGAGCTGCTGCACTTCAAGAAAGGACTTAAGACCTGGCTCGTCAGGCATGTCTGAGGGCAATGTGGCCCTGCCCGCTGGCTTGAAGATAAATCTTTATTGTCATTGTCCTGCACAGAACAACAAGATTGGAGATTGTACAATGAGATGTACCCTCTCTCTGCTTCTTAGGGTGGGTGGGATTCTTTTAATGTGGGTGGGGGTTTTTAACTGCTTTTATTGTATAGGGTTTTAGATTATGTAAACCGCCCTGAGTCAGGCTTGCTTGAGTGGGCGGCGAACAAATTGAAATATTAAATTAAAATTAATAGTCGGCTTTCTTATTTGATTGGGGATTGCTGAACACATGTTTTCTCACCCTTTTTTATGGACAAGGTGCAGTGGCTTCATTTTATACCTTTATTGTTTGGGATTTTCAATTTACTTTTAAAGCTTTATGTTTTAAAATGATTTATTTCAATATAAATACATAAACTTTTACTACATCTTGGTTCACTGATTTTTTAAGGGTACACTTTGGTACTAAAGCCAGACATTGCCTTGGTCCAGCTACCAGATAAATATTTTTAGGTATGTTTGTAAGTGCTGATTTGCATGACTGGTGTGCAAGTCCAATGCACATGTCCCTGGCAAGTTCTGCTTTCTGTCTCCCAGTAACACCAAAAGTTTGAGAACTAACAATGTGGGAGAAAGGATGGATAGAGAGATTTCCCCCAAAGCCCTAGCACATTTGGCCTTCTAGGGATCCATTCAACCCAGGCAAACAGAAGCAGAATGACTGCATGGCAGGTGTGGTCCTCTTTAATTTCCCCAGTTTCCTTAAATCAGTTCAGGAAATTAGGGAAATAATTTGTGTAATGCTATGGAAAGCACTCCCATACCAATAATCTGCTATAGAAATTTTCTGTTTTCTTACTAAAAGTATGTATTCAGTTAAATACAACTATTGTAGATATTTTAAATAAATATGATTTGCAGGAATCTTCACTTACCAAGTCCTTTCAATTCAATATGTCCATTCTGTCCGGGTTTGGGGAAAGGTTGTGTTTTGATGGATAAAGATTCAATGTGTGCTTGTAATGTTTCTTGTTCTCAGTGAAAAATATACCATCTCATTGGAAAAATAGCCACTGGAGTTTAATACCTGCATAAGAGTAAATAATCCTGTTTGGGTAATCATCAGAAGCATTAGGAAGTATTAGCAAGAACATTCTTATCCAAGAGAGTAAGGCTGACCTGGCCTGCATATCAGAGACTTGGGAGGGTGAGGATGTGCTCCACACTCATTATCATGCCAACTTGGGTTCTCAGTCAGCCATCAGGGCAGACTGTAGGGTAGGGAGAGTGGGGTTGCCATCATCACCAGGGACATCTGTTGTAATGGTCCGTGGGAGTCGAGGTGCTGCACTCAAGGAAGGCACGTGAGACTGATGTATGATGGTAAAAGTCAGCCCCGATTTGTCAGGTAGACTGTATTTTTTGACTACAATCTGGAGCTGTCACGTATACCCCTCGTGCGACCCTCATGACAGAAAGCTGCTACATGGCACTTGTCTGGTTGGGTTATACTTACCAGCCTGCGTGCCCAGGTTAGCCATAAGCAGGCTTTATCAGCAGATAGTGGCAAGACTTACTGTTCCTGCCTTATCTCAAGCTGGAAGACTGTGTACCTTTGCATAGCTGTTTTGTCTAGCTTTGGTTAGTATCTGCTCAGCCTTATGCTCGGACGTGAGCCAGACACTGTATGCTGTTTATGAGACCTTGGGTCTCTTTCCTCCTGACACTTGTCCAAGTGCAGTTAAAGGCCCTAGCCAAGGAAAACATGGAGTCACTAATGCTCCCTACTGCTATAAGCCTGTTGTGTTTGGAATATTGTGCATTTAAGTAATGTAACACTCGAATGAGTGGATATAACAATCACCAGCTGTAACACTGTAACCTTCTGTATCAGGACGCGAGCTAGTGACCACTAGGGGCAATAGCGAGCACCCAGCTCACATGGTTCCAATTCCCCAAATACCTACAGCGCGGGAAGATTCCCGCCACCACCTCACCTGGACAAGAAGGGCGTGACAGGGAGTGACGTCATGCAGACAGTAGCCAATGGGCTATCGAGGAGCCACATTCAAATGTATAGCCACAGTATATATTGAGCTGTTCAACCGCCATTACCACATGTTCCCCCGGACCATCATGCAATAAAGATGTGTTAAGCCAACCTTTCGGCTGTTTCTATTGTCTTGGTTCTCATACACTAAATTGGCGACGAAGGTGGGATAATGGATCCCCACGGAATCAAGACAACGCAGGCCGGTTTCAACATCAACAAACTGGAAGAATGGGAGCTGTTCGAGATGGACTTCCAAAGCGCACTGATGGTGTCCGACATCTCAGACGAGGGGAAGAAGAGGGCCATTCTCATCAGAATGCTCGGGTTCCCCGCCATGAAGGTATTGGTGGACCGGGTGTCTCCGAAGAAGGTGAACGAAGTGCCGGTCAAGCAGCTCCTGAAAGCGATGTGCGACCACTTCCAGTCCTCGGTCTCAATGTTTTCGGCTCGGGACACGTTCTGGAAGAGAGTCCAGGCGCCTGGTGAGTCCGTGGCTGCCTTTGCAGCGGCCCTCTGTTTGGCCGCTGGCCCATGCAAGTGGGAGAACCTGGAAATCGCCCTCAGGCACCGCATGCTGTGCGGCCTGTGGGACGAAGAGGTCCAGCGAAAGCTGATGAACAAGGAGCCGCCCCCGACGCTGCAAGAGGTTGTGAAGGAGGCGCAGGCAGCGGAAGCCATGAGGGCCGGGGTTAAGGGGTTCAGAGCAAGGCCCCCACAACCCGACAAGGCAGCGGGCTCGGTGCAAACGGCCAGGCGGGCACCACACTCCTCCACGGAGAGCAGCGAGGACGAGGACATCCGGAAGGTGCGGAAGGATGGCCGGCGTTGCAATGGCTGCGGGGCGCCCCATGACCGCATCAAGTGCCCATTCAGGAAGGCTGAGTGCCACAACTGCGGGCGCCGAGGCCACATAGCCAAGGTTTGCAGACGGCGGCGCAGAGACCAGAAAGCCTCAACAGACCGCTCACCGAAGAACCAGGAAGGCGTCCGGCCCTCGAGGAAGCAGGACGGCGTGGGCCGCATCTCCGACGACAGCGACGACGACATGGCAGTCCACAGTGTGTCCTTAGGACACCCACGTTATTTTGTAGAGGTACTGGTGCAAGGGGTCCCCGTTAAGATGGAGATAGACTCGGGTTCCTCATATTCCATCATTTCCCAGAGGGAGTTTTTGGGAATTTCCCCCAACGTGCGGCCCAAGCTCAAAGCACTGAGGTCTATGCTGCAGGACGTGCAGGGAAATAGCATTCCGGTGTTGGGGGTTGGAAAGTTCAAGGTCCAATACAAGCAACACACCACGGAACTTCCCCTGGTTGTTCTAAAAGGGGGGAGTTGTTGCCTCCTCAGGACTCAATGGTTTAAGCCCCTCGGTTTGTTCATTGGGGGGGGGGGGTGCATGCCGTTGGGACTGACCCAATACAGGAGGTGTGTAATGCGCATCCCGAAGTGTTCAAGAAGGGACTCGGAAAATTCAAGGGGCCCCCAGTCGCGTTCGACCTGGACCCGGAGGTCCACCCAATAAGACTCAAACCGCGGAGAGTGCCTTTTGCATTTAAGGACAAGATAGAGGCGGAACTGGACAAATTGGTGGGCCAGGGGATCCTTGTTCCTGTTGATTCCACGGAGTGGGAAACTCCGATTGTAACAGCGCTTAAGGCCAACGGGGAGGTTCGAATATGCGCTGATTACAAATGTACTATTAATAAGGCGATACGCCCAAATGCTTATCCGGTGCCGGTAGTCAGCCACCTGTTGGCCAGGTTACATGGGGGAAAGTGTTTTGCAAAGCTTGACCTGGCGCAGGCTTACCAGCAGCTCTCGGTAACCCCAGCTGCAGCTGCTGCGCAGACGATAGTCACTCATAAGGGGGTGTTTCAGGTGACGCGCCTGCAGTTTGGCATGAACTCGGTGCCAGGCATCTTCCAATCACTAGTGGAACGTCTCTTAAAGGGTCTGGAGGGGGTCTTGCCATATTTTGACGACGTATTGATAACGGGGGGGAGTGAGTCAGAATTGGCTGAGAGGCTAGACAAAGTACTGATGGTATTCGAAAAGGCGGGGTTGAGGTTGCGGAAAGACAAATGCGTCTTCTTCGCAAAAGAGGTTGAGTTCCTGGGTTTCCGGGTAACCCCTGTAGGCATTAAACCCTCCGATTCAAAGGTGGGCGCCGTTCAAAATGCTCCTCGCCCCACCTCCAAGCCCGAATTGCAGTCGTTCCTGGGGCTCTTAAACTTCTATCATTCCTTCCTGCCTAGGAAGGCGTCGGTAGCAGAGCTGCTTCATAACTTACTAAAAAAGGACCTGGCGTGGTGATGGGGCGAGAGCCAGGAGAGGGCATTCAATGAGCTGAAACAACTCTTATCCTCAGACGCCATATTAACCCATTTTGACCCCAAGAAACCAGTGGTTCTGGTATGTGATGCATCTCCAGTGGGGGTGGGGGCGGTCCTGTGCCACGTGTTGGAAAATGGGCGGGAGGCCCCGGTGAGGCGTTCTACTCCAGGTCCCTGTCTAAGGCAGAGTGTAACTACGCACAGACAGATAGGGAGGCATTAGCGATAATTGCTGGGACGAAGAAGTTCCACGACTTCCTCTACGGCCGCCCCTTTACCATCGTGACTGACCACAAGCCCCTGCTAGGCATTTTTACCGCAGACAAGCCCACGCCACAGATTCTGTCCTCTAGGATGCTCAGGTGGGCCATTTTTTTAAACGCGTACCAGAACGCGCTGGTGTATCGCCCTGGAAAGGACATAAGCCACGCGGATGCCCTGTCGAGGTCACCCCTCCCCCACACGGGCAGCCATGTGTGCGAGGTGGAACAAGACCACCAAGTGCTCATGATAGAGGTCCTAGATTCACCCCCATAGTGCCCGCAGAAATCGCCAAGGCGATGGGCAGGGACAAGACGTTGGCCCTGGTTAGTTCATGGGTGCAGAAAGGGTGGCCAACGTCCTCCCCGGCGGCGGAATTTGCCCCGTTTCTTAGGAAAAGTTAGAACTGTCCATGGAGAGGGGTTGCCTCCTGTGGGGCAAGCGGGTAGTCGTCCCTGAGTCCCTGAGAGCAAGGGTGCTTAAGCTGCTGCACGTCAGCCACCCTGGAATTGTCTGCTCCAAGGCACTGGCCAGGAGCTACTTCTGGTGGCCCCAGTTGGATGCCGATATCGAGCACATGGTGGGCACTTGCGAGAGTTGCCAAAGCTCCCGGCCCGAAGACGCCTGACTTCTGCACAGGGAATGGGATGCAGCAAAGTGGCCGTGGTCCCGCTTGCACATTGACTTCGCGGGCCCCTTCAGAGGATCGCTTTTTCTCCTTATAGTGGATGCTTATTCCAAGTGGTTAGAGGTTATCCCAGTTGCGAACACCTCCTCGGCCGCAACCATTAAACAATTGCGCAAGGTGTTCAGTTCGTTCGGTATACCCGACACGCTTGTTAGCGATAACGCTTGTTGCTTCACGTCTGCCGAATTCAGGGCATTCATTGACATCAATGCCATCCGGCACATCACCTCCGCGCCCTTCCACCCGGCGACGAATGGCCAGGTAGAACGCCTCATGCGTACCACCAAAGACGCGCTGAGGCGCATGGGCCCCGGGGATTTAAACCTGCAGTTGTGCCAGTTTTTGCTGGGATATAGGGTGACCCCCCTAGCGTCAGGATACTCGCCCGCAGAGCTCCTAATGCGCAGAAAACTGACTACGTTACTGACTAGGCTAGACCCTACGAGGGTGGAAGACATTGGGAGGAACATCGGGTTAGCGGGCACGAAGAGTTTCAAAATAGGCGCCCCGGTCCATTGCAGAAACTACGCTAGCGCAGGGCCAGCCTGGGTTCTGGGAGTAGTCATTGGGCAAACGGGTCCCGTGTTGTACTGCATAGAGATCAGCACAGGTCTACTCTGGAGGCGGCACGCGGACCAACTCCGATGCCGGGTCTCCAGAAACCAGAGCGCGGATAGCGCGGAACAGGATTCAGCGTTAGGGTTCTCCCCCACCCGTTCAGCTCAAGGGGGAGGAGAGGGGGGCCAGTGGTCCCCACCAAGGGGGGAAGGGAATAAGTTTGTCCCCATAGATATCCTGCAGGATACCCCCACAGATACCCCAGAAGATGAGTTTGAGTTTGAGTTACAAAACCGGGGGGGTTCGGAGTGGTCCCCCACCCATCCAGGCGAGAAGCAGGGTTTTTTGTTAGCCCCCAATGCCCCCGGTTTGCCCACAATGGAGTTTACCCCTACCCCGAAAACCGCGGAACCTCGGCGGGTCGTTAACGAGTCTCCCTCTCCCATTGCAGGACAAGAGACCAGGGAACACAGAAGTGATAGCGCCCCCGGGACAAGCCAGCCAGCCTTGCACCCAAAACGCGCTTGCAATAAACCATATTGGATGAGAGACTTCGTCTCATCCTAGGGGGGAGGGATGTTGTGTTTGGAATATTGTGCCTTTAAGTAATGTAACACTAGAATGAGTGGATATAACAATCACCAGCTGTAACACTGTAACCTTCTGTATCAGGACGCGAGCTAGTGACCACTAGGGGCAATAGCGAGCGCCCAGCTCACATGGTTCCAATTCCACAAATACCTACAGCGCGGGAAGATTCCCGCCACCACCTCACCTGGACAAGAAGGGCGTGACGGGGAGTGACGTCACGCAGACAGTAGCCAATGGGCTATCGAGGCGCCACATTCAAATGTATAGCCACAGTATATATTGAGCTGTTCATCCGCCATTACCACATGTTCCCCCGGACCATCATGCAATAAAGATGTGTTAAGCCAACCTTTCGGCTGTTTCTATTGTCTTGGTTCTCATACACTAAAAAGCCCATACCCAATTTCCTTTCTGGTCTTTGAAGCGGTGTTCTCGCTGAAATAACCCATCGGGAAAGGTTGCTGTGGAAGCCCTGATGGCAGCGTGGGCACTCAACAGTAGACTTATTCAGACAGCCCCTGGAAGTGCTGCCTTTCCCTCCGTGTGTGTGTGGGGAAATGCCTCTCCCCCTGCTGCCTAGTCTCGACCGGCATTCTCTTCTGGTGTGCCCCATTTTCCCACACTGGAAGCAAGCACTTTTGGGCTTCTGTACTACTCTGGTCTTGAGTTCCTTAGTGTATCTGCCCTGGAATCCTATGTTGCCAATGGCTGTGTAGGTCTCTGGGAGCAGTCTACACAAGGTTGGCATGTGGACAATAGTCTGTCTGCTCCAAAGTGCATCTGCCTCAAGGCAGGCTGAACACAGCAGCTGCATTTTAGCTAATTGCGCTGCTGATGATTTCCCCTTGCATTGATGTTTATCACTCCTTTGTTGGGGAGGACTCCTAACTGCCTTTGAAATGCTTAGGCTGTCTAAATCCTCCTGGCCCCCATGCCTAAAGTGGATGATCGGGCAGAGATGTGTTGGGGCCAATGGTTCCTCGTACACTGGAAGTACCGGGGAAGTATCAATCTCTGCCCGGGCTGAATTGGCTGCTGAAATTGCCTGTCTATACTTGCTCCATGTTTCAATGATATCGGCAGGAGCCCTGGGCTCCTGCCTAAGGCAGTATCCTATCCTATCCCAAACTGTGGGTGCCATCGTGCCTGCTTCTGAGTAGAACAAACAATGCTCCCCCAGATACTTCACCAGCGCTGTCAGACGCTGTCTACTGACACCGATGTGGTGCCGCCTGGCCAGGGCTTCGAGGTCACCGCAATGAGCCTCTTGCATGACAGTCAAGTGCTTCCCCAAGCATGTCCCCATTACCACCCGGCAGGGAGTTTCCCAGATGCCCTACACAACTTATGAGTTAACGTGATCACGGGACGAATTGGAGTGGTATGGCTGGGCAGGTGAAGCACAGGACGACGTCCCTCAGGTTTGGTGGAAGGAAGGGGACCACGGCAATGGTTGCCGCACATCTGCTGCTCTGCCGGCTGCTGCTGTGGAGCTCAGCTTTCCCCGGCTGTGGAACGCGTCCGTTCCCATGCATGAAGTCTGCTGGTGTGTGAGCGTCCTTCCTCCCTTGAGACTGTTCTGAGTTCCGACCGGAGATGTTTTCCAGTCAGAACTGCTCCGCTACTTCAGAGTAGAAACGTTGAGTGTCACCATCTGTTGTAATGGTCCGTGGGAGTTGAGGTGCTAAACTCAAGGAAGGCACGCAAGACTGATGTATAATGGTAAAAGTCAGCCCCGATTTCTTGGGTAGACTGTATTTATTGACTACAATCAGGAGCTGTCACGTATACCCCTTGTGCAATTCTCATGACAGAAAGCTGCTACGTGGCACTTGGCTGGTTGGGTTACACTTACCAGCCTGCATGCACAGGTTAGCCATAAGCAGGCTTAATCAGCAGATAGTGGCAAGACTTACTGTTCCTGCCTTATCTCAAGCTGGAAGACTGTGTACCTTTGCATAGCTGTTTTGTCTAGCTTTGGTTAGTATCTGCTCAGCCTTATGCTTGGACGTGAGCCAGACAGTGTATGCTGTTTAGGAGACCTTGGGTCTCTTTCCTCCTGACACTTGTCCTAGTGCAGTTAAAGGCCCTAGCCAGGGAAAACATGGAGTCACTAATGCTCCCTACTGCTATAAGCCCATACCCAATTTCCTTTCCAATAAAGTCCGGTTGGTCTTTGAAGTGGTGTTCTCGCTGAAAGAACCCATCGGGAAAGGTTGCTGTCCAATTAGTGACCCGGGCAAACCACAGACATCTTAAATGTTTACAGGATCTCTTGGCTGTCAAGTTTGGGTGTAGAATGCCTAGATGTGGATGTGAGGGGTGGGATAGGCTTGGAATTTTGTTGGTGTATCATGATCCCCACAACACAACACAGTCACTCCTGGGAAAGATTACATTTCCATGGCTGCTGTGAGGACCACTAGGAAAATTGGTCCTGGGGGACTTTAACATTCAAGAAGGCGGGTATGTGTGTGTGGCTTTCTAAAACAGCTGTGGACTTTATAGGCACCATGACAGCCATGAAGCTATGCCAAAATGTAACCACTTCCATACATATTGCTGGGCATATTCTGGACTTGGTTTTCTCAACAGAACAGAGAGGTGAAATGAGGGTGAGTGAGCTTCACATCACCTGTCATTTTCGGATACCTCATGCTGCAATTTGTGGTGGAGATGGCAACCCATCCCCATGGAGAACTGTGACCAATTAGGATGGTCTGTTCTAGTAGGCTGATGGATTTTAATGGGGCATTGACCAAACAGGACAGTGATACGGTCATCTCTCTAGTGGAAAAAAATGTACACTAGATCACTAGGGTGATTGTCACTATCACTCCCAAACACAGCTCAGAGTTGGTCTGGCTCTGTGGTTTAATGAAAAATTGTGAACTCTGAAGAGCAGAAGAAGGAAGCTAGAGGGGAGCTCCAAGAGATGACATTCTTGTGGCTGTTAAAAAATTCTCCTGGAGCTATGCTAGTGCTATACAATTGGTGAGGAAACATCATAATAGCCAACAGAACCAGAGTGTTGACAAACAACAAAGAGAGATAATTCAGATAGCCACAGTGCTCCTTGGGGGGGGGGGGGGGGGAAGGCAAATTGTGACTCTACATCCGACAGTTGCCAAAGGTAATAGGTTGGCAACACATTTTAAGATCAAGGGGGTTGTAATCTATAGGGACCCCAAATGTTATGCAATAGATTGGAAGGAGATTTCTAATGTACTATCTGTCTCATGTTTTTTGGAGCAGTTTCAGCCTATAATACCTCATGGAGCCTCTCAGGTGTTTGCAGGTTTTAGGGCCACTACAACTTGCATAGATCTTTGCCCTTCCTGGATTGTGATTGCAGCCAGTGATGGGGTATCTGCATGTCTCAGGGATATCATTAATTCTTCCTTTTGAGAGGGCATTATGACATCACAATCAAAGAAGATGATCATCTAAACTATCTTGAAGAAACCCAATTTAGCACTGGATGATTTTAACAATATAAAATGATTTTGGATTGCATGTTTTTTATACTGAAAACCACCCTAAGTGGTGCTTGCATTAAATGGTGAGGCATAAATGTAAACAAACAAACAAATAATGATGTTGATTATAGTGATTATGATGATAGTGATGATGAGGGAAACTTTCTTACACATTAAAAATCATGGTGAGCAGTTCAGAATTTTGGGGAATGCTCCCAAAATGAGACAAAGGCCCCAGGCAAAAAGGACAGGATAAGCAAATGTTGGCCATTTTGTTCTGCAAAGATTTCTGAGAAATGCGTGTGTGCCGCCATGAACGCTGCCTAGAATGGCAGATTGGCTGCTGGGTGGGCTCACGGTCTCCCTGTGTTTGAAGAACTGGTGGTGGGGGTGACCCTTTTGCGACCCATTTTCAGGTGGACCTAAGATGGCTGGACCTCAGGCACTGCTCCAGATGCAGGCAGGTAGGCCACTGGATGTGCAGTGCAGCAATGTCTGTGCATGCCCCGCAGTGAATGCTGCCTCATCTTCCCCGGCATCTGAAGTCCTGGTGGTGGGGGTGCACCCCTTGTGACCGCCTGCCACTCCCACCCACAGTGCCCCAGATGCTGGCTGGAATGGCAGTTAGCCAGCTGGGAGCTCACATGGGCTGCCAATCCCCCACAGTGGCACTCTCGCACATGCAAGCTAGATGTGTGTGAAGTTACAGCATGATTGGTGCAGGGTTGCAGATTTGTATAAAGAACATACAAGAGTTCACCTCTGTTTTATATATATACAAGTGATACCTCATACAACGTCCAAACTTGGTTCCACAAGTTTGGACTTTATACGGATTTGGACTTTGTATGAGGCATGCAAAATCCTAGCTGCGATGCCTCATACAACGTCATTTCCATAGAGATACATTGTGCTGTAACAGCACAGACTTCAGGGCAAAGTCAAGTAAACAGACAGTAAACTGACAGAACTTTAAGAAATCGTTGTCTAAAAGCTAAATACATTACAAAAACATGTCAAACAACCCTGATTGTCCAAGAACCTGAAGAATGCTGCAAAAATCCCAGGAATGCTTCTAGAAATTCTGATGAAAAATTAAAAAATATCCAAAATCACGCTCAAAACCACTCCTATGCACACATGTGTCCTGTCTTTTATACTGCCCAGGCACAATGCAATCTGGGAAAAACTGAATGCCTCATACAAAGTCGAGCTACTTTGTATGAGGTAACTCTTTCAAGAAATTAGGCGATGTAGTGGTAGCATGAAGTAACTAAGATTATAATTTATAATTTCTGTGATCAATTACTCTGGAATTATAGGGAAAAAAATAAAGAAAATTTATTAACATGCAGTCCAGAACAAGAAGTTTGATAATGCACCTTCATTTCTGTGTGTGTTTAAAAAAATATTCCAATGTTTAATTTTCCTGGCCCATGTTTCTGAACTATGTTCAGCTCATCCATCCATTGAAAGGTTTTTCTTTGCCTCAGAAGTTTTTTCCCATGTGCACTCTCTGACATTTGGGGACTGTTGGCAGGAAATATTCAGTTTATGCCTGACATTTTGACAAATAACAGTCTATGTATGGCTTTTGCTCTCTCTCACTCATGCTATGATCCTTTTCTTGGCTCATGAACCATTATGGGAATAAAAGCACCTTATTGCTACTCATTAGTCATCTCTGTCAACACTACACATCATTTCACTAATGTTTTATAATATGGCTCATGATCACATTCATTTTGTCCCATTCTGTATCTTGCTTAAGGGCAGGGGTGGCATGCAATAAGGGTAACTTGACTCTCAAATGATGTGGCTGTTTGGTGCATTTTTACCTCATACTGCAAAATTTTAACTTTAATAGCCGTTTATTAACTTTTATTAAGCATTTACTGACATAGATCCATAGTGTTAGTGTTGTGTCCAAGCGTTATTTATTAAAGTCGCTATTAGCACCATAAAGTCTACGGCAGAATAGTGCACCTTTTGCAAAGCCACCAATTTCAAACTGCAGTCAAAATACCCAATTCGTCATTACAAACTTCCCACTTCTCCGGAAGCCCGCTGAAATGTATCCACCTGTGTAACTGCAATTCTCACTGTATATAAGCTGGCCACCTTGTACATGTTCCCCAGTCCGGTTTTTCCTGAGCTGATAATAAATCACTTGTGTTTGACCCAATCCTGCTGGTCAGAATAGTTCTTAAGTGCCAGACTCAACATTGGCAACCAAGGTGGGATCACAATGGCTGCTGTTGTTCTTGCTTCGTTCAGGCCATTCGATACAGCCAGACCAGATTCATGGCCTATGTACGAGGTCTAGTTCGACAACTACATGATCTCACAGAAAATAGTAGACAAAGGGGTTGCACAAGGCTACATTCCTGGCTCACTGCGGGCTGACCATGCTCGAGCTGATCACAGACTTGCTTCTGCCCAGGCTGTTGAAGGATCCCCTCTGAGAGACATTTTGACCGTCCTCCAGGACCACTTTAGGCCAAAAACTTCAATTTTCCCTGCTAGAGTGGCCTTCCACAGAAGAGACCAGAGGGCCTGTGAATTGGCCGCATATTATGTGGCTGTTCTTTGCCACGCCGCAGTTGTTGTTGTTGTTGTTGTTGTTGTTGTTGTTGTTGTTGTTGTTGTTGTTGTTGTTGTTGTTGTTGTTGTTGTTGTTGTTGTTGTTGTTGTTGTTGTTGTTGTTGTTGTTGTTGTTGTTGTTGTTGTTGTTGTTGTTGTTGTTGTTGTTGTTGTTGTTGTTGTTGTTGTTGTTGTTGTTGTTGTTAAAGTTTTTACCCCACCTTACTCACACAAGTGTGACTCAAGGCAGCTTCCAACAAAAATAAATACAATATACAAACATGATATACAATAAACAATAATACATAAGTTATACAATATAGTTTACAAAAAATGTCAGAATCACAATAAGGTATAACAATAATACAATTCAAAATTCAAAATATAATCCAAAAAACAAGAGTACCTCAAAAAGTAACAGATACAATGTAGTTATATTCACAGATCAAAAATACAAACAAAAACAATAATATACAATAATCACCCGATTGATACAAAAAATACATGACACCCAGCACTCACTCCAATTACTCCAAAAAAACGAAGATGGAGAGTAAAGGAAACAATGGATCCCTGCCACCAAGGTCCAAGTCCAATTCCTAACCAATAGCATGGTGGAAGGTGGAGTCCCAAGTGCCAGCAAAGATGGTCTATGGCAGCTCCCACCTGCCTCCACTCCCCGGGACCCATGGCATTTCATTTCATTTCATTTTTAATTTATATACCATTTTACTCTACCCAGTGGGTGACTCAAAGCGGTTTACACGGGTAATACAAATATACATATAGATTCATACAATCAGTAAAAAATCAGTGATGCAATACAGCAAAAATACAGCAAAAATACAATAATACAATATATCAACCATAAATACACCAATATAATAGAGTTACTCTTACAATTACAAGAATCAAGTATAAAATTACAAATCACGGGGAAAAAGAAGGCCCAAGACTCACAACCTTAATGGACCTTAATGGCATGGGTCCTGGGGTGAGGCAAGAAGCATTGGCAGCTTCAGTGGCTGCAGTGGCATCAGCTCCCTTTCCAGCCCTCCGAGCGGTTTTCCATGCAAGTGGGAAAATCCTGGACATTGCTCTTTGCGACTGGCTCCTTGTAGCCCTCAGGGGTGAGGCTACACAACATCGCCTTATGAAAAGGGACACACTGACATTTGCTCAAGTCCTCAAAGAGGCTCAGGCGGATGAAGTTGCCACCACTGGGGTCCAATTTCTCCAAGCCACATCTGCTGTGCCAGTCCAGAGGGGGTCGGCTGTCCAGCAACAGCGAGTGTGCAGCCCGTCAGCACCCTTAGTCAGCTCCGAAGAGGGGGATGACATCGCTAAGGTCCATTCTAAAAACTTCACTCAGTCCAAAGGCACCATCGCGCTGTACCGGGGTTGTGGGAGCAGACACCTCCGTGCCCAATGTCCATTCAAATCTGCTGAATGTCACTGTTGTGGGGGGGAAAGGGCATATTGCCAGAGTGTGCCACCATCATGTCGAGGTGCCTTCCAGGGACAAGGTTTGTTGAGGGAAGGAGCACCTAATTTCCAAGGTCTTTGCCAGTCATGGCTCCAGTTCCATAGTTCATGCAGTTTCTGACAGATTCCTCATTGACGTACGCCTGCAGGGTTGTCCATTCCAGATGGATCATCATTTTTGATCATCACACAGAAGGAGTTTCTCTGACTTCCTCCAGCCGACCGCCCAAAGTTGCAGGCCCTTTAGGTCAAGTTGAGTGATGTGCAAGGTTGCAAAAATCCCTGTACTTGGTGTCAGCACTTTTCACATGCATTTCAAGTCCCTGTCGGCCCAGTTACCGCTTGTCGTGGTCAAGGTGGGTAAGAATAATCTTTTGGGTACACAATGGTTTGGGCCCCTGGGTATTGCTTTTTTGGGTATTAGTAAGGTTGAGGCTGATTCCATTCAGTCAGCTTGTGATCATTACCCAGATGTATTTTGCCATGGACTGGGTACGTTCAAGGGCCCCCCCGTTCATTTTGAACTTGACCCCTCTGTTCAGCCCATCAGGCTGATACCCCGCCAGGTGCCTTTTGCACTCAAGGACTGCATCGAGGCCGAGCTTGACAAAATAATTGTGCAAGGCATCTAGGAGCCGGTGAACTCAGCTTCATAGGAAACTCCACTCATCACTGCTATCAAGTCCAACAGGGACATCCACATCTGTGTGGATTACAAATGTACTATTAATAAAGCAATACACCGAAATTCTTACCCAGTGCCAGTTGTGAGTCACCTGCTGGCTACACTTCGTGGAGGATACTGTTTTGCCAAACTGGACTTGGCACAAGCATATCAGCAATTGCCTGTCACTCCTGAATCTGTTGTATGTCAGACTATTACCACATACAAGGGTGTATTTAAGGTTAAACAATTGCAATTTGGTGTCAATGTGGCACCTAGTATATTCCAAGGGTTAGTGGAAAAATTACTCAAAGGTCTCCCAGGTGTTTTGCAATATTTTGATGATGTATTGATTGCTGGGAAGGACAGGGGGGATCTCACTGAAAAATTGGGCAAAGTACTTGAACCTTTCCAAAATGCTTGTCTTACAGTTAAGAAAGAAAAATGTTGGATTTTTTTGCTACTGTAATTGATTTCTTGGGTTTCATGGTTACCCCAGAAGGTGTTAAACCCTCTGACTCTAAAGTACAAGCAGTTTGGGATGCTCTGCGTCCAAATTCAAAAAGTGAATTGCAAGCTTTTCTGGGGATTCTGAATTTCTACCATTCATTTCTACCTCAAAAGGCCACCATGGCGGGGTGTAGCCTAATGGGGGACTGAACGGACTGAACTTTCTTTCACTCGGAAAGAATGATGATGAAAGAGGCTTTTTAAAAGAGTTTAAAATGTTCCAGAGACATTAAAAAAGGTGGAGGAGGAAGATTAAGTCAACAATTGATGGAATTTACTTTGGACTGGCTGAAAAGCTGAGTGAAAAAGGAGAGAGATGCGAGTTTTGAATTTCAAAGAGGAGTGGGGGTTGGACGGACTTTGCCAGTGCAGGAATGGGAGATTTTTCCTAGCCGAGGACTGGGTTTGGACTATGATTGCCTAAAGTGATAAAGGCAGCAAAAGGCAAGCCAGTGGCCGGACTGAGGGGTGTGTGTGAGTTTGCTGGGATTTGAAGGGGGAAAGCGAAAGTGAGCCTCATTCAGCTTGGCTAGCCCTGAAGCATTCCGGAGCTGAGCAGAGCTGTGAGGAATTTGCTGCTGCAGAGAGTGAGTTCTTGGAAGTGGTGGAGGGGGAGGAAAAGTGGAAAAGCAGAAAAGTTTATTGAATATGGGGAATCCCCCCCCCCCTGGAAAATATTAAAGATTGGATGATGGACATTCAGGCTTAAAAGAGGAGAGTTTGGTGGCTTGGAACCTTTTCCCTTTCTTTGAATTTTTGGATATTTGGATACAAAGAAGAAGGGAATAAGATGGCGCTGGGAGTCTGATCAATGGTGTCTCTTGGAAAGTATTGTTTTGTCTACTTCATTTTTGGGACCGGAAGTTTGTTTTGCCTTCTCTCTTTTTTTCCATTGGATTACAAGCATTTTTTTGTTTTGCTTTTTTGTGTGGAAGTGGCAATTGCTTGTTACTTGCTTAAAGGGATATAAGGACGGTTAAAAGAGCTGTGGGCTGACTGTGTTACAGAAGATATACTTTTGTGGAGATAAACTGGAGGCTGTCTACAATTGGAACAGTGTTTGAATGAAATGTCAGGGAAGAGGGAAGGAGAAGGAGAAAGTGGACTGGATAAGAGCAGAGAGACAGTCATCCTCAGATAGGATTTTTAAAAGGCTTACCAGGATAGAACAAGAGGAGTCGGAGATGAAGAAAACAATGCAACAGGAAACAAAGGATTTGGAGGACCAAGAGACTGCGAGAAAAATTGCACAGCAATTACAACAACAGCAGCAAAAATAGTGACAACTCCACCTACGATGACATCTGCAGCTGTGAAATCTATTGTAATAATGACAGCAAAGGTAACAACAGCTGCAACAACAACTATAACAACCACAGCTGTGATGACACCGACGGCAGTCACAACAACAGCAACTATAATGACAGTGACAACCCCATCAATGGTGCCAATAAAGGGGGGGCAAGGGTTTAAATCAGATGTTGATAAATTTAATGAGAAGGTGGATAATTTTGAACAAAAAATTGGAAATATGTTTGTTCAGGATAAACAGGAACAAAAACAAGACTGCAAGATTTGATGGCAAACATTATGAAGGGTTTTGATGATTTAAAAAAAGGGCAGAATAAACTTAAGGAAGAACAAGAGGTGATGAAAAGAGAGCAGGAGGGGATAAAAGCAGTGGTTTCAGATATGAGAGAAAGAAAGGGAAAATAAAGTGGGGGATCATGAAAAAAGGTTAGAATTGGTGGAAGAACAGATGAGACGTGCGAACGTGATAATTCAAAAAATTCTGGAAGGTATGCCAGATAAATTAAAAGAAAGAATTGTAAAATGGTTAGATGGAATTATGGAAGGAGGTTTCATGCCATATGGTATTGTAAGTGTCTTTTGGTTGGGTTCAAGAAGGGGTAAAGTTGGGGCAAGAAATATACTGGTAAAGTTCGCCAATGTTGCTGATAAATTTTGATTAATGGCTCTCATTCGAGTGAAGGGGTCAGAAGTTTTAAAAATAGATGGTTCAGATATTGAAGTATACAATGATATTCCAATGGAGGATTGTATGTGGAGGCAATCGATGAAGCCAATTACAAAGAGATTCCAAGATAAAGGAATTAGGTATAATTGGAAATTTCCACGTCAATTGAGGTTTTTTTCATTTGGGTAAATGATATATGATGAGTGAGGATGTCAATGTCATGGATGTAATGGTGGATGCAAAATTACTGGAATTCGGAACTAAAGAGTGGGATGAATTGAAGGAGGAATTGATTGTTTCGGTTGGGTTCATGAGAAGGAGAAATGATAATGAGAATATGCCCAAAGGAGCAGAAGGAGGGATTGATTTGAGTGGAAGTTAGTTTGGGTTCCTATTAAGCCCGCACAGTTGGTCGCGCTTCCCCCTCCCCCCTTTGTTAATACGGAGGCTACTTGCAGAAAAGTGGGGAGGGATAGTAGTAGATTGTTTATATGTTTTTTATTGTTTTTTAGAGTTGTTTATTATTTTTGTTTTTTGTTTCTTTTTTCTATTTTCCTTTTTCTTCAATAGATGTTTGGAAATGGGGGTTTGTTGTCTTTTAGAGTGCACGCCCATTGGAGGAAGTGGTGAAAAGGGAGAATTGGGGTTAGAAAATAAGGAATGAAAAATTTGAAAGTATTAACCTGGAATGTGAAAGGTACTGGTTGTCAGGAGAAGAGAAGAAGATTAGAAGCAGCTCTTAGGAAAGACAAACCAGATATAATCTTTCTACAGGAAACTCATCAAAAATCAGAGGAAACTAACAAATTATTTTTAGGATGGACTCAATTTTATGAAAAATCATATGGTACGTCAAAGGCAAGAGGTGTAGCAATTATGATATCAAGTAGAGTTGGATTTGAGATGGTAAAAAGTATCTCAGATATAGAAGGAAGATATTTAATAATAAAAGGGAAAATAGATGATGAGGAGATAACCTTGTTAAATTTGTACGTACCAAATGAAAATCAAAATAAATTTTTAGATAAGGTGCATAATATATTGAATAAAGAAAGAACGATAAAAATTATTATGGGTGGGGACTTCAATTTAATAAGATCAAATATAGATACTACAAACATAGCTGGAAGGGGGGAGGAGATAAAACACAAGTGCTGGATAAATTGATGAAAGGATTAGGGTTAAAAGATACATGGCGGGACCTTAAAGGATCGGAAAGGGTTTACACTTTCCCCCCCCAGGTTTATAACATGTATTCTAGAATAGATTATATATTTGTAACTGACAACCTGATAGGGAATTTGGATGACATTCAAGTTGGAATCTTCAGAGAGTCGGATCATGCAAAGGTATTGTTAGAAATGAGAATGGATGGTACAAAGATTAGGAGAAATTGGAGATATAATACTAAATTATTTAAAGATGAAAAATGCAAAGAACAAATAGTTGAAAGATGGGAGCAAAATTGGAAATGGAATGATACAGGCGAGGTTCGATATAATGTGGTGTGGGATACGATGAAGGCAATATTCAGAGGGGAAAGTATTAAATTGGCTAGTTTTAAAAATAAACAATTAAAAGGTAAGCTTGAGGAAACTGAGAAAGAGATTAAACAGCTACAAGAAAACATGCAATAACTAAAGACAGGAAAGTTTATGAAAGAATGCAGGGGTTGAGGAAGGAGTTAATAGGAAAGGATATTGAAAAAGTGAAAAGAGATTTGGTTTATCTAAAAAGGGAATACTTTGAATATAGTAATAAAAATTCAAAATTATTGGCAAGAGCTGCTAAGGAAAAAAAGAAATAAAAGGGAAATAGGGATTCTGGTAGCTAAAAAGGGTAAAAGGTATAATAAAACAAAAGATAAATGTAAGGTTGTAAAAGAATTCTATCAGGAGTTATTTTCAAGAAAAAAATATAGACCTGGGAAAATTAAAAGATAACATTGAAACTCAGATTAAAAACAAAATCGATCAGGAACATAAACAAATAATGGAGGAGCCAATTACTGAAAAGGAGATAAAAGAAATAATAGGTAAATTGAGGATGGATAAATCACCAGGTGAAGATGGATTGCCAGCGGAATTTTATAAAGAGTTTAAAAATATAATTGTCCAAAAATTATTAAAATTGTATAATTTTATTTTGGATGGAGGTCAGATTCCACCCTCTTGGTATAGAACTATAATAGTATTATTTCCAAAACCTGGGAAATATTTGGAAAAGGTAGAGTCATATAGGCCCATCTCTTTAATAAATTAGGATGCTAAGATTTTTACGGCGATATTGGCAAAAATATTAAATAGCTTCATGGATAAATATATAAATAATGACCAGGCGGGATTTATTAAAGGTAGATACATGGCAGATTTAACAAGGCGAGTTATAGATTTAATAGACATTGCAGGTCAAACTAAAGAGAAGGTAGGATTGTTATCTTTGGATATTTTCAAGGCATTTGATTCTTTGCAATGGATAACAATTAATGAGATAATTAAAGGCTATGGATTTGGATGTAGGTTTATAAAAACGATAGAACAATTGTATCAACAAGGGTGTGCCAATGTTAGGGTAAATGACGGCCTTACGGAAGAAGAATGATTAGAAGCGGAATCAAGACAGGGATGCCCACTATCCCCAATATTATTTATAATGGTGATGGAAATATTAGCAAAAAGTGTAAGGGAGGATAAAGAAATAGAAGGAATATTAGGAATTAAAGATAGTTTATATGCTGACGATACTCTTATAATTATGAAACATCCGGGGAAGACGTTGGGAAAAATACAGAGGCATTTGGAGGAATTTGAACAAATAACTGGGTTGAGGATAAATTGGGATAAATCTGAAAGGATATTGAATAATATAGACAAGGAAGAACAAGGGAGAATTAAAAAATAGATTTAAACTACAGATTAGAAATAGTGTGAGATATTTGGGGAGAAATATTTCAAGCAAAATAGAAGATTTAAGAAGATTAAATTATGATATACAAAAAAAGAACTCAAAGCAAAAATTTCACAATATAAAAATTTGAAGCTGTCTTGGTTCGGCAGGGTAGCATTGATTAAAATGATGTTATTACCAAAAATAAATTTTTTGTTTGAAACCCTACCGATCCAAATTACAGATAAAGAAATTAAGGAATTTCAAGCTTTAATAAATAATTATTGTAATGAGGGAAGAAGAGCTAGAATACCAAAGAAAATGTGGTACCAGTCACAAAAAGAAGGGGGGCTGAGAATACCAAACTTGAAAAATTATTATAATGCATTCCATATTAAAAATGTAGTTAAGATTTTAATGAAAGATCGGATACGGGTTTGCAGAGACGACGTGAAAAGACAAGAGATGTATGATCAAATGAAGTTAAATAGGTTACAGATTATGAGGATAAATAAGTGGAATAATAGTTATGTGAGAGAGCAGAGTCTGGAAAGAAGTAAAACTAAATTTGAAGAGTTAATATGGAAAGTAAGAAAGTCGGAAATTGGAATTAAAGGTATGGTTAGTAAAATATATAAAATAATAAATGTAGAAAGTAATTCACAAGAGATATTAAAAAATGCTTGGGAACAAGATTTGAAGATAAGCATAACCGAAAAAGAGTGGAAAAATAAATAGAAAAAAAGAGGTATGAGATCCATGTCCGTCAGGGTTAAAGAGCATAATTTCAAAATGTTGTGGAAATGGTACTTGACCCCATTGAAACTGTACCAGATAGATAAAAATAATAATAAAATGTGTTGGAGATGTAAAAATACATTGGGCACATATGTACATATGTGGTATGAATGTAAAAAGGTTGAGAAATTTTTGGAGGAAATTGAAAAGGAGATGGTTAATATTATGAGAACATCTCTCAAATTGGGGCCAAGTAACATCTTGTTGATGGACGTAGATAATATGAACCTAGATGATGATAAGAAAGAACTATTGGCTATAATGCTTACTATGGGTAGAATGTGTATAGCAAAAAAATGGAAGAACGACATAACATTAAAAGTAGATGATTGGTATAAGGAGATGTGGGATCTCTCATTGAATGAAAAATTAACATGGGCGTTGAATTTTAAAAAAAGGAATAATGAAAGAGAATAGATTCTGGAATATATTGAGACAGTTTGTGTATCATGCTTTGAAGGGAGAGGGGAAGAATAGACTGACACCAGACCAATTGAAGTTTTGGGTACAGTAGAAACCAATGGGAAATACCACATCCTCCCGGGCAATGTAAATACACGGGGTGAATGATGTATAGAATGTAATATTGGAATAAATTGATAGGGATAGAAATAGAAATATAACTGTTCTAGACAAATTGATTTGAATAGAAATTAGATAAAATAAGAAGTTACTGGTCACTAATGTTTAAGAGCAAAGTTGGGATATTTACCATCGTGATAATAAAACATTAAAGAGACAGTAAGTTAAATGTTAAATTTCAAAGGTGTTATATTTAAACTTATATACATCTAATTTTATTGTTTAAAGATTCTTTTTTGTGTGATAATGTCAAATATATCATTTATATGCTTGCCTATGTTGTTTTTTCTTTCTTCTTTCTGTATTTGTATGTTATTTTTTTCTGAAAATCAATAAAAAAAAATTTTTTAAAAAAAGGCCACCATGGCCGCTCCACTGCACCAGCTGCTAAGGAAACTGATGGTGTGGCATCGGGGTCCTCCACAGGGCAAGGCGTTTTGAGAGGTTAAGAGGCTTCTTACTTCAGACACCGTCCTCACACACTTTGACATGAGTAAACTGGTCATTCTTGTCTGTGATGCTTCCCCTGTGGGGGTAGGGGCCGTGATCTGCCATGACCTGGGGGAAGGGAGAGAGGCACCGATCACTTACTACTCGAGATCTCTGACAGATACAGAAAAAAGGTATGCCCAGATTGAGAGCAAGGCTCTAGCGATTATCGCAGGTACCAAAAAAATTCATGACTTTATTCATGGGTGGCCCTTCATGATCATCACAGATCACAAGCCGCTACTGGGCATCTTCGTGCCTGACAAGCCTCTAAATGGTTAGAGGTAATGTCTGTATCTGGGATTTCGTCAGCTGCCACAATTCGTAAATTAAGAAGGTTTTTTTTTTGTACTTTTGGGTTGCCCAACATTGTTGTCTCTAATAACACGTCAACTTTCATGTTGGCGGAATTCCAGGATTTCCTTAGCCGCAACGGCATAAGTCATATCACTGCTGCCCCTTTTCACCCCACCACCAATGGGCAAGTAGAGAGAATGGTTTGCTCCATAAAGGAGACACTGAAGCATATGGGAACAGGGAATTTAGAATCACAGGTTTGCCAATATCTGCTAGCTTACATAGTCACTCGCCTAGCATCAGGTTTATCGCCCTCAGACCTCTAAATGAAGAGGTGATTTTCTATGTTCCTTGACCGTTTAGACCCACTTCATGTCGAGGACAGGGGTCTCAATATAGATGTCAGTAATACCATAGTTTTCCAGATTGGGCAGGCTGTCCATTGCTGCAACTATGCGCCAGGTTCCCCTTGGCTGGGTGGTGAGGTCCTTGAACAAACAGGACCTGTTTCATATAAGATCCTTATGGAAAACATTACCATTTGTAAAAGACACATGGATCAAATGCGCCCCCGGGTCCTGGGGCGAAATGCCACTCCAGAGGCAGATCTGGTCGCAAGTGATTTTCAAGAGCCTGAGGCTCAAGACTTCAAGCTAGAGGAAGAGCTGTTCACTCAGCCTCTGCCAAGTGACCCTTTGCAGGTACCGCCCTCCCAGGACCTTCCCCCCAAGTCTGCGGTAGAGGTTTGCCCTCACTCTATGGGTACAGCTCCTGCACCTATCCTAGGTTTTAGAGAATCCCCTCAAAGTCCTAGCACACCTAGACAGTCCAGCGAGTCAGCCCATAGTTCCAGAGCTCCTGGATGACCAGTAACCTCTTCCTTAAGTCCTGAGAATCTCGGGTGCCCAAAACGGACCTGTGATCCACCAAAAAGGTTGGGAGAGTGGGTTCCTCATTAGGTTGGGGGAGGTATGTTGTGCCCAAGCATTATTTATTAAAGTAGCTATTAGTGCCATAAAGTCTACGGCAGAATAGCACACCTTTTACAAAGGCACCAATTTCAAACTACTATCAAAAATATCTGATTCATCAATACAAACTTCCTGCTTCTCGGGAAGCCCGCTGAAATGTATCCACCTGTGTAACTGACATTCTCGCTGTATATAAGCTGGCCACCTTGTACATGTTCCCCAGTCCGGTTTTTCCTGAGCTGATAATAAATCATTTGTGTTTGACCCAATCCTGCTGGTCAGAATATTTCTTAAGCGCCGGATTTCCCTGGGCTATGCCATTTTTATGGACATTGATGATACTTTGCCATTTCATGGACTGATGGACTTTGAGCATTTGGGTTTTATCCTCCCCAGGAACATGGACTGTTTTTCCTTTACATGTCTAATGTTTTGCCTTATGGATTATAACTTGGAAAAATAAAGTTTTGTTTTGGGATTTTAACATCTTGGCTTCTACTTGGGCATAGCCTGGCACTTTGCTCTCTGCTTCTACCACACACTGCTACATCCAAGCTACTATTAGAACAACCACACTCCCTGTGACTTGGTGAGATCACGGTTCCTGGGTCCTTGGGAGAGGTGGCAGACGCTGTAAAAAGAGGAGTTGTGGACTACTACATTATATAGAACACTCTGTCACAACCGGTGCCTCTCATGATGCCACGGAAGTTGTGACAACATATAAGAAGTGGAAATAAGGCCAGAAAGAGTACAGACAAGCAGTGAACAATTGCACGGATGGTGTTGGGAAGGCAAATGCTGAGAATGAGCTGAGGCTGACAAGAGATGCCAGAAGCAACAAGAAATAATTTTTCAGGTATGTACAAAGCAAAAGACAGAGAAAATAAACAGCAGCTCAGCTGCTCAATAAAGATGGGGAAATGGTAGCAGATGACAAAGGCAGAAGTGCTCAATTCCTACTTCAGTTCTGTTTCCCCTCAAAAGGTAGCATACAGAATGCAAAAACATCTTGGTAGGCTTGAACACTGGGCTGAAACCAACAGAATGAAATTTACAGGGAGAAGTGCAAGGTTATACACCTATGGGGAAAAACCAGATGCACAGTTACAAGGTGGGGATACTTGGCTCAGTAATACTACAAGCGAGAAGGATCTTGGGATTGTAGATTACAGAAAAAATATCAGTCAGTAGTACAACATGGCTGCAAAATAGGTCATGGTTGTTTCAGGCTACATTAACAAATATATAGTTTCCAAAATCCATGAGGTATTACTCCACATCTATGCAGAACTAGTTAGAACATATATGGAGTACTGTGACCAATTCGGGGCACCACACCTTTGGGAAGATGCAAAGAAATAAAGACTATCATGGTTTGGAGAATAGCAATGTGTAAAACGAAGGTTTTGCCATTAATCAATTATTTATTTGAAATGATACCAATAAAGATCACAAATGTAGAAATGAAAAGGGATGACAAATATTTTTTGCAGTGGCTATAGGAAGCCAAGACTACACAAAAGTCTGTGGTATGTTTCACGAAAGAAAGGAGAATTTGTTGTTGTTTAGTTGCATAGTCGAGTCCAACCCTTTGGAATTCCATAGACCATTGCATGCCAGCCACCCCTATCCTCTACCATCCTCCTCAACCTGCCCAGTTTTGTGCCCACCATGTCAACAATACTCTCTAGCCATCTCATTCTCTGCCATTCCCTTCTTCTTCTGATCTCAACCTTTATCATCATCAAGGCTTTCTCAAGTAAATCCTCTCTTCTCATTTGATGACAGTGGTGTCAGAAGTGGGGGGCAGGGAGAACTGAGGGGCCCCTAATTTGCCCTGGGCCCTTTCGGAAGGCGACAATAAATTTCTGTGGACATGGTAAATTATACAATTATACATTAAATGTTTATGATGAGACAGACTTTGATCCATTTTTGGAGTATAGAAACCAGTAGAGCAGGAGTGCCCAAACCTTTCAGCCCACGGGCCAGTCACGTGGTTCAGCAGGCTGGTCACATGGTTCCTTCTACTGGGATCAGACGTTTCCCCCCATAATCCTTAATATATTAAACGTTCTGGAAGACTTATTTAAGGAAGAGTTTGTGGTTAACTAAGATGCTGACTTCATGAGTCCTCTGGCCATTGAATTTGTAGTTTGTTTGGATTTTAACTTTTCTTTTTTGGAATCGTAATGTAATAACGTGAATAATATAGTTCCTATGAAAACTTAGAAAGAATGAGTAGTCTTCATTAATAAAAGTTAAATTTCACTTGTTTCCAGCTTGCTTTTTCCCTTCTGATGCAATTCTCATACCTTCACATGCTCTTTTAGCAAAATTTTAGTCTCCCCCCCCCCATTTGTAAAAAAATGTGGACCTTTTTCTTAGGAGCCAGGCCCTTTTCAAGGTTGCCTTCCCAGCAAAAATAGTTCCTACACCCCTGTTTGATGACCAAAGTACTTTAGCTTCATCTTCACAATTTGACATTCTAAGTAGCAGTTGAGGTTGATTTCTTTTAAGATCGATCTATTCATTCTCCTTGTTGTCCAGGGTACTCTCAAAACTCTCCTCCAGCACCACATTTAAAAGATATCTATTCTTCTGTGCTCAGCTTTCTTTATGGTCCAGCTCTATGAGATACCCAATGTGAGAGGTCACTATAAAGCAGTGATGGCTAAACTTTTAGAGACCGATTGCCTAGACAGAGGGGTGAGGTGAACTCTGTGCTGGGGGAGGGAGAAAGTGCTCCCATTGCACAGCTGTGCAGAGGGGCAAACTCTGTGCTGGGGTGATTTATTTATTTATTTATTTTCTTAAATTTATATCCCGCTTCTCTCGAACCAATGGAACAACTCTAAGCGGCTTACAGAAGATTCAAAAACACAGTATCAAAGGCACACAATTCAAAAAACACAGTATAACAATAATAAATCAAAAATACAATATTAAAGATGCAATTAACAACAAAAAATCACAAGAAATATCCAAGACCACCCACGAAATCCCCTGCCTTTAAAGTCCTCCAAGTCCAAGGGCGAGGGGGAAGACAGGGCCCAAAGAACACCAGCCAGGTGGAAAGGCCAGGTGGAGAGGCCAATGGAATGGCCCTCTCTTCGCCCCCCGCCAGGGCAGGACGCGCAGCAGCGGCAGGCTCACCCGGGCGCCCCTCGCCTTTTAAGTCCAAGGGCGAGGGGGAAGGCGGGGCCCGAGGACGCCGGCCAGGTGGAGAGGCCGATGGAATGGCCCTCTCTTCGCCCCCACCGGGGCAGGACGCGCAGCAGCGGCAGGCTCACCCGGGCGCCCCTCGCCTTTTAAGTCCAAGGGCGAGGGGGAAGGCGGGGCCCGAGGACGCTGGCCAGGTGGAGAGGCCGATGGAATGGCCCTCTCTTCGCCCCCACCGGGGCAGGACGCGCAGCAGCGGCAGGCTCACCCGGGCGCCCCTCGCCTTTTAAGTCCAAGGGCGAGGGGGAAGGCGGGGCCCGAGGACGCCGGCCAGGTGGAGAGGCCGATGGAATGGCCCTCTCTTCGCCCCCACCGGGGCAGGACGCGCAGCAGCGGCAGGCTCACCCAGGCGCCCCTCGCCTTTTAAGTCCAAGGGCGAGGGGGAAGGCGGGGCCCGAGGATGCTGGCCAGGTGGAGAGGCCGATGGAATGGCCCTCTCTTCGCCCCCACCGGGGCAGGACGCGCAGCGTCGAATGAATGCCAACAGAGAGGGTTGAGAGTGCCCTGTCTAGGTACACCACCACTGCTATGAAACATTTCAGTCCAAAGCTATAATGAGAATATTAACAGAGAAGTTAATATGGAAAAACTTGGACTCGAGAAATAGCAGAGGAAGGTAATGGATGGTATTTTGACAATATGAAAAAAGGAGTTTGTTCCTGGGAAAAACACATATCAGATACATACCAGATTGTTTATCTATTGGAACAAAGTAGCTCTGGGAATGTCCCCATTTCTAGAATTAAAAGACATTAAGAACTATCCTATTAAAAATAAAAAATAAAATACTTGAGTTTCTGGAGGAAAAAGGAGTAAGAAATATAGAGGACTGGATGGAAAGAAATAAGAACAAAAAATTAAGGGAGGAACTATATATCAAACCTTAAATTTAAGATGGTTGGAGAAATTGCAAATGGAAAAATGGGATATTGATTGGAGAAGAAAATATGGTACTGGAAGAGGTTTGACAAAATTTGAGGAGATAGTAAATCAAAAAATCAGAAGAAAATTCCAGTAAAAGGATTAGTGTGTACAATATATAATATACTGAATAAGAGTCGAATTGGCCATACAACATTAAAATAAATTTGGGAGCTTGACATAAATTCTAAAATAAAGAAATCAGCATGGAATATAATATGGTCATACAAAATTATGAGAAGTGTGTCACTAAGAATTAAGGGACATTGTTATAAACTATTATGGAGACGGTAATTGATACCAATACAATCATAACTACCCAAAAGAGTGTTGGAGATATAAAGAAAGGGATGGGACTTATTCACATTAATGGTGGGAATGTAAAGAGGTGTACAATGCATGGGAAAAAGCTTTTGAAGAAATGAATAAGATATTATTTCTAAAAATATGTATGAGTCCCAAGGTATAATGGATTTAAGTTATATGGATTTAAGTGATATAGCAGCAGATAACTATAAGAAAGAATTGATTATAATTATGACAACAGCTATGAGATTTTTGATAGCAAAGAATTGGATAGTATGTAACTCCTTAAATTTAGAAGAATGATATAAAGAAACATGGTACAGTATATAGAATTGAATGATAAGCTGACATGTGAATTAAAAATAAAAATGGGATGTTAAAGAATAATGAATTTCCACAGATATGGGGAGACATTATTGATTGTGTTTTCAAACATTAACAAAAGCAAGGCTTGAACCCATCCTTGGCATGATCTAACAGATATGACTTTGATGTTTTAATAGCAATTTGATCCATCCACTCACAAAGTCCATTTCCCAACTGATAAAAGTGGTAACAGGCTGATGAGTTATGTCCACCATCTCATAAACCTTCACTATGAGTTTGGAGGTAAAGTTACTGCCTCTGTCAGAAATAATTACTTGCACAGTTCAAGTCAGCTGGTTATCTCAATAAAAGCTTTAGCTGTACTGGCTTCTGTAATTGAAGAAAGCTCAATGCTTCAGCCAATCTTGTGGAATAATCAATCAAAACTAGAATAAATTTCTTCCCTGTACAGGTGGGGTGGGGCCAGCACATAGTTTCTATATTACTTCAGTACAACTAGTAACACTTAGGAGCCAAAACCTTCCCTTCTGGACAAACTCTTTTTAAATTCTCCTGAAACCTCAGCAAAATATCACTGATTTCCTTTATGCAGTTCATTTGGGCTTTGAGCCATTTTTTCACTGCACTGTGCTGGTGAAGGATCTTGCTTTAAAGCCTCTTTAAATGTACTGTATTAGTAATTAAAGTAGCAATAGGGAGAGCTGGCTGCAAAACCAATCAGACTGTAAAACCATTAAGGCAGAACTCTAGGGTGGTTGCATATTATTCTCTTCCTAACCTCTGTACATGCTTGGAATTCCCCCATATTTCCCTTCTTGTCCTGCTCTGAATCTAGAGAACTACAAAATTTTTCCACTTATCTTCTGGTTGTTACTTTATTAATTTTTGCTTGAGAACATTTAAAACCCTCATATTTTGGGTCTGCCAACCAGACCATAGGTTCAAACATGGCTTTCAGAGACCAAAACTATTTCCCTTCTCTAAAATATTTGAACCTTGTTCAGTGGATCAAGTGGCTAAGATGCTGACTGGAAGGTGGGAGGTCAGCAATTTGATTCCCAAGTACTGCCGGATGGAATGAGCTCCAGTCTTTATCCCAGCTCCTGCCAACCTAGCTGTTCGAAAGCAAGAAATTGCAAGTAGATAAATAGGGACCACTTTGGTGGGAAGATAAACAGTATTCCATGTCTAGTCCTGCCTGCCACATAACTGTCGCAGCCAGGAGGGCCTTTGCACAACTCTGTGTGATACGCGGGTTGCACCCACTCCTGGATAGGGGCTCATTGCTTATGGTCATACATGCTCTGGTCACCTCCAGACTAGACTACTGCAATACGCTCTACATGGAGCTGACCTTGATGACCATTCAGTGCCTGCAGCTGGTCCAGAATGTGGTGGCCTGGGTAGTGATGGGGTGCAGGTGTTATGCCCGGGCCTCACCCCTGCTCCAGGAGCTGCACTGGCTATCAGTTTGCCTCTGGGTGCAATTCAAGGTACTGGTTATGACCTTTAAAGCCCTACATGGTAGTGGGCCATGATACCTAAGAGACCGCATTGCCCTAAGAACATCTGTCCATCCAACCAGAGCAGACTGGAGGGGTTCCCTAATTGTTCCATCAGCCAGGGGTGGGGGCCACCTCTCTGGGACAAGAAAAATGGCATTTTCTGTGTCTGCTCTGGCCCTTTGGAACCTCCTGCCAGTAGAGCTACAGTTGCAGATGGAGCTGCTGCCCTTCAGGAAAGCACTTAAGACCTGGCTGATGGGGCAGGTGTGGAGCCCTGAGGGTAATGTGGCCCCTGCTCACTGGCTCTTACCATAAAATGTACCCTCTCTCTGCTTCTTGGAGTGGATGGGATTTTTCTTTTAATGTTGGTGGGGTTTTTTTAACTGTTTTTATTGTTGTGGGGTTTTTAGATTATGTAAGCCATCCTGAGTCGGGCTTGCCTGAGTGGGTGGCAAACAAGTTAAAAAATTAAATTAAAGTAAATTAAACCACGGAAACGTCTGCAGAGGCAGACAGCACTGGCTCTTTGGCTTTGAAACAGAGATGAGCACTGAACCCTCGAGCAAGGGAAACCTTTATCTTTAATGTCTGCATAAGGCAATTTAGTATATAGAATTCTTGTTTTCTTAGAATTATAAGGCTGGGAAGGAAATTATAAATCTTTTGCTATCTAACAACAGTTATTTATATGTAGGAGTAAAATCAGCTCCAGTATCTTTACAAAATGGAACTTGCGTTTCACTCCTACTTTCATAAATGGTTACATGCATGCTGTTCTTTCCTCTAGCCCTTGCCATCCACTCCTGGCTAATGATGGAGGCAGGTTCAACTGTTTTAAATCCTTTCTCTGCAGAAACAAATCTCAAGGCAGCTGCACCCCTCAAAAATAACTGCTGAAACTCCCCTTTGGAGTTCCTGGAAGCAATGCACCAGGGGCATGGTGACCCCTGCCTTCTGGCTCATATAACAAGATCATTTCCTGTCTCTTTAGGTATTTTTAATGGGCTTTAAAGGGTTTTAGTTAAGATTGTAATGCTTGTTTTTAATGCTGTTAGCTGCCCAGAGTCGCTGTCAAGTTGGGCGGCAGTAGAAATTTGACAAACTAAATAATAATAATAATAATAATAATAATAATAATAATAATAATAATAATAATAATAATAATAATAATAAATAACTTTCAAAAGCTAAAAATTCTTCCTACCCCTCCTTTGGTTTGTAGCTGCCAGGAATGATGGACCTCCTTTGTCTTCTGTACAGTAGTCTCATTTTTCATTCTTTGTACTCAAGTTTCCTACACCTTTAGCTTGATGAAATACATCTCAGAGCTTGAGTTCACTTTCCTTGCTATATTGCCTTTCCCAGCCTTTCATA
Organism: Bradypodion ventrale; assembly: GCA_035047345.1. Lineage (NCBI taxonomy): Eukaryota > Metazoa > Chordata > Lepidosauria > Squamata > Chamaeleonidae > Bradypodion > Bradypodion ventrale. The sequence goes on from JAWDJE010000003.1 coordinate 177,297,556, forward strand.
TCTGGACCTTGACATAAAGATTTTTGAATATCTACAGCATGGACCTTAAATAGAACCATTTTAGCTTTGTTGGCTGGCCTGGCTTCTGGGTCTTCGTGGAAAGCTAAGGCACTTCCTGTGCATATGACCATGCTGTCCACGTAAAAAAAAAAATAAATACATGTCCAGCGTAGAACCACTCAGTGGCTTCCCAGGGGTCTTAAATGCTTCATGACAGAAAATCCTATCTTAAAAGGAGCCTTTGCTCCTGTCTCCCCCAATCTCCTCAAAGGCCAGGATGGTTTTACTTCCCTTGGCCTTTCCCCCAGTTTATGCTTACTCCCTGCATCTTGATGCACTCCAGATATTCTCATCCCCTCCTGACATTCCACAACTAATCAGCCATTAGGATTACATCCTGGCTCTCAGATATTTTCCACTCCAACAGAAGACCAATTTGACAGAAATGCTCACATAACATTGCTTGTTTCACCTCTTCAAAGGAACTTATTTCTTCCACTTACAGCCAATGCACAAGTTGCTAGATTAAATGTGCTACCAGAGCAGAAAAACTCTTTTTTCTCTGCAGCTATCTGCAGTCAAGGCAAACTACTCTTTGATCATCACTTTAAAATGTTACAAGGAAGTCTCAGTTCTGATTTCCTTTTAAGATTAGTGCCAGAGTCCCCATTACTTGGGTATTTCAATATATTTCCAGTTTGATCTATGGCAGAGATGGCCAACCTTTTCATGCCATGAGCTGGATCATGCCCCTCAGGCATGGTAACTCTCCCTACTTCTGCCACTTCCACCACTGCTGTTTTCTCCACTTCCACCACTTCCACCACTTCCGCCACTTCCTGTGGTGGCAGGAGTCAGGGCAGCCTGTATTTGGGACATTTTGGGGGCATTTTCAGCACTTCCGGCATCTTTCTGGTCCATTTCCAGCACTTCGGGTGCATTTCCGGTGCTTTGGACAGCAGCGACGGGGTCCTCACCATGGGCTGGATTAATTGGCACTGCAGGATTGATCCAGTCCATGGAGCGTAGGTTGGGAACCACTGGTCTACAGTAACCATAAGTATCTCCACAAAGATAAAACAAAAGTGTTGTCATGCCAAGTGTGCTATACACATGTAAAAGATGGAAATGCACAACAAAGTGATTAAATGTTTTCCAACAATGTTGCCTGAGAAGAATCATCCAATTGTCATATCATGATCATATTACTAACAAAGAGGTACTACAAAGATTACAATTAGAAGATTTTTCAAGAACTGTGAACAAACATGAGATGCAACTTGTTGGCTACATCTTACATATGCCGAAAGTTTGGCATCCAAAAATTGTACTACAATGGATACCTCCCAATGGAAAGAAGAAATGAGGCTGGCCCCAGAAAACCTACTGAAGATGTCAAGACTATGCAGATCTCACTCACTAAAAGTCAAGTAGTCACCAATACACAATCAATTGCTATGCAAACATTTTCTAAATAAATTATTTACTTTAGTTCCAAAGCTGCACAAAACTGTTTTCTTTGCAGGCGCACCCCCCAAAGAAAGACTCAGACACCGGTATACGGATAAAGGCATTGGGCCACTTTTATTGAATAATGCCCTAGTCCGAATTATAACTTTCAATTGGTGTAATCATCCAATTGTAATTCTTTAAGGCAAGCAGGCCGCAGTAACACTGGTAAGGTTCCTCCCAAAATGCCAATGGCAATTGGCTACATGTAACTATTTGTATCAATTTGTTTGTTATCACAAACAAATTATTGACTGGAGTCAATATATTATCTACTGACCCCACCCTATGACGTGTATCCGTTAAATCTCAAGGTGATGCAGGCTGTTAAGCTCCTGCCATCACCCCTTGCCTGGTTCGCCCTTGACTGGCCAAACCTATTTCCCCTGTACCTGTCTACGTGTTGGCCAGTCAATTGCAAACCTGCCGGATACTTATGGGCCATAAATCTTTACCTTACCAGTGCTACCCGCCACATGGGGAGGTGTCCATGATGACTCACCGCCCCCCCCAGACCGTCAGCTCGGTGACCAGGCCTGCTTGCATATCCTCAAGAAAGAGGTTCATACCTCTGGCCGACAAGTAGACCCCATCTCCTGCATAGAGATCATAATGCTGCAAGCCTATCCTAGGGTGCCGGATGGCTGTCCCCAAGCCCTTGTCTGCCACGAACCGGGCGACAGCCCTGTTCACCGAGCGGCGAGCGTGGTCAAGGGCACGGAGGTCAACGCCTCCCACGTAAGTATGTCGCGGCACCATGTCCGACCATAGCAGCCACGTGGACGGCCATACGTAATGCAAATAGGCTAGGTCCCTGCAAATCGTGAATTTTAAAGAGAGGCCAGTGACCAGAGCAAGGTCATTGCCACCGAGATGCAGGATAAGGACATCAGGCGGTTCAGCATCCCTGATGGAAAACAGGAATGGCAACAGTTCCCGCCATTTCATACTGTGCTTACCATACCATCGCATACGTGCCGCTGCACGTAGCCCGAGATGGAGTCCCCACTCTGTCGCCGCAGCATACTGCGCTGCCCAGTGCACGTAACTGTGGCCCACCAGCCATACTGCCACCGGTGTGCGGGGACACACAGGGTCTGTAAAAGAAGGAAAAAAGGAATAATGACATAACTGGTACTCATACCTGAAGTGGGCGGACGTACAATGCAAAACGCATGAATCCCCATCTTCCCATCCGGCGTATATCAGCCTCAGAGTACCCAAATGCAGCCGCAGTTGATGCAGCGCCTATCCTAAATGAATGGGTGCCATAACGAGCCCCGGGGAGGCCAACACTGGTTACTGCCATACCGGTCACCTTCCAAAATTGGAATTTAGTCAGGGGAGACCCATCCTGGTGGCAGAAAAATGGGCCAGGGTGCGCGCCACGCACTGCCAAAAACTCATGTAGGGCACCAACTGGACAGATGTCTTCAATGGAACATCGTAGCAGTCTAACTCCACTGCCTACGCCGTGCTGATCAACTTTTGAGGACCGTATCCTCAACTGAGCCCACTCTTTAGAAACATAGACATCGTCGAGTTCCAGTGCCCTACGAGTCGCATCTGCCTTAGACAGTGGTACCAACTCACTGATGCGGAGCGCTCCAAAGAAGGCCACCGGGGTAGCCGCATGAAAAAGAGCCACCTCATACCTATCATAACACAAGTTATGCCAGCCTCGTGCAAGGTGGGTCAGGACCTCTGGTGAAATTGGGTGACGAGTGTCCGGGCGGCGGCCACGTTCCCATGTCCACCCCTCCAAAACATGACGTATGCGGAAATCATTCACGCAGTCAGCGAAGCCCCTCACTTTGGCCATAAATGCCAGTGCCGACAGCCTGGATACTATAGTACGAGGAGCCAGACACTGACTGTGAAGATAAACCATAAATTGTAAAACCTGTTCAACTGGTATGGGCCACACTTCGGGTAACTGTAGTTGCCCACAAAAGGTTCTAAATTGTACAAAAGCATGTTGATACGCCTTACGCGTGCGAGGTGCCAACGACATGCTGATCGCCCGGTTCACCTCTCCTCGCCAAATGTCCAAATCTTGGCCGGGAGTGGCGAGGGAAATTCCTCTGCTTCCGGAGCCAAGGCACGGAACCGGGGGATCTGCAGGCGGGATAAAGCATCAGCAATATCATTATTAATGCCTGGTACATGTCTGGCCTTAAAGAGCACATTGAGGCGTAGGCTCCTTAACACAAATTGACGAACCAATGCCATAAACCTAGGTGATTTGGACATCTGAGCATTGACAATGTGCACCACTGCTGCATTGTCACACCAAAAATGGACCACTGAGTTGGCCCACTCCTCGCCCCATAGCATCAAAGCTCCCAGGATGGGAAGGAACTCAAGGAAGGTAAGATCGCTGAGGTGATCCGTGCCAAGCCATGCATTAGGCCATCGGCCGTAAGCCCACCTCCCCTCAAAATAAATCCTATATCCCAGGGAGCCGGAGGCATCCGACTGTACTTGAAACCTAGGGCAGACCATAAGGTCTGATCTCCAGAAAGAGACCCCGTTAAAATCCCGTAGGAATGTAAGACAAACCAAAAGGTCCGCCCGTATGCCCCTGGTCAGTCGGACCCTGTGGTGGCCCTTTAACAGGCCGGCCATGGCGTCACACAGGTGCCGGGCAAATGCTCTGCCGGGTGTCACCACCCTGCAGGCAAAGTTAAGATGGCCATGAAGTACCTGTAGCTCACGAAGGGGCACTTTACGTTTTGTCATTAATGCCAAAATCGTCGCAGAGATCCGGGTGACCTTATCCATGTGTAACCTGGATGCCTGTGCAACCGTGTCAATTTCAATTCCTAGAAAAGTGAGCTTAGTAGCTGGGCCCTCGGTCTTTTTGGGCGCTAAGGGGACACCCATTTCCCTCATTAGCATCTGAAATGTAGTGAGGAGATGCGTGCACGTGTCTGAGCCCCGTTCACCCCCGAACAAAAAGTCATCGAGGTAATGGGCTACAGACCGAGACCCTAACCTGCAAACAAAGGCCCACTGAAGAAAAGTGCAAAAACATTCGAATGCTGAACATGAAATAGAGCAGCCGAAAGGCATGGCCTTATCTGCATAGAACGTCCCTTGGAATCTAAAACCCAATAGCTCAAAGTCCCCTGGGTGCACTGGCAGTAATCGGAATGCTGATTTAATGTCACATTTTGCCAAGAGGGCACTGGGACCACATGAGCGTACCATCCGTAGGGCCTGGTCAAACGACGTGTACCTGACTGAACAAAGGTCATCAGGAATCGCATCATTGACCGAAGAACCCGCAGGGTATGACAGATGGTGGATTAAACAAAATTCACCTGGGGTCTTCTTAGGTACTAACCCCAGAGGGGAGACCTTCAAGTTAGGGAAAGGCGGTTCAGAGAAGGGGCCGGCTATCCTCATAGCCTCTACTTCTTTAGCAATGCTCAGTGCAGCAACCTCCTCATTGCCTTTCAAGGAAATTAAATTAGGGGCATCTTGGGGTCCTCGAACCCCCCTGAACGGAATACGAAAGCCCCACTGGAAACCCTCCAGTAGATACCTCGCATCCTCCCTTTTCAGATAAGCTGAAAGCCATCGCTCCAGCATATGCACATTAACTGGGGAGGGGGCCTTTTGAGTGGCTAGCTCCATCAGAGGAAGCCCTGACCGCCCCCTGTCCACCTCTACCTCTGCCCTGTGACCCACCTGCCCGCGGGCACGTGGAGGCGGCGTGGGGGCCAGCGCAAGAGGGACACTCATGTCGGAAACTACACTGTCGCTTATTGCACACGCCATTAGCTGAGAAGCTCCAACACAGCAAGCGGGCTGGAACCCCCTGCCCTGCCAGCTTGTGGGGAGCCTGTGTTGGAGCAGCTCGCTACACAGCATGGCCACAATGGTACCTATCCCCAGGTGCCGGACGCGTGGGAGTCATGTACAAGAGCCACAATTTCTGGCAGGGCTCATCCCACCTCATCTTGGGGTGTAGGGCCACCCTCATTCTAAATTCCTCATCGTAAGCCAACTACCACGGGCCAGGGAAATCAACCATCGCCCTATAAATATTGTCCAAGTATTGGATCATCGGAATGGCCAGGTCAGGCCGGGCCCTCAGGTATACCGCCATATATATAAGATATGCCGGCAACCAGTTGGCCCAGGTGCGCAGTGGCTTACGACAACGGGACAGCTCTTTGTCTCTATCGTCCTGTCCCTCCCTCTCTTCCTTAGTGGGCTCATGGTTCAATAGGGAGAATATATCTACATACTCCCCCCACCAAATCTTATCCCTCGTGACCTGTGACAAATGATCACCTAGGGGCAGGGAATAACCAGCCGTCGGTAAAGCCATCAACGGCACATTTTGTATAGAGGGTATACGAAGCGGGACCTGAACAGCCCCTGCGAAGCTCGGCATGGCCCCAGGGGCGGACACCCCCGCCCTGAACGAGGGACCATTTTGGAACCAGGGGTTACTGGGATAATGTGATAACTGCTGCCCACCCACATCAAGTTGACGCGGCCAGAGCCACTGAACCCCCCCCCCCCAGTGTAAGTGGACAGTGGTGTTGGTGCACTAAATTGAACCTGATACTCTCTAGTCGCACCCCCGTGAGCCACCCCCACCGAGGGTTCCGGCCCACGGTGGGCGTCGGAGCTCGCGACCGGAATCAAGCTCTGGGACCACCCCTGGCTGCTCCCAGCCTGTACATCAGGTCTGATGGGGAGCTGCAAGGCACCAGCCGGTGCTGGCCGGACAGCCTCAAGCAGCTCGACCCGGTTGGCCGCCCGCTGAGGCATCCCGGCCGGCAAGTTGGCCGGGGTCGACGAAGGGATCCCCTGTTGAAGAAGCGGTAGCGCCCCCCTCAGAAGGTGGCTGGGCAATGTCCAAAGATGCTTCCAGCACTGCTATACGTGCTATCAAAGCATCCACTGCCTCGGAGCCCCCAGTATAAGTTGGGCCGGGTGGGCCGGATGGCCCACTAGGTAGTTGGGGCAAAGGCAACCCAAAAGGGGAGCCAGGGCCAGAATAGGGCCAAGCCCAGAACTCAGGCCCGTGGGGGGCCGGAGGAGCTGTGGGGCGGACACCCGCACCAGGTCCCCCTGGGCCAGCCTGTCCCGGGCCCTGCAAAGGCGCGCTCAGGGCAAAAGCCCCCAGGGGCCAGCCTGCACCTGCCCAGCTATGAAGCTGGCACCCGGCTGCCAAGTGGTAGCCTGACCAGCCCCACTGGTACCAGTGGGTAAGGTTCAATTACTGCCCTGCCGTGGGGGCGCAGCCCTGGTCCTCCGACCCAAAGGCTGGCCCCCATCTGATGAAGGACCGGTAAAAGCCCTTCCCCTTGGCCGCGGCTTCAATTCTGGAGCCTTTCGCTTGGGAGCCATGTCTCCCTAAAATAATATGCGCCAAAGGATCCCTATCCAGGGATCGAGCTCCTGCGTTAAAGGACCGCGGTAGCTAAGAGGTAAATCTAAAATGGAGGTCTTTTCTTTTCCCAGCCGGGAATCGAGCGCGCAGGCTAAAAGGAGAATGCGACGGAGAAAACTTCTCCTCTCCGTCGCATTTCTAAAATGGCTGCTCGGCTGCCTCGTGGCCACCCCTTTTATAGAGGGGTGGCCACACACCCTAACTCACCCGGATGTCTGCTTCCGGGTGGGGGGGCGCCCGCAAAGAGCGCAGCGGCCATTTTGGCGCCGCGCTTTCATTGCTTCTGTCAAGCACCCATAAGGTTTTTCTTTGCGGCAGGTTAAGGCCTGGGAAAACAAAAGCCCCTAAACACCCCCTCTGAAGTTTGTTCCTGGGGAAAACACATGTCAGGTACATACTGTACCAGATTGTTTAGCTATTAGAGGTGTTAAGTAGGGACAATTGAACAATAAATCTCTTTGATGCGAAAGATGAGTTGTCAAAATTCTAGTTTCTGTTACATATCTTTAGGGAATGCTGAATGTTCTGAATTCCTTTAATGATACAATATATCTAATAGTGTGAACTTTGTGAACTTTTTGGTGATTAACCTATCTTGTTGAAGGATGTTTTAGCTCAATTGTTAAAAACCAGTTCTACAATCAGCTGAGCTTTACCATCACTAAGGTAGCAGCTAGGGACAAGCTTTTACTGCTTGGGGACTTCAATGCCAGAGTTAGAAGGGATTATCAACTCTTGGAAAAGAAAACTCATATGTCTTTGTTTCACATTCTAAATGCCCAAATACTCCACCCCATCAGCAGGTGCTTAGCATCACAATGTCAAGTGTTCAAGGATGCTATGATTGAAATCTAAGGAGATGGGTTATCTCTCAGAGATGGAACCCAAAATAAGGACATCTGACTACATGCAGGTGCCTCAAACATCTGGTAAATGCAGGTGTTTCAATAATCAAAACAACCAAAGTTTTGGAATAATTTCAGATTCCAAGGGTGGGTGCTGAGGGGGCAAAATCATATAAAAAGACCAGGTTTTCGAACCTCGGCGGTGGTCTTTCCCAATGCCAGGGGGAATTCTGTCACTCTTTTTCAAGATGCCTTGAATACTGTGCCCATGGGGGCACAGATGCCCACAGTAGATCAAGTTTTTATTTCTAAAATGCTGATTTTTTTCTTTACTCTTGTATCCGGTATCTTACTTGTTGTAGAATAGAGGACTTTTTAGATGAATTATTCCACATACTCTGTTTGCTGATTTTGCTACAATAAACGCTGCTAACTGAAGAAGCCACGTAGCATTTTTCTTTCCACTGGGAGAAGGGAGGAATTAGCAGGGACTACATAAGGACTTAAACAAAAAGGCAGCCTTCTTTTCAAGTTTAACTTGTGGGGTTTGTACCACGAGGAGTGAAGAAGATGGAAAGGGGCTCAGGTCTCTGCCCAGTATCAGATCGAGGGAGGTGGAATAGGATAGGTCCCTGCCATTTGACACATGTTTTATTACGGGGTCACCATTTTATGAACCAGTTTAATCTGGGCACCAGGAGGTCCATGAGGGCAGCGAAGCCAGCCTCAATGGAAAAAAGCCTCCTAATCAGCTCTAACCAGTTTCCTGGCCTGCCGTAAATCTGAAAGCCTTGGAAATTGTCACCCTGCCCGAGACAATTATCATAGAAACTGGAGAGAAAACTATTGTTTTTGTGAAAAAGAAGAGGCAAGACTGGTTTGATGACAACAATGATGACAACAGTGCCTCATCAATGCCAAATGGGAAGTCTATCTATCCATTCTTCAAGATCCATCTTCCAACATGAAGAAAGTTCATTTTCAAGAACTAAAGAGGAAATGCCAGGCATAAATAAGAGAAATGAAGAACATCCGGTGGCAACAAAAAGCTCAGGAACTCCAAAGGCTGTCTGATTCTTGTGATGTAAGGAATTTTTATGATGGCATAATATAACTATAAGGGCCATCTCACTTTTCATCAGGCACTCTGAAAGCAGCTGACAATGCTACAATCCTTACAGGTAAAGGTTTCCCTTGCTTGAAAGCCAGTCATATCTGACTCTAGGGTTCAGTGCTCATCTCTGTTTCAAAGCCGAAGAGCCAGTGCTGTCTGCTTCTGCAGACGTTTCCGTGGTCATGTGGCAGGCATGACTAGATGCTGTTACCTTCCCACTGAAGTGGTCCCTATTTATCTATTTGCAATTTCTTGCTTTCGAACAGCTAGGTTGGCAGGAGCTGGGACAAAGACAGGAGCTCATTCCGTCCTGCAGAACTTGGGAATCGAACTGCTGACCTTACAGATAGCCAGAAAATCCTGGACCACTGGAAGGAACACTTTTGCATGTTTTAAAACTAAAACTCTACCGCTGCTGAGGATTTTCTTCTAGAAGTGCCACAACATCCCCACCAGCCATGGATGGCAATTCCACCAATGTGAAGAGAAATGGGGCCAAACAGTGAGAAATATAGAAGTGACAAGAAACTGTTTGAGGCTCAAAGAGTATAGAAAAATGTAAACTCTTCAGATTTTTAATCAATGTTCAATTTTTTTTAAAAAAATGTTCACAAGATTCAAAGCCCTTCCGGTACAAAACTGCGGCTTTTCAGATAACACTTTCATCATGAATCTGTATAGCATATAATGTTAGTTTGGAAAATAAATGTTGCAGCACGTCCCAATACTCGAAGGAAAGCTTTGCAGTGTGTCCCAAGACTCTAAAGGCAAGGCTCTTCACAGTCATTCTCTTGATTTGGGAAACTGGTAAAGTGCCTGATGACCTTAAGAATACCACCATTATCACCATCTTTAAGAAAGGTGATCATATGATTTGTGGTAACTAATGTGCATATCATTGCTATCCACTGCTGGATTTTTTTTGCAAGAATCTTAATCAGTCGCCTGCAAATTATCTCTGAAAGGGTCCTCCCAGAATCTCAATGTGGTTTCCCTATTTCCAAGGCACAATGGACATGACTTTTTTCCACGACAACTTCAGGAAAAATGAAGAGAGCAAC